>OY101450.1:144859589-147259589 GCA_956483635.1 Panzeria rudis
TACATACATACATACATACATACATACATACATACATACATACATACATACATACATACATACATACATACATACATACATACATACATACATACATACATACATACATACATACATACATACATACATACATACATACATACATACATACATACATACATACATACATACATACATACATACATACATACATACATACATACATACATACATACATACATACATACATACATACATACATACATACATACATACATACATACATACATACATACATACATACATACATACATACATACATACATACATACATACATACATACATACATACATACATACATACATACATACATACATACATACATACATACATACATACATACATACATACATACATACATACATACATACATACATACATACATACATACATACATACATACATACATACATACATACATACATACATACATACATACATACATACATACATACATACATACATACATACATACATACATACATACATACATACATACATACATACATACATACATACATACATACATACATACATACATACATACATACATACATACATACATACATACATACATACATACATACATACATACATACATACATACATACATACATACATACATACATACATACATACATACATACATACATACATACATACATACATACATACATACATACATACATACATACATACATACATACATACATACATACATACATACATACATACATACATACATACATACATACATACATACATACATACATACATACATACATACATACATACATACATACATACATACATACATACATACATACATACATACATACATACATACATACATACATACATACATACATACATACATACATACATACATACATACATACATACATACATACATACATACATACATACATACATACATACATACATACATACATACATACATACATACATACATACATACATACATACATACATACATACATACATACATACATACATACATACATACATACATACATACATACATACATACATACATACATACATACATACATACATACATACATACATACATACATACATACATACATACATACATACATACATACATACATACATACATACATACATACATACATACATACATACATACATACATACATACATACATACATACATACATACATACATACATACATACATACATACATACATACATACATACATACATACATACATACATACATACATACATACATACATACATACATACATACATGTAAGTCATATCACTAATGCCTGTAACGTAGCTATGATAAAGCGTAAAAGGTCACCAAATAAGCCCCCGGTGTACTGGTGGAATGATGAAATTGCTAGCTTGCGATCGGAGTGTATAAGTGCCCGAAGGCAGTATACACGAACGAGAGGTAGGTTAGAGAATAGTGTACACCATCAAATATATAAGGATAAAAGGAAAGCGTTGAAGATTGCAATTCGTAGGAGCAAGCGTAGGTGTTTTCTTAATGTTTGTGATGAAGTAGATAGTAATCCTTGGGGCTTTGCATATAAATTGGTAACCAAGAAACTTAAATGTCTTGGTCCATCGCCGCCAAGAGAGGAGCCTCTCCTCAAGGGAATTGTAGATCATCTCTTTCCCCAACAGGAAACTCCGACATGGCAACACAGCTACCCGGCTGAATTTTTCGACATTCCTCCGGTTACGATTGCCGAGATAGAAGGTGCTGTCTCAAAATTTAAAGACAAGAAGGCACCAGGTTTAGACTGCATTCCGAATATGATACTAAAAGAAGCTGTTAAACTCCATCCTGACTATTTTTTGAAAGTAATAAGCGCATGCTTGAGCCAGGGCATTTTTCCAACAATGTGGAAGAGACAAAAGTTAGTATTGTTACCTAAGGATAATAAGCCACCAGACGACCCTTCCTCTTATAGGCCGCTGTGTATGATAGATACAAGTGGGAAATTACTAGAAAGTATAATCTGTAGAAGATTGGAAAGTTGTGTTGAAGCTAACCGCGGTTTATCAGATAACCAATTTGGCTTCAGGAAAGCAAGGTCAACAGTAGATGCTTGGAGCAAAAGAGTATTGTGTAGTTGTAACGCTAGACGTAAAGAATGCCTTCAACACGGCAAACTGGGAGCATATTGTTGATGCCTTAGCCAGTTTAGACATCCCAGGATATCTACTGGCAATTATACAGGACTATTTCCGAAATAGAGAGCTAGTTTATGATACTGATAAGGGTACTAGAAGACGAAAGATCATTGGTGGGGTGCCTCAAGGATCAGTACTTGGTCCACTACTGTGGAACGTCATGTACGATGGAGTATTAAGGTTAAACCTGCCGGAGAAGGTAAAGATAGTTGGATTCGCAGACGACATAGCGTTAGTATGTGAAGCAAAAGAGTTACTAGAGGCGGAAACCATTGCAAACGCCAGTATTCAGATCGTAAGGTCTTGGTTGAGAT
This sequence comes from Panzeria rudis, assembly GCA_956483635.1. Taxonomy (NCBI): domain Eukaryota; kingdom Metazoa; phylum Arthropoda; class Insecta; order Diptera; family Tachinidae; genus Panzeria; species Panzeria rudis. Next base: position 144,862,138 of record OY101450.1, read on the forward strand.
CAATGGGTCTAGCTCTAGCTGACCATAAAACAGAAGCGATTCTGATTAGTAGTCGGAAAAATAGGGAAACCATTTCGATGATTTTCATCCCACAAATAATAAAAAAAAAAAAAAAAAAAACATACATACATACATACATACATACATACATTCATACATACATACATACATACATACATACATACATACATACATACATACATACATACATACATACATACATACATACATACATACATACATACATACATACATACATACATACATACATACATACATACATACATACATACATACATACATACATACATACATACATACATACATACATACATACATACATACATACATACATACATACATACATACATACATACATACATACATACATACATACATACATACATACATACATACATACATACATACATACATACATACATACATACATACATACATTCCCGCAAGGGTATCTTCTTATGAGGATAACGGGATTGACGACCCCGCGGGCCCTGAGTTATCACAGGTTTGAAGGCATTCTAGGTAGAAATCCTTAAAAAACCTGTGATTCCGCACCGCTGAAAAGCATTAAGATCAAGTCCAGCACGGTCTTAATTATGGCATTTCTGGACATACGAATTTGAATTGTTAGAACCCTGGGCTGACGGTTGTGGTATTCTGGGACTTGAGTATGTACGAGTGAAATTTTACAGAAATGGCTCTCAGGCTAATGCCACAACTGCCTCCGTCCTATTAAAACTTGGCAAGTCTCAAAGTACGTTTGAAGTTCGTCATCATTAGGTTGTTGGTGCATACATACATAGATACATACATACTTACATACATGCATTAAAGTGGTTCGGTCCCCATTAAAAAAAATTGACCCAGTCCAACCCCTAGGATTTAAAGATTAATTGAAGGCAATTGCAGAAATATTTTTTTATTTTTTTGCCACGCCTCCTAATGCTGCCTTTTAAGTGTGCATGTCATTGTTCATTGCTTGCCTATGGCTACATTTTGGCTTTGGTGACTTCTTAGTCCGACATCAAATTCTGCCCCCTTATTCTGTAACTCGCTAAAGCTAAATCTCTATCGCTAAAAATTTATAAAGTCAATTTATCAATTTTTAGTTACGAATACAATTTTGCAACGTCTATTGCTAAATTAGGCAATGTCTTAAAATTTTAATCCGCAAAAATTGTTTAATTTTGTGCTTGTTCAGCATTTTAGCGATCGAGATTTAGCTTTAGCTTTAGCGAATTACGGAATTAAGAGGGATGGTCTCCACTTATGACATCTTTTTTGCGCCATTGTTCTTCCGGTTGTATTTAAGAGGGATGGTCTCCACTTATGACATCTTTTTTGCGCCATTGTTCTTCCGGTTGTATATCATCTGATAATTTAGTTATTTGATTTTTGGCAGATTTTAAAAAAATTTCTGGGTATAACTTCTGAATGCATGCATTTCAGAAAGTGAGAGCACCCATTTCTGAATTGTATTTTTGTCCCCTATCGAGTGTTGTTAGCCATTATTGAGCTCAAAGTGTCTCGTTTATAAAAAAAATCTTCGGTGAGCGCAATAATGACTAATGGCAATCGACAGAGGACAAAAATACAATTTTTCAACGAGTATTGACATTCTGATCAGTGATGTTAACAGTACAGTAATTATCGTTTTGTACGGTAATTTCAGACCCCAAAAGGTAGCAAGGTAATTTCATTAAAAATACGGTAATTTCAAAAATTTTTAAGTTTGGAACTCAATTAACAAAAATTACGATTTCCATACAAAACACACACGAATTGAATTTTTGCTTCTGCATGAAAGTCGTGATTTTTATCAATTGAGTTTCCCCATTTAATTGTGAACAAAATCAGATCGATTTTGCTAAGCGACGGCTTGTTTTGTGATACTCTTTCACACCATTTACAGAAAATTAGGCAGGAGTGCGGCTCATAGTCAAAATTACGCAAAAATCTATCGTGTATATTTTCAGAAAACGTTCTGTAAAGCTTCTTAGTCATTTTTTTCTATTCCGAGTTTGTGGCATATACGCCAAACCAATAATAAGCTGGCGTTATATGGTTTAAAAGGTATTTTTCTATAGATATGCACAATATATTTTTTTCCTGAGCAACCGGTTACAAACAAACACGGGTACGGTTCAAGTGGTCGAATTTGGTCCACAGAGAGAGATTCTAGTTCAAATAAATTGCTTATGAGCAGTGTTCGAAATTCTAACTGCGAAGTAACAAAAGTACGGAAATTGTGCTATATTACACTATAAATGTTTAAACTTTTATTTACAATACTATCGCTTATACTGTGCTATTGGAAATAAATATAGCATATCAAAAGCAAATGTAAAAAACTGAAAGCATTTGTTGCCACAAAAATTAATTGTTTATATTTTAATTTATTTGTGCTGTTGTTTGCTCTTGCTGTTGAAAAATGTAATAGCAGTAGCAGTAGCATAGCAACCGTTTTATAAGCGCCTTAGGATTTTTCTCCAAACAAATTTTATGTACAAATATATGTAAGTACATATGTACTTACGTATGTATTTTTATTTTAAATGTTTTTAACCATTTTCTTTATTAAAAGTCAAGAGTTTTGCAAGATATGATTTGTTGTGCAAATGAAGTAAGTTTGCAAAAATCAGAAAAAGTCTTACAAATCACTAACACGGAATTTACACCATGTTTTTTGAGACATGTCTTTTTTAAATTCTCTTTTAAAGTTGCTACCAAAAATATTTTGCATTTATACAATGATTTTTCATTTCATGTCTTCTTTGTAAATTACTCTCAAAATCCGCTTTATTTACTCGTTCATAACAACAAAAGCCCTAACACAATAACATAAGAGAGAGAAAATGCAAATGGAGCTAAAGAATTATATGAAAAATCTCGAAAACAGATATCTTGTCTTTTTTTCTACCCCGCTTTCTTCTCTACCCTGCTCACTCTCATACAAAATAAGACGTGATTTAAAGACAAGTGAAAAAATCACCGTATAAATTGCCTGTAAAACTATAAAAAGGAGACAAAACACGAAATTTATGAAAATCGCGAAACATCGCAAAAAATGCAACATGAGAAACAATCCTAAAGCAGGTTAAAACTCGCTAACACGGCAAGGAATGCAGAAAATTTTAAGGAAATTGTAAAATTTATTAAAATTTGTAAAATTTTGTTAAAAGTGAAATGATTGCAAAGTGGTTAAAAATTCCCAAAAATGGGTGATATCCAAAAACTTTATAAAAATCAGGTCTATGGCGTAAATTTGCGAAAAATTGCAAAAATTTAAAGAAGCCATAATATCGATTGAAAAGCTCTAAAACTACAAGGAATGAAAAAAATTTGGAAAAAATTGCGAAATTGGCGAAAATTCGCGAAAACTTGCTGAGAACGACATGATAGCAATATCTAATATTGATTAAAAATCATTAACACTTTAAAGACGTTGAATACCAAAAAAAAACTTTATCGCGAACATTGCAAGAGCTCGCGAGAAGCCCCAAAATTGAAACCAAGCTCTAAAATTTATTAAAAATGGCTAAAACTGCAAAAAGCAAATGCCTCGGAAAGAACACAAAAAGGTTGCAACGCAAATTTGCAAATTTTTTTATAATTTTTAACCAATTTTGGCATTTCTTCTCATGATTGTAATGTATTGGGAATTTCTTAAATTTTTTGCAATTATTTCCGAAATTTTGACATTATTGAGATAAAAATTTTTTTTCCAAAGTTTTACACTCGTACTTTTAAATTCGTCCAGCATTGACTTGCAACCATCGAAAATAGACCCAAACAATTTCATTTTATCGTCAAAGCTAAAGGAATAAACAATTAACAACAGCAATCAATGTGACAAGAATCATTTGCTATTGCTATGCTGTTGTAATTTTCAACAGCACATAATAACAAAAGCAATATCGTAAATAGTTTGCTTTCGCTGCTGCTGCTGTTTGAAAAATACACTTTATTATATTTTGTTTTGCTATTAGCATGTTGTTGAAAATGGTTATAACAAAGTATAACAGTATAGTGATTGCTATAACATTTGGCATATTGCTATTGCTGCTGATATTGTATTTTCTGTGGAACCTATTAGCAATAGCAGCAGGAATTTTCACATAGCATTTTTTTTTAACCCTGCTTATGAGTACTGCTGTTATATTATTAAAAACCTTTGCGTACGGTAATTTCTTCTCAAAAACGGTAATTTTTCTACAGCCGTACAGTAATTAAAAAATAAAAGCATCACTGATTCTGATATACTTGCATTCAGAAGTTATACCTAGCAAACTTTTTAAAAATTTACAAAAATCGCTGAAAAAGTTTGCTGGGTATAACTTTCTATCGATTGCTATTAATCATTATTGCGCTTACCGAAGATTTTTCTTTTTTATATATAAAACACTTTTCAGTGATTCAGAAAGTCACAACCCCCAAATCTCATTATTATTGCGCTCACCGAAGATGTTTCTTTTTATAAGCTACAACTTTTTCAGCGATTTTTGCAAATTTTCAAAAAGCTTGTTCGGTATAACTTCTGGCAAGTATTTCAGAATGTGACAGCCCCCGTTGACAAATTGCATTTCTGTCCTCTATCGATTGCCATTAGTCATTATTGCGCTAACCGAAGATTTTTCTTTTTATAAACGAATCACTTTTCAGTGATTTTTGCCTATTTTCAAAAGTTTGCTGGGTATAACTTCTGAATGCAAGTATTATTTCAGGAAGTGACAACCCCCATTTCTGATTTTTTTGGTGCCCTATATTGATCGCCATTAGCCATCACTTTTTTCAGCGATTTTTGCGAATATTCAAAAAGCTTGCTGGGTATAACTTCTGAATGCAAGTATTTCAGAATGTAACAACCCCCGTTGACATATTGTATTTTTGTCCTCTATCGATTGCCTTTAGTCATTATTGCGTTCACCGAAGATTTTTCTTTTTATATACGAAACACTTTTCAGTGATTTTTGCCTATTATCAAAAGTTTGCTGGGTATAACTTCTGAATGCAAGTATTTCAAAATGTAACAACCCCCGTTGACAAATTGTATTTTTGTCCTCTATCGATTGCCATTAGTCATTATTGCGCTCACCGCAGAGTTTTCTTTTTATAAACGAAACACTTTTCGGTGATTTTTGCCTATTTTCAAAAGTTTGCTGGGTATAACTTCTGAATGCAAGTATTTCAGAAAGTAACAACCCCCATTTCTGAACTGTATTGGTGCGCCCTATTGAACGCCATTAGCCATTATTGCGCTTACCGAAGATTTTTTTTTATAAGCGAAAACTTTTTTCATCGATTTTTGCAAATTTTCAAAGAGTTTGCTGGGTATAATTTCTGAATGCAAGTATTTTAGAAAGTGACAACCACCATTTCTAAATCGTATTGGTGCCCTCTATTGATCGCCATTAGCCATTATTGCGCTTACCGAAGATTTTTCTTTTTGTAAGCGAAAACTTTTTTCATCGATTTTTGCAAATTTTCAAAAAGTTTGCTGGGTATAATTTCTGAATGCAAGTATTTCAGAATGTGACACCCTCATTCACAAATTTTATTTTTGTCCTCTATCGATTGCCATTAGTCATTATTGCGCTCACCGAAGATTTTTCTTTTTATAAACGAAACACTTTTGGTGATTTTTGCCTATTTTCAATAGTTTGCTGGGTATAACTTCTGAGTGCAAGTATTTCAGAAAACGATAACCCCCATATCTGAATTGTATTGGTGCCTTCTATTGATCGCCATTACCCATTGTTCCGCTCACTGAAGATTTTTTTTTAATATTTCTTTTACAACTTAAAAACTTTGCTTGGTGTAAATTCTCAATAACTGTGCGAATATGAATATAAAACATAATTCTTTTTTTTTCTGAAAAACAGATGCTCGGATGTCAAAATTTGTATACGTTGACATAGGGGCTGAGATGTCAAATGTTATTGTAATGTTGTAGTTGTTTTAGAATCAACACCACCTGATAAAATTAATTCACCTTGGCAAGTTCAAAGCGAATTAATATCAAGTGGCCTTATCATTAAAATAACACACATATAAAGTAGGTGTAGGACTATTTTTATTTGTGCTTTGCCAGTTCGGGTTAAAGTTTTTCTCTTTACTTGTATAGAGTTTGACTGATTGGGTGTAATCAGCTGATGATCATCTGTGATGATAAGGCTACCTGGTACTGAATTCGCCTTGATCAAGTTGAAAGCAATGTTGTAAAAAACAAAGCAAAAATATATGGCGGCAGAATATGTGTACAAGAAAATTGTAAGCAGCTGTTTCTTGAACGTTACTTATAAGCAATTCACACTACCGTGTTTATGGCCATTTTAAGTGTTTACGAGCCAAACACGTTAATTTTTAGATGTTTTCCCATATAATTAATTGTCAAAATATTTACGTGTTTCAAAATTAAACTCATTCAAAAACCAGTAAAAGGCAGGGTTCCAAGTACTTCTTAATGTATGTATGTTCAGTCGATTTTTTTATTTTAGTGCTTATTTAACACAGTTTCTAATGGCGGCAAAATATGTAAACAAAGTCGAAATTAAAAAAGGTTGTAGCATTTCTATAACAACAAGCAGCGTATTCTGAAAATTATGATTTGTGTTGGCTTAAAAGTATTAAAAACTTCGTTTTTTGTTCAAGTATTCAATTCAAATGGAAAAATTTACATACACATTTAAAATTCTAATTAATAACTTCGCAAAACCATTAGTATTTCGGACACAAAAAATTTTTTTGTTGCCGGTTCGCTGCCACCTTTCATGAATTCGTCATGCTGTGAACAGAAAGTTTATAAAATTGTAGTCTGAACAACTTTGTTTAGTTTCTTAAAATATTTGCCGAAACACGTTAAACTATAGCAGTGTGAATATAGTATTAGCAGCTACACGATCAAGTTTTGCCTTTCAAATTTTAATACACTCACACTTTTTTTCCAATACACAAATACTTTTAAAAATTGAAACGAACTTGCTTTCAAGTATGAGTGTATTGGTAAAAAAAAGTGAGAGTATTAAAACTTGAAAGGCAAAACTTGATCGTGTGGCTGTTATGCAAGGCAAACTCATATCAGGTAATCTCACTAATAAAACAAGTACATGTAACAAAAGCCACAAGCATTTTGTTCTTGTAAAATCATTGTTCGTAGTCCAACTCACAAAGCAAATAGTGTATTTTGACAACCGACCGTGATAAAAATTGGTAAAAAAAATTAACAGCAGTGTTTACAAGTTCACCTGTAGTGCAATCGCCTTATTACTAGTTAAAAGTTTGATTTCTTGACGGGGATGATTTCCGCTATTTTTTGTCTGTAGTGTAAATACTCCCCTGTAAAAAGCAATTTTCATCAGGTGGCAACATTATAATTACAAGCATACAACACTGTAACGCGTTTTTCTTTGTATAGTTTGCAAAAAAAATTATTTCGTGGTCGCATTATCTATACAACGCAAATATTCTGCAGAATTCTGAAATTGAGAGCCATATAAATAAAATTAATTCATTCCTTTCGTAGTTTTTGTGAAATATTGTGTCATTGTCAGCAAAAATGGATCTTGGTGGTCCACAAGTGTTAACCAATATTCTATCGCCCGATGAGCTGGACCAAACGCCGCAAGGTGTGCAAGATAAATTGAAGAAATATTTGGAAGACTTTTTTGATGAATATTACAAAGATAAAGCTGCAGCCAATCGGCTACGTAAGTAGAATAATTAAAAAAATTGTATGAATAATATCTACATGTTGTATATCAAAAAATTGCGAAATTATTACCGGTGGAATTATGAGACAGCTTGTCTTTTAACCTGTATTTTAATGGCGGCTTAGTTTTTTTTTAGGTTTGACAGCGCTGTATACTAAAACGAATTAAGGCGCATCAATAAATATGATAAATCGACTCGGAAAATGTAGCAGACATTCTTGTCGTTTGCCGGTCCGCCAAGGGCTGTTAAGTTTTTTTCCACGAAAAAATGTACCAGACATTCTTGCCGTTAGCCGCTACCGCCCATGGCTTAGTTTTTTTTTTCCTCCGAAAAAATTTTGAAAAATAAGAAAAACCCGGTCAAAATCGGCTTTAACAAAAATGGAGCAAATTTACTTTACCGACATTCCTCCGATTTTAATAAAAATTCCCTATCTGATGGAAAATTTAGTTCTAAGAAGAAAATGTCAAGTTCAAAAATCCCCGGAAAAGCATATTTTCGGAGTTACGGACCCCCAAAGTTTTACAAATCATGAATTTTCTAGATACATTTTTGCTACAGTGTAACAATATGGTTATCATATAAATGATATTTTGTCTATCCGGCCTTGGGCCGGGCTTATTGATTTTCTCCTCTAGGTATGTATGTCGAATAGCGGCTTCGCTGAAGATTAAATTTTCGGCCTTTGGACGGGCTTATTGATATTTTCCTCTAGGTATGTCGAATAGCAGCTTCGCTGAAGAATGATTTTCGGCCTTGCCGGACTTTGGCTGGTCTTGTTGATTTTCTCCTCTAGGTATGTCGAATAGCGGCTTCGCTGAAGAATGATTTTTCGGCTTTGTTGGTCTTCAGGCGGACTTACTAATTTTTTCCTCTAATGTCGAATAGCGGCTTCGCTGAAGAATGATTATCTGCGTTGCCGGCCTTAGGCCGAGGTTATTGCTTTTCTCCTCTATGTATGTCGAATAGCGGCTTTGCTGATCAGTGATTTTGTGCCGGTCATTGATTTTCTCCTCTGGGTATGTCGAATAGTGGCTTCGCTGAAGAATGATTTTTTCTAGCCGGCGTTCGCCGGGCTTATTGATTCTCTCCTCTAGGTATGTTGAATAGCGGTTTCGCTGAAGAAACATTTACAGCCTAGCCGGCATTCAGCCAGACATTGATTTTCTCCTCTAAGTAGTCGAATAGCGACTTCGCTGAAGAATGATTTCCTGCCCAGTCGGCCTTCGGCCCAACTTATTGCTTTTCTACTTTTGGTATATCGAAAATTGTGTTTTTATGCTTATTAGTAGAGATGTGCGCGTGAGTGAGTTTTCGCTCACGATCACGAACAAAATGTTTTTTTCACGCACGCTCACGCTCAGCAAATTTTAAGACTCACGATCACGCACGCTCACGATCAAATTTGATTTTATCGCGCGTTTACGCACGACAAAAGCTTAAGCTTTCACGATATATATTTTTTTTATATCCCACAAAAACACAAATCGAACATTAAAGTTTTAATAATTTTTTAGTGTTCATATGAAAACGACTTGTTGAAATAATATCCATGGATTCTCATTGTGAGTGTGCATTTTGGGTTTTTCATTTTCTTTTTTTAACTTTACCAATTTACCCCCATATGCAAAAAAAAAAAAAGTGTGTTTGAAATGTATGTTAAAACCGGTTTTTCTATGGAAATTTTGTTTTAACATACATTTCAAAGACACTTTATTTATTTTTTGCATATGGGGGTTAATTAATAGAAGTATGAGAAGGTGTTATAGTTTTCGCCTCATTCAATGCATCCTAATATAAAATAACATTTTTCGATTTTTTTTTTTTAATTTTTGTGGATTGAGCGTTACATTTGCTTTCACGGTTGTTCTGGGAATGCCTTTTTGAAAGCAAATCAGAAATTTCTGAACGGATAATGCTCTCCATATCGTTTCTGCCCTTCCGCTGCTGTTAACTTTTTTTATCACCCTAATAATAATAATATAAAATTTATAAAAATAGAAAATCGGCTGTCACAGAGTTCAATTCCGTTCGGAAATGGAATTCAATCTACCCCATTTTTGTAGCAGCTGGGGCTGGACTCCACAACAATGTTTTTGTTTTTACCAGTGAACACTTTAAAACAAAAAACACCGCACTTTTTCCATTGAAAAATTTAGGCTCTAGTGTTCACTATAACCGTCAAATAATATATTCTCACCATTGCGGGTGCATAAATCTAAAGTGAACATTGAAATTGGTGAACACTTCAAAATTCATCGTCGCGGAATCTGGCCTCTGGTGTCTAAAAAAGAAAACTAAAATACGCTCCCAGCTAGGGCTTGACATATTAGGGTGGATTGAATTCATTTTCCGAACGGACGTATAACTCTGTAGCCTTTCAAACAAGATATAGACCACTTTAATCGAAGCAGCATTTCACTCCGGATGGGGCTTTAAAGAGAAGTAAGTATGCATTGAAAAACACAAATGTGCCGTTATCTGGGCAATGGTCTGAATTATATATTTTTCTCGTGTTTGACACGTCCTAATTACCCTTAAAAGATCCTTTAGAAGCTGTATACCTTCCAATAAAAAAATTAGTAAAGCAGTGTAATTAACAGGGCTCGGACTTTCATGCAAATGCATGTTTTTAGTGATGATAGATAAAGAGGTATTGACTAATTATCTGCGAATTATCAAATTTTAACTAGATTGGCATCGATTCGTAGTTGCATTTTTTGCATATTTTGGTGTTAAGTGTATAATTTTGCATATTTTGGCAATAAGTGCTTACTTTTGGAGTCATAAAACAATTTTTAATTGATATTTCTCAGTTTTTTAAAATATATTAATGGCTGATTATGGATGGAAACCGAGCCCCAGTTGGGTTGGTAGTTGGTGAAAATTATACAACAGCTGGCAGCTGAGAGGTGTCAATTTCAGATGATATTTAGTGAATTTCTGGCAACCATTAGCTTTCAGTTGCCGACTGGCAACGCAACTAAAGTTCGGTTGCATTAAATAATATACCAAATTATGTTTGTTTTATGTTTTTCTGTAATAATAATACAAAACTAAAAAAATATTTTTATATTATTTTAGTTTTGGTACTTTGTTCGAAGGTAAATGCATATTTTTGCGCATATTTGCATGAAAGTCCAAGCCATAGTAATTAATATATTGATGGTCATACATTGACAACACGTAACTGATTTTTACAACTTTTCAGTTGACGAAATTACATTAGCTCCCGTACTTTTGGGGTAAAGTTCGGTAAAATGAGAGTAAGCAAGAATTACTCTCATTAAACACAAAAGTACGGGAACAGCAAAAACCAAGTTTTTATCCCAAAAGTTAACATGAAATTGTTGTGAAAATAAACACAAAAATAAAAAGCAACATAGTGATTCTTAATAGCATTTTTAGTTTTTAGATACTTTGTTGAATATTTAAAAAAATGTATTTTGCTTTGAATTTTGCTAAACTAGAAACTATTTCGTCACTTTTTTTGTGAACAAAAATCATATATCATTTGTTATTGTTTATTTTTCAAGCAGCTGATTGTTTTGCACTATACACAATCTGCCCGAAGAAAAAGTACGGGCTGTTTCGTGCAAGAAGAAGAAGAACATTATTCTCTGAAATTCTTTCTTTACCCAATTTTGCAGTACGGGAACAGTTTTCGTGCAAATTGGGATCCCGCGGGATTCCAATGCTGAGTACGGGATCGCACCTATTATGTATATGTAAATAGGCTGAAAGCGTTACTACTAATGAAATAACCATGTGGTCGAGTGGGTAGTGTAGTAGCCTGTCATGCTGGAGGTTGTCGGCTCGAATCCTATCAAAGACACCGCTTAAAAATAAAATACAATTTCTACTTGGATTTGTAACAATTAAAAAAAATTAATCGATAATTACAACTGAATTTTCGAATAATATTTATATATAATCTATATTATTCTACACCGATTAGGACTCCATAAGATAGTTCAGAGACAAGTTACAAGGTGCATACAAAGTATCAATTAAACCCATCCTAGCCCATTCCCATGTAAAAGTGGCTGGTCCGCTTCATAGGAAGTGTTAGAACTCGGACTGGTTCCTACCACCTGGGGACCGGTCACGTGACTTGTTTTGTGTCAGTTCCATTTACCGTAGGGAAACTAAATGCAAACTATTTAATATACGTATACTCTTAAATAATTAATTTGTTGTGATTAGCTAATCTATATGTCGGCATTTCGTTGGGTTAACCGGTTTTTGGTTCCGGTTTTTGCATACTCTAATATATACCTACAAAATTTCAGGGAAATCGGATATGCAGTTTCGTGAACGAAAACACGTAACTTTATATACTAACAGTATTGCATTATGTAATTTTCATGAGAATCGACTTATTAGAAGTAGCTAAAAAAAAGAATGTTTGTTTTGTGAACGTGACAATGTTGAATTGTTTAATCAAAATGCACATGTATTGTCACGGGAGCCCAATGTGTGTGCAACGTTTTATAGGGATCGATGTAGTAGAAATATGTAGTTGAAAAAACTGCCGTAAGGTTTGATTATCCAACCATATGCAGACACCGAGAGGTGCAACTAAACAAAAGCTTGTAAAAATTGCTCGTATGTTTATTGCCTTTTTTGTTTAACAATTTATAGATGATTATGAACTTAAAGCCGACGAGTTACAAGCTCAAATACAGGACTATGAATTGAAGTTGCAAAACTACAATCAAAATGTTACTGAACTTCGTACGCAATTGGATTCTGTATCCAATGAACGCAAGCAATTATTGGAAACAACTAGTTCCTATGAAAGAGAATTGGCTACATTACGCAATGAAAAGAAGATCATAGCAGACGATCGTGATCACTTGTTAAAAGTAATTGAAAGACAAAATAGCGAACTAGAACGGTTGCAGCAGGATCTTAAAGCCTATCAACAGCAGCTTAAAGCGGCCATAACTGCCAAATGTGATGCACTTGCTCGTGTGGACGAAATTGAAAGTAAAGAAGTGACATTTGAATTTAAAGAACGTCGCATGGAACAAGAACGTGAAATGCTCCACAAACAGATACAGACACTTTCACAAGATCTTAATCGTAATATTTCTGAGCTACAGAATATTAGACGGGAAAACACTATGAACAGTATGCAATTAGAAGCACGGCTGACCGAAAAGACTGAAGAATTAAAGATAATTCAAGTTCAGTGCAATCAGTATAAAGATACAATTGAACGTCTAACGCAAAACATTCAAGAACTATCGACAAAAATGTTGGGCCAAAATGAAGAGGCTCAAAAGATGATGGATTTCTATAAAAAGGAATTGGATGCAAAAGGTAAATTGGCCGATCTGTACAAGAGCAATTGTGAGGACACCGATGTTGAACGAAATGAGTTGTCTGCTGCTCTAGCTGATCTAAAGAGAATGTTGGCCGAAGCCAGTGACCAGTATGGTGAGCTAGAGACCACACTTAAGGCCACACAATTAAAACACGAGCAGGACTTGGAAGATAAAAACAAAATAATAGAAACATTGAAAGATGAAATAAAGCATGCAAACGTATTACTTAAGGAACTACAAGACGAAAGTGTAGAAAGTGCTATATCTAAATTAGCCCCTACCGCAGCAGTGGCTTCACGTTTAATTCGTTCCGACATGTCTCTTACCGAATTGTATTCTTTGTATGTTAAAGCCACTGAAGAATCTGAATTGCAGAAACGAGAGTTGGCCAGATTAAATCTCCAGCTGAAAACTATTCTTAGTGAACTCAATGAAAATGCTCCGATGGTAAAGAAACAAGAACTAGAATATGAAAAGCTGTTGGAAACTAATAATATTCTTGCCCATCAACGTGATGAGTTGCTGTCTTTGAAAGCAAATATGGAAGAATTGTTAACGGATGCTCATACGAAATTTGGTCAAATGGAAAGGGAGAATAAGAAGCTTAAGCATTCCCAAAATGATCTAAGTCGGCAGGTCTGTTACTTACTTAAGGAAATTGAACAATTGCGGATCGGTCTAAGCACTGATGGCGCCAACTGTAGCTCTACGCCATGGGGCAATATTACCACTACTGATGATGTAATATCCAAGAAGTTAGTTACATTTAATAACATCACTGAACTGCAAGATAATAATCAAAAACTATTACTGCTCGTAAGAGATCTAAGTACAAAATTGGAAGAAGCAGAGGCCCTGAAACAAGAAATTGATGAAGCTTCTTATCAAGAGAAACTTGAGACTTATGCCACAAAGTTCCAAAATATGCAAGATACTCTTAATCAACAAAATAATACGGTCTCAACGTTAGTGTCTAAATGTGAACGATATAAGAAATTGTACTTTGAAATACAAAAGAAATTAAACAAACAGTCCTCGCCGGATGAACTAAGCGACATTGAAGATGACGCCATGGTTGGCGATGAAAATAACACTATAAATCTGTCTTCACCATCATCAACCGGTAAGAATGCAAAATCTAAAGAATATGAAAAGCGAATTCGTGACTTGGAACAGCAGCTACAAGATGTAAGAGACAACTATAAGTCTCTAAAAGAGCAGTACGAATATTATTCACAGGAAAAGAAAAATAACGAAAAAATTCTCAATGAACAATTTGATTCCATGCGAACAGAGGTTAGAGAACTCACTTCTACCAACTGCAAGTTAGTCTCCACTTTGGAATACACGAAGGAGCAAATCAAATTGCAGCAAAAAAATATACAGACTTACAAGCAACAGATACAGGCTCTAGAAGATCGTAATAAGAACTATGAGAACACTATTGTCAAACATGAGCAGTCTGTTCTTTATCTTAAAGACGAAATAATGAAATCACAGCGTAGCCAATCTGCAGCCGAATCAGAATGCAATCGCTTAAGACATGAAAATCGCATAATTAAAGACACCGTCGGACGGCTGCAGTCCGAAAAGGAAGCATCTAATCGTGAACGTCAGAGCCAGTCGTTACTGCTCAATAACTTGGAACTTATAAAGGCTAATATGGAGAGATCCGAAATGGAAGGCAAGGCCAGAGTTGAGCAGAGATTAGATGAAACAGTCCGTGAGTTATCAGCACAGAGAAGAAGATTCCAAGAAGAAGAAGATCGTTTCCGTGAAACAACAAATGATTTGAAGAGACAGGCTGAATCTGCCAAAAAACAAATGGAAGTCGAAAAGGCTCAAGCTGACAAACTACGACTAGAATTAATCAGTATACGCGAGGAACTTCAATCGAAGGTTCTCCAAATTGATGATCTTAGTAAGAAATTACAGGAAAGTCTTACTCCTTCCAAGAACGACAATCCCATTGTATTGGCAAATAAAAAAGCACGTGAATTCGAAGTTAAATGTGAGGAAGCGAAAATTGAAATCGAATCTCTTAAGACAAATTTGGCAAAGGCAAGAGAGCATGCCGATCAATACTACAAAATGTCTCAAAGTGCTGAAACAGAAATAAAAAATCTACATGAAGTTCACACCGAATATGTAGAAAAAACTGAAGCCGAATTAAAAGAAATGCGTGCTTCGGAAATGAATCTTAAAAATCGTATAAATGAACTAGAAGCCGATTTGCAATTGGCCACTGTAATAGAAGCACCCGTTACAAATAATGCTCCGGCCGAGCAAATTAGAAAACTTCAAGAAGAGCTGAAAGATGCTCTGCAAAAAGTGAGCGAATGTAATCGCAATTTACGTACTTTGAGAGCTGAAAATATCACACTATCAGAGAACTTAAATAGCGTAGAATCAAAATATGCCAATGAAATGATTTTACATTCAGCTGATATACAGGAATTGGGCAAAGTGAAGCAAGAACTGGTAAAGGTAAGTTCTTTCCCCTCCCTAAATGTGCAATTTAAGAAAATTAATTTTATTTTACTTCTTTCCTCACTCTTTTTAAGATTCAAAGTCAAATAAATGAACTCACTATGGACCGAGATAGTGCTAAATCTGCTTTGGAAGACATAAGGCGTTCACAAGAAGAAAACATTGCGCTGTTACGCAAAGAAAAAGAAGAATTCGAGAAACGCGTAGAAGATCTCAACTCACTCAATTCAAATCTTCATGATCAAGTAGAAGCCCTCTCTTCTAAACTGACTACAATTAGCCAGACATCAACTGCTGCAAACCACAATGAATCCGCAATGGATATTTCAAGTACGGACTTAAATCGGTCCGGGTTAGACACTGAAGCTGAAACAAAAAATAGCGAACAATTGTTACAAATCATTAAATTCTTGCGCAAGGAAAAAGATTTGACAGTTGCAAAAATGGACATTCTCAAGGCAGAAAACACAAGACTGTCATCAGAGTTAACAATTTTGCAAAAGAAAAATGATGAATTGCAAGATTTTCTTAATCGTGAACGATCAAAGACTGACACAAATCTTATATCAGCTTCAAAGCATGAGGAAATTTTACGCAAGATCGAAACGCTAAATGCTATTACTGACAGCAATCGAGTATTGCGTGAAGAACGAAATGCTCTAACCCAACGAGTTAAGGACTTAAATGAACGCATTAGCGCCCTAGAGGATGAACTTTTCCCACTACAATCGCAAAATCGTGATCTCAACACCAAGATAGATGAACTAACATCCGAAATGGGTTCCTTGCGTACAGAAGCCATGAGATGGCGCCAAAGAGCAAATGTTTTAGTAGAAAAAAGCAACAAGAATCCTGAGGAATTTAAGCGCTTGCAAACAGAACGCGAAAACCTAGCGAAGATGTTAACGGCAGAAAAGGAACAAATTAAGTCGCTTAACGAAGAACTACAGGTTGTAAAGGGTGAAAAGTCACGTATAGAAGCTGAATTGGCATCATTAGAAAGACAAGCCCACGTAATGACAGAAGAAAGGAAGAGTTTGACAGCCGACGTTGCCGCTTTAAAACAAACAAACTCACGTCTGATGCAAGAAGTTATGGAGTTAAAGAACAAATTACTAGTCAAGGAAGAGGCCGTGCAAAAAGTTACCGAAGACTTGGAGTCTAAAGAACAGTTGCTGCAAGATTCCAAAAATAAAGAGGTTCAAATCCGTAAAATCGCAAAGCGTTATAAGGATTCATATTTGGAGTTGTTAAATAAAACTCCTGCTTCTTTGGGCGGAGATGTTGCTAATAACTCAGGAGGACAAGATAGTATAGAACTAGGCGGCGGAAATAATCCAGATGCAGCCACCAAAGCCGAGTTGGAACAAAATCGTAGCACCATTGAAAATCTTAATGGCGTAATACGTACAATGCAGGAGGAAAATGAGAAAATACGCAAAGACTATGAAGATCTTAAAGCATCCGTTGAAATCGACGAACGTACCAAAACACTATTGCGAGAAGCAAAAACACATATTGTCAGCTTAACTGAGTCGCGCAACATTGTCAGCAGTGAGTTGGCTTCAACAAAGAATAAACTGCTTCATAATAGTGAAGTTCATGAAGCAGCTATCAATGAAATAAAAGTACAATACGAGGAATCATTGGGCCGTTTGGAACGTGAGCTTATGGAACAAAATAATCGTAACAAGGAAGATGTTCAACGTTTGACCAGGGAAAATGAATCTCTCATAATTCGCATTAATCAATTGAACCGCCAGTTGGGTTTGCAACAATCTGCTAAGCCATCCACTTCGTCAGTGGCATCAGAGAAGGGTTCAATATCGGAGTCATCTCCCCGAACTGCCAATGTAAAGCCAATGTCGGGTACAGCTTCAGTACAGCAATCAGCAACTGTTACCCCCTGGCGAGGCGGCGAAACTCCTTTGGCTAGCATAAGACCAATATCGGTGCAAAATGCACGTACAGCCGCTATTCTCCCAACAAGCCAACAAAGTTCAGCAGGTAGTAATGTAGTGGCTGGAACTTCAACATCTTCTACTTCGTCAACTTCAACACCTTCAAGTACACCCTCTTCAGCTGCAGGCAGTAGCAACACTGCATTAGTGCCACCACAACAACAAGTACACACCACTGGCAACGCTTCTTTGGAAACCATGTCGTCGTCACCAACATCATCTCACACGGACTATATGCCATCGACAAGTTCAGCTTCTGTAGCTGTGGCCGCCGTACCACCCATGGGAACAGCTTCAGCTGCTGAAAGCTCTCAAGAAGCTGAAAGTATTCAACAACCGCAGCAGAACGAACCGCAAGCACATGTGAGCGGTGGCAGTGGAAATCAGTCCCAAGTAGTGGCTTTGGTTTCTCCTAGAGTTGAAGGCTCTGCACAATCTGCTCCTTCTGTTAATGTTCAGCTCATACAAGATCCCAATAATCCTCAGCCGAGCACTTCGGGATCTACTGGTTGCTCCTCTCATATTTCAGTCAGTAGTCACAATCGTCATACTCCATCCAGCAGCAATGTGACAACAACCCAAGCTGGTTCATCAGCTGGACACAAACGTCCGAGAGAATTGGAAGGTGACTCGTCTACAACTGCAGATGATTCAGACAAATCATCAGCCAAGCATCCTAAACGTATGAGAGCCCCAATGAATAGTGCTGAAGCTGCTGTAATGACTGCAGGAGTCTCAGATTCGGGTATCGATGTAGACCAAGTACCAACGTCGTCTCAACGTGATCAAGAGGATGATGTCGTTGTTTTAGATTCCGAAGATGATGGCATGACAGAAGCCGAGGCGGATGAAGGTGGTCCCACTGACGGTGATGGTGAACATGAAGTTTACGAAGATTACGACCAGGATCAAGACATGGATGAAAATGAATGCCCTGAAGTGAATGAAAGCAATCTACGCCATGAAGCCGGAGAAGCTGACAACAATGAAGTGGATGTTGATGAAGATTTAGAAAATCATGGACAATGCTCGTCGGCTGGTGCTACTGGACAAGCAGATAATGATCCTTATGCTGCAGGTGCTAGTACTAGTGCTGCAGCGGCTGCTGCTATGGCAAAAGCTCACAGCCAACAAGACAATAATCAACAAAGCCAAGCAATCAGCAGCGGCAGTGGAGAATCTCCTCAAAGAAAACAGGCCAATTCATTGTCAAGACAGCAAAAAGCAACTCTAATGAAATTGCAGCAAGGTGTAGATTTAACAGAGACATCCGAAATGAGTGGATCTCGTAGATCAGACAGGTAGGTTATACATTTAAATATTCGCCCTTATCGGGAATAAGAGGCGAACATTTTGCTCACGTAAAATATTTCCCATGAACAAAAAATGGTGTAAAGAACTAACAAAATAGTTGACAAACGCAACAACAACCCAAAATTGGCGATCACAATTTTAGAGAAAGGGAACACATTTCACGTGAAGTTTAATCCTCGGTAAGGGTGATTAGTTGTATTTACACCTTTTTACTCATTTAATTCGTAAAGTTTATAAGCAGACATTTAAGAAGGAGTAGCTATTTGCTCAACAATAAGATTTTTGTTTTCGTTAGTTGGTAGAAAGTTTTCGCAATTTTTTTTTAAATACAGTCGACTCTTGATAATTTTAATCTCTCGATAATTTAAAATGCTTCTCAGGTCCCTTGAGAAGCATTCAATAAAACAAATGAAAAACAATCTGTGTAATTTGGCCCCCTCCGTAATTTGAAATTATTTAAATGGCATCTTGATCGCCAACACACCATAATTTGATTTCTTTTTTCATGCGCTCTATAGTTTGAATGATTTTAATATGCTGTGTTTTATAAAAGATAACATATCTTTAAGTTTATATCCATTCCTTTATACATAGGAATGTCATCTTGTTCGACGACGTTCGATAATTTGAAGTTTGGCTTTTCTACCCTCTATAATTTGAACTGGTAATCAGCCTTATCAGAAATAAAATATGTTATGAAAATTTCCGAATGTTTACGTTTTTAAATTCCGAAAAAATTATTTTTTGAATTTGCTTGCTTTCAAAAAAATTCACACACATGTTTTTAATTCCACGTATATTATATTATTCACATGGAATTCATGATACGAAATTAAAATACTTGTGAACAAAAAATTTTATGCTGAATGTGAATGTGTGTTCATGTTTCTGTTTTATTTTTTAATTTTAATCAAAGTCTTGTTAACTTGGATTTCTATATAGTTCCATTTTGAGAATTTAAACTCTTGTTAATATGAACTATCGATTATTTGAACTTTTCGCTGGTACCTTGAGTTTCAAGTTATCGAGAGTCGACTGTATTGTAATTTTCCCCATAAATGTTTTTGGGATATCAACAGTTTGTTTCCCATTTTAGAATGTTTTTAAAATTTAATTTTCGGCCTCAACTTATCAAACTACATACATACAAACAAAATTTAAAATTAAAAAATCATTCACGATAACAAGTTTTATGAGCTGCGAATGTAACAACTATCGCTTGGTTGTGAAATCATCTACATATTCTTCAAAAACAAACTTCAAAAACTTTTACATTTACATTTATACACTAAAGAACTATCTACACAAAATTTTAATGTAATAAATAATTAAAATTTTATAAAAAAAAATAAAAAATTTAAAAACAATTGCATAAAATCAATAAATATTTATGCCTTAATTCATAAAAAAAATTTCTGACATCACAGCTTAATAAAACAAATTTTCATACAAAAATTTGTTTTATAACCCTCTTATTAATCAAAATTTTTTTTGTGAATTAAGTTGTTAAAATTTAGGTAATAATAATTTTAGGAATTAGTTAATAAATAATCAATTTTACAAATTTTAAGCAACATTGCGTACGACTAAAAAATGTAAATGTAACAATTAAATTGCACAACGATTTAATTTTAACAAAACTCAATCAACCACAACACCACTATCATACACCTAAATAGAACAAGAAGTTATGCTAGCCGGTTAATTTGACGAAATCGCTTTAAAAAGTTTTCTCGTGTAACTGTCCGTAGAGCCGTCAAATGTTCTTAAAGGCGGTGGCAATTTATTATAATCTTTAGCTATTTTCACACTAAACGATCGCTCCAAAATAGGTGTTAACTTTAGAATCTTCAACTGTCTATTCCTAATAGTTTTCAAATTCAAATAGATCGACTAATGCGGGACCTGTAACTTAAAAATGCAATGCAACAAGTTTCTAAACTTTATAAAATCAACAAAAGATAAGCCTAAAAACTCTACAACATATGAGGATATATGCTGCCTTAATCTACTTACTACTCTATTAAAAGCAAGCCTTATTTTCTTGAGTACGTAAGCCAAGGTGCCACAGTAGTCCTCTAAAACATACAAAAATATTGGCATAATCAGGCCGTTAATCAGGCCGTAACCAACCCTTTTCTTGACATGTAAAGGTAAGAGTAAATCGAAAGTATATAACTTCCTCAAAGTGAAACAAACCTTTGAAACAATTGAATCAATCCCCCTTATTCCGTAACTATCTGTCGACGTCACGTCAAGACAATACCAAAAAATTTGCACTTGTCTACTCGCTGTCGACTAAAATTTACTACTATTAACAGCCTCTTCTCATTTTCTAGGCCTTAGAGAATAGTAAGTGGCTGTCAGTAATAGTAAAGTGTTGTCGATGACGAGTAGAAATGTACCAATTTGTTGGTATTGTCTTGACGTGACGTCAACAAATAGTTACGGAATAAGGGGAATATGACTTTCAAAACTCAATTTTGAATCAATAATGAGACCAAGACACTTAGTTTTTTCTAAAAATTCAATCGATTTATCATTCAAAATAACAGAAATTATTAATGGCACTATCACCAAAAAACATCGCTTTAGTCTTACTAGCATTAACCATAAGACCTCACGCATCCAGCCACATAATAAACCAACAGTATCAGGCATGTTCTGCATTTCATGTAGAATTAAAATGTGCGGAATTAATATTAGGTCTGTTCATTTACTTTCCTAGCAGAAACTAGCAACGAGAGAGTAAAGCAGAAATTTGTAAAATTACTCTCCCAGATATGAAAAAGTAAATGAACGCTTTACTAGAAAAAATTTGCAAGTAACACAATAAACAGTTTGTACACGCAAAAAACTTTACATTAGCTGTTAGTACATTCCATGAAAAGTTGAACATATCGTAAAAAAATATGAAAATTTTATCATTTTAAGGTACATGAGAACACAACTTAGGATAAAAAGTGTTACCTTTTAACTGTCAGTAAATAAAGCTTTGTGTGTAAAGTATTTAAATAGCAGAAATAAAAATACAACTGCTTATACATATGGATTTTTTAGTTAAAATATCTGTAAACAGTAGAAATAAAGTTAATTTCAATGTAATTGTGGAATTTTTTTTATTAATTTAGTTGAATTTCTTCTTTGCAGGAACTTGCCAGGTTTTTTTCTTATATTTGACTCACATAATATTTCGAGTGCAATCTTTATTCAAGTGTTTTAAACTCTTTTTAACGGCCACTGCTGCAGTCAAATTAAAGAAAAATATCCAATCTTACCGTATTTAATATTTTTGACTTCTTAAAAAGTATTACTTTTTAAATAATTCATTAAAATTAGAAAAAGTTAACTTTTTCATGAATTTTTCAAACATTTATTTTGTAAATAAAAGTTCTAAACAGCTGTTTGGCTAATTCCTGCTAGTAAAAATTTTACTAGCAAAAACTTGCAACAAATTTTTTTCTCAACTTTTTATGTTCTTTTTCACTCTCTCGTTGCTAGTTTTTCGAGTACGTGAACACATGGCTACCGTTGGAAATTTTCAGAAGGTCGCACAAAAGGTCGTTTTACAAAAATAAAGTCGCTCAAAAAGTCGTTTCAAGGAAAGGAAAGTCGTACGCATTTTTTTAAGGGTTTTATTTGTGGAAAACATAAAGAAAAACAAAAATAAAATAACAATTCAAAACAAACAAAAAATTATTATACAAAGCGTTTAAACTAAGTATTATATAAAACGAAAAGCCATGTAACTAAAGTTCTTAACATTTTATAGAAGTTGGAAAAAACTTTATAAAATAGTACAAGTGGTAGTAGCAACGTTGTTTTTATGATGTCACCGGGCTTTATTTACAGCAGAAGTTAAAATCGCGATTTTTATCGATTGAGTTCCCTCACTTAATTGTGAATAAAATGAAAAGTTGTTTTTTGAGTTTAATGAAATATGGCTCGATTTGCTTGGAACATATTTCCCTATATGCTTATAGAAAAAGAATAGAATTTTTGTAATTTTTTAATTGTTATGAATTTCTTAAGAACAAAAAAGAACAAAAAGTTGTTTTTTGAGTTTAATGAAATATGGCTCGATTTGCTTGGAACATATTTCCCTATATGCTTATAGAAAAAGAATAGAATTTTTGTAATTTTTTAATTGTTATGAATTTCTTAAGAACAAAAAAAATTTTTTTTTGCCACGATTTCCACCATATCTTTGAAACTACTGAGCTGATTAAAATACAATGTTGCTTTCGCACTAGTAAAGTTTTCTTTGCAATGCTTTAATTCAGCCGATTGAAAGACAGAAAGGGGAATACTTCATATCTTCGTCTTTCTACCGGCTGAATTAAAAATTTGCAAAATAAACTTTGCTTAAAGATAATGTTGTTGCCGACTTTCGGATTCTTTATTTAACTGAATAGGACAAACCGCCGTTCTCCAGTTAATATTTGTCGTGCAACTGCTTCTTTTTGACATAACGGTATATCTCGAAAACAA
The DNA here is from genome assembly GCA_956483635.1 of Panzeria rudis. Classification (NCBI taxonomy): domain Eukaryota; kingdom Metazoa; phylum Arthropoda; class Insecta; order Diptera; family Tachinidae; genus Panzeria; species Panzeria rudis. The sequence goes on from OY101450.1 coordinate 144,885,458, forward strand.
GAACTAATTTGAAGAAACCGAGTGTTAATTCGAACTCAGCGCCCCAAATAACAAAACAACACTTTCCGTTGCTTCAGTCCAAAAATTTACCTCAATTTTTAATTGGTAATTTAAAAGTGATAGATTTTCAAAATTTTTTTTAGCAGATGTACTTGTGTTTTCACCTGTTGGTAAGAGAAGTTTTAATTATTTTTTTAATTGAACTCTATGTTTCCACAGTATTTTATTTAGGAACTTCATTAATATTACTTTTTGTAGTATATAAAATGTTCTCCAAGTTTTTTTTCTTGTAGAATAGCAATACCTTTAGAGTAGAGTGTTCACTTGCTTTCTAATGAATCGATTTTACCTATTTATCATTATATAACTATTCTGCAGACAAAACTACAAAATTGCTTAAGCATTTGGGAATAAGTTCTCGATTTTCTTAAAAATGTCAGTACTATTAAGTTATTTTTATCAGGATGTATATTAAAATTCTCGCAATAAATTCCTGGGATTGAAATTTTGCATAGTTTCCGAGAATGTATGGAAGACGGAACTATTTTTTTTTCGTTAACTCCAAAAAATGGTAAAATATCGCGAAAAATGACAAAAGTCGCAAAATAAGATGAGTTTGAAGAAGTCGCACAAAAACTCGCTGGCCGTCAAAAAGGTGGCAAAATGCGACTTTAGTCGACGAACGGTAACGCTACGTGAACACTTTCCAGTAACAATTAGTAACAACTTTCAGTTATTGAACAGACCTATTTATAACAACATTGTTTTGATAATTCCGCACATTTTAATTCCACATGAAATACAGAACATACCCGTATAATCGATCACATTCTGCAAAACGCCAGGAAAATCTGCACATCATCTGCAAATGCGAATGGTTGACAAATGCTACTAGCTACAGTTTGGAAAAGATCATTAACAAAAAGTATGAAAAGTAAAGGTCCAAGGACCGAACCCGGTGGTACTCCACTATACACAGGAAGCAAACTAGAACTAGAACCACCAATAACAGCATACTGTTTTCTATTAGAAAGATAGGAAGATATCAATTCGCAAGCCGAACTTGAAAGACCATACAATCTATAGAGCTTAGAAACTAACAACTCATGATTAACCCTGTCAAAGACCTTAGACAAATCAAAGAAAGCACACAAGCACCCTTGCTGGATATTCTCCTCCTTCTAATATTATCGGTAAGACCAATCAACAAAGAAGTAGTACTCCTATTGCACCTAAACTCGGATTGACAGTCATGCAATAGATTATTATTGTCATACGTAACAAGTTGGATCTTAATAAAATGCTCTACCATCTTAGACAATATTGGTAATATAGATATCGGTCTCAAATCATCAACACCAATAACCCTACTATTCTTTTTAATGGGAACGATTTTGCCAACTTTCCATGAGGTTGGAAAATTAGAGGTAGTCAATATCGTATTGACCAAATGTAATATAAAATTACCTACAAACGGCATTAATAACTTAATGAAATTTAGCGCAAACCCATCATTACCAACAGCCTAGATTTAATCCTATTAAAAGCAGCAAACATCTCACAAAGGTCAACAGTACGAAATGAAAAACCATCCCGGCGAATACCAGCGATACCAACAATATCATCACTACTCACAGATTGATTCAATGAGAAAGCATTGTTTAACTTATCTGGGTCAAAACCATCTAAAACTTCAACCTACTGTCCTTATTATGAAAAATCAAACTATGAGCTCGTTAAGTTTCCTAATAATAGTTTTTACTTTATTTCTATACTTGGCAATAGTTGAAGGTAGGATTTTTGGCTGTGTTCTGTAAATCGGGCGATTTGAAATCGCCTAATTTTCCGGAAAAATGTCATTTAAAAAGGTGACTTATTGCTGCTTTTTAATTGGTTTTAACGCTTTAGTTGTTTAAGATATTTTATACGAACTTAACTTCGAGTGGACTAAATCGTCCGATCAACAGAACAATGTTTTTCGTTTTTGGAAATCACACGATTTCCAGAAAATCCCCTTTTTTGTTGGACGGATAAAAAGTTTATCTTGATTACAACTTTACTTTAACTGAAAGTGAGCGATGAGTTAGAGGCAAGTTCATCCTACCTGGTAGGTTGAAGTAAATTTGTAATAACGATAAACTGTTTATCCGTCTGACAAAATCTTGCCTTTAACTATTGCCAAGTTGTAATAATTATAAACTTGTGAAGTATTGTCGCTATAAGGGCATATAACTTTAAATAAATAAAAAAAACCTGGCTGGGCCATTAACGTAAAACTTAGCATGTCCATACATATATTATATGTTTTATATCTTTATTTTTTAATATTAGGTGTTGAAGATTACCTTTTTGAATTAGTCTGTAATATTTGTACTTTGGCCTAGGATAGCTTATTTAATATTACTTCAATTGAAGTAAATAAATAAAAGGGGTTAATAAGTCATCTTACAGTCGAATTTCCATCACACCAGATTGTAATTATTTCACAAAATTTTATATTATGCGTATATCATTTCTTAGTAGCACAGAAATCGTTAGTTCTCCTCAAGATTCCAAATTTGGTTATGCCACTGACAACAGTGCTTCCTCCAACACCGCACAACATTCTGGCGACCATTCTGCAGAAATTGGGCAAGAGAATCTTGATGTTAATGCTGATGAAGGAGAGGCCGCCACTGGTGGGGAATTTGTGTCGGAAGACTATAATCAAAAGAAAAATACCGATGCAACATTGGAAGATAATCAGAAGGATAATATTGAAGAAATTGTAGAAGGTGATGATGACTTTAATGAAGAAGAAGCTGGAGATTCTGTAGAAGCTTCGGAGAATATTGACAGTGAAAGTAAAATAATAAAGAATAGCGATTACTATTAATCAATTTTACTATTAAATAAATTTGTTTTTCTAGGCCATCACAGTAGTGGAGCAACACAATCTGAAATACAAGATGTACAACAAAATCAAATAGAGGCGACATCTGAAGATAATGAAGGAGCCGATGGCGTTTCTTCTGAAGGAGAAAAACAAGCTGTAGAAGAGGTTGAGGTAATAAATTAATTTCCATTTGTTATTTATTTCTGACACAATTTTCTTCAGGAGGAAGGCCGTGAAGCAGAAGCTTCAACTTCACCATCTATAAATACACGTTCTAAAGCGACAAAAACTACACCTTCCAACAGAAGACAACATAGAGGTAGTTTTCAACGTGGAGGCAATCGGCCCACACCTATAATCTGGCAAGGTTAGATAGCTTTTAATAATATCCATCGGATAGGTTCTTATTTTATATACAATAGAAATATATCGCAATATTTCAGACTCTCCTGGAAATTCACGCAATATGTCAAACAACCAACCGGGTAGTCCAGGTCGTGGTGGCTTTAATAATCAAAGAGGTCAACGCGCTAGACGAATGCGTCGACCAGGGGGTGGCAACTTTTCCAATAGAATATAATTTTATTCAGACTTTATTTAAACAAGTCTTATTATTTCTACATTTTATGTTAATTTCTAGTTTTGTAATTATTTGTAAGTTACTCATCGTTCAAAATTTCTTAGCCTGCAACTTGTTTATCATGAATTGTACTTATTTTTGTTTTCTTTATTTTTTTAACTGATAATGCGTTGATATAATCGATCGCTTTTTTAACAAGTATAAATTTGTATTGCTGTCTTACGTATCCGTATCCATATTGAATACATACTTAAAAATTATTATCTATACCGTCACTTACATATATCCACTTCATATTTCAAATAATAAATTAGATTTACTCTCTTCATAATAAACAATGCATAATTATAAAACATCTTATTAAAATAAAATACACACATCCATACATACATATTTTCCAAATATTTTTTTTTATTGCTTTTATTAAAAATGTTTGTAAAGAAATCTTGAGCATCCCTTGATCAGATAATGAGAAAACAGGTGTCAAATATGCAGTATAAAAGCAAATGTTGCTATTAAAGGGAATCAGAGGAGGTAATGCAATTGATGCATTTTCGATGTAGTCAAACAGAGTAAAAAAAGAAAATTGAGTAAACAACGCAGGAGCATTTCTGGACATTTCCTTGTACCAGTTGTTGTTATTGTTGTAACAGCCCTGCTTTTGCCGGAATTTCCGGAAAGCAATAATTAATTACACTGTGCCTGAATTTGCAACTTTTTGTTTGTAAAAAGTTGGGCACTATACTGGTAAAAATAATTCGAGTACGCTGATTTCAACGGTGTTAGCCGTTTTTCGAAGTTAGCACTCGTTTTCGCAATATTTTTGTACTTTTTCGAAAATTTCGAGTTTAAAACGGTTGCATAAAAACGCAACACTTTGATTTTTTGTGAAAAATCTTTTTCCCCTAAAAATTTTTGTAAAATGTTAACTTTAAAAAGATTTAGTGTTAATCATCTAAATTCTCATAAATCAAATTTGTACTATAATTTTTATTCGCGCAAAATCGTTTTTTACAAAAAACGAAATTAAAAAATAATTTCCAAAAAAAAAAATTTTATTTCGCAAAAAAGTCAGAGTACCTTAATGTTGTTCATATTTACTTAAATTAGATAAATTTGAAGCTAAAAATCATGCCAACGTATGAGGAAAATCGTTCCGAATTACTGGAAGGTTTTTTTAACCAATCATTAAGAATATGCCAATGGTGACGTACATTTCAGTCAGCGTTACATCCTTCCATTTTAACAGTGGTAAGATTTCTTGTCGTTGTAGTCTGTAGAATTGGATTTGTTTGGATGGCGCAAATCTCCACCATTTCCACGCTCAAATAGCAAAATAACGTTGCATAAAATCTGAACAGAGCCTTACATAAATGCGAAATTCCATTCATAACGTATTGCATATCGGTATTAATGGCTTTACTATGGCTAATTTTTGCCTTTGGTTACTTTAATCCGACTTTAAATTCTGGGCGCAACTTATGACATCTCGGGTCCTTCGAATGCCATAATCTCAAACTAAGAAAACTCGATCAGATCGAAATCGACGATTAGGACCCTGTAATTTTTTTTCTGCTGCGCTCCAAAATACACTTACTCTTGCTGGTTTCTTATATGCAAGCGAAAATTGGTGTTATTGTCGGGCGTAGCATAAAAGCTAGATATATATAGTTTCAGAAGGGCTTTCTTGCCACGTGCATTTGATGTCGGATTAAAAATACACTGTAGCAAAAATGTAGTAATAGAAACCCGATATGCATTATGTTATGATCCGACTACAAATGGCGACGCAGTGTACAAAAAAATAAAAAAGCGGTATCCTGGGGCGTGACTAAAAATAAAATCTGGAGTTTTTAACTAATCTTTAATCCTAGGGTGTGACTGGCTCCTTTTTTTTGAACCACCATAATATACCCTGTATTCATTCATTTGTAGTGTCCGACCGAACGTTCGGAGTTCGACAAAAAGCTGTGTTCGACGTTCGGTAAAATTTTCACCGAACATTGTAAAATTGTTTTTTTTATTTATTATCATCTAAAATATACAAAAATGGAGTCCTACAAAATATTATCAAAAAGTACTACACTGTCAATTTGTATTTATTAAATAAATGTCATACCTAAAAGTTAAAAATTTTCTTTTCAATAAAAGTTCGGTATTGCGTTCGGGTTCGGCTCTAAAATGTTTACCGAAGTTCGGGTTCGATATGAAAACAGTGCGTAATGTTCATTTGTATTACTAGCAATAGGTTCAAAATTATAGAAACCGTTTACAAGGTTGTATATTTAGTAAAAAATTCATCTCTAATCGGAAGAAAATATGTATCCAATCCTTATTGGATTCTATCAACTGGCTGATTGTTTAAAATAGAAACAAGCTTTATTATTATAAAGCAATTATCTCTTTTAGGTAATAGGCAGTTAAATTTAATATTAGATCGAATGCCAATAATAAAACGGCAAAATAGTTTTATTTATAATTATTTATTTAAGCAGAATGGAACTTATAATAAAAAATATGTTTGGTGTTTCATTTTGATGATCACAGTATCATTTGTTTAACAAAATAAATATCTCATACATCTAAATAAATGATCTTGGCAAATAAGATTTTTTCATACAAAAAAGTACATAGAACATAGGGTGAATTCGTAAATGCAGTAAATTTGTGCAACCGGTATGCAAACTTTTGCAAGACTAATAAAAACGCTGCCGTAGTTGCAGAAATTTTGCGGTAGCACTGTCAATTGTTTCGAGTAAGAAAACTTTTTGCTAAGAAAAGTATTGCAAAATTATGGTTTTTGAGCGCAGGGCTTTGATTTTTGCACAATTACCGAATTTGCGAATATTACCCATACTTAACTGTACATAGGCTAACGTATTTTTGGACTCTTCGTCGTAGGGTTAAAGTAAACAGCCGATTTTTTGTAAACTTTAGAACTCAAAAATCTAATTCAATTGATTTTTAACGATAAGCGTGTGTTATGAGTGAAATGAACATATAATCAGTCAAATATGCTACGACTTAAAATCCTCTGCGTACAGTAGTTTGTGATTAAAACAATTGAACAAAATTTATTGTTTTTTGTTATATTTGTTTAAATTTAAAGAATGTAAAAAACAAGTTAAAAACTTTAGTTTTATTATACAAACATCTTAAGATCTTGGACGTTCCTTCTTTTCCTTGTATAATGCCAACAATGAAACGTTAGCGACCTTAACAACCTTGAAACGTACACCGGGAATATCACCTACAGCGTGACCTTTACGACCGAAACCTGCAACCAAAACTTCATCGTTTTCTTCAATGTAGTTCAAACTACCGTCACGAGGTACAAAAGCCGTGATTTTTTTGCCATTCTTTATCAATTGTACTCTCACGCACTTGCGGATAGCAGAGTTAGGCTGTTTGGCTTCAACACCACTGTAAATACACAAAATCAATACAAATAAGTTGCAGGTCTAGACTTTTCTCTAGTTTTATTCACCGATATGTTAACGTTACTTTCATGATGAAAACTGCTGCTTGTTAACTCACAGTATACTCCTGTGATTTGATTTTTATCAAGAACAAAACACAAAAATATACTGCGAGTCCAGCTCAAGAGCTCAGATGGTTGTTTAATAATATTTCATACACTTTCAAAAATTATTTTAGCAATACTTACACTTTTTCAAGTACAATACCCTTGGCGTGGGAAGCACCACCGAAGGGATTAGCCTTCCATCTTGTACCCAAATGAGCCTTTTTGTAATCTTTGTCAGCCCAACGTTGATCCCGACGATGGTTGACGTGCTTTCTGGCAGTGCGGAGACCTCTTGGCTTACCTTAAACAATTAAAGCAGATGTTATAACACAGGACAACAAATACGAAGCCAAAATTACTTCAGCATTTTGCAATTTCTAATTATATGTTTGCTACAATATAGGCAGTACGCGTAAATTATTTATTTCCCGCTTTAAAATTTTCAACATAATTTATTATCCAACTTGTCTGATGTCTTTGATTTTTAATGCTTTTGGTTTAACACATTTCACTCACGACAATAGAACGCGGCTTTTTTTTTTCAATATATACGAGACGGTCAATCGTACAAAGGGCAGACTTTCGGCACTTTTTACATACAGGATTTGTGAAATTTCTTTAAACATATATAAATTCAGATAGTTTAATCACTGTTAACAACATTTTCACTTATTGTTTGGTGCATTTTCGTAACTTTTCCATAAAAATTAAATAATTTTCACAGCTTACCCATAATTTCCAAACTTTCTCAAGCAATGGCGGAAATAAAAGAACGAGATAACGCAAGCATTTTGACCATCTCTGTCACAATGGGCACTAAAAGACCTTTTTTATACAACTGTGCAATGCAGAGTTGCGTATATTGCTTAGTGCTAACTAAACACGTTTAATAATTTCAGGGAGATACCATACTTTTCACGGTTGTTCATTGTACTACGTTGTATCTATACCTGAGAAATATTTGTCATGCTATACATGAAACTTTAATTTTGCCGCATGGCCGCTTCTCACAGTATTGCCAAATGAAACTAATTATGATATGCCAAACATTTTGTTTGAATATTTTTTTTTATCAAACTAGTCTTTTCTATGCTGGCAGTGCTTTCGCCGCAAAATGTGTCCTTAGTCCCAAGGTAGATCAACACCAGGTAGTCGCAAGAGAATTCGGCGTGGAGAATTTACATTTGGGATGTCAAAAAAGCTGATACATGAACACTGCCGACAGGTTATATGTGTAAATATTTTCGTAAGCAGCTGGGCTCTTGCGGCCACCTAGTATGAATTCGCCTTGCTTAGGCCATAGTATTGTGGCCATGGTAGAATAATATAAAAGGTGGCCCTGGAACGCCAGCTGATTAGTTTTTTATTTGCTTTTTTCATGGTATGAACTATAAAATCTTGTGTATATGTGAAATAACTACGTTCCACACAATACCACACGTATGTTTGCTGCTCATGTTCTACAAACACACACATACCCTCTCTATTAATGCTTGACATTTCGTACCCCAAATGTACATTTGTATTAGTTATGCGGCTAGCTGTTATATTATTATACCATGGTTGTGGCTTTATTTGCTTGATATGTGTATGTATTGCGAAAAGTAGAGAACAAGTTCGAAAAATATCCAGCACAGATAGTCGTGTACTACAACCTCTACCTTTTCTTCCCCTCGCCGACATAGTTTTTCTATCCGGCAAGAAATGACCCATTGTGAAATAGAGTTGTAGGACTATTGAGTACTTGGGTACTGAGTACTCAGTTCCAGTCGTTTTTTGAGTACTCGATACTCAAAAGTAGCTACTCAATACGTTCAGAGTTGTATTTTACAGCAAAATAGATTGTAAAGTATGAATGAAACTGATGAAAAAATTGTAATAAATGGCACAAAAAATTACTGAATTAAAATTATAAGCTATTTAATTAACAGCCTGTTTTTAGAAAACATAAACCATGATATAATAAATAGAAGGTATATTCATTCTCTCTTTATTTATTTAAATAAGGATTTTTGAAGTTTGTTTTTATGGTAAAATATAAAAAAGCGTTGCCATATAATGGAAAAGGCATATCAACTCCTGGAGCTAGTTTGCATAAATGTGTAATTGTATTAAGAGGAAAGTAAGAAAAATTGTGCAATCCACAAGCCCCGCTTATATCGTTTATCTTAAGATTTTATTGAAATTCTCTTTTGTTTTATTAGTTGTTACGAATTTTAATTATATCGATTATATTTATTATTATTTTATCGATTATATTTATGGTTGAATTCGAAAGCATTAAAAAATGTTCATTGTAATGATGCGGTTTTATTACAACATAAAAATTAAACAACAAAACATTACTACACTTTGCAATACCCGCGATATTGGCAATTTCATTTTTGCGATCGATATGATTTTCTGAAATTTTGTTATACTTTATTTTTGTTGTACTTCATTTTCACATACTTCATTGATTTCACCAATACATATATTTAGCAAGTTTTTGCGAGCTAGTAAGTTTTACGCGTTTTTTAAAATTTGTTTTATTTTTACAGTTTTGGCGGTTTATAACACATTTTTGGACCTCTTTTCGATTTTTGAGCTTTTAGCGATTTTTGCAATGTTCGCAATAAAAGCGGATTTTCGCAAGCTGTCAACATCTTTACAGTTTTCGCTCTTTTTGAACAATATTAAACCTTGATATCACGTAGCTGTTGACAAGTTTTTGCGAATTTCTGAAATCTTCGCGATTTTTACCGAATTTTTGGCATTCCCTAGTTTTTGGCTTTTTACATTTTAAGGGAATTTTGATCAATATTACGCTTTGTAATCGTTAAAATTTTAGCAAACTATTGACGAATTTTCTCGAGTTATGGACATTACAGTTACAGTCTTAGCAGTTTTAATTAATTTTAGGGCTTATTTAAATTTTTGCTACTTTTGCGAATTTTCGCGATATTGGCACTCATTCTTCTTTAAAATATTGCAAGTTTTCAATATTTTTACGGTAGAAGTGAGTTTGTCCTTTGTACGGGTGGACTACTTTATTAATATATTTTGCCGTGTAAGATTTTTAAAGTTTGCATGGTTGCGTATAGAAACGCGTATTTCAAATTAGCCCGCTTAAGTTTGTATTTTTCATATTATTTTCATGCATATCACAATTTTAAGAATAATAAAAAAAAAGAAATTGAAGGGACATATAAAAATAGTACGGTAACATGATTTTAACGATAATGTCACAACCCTTATACTTGTCAGATAGTGAAAGTCAAGAAAAATTGAGAGCATGAAACTACCTTCTATTTATTATATCATGGATTATACGTAGATACCAGGTGAAATAAGTATACAGGTGACCGCATAAGGGAAACAAATACAACAATACAACAAATAAATAGATGATGCTTGTCAAAAATATATACGTGGATTATGCACAAAATTAGCAGAGCAAAAAATAATCAGCTGACGTTATGTCAACGGGGGGAAATAATGTCCATGGACATTATTTCCCTTTCCATGTGGAAATAATGTTCATAGATATTATTTCCTTTTCAACTTGGACATTAGAGTGAGTCTATACCTGATAAATTTTTATCATGATAAATGTCAAATCGTTATCAAGATAAAAATTTATCAGGTATAGACTGCATTTATTAGTGTTATTGCAGTGTCTTGACAATTTTGTCAGAGCTCAAGCTCAGACAAATTTGTCTTGATAAGAAACGTAAGCAAACTGTTTAACGTCTCAATTTATTTTCAAAAACTAAAATTTTTACATTTTTACAAAAAAATATACGAATAAAGCAAAATATGAATGCTTTAATTAAATAAAAGGAGTTTAATGAAAAAGATAAGTGAAATAGTGTATGAATAGTGACAAACTACATTCACGACGCCAAAAAAAAAACAACAACGTATTCGCATGTATAGTAACAATAACAACAAATTGACATCTGCTCTGCCGACGTTTTGTTAATTGTCATGATACAAATATATCAGGTATAGGCGTAGGTTAATGTCCATCAACATTATTACTTTGGACGTAATTGCATGCCACCTTATTTGCCCAGTGCGACTAAGATTTTCTTTAAAGTCTGGAGATTTTTAGCTGTGTTTTTTACACACATGAGCATAAATTAATCGATTTTTTTTTTGCAAATTGGAGTTCTTTCTGAATAGCGTTTTTTTGCAAAAATTTTGATTTCTCATATAAATTTTCAGTTTGTTGAAGCAAATTTTAATTTTTTGCAAAGTTTTTACTGGCTGTTTGTTACTTTACTGTTGCAATTTATAAACAAACGAGTGCCTATTGCTTTAAACTCTTTTTCTGTGAAACATGTTTCTTTTTGTAGATGTATGACTCTATTGCAGCAAAGGCTCGATATATGAATTATTAAGCATGTAAATATCGAATAGGTTCCTGGTATTTGATTCAAAAAAATTATATTTAATTGCAAGAAGCCACATTTATAATAACATAATAACATAACAATATGAAAATCAAAACGCATTTTGATATTCTTCAATATTTCCCCCGTATATGTGTATATATTTTTTGTAAACAAACGCACACAAATACATATATTGAAGCTGAATATTGACCCGTCTAGCATTCGCTATAAACATCTCAAATAAAATTAAATAAATACACAATAATACAAAAGCCAAGAGAGTTTACTGCTGAAATAACTATAAACAGAAATATGTAAAACGCAAATATTTTTAGTAAAACAAAACCCATTGATTACGCTCTGGAGAATAACTACAAAAACAACAGAAAAAATACATAAATTTTGAAAGCATAAACTAATCAAACCGACCGACCAACCAACTACGTATGTGGAAAATATTTTCGTGCAACATTTGCATGTAGCTTATACGCACACAGCCAATAAAAGCTTACAGCAAATACTGCCAGCAAAGAAGCGTATAAATAAAAAAATTAAAAACACGAACAATTAACACTTGGCGTAGAGAAAAAGTAAAATTATTACTCCAGAATGTCTATAGAAATGAGTCACAAGAAAATAGAAGAGAATCAAAGATTCACAACTTTTCAATTGGAATTCATTTGCAAATTAAAGGCATTGTGGGCCTTGTTTGATGTTCGAACGCATGTGCGACTCCTTTAAATAAATTTTTCGAAATATTATTGTAACCGCACAGCAAAATAGCAAAAAAAAAAAAAGGAGCAGAAAATAAAACAATCCGAAAAATTTGTGTATATTAAAAAATACGTTGGATATATAAAACTTTTGTACATACTCACATGTAATGCTCATATGTATTAGCCCTGTAGTTCATGGGATATGCAAAGTGTTTTATCAGTCGTTCTTTCAAAGCAAAGATGAGGAGAGAACCTGTCACAAGTCACATCACTGGTTCCCAAGGACTAGCAACCAGTTCGTGTTCTGTAACTTTATATGAGAAGGACCCTTTTTGACTATAATTTCGACGAGCTTTACAACAAAATTCTAAAAATTTTTAAGGGCATGACCAAGGTCGATATATATATATATATATATATATATATATATATATATATATATATATATATATATATATATATATATATATATATATATATATATATATATATATATATATATATATATATATATATATATATATATATATATATATATATATATATATATATATATATATATATATATATATATATATATATATATATATATATATATATATATATATATATATATATATATATATATATATATATATATATATATATATATATATGTATATATATATATTGTTGCCGAATTGTAGTATATTTTACGAATACACTCACATTTTAATCTTCGCTTGGAGTTTTTCCCATACATTTTTTTTCCCATACATTTTTTGACACCACAAATTGCTTTGTTGTATCAATTCGCCGATTAGTATACCTTATAGATCTACCTTGGACATGACAATAATCAATAAAAACCCTGATTTTTTAATTATCACCAAAAAATTTCCAAACAAAAGTTTGTCTAAAATAAAATTTCATTTTCAGTAAATTTTCTTTACTGAATCAGTGTTATTTGCAAATATGCGACCATATTGCTTGACATATGCACGAAACTACGTAAGTCAAACGAAAAATAAGGAAGGCGTTATACAAACACAACTTATACTATGTATAATTTTTTTTTAATTTAATAGGAATACAAATAAATAAATTAAATTAATATACAACCCGCGAAGCTTCTGGCTTGTGTACGGACACATCCATTGTCTTGGCCGGGAATCGAGCCTACAGGCTAGCATTGTTACCTTTGAGCCACAGCTGCACCTATTTTGAACATAAAAGCAAGTTAGATCGAAATAGTCACATTAAAATAAACAATCAACCAAAAAAGTTTGACTTAATTAAGTAGAAGAAGATATCAGAAAGAAAGAAAGAAAAAAATGGGACAGGAAGAAATAAATCAATGATAGTATGGGGATTTGTGTCAAATGAACATCAAGTTAGTAGTGATACAATTCTCGTATGCAAATTTATCATAAGATTTGTCTGAGGAAGAGAACAGATACTCATACGATCTTGAAATGGAAGGTGTTACCATTTTAAGATCGTGTACGATCTTGAAATGCAAGGTGTTATAATTTTAAGATCGTATAAGTATCTGCTCTGAATGTTAAATTAGAAAAACATAAAAAACTTGGTAAAATAGCGACATCAAAGGGACAGTTGACCCCATTATAGAAAACATAGGGAGAAAGTGTAGTCTTTAGTTAGCTAAACTTGAATTTGTTATGTGCAAAATGTTTACAAGTGAATGAACTATCGGGTATGTTTATGTAAATGTATGAATGGTGTATGTTAAATTTTAGTTTATTTTTATTGTTGTTGTCTCATACATACGATAATTATAGCCACACTTTGGCGCCCATTATCTCATGGGTAACCATCACATAACACTATTGAGGGGCCCTTCGAATTACATATATATTTGCCATACACAGACTTTTCTTCGATTATGTCTGTCCCATCGTCGTCTGTCAGTTTCGTTGTTATGTTTTCTGTTTTTACTCGTATTCAATACATCAAGTCATCGATATATGAACATACATACACACATAAATAAATAGTTTTGTATACTTACATGTCTAATATTTAACGCACAGTGTTTTGTGCTAATTACCAAGTGCGACTATTTTGAAAATTAATTGTGGAAATTTCCTTGCTAAATGTCGAGTTGAACGTTTTTAAGTTTTTAAGATGCCTTTGCACGAAAAAAGATACACAGATGTAATAGTTCCTAAAAGTTTTTAAATACACTGAAAAGAAAAATCAATCCATCCGTACTTAAATTAATCCCAAGCGCTGTCAAAAGTGCGCTAATCCCGGTTTTTCTGAAATCAAGTACAGAAAGATTGGTTAAGTCGGAATATTCAAGTGCAAAATACTTAATTTTAACCTGATTACCCTTTATTCATGTAAAAAGAAAAATCTCATTCTAAGTACGAATATGTTTATAAACTTTACACACAGTCGTACTCGTACTGTGTTGGTGTTTGTTTGCTTGATGATAGCCACAAATCACTGTTGTGCTCTTGTTGTTGTTTATTTTCATTGTTCGAGCATAGCCGACAAGTAGCTGACAAACGTCGTATTACATGTAGATTCAAGCCCGCTGTATACTTGAATCAATTCCGCCGCGTACTTGAATCAAGACCGAATCAGGCTAACTTTTACTTATTTAATCCTGGAAAAGAACAGATTTGAGAATTTATATTTTTACTACTTATATAAATTTAATATTTTTACTTACACTTGTTTTAATTTAAAATTTATTTTTGTTCATGCCTAGTATTGAACTTAGCTCACCATATTTGTAAACAAACGTCTTAGACCACTGAGCTAATTCAGTATAGAAAAAACGGCAACTAAAATCCAGTATAAACCAGCAGCATGTAATACGACGTTTGTAGGCTATTAGTCGGCACTGAACGAACAAACAGAATAACCAACAACAAGACAACAACATAAGCACAACATGCGACTGAAGCTATCAACAAGCAAACAAATACCAACACACTACGACTGTGTAAAAAGTTTATACTAATATTAGTACATAAAATAAATATTTTTGTATACAATTTAAGAATACTCAAAGTAAGTAGAAAATACTTGAATTTAGTACGGCGTTTTTCTTTCTGTGTATAAATAACATTAAATTAAACATTTTAAAAACCCCCGAAGGAAATGGATGAAAATGTTGTAGCCAATGTTTTCTTCAAACATTGGTTAGAACATTTAGGATCAAGTCACCTTTCAAACAAAATTTACTAAACTAAAATCGATCTAGCCGTTTGAGAGTTACGGCGTCAAAGACACAAAGATTCAGCAATATACATCTAGAAAATGTGTGATATCTTCTAAGCGGCTGGACCGATTTTCTTCAAAACATAGCTAAGAACACTATCGATCAAGTCACCATGCAAACAGAAAAAAACTAAATTAAAATCCGTCCAGCCGTTTGGTCGGTACATGGACTCGTACAGACACAAACACACACTACAATCTTTTAACACCCCTTTCTTTGGTTGGGGGTTGAAAATTATCAGATATTAACATTGATTTTAATTAATTTTACAAATTAAATCAATTACTCATCTATAATTTGATCCAAATCGCGTCAGTGGTTTATTTATTTATTTATTTATCGAAATTTTTGAAATTTTTTTTTTTTTGGAATTACTCCAAAAACTCATGAATCTTCCAACGCTTTGTGCTTGAAATTAGGGGGAAGTTTCAGGAATTCCCTGCAAGGTCAACCATATCCCATAATTATTTTCTTATGCTGACTTTAGACGACATGTATTTTACATCTGACTTGTCAAATTTCCCACTGCAAAAGTGATACATGCCGTGTGAAACATATGAAACATTGTCAGATGACATTTACAGAAGCAAAGTCAGATGAAAAATTTTCACTTAGAGCGTGTTCTATTTTCATCTGACAAGGCATCTGGCATCAGCTGTATTAAAATATCAAAAGTGTGGTTTGGCTGAAAAAACATTAAAAAGCAAAGAGCGCTTTATATATTTACGAAAATTGTGCAAAAACTCAGCTGCTGTGAACACTCAGAGGTTATGTCAGATGTAATTGCACATGTACGTGTGAAAGCAAATATTATAAACCGTCTGTAAATTGACAATTTTGACAAACATGCGAAGTTACATATGTCTCACACACCTAACAAGCCATATGTAAAAAACATGTCGTCTAAAGTCAGCATTATTGATATAACGTAACATATAATAGAACTTTGTATATCAATATAAAAAAGCTAATAAACTTTGGACTTTACGAATACAATGGCATTTTTAAAACTATCATCTTATTTTGTTCTTAAATAAATAAAGTAAATTTAAAAAAACCGTCTAGTGAACACTTAATAAGTATCAAGTAGTATCGAATATTCATATGTCCAGCTCACTTATAGACCTTCAACCATACATAAACATACATAAACTGGAAAAGATTTCAACCTCGTATGCTTATACAAAAACTCTCAAAGAACAAATGAGAATTGAAAAAATACACACATATCTGAAAGAAGTTTATTAAACTTTGTAAATTTAAGTTTAATTTTTAGTTAGCAGCTGACAACCCTTTGGGATAAAAGAACGATTCCCGCAATTATGGACTAGTGATGAAACCGGGAGACTTATGTTAGAAAAGAAGGAAGCTAAAGCCTCAATAAACTTCAGCAGAGCATGTTCGTCCAGAGCGTTATATCAACCACTACACCAGGGCCTTAAACGAAACTGGGTTAACAACGTTACTAAACAGGCACAAGCGGCTGCCGATACTGGAGAGCTAATTACATGCAGAAAGCCAAAGAAAGAGGCTTAAGCAGTATGTGTGCTTGTTTAAACTATGCTGTCAGTAAACCCAAACATCTCCACTGATTGCCCAAATATCAGCGAAATTTTTGCGACGCGATAAAATCGCTTAAAAACAATCATCATTCCCACTGCCAACAAATCGGTATCGTCAATATTTTGGGAGTAAAAGTTTCTATTGTGAACTATTTGTCAGTGTTTTATAAATAATTTGCTTACTTGTTGTAAGAGGAAAATGTGTACATATTTTGAAGAAAAAAAATGAATAGCGTTTATTTGCGTTTTCTGGTGCTACAAGAGGAGAAGCAATCTATAGAGAGATTGCGCGGAATTAGTATAAATAATACAAATATCAGTGCTAAATAAAATGTTCTTTGAAAATCCAAGAATATCACACGCTGAATAAAAATGAATTCCGATAACTGTTGACCAAGTTGGAGGAAAACTGGCCTCCCAAACTAAGACGTTCGCGGTACTCCACGCAGTGCAAATGGCAGGCACTTTGAGAGTTTTAACGGAAGGCAGCTGCCAAAAAAGAAAGGGAAGACATATCGAAGTCGGTTTGGCCCCACCCATATTAATGCCCCATTCACACTATATCAATAGAGTTCTAACTTGAAATTCCCATTGACCCATAATCACACGAGCATAATTTTTAAGCCGCACAATTTTTGTTCTTTCCAAGGCACATCAGACTAATTTATCTGGCGTAAAACGAATACGCACACATAGCTTTGTATATATTAGTGTCTTTTGCATTCATTTGTTTTTGCTAAGTGTGCATGTATTTGTTTTGTGCTGATAATGCGGGGTTGAAGCCGGTTGAAACTTTACGCCATTCTCTGCCCCTCTCTTTTCTATAAGCTATCATTTTATGCCAGCACAATTGTTCTCGTGTGTTTATAGCCATTGACACTTGTGAATTTATTTTGTGAAATAATTCGTGGTAGAAACATTGGCGATGCCACATGTTTTAAGTTTGTGAATTCGCTTCCGTAAAAAAAAAACGATTTAGTATTCAATAGAAGACTGAACATGGCACATATCCGAAACCGGTCTGTTTATCAACCAAATTTGACGTGGGATGTCGGAAAATCGTTCCAAATCGAAAAAATTTGTTTTTGGAAACAAATTTTAAAGTTTTTTCATAAAAGAGTTTTCGCGATGGGGGTGAATACGTCGCCAGGCATGGACAACATTTCGCCAGAGATGGTAAAAGCGAACTAAATAACGAGTGTCAAAATACTGGCTAATATTATTAATGAATTCTAGTGCTCAGAACTTGTATTAGACGAAATTGCTGAACAACAAATCGCAAGAATAGAATCACTCTGATAAGTATGATTGATATGGGGATTGCGCAAATTTGAAACAACAGGCTAATCACTAACCTTACTCCTGATCTCAGAAGAGAAAGAAGATGGCTTTCGCGCGCACAAATCTTGTATCGATCACATTAACAACCTAAGGGTGATGGTAGAACAATCTATAGAATCGAGATCACTTCTTTAGCTGGCGTTCATAAATTTCGAAATGGCTTTTGATATTCTAAACCACGCAGCTATTCGGAAGTCGTTAGAATGCAAGGGTGCACCTTTTATGATAATATGGTTCATCCAAGGCCTTTGTGCCACCTGCCGAATCCTCCATGAAAAACAGCTTAGCAATATACATAATTAAAATTTGCTCCAGCATATTTCCTCTGCTTTTTAACTGCGTGCTTGACGCATCCCATAAGAACGGTATTACTTGGGGTCTCCAAGGCAGACTGGAGGACCTTGACTATGCTGATGATATTTGTGCTTACCCACCCAAACCTACTAAGGTATGGAAAATAAGCTAACGATGATCCAGGAATTCTCATTACATGTCGGCCTAAAAATAAAATGAAAACAATGCTCATAAGCTCCAATATTCAGCAGACATTCATATTCACCCGTATTATGTATGTCGAAGTCGAATTTGTGACTGCGACAATAGATTAAAGAGAACATTTAAAACTTTTCTTTATTCTAAGACAATTTGTCGTAGCCACAAATTCGACTCCGACATACATAATACGGGTGATTATTAGTATGAAGTCAAGCAGTTGACGAACGAAACTGAAAATATTTAAGGCTAACATCAAATTAACACTTTTGTACGGGTACGAGACGTGGTATGCAGCCGATTGAAATTGCAATTCGTAAGCGCAAATAAAGTTGGATCGGCCATACATTAGCAAACAGCTGACCGATATTGCAAAACATGCCATAGATTAGAACATGGAAGGCAGAAAAAGAAGGGGAACATCAGCAAATACGCGGAAGCATCAAATTGAGACTGAACCAACTCGTTTATATCTTAGTTGGATCGAACTTAAAAGCCATGTATCAGATCGAGAGTATTGGAATAATCTTGCTGTGGCCTTATGCTCCTTATAGGAGCAAGAGAAACAAATATACATATACATATAAAGATTGAATAATGGTTGCAACAAAATAAATGCACTCATGTGGAATATAAGTTGTTTATTGTGTTATTGCTTTTTTACTTGTACCCTTATAATTCTCAATTGTTCTTTGATATTTTTTTGTATAAGCATACGAGCTTTCAAGCTTTTAACATAATATAAGGTTAAAGGTCTAATGATGAGTTGGTATGAGTACCAACGAAATGCAAACATATAAAAGGGTTAAACCACACGACAAATAAAAAATTTTTGAAAAAGCAAAAATATCCATTAAAAATTTTGTTGGTTTTCGGGCCTACTGTAATTAAAATAATATGTATCACTGTTTCAATAAACAAACAAATTATTTGTGCGCGTTCTGATGTTGTTTCAGTCTTATTCTGCGTTGGGTTGCATACGCGTACAAATTTTTATTTTTATTTATTTATTTTTTTGTTTCTTCAGTTTTATTTTTAGTTTGTTTTTGTATTGGTTTTCGTTGCGACTTTTACTGTTCGCATTTTATGCTGTTTGAATTGTTGCTTCATTATTTTTTGCTCTTTCCACAAATTCCATCTCGCTAGAATGTGTTTAACCGGCCCGATAAGCAGGCAGTCAGCCAGTCTATCAGTTAGTAAGTTGGACTGTCTGTCTTTCAGTCCGTCTGCCAGTTAGTTATTCAGCCAGAAAACGTAAAAAAACTTCTTAACAGCAAACAACCAATATAGCCACGAACCAACAATCTACTTAGTATGTAGCTGCTAGTATCTGCTAGTTAGCAAGCAAGCAGCAGCAGCAATACTCTTTAGTCAGTTTTAGGCAGTCGCAAGGAACGTTTGGTTGTTGGAATCGCTTTTGAAATTTAAGCCCACAGTTTGCAAATCAACTTGAGTCCGCAAACAACATCGGTCGGTATATTTTTTTATCAAACACTTTTGCTGTTCGTCCACTCGCTCAGCAGTCAGTCGCTCTCTCCCTCTTTGTGTTAAACTAAAATACATATATATTTATATACATAAAATTAAAAAAATAAAAAATTATATTAAAAATAAAAAAACGCGGTCTATAATCGCTTTAGCTGGTATCGCATGCCCGATTTAGAGTTGTGTTGTTGGTGCTGTTGTTGTCTTATATAGACAGACATGTACTAAAGATTTAACAACTAGTACGAACAATTTTCGACCGAGTTTTTGGATTATTATCGAAATAAAATAAAAAAGATAAAGAACCTACGAAAAACTTTCGCTTTTCAATTTCGGCAACGCTTTTATGTTAAAATTTATATTTTTATTCATAGTTTCTTTTCTAGCTTATAGCAGCTGGCATACAAAAAAAAATTGGGTTGTTCTGGAAATTTTATAAGTTAAAGAAAAAATAATACATATAAAAAATATGTGAATTTAAAAAAATTAAAAAGCAAACAAGAGTTTATTTACCTGGAAAGTTTTGTAAAACTACAAACTTGCTTGTATAAACTTTAAAATTAAACTATTAACGTTTTTTTATTGGAAAGATGTATGTAGGATTGTGATTAGTTTTTTTTAATGTCTCAAGCATTTTTCTTTTGATTCAAATGTGTTTTTGCGGCTAATTTCAACATTTCCAAGTTACAAGAAAATTCCTTGAGTTGAATCGGGAAATTTATTTTGATAAAAAAAGAAAATATAGCAACAAATAAATGCAGTTTTCATTTACAACATACAATTAATTAAGTGCAAAAGATTCAAAGTTATATAATTTTTATTTAGATTATGTATTTAATTTAAAATGATTCTTTCTTTTTTATTTTGTTAAGAAAACAAAAATTTTAATACACATATTAATACAAACACACACATATTGGACATAATTTCTTAATATTTTTATTTTTATTTGTATTTGTTTTTTTGTTTTTGCTTTTTAAGAATCTACAACTTAAATAAAAATTTTGAATAAAAAAAAGAAAGAAAGAAAGAACTAACGAATAAATTTTAAGAAAAACATTTTAAAACGTTTTTAAACGAAAGTAAACCAATACTTAAGAAACACCCCACACATACACGCATCCACACATCAGAGTTTAAATTTTGCTTCCTCTAAGCGCAGGAGATTCAAAATATCTCATTCACAATTACGCTCAAATAAAGGTAAGTAAACTTAAGTTATAGAGAAAAATAAGTATTTAATAAAATTAAATAAATACAAGCACTTTGTTGTTGTTGGCTGATTGACTAGTTTGTTTGTCTAAATAATTTAATTGAGTTTATTCTTTTCTTTTTTGCTTTTACTTGTTTTGCGTTTATGTATGTGTTGATGTTGTTGTTGTTAAAGTGGTAAAACCGGCGCTACTTGAACTCAACTCAGACAGATGCTTTAGTGACACCAAAAAGGAAAAGCAAAAATTGCAATTATAAAGTGTGTAAACAATGTTTCCTTTATATATTGAAGGGAAAGGTGGGTGGAAAACTAAAGTATCTTAACCCTTTTTGTGGCATGCTGGCAGACAAGGCCCCAAGAAAAACAAAAGCAATGAAACTTTGCTCGTACCTTTGTTTATGTAAAACATACATATGTATGTGTTTATAAATTTATGAATTTAATTTGTGGTGGTAAGATTTCGAATCTTTTTTCTAATGACACACGAACTGAAAAACTATTTATATATTCTGAATCGAGAAATTTCAGTAGTATCGAAGCCAATCGCACTCGGAATTCCAAGATTTTAAGTGCAGAATCCCAAGATCGATATTCGCTGTTTGCACAATATATTGATTTCTATTGCACAACAAAGAACACAATGTTGGCAACATTGTTTACGTTTTGCTTGTAACATAATACGATTAACAGGTACACGCAATATATCAGTACGTCATTGTTGTCTCTTTATAAGGTGGCCAGCATAAAAAACTGATTTGGGAAATTTTCAACTGTCAAAGTTTAAATGTCTGCTTGGTCGGTGCTTTTAGCAGTCACTTCTGCACATCGTCTGCTTTTAGTTTTCGCAATAATTCTCATTTATCTCTTGAGAGTATATGTACAAATATTTGAACTTATTAACGTATAAAATGTTAGTGAATGTTTTCTGATAAGCATCCATAAAGCTAGACTATTATCGGCCATGTCACAGAGTTCAATTCCGTTCGGAAACGGAATTCAAGCTACCCCATTTTTGTAGCAACCGGTGTCTAAAAAAGAAAACTAAAATACGCAAATTTGTCAGGTGTGTCCAGACTGTTGGCGGTGCGGCGCTACTATGATACGGTATGCTCCAGCTACGGCTTGACATATTAGGATGGATTGAATTCCGTTTTCGAACGGAATAGAACTCTGTGACATGGCCGTATATAAGCGGTTCGACTTCTGCACAAAATGCTATCCTGATACAATGTGCTGTTATTGCTTTTTTAAAGCTTTCCATAAACTCATTAGATCAGGGTTGCATTTTCTATAGAAGTCGAAAGGCTTGTGGGATAGTGTAAAACAGTGTAAAAAAGTATCAGAGAAATCGGAAAATTTTCAGATTTTTTGTCAGACAATTTTCTTATATTGTTCAGACATGTCGAAAATTCCTTTAGAATTTGGCAAGAAAATTCATCTGAATTCGTACAGAATTCTCTTAGACATTTTGGCATATTTTTTAGAATTTCCTCAGACAGAGGTCCGCTATCTTTGTCAACCATTCATATGATTTTTGGTACGAAGTCGGTCAGAAACTTCGGATACGAATTCGGCATCTTGTGCAGAATTTCTGATCGACTTCGGACCGAAATCGGCAAAAAGTGCTTGCTGGGATATTACTAACATAAATGTGCAAATATGCAGTTGTATATTTTTTTTCCTGTGCGATGTACATACTTACATATGTAGGCACAAATAAGATATCTATGTATTTATACGTTTCAGAAGTTTTTAAGAATTTTGGCATCGATATTTGTTGGTGGATATTATTTTACACATTTAATCCTTTACACCATGTTTTTTGTATATTTCAGGCTTTGGCTTATATTTTCCCAGTTTTGTGGCATATTTGGCTCTTTTTTCTGCATATTTTTTGAGGCAGGGATGGAAATCATGTTACAATTATACTCTTTTTTTTGTACATATTCGAAATTTTTTATACAGTGTTATTACCGCAACCTATTCGGTGCAATTGAATTTGATATATTTTACAAGTTTCTACACCTTTTTACAAACAAAAAATCTATTGATGTCAGCTTTATTGTTGAAATAGCAGATAGTTCTAAAAATATATATTTGTTAACTAATGATCTCAACAATTTTTTGTTTGTAGAGTTTTTTTTAAGTTTTCATTTTTAATGCATTAAAGAAAAAACTATCATGCTCTAAAAAGTACAATTTGTTTTCATAATTTGTACAAAATCAAAAATCCATTTTCCATCCCCGTTTTGAGGGTGTAAAACAACGCAAATAGCTTTACGTACATATATGTCCTCACGAAGAATAACACCTAAACTCGTTTTCGGCAAGTTTTCAGAGAGCATTATTAAGTTTGAAGTTTGAATGATAAAATTTTGAGTGGAGGTGCATTTGAATGCGAGTAGTAAAATGTTATTAATAACTCAATTTTGTCCTAACTCGACTTTAGATGTTATTCCTTGTGGGTACAGATATATGTTCATGGTCTCTGCAATAAATTTCTTCACTCTCTTACATAATTGCATCCTCTTGATTGAGAGGATACTCTTTGTTCATTTGCGTTTCCGCAAAGCCCTTCAAATAGACATAAGTTTATTTTACTGTTTATCCCTACCAAATTTATTTTTGCTGTTATTTTTACGTATACCTTATATAGAAACTTGCATAATTGTGCATAACGTATACGCCAACGTATGAATATATACCAGAAACTAGAGTAGGAAAATAAACTAAACGAAACGTTTGCTTTCGTTTTGTTTTGTATTTTTCAATGTGAAAACAATAACAACGAGAATGATAGTCCAATTTATTTTGGTATTGTTTGTGCTTGTGTACACAAAATCTACATTAACTTAAATGTACGCAGCTAGAAAAGAAAAGAACAAGAACAAAACTGAAAAGTTTTAAGAAAATACATTTGCAAACGTTTCCCTATTGATTTGCTCATCATAGTAGAGAATGTGTTAGTGTATTTGTGCTAAATACAATGAACCATTCAACGAATAACATTTCTGCTTTTGTTTTGTTTGCAATTGTACGATTGAAATGGGATATTAAAGCACGCAGATGAGTGAAAAGCCAATTGTTTTGTTTCCATTTTTTGTCATTGCAAAAGTATTTGTTTTGGTTTTGCTCATGTACGAAACGATTAAAAATATTTTAAAAGTTTGTGTCTTCGCATGAAACGTTTGCGAAAAGTTTTGTTTGCTTGCACACTCTGCCAGAAACTAATAAACTTTGAGAGAATTCGACCCAAGCAAGATATATTTTTGGAGATTTTGAGTGAATTTGACCCAAGCAAGATATCTTTTTGGAGATTATTTTGTATATTACATTAATAATATAGACGTAATATACATAAAATTTGTACTTTTATATTTTACTTATGTTTTATACTAACGACCCACTCTGGAACGGTTCAAAATGGGATAATTTTTATGAAGTTTATTGTTTGGACTTATATTTGCTTAGCAACATTAAAAACGCATATTAAAACGAAAATTTCGTAATGCATTTGAGACAGCAAGAAGTAACTACCTTTCCTCAAAATTCTTCGATAAAAAAAATTACAACAACTAAAACTGATTTCACTTCATTTTACAGTTGAATCAATTCCGAAAGTTGTATATGCAATTACTTTTGTTATTAAAGTTTAACCTATGATGTAAATTCTGTACTCAATTTCTTAAAATAGCTGCCTAGTCTAACTTGCCCTGAGTCACCTTTTTACCGTAACGGCCCTTTTCACAATGTTAAGGTGTTCTTTAACGGCAAGCTCGGCCTACAAAACTTGCCGTTAAAGTCCAAGTTAACTTTTAAGCTTTTTATATTTAACTGCGCTTTTCACAATGTACGATTAAAAGTTAACGTGGGCTTTAACGACAAGTTTAAAGTTCGCGTTAACTTTTAATTATACATTGTGAAAAGTGCCGTAAATATGCTTTGTCTTGATATTTTCTAACTGTACTTTTATATTAGATAAACTGCGACATTTTAAATACTCGCACTTGTTTCGCATAACATAAAGTTGACCAAGTTTTTATTTGCTATCTTAAAGCAGTCAATGTATGTAATACGTACATATGTATATAAATATGTATGTATGTGGCCCCTATCTACATTTCAGGTCCAGTTGTTATAATACTGCCCTTGTATTTTGACGATTAAATTTCTGTTTTTCTAATCGAATTGCTTTAAACCTCTTATAAAAATTCTGATTATACATATAATAAACTCTAATCAAATGTGATAAATAAAGTCACATGTCGCCAAGAAGCAAAAATTTTCAAATAAATTATTTCATTTTATAAATGGAGTAATAGAGTTATCTTAACAAGAATATATAGCTTTGTTTGTACTTTTAATTTATAACGGGCAGCTCCAAAAAAAAAGAGATAAAATAATTTAAAAGTCATGGTTTGATGAAATACCAGTAAAATTCCTTTGACATAAATTGCCAAAGAAAGTACCAAAATAAGATTTTAATTACGTACATATCGTGCATATTTATATACTCGTATGTACATATTTAATTGGCTACTACTACTGTCAGATTTTGGTTAAGCAAACAATGATATTAAACAAATTTAAATTATAAACTTTATTATAAGTTCTTATATTCGTATATTTTTTAGATAATTTTTCTTTGTTCTCCCAGCTCAAGTTTACTCAAGTTAAAAAAACTAGTTTCCCACTACAACTATTTCAGTTTGCATGAATTTTGTCAAGTTCTTATAAAGTGATTTTTTAATGGTAAGCAATTTATTACTGAAAGCAAAATAAATCAAAAATTTACGGATTCTTGCTTGCCTTCAGATTAGTTGTATGTGAATTATTTGAAATTTCTTTTAAATATTTTTAACACCATACATACAAATAAAACAATTATTCAATTCACAAGCACGTATTAACGTCGTATGTGTTGTGTAATCGTCTAATTATACAATATTGTATTTTTGTTGTTGGTAATTGTTATACAAAAGTGCGTTATAATTATACGATTGAATTTTATATGCTCTTCAAATAGTTGTATGGCGGCCAGGTCTGGGAATAATCTATTTGTTAGATTAATTTGTAAAAATCTTTTATATATGTGATAAGTAACACCAGAAAATACATTGTTCTTAGTGATAAATATATAATTGATTCATTTCAATTTAATTTTCAAACTCTTTTAATGAAAATTGCTTGTCGCGAAAAAAGTTATTCTATTTGGCGTCAAATTAAAAGTCCCATGCCTGGTTTCATTTCATGGTATCAAATCAACGTGAATTAATACCAAGTGGCTTCGAGAGATCAGGTGACTACCAAGGTAGATTTGTTTACCAGGTAATCTTGATTCCACAGCTGTTTACTCTTTTTTTATTTGCAGCTGTCAATTTTGTATCAAAATACACAAGTTATGTTGTGAATGTGCTTTAATAATTTGACATTTTCAAGGAACTGCGACTACCTGGTAAATAAATCTACCTTGGGTGACTACGAATTGTTTACTATATATAAACTGCCAACTGTGTTAATGAATCGGCTTTATTATAGCCCAAATATAAATTCTGCACGGCGAATTTATATTTGGAATGTCAAAAAGCTGATATATTAACACTGTTGATAGTTCAAATATAGAAACATTTGCTTAGTCACCTGATCTCTCGAGGCCACCTGGTATTAATTCGCCTTGCCTTGGTATTAATTAAATTGACATTTAAGATACGACAAAATAACGATACAACAAATTTGTCTGTTCACAAGCACATAAAAAAGTGTCGTATTTTTTTAAACGATAAGACATACGACTGAGCTTGTGAATTGAACAAATATGTATCTAGCCATAGAAATACGATCTTGTTTTTCTGTAACCCGATGGATTTCTACCAACAGCTGGTATATTGTGCTTTATAATTGCTTTCTATGTATTTAAAGTTTGTCGATAGTGCAATATACTGAACACTGAACACTAATTTTTAACAACTATAATTTATTTTTGGCAGTTCGCTCGTTTTTGTCTTTATTCGTTTTATAGAGAATACCCGATAATTTTAAATGTTGTGTAGGTACGTATACGCCTTGAAAAAGTATAAGGGATTGTAGCAGTCAAAGTTTGGGAGCATTTCGAATTAGAGGACCATAATCTACGATCAACATGACTTATAGGCTATAGTCAACCTATAAATCAACCAACGCTACCTAAAATAAATCACAGATGTAAACTTACGAAATGCCGATAGATATAATTTTTTAGTAGGTGTTTTTTTACAATAACCTGCTAAGTTTTTCCACAAAACTATTAATTTTTCGATTATTCACAATCTTGGCAAATTGAATGAAAATTTTATTTAGTTGAAAATAAACAATAAATATTTGTTGCCAAAATAATTAGAATAATCAAAAAACAATTTTTTGTTATAAGAAATCGATTTTCGCAATCGAATTTACGTCTACGACTTTCTACTGAAATCGATTTGGTCTTTTAAAATAGATTTTTTTTTAAATAATACCAAACTATGAAGAAAGCTTATTTTCAAACTTCACGATAAATTTAATATTGTCGAGAAAAATTCTTTCAATCCAATTTTTATTATATGGCTGCTTTGGCAGGTGCCGCTGTGGCTGACTGGTAGCGATGTTAGCCTGTTAGTCCAGAGATCGTGAGCTCGATTCCCGCCATTGACTCTGGGTGTTTTTCGCAGACAAGCAAAATCGCTTCGAGGGTTGTGTTTGTTATTAAAAAAAATTAACACTTACTGCCTGTTCATCTAAATGCGATCGACAGTTTCTTTCTTACAAATATATTTAAAATATAATTCTTGCAAAAAAACCGACTACAAAATAGGTTTGGCACTGCCCCCATATTTGATCATCATGTACTTTTACGAGAACTAATTGCGTGTGCGAAGTTTCATAAAAATCGGTTAAACAGAAGTAGTTAATATTAATATTTACTTTTCATGGGCGTGGCACTGCCCACTTTCTGTTGAGTAGAAGTAGTTGAAAACTAATGTGAATTTACGTTGTATGGGCGTGACCTTGCCCATTTTTCAAGGGGGACTTGTAACTGAAACATACTATTTTGTAAAATTTGTTTTAGAAACTCAATAGAAACCAGGTATTGTAAGAGGAGCTTTCGTTTTTGCTGTTGAACAGTGTTATGTACATACATATGTACTTAAAATAAAATAATGCCTGTGAAATTCAAAAATGCTAATGATAAGACTTTTCTTAAACAATTTGAAATTATTGAAAAATTTAATCTCACAAACTACTCTCATAAAGTAGGCCAAGGGTGTCACGTCAATATGAGAAATATTTGTTCTTCTAGTTATAAAATACATATTTATTTGTTATTGTTTACAATTAATGCTATTCCTGTGTTATTTACAAATTTTAACATACATATGTTTTTATACGTACATACATTCATACATACATATGCATATGAATGTATGTATATATAAAATATTTGGAAAAACTCTACGCTCTTGCTATTAAATAACAAATCATTGAAACATTTTTGCCGCTTTATATCATTAAAAAATTGTTAAGAGTTTAAATGTGTATTTAATGAAAAGTTTACAATCAAATATATTATTTATATAAAAATATATGTATTTAAAAAATGGGTTAAAAACTGCTTGAGTATTTCATTCATTTAGTTATGAATAAACTTTTTTTAAACTTCTTTTTACTGCCATTCAAAACACACTCGATATTTTTTCTTGTATAAAATAGTTGTACAAACAACAAATATCTCACCAAAACGAACAAAAGCAACAAGAACAACGTCTTTAAACTGGCACCTCAAGATCAATGAAAGATCGTTGAATCAGTCTTTAGGCTACAATAGGGCTACTAATACTTTGCGTTATAAGTATGTTGATGCATACATACGTACATATCGTTTACTTAAAACGTAAACGGCCCTAACAAACATTTTAATTTTACGACTCAGCTTCTTCCATAATATATGTACTTATCAAAAACTTGCAACAAAAATTTAATTGTTATCAGCATTGAACATAAAACAGAAACGGAAGCCATCATTGCACACAGAGAAAAGATATGTTTCCCGATGAACTATTCATGGTTGTGGCAAATAAGTTATTATTGTCTTAAATGATTCTGAACCTTTGTTTGTCGTAAACTAGAATCAAACTCATTTTTCCTTTTAATCATGACATTTTAAGAATTCATAAAAATTGTAACATGGTTACATTTAATAATATTTAATGCTAAAAAAAATTCTGAATACAATCATAGTATATTTAAAAATGCAACAATAGTATGGTTCTACAACAATAAAATATAACAAGACACATACTATTTTGAAGCAGTTTGGTAGCAATCAAGTTATGCTTATATACCTATTAGTGATGTTACGAATATTCGTAATCGTATTCGAATCGCCGAATATTTGCGTCTTTCATTCGTATTCGCCAAATTCAAGCGAATATTTCACGAATATTTTGTGAATACGTTCCAAGAAATAATATGTACATCAAAAATATTGAAAATTAAACATAAAATATTAATTTGTCCAAAAACAAAAAAATTTATCTATAATGCAAAACAATAATCTTCTTTTAGTAAAGAAAAAAGAAACAAAATATATTTCACAACGACATGGTATTTAAAAAGTAAAGTCCTGTTAAATTAATTTATTAATCATGTTAAAGTAATACTCAAAGCTCAGTAGAGGAATGTTGAACTTCAAAAATAAAAGGTTTGAAGTCTTTTCTCCATCAAGCCTATTGGCCGATGTGTAAATAAGCTCCGCACCACTAAACATTCGGTCGCTCGGAACACTCGCCGCTGGTGTCACTAAATAATGCCTGGGTATATGTAAAAGAAGCTCGTATTTTCCCTTATTTACTTTCCACCAAAAATTAAAAAAAAAGTGGCATTCAGGTGCTAAGTTAATAATTTCAAATTCCGTCATCGGAATATCATAATAATGTTAAATACCTATAGTATTGTGACAGTTTTTCTCAATTTATTGTTATTGACGCAAAGGGTAGATTTTTTTCAATTACATTTGAAATATTAAGTGGTACTAATTATTTAGATTGAATATTCGTATTCGAATTCGGCGAATATTGTTTCAGATATTCGTATTCGTATTCGCGAATATTAAAAATTGTTATTTGTAACATCACTAATACCTATATGTGGTAATTATTTGTAGAACAAATTGATCTTCAACCATATATTCAATAATAATTGCTCTTCCATTATATGTAGTTGTCTCAACCATATTTTTTCTTTGCGTGTGCGGTTCCCAAGTAATATCTTTTTAACAATACGACTAGTTGTTCGTTTCACAATGTACGATTAAAAGTTAACGTGGACTTTAGCGGCAACTTCGGCATACAAAACTTGTCGTTAAAGTCCACGTTAGCTCTTAATCATACATTGTGAAAAGGGCCGTAGATGAGTTTTCTGGTGTTTAAAAAATATTTTTTAGATTTTGATAAATACGTTTTTTCTTAATCGCAGTATTACAATTCGCAAAGTTCGGAGAAATCATTTAATGCCTCTGAAATCTTTCTTCTTTTATTATAACGGTAAATTTTCATAAAAATTTAAAGATAAGAAGCCAATCTTTCAGAAAATTTAACTTTTGAGGAGCAGTCATTACTATTTTTTTTTTTCAATATGTTGTTTTGAATGTTGATTTTTCACGAATTAATAGCAGTTAGTAGGGCTCGTATATGAGTTCGAAAAATAAAAATAATAAATCTCTTAAATATCATTAATATCCCAAAATTTAGAAAAAAGAGCCAAACCCGAATTTAGAAAATACCTTTCCGAGAGAAAGTAAAAAGGAAAGTTAAACGAAATCAAAAATTGTACTATTTTAACTCTAGTAAACGTTCTGGTTGCTTTAGTTAGGACCGTTGGTGTTTTTAGTAACGATATACTTTATATGCAGACAAAACTATTGGGCCGGTTGTATTCATTTGAAGTTGACTGAAAAAAACTCAACCTTTATTACCAAACAAAAAAAAAAAATAGCATGGTAAGAAATAATGTTGGCTTTAATCAAAAAGAATCATGTACGAGGTGCCATAATACAAGGTGACCTCACACCGACAGCAGATTGTTTCTTAACTTTCTTTCAAAATCTTGCTTTTGTCAAATTGCCAGTTTTCTCGCTGTTTCTAGATCTGACCCAAAGCCGATTAATTACCAAGTACATATCGCTCGTTTACTTTAATATTGTCATAACTCAAAAAACGTGATGTAGTTTGTTGTAGTTCTAGACTTGCAAGTACTTTGTAAAATGAGCATACATAACTTGAAAAAGCCAAAGGAACGTATTCACTTGGTCAATGCAATTTGCTTTATGCACGTTTAATAAAGTATTTACCAGTGTTGGTATTTGTGGTACAATTGTACTAATTTTGGTGGTACAGACTTACAGCCCCTATACAACGTAATTCTTTATTATTCTATATCTGGAGAACCCCCATAGCGAGACTCTTAATTTGATTTAGGTTACACTGAGAACAAATTGCACTTTTAAACAAAATTGTGGTGGCATAGGAGGGAGGGAGGACACAGGGGTACGAAATAAGTATATATTTATTTTTCTATATCTTAACAACAATGGGGTCGCGAAGCAAACATATTTTTTGGAAGTGTTAAAAATATTATTCGTCCCAGAGTATATTATTCGCACTTTAATTTTATTGAGTGACAGAAGTTGGGTTCGAACCATCTCAGCCACATCAGCATATATAAGAGCAACGATACGAGGCAAACATTTACATAAAATAACTTTGAGAGTAGCTGAGAGAGTGAATATCTTTGGAAGAGAGGATTGCAGAAGTAGAATAACATTTTTATTAATTATCTAGATGTTTTTAATAATTAGTTCGTGAGATGTAAAAAATACATACTTATAGCCGTTTTACACTATCTCACTAGCCGTTCGATTTCTGTAGAAAATGCAACCCTGATTTAATGAGTTTATCAAAATTTTAAAAAATGCCATAACAACACATTATATCAGGGTTGCATCTATGGGATAGTCCAAAATTGGCCTTGTTGATAGTTTGGAAGCAGCTAGAAAGTAGTTCTTTAAAAATTACTTGCAATATTTTTCACTGAGTTTATTCCCAAATGCTTAGACAATTCTTGCAGTTTTGTACGCAGAAAAAGTCTATAACCTCTAATATAAAAGCAATGCAAACTCTAATGAAAATGCATATTTGTGATCGCTCCAGTCTTTGAAAAGAAAAAAATACTATATTGATACCACTCATTTGCTGCAACAATGTCATAACTCAAAAACGTGCTTTCTAGATTAATAAGTCAGAATTATTCATCACATCGTTCTTTGTATTGTGTAAAAATAAATATCTTGTATACTCAACTTTTCAGAGGAGAATAATATTTTCTTTTCAGTTGTGACTAAATTAAAAATTTTTAGACTCGTTTGCTGTAAAGCTAGTTTTTTGTGTTATGATGTCCTTGTAGCAAATGAGCAATATGTAAGAAGTACATTTTTAGTATGAACTACAAAAAGAAAGAAAATACACTCCTTAATAGTTCTGGTTATTAGGTCTATTTTAATTTTGTTTTTATATTTGTGCAGAAAGTGTGGTTGGTTGGTTGGTATGCATTGGACAAATAAAAAAATTAAAAAAGTTATCAGACAGACAATCAGAAGGTAAAAAAGCGCATTTTATAAAGTCATTGCTAACGATTTTACGGGTTTTCTTGTGGCAAGTAAATTTGTGGCAGGAATTTCACAGTGTTTTGTGTCAAAGAAAATAAAGCATTCAAAGAATAATAATAAAATCTTAAATGGATGTAACGTATTTATGTGTTAAAAATAAAAAATAATAAAATTAGTTGTAGAGTCTAGATACTAATTAAATTTAAGATAGGTACGAACGCAAATTGTCAACCAGGTGGGCCGCATACATGTCAAAATCCATATAGAAAAAAATTGTAAACAATTTTTGCTTACATTTTTTATATACAGTTTAACTTGTATGTGATCCAATTGAATTGTCTGCGGCGAACTGAATTCGCCACTGACATCACCTTATTATGAATTCGTCTTGATAGGTAACTACAATTTTTTGTCTTTTGTTGATATTTATTAAGAGCACTGTGCAAGTTTGTTGTTTAATGAAGTTGAAAATGTATGGAATTTGTGTCTTTTTGTTTGAGTTAAGAGGCAATGAACCATACTGAAGAACTATTTAATCATTCCATTCACATGTTCAGTATTTTTCACGTTCAAAATTAAGAATGTGCTGTTTTCTGCATGTTCGTGTACAGTGAGTCAAATCGTAAAATAAATGATTAAAATAAATGAGCGAACGATCAAAATAAATTATGAAACTGAAATGAATATAAAAAAATTTTCAATTGT
The DNA here is from genome assembly GCA_956483635.1 of Panzeria rudis. Lineage (NCBI taxonomy): Eukaryota > Metazoa > Arthropoda > Insecta > Diptera > Tachinidae > Panzeria > Panzeria rudis. The sequence goes on from OY101450.1 coordinate 144,919,244, forward strand.
TGCTTTATTATAATATTAAATTATTTCATCTTTTCGAAAACTCTTTTCATCTTGTTCAATATGGTGGATAAATATTTAAAGATCGTCAAAAAAACAAAGTTTTATGCATTCGTTTATATGAGATATGTAACTATGTACAACTAAAAATCCAGACAACATAAATATTTTATCAGCAAAAGAGTAATGCAATATTTTATACTTTATTACCCACTTCACTAAGACCTTTTTACGATATTTCCTTCGAAAATATCTCGAGCATTTGTCGTGCATCGATAATAAAAAACGAATCGAAAGAAGTTCATCTGTCGCTCAGTTTTGTTTAAAAAACCAATCGATTTCGAATGTGCACTTGTGATATCGGTAGCATATTTTTAGCAATATCAAAAGTGAACCGATATCGTGAAAAGGTTAATGAAAAGTAATTTTTCAAGGTTACTATATTTGTTTTTTAGTTTATTTATTTTAATATAAATGGAATATGGTACATGTATTTTTCTTTCGACGGGGTTTGCTTAAATTTGGAACGATTTTCCACCATTTTACGTCAAATTTGTGTATAAATTACACTTTAACGAAATATGTACAAATATTCGAGAAATTGTTGAAAATAATTCAATATTGCGAATTTCGTGGCATTATCGAGAGAAGTTCGCTTTAGCGATCATTCGGTTTTTTTAGATGCTTGAGCATTTATCGAACAATTTTGTTTTGAAAATTCTTTGCTTTAGCGAGCATTCTTCCTTTATTTTAAATCTCAGGTCAAGTGGGTGAGTAAGTGCACATTGCATTTTCAAAACATTGACTTGTGCATAAAAATCTAACCTTAGTTTTGCCTTTTTACACACACATATCTATTCATACCCAGAAAACATTCTTTACCGACATGTCCGATGTCAGAAATCCGAACGCAATTTAATTTCCTTTAAGACATTATTAACATTAACTGAATAGTCTGCACATTTTCTGATCTATGTACGTCTTACGACTTTTACCAGTCACTTTTGTACATTGTCTAGTTTTAGCTTTCGTGACAATTATCATTTATCTCTTAAGAATTCATTGCTATTTGAGTTTTTAGACTTATAAAATATGGGAAAATTAGCTGCCATAAGCAGCAGAACAATGCATGGAGAATTTTATACGACAACTCTGATAAATTTTTAATTTTAGCTTTGACTTTTCTCTGACATTAATACGAAAGGATGTAAAAGGTATTAGATAAATCGAAAAGATTTCTGATGTTTTTTCAGACATTCCTTTACAATTTCCCTAAAAAATTCGTCAGAGCTTGCACAGAGTTCCCTTAGACATTTCCACATAGTTTTTAGAATTTGCTCAGACAAAGAGGTTAGTTTTCTTGTCAACCACTCATATGACATATACAGACCAACCTCGGACCGTAACCAGCAAAAAATGTTTGGTGGGTATTTATGTAAATAAACCAGGCGCGGATCCTGCTTAAGCATTTGGGAGGGAAAATTTATAATGCAACATAAAATTTAAAATTTTTCTCTTAGAAGCGCAATAGAAATGAGGGATATTTTATTATTTTTGGGAGGAAAAAAGTCCTTTTACCCTTCCGTTGAATTCGCACCAGCATAACTTTTTTACAAATACAAATACACATTTCATTTGTCTAAAGGCATTATATGACATTGTATCTTGTTTGTTTAAGACTTCTTTCTGATAACAATTATTATTAAGAGAAAAAGAAAAAAAAAACAAATAAGGAAAAAATAACAACTGCATTCAGTCACTTTACGCATGTTGAAAATAAAAGAGGAAAACTTAATAAAACAATATCACATACAAATTACGCCCTACAATAAAACTAATAAATAAATAAAAAATAACAGCAAAAATTATAATAAACACAATACAAATATACCGTTATGTGTCACTAAACGATTAAAAATAACAGCACTCGCACAAGATGTAACGTAACACATTCACGCTAAATAATACATGAGAAGCAATTACATAAACACACACACACACACACACACACACACACACACTCACACCGCAGAGAACTTCAATAAAAATCGAACGTAAACACAACACAGCCTTATAATTGAAAAAGATCAATAGACTTTTTTGATTGGAATTAAATTAGACAACTATTTAAAGGAATGTACGTACATAAGGGTGGATCGATTTTTATGGATGCAAGAAAAATTAAAAGTTTTTCAGTGGGGCGAAATGATTCTACGAACAATTCAAAGAAACTTTGCAGCACAAACCATGAGTCTAAAATGGATTTCGAGCTTGTGGAAACTCCAAAATATGTTGTAAGTTCGTTTAAAATCAAAAAATCAGAGGACTGCGCCAGTGGCTCCAAAATTATGACTCCTCTATTATAGGACAAATTACAAAAATACAGGATATCGTATGACTATCATTATTTAATTTATGTATCGTTGAAATATTAAGCATACGCCGAACTTCTTCAAAGCACCTTTTTTATAATAAAGGCGTCATAAAACATATTTTGGAATTTCCGCAAGCACGAAATCCATTTTAGGCCCATGAATTCCAAGCAAAGTTGCTTAGAATTCTTGGTAGAACTACATCGCCCGCTCAAATTTTTTGCCAAGCCACCCTAATGTACATATGTAAATAAATAAAAAAAAATCACACAATTCTATGCAAAGACAAACGAATTTTGAAAAAAATGTGATTGGTGAACTTTTATTATATTAACTTTATAATTAATTCCAGCGTTTTTTTTCTTTTGTGGAAATAAAAACGCATGAATCTGCGTTGAAAGTTTGAAGGCAACAAGATCAATAATTTGACTTTTCAATATTGATGAAAAACACCGCAAATAACTATAATACATTTTTATGATTGTAAATAACACTGATCGACAAAAAAAAAGTTTTTCATCACAAATTCAGGTCAACTTTTGGACTGGAGCAACGGAAACTTGTTCCTTATGTTATTTGGAGCGATGATTACGAATCTGCACTAAATTTCTTTAAATTAGTTCTAGTTTTCGAGATATAAAAAAATTATAAAGTTTTTCGTTTTTAAAAAATGCATAAAAAAGAATCAAAAGAACAACAAAAATTCTGTTCATTTTCTGTCCAAACAAATTAAGACAAATTTCATTAAAACTTATATACAACTTTTTGTTTTATTCACTATTAAGTAAGGGAACTTACCTTAGAGCTCTTCAATTCGACTCAAATTTTTACCTTCACCCAATCAAAGATTATTGTTTAGAAATTATGCTACATTTTCCAAATTTTACATTATTTGTACTTTGACCAGTAGATGTCGCACGTTACAGTTATTCGAATCGGGCTAAAATTTTTACCTGCGCTATATGAAAGATCACTTTATTTAAATTGAGCTTAACTTTGGCAAATTTTAGAAAATTTGAAATTTGACGCCTAAGAGTTACCCGATGTGGCTAAAATTGTCCACGTAACTTTTAGCTTAAGTATCATAATAATTCGCACGGGTTATTTTTTCCAATGTCACCCTAATGTACATCTTACACATGTATTATATGTATATACATTAGGCTGATAATGGAAAAACACAAATTATCCGTGCAGATTATTAAAATACTTTTTCTAAAGCAAATTTGAGCCAAATTGGAGAGCTCTAAGTCGCCCCTTTTTTTCTTCATTTTGGCCAATTTTACAATATATTAACTTTAAACTCATGCCTCACGCCCGAAAATTATCCAATTCGGCTAAAATTTTCCGCACGTGCGTTTTATACCAAATGCCACAATAATCCAAACGGGTTTTGTGCACACAAATTAGAAAGTTGCTGTTGTATGAAAATAGCGGTTTTTATCAAATGACTTCCCTCACTTAATGGCGAATAATATCAAAAGATGTATATCGATTTTAATGGAATATGTCTCATTTTGCTTAGAACATATTTACTTACATATATCCTAATAGATAAATATTGGATTTTTGTTGTTTTTAACCGACTTCAAAAAAGAAGGAGGTTATCAAATTGTGTGTATTTCTTTTTTATGTTTGTAGAAGCATAACTCTGTCATTTCTTAACCGATTTTCAAAATTCTTTTTTGTTCGAGAGAGTTTGGCTGTAGTTTGGTCCCATACCTTTTTTTGGAAAATCGGTGGGGAAAATTTGTTCCCCCCATGCATAACCATAACTCAGTCATTTGTGAGCCGATTTCCAAATTTCGCATATCTCTGTCATTTGTAATTCGATTTTCAAAATAGTTTTTTTTGTTTGAAAGGGTTTGCCAGCAGTTTTTTTGCATAATTTTTTTTTTCGAAAATCGGTGGAAAAGTATAACTCTCTCATATGAGAACCCATAAATTGTTTATGTTTGAAAGGTCTTGCTCTCAGTTTGATCCCATAAGAGTAAAAATCGGGCGAATAAAATGGTAGCCCGATATATTAATCGCATATCTCCGCCATTTCTTGACCGATATTAAAAATATTATATTTGAATAGACATGAAAGAATTGGGAGATATGAAAAATTGTGGGCGGACACCCCATTTGTAAACAAACATACCATTTGATCTCTAACTAATTGCGTCCGTTTTGTAATCTGTTCCATAGGATCTTTGCATTGAAGTCGGGTTTTTTAGCAGAATTAATTTATTTATTTTTAATTTTTTAAAAATAACTAAAAGTAATTTTTCAAGCAAAAAAATAATTTTTTTCAAGCAAAATTTTAAAACTGTTATCATTAAAAAATTCATAAAAATAATATGCTATAATATGGTATTTCCGAAAAATCTCTTATCCCCAACACGAAGTTTTTATTCCCAATAACCAAAATAGATCGCCGATTTGGGGACAAATCCTCTAAACTGAGAACGCTGCAGTATGCTGTGCTAGTTTCTTGCTTTAAACTTGCTTTTGTTGGTAATTTTTATACAAACTTGTAAATATTATTATGTATAATACATACACACACATACATGCGTGTATGTATTTCTTTGCATTTGAACTTACTTGCACAAATTACTTGAAAATCTTATTTGATATCTTTCATAAAATCAAACAAAGTATTTCAGTTTGAATTAGCTCTTAAAGTCAATAATCTCTTTAACATATTGAGAATAACAACAAAGAAGTAAATACATATCGCTCATTTGCTTCAATAGTGCTATAACTTAAAAAAAGTGATTTTTTGAGTTACTAATGTAGAATTAATCATCATAATGTTCTTTATATTGTGTACAAATTTCGTTGTAATATCTTGTATGCACTTATGTTTTCTATGCTGGGTGTTAAAAAAAATTTTTGATGAAAAAATACGTGTAACGCATACTGGTAACAAATACGTGTAACTAATACTGGTAACGACAATTCAAAACGAAGGCAACAAGCTGGTTCGTAGATTAAATTTAATTTGGTATTTTTGGGGCTTTCGTTGTTACTGTTGAATTCCGGCGAAGCTCTGGGATTTTGGAAAGATTTTTGTCATAATTTTTTGGAATCCGGGGAACTTCTTTGATTTTGGGGAGATTTTTATTCTAGTTTTTAGGAATCCGGGAAATTTCTGAGATGTTTGGGAGATTTTTGTTCTAGTTTCTGAAAATCCCTGGACCAGGTTTATGTCTTGACTAATGGTTGGTTTCCTTGCTTTGCGAAGGTGTCTCTGCTAAACACCAGGTGCTAGGCTGAATTCTTGAGAAGTATCGCCTTCCAGGTAGGCGATAGTGGTTTTTTGTTGATGATTTATCTTGATCATCTAGGGCTTGAAATTACTATGTATCTTCATTTACTTGATACCATCAAGGTAGGTGAATTTTTTGTTTTTAAAGTATAATTTTTATTTTTGGTGACCCCACCAAAAATAAAAATTATACGCGACGGTTCGGTCCGGTGGCTAAGCGGAGTGTGCCGAAGGGGGATAAAGATGAGGAAGCGTCTGACATAGTGACCGAACGTGGCCTACCGCAGGTGGCCTACCGATGGCATAAGATCGAAAGTAGCAGACTGAAGACGGCAGGCCCAAGCCGATGCGTTTTTTTTAGTTATGACATTATTGAAGTAAATGAGCGATGTATACACGTATAAAAAAAACTAGTTCTAAGATTATTTATTTACAAATTATTTCTCAATGAAGAAAACAAATAAAAATAGTTACAACAACAACAACAACAAGGCATGTTTAACAATCAATCAAAAGTTCACTTTAACTACAAGTAGATGGATGTCGCTCGTTGACAGCGTAAATAATCTGAAATTGAAAAATTATAATGTTTATATACTTTTTTGAGCACTTTTTGTTTGCTTTGTCTACACTGTGTTCCAGAGGCTAGATTTCTTCTAATAATATGTATTTGCGATCAGTTCGCTGTTTAATTATTGCTGTTGTTGTTGCTATTTTTTATTTGTTAAATTGATTTAAAAGAGTACACGAGGTGCATATACTATAGTAAAAGGTTATCTATCATCTTTTACCAGTCCAATTTTTTATATATTTTTCTATTTGCTTTTTTTGAAAATATGTACTTAATCAAACTAAACTGTTTTACTGACTACATAATCTTAATTAATTTACAATCTAATTGAATTCTATTTTCTTTCCTTTATCGCAGCAAATATATATACATATGGATGTATGTACTTGTTTGTTTCACATGGAAAATTATTTGTCATAATAAATTTTGAAGAAAAAAAAAACTTATAAAAATACAAAACAGAATACGGTTCGATCCGGTCCCTTAGAGTTATTTAAAATTTTTTATTTTAGAGATACTTCTCAGAAAGGTGTTTTAACTATAAAACTTTTGCGGTAAAGTATTTTTAACATATTAAAATAGTATTTAAAAAACACAATTATATACTAGATATTTGTGTAAAATTGTTATGATTGTATAAAAAAATAAGAGAAAAAGGAAAGCAAATATGAAACTTGGGTTAAGGACACTGAATTAATCAAGCATGAATGATAATTTAAACTCAATGTGCTTTAAGCTTTCTAAAAATTATTATGCGACCTACTGCTATAATAGCAAAATTATTATTTTTTCTTAAAACATTTTGTTTTATGTATTTTGATAGTTATATAGGGTGTATTTTTTTGATACGCACATATACTACATATATATAATTAATTTACTGTTGTAAATAACGAAATTAACGCCGTTTTTTACCCGCCTGCGTGAAGCAAAGAAGGGTATTGTGTTTATCAGCCTATGTATGTATGCATGTATGTGTCAATCGATTACGTCAATCAATTCGCCTGAATTCGGGGAGTGTCACTAAAGATATGACAGTTGTCAAAATTCAATATGGCGGACAACAAACGCCATTTGGTTTATACGAAAAAAATAAAAGTCGGCAAACTATATGAAAGTGGGTATCAATCGACAGGTATTTGAAAATCATTTTTAGGTCTCTCTTATGATTCTTAATTTAGGATCTGTGACGGTTTATAGTTGTTTTCTTTTATTTTTTACGCAGGCTTTTAAAATAAGTTTCAAATAAAACAAGTTTTCAAAAAAAACAGCCAGATATATTGCGAATAATAGCAATTGATCCATATTTTTTAAATCAAGTTCTTCACTTAAAAAAAAGCACCCATTAATAAAAACCTTGCACGATTTTCTATGTCTATAATGTTGATTTCATTTAACTAAATTTATGTACATACGTACGTACATATGTAGATACACACGCATATATTTAAACCCTGCAAAAAGTATTGGACTACGTGGTCCATTTTAGCTAAAATGGAATAGTTGCAACATGGTCCTATGTAATGCAGTCATGTTATTTACAAATAAGAGCTTCGTTAAAACAAGAACACTCAAGTCAGGCCTGGATCCAGGGGAGAGGAAAAGGGGATATTTCCCCTACCAAAGCGAATAAAATATACTTCGTTTCTATTTAGTATCTACGAAAACGAAAATGTTCGAAATGGTATGTTTCATTCAAAAGTTCCCCTTCCAAAAGCTTAAGTGCTCCATCGAATAGTGACATAGAGTAGTTTCAAGACTAGTCCGATGTAATGCAGACATGGACTATGACATTTGCAAATAAGAGTTTGTAGTTAAGCGATAACTGCTGGCGCTTTAACGATTGCAATAGTTAAAGCACGAACGCTTGAGTGTTCCATAAAGTAGTGACATAGAGTAATGCAAAGCTGGGTTATATGGTCCAGTTCTAGGACATCGTAATGTTAAATCTAGGGATGTAACGATACGCCGTTTTGCCGATCCGATACCGATACCGATATTTAAAAATAAATATCGCCGATATCGATTCCGATACCGATACGAATATTGAAATTGAGTTCAAGTTTAGATCAACAAAACTCAAGTGCAATTTTTTATTACACAAAATTACATTGTAAGAGAGAATATTTAAAATTGATTTTAACCCAGTATAAAAAATTGGAAGTAATTTTTAAGGAGCTACATTTTTTTGCTTCCAAAAAATCTATATTAAAAATATGCAGATAATTAGTAGAAAAGCAAGAACAAATTTTTATTTCCTTTATAATTTTAAAAAATACTCGCCATGCTTTTTAAAAAATCGATTTTTTAAAGAACATTTATCAACTAATATTCTTCTAAATAACTTAATAGGTTAATTATTAAAAGTCTTCTAAGTTTATATCTATTCACTTAAATTTACATGAAAATAAAGTTTTGAGTTCAAATTCGCATAAAAAAAATTGTGCAAATGGGTAATTTTTCATCTTTTTTCCTTGAAAAATCATTATAGAACACCGAAAAAGAAATTTGTCCTAGCATCACTTCCAATTCGGAGATTGGTTATCGAAAAAAAGAACTTCTTGCAGTGGCAAGGATATTTAAAAGTAATTAGAAATTATCCAAATTTGCAATACTTCCATATCGCGAATTCTACATTTTCATGACTTCTTTGGAGTGTATTTTTTGCTGGAATAAGATTTAAAAAACAACGACTTTAATTTGAATTCATGGTAAAATTAACAAAAAATAAATAATTTTTTTACAAAATAACAGCATAAAATATTATTAATTTTTAAAATTGATATTAATAAGATTTAAAAAATAACGAAGTGAATTTAATTCATAGTAAAACTGAACAAAAATAAATTATTTGTTAAAAAAAAACTCTGAAAAAAATTTTAAAAGTATCGTCGTATCGACAGTAAAATATCGCCGATACCGATGTATCGGAAAATCTGAAGTATCGCCGATATATCGATATCGGTATCGGTATTCGTTACATCCCTAGTTAAATCCATCATGTTTTCTCCATACATTTGGATTAGCTTTGGACTAGTCCTCTATGGAGTATACTTTACATGCGTGTATAAACTAGTCGCGTTGTCTGCAGGGTACTTATATATTTCGTGGACTACACAGGTATACAAAAACATTATTGTTTTTGTTGCGTAAGTTCTTCGAGTCAATGATGTGACCCTAAAATTTTTAAAAAAAATTTATTTTTATACAAAACTATCGATATATTCGTAAAGATAAGTAAATATGTTATCTTTTGTATCTTTTTTGCCGTTTTCGAAAATGTGTATTTATTAGATATTATTATATCATCTCTTATGGAGGTAAATTTTTCTGTTACAAAATGTTGAATTGTAATGTTTTTTAATAAATATTAAAAAAAATGAATATGAAAACAGAAACAAGATTAAATTCAGTAAAGTGCAACTTCGACTTGTGCACGAAAGGTCTTTCCGTCCGGACACTCCGGCGTGGATCTAGCATAAGCTTTTAGAAGGGGAACTTGTAAATAAAACATAATTTTGAAAATGTTCTCTTATAAACTCAATAAAAATGAGATATATTTTATCCTTTCTCTACTCGCTTGGGTCCACGCCGGGGACACTAATTTCCTATTTCACGATATCGAAAGAGTTCTTTTTTTCATATAATTAGATTTAAAACAAAAACAAATTCTAAAATTTTTATTTTGTTTCAAATATAATTGTACGAAAGAAATAATTATTTCGACATCGTAAAATAGTCAGTAAATATTTAATACTAAATATTTCATAAACATTTTTGTTATCGTTTTGAGAATTTTTTTCGTTTTTGTAAAATGTATTTTACTTTTTCCACTGTTTTTGTTTATGACGATTTTTTTCAGTTAGACGTTTTTTTCGTATAATTTTCAAAGTTAGTGTTAATTGTTGTAGTCTGTAGAATAGACTACAATGTAATTTTGACTATGTCATTAAACAATTTGCTGTATCTTGGAAACCGCAAGAGGCAAACTCTTGAAATTTTAAAAATCGCTAAAACTAAAAAAATTCCAAAATTTAAAAAATGTCAAAACGAAAAACCACCAAATTGAAAAAAGTGCTTAAAGGAAAAAAACATCAAAATTAAAAAAAACTAAAAGGCAAAAAATCACCAAAACTAAAAAGATCGACAAAAACTAAAAAAACGCAAGAAACCGAAAAAAGGCATCAAAACGAGAAAAAGCACTAAAGCCTAAAAAATCGCTAAAACTAAAAATATCGTCAAAAAACTAAAAAATCGCCAAAAATGGAAGAATCACCAAAACGAAAAAAGCGCCAAAACAAAAAAGGGCCGAAACTAAAAAAAATCGCCAAAGCCCGAAAAATAGCCAAAAACCGAAAAATCTCCAAAACGAAAATTGTCAAAACCGAAAAAGGCTAAAACTAAAAAAAATCACCAAAAACCGAAAAAAATCCCAAAAACCGAAAAAATCGCTAAAACTGAAACAAACGCCATAACTAAAATAAATCGCTAAAACTAAAAATATCGTCAGAAGGCGAAAAAACCTTAAAACAAAAAAACCCCAAAAACAAAGAAATCGCCAAAACTAAAAAAATCGGCAAAAACAAGAAAATTGCAAAAAAAAAACGAAAAATCGCAACAAAAAAAACAACAAATTATATAAATGAAAAAAAGCGCTAAATCAACAAAATAAAAACTTAAAAAATAAAAAAAAATATATTAAACGAAAAAGCAAAAAGAAAAAATTTTCAAAATGAGAAAAAAGGGCAAAAACGAAATGGGATATATGTAAATTTATACGGAACCCTTCGTGTGCGAGCCAAAGTCACAATTTACTGAATTTATTCATAGTTAACTCGAAATTTCGAAGGTGTACGAGCCAAATGGACGTCAGATTCGGATTCAGCGCCACGAAATAAATACCGGTAGGTGTGTCTGGTCAAATGTACAGACCACTTTTACTTTTTTATCAAACATTTTCGACCGTTAAAAGTACTGAGATTAAATGAGGGCCAATTTCTTGATATGTAAAATACGATCTCATTTCTAGGCGAAATACTAAATTGGCTACATTTTTACCTTTCTAATGTGGAAACGAATATTGGGAGAAAATGTGGCCAAGTTAGTAGCTTGCATAGAAATGAGCCTGTATTTACATATCAAGAAATTGGTCCTCATTTTGATCTCAGTACTTTTAACGGCCGAAATTTTTGAATACGAACTTATTTTAACATTTAGTTTTTTGTGCGGATAAGGTCATAAACTATGCTTGTTATTCATTTTTATCCGACTGCGCGACGCAAAGAAGGATGTTGTGTTTATCAGCTTATGTAGGTATGTAAGTGTGTTCCTTTGCGGCACTATGTTAACCGAACGTGGGGGCCGATTTTGACGTCAATTGATTTGTCTTAATCCTGCGAGTGTCACTAAAGATATGACAGTATTCAAAATTCAATATGGCGGCCAACAGGCGAACTATATTCGACAGGTATTTGAAAATAATCTTTAGGTTTCTCTTATTGTTTTTCATTTCGAATGACCATTTAGGATCCCGTCACAGATCCTAAAGTTGTTTAACAAACAAAATACCCAATTGTGTAAAAAGTGAACTTTTAACAAAAAATCTTAAGCCAAGCTGTCGTGTACGAAAACTAAAAAGAAAATAAATAAAAAAAATTTTTAAATTAAAAAAAACGACTGCGTAAAAAACAAAAAGAAAAAAGTCCAGTATGCGGAACATAGCGACTTTTACAGTCGGGAAGCCTTAAAAATCGAATCTTCGCGGGAGTAAAAGTCGCTATGTTCCGCACACTGGCCTTGTTTTTTTTCTTTTTGTTTTTTTACGCAGTCGGGTTTTTGATTTTTTTTTTACTTTATTTTTACCTTCAAAGTAATACCGCACAGTGGTTCCAATTGGAAAAAAAGGGTAATAAATCTGTATCAGTGAGTGTCAAACTTGCAAGTGTACTCAATCACGTACTCTGATTTTTTGTGATGCGACTATTTTTGTTCATCAACAAGTAATGATTGTAAACGCAATAGCTCATTTCAAACAATCAGTTTATATCACTTGTATTCGCAATGAACATGAATGTTTGTGATTAGTTTCTTTGGTATGATTGTAGCCGCACCGGATTGAAACGAACATGTAATTCGCATCATTCTTGTAAAACTATTTATGACCAGCGCTAGCTACATGTCTTAATACCCACACAATACATACATACATTCTATAAAATGCTCGTGCTATTGTAGTTGTTGCGTACAATCCTCATTCGTGCTGTTTCTGCTTTACAAAGTGGCATAAGAAAACCTACATACATACACACATATGGACGTGTTTGCTCCCAACAACAATACTTTCCAAAATACAAAAATATACTCGAGTGTTTTTGTTTCGATCACAATCAAATCATGCCAAAAACAGTCGAGCTGCAAGTGAGCGATTGTTCGTAAACAAGCCGCATAGTTTGTATACTAATCAAAGCAAGTACAATGTTGCGAATAAGACATATTTGTTGTTTTTTATTTTGTTCATGTATTACACTCGATTGTGGGCAAAACAGCCAACGGCTTGATTGGCTTGTACTTGTTATTTAGCGCTAGTGAATAAGACGACTTCATCATACTTGTTGCTACTCTCTGATCTGTATCTTTGAAACTTGTAGTTTTTCATGCCCGAAACAGTCAACTTTGACAACCTGTAGCTCACCGTGTGTTTCAACAGGGTGGTCCAGGTCACAACATTCTTAAAGCTTAGGTCCTCCTCTATGATTTTTACAAACATCATTTTGTAATCGGATCGCAAGTTTTAAAGATAGAGATTTATTACCATTTTTTCCAATTGGAACCACTGTGTACCGTGACATATCATTTTAATTTTACTAGTTTGCGGTTAATAGCTTTTACAAATAATAAAAACAACACATTATTTCTTGAAAAGTTAACAACCAAAAGCTAATCAACTCATAAAAAATACTTGCTTTATTTTATAATCTTCTAATACTGGACATACTTGTGAGAAATTTTAAAAATACGCACAAGAAAGAGCATTCATTTATTGTGAAAACAACAAGCAGAGAAGGAAATAAAAAGATACAGTTTAATTTTTTTTTAAACCCTCCGACACTTTCTTTGAGCAAGTCTGTTACGTAAAAAATATGTGATATATTGTAAAGAGTTTACTAAATACAATGTCATGAAACATTTTAACCCTCTAAAACAACGGGATCAATTATAACCCAAGTGCCCTGGTTTTGACTTTTTAAACTGGAAACCTGTGCAACTTAACACTCTAACTCTTTGATGTATGGGTATTTTTGTCCCTTTCTTGAAAAGAGGTAAAACCTCCCCATAAACAACTGAAATAGGCTGAACTGTAATACAAAAATAATTGTCATACAATTCTGTTATTCAAAGACAGACACCAAAGTTTTAAATTCAACTTGAGCACCAGAAAAAATTAAAAACTTAAAATGTTTTAAGTACCAATTCAAAAACTGGGCTGCTTTTTACCGATATTCTTCCGCATATTGTACAATATCAGAATAAAATTTAGTTGTAGACTCTATGTTAAAAAACATGATTCATGATGTTCAAAAATTTGCACCAGAAACACGTAAAATCATTATACACATGAGTAATTCCATGTCAAATCAAATAACAGTTAGACATGACTCCTTCCGATTTTGATGAAATTTGGTCAGATATTTTCTTTCATCCTATAACGAATTTATGCCAAAGGAAAAATAAATTAAAAATGTTTATTTCAAAAGTTATGACATATTCAAAATGTCATTATTTCGCCAAATTTACGGAATGTGTTGAGCTTAGTTTTTAAATATCTCGAAAACTATTTTATATACAAGGATGATTTGTATGCCAGTTTAAAGAGAATATTTGGGGATACAAGACATATATAGAGAAAATTTTTTTTGTAAAAATGACTTATCTGCAAAGTTTTGAAAATTTCAAAACTGACTAAGCCAAAAACCTATATTTGTTTCGTCTGAATTTTTTTTATATAAAACATACCTCCTGTCTTTAACAAATCCTGATAATTTTGAGCAGGTGTTTTTTTCGTTTTTGAGATATGAATTTTTTTCTTTCGCAACCTTCAACAAAATTGTATCAAAAATCATTTAAATTTGAGCAATATGTATTAAATTTAATTTCAAGTGTTGAAAGGAAAAAAGTAATAACATTGACACATTTTGTGCTTTTGTTTTTTATGTTGGAAACTTTGTGTTAAAAAACAAAATTTTTTTGCAATATCCCAAAAAAGAATAAAAACATCTCCTCAAAAATTTCAGGATTTTTAAAGACATTTAGAGAAAAAAATTATATAAAAAATTTTTCGAGATATTTAAAAACTAAACTAAACCTATTCGGTAAATTTGGCCAAATACTGAAATTTTTGTCATAACTTTTGAAAAAAAAGACATTTTTAATTTTTTTTCTTTGGCATAAAAGAAAACATCTGACCAAATTTCATCAAAATTGAAAGAGGTCGTGTCTAACTGTTAGTTGATTTAACACGGAATTACCCAGATATATGAACATTGACTAATAATGTTTATATATTTTGTTGCTTTTTATGTAAAATATTATTGTTGAGTTTAATTTTCTGTTAACTTTTAGATATTCATTCGAAATAGATAGTGAATATGCTTTCATATACAGTGGGGAGCAAAACTGTAACAACATGTTTATAAAATTTGACTTGGAAGCGAAATAACTCCCACAAAAATTTAATATAAGCAGTAATTTTTTTCTATATAAGCTATTGAATAATACAGAAAAAGACAGCAGAAAAATGTTTTTGAATTTTGAAGCTAAACTCGATATATGTATTTGCAATATATTGGCATATGCCAATGTTGACAGTTTTGCACCACTAGCTTATTTAATCAGATTACTCTAGAAAATTATTTGAAAGAAATTGTATTATTTATTAAAACTTGTTTAATCCATTTTATAAACCATCAAAACATAATTCGGTTTCAACGAAGCCCAAGACACCTGAATGCTTGTGAAGTGCGTTGCGGCACAGAAAATACGTATTCGACGTATATGCTCTGCTTTGGTAGCTGCTAAACAGAGACAACAATTCTGGCTTCAGGCGTTACCGATGCTTTACAGCCGAAAATATGGTTGCCGGCGTACACACGCTGCTATCACAACAACAACCTCAGCGTTAACGACGCCAGGTTCTCTCAATCGCCCCAAATGCCTGGTCCTGCCAATTCAGCTTCAACAAATTGCACCGCTGCAAGGCGGGCGCCATGTTTGTGTTTCAACGAAACCCAAAGCACTTGTATGCTGATGAAATACGGTGCTGCACGGAAAATATGTATTTCATTCTGCTGGGTCACAAACTCTGCTTTGGTACCCGCTAAACAAAGACAACAATTGCAATTCTCGATTGCAACTTGTTTAGAACAAACGTTTTTTTTTCCAACAGTTGATACTTATTACAACTTTATGTTTGTAAAGTTTGTATACAAAATGTGGAAAATTAAAAAAAATGCAAATCACTGGGATGACAAAAAATAATGTATGATTACGTAAAAATGTAAAAACATTAAAAATATGTGATTGAATATTGATTCAAGTAATAACAAAGACGAAATGTTATAGCGATTAAGATATCCTGGTCACGGAACCTTTATTGCCTATTAACAGCCGTATGCATAACCAAAACTTGGCAGGAACTTAGCATAAGTGACGAAATTGAACTGGGTCTTAAAGAGTTTTTCCACACAATTGGACGCTAAAAACCACTGTATCTTGTACTGTATTGTGCACTGCTTTTTAATGTGAAAAAGTCCAGTAGAACTCGTTAAGAGCCAGTTAAATTTCGTCGGTTATGCTATCTTCATGCTAAGTTTTCGTTATGCATATGGCCCTAAATAAGTAAAACTACACAACAAAGCTAAAACCATAATAACGAACCTCTCATTAAGTTGACAGCAAGAAATTCTCCTCGTAGAATCGTTGTTGACAGTTTTGCTCTCCATTGTATGTATGTATGCATACATACATGTATCTCTGCAGCATTTTAAGTTATTTTTAACCGTGTGGGGGCTTGACGTTGTTTGCATTTGTATTCGTTTGATTCAACTCACTGTATCTTTCTGCATACGTTCGCTTTTTTCTTTACTCTACAAAACTAAAACAACATCATAGATTTTTTATATCGTGTGTGCATGTGTGTGTGTGTGTGTATCTAAATATGTTAAGATATTTTTTGGTGCATACATACACATGTGACTATGTACATATCCCTGTTGGCCATGTCTTTCAGACATCTTGCAAGACCGATGCATGACAACGTTAAAGCGTCGACGACCTGCTGGTGACGGCTCAAACAGATCAGTGAGGACATTTTCGAACAAATGGCCGCTAAATGGGTTCTGTTACAATATCTATTAAAACTTTTTGCATTAAATACTTTCTGAGCGAGAAATTCTTCAAATTGTTATTACAGAACACGTGTAAAAAAGAAACAAACGAAAAAATGTATTGGGGACATTTCTGAGGATGTTGCCATTTACTTGGTCATTAATGTGTCGCTCTTGTTTTCATATATGAGCTTAGCGGCCATTTGTTAGAAAATGTCCTCACAGATCTGTTTGAGCTGTCACCAACAAGTCATCGACACTTTAACATTGTCATGCATCGGTCTTGCAAGATGTCTGAAAGGCATGGCCAACTGGGAACTTTTCATTCGCTCAATTTTAGCAAGCAGGAATGTATCAAAATGATTCAAACTGGTGACAGACTGAGCGACAATGTCCACAAGAAGTTCATTTGCTGGTATACGAAATTATACAAAATTTTAAATTGAACGTTGCAAGACTAGCTTGCGGACAATATCTACCAATTAGTTGGCATGAACAGTTGAGTAGTTTTTCTTTTACCCATTCTTTGAGTACGGTTTCTGTCAGATTGTCTTAAAAGAAACTGTAAGCGGCAAATATCGTGCATGACAAATGTCGAAATTTCCTTATGTAGTCAGTCGTTGATGAAAATGTCCTCTACGACGATTTGGCCAACAGGCATGTATGCTTATTTTCCTGACTCTATTTGGTGAAGTTATCTATGATAAACACAATTATTCGAAGCGTTTGCAACACCGTGACAATACAGAAAGTGAAATTTTTCTGATACATATCTCTTGTGGATAATTTCAATACATACATACATACATACATATCGACTCTTTTGGGCCAAGTTATTGTATATTTTTCTTGACAGCATAACATAAGACTAATACCTCGTACACATTGGACACTTCTTTTGTTGTCATTTTGTGGCGTCATATTTCAAATTAACAAGTCAATGCGACAAAATGACAACATGCTGTCATTTTGTTTTTGTGACTGCAATATTGTCGCATTATTGTGACAAACGTACACATTAAATGCGGAAACAGTTTGCCACACACCGAAAAACATCGGAAGTGGCAAACGTTGCCGCTAGTACACACTATCATGTTTGTTTGGGATGTCATAAAATGGCATAGTGTGTACGTAGCATAATAAGTAGGATATTAACCTTAAACACATTTTAAGTTTTTACTTATGCAAGTTGAGCTTTGAACTTTGATATCTTTGAAGACTATAGAAGAATTTTATGACACATATTTTTGTAGAAAATTTAGGCCGCTATATGTTTTTTTATAAAGAGAAGTAGCGCATTCAGGCAATTAATGCCTACCAGTTAATTAATTAATATGTTTGCCTTCTTTGCGAAAGGGATAGCGTAGAGAGAACAGGTGGTGAAGTGGGAGAGATATAGGAAGCTTAATTCATTTATAACCATGCTATTGCGCTTTTTTTTGTAGAGCAGTGTTGCCGCCCCTCTGGTGTCAAGTAGAGGCATTAATTTGTTTAAGCTGTGTAGCCATTTATTAGTTATTTTACTTCGGCGACGGTGATTTTCTTGTACAGTGCTATCGGTTGGGCAAGTCGTTGCCAAAATTTTGACGTTCTGCTAGAATGAAATACATACATAGTTTTAATTGAGCAATTTCTTCTTGTAGAAGAGCTTATATCGAGAGTTTATTTTTGGATATATCTAAAAAGAGTTTTGTGGCATTAATGTTTGAATATGATTTCGGTCATGTGATTTCCGCAGCTGGCGAGTATATGGATTCCACATTTTCGCACCTTTCGTAATAAATCTGTCTATATGCAAATGTATGAGGGTAACATAAGTAGTAAAGATAACGGCCACAATACAACGATAGAGTAGCAAGATTGGAAGTATTTGTATGAACGTATTATGTTAACTGCCATATTTTTCAGATATTGCTCTCCTTGACTATTATTTGTTCTGATCAATGATATCACAAAAGCGATAATGAATACATTGTTTGCACATAAAAATAAGTAAATCGCAAAAAAAATTTTTTTTCTTTTCAATCCACTATTGAAAAAGTGAAAGTAATAAATTAATTCTTATCAATTAATATGTATGCATGTACATATGTAGTTATATATTTTTAGTAATTTTTGTTATCAAAATTAAAATCTAAATAACTTCACTTAAACACGTTGTTGTGTACTTAACACTAAGTTATCTAATATAAATTTTTTACACTACATACTGTAAAAAAGTGTATAAAATCAGTTACTGCCTGTTCCACGATGTATGTCGAAAGAGGTCTTTCTTTCATACAATTACATTTAAAACAAAAACAATATTTTAGAATTTCTTTTTGTTTTAGGGCCTATTCACATATTACGTAATGCTGTTTTCGGAGGTTTTGTACACCCCCCTCCCCCCACCCACACCTGTAAAGATTTTTACAAAATTTTCAGTATAAAGTATCTAGTCCGTAACAAATCTTTAACCCCTCGCCGCCTGGAGCGTTACGTAATATGTGAATAGCCCCTCATATGTAATTGTATGAAAGAAATCATAATTTTGACATCGCGGGACCGACAGTTAATTTTACATATTCGATATAAAAAGTAATTTTTAAACTAGAAAAAAAACTATGAAAACATGCTAAAAAGCACTAAACTTTTCTGATGAAAGTGAGTCAAAATGTTATGACACTCTAGTAGCTATTGAAGACAATATAACCATTAGATAAATTTAACTACAATCATATAATAAGTACAATAGCATTATCATTTCTTCTTCTGTTTAAATACAAATTGTTTTTAGGAAAATTTTTAAATTTTTATTGCCGGCCTAAATCCTCATTTAAGACTTTTTAGAGTACAATTTATAATAATAAAAAGATTTTGATAAAATAAAAATTATTCACTCTACGCCAAAAAGAGTATACATTACTTTTAAATGAAATTGCATAAATATTTCTTTAAGAGAAATATTAAGTTTGTCTTGACAAAAGTCAAAGTCGATGTGAAAAATTTTAAAAAATTTTATTTAGTTCTGACGTTTTCAAATGCACTCGTCAAGATGCAGGGTTACATACAAAAAGAAAGCTTGTTTATAAAACAAACTGAAAGCTTTTTTGCTGAAATTGCATTAAACGTCACACAGTGGTTCCAATTGAACAAAAGAGGATAATAAATCTGTATCTTTGAAACTTGTGATCCGATTACCAAACGATGTATATAAAAAACATATTATCCGATTTTAATTAAATTAAACTTGGTGTAAAGTTTATGAACAGATAAAGAAAATACAATTTATTTTATTAAGATACCTTTAATATTTTCGAAGATATTTGGCTTTGAATATTTTTAATTTTAGTTTTTGGCCTCGACTTTGTTGTCTATTTCGTCAATATCTCCCTCCGATAATAGCATAGCCAAAACTTTCAAAAAAATATTTTATGATTTTGAACACAATCCTTGATAGCATGCAGAAAACATTTTTTAGTTATCTTAATTCCTGTAGTCGTGAAAACGAATCAAGGTAAAAACTTTGAAATGAGAATGAATAATGGCATAATTTTGACAAAAATAGAGCTTAATTGTTGGACGGTTTTCTCGAAAAAAATTTCATAGCTAAAATCTTTTATTTTGAATATATTAAAGGAATAGACTTCAAATATGACTTCAGTTGAAATTCTAAATCGGTTGGACGAAAATGGTGAATTTTTCTACGAAATTCTAAATTAATCGCTTAAGAAAAAAACGTAGAGTTTTTCAAATATATCTACAAATTATATTAGATACATCTCATATAATTAATCGGGCTTTTAATTGTTACCCGCCCGCTCAAAAGCGTGGCCAGGAGAGTAGATGCACTAAACTTAATTTTTTTATTTTTGTTTCTTTACTATTTATTAAAAAAAATATAGCAATCCTCTTATGTTTAAAAAATTTTAACGATATCGAGTGGTAACCGCCAAAAAAGCTTAAGCGACATTCTTTGCGAAAACAATTTTTTGACGAAAATCGATTATTTACGATAACTCGGACAATCTGTCAAAGTTTTAAAGTCATGTCTAGTACCGTTACGGAAATACAGCAAAATAAATTTTAGCTTAAGTGCATTTTCCATATAAATTTTTAATTTGCTTACATATTTTTGTAACTTCAAAGTGTTGCTTAAGCTAAAACTCTCTTTTTCAAGTGGAGCAAAACTAGTGTCAAAAACTGTAAGGATATCAATGAAACAGTTAAGAGCAGCTTACTAAGGATGATAATTACTAGTTTTAAAATAATTTGATTACATTAACTGATATTTCATGACATCAAGAATATGTTAATATATCTTCACCCCTACAAACATGCGTTGTCTTATAGGAAATTTATTAAAACTATTAACATTACATATAACAACAGTCAACTACAATCCTCTATTGCCAATATTAAGGCTCTACTGCGATTTAAACTAAGGATAATTAAATAATACTTCTCCTGTAAAATTTACTTTATGGCGCTTAAGCTTTTTTGGCGGTTACCACTCGATATATTAGACGGGCATTTGTTTTATGAATTTTTAATTAAAAAAAATACGTGAATAAAATGCGGGTATGAGTAATATGACGGTACCATTATATTACTCATACGTACATATGACAATTTGGCCCTAAAATATTGGAAATCCGTATTTTCTTCACGTATTTTTTTAAATTAAAAATTCATTAAAAAATGCCTACTGTGACCAAGTGCCTTATACGATATCTGTTCCGTTGCCTTAAGGCGAATAACGGATTTGCTTGCCACGTTCACTGCGTTTAGTCTGATTGTTCTAAGGTCCAATAGAGGTCCAGTGATGCAGAGATCTGCTAGTCTTTGTATATGCTCTAACGTTTTCAGTTTTGCCTTTGTCTCAGTATTCCATAGCGTTGAATTGGTCTAGCTGCTGCTGTGAGGGTTGCATGTGTAAGATTAGGCGAAGCCCGTATGTCTTGCCCATCATCTTTTTCCATGCATATAGAGCATTAGTGGTCTTTTTAAATCTGTCTTTTACATTGAGTTTTCACATCAGTGTACTATCCAAACTAACTCCCAGGTATTTGGTGTGCCGATTCTTTGACTCTTCTATTGGTGAAAAATAAAAAATACGTTTGTTTACGTCCAGACCATCGATGATTATCGCTTAAGCCCTGTACAGACGGTTATCAGATCTAACAATATTGTCAAATCTGACAACGTGCTGGCAATGTACTGACAATAAAAAATGTTCAGCACAATGTATATTGTTAGTTCACACGGTTGTATCAAAGTTGTCAGAAAAGCTTACAATTTAGTTTCAGAAAATTGTCTGACAATAAATTTACCTGACCATATTGTCAGTAAAAAATTGGCAGTTCACACGTTTGTCATATGCAAAAATTGTCAGATTTGTTGCTTGGCGTTGCCAGTCTCAAACAATTTAACAGAAATTATCAATTATTTATCATCTGTGCTTGTATTAACTTCAAAAAGTGAAAATGTAAATTAGTATTAAACATAAAGACGCAATTCCAACTACTAGCTGCATAGTATCATTTATTTTCCTTTTTCCCCAAAAAAAAATATGTGTGCAGTACTGCCAATAGAAAGAAGTCTCTGACAATATCGCCATTGTTAGATGCAGAAACTTCGCACATCTGACAATTAAAAAATTTCTGACAGTTATCTGACAATGGCAACGCGAAGTGTTCACACGATTGTCAGATGTCTGACAATTTTTCGTCAGAAGGTAGTATTCAAATCGACTGACAATGCTTTTTCTGGCAACGTTGACAGACAAAAATTGTCAGTTCACACGATTGTAAGAAATTTTTAACACATTTCATTGACAATATTGTAAGATCTGACAACCGTCTGCACATAGCTTTAACGTAGATTCCATGATGGAACTCATCGATTCCATGATAGCGGTTTCCATCACATACCTGATTATCTATAAAATAATCTATAAAAGCTTAAGAAATATAAGATTATTTTTTAATTCGCTGTCGCAATTTTTTACTTGTCAATGACTTGTTTGTTCATTATTTTGTTGACTTGACTAAAGAGTTCAACAAAATAAAACGAAAACAATAATGCAATAGGTATATAATAAAATCTTTATTTCTTATCATTATTATCGTCATCTGAATTTCTTTCCTTTGATAAGATGGTTGACATATTAAAAATATTAACAACGTATTTTTTATTTATTTTTCTTTGTAATTTTTTATTTAGTTAACAACCATAATCTATAGTTCGCCGTCTATATTTGTCCTTCCAATTTGTTTCTAAGTTAAAACAGCAATAAACAACTTATAAGGTTTTATACAAGAGTAGTCAGACTTTTAGATTCGAAAACTAAGCGTGTGCTACTTTATAACATTCTGCAATCATTTGGCTATAACGGTCTCAGTATTACCAATAGTGTTGCAAAATCGTTCAATTTATCATTATTGAGAATTTAATATAAATTTTTTTAGAACTATCCACTTATCGCTTTTTTCATTATCGCAAATAACAAATTAAATTTTCTCTCGTACATTATCGGCTCGAAATTTTATTGCTCATCAAAAAAAAATTTACGACAGGGCTGGAAAACTCATTACTGTTTTACTTTATTTCGTGAGGTACTCTGCGGAAATAAAAACGTTCAAGATCGAGTTGCAGAGCTGCCTCCCCAGATTTTTTTTTATTTACTAAATATGTGCCAGACAGCTCCCACGATATTTTATTTTTTGAATTCAAGGCTTTAAATTTTAATGTGTTACCGCAAAATAATGCAAATGACTTGAAAAAGTTCAAAGAACTAGTGACCTGTGGGTTACGTTATTTTCGCAGTCACATTTCTGTTTAAGCGGTCATCAATATAGACGACATAATTAGCGTAACTGACAAAAAAAATTTCAGAAAATTAACGTATAACAACACTCAGGAAATGGGCTACGACGAGCTGACCTGGCCCTGCTCTGAATATCTCCATCAGCTGCCATGCCACTTTGCACTATTAGAAACAATCTCTTCAAACATTATTTTCAAAAATCTGAAGATAGATATTGTAGCTAAGAAGACATGGCCCTGCTATACCGGCAAGACCTCAGCACAATTTACGAGTAGGACAACCGTAAAGATATCTCGAGGCTCGTCGCAGTAGTGACAGGACACTTGGCGATCGGCAGATATGCTAGTAGAATAGTCCTTTCCTATAATACGCTCTGCTATAGACGTCGTGAACAAGGTAGGGATGATACAGTTTTTCATCTCTCGAGGAAAAACTTTCTGGGCAATCATGTACTAGACGACCCATCGGAGTTATAAGTTATTGTTCTAGGCGACCTGATATCTCAATGAGACGAGATGGATCTAGTACCGATTACCGGATTAGAGAACTTGGATTCGGACTAAGCCCAGCTAGCAATTTATGAAATTATTGATCATATTCGAGTCTTTATTAACTCCTCTGCTCGATTAAAGCCCGAATACCTAGTGCCCATGAAGTAGTGACATAGAGTAGTTTCAAAACTAACCTCATGGAGCACCTACATGGAGTAGTTATATAGGGGTAGTTTTTGGGGTAGTCCGATGTAATACAAAGATGGATTGCATGATCCAGTCCTAGGACATTGTTAAATGGACCACTTTTTTGCATACATTTGTAACCACTTGTAACCAGTCCTGGTCCCTTGTGGAGTACTCTATACACGCTTGTATGGAGTAGTCGCAATTTTTGCGGGGTTTGGTGATTTTTTGGTAAAACATTCTTCCAAATGCTATGTGGGAATGGATTCATTTTGATTATACTTAAATGCTTACGCGTAGTATGCAGCCACTTAAACCAACCAAATAATGAAAAACTTAGCTACACCCAAAATAAAATATTGGTAAACCTAACCAATTTCATAGGTAAGAATTATGCCGTTGCTATTATTTTAAATTGGTAGTTTTAAGCATAAAAATTGATCATTTTAACCACAACAATTTTTTAAAATTAAATTAGTACATTTAACCATCAAAAATAATTTTAATTTTCAAACCTCGTTTTTCTCAAATTTATATTTTACAATTCAGTAAAATGTAATATTTTGGTCTTGAACTTAGCTCCTAATATTTATGAACCGGACGACTTTTCCATCTCAGCTAAGTCACGTTGTTGAATAACGATAGCACAAAGTAGCCATAGACATGAAATGTCTTACAACTGTAAAAAGTTATTTCTTAAAAATTGCAACAACACTTTACATTAACAGTAGGTTAACTATTTAAATTGGCTAGATTTACCTATCATTTTATTTTGAGTGTATTGTTTGCTTGGATTCTGACAAAGTGGATTCATTTTGATTCTACTTGAATGCTTGCGCATAATATGCAGCCACTTAAACCAACCAAAAACTGTAAAATTTATCTATTGTTTGCGCAAGGTTACTCGTAAATGCCGTTTTAGACTATAATACAAGTATTAATACTTTTGAGGAAAATGAGACTCTGACATAATAATTTGTTATTGTTTTTTGAAAATTTTCAAACATTATATATACAATTATATACAATATACAATTATATCAAGGAGGCATTTTCTTCAAAAGTATTAATACTTGTATTATAGTCTGAAACTGCCTTAAACAACATCTAAATTTTCTTTGAAAAATTTTCAAAATATTGGAAAAAAGTAGAATAAACATCTGTGAAAACTGTTTTCTGTGTATTGCATTATTTTTGCGATTAGGGCTCGATATATTGCTATTTAAAGATGTGTACACTGCAGTGTACAAGGGCAGTGTAAGGGTTAATGTTGTAAATACGTTGGCCGCTATTGATGGCCCTGAAGCTAAAGACGAATAACAGGACAATAGAAAATATATTGAGGGCTCATATTCAAATATTGCAACACACATTTTTTACGAGGTCAAAATTCGTTTCGCTCTCTACATTATTAAAGTTTGGACTATCAATATTCTATAATATTGATAGCTTATATTATACGAGTTTGTATTACTTGATTAATGCGAGGACGAAACGACTTTTTGTCCTCCTAAAAAAATTATGTATTTGTAGATAGCACTATTTGAATATAAGCCCTCAAAATATATTTCTAGGAAAGTGCAACGTTAACATCTTTCGTTCGCACTATTTTTACTGTCATATAAATGCATTGGGTAGTTTTTCATCTTCAGCAGTAACATCATCCGCAGTAAAAACTTTTAGGTGTGTTCCACATGACTTCGGACAAGTTTGGACTAATGAGAGTAAACTCAACATTTACGCTCTCAAATTATAAAAGTTCCTCAAAACATTTGGAACGCGAAAAAGCACAATTTTAATGCTAGGAACACAACTGGAACGAACGACGAATTTTCGTCCACGAATATTCGTCGCCAAAAATAAAACATGTTTGTGTATATGAAAATACACACAATAACGGCGTCGGACGAAATTCGTCATACGCGGCGAACTCTGAATAGATTTGTTTCTATTTCTTACGCCGGCGAACGACGAACAAATCAATACCAAGTGACCACGTTTGGTTTTAGTTTTCAAGTGTTTTAGTAAATAAAGTTACTTTTTACTTTAATTATTGTTTTATTTTTATTTTATAGCATTTTAAATAAATATAGATAATAATTAACTATAATAATTGGTGTTAGTTGTGTTTTTGTTAATGTTAAATTTTTCAAGTATGTATTATTTTTTTAATATGGTCACACTTTGCACACACAGAAACAAATTTCTCCATTATAACAGCTGTTACGTTTTCGTAGCTATTGTGTTTCATGCGACGAATTTACATAGCGAATTATTATCGACGAATTCGTCGTGTTAGACGAAATTCGTCGTTAGTCCCAGTTGTGTTCCTAGCATAAGTCCAAACATTTCAATAGTGCCAACTTATGGGCCTTAAAGTTAAGTTTGCGATTTTAATCGTTTAAATCTTTTGTTTGGAGCCTTAGAGTTACTCTTTGAATACTTATTGTCAGTTTTAAAAGACCCACCTTCGCAACGCTTCTTAACCAATTTTCAATATAAATTATCAGCTCTGTAACAAATCTTATCCCCTCCTCACGGTAAAAGCTTTGCGTAATATGTAAACAGTCCTTAATTTAAAGAAAGTCAATTTCGCTTTTGAAAAAATTTTATAAATTTGCTACGCTATCAAAATTGTTTTTTTTAAATCTCCGGATCTATAAAAGTTAATATTTATTAATACATATTGAAAGGGCAATCAAGAATAAAAAATTCTAGATTGTTAAGCTATACATTTTTTAGTAGTAATTAGGGATGTGCGATTAATCGATTAATAAAATTTTTTGATTAATCAAAATTGTGATTAATCAATTGATCGATTAATCAAGAATACTAATTAATCAAAATGCTAATTAATAAAAATAATTTTAAATTTGATCATTCAAAATCAGGGCTCAAATCGTCACATCCGTGAACGTACAACTCGTCACGTAAAAACTCAATTTTCGGATTATGACATACGTGAACGTACTGTAATCCCATACAGTTTATACGATTGACGTATAACGTAATTCATTTTAGTACGATTGCCGATACGATCACGGATGTGACGATTTGAGCCCAGGATTATTTGATTAATCATGATACTGACAATTTATATATTAAGCAATTGAATAATTTGAGTTTTTAATTTTTGTCTTGGGTTTTTTTACTTTATTCTTTTGTTTTTTTAGTTTTTTGTATCTCTTTCGTTTTGTATTTGTATGTGTGTAATTCATTTTGTTTGAAATATTGTTGCAAGGTAGATCACCACCACGTAGTCGCAAGAGAATTCGCGTGGAGAATTTACATTTGGGCTGTCAAAAAAGCAGATACATTAACACTGCTGACAGGTTAAATGTGTAAACATTTTCGTAAACAGCTGGGCACTTGCGGCCATCTATTATGAATTCGCCTTGTATTGTTGTTTTATTATTTTGAATAAAATTATTCAAACTTGAATAATCCATAATACAATAACAACAGGTAGAGCTGTCCCTACAATAATTAGAGCAATACAAAAACAACAGGCAAATACATCGGCTCGTTACGATTCTTAAATGTAGTTAGGCTGTGAAAAATGCATTGTTTATTTTAAATTACTTAATGTGATATAAAATGTTTCTTTACAGCAGAGAATTTTATGTTTCATATACAAATTGTTCATACAAAAATGTATTCGTAACAGGCGGCTTGTAATAAATTCTTTTTTTTTAGCCGCCGCAAATTTTTCATAAGCTTGTTTTTCTGATAAAGCGAATTTGACATTTTGCATATATAAACTCACAACTACAGCTTAGGGTTGTCAGATATGGCGATTTCTCTCCAAACGTGGCGATTTTTTTTACTTTTTTGTCGTAAAAAATTTTCATTTGGCGACATTGCGATTTTTCTGGCGATAAATAAATTTTGCTGGCGATTTTCATGGCTATTTTTCAATAAAATTTAACTTAAAAATGGTTATAATTCAGGAAAATTACTTTGTTGAAAGATTATTTTCAAAAATAACTGTCACCAAAACTTGTCTAGAAGAAATTAAAAGAAAGTGATTTTGATGCTTTTTCTTATATTAATTACACTTATTAATGGATTTTTGAATTTTGATGAGAAAAATTGTCAAAAAATATTTTTTGGCGTTTTTATTTCTACTTTTAGCGATTTTCTGCAAATTTTTTATGCGATTATTTTATAAAAACTTATATTAAAAAACTATTATATGAAAAGAAATTGACTACAAAATATATATTAAGGAAAACTACATAAAACAGATTTTGGCGACTTTTAGCAATTTTTAAAATCAATTTGACGAAATAGGTTAGAAAAGATCTGGAAACCCTGCTACAGCTGCCCTGACAGTTTTACCTTGTATTTATTGTATCATGGATTAATCGAAATTAAAATTATTTGATTAATCAGCATTTCGATTAATCAATTAATTCAATAATCAGAATTTTGATTAATCAAAAAATTTTATTAATCGATTAATCGAACATCCCTAGTAGATACATATATAAATCCAGCTGCCACAACACACATTTTAGCTGATAATTATGTATATACATATGAATGTTATCAAAATTATTTATTAAGAAATTTTCTTCCTACACTTCAGAATTTTGATTAAAATTAGCCATTGTTAAATAAAGTTTATCATGCTTGATTTCACTTAACAACTCATACGGCAAATATTGACAAGATCTGATTCATACGGAATATGTATTCACGTACTTATGTATGTATGTATGTATGTACACATGTACTAGCATATACAATAAGAAAACAAGATTGTTTTTGTTATTTTCAATAATGGTATTAAAAAAAACCCAATATGAATTTAAAGAGAAAGCACCAGAAACGAATAATCAATATGTAGTGGGCAGATTTATCGCTTTTTTAACTTTACTGTTCTTTACGTTTTGTGTTTTTGCATGTGCAATAAATATTCCTCAATCGATAACGCACTTTCAAAAGGAAACACTAAAAAAAATGTGAAAGGTTGTTTTGTACTGAATATAAAAATGCCTGTTCAATGCCCTTTATTTGAAAGAAACTAATACTTATTTTAATTTTCTGATCAAGTTCATGCACTTACTGCAACTGACGACAAAACAAATCAACACAAGCACGTGTTTGAAATTGTAATTAATAATATTTTTTACTTAATTTGAAAGTTTGGAATTTGAAGTAAAAGCTTTTTATTTTATTATGATTATGTCCACAAAACTGTAAAATTATAACGTTTTGTCGTAGATTTAATAAAACCGTAATAAAATGAGTGACAAGGGTATTGCGAATGTTTTGAACAATCACTAATAGAACAGACTTTCCCATCCTTGGCATACACGCAATGCAATTAGAAAAAACACACATCCATACATGCACATGAAAAAAATGTAAACAAACTGCACTTAACTTTTGTGAATGATCGGAAGGAAATGCAAACATGTGTAATAATAATGACGAAAATTTCATTCATAACTATTTTATTTACTTTTTTATTTAAACGAAACTATGTAAATATTATTATTTAATCATTACCCAGGAAAAATTTTGATGGCAAAGTAATGAGTTAAAATGCTAAAAAAAAACATACCTTTCACTACTTCTACTTTACCATTTTAATCAATTACTTTGACATGGCGATGTCATGGGGGGCAAGTACTTGCCACATTTGATTACAAATAATAAGTTATAAATTTCAATATTTAGAAGGTATTGATTACACAAAACACAATCAAAATTATATGTTTCTGCTAAGCATTGAACTCATGCCGTTTTAAGTTATTGTGTTACTTTATACGCATTGAAAATCTCAATATTTTTAATTTTAACATGTTTTTTGCTTCTCCTGAACAATTTCTAAATGTTAGATAGGGCCGTTTGCGTTTTAAGTAACGATATGCATGTGTTTATGCGCGTTTCTTTATGAAAAAAATAGTCACGTAGGGGTAATATTGAAGAATATCAAAATGCTTTTGATTTTCATAACAAACGCACACAAACAAATATATTGAAGCTGGATATTGACGCGTCTGGCAGCCGCTTAAAACGAAACACAAAGCGATGATGGCTTTAATAGCCATTTTTGATTTCTTATCTAATTTTATCTTTTGTTAATTGTTATTAACTGAATAATTAAAAACACACCAATTTTGTTGGATTTTCTACACACGTGCACAAACGAAAAAAATCATAAGCAATTATCACATAAAATGTAAATTAAATTAGGAGATACTAATTAAACCGGCGTTAACGAATCAACAAAATAGAAAATTGAACATAAAACGCCAAATAGAGTAGCCATCGAAAACTAATAACGTACATGTGACTGTGTCTAATGATGTATAGCAGAGGTCGCCAAACTTTCAATATGAGTCTAATATGAGTGCATTTATTTAAGCTGAAGATAACACCACACAGTGGTTCCAATTGAAAAAAAAATAATAGATATGTATCTTAGAAACTTGCAATCCGATTACAAAACGGTGCATGTAAAAATCATAGAGGAGGACCAAAGCTTTAAGAATGTTAAAACTTGAATTACCCTATTGAAACACATGGTGAGCTACAGGGTGTCCGGCATGAAAAACCTTGTCGGCCTCATAACTTTTACAAATATTATCCGATTTTAATCATTTAAACTTGGCGTAAAGTTTATAAACGGATATAGAAAATATTTCAAAGATATTTGGCTTTGAATTTTTAAATTTTGGGTTTTGACCTCGACTTTGTTCTCTATTTCGCTAATATCTCCGCTAAAAAAATATTTTATGTAGAAAAAATTTTTATATCTAAGGAAATTTAATTATTTTTGGCTTGAGTGCGGCTTTAATTTAATTTTTCAATTAAATTATATTTTTATTTAGAGATAAATATGAAGCATGTAGACAAAGAAAATTTTTAATGCTTAGACCACCGACTTTGGTCGAGTGGTCTAAGCGGTAAAGAGCTCTGATGAGATTAGCGGGAGCTATCGAAACGTCAGTTCAACCCTCCGCGCAGTCAAAATTTTCTTTGTCTACATGCTTCTAAATAAAAATATAATTTAATTGCAAAATTAAATTTAAACCGCACTCAAGCTAAAAATAATTAAATTTCTTTGAATATAAAAATTGTTTCTACATAAAATATTTTTTTTACCGGAAACTAAAGCTTTTTATTTTCAATATAACTGCAGTTGAAATTTTATTAAAGCTAGCATGCTACATCCAGCATTGGACGAAATTTATGAATTTTTCTATAAAATTCTAAATTAATCGCTTAGGAAAACAACGCCCATCGAGTTTTTAAAATTTCTCTACAAATTATATTAGATATATTTTGGGCCATTATTACAACTAGGCAATAGTTAAAGGCATGATTTTGTCGGACGAATAAAAGGTTTACCTTTATTAAAACTTTTCTTTAAATTAAAGTGAGCGATAAGTTAAAGTCAGATGCATCCTACCTGGTAGGTTAAAGTAAATTTTTAATAACGATAAACTGTTTATCCGTCCGACAAAAGCCTGCTTTTAGCTATTGTCAAGTTGTAATAATGGCCCTTAATGTAATTTATCTGGCTTTTATTTATTGCCCGCCCGCCCAAATATGTGACCAAGAGAGCAGATTTTCTCAAAATAGTCAAATTTTCAGAAACATTTTATTTACCTGCACGAAAACTGTACTAAACTTAATTTTTTAATTTTTATTTATTTGCTATTTATTAAAAAAATAGCAATTCTCCTATGTTTAAAAGTTTTTTAACGATATATGAAAAATGCGGATATTTTAATATAGCGCGTATGAGTAATATGATGCTACCATCATATTACTCATACATAACCCTACGTCTATAACTGATATATTTTTATCATGACAAATGTCAAATTCCATATATGAAAAACAGCTAACATAAAAAAAATTATTTTTCTATATAAAGTTTGACTTTTGTCATCATAAAAATATATCAGGTATAGACGTAGGTTAACCTTTTGCCCTGGAAATATTACATATTCACCGCGGATGTCGAGGCCACATGATACGAATTTACTTTGTACATAATAGACTATTTTTGGAAATTTAAAATTTTTAGCAATTTTGTTTAGTATTTAATTATAATTAAAATTAAAGTACTATGTATGTACTTAATTTTGCAATTAAAAAAACAATGAAAAGCATTTTATTTGGCTGTACGCCACAATTTTCCATATATTTTTTATGAGGATTTTTAAAAATACTCATATGTATATTTCGTTTAAAAAAGTATATTCAAAAATTCTTTTGTTAATTGTGTTTTTTTAAGATAATCAAATAAATCAATCATTTTGTGACAAAAATTTCACTTAAAGAAATATCATTAACATTTTATATTAAAAGATGAGTATAATTTTCTTTAGAAGTATTTTCAATAATGAAAATTTTTTAATTGCATTTTTTGTTAAAATTGTTGATCCCGTAAATTTTAAAACGCAATTGCAGAATAAAAATTGTTTTGTGACAATGCCCTGTAAGTGATCATGGACCTCAAGGATTATATATACATACATACATATATATACGTACATATACTTTGTATGTATGTGTTATAGACGTTCTAATTAAAGATTACTTTGTTATAAATTTTAGTGTTTAATTTTAATAAAAATTCAACTTGATATAAATAAAATGGCTACTTTCAGACTTATGTAGACCGTCGGTGGCATGCAATAAAGTCCATGGAGATTATTTCCTCCCTGAAAAGACGATAATCTCCATGGACATTAAATTTTATGTCTATGGCCATTATTGCATGCCCACCAGACCGTTTTGCGCCAAATTATCTTAAGCATAAAACAATTTACCGATCCCTGAACAATTAAATTAAATTTTTTGGAGTAATTAAAATGCACAGCACATAAATTAATCATTTTCATATTTGATTATTCAAAATAATAAAAATAACACATGTATGTATGCACTTATAAGCACTTTTGTTAAAATGTTCATATGTAAGTATGTGAATATGTACAAATGTCTACTATTTTTATGTTTAGACAATCATGGCACCAACAACAATAACAACAACAACCACAATTATCGATATCCAAAAATAACAGCAATTATGTATGGGGCTTCCTTTCGTCACAGTTTATATTGACTTTTCAAGCTAAATTTTTGTTTACTTTTTTTTTTTTTTATTATTTGCAAATTTAAGACCGTTTTGCTGACAAAACTTATAACAATAATGTAACAACAAGCCACTACTTCTTGTACACCAATGCCACAAGCTGGCAGAATAAAATATACAAAGAATTTGTTTCCAAATTTGAAAAATTGTGCTACATTGATGGTTGCTACCATGGCGAATTAATTTTGGCACACAGTGGTTCCAATTGGTTCAAAGTTGACTACCTCGGGCATGAAAAACGTTGTTGGTCTCATAACTTTTACAAATATTATCTGATTTTAATGAATTCAAACTTGTTATAAAGCTTATAAATAGAAAAAAAAGCATGTGAAGGAAATGCGAGTTTTTTTTATTGTATGCGTATGAGTAATGTGATAGTATTACTGATACGTATACAATTTTGCTCTAACACATTGGAAAAAATTTATAAAAATACCCGTTCAATGTATCCTTGCCATTTTTATAACTTAAGAGGCTTGCTATGGTTTTAATAAATAGTAAAGAAAGAAAAATTAAAAAATGAAGTTTAGTACTATTTTCATGCAGGCAAATAAAATGCTTCTGAAAATTTGACTATTTATAGAAAATGTGTTCTGCTGGCCACATTGGTGAATATAATTAATTCGACTTTAAATTAATTATATTCACCCGTTTTCTGAAAAAAATTAAAATAATAACAAATGACAATTTTTATATTGTTCAAAATACAAAAATCGTCATTTGTTATAATTTTTTCATTTGTCACAAAGCTTAGAATACGGGTATAAATGTATCTATTATAATTTGTAAAGAAATTTCAAAAACTCGATGATCGTTTTTTTTTCTTAAGCGATTAATTCAGAATTTCGTAGAAGAATTCACTATATTCGTCCAATGCTGGATGTAGCGTGAATGCTTTAATGGATTTAAATTTCCACTGTAGTCATTTTTGAAGTCTATTCTTTTGAAATATAGAAAAAGAAAATTTTTAGTGCTGAAACTTTTTTGAGAAAATCGTCCAATTAAGGTCTATTAACTTCCGAAAATGACTGTGTGCTGTTCTGCCATGTGGACTAGAAATCAAATTGATGTTAATATTACCACGTCCCTTAGAATAGGGATCATGTCTAATTCTTTCTAAATATAAAGGTACGAACTTCTCAATTCATTTAATTTTTTATCGATCCTGTTCAGAAAAAGAGCCGATTTATGGAAAACTAATTACGCTAATAGCAACATTTGTCAGTATTTTTTAATTTTTCTATTATTTAGCACCTCAAATATTATATCTGAAGGAAAGTTATTGATGATATGATTTGAAAACGCGCTATTTAAAATAGACTCGATTTACAAAACAGAGCCATATATCTTAATTATTTTAATGACATTTTAACTCTACATCTACATTGGACATGAAATGGCTAACATTAACATTAATATCATGTTAATGTTAACTGTAGACCGCTCATGTTAAGGATTTCTTCATGTTTTAACATGGCTGTTAGAGCATTTGTTCTAATAGCGCTTTCATAGCATTATGTCTTAACAGCATTTCATGTCTAATGTAGACGGCATGTAATGAAGCAGTCAACAATAATTCTTTATTATTTTTTTGTTTTTCAGAATAAATGGCCACAACAAATCAAAATCATCGGAAACCGACAACCGATGAACCGGTTGCAACTGAATCTTTGGTGAACAAAGTTATAAACGAATCGGTTGAAGACGATGAGGTTGATAAATCAACAGCGGCTGTTGTCATCCCACCTGATAGTGGCTGGGCTTGGGTTGTTATGGTATCCTCGTTTCTTTGTTGTACTGTCGTTGATGGTATCGTCTTTTGTTCCGGTCTCATACAGTACAGTCTAATCGAAGAATTTCAAGTTTCCAAAGGTTATGTGGCATTTGTGTCATCCCTGCTTAGTGGTTGCTATTTAATGGCTGGTCCATTTGTAAGTGCTTTGGCCAATCGTTTTGGTTTCCGGCCAGTAACTATAGCTGGTGCTCTTTTTGCAGCTGTCTGCTTTATAATCTCCAGTTACGCTACAAGTGTGGAAATGCTTTTCATAACGTATGGTGTTTTGGGTGGCATTGGCTTCTGCATGATCTATATACCAGCTGTGGTCATAATTGGCTTTTACTTTGAGAAATGGAGAGCTTTGGCTACTGGTTTGGCCATGTGCGGTTCAGGTGTCGGTACCTTTGTGTTTGCGCCCTTGTCCAGCTATCTGTTAACCAATTATGGTTGGCGTCAAACTATGATGATTCAAGGTTTCATTATCATATCCTGTGCTATATTTGGTTTGGCTTTCAGACCAATCCAACCACTTACGTTGGCCGTGGTCGAAGCTGAAGACGAAAAGAATAAATTAAATGGTCACGGAAATACTGTAGCACCAAAACCACAATTTGCTACCACAGCATTCAGCAAGCCTTTGCCGGAAGGTCGTTTTGCCTATTCCATGCCAAATTCAGCCCACAACACATACG
This sequence comes from Panzeria rudis, assembly GCA_956483635.1. Lineage (NCBI taxonomy): Eukaryota > Metazoa > Arthropoda > Insecta > Diptera > Tachinidae > Panzeria > Panzeria rudis. The sequence goes on from OY101450.1 coordinate 144,954,903, forward strand.
TGGGTGCTTCGCCAAAACACCACTATCCCACGGCTGCTGAAGTATTTAAGGGTGTCAATATAGAGCGTAGACTATCAGGTGTATCTAGCAAGGGAACTGAATTGAAAAACTTGCGCAAGTCTCAGCCCACTACACCCAATGGTGAGACTCAACAAATGACATTTAATCTACATAAGGAACTGACCACAGTAGGCGAAAATGAAGAAGAAACTGAAAATGAGAATTTGTTGGAGGCTGGTGTTAAGCCCACCATTGTACAAGGTCGTCGACACACAGTATCTGGCAGACGGCCACCAAATATTGGCAGTCGCAGCAATGTTGGCTCCCAAGATGCCGTTAACACCAGCGTTACCAGACCGATGTATCGTGATGATATTTTCTTTACCGGTTCTCTCACTCGCATACCACAATATCAATCACAATCTTCCTTAGCTTATCACATGTCCGTCACCCGCTTACCAACCAAACAAGAAACATTAGAAGCTCGTTCTAAGGGTTGTCATTTATGTCCCGCAGCTGTGCGTCGTACTTTGTCCACTATGTTGGATGTATCTCTATTGAAATCACCCTCTTTCATGTTATTAGCATTTTCCGGTTTCTTGACAATGATGGGTTTCTTCGTTCCTTTCACATTCTTGGTGCCTAGAGCCGAATTGGCCGGCATGGATAAAAGTTCTGCACTGGGTGTTGTGTCCGGTATTGGCTTGATAAATACGATTGCTAGGATAATGTGCGGTTCAATTACATCCTTTCCCAGTGTCAAGCCTTTGTGGTTGAACAATATTTCGATTACACTTGGTGGCATTGCCACAATATTCAGTGGTGTAGTCATTACCAGCGCAAGTCAATGGACATTTGCTGTATTCTTCGGATTTTGTATCGCCTGTTTCTCGGCACTGAGATCTCTGATCGCTGTTGAAATGATCGGTTTGGAGAAATTAACAAATGCTTTTGGTTTCTTGATGTTGTTTCAGGGTATAGCTGCTACTGTTGGCAGTCCTATTGCCGGTGAGTAAGAAATATAATTTGTATATTAAAATGTTTATGCACCTTAATTTCTTTTAATAATTTAAACTCAAATTAAAATTAAGCAGACATCTATGGCCGTATGCATAACAGAAATTTGGCATGCAGTTAGCATGAAGTATTGATACTGAACTGGTTCTTAATGAGTTTTCTCTCCCCTCGTCCCCCTTCCACAAAATTTTCAGTATGAACTATCTAATCCGTAGCGAGCGTATTGCATTTTTGGCAATTTTAAGTGATTTTGGAATACCCTCCTTTCTTTGTCGCTTACACATTTTTTAGTCTCCCACCAAAAAATAGGGGTGTTACAAGTTTGTAGTGTGTATCTCTGTATCTGTGTGTCTCTACACGCCATCGTACAAGCCCAAACGACTGGACCGATTTTGATTTAATTTTTTTTTTATTTGACAGGTGACTTCAACGAGAGTGTTCTTAGCAATGTTTGAAGAAAATTGGTTTGGCCATTAAGAAGTTAAATCAACTTTTTTAGCTGTATCCTCTTGAATCTGTATCTGTGACACCGTAGCTCCCAAACGGCTAGACAGATTTTAATTCAGTTTTTGTTGTTTAAAAAGTGACTTGATCTAAAGTCTATGCTTGATGAAAATCGGTTCAGTCGTTTGGAAGTTATCATCCATTTTCTTCGGGCGTTTTTGAAATTTTGAAATTTTTAATTTAATGTTATTTAAAGTAAAATTGGACTGCCAGAAATTTTTATCAGCATTTTGCGTTGTACACAAGAGGCGCTGCTATTTAAAGTACAGAACGCGTCCAAATTGTAAACGAATATGAAGTTATTTGTTATAACACAAGATGTATCGATGATATTAATACACATTTTTTTACGTTTCACCTACCCAGACAGAAATTGTGACTTTATGCAAAAAATATGTACCACCCCAACACTGTAAATACAAAATTACAACTCTCCCAAAAATTTTGTGCCACCATAGTGCTGTATACACAAAAATGTGAATTTACGTTCGCAATACTGCGTTCATAGTAGTCCGATACCGCCACAACTTAACTGTCAAAATGTCATATTCACAATAATTATGTACCACTACAATAATGTACAACAAAAAATGTGACTTTAGTTCACAAATAAATTTAGCTCTCTCTTAGATGATCTCAGAGTAATTTTATGTTTACATTTACTTTGTACTGTTTATATTTCGTGTGGGTCTGTGGCTAAGTGGTAAAGGTGTTTGCTTGTGAACATGTAGTGTACAGGTTCAAATCCATAGTCATTCAAGTCGTACAATATAAATAAGAGAAATTTTTAAAATCAACTATAAAACTCAAATATAAGAAATTGCACATAAAAAATAACAAACTTTTTTTTTTAATAAATGCTGTAACTTTGAATTTACAACATTGTGAAAACATTGCAAATTTAAGGTTACAGTGTTGTGGCAACATTGAAAGCAAGAGTCGGAGGAAGGTCATTCGGCGTTATTATTTCAATGTTATTAGTACATTGAAATTTTGGTAAACAAGATGTTGTACGAATGTTAGTTGTACCCTGGGTATTTACGGCCCTTCTCACAATGTACGATTAAAAGTTAACGTTGACTTTAACGGCAAGTTCAGCACACAAATCTTGCCGTTAAAGTCTATGTTAAATTTTAATCGTACATTGTGAAAAGGGACGTTAAACGTTTGTTTACTATCTATATTCAGGTTCGTTTAATTAAGGCCATGATTCACTATTCTACACAATCGCGCGATCTGCCCAATGTGACATGTGTGTTAGAAAAGTACGGTAGTGTGGACTAAAAATGCAACTGTGTGACAGATTTTTTTGGCCAGTCGTGCGATTTGGCAAAATTTTATGAAAAGTTTCATAATATGATAGTTTTCATGCAATCCTTGTGTATACACAATTCCATGGTGTAATAAGTATACAGGTGGCAGCATAACGTTAGCTGATTATTTTTTGTTCTGGTAGTTTTGTGCACAAGCCACGTCCAGCAAGTGTATTTTTTTGACAAGCATTATCTATTCGTTTTTTGTATTGTATTTGTTGCCCTTATGGGGCCACCTGTATACTTATTTTAGCATGCACAATACAAACATATGTTTTTGTATCATTTTTGTACAATAGTGTGGCACCTACAACGACATTTTGAAACGATTTTTAAAAGTCGGTCAGACTTTTGTAAAATTTTCCTGTGAATGAATCGTGCGATCGTGTAGGATAGTGAATCAGGGCCTTTAACCACAGTCTGTACTGTAGAGTTGATTTTGACAACCATAGTCAGTGCTGTATTTTTGTTCGTTAAGTTTGAATCTGCATTGTAATTTCGTAACAATATATTAATGCCATTATACACTTTATAGAAAAGTTTTTTTTTAAATAGCTTCTTTTATTTTTTCCAGGTGTTTTGTTTGATATGACTGGCAGCTATGACATTTCGTTTTACTTTGCTGGTGGCTTAATATTGGCATCGGCCTTTTTGTGTTATCCTTTGACGTGTGTTGCAAATTGGGAAAGGAAGAAGAATGAGAAAAGAGCACAAGCATTACCTCATGCCTGAGTATACATACATACATAAGTAAATGCCTATATTTAATAATTTAATTACTGAATTCATAGACTTAAAAAAATTCATAAAACGAACAGAAACAAGATAACATAATAACTTTCAGAAAAGTCAAATGATTATTTAGTCTAACATTATGTATCTGTGTCGTTTTATCATAACATCTTTAGTCTAAAAATCGTGTTAAGAGATATTAACGATTTAATGTAAAATATATAGTGTTGGTGTTCTAGAGAGCTAAAAAATAAACCGTGATAACTTTTTCGAAAATCGGAGTATTTGAAAACGGATTGGACTCAAATGTGAATTGTAAGAAGACGAACCAGAATATGACCCTAACTAGATTTTGAGTTAACTTAAGATGTTATCATAAAACGACACAGATATAATAAGAGCAAAGCATATTATTTTCTCACACTGTTCATAAGAAAAAGAGTATCTATCTATCAGTTAATGTCAATATATTTATAAACAAAAAGTAATCGATTAATACCCTATTTTGTTTTAATTTTTGTTACTCATTAAATATACTTTCTTATTTTTGTTTCAGTAATAACCCAAAAATACTATTTTGCATTAAGTTATGATTAAAAATAAGCAGAATATAGTGGTACCAAATAGAATTTGTTGACGAGGAAATTTTTCAAAAATAAACCTAATTTCCAAATTTTATTTGAACGACTATGTGTTATAGATTAAACTTGCCTAATAATATTGTTTTATAATGAAAAAAAGGGTGATCAAATAAGACTGATACAACAGATTTTATAATTTTTATTTCAGATATTTTTTAAATATACATATATTTTTTTTAAATAAAAGAAATTAATAAAACTATAATACGAGTAAAACTAAAAATCTAAAAGCTTCAACATTTTATAAAACGAAAAGAATACCTTAAGACGCTTTTAAAATACATACATATGCAACAACTCTTAAAGAAATTAATTTTGAAACGACTGGTTCAAAATACTTAAACAGGATATTTCGAAATAAAGCAACTTTATAGAAATACAAATAAAAAATAATAATGTAGCAATATACAATTAAATTACATTTATAAACATACATACATATATTACATTTTAAGAAGTCTTCGTATATCTATTTGATCCCTTTTTACAAATGGACACAAACAAAAACAAAGTAAATATATTGTTTTTTTCTTTTAAGACAAGCTGTTGATCAGCATTTTTAGATTGAAACTGATATAGAAAGTCGGTATGCATCGACCGTTCAATAGTCTACAGCCCAATAAATATATACGAGTACAGAACAAGAAGCATGTTTAAAGAAAAAGTTCAACAGTGAACAACTCAGCATTTTTCAATAAAATTTCAACTATTTCTCCACTTCCGTAACAGTTAAATTTTAGCAGACTTTTACTAAATTTACTCGCAAACGAGTAACCATATTTAGCAAGAAATTCTATGTAAAATCATCGTATATCCTTATTAGACTCCTTTTACTACACTATTTTGAGAGAACTGTTAAAGTTTAAGGTGTTGCATCCACAATATAGACGCTCGACTTGAGGAGAAAATTTATATGAAAAGTACTACGTTTTTTTAATGGTTTCTCTACACACAAAAAAATATACAAGAATTATGTTCAATAAAACCATGTTATTGAAAAAAATATGAATTTCAATAGCAGTTGTCATTAACTTAATACAATATTTTGTTGTATGTATTTCTTTCCCATACCGGTTATTTCTTTTCTTTTCATACATACATAAAACAAGTTTTATCTCATTAAAAAATTACTGGGATATGGCTCGGCTGTAAAAAGCATGCTTCACGTCCGGGAAGCCCGGGCTCGTATCTCAGCCATGTCAACATTTTTTTAATACATATTTTTTATTTTGAAATAATTTTTTATCTTATTTTATTTTATTTTATTTGAAAAACAAATTATTGAATACCGGGATTTTTGTTACCAAAAACGACACTTAGTTTTTTGTGTGTACTCAACACTATTCACCCCTATCGCAAAAAAAACTCCCAACCTTTTTTATTGTGAATGTTTCCCATAACAAATTTTTTGGGAGCGAATTCACAAACTTAAAAAATGTGGCATCGCCAAAGTTTAATCTTACGAATTATTTCACAAAATAAATTCACAGCAAGTGGAGAGAACATGTAAGTTGTGATTTTTATTTCAAGGTAGAACTCTATTGAATTGCTTGTTTTCTTTTATTGAAGATGAGGAGCAAGTGTTAATAAAGAGCAAGACAGTTTTCTGGTATTTTGTGTAGAACCACTTCCATTGGCGTATATTGGTTAAGCCCCACCGAAATTTAAAATATTAGAGTAATTTTGATAATATAAGGGACTATTGCTAGCTTTAGCACCCGATAACTTTTTTTTCAATTTCCAGCTCAACAAGAAACGCAGATAATCGCTATTCATATACAAGTATAAGTAAATCACTGACATATAATTCACAATAGAAACTTTTACTCCTAAAATATTTGCGACACCGATTTGTTGGGGTTTCCTCCCAACAACTTATTCCCATAACATTGCGCTATGTGGATTGTAGAAACCGCACTTCTCTTTATTGCATTTACACCAGACCGAAATTTAGTAGATTTCAATTGAAATATTTTCTAAAATTTATACCGTTTACACCAATCTTTTTTTTTTTAATTTCGTTAGCAAACTTCATATAAAAATAGAGATTTTTTCCACAGCAAAATAGCTAAAGCACACATATCAGAGCTTGTGCACATACCCAACAGCAAGTACACGCCTTAAAGCGGGTTTTAGTACAATTTTAAAAAAATCACACCCAGCAACAACTTTTGTAATCGGTAGTACTTTATTAATTGTTTACAAAGTAATGATTGGTACTTATTCACCTTATTACTGTGCTTCAAATTAGATCTACTACTTAATTTTTAATAAAATTAGTACGTATTTCTATCATTATCTGAAACTAGCAACAATTTCTTGATATGTATTAATAAAATAAGTAGACAACCACTTTTTGAGTCAACATGTGTTTGTATATGAAAACTAAGTTTAGTCGCTTAAACTTGTAGGTCAACAATAGCTGAGTGGATAAAGTTCTTGTCTTAATGTCTGAACGGGCACAGGTTCGTATCCCAGGTGGGTCAAAAAATAAAAAAATTAAATAAAATTTAAAAAATATAAAAAAAACATAATGTGTATACATTTTTTTTTAATTTTAATTTGTTTATTTGACTACTTATTTTTTAGCTTCAAGTAAGCTAAATAATAACTAGTTAATTGCTGTGAAAATATTTTTTGGACTTCTCAAACAAAAATAAGTAGTTATCGAGTCAAATTGTATGTAGTTACGACTTAAATCCTCATATACTTTTTTGGCTACCTGTAGCAAAGTTTTTCCTGGGCAGTTGTATCACTTGGTTAGTAGTTCGTTCCCATAACAAGCTTTTATCAAAATCGGCAAATCTTAAAAATTAAACTAGATTTTGCCCGAAATCTCGTTTGTACTAAATTTCATTTAGGCGTAAATACAGTTTTAAATTTAATTCTGTTTTAATGATTTTTTCCATAAAAAATGTGTGTTATTGTAAATTTTTAATTCCTGTTCATTAATGAAAACATCAAACGAACTTTTTTCATTACGAAAAGTGCTTCCAAATTGGCAAGTAAGAAACTAAATTATATATTTATGTATAAGAAGAAATATGTGCTCTAGGTTATTACCATAAGTTACTTTGTGTCAAATAAATGAAATATATAATAAACTAAAGTGCCTTCCAATAAAAGTTGTAAAATGCTTATAAATAAATTTATATGCATAAATATTTAAATAAATTTATTTGAAAACTAGTACTTCATTGTTTCTTTTTTTACTATTTTAATAATTTATACTTAATTTGCGTTAAAAGATTTTCATATCGAAATTAAGAAACTGTTTTCAAGGGCCTTTTCTTCAATCAATAAAAATCAGTCAGTCAATAAAAGGAAAAAGAAAATGCGTAGATATAATATTTTTGTAATAAAATACATATGTAAAAATATATGCAAATACTATTTAATAAGTTTATTTACATAAGTGCTTAACATGTTTCAAACAAGTTATACATTTATTTTTTTAGTTAATTTTTTCGGTTTTTATTATAAATATTAAAATTGCATTAAACAATGTTGTTGGATAATGTTGAATAATATAACAGCAGCAGAGTTAAATAAAACACAGCAAAAAGTTGTAATATAATTTATTGATTTTGTAATGAGTTTTTAAGAAGAGAAAAAAATTAATGTAAATAAAAATTCTCAACAAAAAATATTTATTAGTTTCATTTATTTCAATATGCAAAGCAGAAAATTTTTTTATCAAATACAAATTTTAGATTAATAAAGAAGAGCCTATTAGGGTGATCGATTATTCGACACTTTCCAGAAACCGGGTTTCGAATAGTTCGACTATTAGAAATTAAAAAAAAACCAGCGAAAATCCTATTACTTTAGGATATTCGTTCGTTGATTGTTTTATTTTTTTTTTTGAGGTAAACGGGCTCTGATGAGAAGACAATGGTGGTCTCGAAAGATCTGATGTCAGTTCAACCTTCCGTACAGCCAAATTTTTCTTTGAATGTTCAATATTTAAATGCTTTAGAATTTTTTTCTTAAATAAAAAAATAATAATTTAATCGAAAGATTAAATTAAAAACGAACTTAAGCCAAATTAATTAAATAGGTTTGGATAAAAAACCATACAGTTCGACTAAAATTCATAACTCAATTTTTGAAAATTTAAGCAGCTATTTTTATGTATGTATTTTAACAGTCTCTGTCACGTAGAAAGTAGTGCAAAAAATAATCAGCTGTCGCGGCTATGCCACCTGATTAAATACGCCTTGGGCGTTCCTTTGACTTTCATAAGTTTTAATAATTTATTTGAACGAAAAGTATATTAGAACCTCAAAACTTTCAAAGGACTTGATCTAAGCGTAAAAGAGATTTAAACAAAATTGATGATGCTGATAATTTTGAAATTTAACGTTGTGAGCTGCGAAATTAATGTAAACCCATTGTTTTTATTAGAAACTCTAATTAAACTACAGTAAATTTTTGAAGCAATGTTTCTAGAAGAGTATTTTCAAGGGCCGCCATAGTATCTCTCAGCAGCTGATTACATGGTACAATACAAAAAAATTTACAATGTTTTAACGAATGATTTTAGAAGGCACCAAAAAATAAACGTACCGGCGTTTTGGGTGTTTACATCTGGGATTAATTTTAGGGGGAGCTAAATTCCCCCTTTTTGCGCATTGTTATAGTGAATCGGCATAGAAAATCTTGTAAGCTTTAATATAAACCAGAATGAAAATTTTTGTGAGACATTTTAAACCTCTAAAGTTTCGCTGTAAGGGCCTTTTTCTCCCTTTTTTAATTGCAAAAAACTTTGAATTGTCCTACACAAATATTTGTCATAAGATACTATAAGTCTTTGAAGACACCAAAGCTCTAGACTCAACTTAAACGCCACAAATACTTAAATGTGTTTAAGGGTTAATTTCGTACATATTCACACTTAGTGCTAAAATATCTCACAAAGTCGGATTTTCTACGGCCACCTTGTATTAAAAAGATGTCCTACGTAAAATTTCACCATAACTCACCATACAGAAGAAAGCTGTAAACGTAACATTAACACAGGGGAACACTAGAAACAATTTCCAAACTTTTGATTATAGTTTTTAGCTAAATTAAGAGTGGTGAAGAATGGGTTCCTTTTTCAAATACATATTTTCACTATAGCAAAGTTACGATTAATAAATTCCGGAAAGCTAAACTATAAAACCATTTATATTGAACATATTAAGACCATTTACGAGTTTAGCAAATGGCCTTGCAATAGCCTTCATCGCTACTCTAGCGTAGTGAAAATATGTATGTATATATTTGAGTGTTGAAATGTGTTTAAATGCATTTGACCAGACCTCTAACATGTAATGAAACCATTTTTTATAATAAATTGAAATTTATTTGTTGATGGTTATTAAGCAATTGTCTATATGCATTTCATGACAATATGTCAAATAATAAATTTCTTAAACAATAAATTTAATATAAAAAAAAATATTTGTTAAGTTTGTTCCATCTTTATTCTAAATAATTTAAAAGCTGAACAAAAAATAAATAAAACAAACAAAAAAGTAAGTTTTAAATGAATGAATGTTGCATGGAATATAACATTTTAGCAAAAGAAAAAATAACGAAATTAAGAAAATTTAATGAAGGACTAGAGATATTAAATTAATGCGTTAATGATATAAACAAGAAAGGTGTCCATTTAATTTTTAGCTTTAATGTATTGTATGTGGTTGTAATGTATTGTATGTTGTTCACTTTTCTTGATTCAGACTGTTAATGAACTCTTCGAGTTTCTCTTGGATTTGTCTCACTTTAACTGAAATAAAAAGGAGAACATTTAATACTTTAAACAAAAACTAATTTAATACAAACATACTTAATTCTTCTGCCAACGTAACTCTCTTGCCTGTTAGTAGATGTGCCTTCTTTTCATCATCTTCGCTAAATTCATCCAAAACTTCTTTTATTTCTCTGTCTAATCGTCTAGCCTCACGATTTATAACCTGTTGTCGCAAAGCATTCGCTGTTACTCGCATGACTTGCTGTATGCGCCAAAATAGCACTACATCACTACAATTTACCTGAAATTAATTCATAAATTATATTAATGGGTTTTATTTTTTGGGAATTTTTTTTATGTATTTACCACACATTCTGATCCTTGTTGACTGTATAAGTAATAAGCTTTGCGGCAGTCATTAGCTCTGTGTAAGGCTTGTTTAAGGAAATGTCTGCAAAATATTTGGAGCTTTAGTTCTATTATGTTTAAATTCGGTATGTGAGTGCATGAGATTGGTTTTTAATTATGGAATACACCAAAATATTGTTGATCCTTTACAATTTGCGATAAATATCTTTAGTTTATTGAAAAAATAACAGTGGGTTAGGCATATTATATAAGCTAGTCGAGCTATGAATCGATCGATATCTTGTTAAAATATTTAGAAACTACTTTTCGAATCGAAAATTTAGCGCGCAAATCAACAATGCGTCATCACCCAGCCTTAGAATTGTCAAAACATTTTTCTTCATTACTTCCCCGATAATGTTGGAGACATCAAAGGAAATTTTATAGCTGATGATTGTATAATCTACATGCCCTGATCAGCTCAGCTTTGCATTTGCAGTCTGTACACGCATTTTATCTGACTTGGGCATATATATATATGAGCACCAACAAATCAGAGTCTATATGAATTAGAAATGTTTCAGGATTCTTCAACTAGCGAAACGAAGTATTAAATATCTAGGTGTTAACTTCAACTTGTTAACGTTTAACAAGCATGGTTGGATTCCCCGAATACTAAGCTAGTCCCAATACGGTTTTCGATATCTCCAATAGTGGCTAAGGAGTTAAGACAATTTTATGTCTCGCAATAAAGGGTTCACTAATGCGTATACACTGGGGAACAAAAGTGAGTGCATGTTTTCGGCTCTTTCCCGGTTGCACTCCCTATATGATACATGTAACTACATAACCTTAAGATCCCCTGAACAGGAAGAAAATATTGTGGGGCATTATGAGTTTTGATCCGTTCAAATCACCGGGTCCCGACGGCATTATATCAGGTGATTTACAGCGTAATGCGCATAAAATTACTCCAAGGCTTATCCGAATATCTCGCCCTATGAATCAAATGCACCGTAGTCTTTATCCCCAAAGGGTGTAAAAACACTCACGTAAGCCCAACAAGTTTAGATGCATTAGCCTAGCATATTTTTTCTTAAAAATACTGGAACGGGTAATTGATCAATATTTTAGATCAGCAATCTCTCCGCATTTTCTATCAGCTTCCCAACACGACTACACAAATGGCGAATCAGTGTAGAGGAGCTTCACTCGCTTGTTGATTTTATTGAAAAATCCATGGCGGACAAAGAATATACATTGGTGGCCTTTCTTCATATAGAAGGTGCAAGACCTGAAAACATTGTTAAGACTCTTGAAAGACTGAACATATATCGGTCAACAGCTAGCTTTATCTGCGGACTTGTCACTAATATGCTCATTTCAACCACGATGGGGTGGACTACTATTCATAAAACTATTAGGCGAGTGGCCCCCAGAGAGGTGTTCTGTCACCTACCCTATGCAACATCGCTATAAACTCGTTACTGATGAAATTAGACTCCAGTAGCATATGCGGACGTCGTTACAGTGGCAGTATCTGCTAAATTCCTAAACACTTCATCTCAGCATCTTCAATGTGCATTGGGAATCATAAGTAGATAGGAGCATCAAAAGTGGCCTCAATGCTAACCCACAAAAGACGGTTCTTGTTCTCTTCACGATAAAATACAGGACACCGAATTTTCACATTACCGACTCTTAGGGCCATTATTACAACTTGGATTTTGTTAAAGTTATAATTTTATCGGACGCATAAGCTGTTCATTCAATCACCTTTAACTTAAAAGTGAGCGATAGGTTATAGGCAAGTTTATTCTACCTATAACTTTTATCGGCAAGTCTAGTCATTTGAAGTTGTCACATTTTTATAGGCTGCCACAGCTTCCACTATATCAAATAAATATGTACATGTGTATGACGTTGACACTCGACTCCACAGTAGTCGGTAAATGCTCTGGTACTCCACATGCTCTGGTATAGCCATACTTTGAAAAACATAAGTTTTATATTACAGGTAAGTACAGTAAGTAATAATCAAAAATTGCTAAAGGTATCTTTACATGGTAATACAAAGTATTAGCGACTTTGTAGAATCAAAATATTATGAAATTCTCTTCGTGCTTAAAAAGTGAGAACAAAAAAAGTCTATTGTAAGCAGTAATGCCAAAACAGAGGGAAAGTTCCCTCCATGAACGTAATTTAGTCATTGAAATAGGAACGTAGGGAAAATCGGACAGATAAATATACATTTTGTGTTGTTTAAAACGAAACATTTGAGACACCAGTGCTTCCAAGTATTTTCTTTTGCACGCAGTGGCCTGTTAAAAAACATCTACTGGCAACACAATTTGTAAGTATTTTTCATGTTTACACCTCTGGTGTGACGATAATATACATTTTGCGTTTACATGATAAGATTTTTTTAATTTTTACACATATCGTAAGTCATTTTATCGCTACATAATAATGGCACTTAACGGATGTTATCTGATAGCGCGAATTACCTGGGTATTATACTTTAATCTAAATAGTCGGCACTAGATGGAGTATAAGTCCCACAAATATTAGCTGGCTTTTTGTCACAGTGGTAAGGCCCATACTAAAGTATGGAGCGGTCGTCTGGTGGACTTCCTTAAACAAAGTCACCTAAATATATCTACGGACTACACATTACTTTCGCCGAAAGAAGGGCTGATAGGTTTCACTTAGAGCGTCCTCAACGTTGCTTTTTCGCACATATATTTCAGTTAAATGTTATTAAAATATCACTTTCACTTTCCTATTTCTTATCTTAGCGAAGCTAATCGTTTTCACTTTTATACTTATTTTATTTCTTTGATACTTGATAAATTATTTTTTTAATTATTCGCAAATACATCCATTAAAAATTTTTGAGTTCTCAAATATAGTTTTCGTTTTTTCCATCGAATTTAAAAATGTGCTGGACAATAACATGCTTTTTGTTTATTTTGGTACACTATACAAGAGTTATCATTAACGCCCTATATTCCACGTGAATCGTTTGTTTATATATAGTATACAATATAATATATTGTAGGATATGTAAATAAATAAAGGACATATAACTTTAAAATAGGCTCGAACTATTGGAATTTCTCATATACTACTCTAATATTTGGATAATATTTCTTAATAAAAATTTATTTCATAATCAACTATTTTTGGATTTTATTTCATAAATATTCATCTGTTTAAATAATATCGTATGGTGATTTTTCTCGAGTGTTATCTAAAATATTTAAAGTTTTTTTGGACTTACCTTCTATAAACTGGGAACCATGTTTGTCTAATATAATCCGTATCGACGTCCACACCTTCCCTTTGAAGATTTTTGCGTATTGTTGTTAATTCATCATATGTTAATGTGGGTAAATGTTTCTAAGAAAAAATTATTTAAGGCATGAAAATTAAAATATGCGCAAAAATTTATTAAATTTTTCATAATTTTAGCACATAATCTAAAATAAATTTAATTTTAAAACATCCCAGCAAAAACTTGGTAATTGTTGTCATTAGCAAACACCACACAAACTACATACCGTCTGAATTACTTTACAGTAGTTGATTCAATTACTTGCTACTAGTAAATAAACAAGCCATTTATTTATTCTCTTATTGGCAGAGTAGTAGTGTATCTGCTTATCATACATAATACTAGGGTTTGCCAAAAACCGTGAAAATTGAAAAACCGCGGTTTCGGTTCTTAAGCTATTAAAACCGGTCGATGTCGGTTCGGTTTCGGTTTTGAAAAAAGCTACATTTTCGAGTATAGATATGCTACTTAACTTTATCTAAATATGATTCAGCTACTTTTACGAAAATTACAAAACAAAAAAAAACTTAAGCAGCTAATGGAAAGTCATATAATCGAGATCTTAATTTTGTGCAAAAGATGTATGCGACAGAAATATTCCTTCGTGAGTAAAAGTCGACTTCTGAAGTAATAATAAATTTATTTTTTTATTTTACAGAAAACAATTAAACTTTATTATGATGAAATCAGACAACATTTTACTAATTTTAAAACTTTATTTTACTGAAATAAATAAATTTTTACAACCTAATTTCGTTTTTTAGGCATTAAAATCAGCGGTTTCGGTTAAAGCGCAACGTCAAACCCTAATACAGACTATAAGCAGTTCAACCCGTGGGATCCAAAATTGTGTTCATGTTTCTGAAAACATGTTATAAGACGGTAAAAACAATAGTTGTGCAGTAGCCTAGTGAACAAAACGCTTGGAATAAAATAACACAATCAGGGTTGTTATGTGGAATCAGAATCAGAATTGAAATCGACTGATAAATGATATTGGTGTTATTGAAATCGATATTGTATGTTTTTTTCCGAATCAGAATTTGGTGTTACTGAATCCAATATTATCGTTTTTTTTTTGTCAAAAATATTCCAATCAGAATTAAAGTTTTCTTTTGCTTTTTCTTACTTTTTTGCTTTAAATGGTGAAATGTTTATGCACAATGTAAATAAAATTAAATTTTTATCAAATAGAATATAAAAATAACAACAAATAGATAAATATTGCAATAATTCGATTTTATTTTCTCAAGAAAAATTCTTTGTACCATATTGCATGTGTACTAGACATCTGCAACAAGCCATTTGAAACGCCTTTTAAATCACACAATGTTTTTCCGAATCGTACTTTGATTTGACTTGGAATTTACTTGTTAAGTCATCACACCATACAAAAACAAGAATGATTTACAAATCAAAGGCTTGTAAGTAATAGGTCAAATGTGTGTAGAGCAATAAACAAGAAAAGACAGTAAATCATTTTAGCTTGTAAGACATGATTTAAATAGCGTGTCACACATATGTGTTTAGTGTCATTTGTTCTTTTTTGTTTTTATGTATGATTGTTGTTTTCCGGGGAGCTTCTGGGATTTTGTGGAGATTTTTGTCTCAGTTCTGGGGAACCCGGAAATTTTGGGGAGATTTTTGTAAACTTTGGGAACTTCTAGGATTGAGGGGAGGTTATTGTAAAAGTTTTTTGGAATCCGGTGAACTTCTGGGATTTTAGGAAGATTTTTGTTAAACTTTTTGGGAATCCAGGAAACTTCTGGGATTTTGGGGATATTTTTGTCTCAGTTTTGGGGTTCTGTGTCTAAGGGTGGTGTCCTTGCTTAGTGATGGTGTCTCGGCTAAGCACCAGGTGTCTGGGCTAAATTCTTGAAAAGTATCACCTAAGTATCTTCCAGGCAATATTTAAAAAAGTATTAATTTTTTTTTTAAATACGTCTGCTATGAAATAGTGTTTCTTAAGATTATTTTTTAAATATATTTTCTTCATATTATTCGGCATTTTTTTTTTTGCTTCCATACAATCTAAAAAAATGACAAGTGTGATTTATTTGTTTCAAATCATTTTGATAATTTATATAAATACTTCTTGGTTTTTGTAGGTTTGCTCTTTTCATTTGAGAGAAACAATTCATGTAACAACTTGATTCTCACGAAACAAGACATGATTTGATTCTCTAAAAAATGTTTGTTGTTTTCATTTGTTTTGCTTTGCTTTGAGTTATAGCAATAGTGTGAGTGAGTTTAGTGTTATGAATTACTGTGAATTGAAATTCAAATGGCTTGTTGCATATGACTAATGTATACTCAAGTAACTAATGTATACTCAGGTTACTGCTTTAAAAAGCACAGAAGTTTATAGAGAAATTTCGAGGCTAAAAGGCGAAAAAGACGCAAAGTTGATCCTCGAAAAGCTTAAAACGGCAACGCCGCTCGTTAAAGTGATACTAAAAAATGTAAACAAACCAAATCAGCTGATTCGAACAAGGGTTTTGTTTATTATCGACTCAAGCCAAAACCAAGACGGTTTTCATAACACCAGTTCAAATCAGAATCGATTTTCAATTCTGATAAATGACAATTCTGACTTGGATTCCATAACAAGCCGGAATAACTGAAAACGACATGAGTTCAAAGCTTAAGGTATCTTTACATGGTAATACAAAGTATTCAGACTTTGTAGAATCAAAATATTATGAAATTCTCTTCGTGTTAAAGAAAAGAGAACAAAAGTATGTTGTAAGTATTTATCATGTTTACACCTCTGAATTTTTGCTGGGTATGTATTATCGAGACTTTTCAAGTAAAAATTCATTGTCTGTTTGGTCTAATAAAAATTTTATACACTTACATCATCATTTCTTAATACTTTGTCCAATTCACTTTTAACGTGTCTTCGCTTATTTTGATCTTCTGTTAGCGACTTCCAATGAGTTAAGCGTGTAAATTGCCCAGGACCAAACATTTCATTTAAGGTCTCCTCAGTTAAGGCCAATTTAGCTTTAACTGATGTTTCTAAGAATTTAACCGCTTGATCCCATTCAGATTTATCGTGAACAAAACGGTCTTCTAAAGTATTTAATTGAATAACACGTAGCATATCGATGGCTTTGTCTTCCCACGAATGTCTTCTGATAGCCTCATCAACAACAGCTGATTTTAGATTATCGAATATATCATCATGATCTGGTGATTTTTTGGCCTTTTCCATAAGCATTATAAATTCTGTTTGCAGCGCTTCCCAACCTTTACAATGGTATAGTATTTTAAGTTACTTTTTTATTTTTTTACATATAGGCATTTCCACAGAAAAGTCCAGTTTTTGTCGCATTACGTTACTAAATAAATAAACTTGTAATTTTCAAACATACAGTTCGATTTTTTTATTACAAAATATGGGGATAGTTACGTTCTACACGTAAATATTTACTATTTCAAATTTATCTTTGAAAATCAAGCTTAATTGCTTGGTAACGTAACACGACAAAAAGTGGACTTTTCTGTGGAAATGTCCATATTATGTTTGCTTACCAGATTCTACAGATTTGGCTGGTAAAGCTTGTTCGGCCCATTGTCGAAGTTTAATGTCCACCATAGTATTAAAGGAATCTTGAGTTTATAAAATTATAACTTGTAAATTATTTGTATAAAAAATTGCTATTAATAATAACTGGATTATTAACATATAATATGAGTTGTTTAATTCGAAATTATGAATAAAAAAAGCACAAAACCACCGCAATTGTTAAATATAAAATTTAAAAACAAAGAATGACTGTTTTTAACCAACTTCAAAATAGGAGAAGTTTTTTTTCTTTTACTTTTTCATGTTTGTACACGCATAACTCTTTCATTTTTAAGCCGATTTTCAAAATTATTTTTTTGTTTGAAAGGGTTTGCCTGCAGTTTGGTCCCATAATTTTTTTTAAATAGGCGGGGAAATTAGCCGGTTTCGAACACTTTTAATTTGCATACCCATAATTTAAATGTTCGGCTTCTCCATGTCTGTATATAATTTCTTAGTATATTTTGAAGTTAGAGTTTTTGAATACTCTAATCCATTTCAAACATGTTGATTAAAGTTTTAAACAGGGCTCGGACTTTCATGCAAATGGATGTTTTTGTTTTGATAGATAAAGAGGTGGAGACTAATTATCTATGCGAATCATCAAATGTTAAGTAGTTTGGCATCGATTAGTAGTTGCATATTTTTGCATATTTTTGCATATTTTGGTGGTAAGTGCATGTTTTTGCATATTTTGGCATTAAATGCATATTTTTGGGGTTATAAACATTTTTTGAATGCATATTTCTCAATGTTTGAAAAAAAAATATTAATATGCCGATTATAGATGGCAACCGAGCCTGACTTGGGTTGCCAGTTGCATAAAGTGGTACTACTGTTGGCAACTGGCAACTGAGAGCTGTCAATTTCAGTTGCTATTTAGTGCCTTTCTGGCAATCATTAAGTTTCAGTTGCCGACTGGCAACGCAACTAAAGTTCGGTTGCATTAAATAATAGACCCAATTATGTTTGTTTTATGCTTTTTTCTCTAATAATAATAAAAAATTAAAAAGAAATATTTTCATATTATTTTAGTTTTGATACTTTGTCCGTAGGTAAATGCTTATTTTTGCGCATATTTTTCAGTTTAAGGTGCATTTGTTAAGCGCTTAAAATCAATTTTTAGTTGCATGATACTCCGAGCCCTGGTTATAAATCATAAAAAAAACTATGGTAAATACTCGCGTAAAATGCTATTAATTCAAAGGTAATTATTACACAAACTATGTTTTGTGCAGATTTGGCATTTTATGCAGAAAGCTGATTAATTTAACACGTAATGAAGTCGTGAAATGGTCCTATAATAAAAACTTAAAATAGTATAATATTACTTTGAGAACCTGACTGAGCGGCCGGAAGGTAAATATTTTCAAATACATAATTTGAAAGTTTATCCCACAGTTTCTCAGTTAAGGCTTCTTCCCATTTCTTAGCAGAAATTTGCGAGAGTGTAACAACTTCATCTAATATTTCGCCTTTTGCTTTGTCAAACAACTCATCTCGGCCGGATTCTCGCAACCTGTTGAAAAAATTATGTTCAAATTATATTAACAGCCCTTTTCACAATGTGCGATTAAAAGTTAACATGGACCTTAACGGCAAGTTCGGCATACAAAACTTGCCGTTAAAGCCCACGTTAAATCACTCTTAATCATACATTGTGAAAAGGGCCGAATTTTTCACAAAAGCCTACCTTGGAAAATTATTTTTCCATTCTGTTTCTAAATTAAAACGCGTTGCTTTGAAAGCATCAGCCTGTTGTTCAATAGTTTCTCTAACCATTTTCCAAAAACGATCAGATACGGCTAAACTAAGATTACGACTGGTTACCTGATGAGGCATAATCACACCTCGACGTCTGCGATTTTGGAAAGAAAATAAATATTAAAATTTTTCGATATTTTTCCACTTACATAATTCTTTACTTACTGGAATAATTTAGAATTTTTAAAGAAGTCTTCTTCATATTTTCGAATGGCCTCTATACTATCATCCTTTCGACCTCTGCCTGTGACAACAGCATAATAACCTAAAGCTTTCATGGGGAATAATTTGCCCGACAATATTTTTCTAATCTGTAGATATGAAATCGATTCTAAGCTAAATAATTCAATATTTATAGAAAAAAATTCTTACTCGATCTGGGTCGGCAAGTTCTTCTGCTAAATCCACTTTTGTAAGTACGAAAATTGTGCGACGTCCCAGAGGATCACATTGCATTACCAGATCGGTAACATTGCTACGTTCAGCATCTACAGAACCATCTTGTATGCATAAAATTATAGCATTAGGATTACTCATATAGTGTTTGGTCATTTGGTGTATAGAATCTTTAGTATCTGAGGCCATGTCAACGGTCATTGTCTGTTGAGATTTAAAATTAGTCAGTATAAAGATATTTCGATAAAAATTTTTTTAATATAAAATCTAATGTTTACTCACCGAAATAATACCTGGTAGGTCAACTAACACCATACGCTGTAAGCCAGGACCCTTAACGGTCATCGAAATAACTTCATTACTAACAGTTTTTCCACCGCGCACAGAAGCTCTCATGCGGAATTCCACTTCTCTTCTTAACTCAGCCAAATCAGACTCTTTATTTAGATCATATTCTCTATCTGAATCACGAAATTGTGCCACGTGATAGGGCCCTTCAGCTAATGTTACTTTCACTGGAGCTCGTGTCATCATTTCACCACTACCACGTGGAAAAATGCGAGCTTTAGCAATGGACTCTAACACTGACGTTTTACCACTGCTTTGATCGCCCACAACAACAACACGAGGTAAATGATCGGCCATGGAATAACTGGTATCATAACCCGATAATTCGTCCAAAACTTCTGAGTACATATCGATGAGCGATTTTTTAATGCGTTTCGTTGTAGTCTTTTTGTTTTGCTTCAATATCAAGAATTGCTGGCGTAATTCACGATTTTCTTTTTCCATTTTCTCCAATTCTTTTTGATATTTAATTTGAACATTCATTATTTCAGTTTGCAAACTCTCAACTTGCGATTGTAAAGTTTCTGTAAGCATAAACATTTTTCGTTAGCCTAGTATATAACCGTGCTAAGTTCTTTTTTTGTATCCAAATTTTTTAAAGGAAAAACAACGTTCTAACTTTTTTGGTTTTAGTATTTTGAAAATATGTGATGGTCCTGATGAAAAGGGAGGGACCATATCTTCCAAGCAAGAATTTTCAGTAGAGTTAAAAATAGGTGTTTGTGTAAATTTTTTCGAATTCGAGATTGAATTATCACCATATTCATCATCGAAATTACTTAAAAAAAGATTTTTTCAACCTCTACCTTCTGCTTTCACAATATTGCCATTTTTACATTTATATTATTCAATTTCGCGGTAAAATGTAGGATATGTAGCTAACTAAACTTTGCCCTCCCGAAGATAAGGTCCCTTTTCATCAGGATCATCACATATATCAATGCAGCAGCTGTCTTCTCTAATTTAAAAGGCTAAATAGAGCTTCCAAGTTCCCAGCGTTTCTGATTCCCATTAATCGGGGAAATTTTTTTAGTTACCGGTAACCAAGGAAAACAAAATAAAATACCATTCAAGGCAGATGTAACGAAGTAAACCTGTTGGGATAGCTGATTTCCCAAATGTCAAACTCCAAATAAAAAAAATAACATTTGATATAAAAAGTTTTGTACGTATTGTTACACAACATACACCTTTGCTGGATACGCCTAGATACAAATTACTCAAAAATAAATTTTAATTTAAATGGAACAACTTTCAATAGCTGAATAAATAATGTGTTCTAAATAACATGAACGGCATTCACAAGAAACGGGAAGTGAAAAATTGTTTTTTTTTTCGGGAAAGTTTCCCTACGTTTCCTGGAAACGAAACTCTAATACTTCTCTAACGATTCTAAATCTGCAAATTAGTTTCAGAGATATCGCAAAAATTTTAGCCTAAAAATTAAAAATTTCATAGAAAAATTTTTTTTAACTATCCCTAAATTGTAAATAACATCAAAAATTGTGCCATAGTTTAAACGAAAACGGGCTCTTTGCCTTTGAAATATATTTAGCTACATGATACTAGACAAAAAATGGAATGGTTGTATTTTTATTTTCTTATAAATTTTTAAAAACAAGCTTTTAAATTTTTATGAAATTTTTAATTTTTAGCCTCAAACTTTTACGATATCTCTGAAATTAATGGGCAGATTTAGATGCTTGGGGCAAACCCTTCATCAATTATGCTAATATATGTATGTCGTGCAAGTGTCTTCAATTTTGACATAACATTATATCTCGAAAACTAGAGCTGATTAAAAAATGGAGTACAGATTCGCGTTCAGCGTTGCAACTAACTAAAGAAACAATTTCAATTTGTAGGGAAGAAAATAAGTTCACCGAAATTTTTAAAATTTCGGCTTTTTGGAATGTTAAGAGTTATAGACTTTTTCGATATCTTTCTGTTCATTTTGTAAAATATGCGATTTAGATAAAAGTCCGTAGGGCAAAAGCTGTTCGAAACTTCACAGACAACAACTTTTTACAAGAAATTTTTTTCTAATTATCTGTGTCGTTTTATCATAACATCTTAAGTCTAAAAATCGTGTTTAGAGATATTAACGATTTAATGCAAAATCTGTTGTGTTGGAATTCTAGAAAGTTAAAAAGTAAACCGTGATAACTTTTTCTAAAATTGTAGTACAATATGAAAATGGGGATTGTAATAAGAAGAACCAGAATATGACCATAACTCGATTTTGACTTAACTCGACTTAAGATAAAAGACACAGATATGTACTATATTTATTAAGTTTATCAGACGTGTCAGCGTGAGACACGACACGCCTTAACTTTAACTGATTGACGTGAAATTTTTTTTGGTAGTTTTTTTTAGGGTTCCGTACACCAAAAGTGTAAAGGACCCTATTGTTTTCGCTACGCTGTCCGTCTGTCTGTCTGTCACAGGCTGTTTTCTCGGGAACCGTAAGAGCTACGGTCCTGAAATTTTCACAGGATATGTAGAACTTTCGCCGCTACAACAACAAATTAATGACTGTTAAAAATTAAAGGGTGTTCTAAAGCAAGCAACGAAAAATGTTGAAATACTAATGTAATGTTTTCTCGGGAACCGTTAGAGCTACGGACCTGAAATTTTCACAGAATATATAAAACTTTTTCCGAGCAACGAAAAAAGTAAAAATACTAATGTAATATGCAGACGCTTATATATAGACACTTTAAATTTTCAAAGTTAGTGCTAATTGGTGCAGTCTGTAGAACAGACTACACCACCGATATTTAAAACAATAAAAATTAAAGGGTATTCTATTAGTTAATGCAATTTTGACAATGTAATTTAGACAATTTGCTGTATCTTGGAAACCGTAAGTGGTAAAATCTTAACATTTTAAAAAACGCTAAAACTAAAAAAATCCAAAATTAAAAAAATTTCAAAACGAAAAAATGCTAAAATAAAAAAAGCGCTTAAAGAAAAAAAGCACCAAAACTTACAAAAATCGCTAAAACACAAAATATCACTAAAACTAAAAAGATCGCCAAAAAACTAAAAAACGCCAAAGACCGCAAAAGTCGTCAAAACGAATAAAAGCACTACAACATAAAAAATCGCTAAAACTAAATATATCATCAAAAAAACTAAAAAATCGCCAAAAATGAAAAAAATCACCAAAAAGAAAAAAATCGCCAAAACCCAAAAAATCGCCAAAACAAAATAAATGTCAAAACCGAAAAGGGCCAATCTTAAAAAAGCGACAGAGCTAAAAAAAATCGCTAAAACTAAAAATATCGTCAAAAAGCGAAAACACGTTAAAACAAAAAAACCAAAACCAAAAAAACGACAAAACTAAAAAAATTTACAAAAAAAACATAAATTAAAAAAGCCAAAAATCGCCAAAAAAAAATGAAATAATCGCCAGAACGAAAAAAATGTGTCATAACCACCAAAAAATCGATAAAAAGAAAAAAAACAAAAAAAGAAAAAAACCCCAAAAAAGCGCCAAAACTGAAAAAAACGTCAAAACTAAAAATATCGTAAACAAATTTAAAAAAAGTTTAAAAAACGCCAAAGCCAAAAAATCGCACAAAACTAAAAAAATCGGGAAAAAAAATTTAAAAAAAGCGAAAAATAGCCAGAAAAAATCACGAAAATTAAAAAAGCGCCATAACAAAAAAAATTGCCAAAAACAACGAAAAATATAAAAAATAAAAAAATAATAAAATTTAAAACAAAAAAGTACAATGCAAAAAACTGCCAAAATGAAAAATGGGGCAAAAACGAAAAGGGATATATATGTGTGTATTCGTACGGAACCCTTCGTGTGCGAGCCAAAATCGCACTTTACTTAATTTATTATAAATACCCACCGATTCGGGGTATTATGAGACTTAAAATAATCCAACTATTAATTTCTAACGACCACTTTCATGTACACTTACCATATTTTTTACGACTGTCATCACCAGAAAGACTAAGGGCAGCAACTGATGTTTTGGATGTTATATCATCTTTTGCTAAAAGTAGAATAAATAATAATGAATTTAAACAAAATATAAATTATTTTTTTCCCAAAAATCTCTCACTTTAAAAGCTTAACTATGAAGTTTAATACAGTGTGTGTTTAATTTATTATTATTAAATGAAACCTACATTCAATAATATTTGTTCCTTGATAATCTGCTGCCTCTATAGCATCGTCCAAACGTGTATCGAACCATTGCCTCCATTCGCCCAATTTCTCCTCACCAAGTTGTTTTAGCCTGGGATCTAAATGTATAAAAACACAAAACCCACGTTTTTATTTGTAAGTCATATTTCGCAAATTTAATATAAAATCAGTTTAAAAACGCATCGAACTTTTAATAAAATATACAGCTCCGTACAACTAATGAAGAATGAAATGCTAAAATAAAAACTTCAAAAAAACATTCTGCTGCTGTTGGTTTTATTAATTTAACAACTATACTATTACACTGCTTACAAAATATTTTTCCGTAATACACCGTAAATGTGGGTGTACATAAGATGCGGTAACGCGTTTGGTGATTTTAAACTTTAGACACTTTAATAGCGGCAAGTTACACATCACGCGTTAGAGGCATTTTCCTTATAAAATATTGTTGGTTTTTTTTAACCGACTTCAGAAAAAGGAGAAAGGTTATCAATTCGTCATGTATTTTTATTTTTTATGTATGTTCCCTCATAACTCCGCCATTTCTGAACCGATTTCAGATTTTCTTTCTCTATTCAAAAGGATGTACTTCCAGATCGGTCCCGTTGAAAAGTAGGCGGGGTCACGCCCATACAAAGTAAATACACATTAGTTTTCAACTACTTCTACTCCACCGATTCTTATGAAACTTCACACACACATTAAGCTTCTGTTTAAATATTACATCAGGATATAAAAAGTGGGTTGTGCCACGCCCTTGCAAAGTAAATATTATTTTTCAACAACTTCTACTAAACCGATTCTTATGAAACCTTGCATACACCTTTAGTTATCGTTACAATACAACATTACGTTTAGAAAAGTGGGCAGTGCTACGCCCATGAACAGTAAATAAGAATTTTAACTACTTCTACTTAGCCGATTCTTATGAAACTTTGCATACACATTTATTTATCATTGCAATACAACATTAAAGTTAGAAAAGTGGGCAGTGCCATGCCCATGAAAAGTAAATATTCATTTTAACTACTTCTACTTATCCGATTGTTATGAGACTTCGCATACACAATTAGTTCTCGTAAAAGTACATGATGATAAAATATGGGGGTGGTGCCACGCCTATTTTGTGTAGTCAGTTTTTTTGCAAGAATTATTTTTTTTAAGTTTGTGTTCCTTTTTTAAGTTTCAATTAGATTTGCTTACATAGTTTGAACAAATACATTTTTAATAGTTTGATTTTCATTGCACAAAAATTTAATCATCTGCATCACTACTGTCAGAACGAACTTAACGCGAGAAATAGTTAAAAGTTGCTGAACTTTTTGCGGCGCACGCTTTCCAAACTTATTTGTGTATCTTGTTTTATGTGAACACACTATTTCAACTTTTTTGACAGAAGTCTGTAACGTGTTTTCGTGAGAAACGTAATGTAACAACCTTAAGCTATAAAACCAACTTTTTTGTTCGCATTGCGGTGTATGCGGAAACAAGCCTTTAGACCTACAATTTCTAGAGCATAATCTCTTAGAATTCCTCGTAGAATCGTTAACTCGGCCCAACCCACATACGATTTTTTAGCAAAAAATGTACAAACCATCATGTATAGTATATGCATATATCTAACCTGCAAGTTTAGAGTGTGCTTAATTAGTTGGACACAGCCGTATATGGGTATTATTTATATTTAAAATGTGGTATATTTATATTTAAAATGTATCATATATATTACTTGTGCATTTGAAACCATAAATTATTATACATACAAATTTGTTTGCATTGCAGTTAATCATGAGCAATATCTACAACATTTGTAAGCCATTATGTTTAAAAAGGCAGTAAATTCATATGTACATAAAATTAATGGTTTGTTTAAGAAATGTATTATTTATTTGAATTTGTGATTTTGTTCACATCTACGAGTCCCTATCCGAGTTTAAAGATAATTAGCCTGTTCACAGAATCCAATACGGATTGGTTTAGTATGGTTTTCTCTACAAAAACTGTTGCGTTCATGAAATCTGTTTGTACTTGGATTTGAGAAATTTCCGTTGAGAAACGGAATTAATTGTTCATGAATTGGAGTTCAGGAGACCTTTAATTTATACATTTATCAGCTTAAACAAAATTTTTCTAGCCTCTTAATTACTAAATACACAACTTAGATTTTGAATTTTGAAGGAAAATTAACATTTTTTGAATTATGAATGCATTCACAATTGGAATTGGATTGGAGTTCGGTTTCCAATCCAGTTCCGTGTCGGATGATATGAACAGGCAGAATGTAACAGTTGCAAAAAAACAAGATTTGTTCGATCTATGTATGAGAGCGTTAAGGTTACAATTGCTTTTTCTGTATATCGAGTCGATTTGAAATCGTCCGGTTTGCAAAATTAATAATGGTCTAGCAGACGTTTTGAAAATTATATACGATAATTTTCTTTCAGATATGATATTTGAGGCTCTAGGTATATAATAGAAACATTAAAAAAAAGTCTGAAAAAATGTTTGTATTAGCGCAGTTAGTTTCCTAAAATCGTCGATTTCAAACCGATTCGATGCACAAAAACTGGCGAATATGATTCATAAATATGTAGTAAATGAATGTGGTTATTAAATTATTAGTTATTGAAAATGATATGAAATTCTATAAATGTTAAAAGAAAATCTTGTTGCAGCTTTTAAAGTGAGAGATAGATTTGAGTTTGAAAAGTTATACACTCTAAACATACCGATTTCAATAACATCTTTAACAGCACCACCGAGTTCGATTAAACTTTTGGAAAATTGACTCCATTTCTCGCCTTGGGGTAAAGCTTCTTCCAACCATTTGAGATCGGGAAGACCATCTTTCCAGTCTTCATATTTCTTAATTAAAATTGCAAAAAAATTCATTAAGAATCTGATTATGTCACTTTAAAACATAAAAACCCACTTTATTTAAGGTCATGCCACCGCCGATAGCACCACCCAAAAGCAAATAGCGTAACTTCAGAGCTCCACGCAATATACGCACTACAAACATGCCATAGCTCCGATTTGGTGGTATAGTCCAACCATGAGGCCCTATTGGTACTAGAAAGTCATTGCCCCGATGATGAGAGTGATTGCTGCCCTGACTTTTATGATGACGATGATTGCCGTATGAACTGTGATTTAGGGTGGAGTAACTTTTTGTTGCATGACAGGAAACCACAATTTTACTGCACAAATACTTCACGCGTTTATTGGTATCACTAGTTATTGTTTTTGCACAAAGAAATAAGTAAACAATATTTTTATTTAGAAACTAAACGTACGAACATAAAATGAGTGTATCATTATGCACAAATATGTTTATTTTACTAGATTTTTCATTCTGTATTCTTATTCAATTTGGCCAAGGCAAATTTCATAATGAGTCCTTCAACACTTCCACAATAGAAACAACCTACCGGTATGCAATATTTCTGGTCGCTCTTAACATTTTTCAAAGGATTTATGTTTCACTGTTTGTCTTCTATTATTTCATAAAAATTTCTGATAAACGGAATCTTTTTGCAAAAATAAAAGTATTTTTTTTTGTACTCCTTGTTCAGCGGCAGCAGATTTCTAATGATGACATGAGTTCGAATTAGCCATATTAGCTCTTAATATTTTGACATTTCCAATGTCAAATTTTGTGCCTCTCTTTTGTGAAGTATTTTCAGGGATGTACACATGGCATAATAAACATTTATTATATCATGGATATCTGAGCTGTAAAAGATTGCATTCAATTTAATTTGCAATCACATGATTTCAAATCGTGAATTGATTGCATTTCAATTTTGAAATCATGAAATAAAAATGAAAAAACTGATTGAATAAATTTTTATATAAATTTATATATATATTAATTAAATTTGATTGCAATATAATCCAGTAATTGAAATCTAAATCAAAATAATCGTTCTCTTCAAATGAAACTCCCTCTTCTAGAAATAAAGCTTACTCTGATAATAAAAAATCATCAAATTATTTTGTTAGACTTTCACATTAGTTGTAAATTCAGGGAAATTTTTTTAAATCACATGATTTCAACAAAAATTTTATTGCAATCGCATGATTTCAACAAACATTTAGCTATAATCAAATTTATTGCAATTAAATTGATTGCATTCAATGATTTAAAGGAAATGATTGCAATCACAAAAGATTGGCATTTTGAAATCAAGTTGGTTGAAATCACTTTGATTGCAATTACAATTGATTGCAATTTTTACAGCTCTGATGGATATGCATGTTGAGTTTCGAGTACTTTTAGACGACGTGTATTTTGCAGTTGCAATACATATTTTGCGTCTTTTCACATAAAACCATGACGACTTATTAGGCGGAGGGGCAATAACCCCCAGACGTTTTAATAGAGGACAATAGCAACGATTTTTGGGGATTCATCTCTTTTTTAGGGACTTAACTCATTTTTATTATATGGCACTAGTTCATACCTAGTCCCAGAAACGAATTAAGTCTCCAAGAGTGTTTATTGAGGAGTTAATTCATTACTAATCAATTTAAAACAAAGTCTTAAGATCAGCTTAGCAAAGACGTTTGATCGGCCTTAACGGGTTTCTCCTCGTTGTATGTAAATAGTGTCTTCGCTAAGTATTGATTTATTGAAAGTTGCAATATTTTCTACACTGCCGGTTGAAATCTACTTAGGCAGACAGAAGATCTTTACTTAGGGAAACCACTTTTCGTCATACAAACAACTTTCTATTGCATAGTGACTGGTAGTGAAATTTTACGTAAGACATACATATTTTAATGCACACTAGTTTCACAGGATTTCATGGGATATTTAGTACCCTTGAAATAAATTTTAGGTTTCGAATGATTTCTGGCGCTCCAGGCGAGGTTGCAGCATTGGTGTATTTGAATACCTATAGAATAGTTTTATGACAAATGTTTTTGTAGGACGGTTCTGCGCGCTATATAGCCGTTGAAGGCGTTTTCCCCCTCTTTTTGAAGAAAGGAACGACCGACCCATAGAATTAACAGTTAATGATTAAAATTTTTCTAAGTTTTAAGATTGCATTAAAAATTGATTTTAAACGCTTAACAAATGCACCTAAAGTACCAAAACTGAAATAGTCGTCTCTGTTCTGTAAACCGAATCCGAATAAATTTCTCGTTTTCCAATATAAATAATGCCCTCATTGATGTATTTTAAATCATATATAGTAAATTAATTTCAGATGATACTTTAGGCTCTAAAAAATATGAAACCGCAAAAAAGTCTTAAAACATTTTGCTATTAGTGGATTAATTTCTCTAAATCGAGCGTTTGTAAATCGACTCGATGTACAGAACAGGCAGCATTATAAAAATATTTTTTTTAATTTTTTATTATTATTATAGAACAAAACATAAAACAAACATAAACGAGTTTGGCAACGTTTTTTGCTTTAATTGATTTTTCCATTTTGTAGATATGAGGTTAACGTAGAAAGGTGACTATCGCAGTCGCGTTTTTAACGTTTTCGTTTAGGTAACTTCTAAATACATATTATTCACCCTGTTCACAGAATCCAATACGGATTGATGTGGCATCGTTTTCTCTACAAAACCGGTTGATTACCTTCATGAAATCCGTTTATACTTGAATTGGTGAAATTTCCGTTTTGAAACGGAATTAATTGTTCTTGAATTGGGAGTTCAGGAGCCTTTTAATTTATGCATTTAGCAGGCGAAAAGTTTTCCTATCCTCTAATTACAAAATACACAACTTAGCAAGGCGATTTCATACTAGGTGGCCGCACGAGCCCAGCTGTTTACGAAAATGTTTACAAATTTAATATGTCAGCAGTGTTAATGTATCTGCTTTTTTGACAGCCCAAATGTAAATTCTCCACGGCGAATTCTCTTGCGACTACCTGATGTTGATATACCTTGCAACTTAGTAAACGATATTTTGAATTTCGAACGAAAATAAACACTTTTTGAACAAAGCAGTTTCGTTACGATTACATGAACGCATTCAAAACTGGAATTGGATTGGATTTCCGTTTCCAATCCAATACCGTATCGGATTGTATGAACAGGTAGATTATAGCGAGGATGACTTACATCATTGTGCGATTTGTTTTATTAACGCTCAATTCAAACGAGTTTACCTTGTGAAATAAAACGGGTTTTGTAAAAATTTTCAGTACGCATCATTATATATATATATATATATATATATATATATATATATATATATATATATATATATATATATATATATATATATATATATATATATATATATATATATATATATATATATATATATATATATATATATATATATATATATATATATATATATATATATATATATATATATATATATATATATATATATATATATATATATATATATATATATATATATATATATATATATATATATATATATATATATATATATATATATATATATATATATATATATATATATATATATATATATATATATATATATATATATATATATATATATATATATATATATATATATATATATATATATATATATATATATATATATATATATATATATATATATATATATATATATATATATATATATATATATATATATATATATATATATATATATATATATATATATATATATATATATATATATATATATATATATATATATATATATATATATATATATATATATATATATATATATATATATATATATATATATATATATATATATATATATATATATATATATATATATATATATATATATATATATATATATATATATATATATATATATATATATATATATATATATATATATATATATATATATATATATATATATATATATATATATATATATATATATATATATATGTATTAGGAATATAAACACAATGGGTTTAAAGGTTCAATCTATAATTTTTTATTACTTTTTTTGTTAATTTTTTATAATTATTACATAAATCATTTACTTCTTGGTTTTATTTTTATGGGTGTTCATAGTTTATTATTATCAATTGTCAATCAGACAAATGTTGCATTGAATGGTTTATTTGAAAATATTTAGGAGGGATGTATTATGGAAAATGAGTTTAAGGTTAGTATGTATGGTTGTATGTATTTAAAGTTAATATGTTTGTATAAACGTTATAAGTAGTAAATTATATGCATGTATTAATAATACAAAACATACGTATTATAGAGTAATAGATTATAATTAAATTTAAATTAAAAAATAAACTATGCAAATATAGAAATATATAAGTTTGTATATATAATAATATTGTATCCATTTGTGTGTGTATTTGTATTTCTGAGTTTTTACTGAATTTGTTCTTAATTTTTAAATATATTTTTGTATTTACTAGTGTCTAATAAACAGGCGTTATATGTATTAAACTCTAAAAGATACGACGATGATAGTACGACAAGTACGACATATATTAAATATGAATGCAAAGGTTTGTTTTTCACCACAAATATTTATTTGCAGCTTTTCCGTAAATATTTTTAAACTAAACTGAATATAATTTTCTGTTTTTCTTTTTAAGCAAAAACTGGGTTTTTTGGTTGGCGTGTTTATTTTATTACTTTTTTGACCACGTTTCCTTTAAACAGCGAGGTGCACAATCTACCTATTGATTGTTTTATTTATGATTTTTAAACTTAGATTTATTACGAAAAATTTACTACCGGAAAGTATTTGCCTAATTTCCGTATTTTTCGTATAGTGACAAAATACCTTGAACTTGTGGCCTGTATGGTTTTTGTTAAGCTCTTCTCCTTGATAATTAAATCGATTTCTTCTATGGAATTCAGTTTGTAAATGCTGCTGCTTGCAGAGCTGTGGGTATGGGAGGATTTTAAGCTACTTGTATTCGAATTTGTTGTACTTTCGTCACCTCTGCTCCCAAGTCCACACACAGTACCACCTCCGCCATCTGCACCATTACCACCACTATAAATTTTAAGCGAATTTAATGAATTTCTTAGCCGTTCGGCCTGATTGGCAAAATCAGAGTTATTTTCTCCTCCGATATAGTTAGTGCCATCGTTATCGTCACATTCTTCTTCCTTGGCTTCAGGAAAAGTGTGCAAATTGAATAGAGAATTACGTTGCTCATAAGTATAACGTTCTGTTTCCGAATATGACAAACGATGATGATGATGTCTCATCTCATATTCTTGAGCCTCTGTGATACGATCTAATGATTGACTTTCACGTATTCGTCTTCGTCTGACATTTTGATTTAATGCCGCTAATTGTTTTTTCTCTGCCAAAGAATTGTGCTTCTCCAAACTATCTTTCGGTTGTTTATTTTTGTGTTTATGTGAATGGTGCTGTTGTGAATGAGTGTGAGAAGATTTGTTCCGTGTATCTGATTCAGATTTATTTTGCTGAAAGATAGAAAAAGTTACACATAAATAAACAGTTTAATAGCTTTCCTTTTCATTAATGTGATTTTCGTTAGGGTTCCGTACACCAAAAGTGTAAAGGAACCCTATTGTTTTCGCTACGCTGTCCGTCGCTGTCTGTCTGCCTGTTACTGGCTGTTTTCTCGGGAACCGAAATTTTCACAGAATATGTAAAACGTTGGCCGCTACAATAACAAATATATGCTAGTTAAAAATTAAAGGGTGTTCTAAAGCGAGCAACGAAAAATGTTGAAATACTAATGAAATATACAGACTCTTATATATAGACACTTTAATAAATTTTCAAAATTGGTGTAGTCTGTAGAATAGACTACCTAATTTAGACAATTTTCTGTATCTTGGAAACCGTAAGAGGTAAAAGCTTGAAATTTAAAAAAACGCTAAAACTAAAAAATTCCAAAATTAAAAAAATGTCAAAACGAAAAATCGCCAAAATGAAAAAAACGCTTAAAGAAAAAATTACTAAATAAAAAAAAATCGCTAAAACGCAACAAATCATCAAAACAAAAAAGATCACAAAAAAAATAAACAAACACAAAGAACTAAAAAAGTCGTCAAAGCCAAAAAAACACTAAAACTAAAAAACGCTAAAACTAAAAATATCATCAAAAACGAAAAAAATCTACAATAATTTTAAAAAATCCCCAAAACGAAAATAAAAGCGCACAAAGTAGATAAAATCGCCAAAACCGAAAAAATCGCCAGAACGAAAAAAAGTGTCAAAACCAAAAAAAGTCGATAAAACTAAAAAATCACCAAAAACCGAAAAAAATCTCCAAAACCGAAAAAAGCGCCAAAACTGAAAAAAGCTCCGAAACTAATATAAATCGCTAAAACTAAAAATATTGTCAAAAACCGAAAAAACGTTAAAAAACGCCAAAACCAAAATGTCGCCAAAACTAAAAATATCTGCGAAAAATTGCAAAAAACGAAAAATTGGAAAAAAACAACGAAAAAACCACGAAAATTAAAAAAAGCGCCAAAACAAAAAATAACTTAAAAAAACAAAATTAAACAAAAAGCACAACGAAAAAACTGGCAAAATCAAAAAGGAGCAAAAACGGAAAATGATATACATATGTGTATTCGTACGGAACCCTTCGTGTGCGATCCAAAGACGTACTTTACTTAATTTATTTAGAACGATATTGGGTTTTAAACCAAATTACGTACTTCTTATGAAATAATTGGACGCGTTTTAATTTCTAAGGAACAAGGAAAAGTTAGTTAATTTCAACTTAGATGGCAGAACATAACAACATGCTGATTTTGGAGGGTGCCAAATCACCTCACCTGTTATCATGTGGATTTCCACTTTTTATTACAGTCTTATACTATATTTTAATCATTTGAGAAAATTTAATACAAGAATTTCCACTAAAATACATTTGGTATAAAAGATATGTGGCCAGAATTTGAGCCAAATATTTATTTTTAAACCCTGTTTCCTTGATCAACATTTTCCTTTAGAAGAGGTAGTGTTGACGATATTTAAAACGTGTATACTCTGCGGGTCCAAAAGTTTCTACATATAAAAAGAATATTATTTTCCATTCCTGCATCAAACTACTTACCTGGTTCTGTCCCTCTTTTTTGCCGCTTACGTTAGAGGTTGATATCAAGTCATGTCCACCATGTTGTCCAGCTGTAGGAAACCCCTGGTCTTGGGAATCACTGG
This sequence comes from Panzeria rudis, assembly GCA_956483635.1. NCBI lineage: Eukaryota > Metazoa > Arthropoda > Insecta > Diptera > Tachinidae > Panzeria > Panzeria rudis. Next base: position 144,988,914 of record OY101450.1, read on the forward strand.
AATCATCATGAGAGTCACGACGATGCATTCGAAACCGTATAGGCGTATCACCCACTATTTTGTGCATCTTTTTTTTACTACGACTTTTTGTATCGTCATCAGAAGCTTCTGAGCTACTACATGAAGGCGTTCGTATTTTATTTAATTTTGTATGACGTCTATGTGTTAATACAGGATTTTTACCAGGCAAATGTTTAAATTTTCCTATTTCTAACTCTTTGAGGCCTAATAAAGTATCTTGCATTTCAAAAGACTTGTCTAGTGATTCACATGGTTGCTGGGCATCTTTAATGACCACATTGGTTGTATCCTTCTCAATTTGTTTAAGTTTCTGCGCCAGCGCAGCGTCAACAGATACAACCATTCTGGTTTGAGTTTCCATTTCAGTGTCTGCGTCAATATTGCCTCCAACAACTGAAAGAACATTTGAACATTTTTCTTGTACTGAACGATTTAAGCGCCCATCCGAAATAGATTCTCTTCTAGTAACGGCAACTTTTAATTCATTACCTTCACATGAGAGTTCATGTGTCGACTCCTCCTCGTCTTCTTCACGCACAATGCTACATTTTCTGGTGCGTTTGTCCTTTTTATTTGTGTGGAAGAAATAATATTAGAAATGTAATTAGTTTTACTGCAATTTTAATTGAATAACCAAGAAACTTAGTGTTCTATGTAATAAAAAACGAGAAAATAAATTGTAAGTTGTAAGTAAGAAAATGGGAACACACCGTTTTAATTTCATTTTGAATGGGCTCTGGTGCACAAACAATATTAATGGGCACCACCACTTGTTTGCCACCCTCTAAAGGTTTAGTTTTTTTATCCGCCACTTGAGCACGCCCTACACCACCAATAATATTTCTTTTCGTAATAGGTCAACATATGAAAAATGTAGGAATTTGTTTTAGTTATGATTGTGTATTTTAAGAAATTAAAAACAAAATAGTATTTGACAAATTTCAAATTGTAGATAGATGATTGACCAGCAATCACAACTTACTTTATTCCTAAAGCCAAATTAGGATTTTGTTTTATGTGTTGATCTTCTCTTCGTTTGCGTAAACGCATCTCGGCTAAGAGAAAATATGTGGCTGTTATATGATTATATTTGTCCTTATCTAAGGCTCTAAAATATACCAAGTTACAAATGTTGTTTATAAGTTTTAATTCATGATGGAAGTTATTTTATACTCTTACTGCAATATGTCCTCTTTAGGTGCTATCTTGCCATTTATCATTTTTTGTATTATGAAAGCATGATCTTCTTCACTCAATTGCTCACGACTTATAAGGGGCAAATAGTCACCGTTGTCACCTTCGGGTTGCTCTTTAACCCAATCATCACATGCTATTTCCTCCAGTGTCGCACGTTTTTTAGGATCCCTAACTAGCATAGAAGCAATTAGTTTTCTGCATGTATGTGATATCTGTGGTGGCACTACGTATTTACAATCCATAATCATAGTCAATGTTTCGGAATCGTTTGCCTTTTCAAAGGGTGGTTGCCCGCAAACTAACATGTATAGAATAACTCCTAGGGACCAAATATCTAAAATTAAAATATATATATATGTACATATAATAAAAGCCGCCTTGATTTTTTACATTACACAGTGTAGTGCGGTTATAACGAACTCCGCAGGACCGGACGAATTTGTTCATTATACGCGAAGAGCGCATTTTTGTGCATTTATTTCTAAATAAGTTTATAAGACATGTTTGGTATATAACATACGTAGTGTTACAATGTTGCTATAAAATTTTGATAAATAACCGGAGTTTGCTATGATCGTACTAGTTTCTATGAAATATTAATGCAAAACTGTTGGGACCGGAAGTTGTTCGTTGTATGAGATAATTTGTTATAAACGAACTTCACTGTAACTATAAAATAATTAGTTTTATTTCATTTATCTCGCAATATAAAGATTACATAGTGTATCATAGCGTTTAATACAAAAGTTATAAGAAATTTAATTATTTCTTTACTTACTAATGTCTCATTTAATGAAAATTTAGCAATTATCTACATATCTTAGAATACTTAACCTTAACAAACAAGTTTTGTTTTTTAGAAAATTTTATTTAGAAATCAATTGCTTCGTAATTTGAGTGTCACATGAAGTGACCTTTGCTTACGCAGAGATAATAGTTTTAAAGAGACTATCTATTCACTAAAGATACAGCATTATGCGGCAAATATTTTACGAAATAAGCGTAGACATAAACATGATAAAATGATAGGCAGTGCGAGTTTTCAAACAAATAATCGTCTTTTTTAATTTGGGAGATTGTTCATTGCTTTTGGGTCTTTTGGCGATTGTTGATTATGAGCAAGAGCCCAAGGCTTGATTATGTGGTATAAATATGTACAATAAAATAATGTATTTGTAAAGTAAAAATTTTCGACTGCCTGGTCTTAGGCTGGACTTGAGGACTTTCTCTTCTGGGTATTTCGAACAGTCTCTTCGACACATACAGATTTTTTGCCAAGCAGACTATCAGCCGTGTTTAAACAGCAGAATATCTTTGCTCAGCGAATCAGCAACTCGGCATGCCTGCAGTTCTGAAGTTCTGGTCTTGCTCCAAGTTTAAGTACAACCTCTTAAATAATCAAAGTAACTCCTCAATATACATACAGAGAAGATGAAACACTATTATTCATAACAGATTTGGCTAATTTGTTAATTTAAACATTTGGGCGATTATTCGCAAACTTTTAGTAGTTTGTATATCTTTTGAGTCTTTGTTCACCAAAATTCTCTCAGGTAACATAATGATGTTGATAAATGGCTTTACTTACCAACAGCCGGAGCATCATACGAGTCTCCTAATAAAATTTCTGGTGCTGAATATGCCAAACTGCCACAAAAAGTTTCCAATTTTTGACCTGGTGAAAATTTATTACTAAAACCAAAATCGGTCAATTTGACAACACCAAGCTTCTCAAAAAACACAACATTTTCCGGTTTAAGATCTCTGTAAAGTTAAGAGAGTATAGCAATTAGTTGATCTAACAATTACATGTTCAGATTAGATACACATCTTTGTGTTAGAACGTTTTATTTATTAATTGAAACACCAACCTGTGCACAACATGTAATTGATGACAATACGTAATCGCACGTAATATTTGCTGAAAATATTTACGGGCCAATTGTTCACTAAGGCCACCATCATGTTTCATAATATAATCGTAGAGATCACCACCGTCACCAAGTTCCAAAACTAAATATAATTTAGTTTGCGTATCTATGACTTCATATAAACGTACAACATGTGGATGTTGAACCAATTTCATGCATCTATTAATAAATTAATGAGTTTTAGCAAAACTGCGAATCATTAAATGGGATCATCATGATCCCATTTTATCTCGATCTGGCATAAGTTTGTCCTAATACTTACCTAACTTCTTGGAACAAATGAGCTTTAGATACTTCGTCTAGCTTTGTCTTATCAACTACCTTAACGGCAACTTTGGCACCCGTGAAAACATGTCTAGCCAACTTAACCACAGCAAAGTGGCCCGAACCCAATGTCTCTTCCAAATCATAGAGGCCTGCAATTTTTCCATCATACGAAGCACCACCAGATGAATGAGCAGCAGCCGAAGCTTCCAATGTACGAGGGTGCTGATGTTGCATATCACGATACAAGGCTCAATGTAAAACACTTTTAATACGATGCAAACGATTAAATTTTTTCACTTTAGTATTTTTTATTTACTTTTTCATTGCAATAGGAATGTGTATGTTGCGCAAGTTTCTTTTTTTTGGCGATCGCACGTAAAAATTAACAATCACTCACACAAATGCTGCTGCAGTTAATTCTTCTTCTTTTTCAAAACAATTGACATTTGAAAAATGTAAATTGGAATTATTCTTTTAAAATGTTTTTTTTTTTTAATAATTTTTCTATAAGAATTTATGATTTACACAACTTTATTAAGCTCTTTGGCAAAGCTTTGTTAGAAAGCCCCGTAGAAAAAAAATTCTGGCACAAATCTATGTATCCATGCTTCAAGTGAAAATCGATTCCGGGGGACACGAACTACATTAACTTACTGTAGCGAATATAAAAAACTTTTAATTACTTCAACATCAATACATAATAGTTAAGCAACTTTACTGTTCTAATCATTATTTAATGTAATTTTGCACTTTTCGATTTTTTCCACAATTTGTTTTTCTTTTCTAATATTTTTACATTGAAAATTCCTCTACTAAAATTTTCCCTTGCTTTCTCTCGCAACGCTTTTTTACATTGACAATGTCTCTAAAATAAATTGACGCCGTCAGCTGTCACTTGCTGTATTATTCGGTGAGACCTTGGAGCTGCCGGACTTTTAACAAATTTTACACAAAAATATATCGTTTTTGGCGGTTATTCGATTTTAATTTATTTATTTCGCTTTACAAGAACCACCAATATGATTAATTATCGCACGTGTATTGTTTTTCGCTTTCAGACGTCTAATGCCTTTTTGACTAATTTTTTACATCCCAAGATAGTTTTAAGATGAATTGAGGGCGATATACGTGGTATAAACTAAACATGCCTTGATACGTGGTTATTCAGATACAAGGCATAATTAAATCAGGTATACTCGTCCTAATTTACTTTGGAAATGCTCTTGGGATGTCAAAATGTGTACCGAAAAATGTGTCTAGACCATAGCTGCGCAAAAATACTTTGCAGCTGTATTGCTAAGAGTACAGTAACACGATAAAGTAAACGCAAAAATTGTCATTAAAAGATATTATGTTGGTCGTAAATATGTATAATAATGAGGTTCACACTCAATTTACTATATTTTTACTTGGTAAAATACAAAAATTTTCAATACATTTTGCCACAATCCCCTTTGTTTTTCCAAAAGTATATTTTTATTTCTAATAAAAAGCACTTTCTTTTTCAACATAATTTATTTTACACACTGTGTACAGCAAAATATCAACGCAGCTGATATACATATACACTCGTCGCTTTCGCATTAACGACTAAATAGAGTATAAGAAGATATGAAATAAAGTATAAGCAATTGTTTGGTGAATTGAACAACTTTGGTCTAGACAGAAAAAGGCCATGACAGTTCTTTGCAGTTTCTTTTAATTTCATAAATTAACAACTTCTATGAGATCAGAATTGCATTTTTGGGGTAGTTCCTAAAAAACAGTAATGTCTGCTTTGTTTATTAATTATACATACGCTTAATATAGTTGTTAGTATATTCTTGTATATTAGTTACAAAAAATTTAAATATATGCGAAACATACGTTTTTGAAACTTTTTTCCAGGCCTTAAAGTCATGACTCACTTCGTACGATTCATTCACATGAAAATCTGATAGGATTCTACTAGATCTTCCTGTGAATGAAACAGTGTACTGCTGAGGTAGATCATAAGTTCAAGCGGCAAAAGTATGCAATATATAATCACCTAAGCCGTCAAGGTCACCTGCAAGGTAGATCAACACCAGGTAGTCGCCAAAGCGAATTAATATCAAGTTGCCTTATCATCAAAACAACACACATACAAACTAGGTGTAGGACTATTTTTATTTGTGCTTTGACAGTTCGGGTTAAAGTTTTTCTCTTTTCTTATATAGAGTTTGACTGATTGGGTGTAATCAGCTGATGATCATCTGTGATGATAGGGCTACCTGGTACTGAATTCGCCTTGGTAGTCGCAAGAGAATTCGCCGAGGAGAATTTATATTTGAGTTATCAAAAAAAGCTGATACAATACCACTGACAGTTTATATATACAAAGAATGCGTAGTCAGTTGAGCTCTCGAGACCACCTGGTATGAATTAGCCTTGTTCACCTGTTAAGAATTCGCTTTGAGATAGTGCATATTACAGTTCATCGTCTGGCAGCCCGCAATTCAAAATTATATTCATGGTAGAATAATATACAAGGTAGCTCTGTAACGCCAGCTGATTATTTTTTTATTTGCTTTTTTTATGGTACGAACTGTCGAATGTTATGTATTTATGAAATAACTACGTTGCACACACAATACCACACGTATGTTTGCTGCTTCTGTAATACAAAACACACAAGCCCACTCTATTAATGTTTGACATTTTCTATCCCAAAATGTACGTTTGTTTAGTTATGCGGCTACCTGTTATATTATTCTACCATGATTATATTTTTCTAATGTCAAAGTACAACACTGCCATTAATTGTTAAATATGCTCAACATTTTTTTGGACTGCTTGTAATTTTATAAAGTTTTCCAGAGAAATAAATGCAAGAAAGGTTATTAATGAAAGCCAAAAAGAAGGCTAAAATCGGATATTAAAGTAAAGGAAGTTACTGAAAATGAACAAGATTCCGCAACCTTGTTCCCACTTTTCTAGTGAACATTCCACTTTGTTGGACGTCAATCAAATCGATTTAGTAAATAAAATCATTCTCTATTTTTTTATATATTGAATTAAAGTTGGCTTTTTTATCTAACATAGAACAATACCTGTGCCAACTGCCAATATAATGGACCGAACTTATGGATCTGCTTGTTTCACAATTGCATGCAAATTGGTTGTTCAGAACAGGCCAACGACCATAGCACGGAACACTTTCAACGAAGCAAAGATAAGCATCTGCATTCTATACATATGAATTTGTCATCTCAGAGGGCTTGGTGCTATCTATGTGAACGAGAGGTTTCAATTTGTGGTGTGGATCGAAATGTTCAAGTGACTGGTGATCCGCTTTTAAAAAGTATGCATTCAAACGATGAGAACGATTCCGATTCAGGTTCGAGTAGTGCAAATAGTGGTTTGGTAGGACTACAAAATATTGCAAATACTTGTTATATGAATTCAGCTCTGCAGGCTTTAAGCAATGTTGTACCCATGACACATTATTTTTTGCATTGTAGTGACATGATAGATTATACTCTAGAGGTAGGAGCACATAGATGCAAGGCAGGTTTAGCAAAGAGCTATCAGCGTTTAATGCGCGATATGTGGTGTAAAAGAGGGGAAGGAAAGGTATTTTTAGCTCCTCGGAGTATTTTGTATGGCATCCGGTCGGTTCATCCGATGTTTAGGGGATTTCAGCAACATGACACCCAAGAGTTTCTGCGCTGTTTTATGGATCAATTACACGAAGAGCTAAAAGAAGCGACTGCTAATGTGGATGGCAGAATATTTGCGCAGTATTTATTGCAAGGCGGTGGTGAGGAAGAGGATACTCCATCGGAAATAAGCTCGTCATGTAGTTCAAATTCATTAACCTCAGATTATTTGACGTGCGAAAGTTCTGCATCTGAGCAATCTAGTCTCTGCGAAGAACCTATTAATACCAAGACCAAAGGCATGGCAAAATCCTCATGTGTGGGAGTCAACAGTAACACTGTTACTACGATTACCACATCGTCGGCTTCAACGCCAACTGTACGTTCAATTGTTAGCGACATTTTTGACGGCAAATTGTTGTCTTCAGTCCAATGCTTAACATGCGATCGTGTATCGACTAGAGAAGAAACTTTTCAGGATCTCTCCTTGCCTATACCCAATCGTGATTTCCTGACAGTCCTTCACCAAACAAATAGTATAAGTGTACAAAGCTTGAATAGCATAGACTCTACAACATCATCCAGATCCAATGACAGTTGGATATCATGGTTTTGGAACATGGTACGTTCTTGGCTATGGGGGCCATCAGTTACTTTGCACGACTGTATGGCTAGTTTTTTCAGTGCAGATGAATTAAAGGGTGACAATATGTACAGTTGTGAAAAGTGTAATAAACTACGTGCAGGTGTAAAATATTCACGCATTTTGGAATTACCCGAAGTTTTATGTATACATTTAAAACGCTTTAGACATGATTTGTCGTACAGTTCAAAAATTTCATCACATGTCGAATTTCCCTTAGAAAATTTCGACATGCGATCTTATATACACAAAGATTGTAAATCACAAGTCCCATATTATAATCTGTCTTCGGTAATATGTCATCATGGGACAGTGGGAGGTGGACATTACACTTGTTTTGCTCGTAACGCCGTTACTGATCGCTGGTATGAATTTGACGATCATCACGTTAATGAAGTTCAGCCCGAAGTTGTGCAGAACTGTCAAGCTTATGTTTTATTTTACCATAAAAATAACCCCCAAATGGAACTTGTACGATTTGAAGCAAACGAATTGGCAGCCTCATACCCAGTATCACAATCCGACATAAGATTTTATATTTCTCGTGAATGGTTGGCCCGCTTTAATACTTTTTCGGAACCCGGCCCAATTAGCAACTGGTCAATGCTTTGCCCTCATGGTGGAGTTTTGCATGCGAAAATATCGGTTATTTCACAGCTAGCAGTACCAATATCTCAAAAGCTGTGGGAATTTCTATACCGTAAATTTGGTGGAGGTCCAGCTATAAACATGTTATTTGAGTGTGAAGAATGCAGGAGATCAGCTGAGGCATTAGCTCGTCGTCAACATTACGAACATTCCGTTTTCCAACGCTACAATGAGTTGGAGCTGGAATCGGGCGCCATTTACGCTGTATCCATGAGTTGGCTGCGCAAATGGCAACAATTTGCCAGAGCCCTGACACACAAAGAACCTGGTCCAATCAATAACTTAAGTATTGTGCCTTCATTAAAAGAAGGAGGCCAGAAAAATTCTCCAGTTCGTAATGTACGCATGGGTTCCGATTATGTACAAATAAATGCTCCATCATGGCGTTTTTTACATGATATTTATGGTGGTGGTCCTGAAGTACTCTTACGAGCCCCAATAACAGAGGAAGTAAGTTTTTTGTTTAAAGAATTGAGATTTTGTAATAATTTTGTTTCAGATTGTTATAATAGATCAAGATGAACTCAATGAGAGCGATGATCAAACTGGAAATATATCAGATACTGAAAGTAACATGGGAGGTCATAATTGCAATTTCCCTGAACCAATGGTTGTTAATACTTCAACAGAAAGTAATATCAGTGAACAGGTAGCAGATGAGTCCAATGAATCTACTTCATCCAATATATATAAAAAACGACAAAAGCTTAAAGAAAAATCGTCTGTTAAAAAATATGCAAAAACTACTCATACATCCAGAAAACTTTCACTCTCCAAAGGAACCAAAAAGAAAGGAACCCAAGAATTGTTTGGCCTTCAAGGTAGGGGTATAACAATTGTAAATATCTTGTATTCTTTTCTATTTATATCTTCTTATATCTTTTTCAAGGCAAATACATTTCTAAAGCTAATGAAATGCATTCCCACGATGACGAAGAGCATCAAAAACAGGAACAAAATTCCCATAACGATAAGCAACAAGATGCATTTTTATCTGTCGGGAATAAGTTAAAGAAATCATTCCGTAATGAAAATAGCCAACAACAACATAAATCAAATGTTGTTGCAGTCGGTAATTCTACAAATACGAGCGACATTGAGTCTCGATCTTTTAATACAAAGCGTATCAATAAAAATTCTGTTATTTTAAAAAATGTTCAACAACTACATGAAACAGCTGCCAACGATTCTAATGAAACAGATATATAGAATATTACTTTTCATAAAAATGCATCATTATTAACACTTTGTTTCTTTTTTTCAATTCGTTGTGCACAACGAAAAATAGTAATAATTTAAATTTCTTTTTCTTTAATTTCTTTTTTAGAAGTATGTATAAATTAATAAAAAAGAAAGCAACTTTGCTTAAAGATTTTATTGGGGGAAGAGGCTTTAAAACTATACAAAAGCTAATAATATATGTAAAAGTTCAATTATAAATAGAATTAATATTTGGTGTTACTTAAATTCATAATAATAAAAAATGGTCGGAAAATGATTGTAATTCTGATGGCTAAAAGACAAAGAAAAACGACTGGATTTTTTATAATAAAAATAAAATATCTTTTCATAAAATACCAAAAGCAAGGGTTTTGAATTAATTAATTTAAAATATCGTCACCTTAACGTGCAAACGTAATAAGTCCTTTTTTAAATTTGACAAGAGATAAAAAAAGTTTTGCAAAATAAATACGATTTTGACTCGAAGTTACTAAAAAACGCAATAGCAGGGTTGTAAATAATTAAGCTTTCTATCTCTTTCCCACTTCACCAACTGTTCTCTCTACACTATCCCTTTCCCAAAGAAGGTAACACATTAATTAATTAACTGATAGGCATTAATTGCCTGATTGTACTATTTCTTAAAAAAAATGGTGTGTTGGAAATCGCAATCACAATAATTTTGCTATTTCAACTCGCAAGCAAAGAGTAAAGTGAACTCTAACCGAACTTGTATAACGTCACATACTAAGATGAACGCAGAATAAAAATAAGTAAATTTTGTAAAACACTACGACATTGTGTTGGATCGCTAGCTACATATATCACTTGGATTCCCAATATATAAATATTCCATTGTTACCTACTCACATAGAACTATGAACTAATATCAATATTTTTCATTCAATATAATGATTATTTTTTGCAGTTACAATTTTTTGCGAATTTTATTATTAACAGGTAATTTCTGTATTACATTTAGCAATTTTTCGCTAACTTGCAATTTTTTTTGCGTTTTTCTGAACTTTTTATTTTTACCGGCTTTGGCGAATTCTAATAAATTTTAGGGGTAGTTTCCGATTTTACAACTTCTCGCGAATTTTTGCAAGCTTCGCGATAAAGGCGACTTATCGCATGTTTTCAGTTTCCCAACAGTTTTGGCGATTTTTAAACAATATTAGACTTTTTTATCATCCCGCTGCTAGTGAGTTTTTGCGAATTTTCGCCATTTTTGCCGAATTTTTTGTATTGCTTACAGTTTAGCGATTTTTAATCAATATTATGGCTTGTTTAAAATTTTGCAACTTCTCGCGAATTTTTGCAAAGTTTGCGATAAAAGCGACTTTAGGCATGTGCAGCTTTCTAACAAATTTGCCGATTTTTAAACAATATTAGACTTTTATCATTCCGCTGTTAGTAAGTTTTTGCGAATTTTCTCTATTTTAGCGATTTTTACCGAATTTTTTGCATTTCTTACAGTTTTAGCGAAGTTTAATCAATATTAGTTATGGCTTGTTTAAAATTTTGCAACTTTACGCGAAACATTTTAACACAAACGCTTGAATAAAACTTGTGCTTGATTTGACATATAAAATGAGTTATTTTTCACTGAAACGTTTTATAAAATTTGTTTTTCATATAATAATTTAAAAAATAACGTAACAATCAGGTGTTCAACGCTAGCAATCACCTGCCGTTGTAAAGTGTTTACCAAAATATCAATTCAACGAATTCTATGTGAAGTGAGGCGTAGGGATATAGAAAATAAGACCCTTAATTTAAAAAAATAACGTAACAATCAGGTGTTCAAAGCTAGCAATCGCCTGCCATTGTAAATTTGATTAAATATTTTCGAAAGCTACTTGTGTTCTTTTTGACAAAAACGAATATATCGTCACAAAAAAGGCAAAAAGTCCTATCTAACATTTTAAAAGTTTTACAGGAGAAGCATAAAAGATGTTTAAATGAAAAATATATTGACAATTAGAGCAAATACAATAAATATGTATAAATTTGTTGGTCCATTTTTATTATATTGTAAAATTTTGCACTAATTGTTACTATATTTTTCATTTAAACAATTTTTATTTATCCTTATCCTGTAAAGCTTTTAAAATTTTACATAGGGTCTTTTGCATTTTCCGTGACGATATATTCGCTTTTGTCAAAAAGCACAGAAGTAGATTTCGAAAATATTTAATTACAATAAATCGGTTTAAAAATGATTCGATGAAAACGTTGACCAACAAATAAAAAAATCCAAAAATTAACTATTAACTCAATTATTTTTTGTTTTACTTTGTCGTTTGTCTTGCCATTTCTTGAAATATTTAAATAAAAAATCAGTTACTTGTTACAATGGATACAAAGAGCGTTTTATATCACAATGATTTTATAACTTATACAGTGCGAATGTATGTGCGTCGACGTACATACATACATACATGTTATGTATCCTAAGCTAAAATAATTAATGATAGATACATATTAAAAATCTTCAAATAAAATCATAATGATTACAAGACTATTTACCTTGAAACTGCTTATTATAAGAAAAGGTTTTCTTACCATCTTAAAATATCAAACAATTATCGATCGGCAGACAATAGTGCTTTTCATTTATAAGTTCGATACAAAAAAAATTGAGACAAATGTGTACGAACATTTTTGTATCTGCCCCCTTGCTATCAACAAAAGAGAGAAAACAGCATCTATTTTTAGTATATTTTTATGTGAAACAATTTAGTTTTTCCTCGCTTTTCTCTACATTCGGTTGCTTTTTATCATTTAAAAATTTTAATTTTTGATTAAACAAGATATTTTTTAACTAAAAAAAAAATGAATCCTTGTACGGTTTGTAAAACGAAAACAAAAAATAGTTGTTCCAATTGTAAACAAGTATTTTACTGCAGTGTAGAGCATCAAAAACAAGATTGGAGAAGTCATAAGAAAAACTGTCATCCATATAAGGTAGAAAATGATATCTATTGAGTGAAAAAAAGAAAAAAAAAGTCACACAAAAAGAACTGCAGTGGCTAAATATTAAATTCTTAATTTAGATTGTACAAAATGTGGAATTGGGACGTCATTTGATAACTACCCGTACTATTAAACCATTTGAAATTATTTTAAAAGAGGCACCTTTATTTCGGGGTCCTTCTCAGTTAACGCCCCCGGTATGTTTGGGTTGTTTAAATGCCATCGATCCCACGGATTTTATAAATTGCGAGCAATGTGGATGGCCCTTGTGCGGCGTGGAGTGCAAAAATAAAGATGAGCATCGTTACGAATGTGAATTGACAGTTAAAAGAGGGAAGAAGGCAAATGTACAAGAATTCACTAATCCCCATCCACTGTATCAATGTTTGAGTACAGCTCGATGTCTTATGATGCGTGATAATGATGGAGACAAATGGAAACTTATTAATAAACTAGAATCATTGCAGGATCAAAGGCGTGGCTCTATGCAATGGAAAGCCGATTACGAAAGTGTTTGTAAATTTATTGTAAAGTGAGTATTTTTGTTGATGCTTTTTCGTTTGAATTACACTGCTTTACAAATTTTTATTTTTGGGATGTTTAAATTTTTTAATGTTTTTTTTTTAAATTAATTAGGATGTGCTTTACACGAGACAAATATATGTATGTATGTATATATTTTTTCATTTCGGAAATTCTCTAGATAACGGTATATGTAATTATGTTTTTCAATGTATACTTCTCTTGAAAGCGTCACCTCGAGTCAGAGGCAGGCTCGATTAAAACGAATTATATGCCGTTTGAAAGGCTACTAAATTACGCGACGAATAGTGGATAATTTGCTTTGATAGTTCAATTGAATCAGTCATTGAATTGAGCGAAGTGAAGCGCTGACTATAATGAGCGTTTCTTAAGAAAGACAAGGCGAATTCAAGGTGAATCCTTCATCTTTCTTTTTTTCTTGTGTGTGGTGTTTCATAGTTCACGGCGAACTAAAAATAGTGGCATCATTACTGAATTTGTCTTGATCAACGAATCCATGACAAAAACCACTAACTGATATTTTTTCAAACTATAACCCAACAAATGCAAAAAGCTAATTCACACACCTTTAAAAAAAAAATCTAGTACAGTGGAAACTTTTTCCTGCTCCATATTCTAAGGTCCATTTTTTATTTATATATTTTCTTTCACAATTTCTTAAATTCTTTAAACAATTCTTTTCATAATAAATATTATATAAAATGTAAGCAAAAAAACAACAAATTTTCCTCACAACAGTCGGATCTACATTCCGGGATCGACGTAGGGGCAGCGCCTTCAATTTTAACTAATGAATTCGCCTGGATGAAATGTTTCTTTGTGAATTTACCTTGAAAACAAGTGAGCTACTGAGCTAACTGAGTGAAATAGTCCAGTAGTGAGTTGAACGGAAAAGTGCGCTCAATCAAAAGAGCAGATAAGCACAACTCTATTCTTCTTTAATTTTTTGCATTCACTGAGAACTGATAGAAGGGAACAAAAAGTGCACACGAACTTCACTATACCAACCTCGAAGGGAACATAAATTTAAATTTTTATTCACGAACACATTGAAATCAACTAAAGCCTACAGTTTATTTCTTATTTACTTTTTTAGATATTTCAACACTCAATTATTCAGTGAAGATGAAATAATGCGCATTATTGGAATCTTACAAATCAATGGTCATGAAGTGCCTACTTCTGATCCAGCACATGTCGCCATTTTTTATAATGCTTCCTTCCTCGAACACTCTTGTACACCAAATTTAGCCAAAAGTTTTAATAAAGATGGTCACCTTTTAATCTGGACACCTAAAGAAATCAAAAAGGGTTCGCATCTAAGCATTTGTTATACGGACTCTGTGTGGGGTACTGCTGATAGGCAGCGTCATTTAATGCAAACAAAAATTTTCAAGTGTCAGTGCGCCCGCTGTATTGATGTTAGTGAATATGGAACTAATTATAGTGCTTTAAAATGTGAAAAACTCGAATGCAGGGGCTTAATGTTACCGCCAAATTTAAATGATTGGCATAAAGATTGGACGTAAGTAATTTTCATTAAGAAATCTTGTTAGACTAAATTTACGAGATGAAATATTACATTAAATTTGTTGCATGAGACATTTTAATTTGCCAATAGGACTTTCATTGAAGCAAGCTGGGTGGAAAAGTGGAATTAAATGAATTTTCAGTTGGTTCTAGTTTCCTTGAGCTCCGCTTTGCATCTCAACACTGGCAATATGCAAATAAAAGAGTTTCATAAAGAAAATTGCATCGTGTAAATTTAGTCTTAAGGTATCTTTATATGGTAATACAAAGTATTAAGACTTTGTAGAATCAAAATATTATGAAACTTTCTTCGTGTTTAAGAAAAGAGAACAAAAGTCTGTTGTAAGTATTTTTCGTGTTTACACCTCTAGTGTGATGAGAATACATAAGTTTATCAAATGGTTTAGAAAATAAACATTATCAAATTTTGTACACATCCGTATTCTCTCCTACTCAATACATTTTGCTTTTACAGTTTTTTTTTTCGATTACCATGTAAACATACCTTTAGTAGTATGGCTTTTCGATTAGAAATTTTAAATCACAAGGTGATATTCGAATATTAATGCTTTAAATTAATTCTTATTATAATTGTTTTAATAGTTGCAGTGAATGCAAGCATCAAGTGGATAAAGCGTATGTAAACAACATTTTGGAAAGAGCCGGTAGCGATTTGAATGCGATGGATAAAACGAAGGAAGATTGCTTCAAGTAAGTTAAAATAAAACTTCAATTATTTAATATTTTCCCCATAAAATATACGAAGAGCTAAAAAGTAAGTAATAACATTGGTTTCAATCAAAATATAGCAATATTGTTCTACTAACGTTTTCTCACATCCGTGAACGTACAACTCGTCACGTAAAAACGCCATTTTCGGATTATGCCATACGTGAACGTACTGTAATCCCATACAGTTTAGACGATTGACGTGTCACGTAATTCATTTTAGTACGATTGCCGATACTATCACGGATGTGACGATTTGACCCCTGATTTCTCGTTTGATTTCAATAGCTAACTCTACGATATGAAAGTTAAAATTAATAGTGTATATCAGACTGGCACGGATCCAGCTTAAGCTTATTGGGAGGGGAACTTTAAAATGCAACATACCATTTTGTAAAACTCCTTTTAGAAAGTCAATAGAAATTAGGTATATTTTATACGTATATCCCTTCCCCTGGAGGAGCAGGTAGACCAATAGATGATAATAGAATAGATTCTATTTCCAACTGAGCTCATACGAAAAATCAGACAGTGTAAATACAACTTAAATAAAATTAAGTAGAGTGTTCCAAAGTCGACACTAACCAGTATAAAATAAATGAACGTGTTCAAAATGAGCACTTGTTTCTTCGAATGCGTTCTGAACATCATCGTAAATGAAGCTATAGTTTTTGAACTCATTAAAAAAGCATGCAACTTTACTCGGTAATATACATATTGCATTAAATATCCACCGAAAAGCATCAAATTGACACATTTTCATTAAAATAGGTTTTAACTCTAACGAAAAATAAGAAGGTAATAGCTTAGTTGTAGCGAACATGTCTTGCATTCAGAAGAGCCGGGTTCGTAACCCAGCTGCAGCAATATTTTTTATTTTTGTTTATTTCATATTTACATGAAAAACGTTTTCGAATCAGGAAACTTGCATGAGTTCAATTCATTCATTTTAATGGAGATCAATTTATTTAAGTTCCCGCATAAGCACATGATCTCCAATGACATGATAATGTTAAAATCATACATGTTGCACCTAAATCGAACCAGTTCGTCATCACTTGAACCCATAATTCAACTCCATTTTTGTCATATGAGTTTTTGCTGGGTATTGTTTGATTAGTTTTTTTTCTTTCTTCTCTATGTATAAACAAAAACGTCATAATCCAGCTATATCAAAAAATTTTAATAATTTCCTATTTGTCCATTTGAATGCATACAACTATGTTTGTGTTTGCTTGTGTTATCGATAATATACACCATTTCTAATTGAATCATGATAATACCATGTTCATTGTTTTAACATTTATTAGTCTGTGCAATTTAAGATATCGACATTTTTGCAAATCATGTCAACATATTCATATAAATTAGTGGAAAAATATACATATACAATGTCTAAATCTATATTTCAAATAAAATTTCATAATGTATATTAGGGTGGGTCAAATTGTTTGGGTAAGAAAAATAGCGAAAGGAGTCTAGCGAAAACAAAATCTGCGCGAAATTCTAAGAAAATTCTTTTGCTTATCTTGTTTGACCATAAATGTTTTTACTAGGGATGTAACGATACGCCGTTTTGCCCATCCGATACCGATACCGATATTTAAAAATAAATATCGCCGATACCGATTCCGATACCGATACGAATATTGAAATTGAGTTCAAGTTTAGATTAACAAAACTCAAGTGCAATTTTTTACTATACAAAATTACATTATAAGAGAGAATATTTAAAATTTATAAAACATTGGAAGTAATTTTTAAGGAGCTACATTTTCTTTGCTTCCAACAAATCTATATTAAAAATATGCAGATAATTAGTAGAAAAGCAAGAAAAATTGTTTAATTCCTTTATAATTTAAAAAAAATACTCGCCATGCTTTTTAAAAAATCGTTTTTTTAAAGGACATTTATCAACTAATATTAATCTAAATAACTTAATAGCTTAATTATTAAAAGACTTCTAAATTTATATTTATTCACTTAAATTTACATGAAAATACAGTTCTGAGTTTAAATTCGCATAAAAAATTGTGAAAATGGGTACTTATTTATCCTTTTTCCTTAAGGAAAAATCATTATAGAATACCGAAAAAGAAATTTTTCCTAGCATCGCTTCCAATTCGGTGATTGGTAATCGAAAAACAGAACTTCTTGCAAGGGCAAGGATATGTAAAACTAATTAGAAATTATCCAAATTTGCAATACTTTCAAATCGCGAATTCTACATTTTCATGACTTCTTTGGAGTATCTTTTTTTTGCTGGAATAAGATTTAAAAAACAACGGCTTGAATTTGAATTCATGGTAAAATTAACAAAAAATAAATAATTTTTTTTACAAAATAACAGCATAAAATATTATTAATTTTTAAAATTGATATTAATAAGATTTAAAAAATAACGAAGTGTATTTAATTCATGGTAAAATCGAACAAAAATAAATTATTTGTTAAAAAAAAAACTCTGAAAAATTTTTTAAAAGTATCGTCGTATCGGCAGTAAAATATCGCCGATACCGATGTATCGGAAAATCTGAAGTATCGCCGATATATCGGTATCGGTATCGGTATTCGTTACATCCCTAGTTTTTACACAATGAAAAACTTGAGGTTTTGATTTTAGACCCATGGTTTCTTAGGGTAGTTTTCCTAGAATTTTGCGCAGATTTCATTTTTGCTAGATGCCTCGTGAGAAAAACAAATGACCTACCCTAACGTATATCCTAAATATATCGAGAATACAGAAATATATATTTCTGTATTGCACTTAAATTTTTAATAAACGGTAACTTCTGGAATGCCGGGAATTTTAAAAATAACTCCCGATTTCCCTGGAAATGGAAAAGTTCCAAAAAAGAAAAGCTGTACCTCGCGAAACAATCAAGTAACAAGCTAGCAATGTCCTTTTCCGCAATTATAAGTTTAATAACGTCGTTTAACACATTGTCTGGGAACTCCGTCACATTAAGTAGAGTTTTATTTTCCATGAGATGGTAACGACGTACATAATCAGTATTCGTTGTTTGTCCATTATTTTTATTTTTAACCGACTTCAAAAAATTTGTCATGTATTATTTTATTTATTTTTTTATTTTATGGATGTTCCCTCAAAACTCCGTAATTTCCAAACCAATTTCGGATTTTTTTCTTTATTTGGAAGAATCTACTTTTGGATTGGTCCCGTTGAAAAGTGGGCGGGTGACGCCCATACGAAGTAAATAGATATGCCTTTTCATCTACTTCTCCTCAACAGATTGGTATGAAACTTTGCTCATACATTAAGCGTCTGTTTGAATACTTCATCATGATTAAAAAAGTGGGCAGTGCCATGCCCATGCAAAGCAAATATTCTTTTTCAACAACTTCTACCAAACCGCTTCTTATGAAACTTTGCATACACATATAGTTATTGTTACAATACAATATTATGGTTAGAAAAATGAGCAGTGCCACGCCCATTAAAAGTAAATATTCATTTAAACTACTTCTACTTAACCGATTCTTATGAAACTTCGCACACAATTAGTCCTCTTGAAAGTACAGCATTATGATAAAAATTATGGATAGTGCCACACCTATTTTGTAGTCGGTTTTTTTTTTTGCAAGAATTCATTTTTTATTAAATACTAATGTTGTAAAAAATGTAATAATCTTATTTCTAAACTCACAGTAAAATTAAAGTTTATTCATGTTTATTGTCATATAGGGTTTTTAGTAAAAAATCTGAAAGAATATTTTCGATACAAATTAAAGAAATATGAGACAGTTTTTCCATTTGATTACACATTAAGAAACATTTCCTTAAATTTCGTAAAAATTAGAATCTTTTTGTTTTAAGAAGAACAAAAAAATAAGAACGGCAATTGTGCAACCCTAATTATGACAAAGCATGATATGACTGTTTTGGTTTTTCTTTATACCGAATAAATCAAATTATTATATGTATGTATATCGAAACGATATCATTAGGTGATAAAAATTACACAAGTTTACAAATGTTGTGTCTTAGGAGTGAATTAAAATGTGTAGTTAGTACGTTTTCAAAGATTGTCTTCAAATTGTACTAATATGATATTTCTGTGGCTTAGTGCTAAAAGGGCCAATGTCAAAATATTCACTTTTCAGAAAAAGACAATTTAAGTTTAAGTTTTCTATGTAAGTTCATAGTAGTAACATCGGCTAGCAAAACCCTTATAAAGCTGTTCTGGGTTACATTAGATATTGGCTGTTTCAGTAAAATAAAAGAGAGTAAGAACAGAAAACTAATACAATGATTAACTCAAAATTGACATTGGCCCTTTTAGCACCAAGCAACAGATTTATTCTAGTTGATAACTTCTTCTTTATCACATCGATATTTGGTTTATTGGGTAGAGGCGGCTATAATCGAAGTGATAAGATAATGAGAGTTGCAAAACTTAACTGAATTTATTAATTGAAATATGCTGAAAAGTTTAACGACTTTTTCGTCATTATACTCTTATTGTTGTATTATATGCAATTATGGTGGGTCGATTTGTATGGAGGCAAACAAAATATTAAAATCGTAGGGGGAAATTATTCTACGTAGAACTATAAGCAACTTTGTCCTAGAAATCGTCTAAAATGGATTTCGAGCTTGCGGAAATTCCAAAATATGTTGTAAGTGACTTAGTTCGTATAAAACAACCACTGCAATTACCATCTGATCAAAAAATCGGAGGCCTTTATTATAGAAAAAATTATAAAAAGTGCTTGAAGCAGTTTGTCTTCATACAGAATGGTATATAAGTATCATTTAATGTATTGATAAAATATTAAGTATACGCCAAACTATTTCAAGCAGTTATTGTAGTTTTTCCTATAATAAAGGCGATTTATGACATACATATATATTTTGGAATTTCCAGAAGCTCGAAAGCCCATGATTTCTAGGGAAAAGTTGCTTAGAATTCTTCGTAGAATCATATCGACTCGCCCTAATATACGTACATACTTATTTATATGTGTACTCACTTTACGTATCTTTATCTAGTTTAGAAAATTCACGTGTCACTGTGTTCGTTTGCGTTAATCTCCGAAACTATTCAACCGATTTCAATGACATTTTGTGACTGTGTGAGGTCCATTCCAGCTTGAGAGAGAGTGAGAGAGAGAGAGATATAGAGAATACCTTTTTGGATCCGTAGGTGTCGTGATATAATTTTTAAAGTATGTCTGTTACAGGAAAACCCACAGTGGGCTGTTCGCAAAAATAATGGTAATAAATCTTCTGAGCCATTGATCCAGCTGCAAAATTATAAATACAAAAGCCACAGAGGAGTACCTTAGCTTTCAGAAAACCAATGCATTGACCCACCCCGCTGGAATTCATGATAAGATACATGGTGTTAAAGTCGACCAGGTGCTTAGTACATCGTGTTGAGAATTTATCCATTTTCTAAGTAAATTTACTCATTTTTCATCCCGTTTATCCATTTTTATCCCCTTTGACATTTTAAATCAGTTACTTTTAGCCCTTTCTTTAATATTTAAGCAACTTTTAATATTTAATCAACTTTTTATAAAAAAAAACGCAAAATTTCATTGAAATCGGTAGGACGGTTTCTGATCTGAAACTTTTTTCTTAAATCTCAAGTTTTGATTTTATAACTAAAATCTTAAATATTTATTTTTTAGATATCTAAGTCATTATGGCAGATGGCTGCCTGGTCATCACTATTATATGTGTGAAGTCAAAATAAATTTAGTACAACAGTTGGGCAAGGAACCTCAAGAACTAATGATTCTTTCAGATGAAGATTTACGAATAAAATTGCAATACGGCAGAGAATTGATAGAACTGTATGAAGTATTAGCACCATGTAAGTGGATCTAAAAATAATATGCATAAATATGCATAACACTTTAAAATTATTCTTTAAATTTTATGTTTAATTAAATCAGGTGAAGTCCGTATGTTGGGTACACTGTGTTTTGAAATGCATTCGGCCGTAGCGGAAACTACACGCCGTATCTCTTTGCAAACGAGTTTATCGCCTAAAGAGCTTTTGGAAGAGGCCTTAATGTTTGTTGGAAAAGCAGTCAATTATTTGCAATATGAATCTGATATATTTGTTGAAGGGCACATGTTGAAACAAGCAAAAATAAATAGAGACGCTTTAAAAATGGTTACAAGAATGTAAAATTTATCAATTAAGTTACATGTAAATCCAATAAGTGTTGTTAGATTCACCAACAAATATAAAACACATACATACCTATACATACTTAACAATAACTATTTGACAAAAGATAATGTATAATCAAAATCAGTAAAGTATATACATATATAATATTATTTACCTTAGAATACTAAAGCTATTTTTACGCGAATTTTATATACTGGTCAATATTCTGCTTATATGTTTAAGTTATTGTTGCTTTTTCTGTTAATTTATTATTATTTATCTTAACTTCCCGCTCTCAAAGAATAGGAAGTTAGTGATTTCACCCCGATTTTCGAAAATCGAGTTTTCATCAGATCTCGACATTTTGAGGTTTTAAGAAACTATTCTGCCTCGGTTGTCGTAAATTGAATTTAAATCCATTTCCTATTAATTATGTACATGTCGTTAAATAAAGCGCAAAATGTCTTATCTAACAAAAAAATCTAATCGGATTTGTAGTAAATTCCAATGTATTTGACCAACATACATAGCTACTATACAAAATCAAACTTAACCGAACAACAAACAAACAGTCTTAATTTGAGATTCAGTTCGCGTGTTTGATGGGATATTCGTAAATATTGATTGCATTTATGAGAGTGAAGAGTATTGAAAACTTTCTAAACAAGGAATTATCACTATCATCCCTGATAACATATCAGCCAATTTATATCAATTTTATATAATACACATATGAATGTATGTATGTATGTATGTATGTATGTATGTATGTATGTATGTATGTATGAAGTTACTATTGTATCCATACATATTGATTTTTTCAAATATATATACGGAAAATTAATATTGTCAAGAACTTTAGTTGCAAACGATATTTTGGCATTAGCGGTTGTATTTCAAATTCAAAAACAGTTTTTCATAACATTAAAAATAAAAACTTTTTATTTGAAAAAGTGATGCAATAAATCTTGTGATGACTGTTGTTAACGGAAATCAAAAGGATGACATATCGTCCTATTACAAAAGCAATATTACTTTAGACGATGGAAATACGGATGAATATAAATATGATTCTTCAGTGTAAGTTTGCAATAAAAGAACCTAACGAATTTTTTATTTTGTCGTGCTTAATAATATTAATAAGTGAATTGGTGGATTTTCTTTTTTTTTAAATATCCTTTTAAAGTTTTTAAAGCGGGCTTTTTATACTTCTTGAGCTAGTGTAAAAATCATAAGTTTTGTGAAATTATTAATGATCCCTTTGAAAAAAAAAATATTTTTCTTTGTGAGTTTGCAAAATTTCTTATCAAAATTTTAAGTGTCATAAACGTTTATTGATAAAAAAAAAATTCATTCAGTTAAATAAATAAATTCTTTGTAATCAATTAACCAATTAACATTAAATATTTGTATGACCAGTGTTTCAAACAATGTTGACAGGCCAGGAAATGTGAATATCATTTAAACTTGTAAAAGTAAAATTAAGCAAATTTTTGGAATGAAATAAATGAAATTTTTATTTTATTGATCTATTGCATTCTTCTGGAGTTAACTTACTCAAAACTTATTTTTATTTAATTCGTCATATAGTTCGTAATAATAAAACTGTTATCACTGGGTATTCCATATTAAAATACCTTTCGATTGATATATAAAATTCTTAAAACCATTAATTCACAGAATATAGAGAAGTATAATTAGTGACTCGTGAAAATAAAAAATCTAGTTTTTTACTGAATTTAAAAGGATTGTTAAAAAGAGGCAAATATATAGTAGTAGATTTTTACGTCTGTGACTAAATCTCGAAAACGTTTAATTGTACGAAATATCACTATTTAAGAAATTGGTAGAAAATTGCATTCTCTACAACTTTTATAAAACAGCAAATCCGGTTTTTACACGGCCTTTTTTACACGAATTTGAAATTACACGGTTGGCGGAAATAAATTAATCTTGTTTTTACACGCTTTTTTACACGCACAAAATTATACTGAGCCCGAACCAAAAAAAATACGTAACTCACAGAAAACTAATTTTATAGGAGAACC
The DNA here is from genome assembly GCA_956483635.1 of Panzeria rudis. Classification (NCBI taxonomy): domain Eukaryota; kingdom Metazoa; phylum Arthropoda; class Insecta; order Diptera; family Tachinidae; genus Panzeria; species Panzeria rudis. The sequence continues at coordinate 145,012,440 of OY101450.1, forward strand.
GTTTTTACTTATTTTTCCCATCTGTAAAGAATTTTGTAAAAAAATTTAAATAATATTGTATAGCCTCAAGTAATCTTATGCAAGTTATATGTATATAGTTTTTACGTTAATTCTCCTCATACTAAATTTGTGGACTTTTACAAATTTATAAAATTTTTAAGGTACACATTTCGATTCTTTTCATTCTATGTATATAGTATATCCATGCATATGTACATACGTATGTACATTATGGTTGATCCATTGTTTTGGTCAAAGGCGTTTAACAGAAGCGAAAGCTACGCAAAATTCTAAGAAAATTACCGACTGATGACTCTGGTATAACTCCCAATGATGCAAAGTTTTAACTCACTATACATTCTATTTCGCGAAATATAGCGACTTGAAAAGGAAAAAATTTAACAAAATCGCTTTTTTTCGCGAACCAGAATGTATACGGAGTCAAGATTTTGCATCACTGGTAGTTATATCACAGGCATTATTCGTACAAAATTTTATCAAAACCGGAAGGCGTAAAGTCCAAGATTTTACTTTTGTTGCTTGGTTATAAATGTTTCTACCCAATAAAAAACTTAAACTTTAATATCTCTCGGCGGGGGCTAGATTTTGGTTTTAGATCCTTAGTTTCTTAGTGTAATTTTCTTAGAATTTCGCGTTTCGTTTTTGCTAGACGCCTTTCGCTTTTTTTCTTACCCGAACAATTTGAACTGCCCTAATGTACATAATACGTGACTTTTTTTACACGACTTTTTTACACGGCAACCTGTGGAACGTATATACCGTATAAAAAGAGGATTAGGTGTAATATCCAAAATAACATTCAAGACCAAAACCGGGATATTCATAAAAAAATTTGATATTAGAGCCCTGATATTTCGTATCGCGTAAAAGAAATTTCATGACTGTCTTAAGAGAGCTTAAAAGTATACACAAACTTTCAGCCTCTTAACTTAAATTCGAGCTTAAACGCTCATTTGATGGCGATTGGGAAGCGATTTCTCAAAAACTACACAAAATACTGTGGATATTTCTACAGTATATCTCGACTTCTTCTTTAAAAGAATTACTCCTTAAAATGGTCACGGGTTCATTTTGCTCGGATTCTCTAATAGTGTTTTCACAAACGCTCTAAGTCCCGTTTCTGTTGACTTATCAGAACTTGTGGGAGGTATAAGGATAACGACGTTTGCAATAGCTTTGGAAGAGTTCCATTAAGATCAAATGATTTTTTGATCTAGAAGTAGAAGACTGCAATTGAAATATTCATTATTTGTATAGAGGATCAATCATTCATTGTGTATAAACAATATGATTTATTATTCGCCAAAAACCATCAAAGCTTTTATTAATAACCAATACCAAGTCAGTCACTAACTTTTGCGACACCGATCTATTCTGCCTTCCTGTTCATGGATTTGTCACGTTTTCTAATAACTAAAGGAATCGCGACAGACAATATAGCAGTAGCTTTGCTAATTGACTTTGTAGCTTCTTCGAAGTAACACAAAATTGCCACCACCTAAGTTTCACAAACCGACAACTGCTAACGTTTACTAAAAAAAAAATTATCAAAAGTATGGTTGTATCGGTAATAAAAATTCGTCGGTACCAATATATTGGATGCATCCCTAACTTTTATGTAAAACTCTACGAGGAACACGTTTGAGGAACATTTCTGTGGGTCTTTTTGTTAATTTCTTCAAAAAGGAGCAACAAATTCATTTCAACAGCGATGTAGCGGGCTAAATAAAGACACCAACGCTCTTAACTCAATATGAACTTTAGAAATCATTTAAAACTTAAAATGTCTTTAAGGGTCAATTTCGTATTTATTCAAAATTAGTACTAAAATATCCCACAAAACCGGGTTTTATGAGGTTAGTTCGTATAAAAAATATGTCTTACGTAAAATTTCACTATAATTTACCATACAAAAGAAAACTGGTAAGCACGGCTTAACTCAAAAGTAAAAAAGTACTCCTAAATAGAATTTTAAGCTTTTTTTACCTTAGGCCTATAAATAATGCAAATAAAAAGTCTAGATGGTGGAGTCGAAAGAAAAACAAAGATGACGATATTTCCGCAAACAGTGATGAACGTGATGAAAATGATAGTAAGCCAAAAGATGATGTTCAGCCAGTAGGTTTCTTTGAAATGTTTAAATATACCACAACCGTGAATAAAATGATGTATTTTGTGGGCGTATTGGCATCCATTGCTACGGGCTTGACAACACCGGCCAACAGCTTAATTTTTGGTATTCTGGCCAATGTAAGTCTTTTCGATTTAAAAATATTAGTTCTAATTTATAATTTTATATAAATTTAATTTTCCTGAACATATCCTAGAACATGATTTCTTTTGCTGAGTATGTGGGTGGCTATACCAGAGCAAGTGAATCCAATCAGTTACTTGAAGCTGTCCAAACGTTTGCCTTCCAAAACACAATGATTGGTGTAGTAATGCTAGCAGGCAGTTATATATCAATAACCCTTTTCAATTATGCCGCTCATGCTCAGATATTGCGTATTCGTGGTAAATTCTTTAGATCCATTCTGCATCAAGATATGGCTTGGTATGACTTCAATCAAAGTGGTGAAGTGGCTAGTCGTATGAATGAGTAAGTTATAAGCTTCAGAGTAATCATTAAGACCCCTAACAAGTACATTTTATAATTTAGAGACTTGTCGAAAATGGAGGACGGTTTGGCTGAAAAGGTGGTTATGTTCATTCATTACATGGTGGCCTTTGCTGGATCCATTGTATTGGCATTTTATAAAGGTTGGCAGTTGGCATTGGTTTGTTTGAGCAGTTTGCCAGTAACTTTCATAGCAATGGGTTTGGTGGCTGTAGCTACTTCAAAATTATCCAAACAAGAACTCAATGTTTATGCGTCGGCTGGTACAATTGCTGAAGAGGCACTAAGTGGAATACGTACCGTCAAAGCTTTTGAAGGCGAATATAAAGAGGGATCAGCTTATAAATCTCAAATTGTTAATGCCCGTAATTTGAATATAAAGCGTAATTTGTTGTCAGGCATGGGATTTGGTCTATTGTGGTTCTTTATTTATGCTTCCTATTCTCTGGCGTTTTGGTATGGTGTGGGTTTGGTTTTAAAGAATTACTCTCATATTCCTGGCTATTCAAATTATGATCCTGGCACTATGATCACGGTTAGTAAGAAAAACTTTTCTTTAATAAAATATTTTTATTGGAAGTACATATGTACATATTTCTATTTGATCTATCTTCAAGGTATTCTTTTCTGTAATGATGGGTTCTATGAATATTGGTATGGCTTCTCCTTATATTGAAGCTTTTGGTATTGCCAAAGGTGCCTGTGCTAAGGTATTCAAAATAATCGATCAAATTCCAACTATAAATCCCATTGAACCGAAAGGCTTTAACTTAAATCAACCCTTAACTCATATAGAATTCCGTGATATCGATTTCTATTATCCCACACGTAAGAACGTAAAAATTCTGGATAAGTTTAATTTGAAAATTCATCGTGGTCAAACGATTGCTTTAGTTGGTTCATCGGGTTGCGGCAAATCCACATGTATTCAACTAATTCAACGATTCTATGATCCCGAAGGTGGTAAGGTGCTATTCAACAATCACGACTTGAAAGATCTAAATATTAATTGGCTGAGAGAACGTATAGGAGTAGTGGGCCAGGAGCCCGTCTTATTTGGTACTACAATTTATGAAAATATACGTTATGGCCGTGAAGATGCTACAAAGGAACAAATCGAAGCTGCTGCTAAAGCTGCCAACGCTATGATTTTTATTAATAAACTTCCTCAAGGTTTCGATACTTTGGTAGGAGAACGAGGTGCTCAATTGTCAGGTGGCCAAAAACAACGTATTGCTATAGCAAGAGCTTTGGTAAGGGATCCAGAGATATTGCTCTTGGATGAGGCCACCTCGGCTTTGGATACCGCCAGTGAAGCTAAAGTTCAGGCTGCCTTAGAAGAGGCATCTGAAGGCAGAACTACCATTATTATAGCTCATCGCTTATCAACTATACGTCGAGCTGATCGTATTGTTGTCATTAACAAAGGCAAAGTGGTGGAGAGCGGTACTCACAAAGAACTAATGGCTCTAAAGCAACACTATTATAATCTAGTTATGACCCAACTGGGCGAAGATGTCAATGTCACAACTCCTGGCGCTAATCAAAAAGAATTTTTCGTTAATGCCAAGGATGAAGATGAGGATCAAATAAAAATAACGCACACTGAAGAAATCGAAGAAAACATCAAAGAAAAAAATAAATTCTCAATTATTACCATTTTAAAGATGAATGGCAAGGAATGGCCTCACATTTTATGTGGCTGTGTAACATCGATTATTATGGGTGCTGCTATGCCATTATTTGCTGTGCTTTTCGGATCTATATTACAAATTTTGGCTGTCAGAGATAATCCGCAGTATGTAAGGGAAAATACAAATACTTTTAGTTTGTATTTCCTTATTTGCGGTATTGTAGTTGGTATTGCAACATTTCTACAGGTTGGTTTTGGCATTTTTAATTTCAAAAGACCCCCGAAATCTGTATTTCTGATATCGTAGATGAAAAGATTTTCTTGATTTAAAGCCAAGAGTATTCTCGATTAGGTCACCTTAAAAATATATATATAAAAATCGGTTTAGAATCTGCGATGTCACAGACAGACAGACAGCCAGACATACATACTTACACCCATATTCATAAATAAATAAAATGTATTTGAAATCTATTTTAAGAAAATTTTTGATGAAAATTTTTAAATAAAATACATTTCAAACTCATTTTAAATTCTATGAATATGGGGGTTACACTTTAGAGATATAACATCCCTCTTTTTGTTTGGGCGTTAAAAAGATTATTTTCAATAGTAAAAAATATATTAAATTTTTATTGCAGATTTATACATTTGGTGTTGCTGGTGAAAGATTAACAGAACGTTTACGAGGCATGATGTTTGATGCCATGTTGAGAATGGAAATTGCCTGGTTTGATGACAGCGCTAATGGCACTGGTTCCTTGTGTGCTCGTTTGTCTGGTGATGCGTCCGCTGTTCAGGGCGTAAGTAAATATGAATTTATATAATGTTGTAGTGTAATGAATTAAATTTGTCTGATATTTACAGGCAACCGGTCAACGTATTGGTACAATTGTTCAATCCTTGGCTACATTATTTTTGGGAGTGGGACTTTCCATGTACTATGAATGGAGTTTAGGACTTTTGGCTTTGGCCTTTACACCATTTATTTTGATAACTACCTTTTTGCAGCGCAAAGTAATGGCTGAAGAAAATATGGGCACCGCCAAAACTATGGAAAAATGTACCAAGGTAATATTACAACTTTGTCAACCGATTTGAGCAAATGTATTAACTAAATTCCTATACATCTTTAGCTTGCTGTTGAGGTTGTTTCAAATATTCGTACTGTGTCATCATTGGGCCGCGAAGAAATGTTTCATCAACAGTATATGGAAATGCTGTATCCAGCAGTTGCCGTAAGTGGATTCATATAAATTTATATCGCTCATTTACTTTAAGACCGCCATTAGTCAAAATAACGCAGGTTTTGCAGAAAAGACTTTACTCAGATCACATCTTAGGAACAATTTAATAATATTTTTATTTTAAGAGGTGGATATACACTTTTCATTATTATGAATAGGTCATAACCACCGCGACCAAAAGGATCTTTTGTGCAGCCATATCTTTACTGAAGCAGATGTCTAAAGCAAATTATTCAACTGGGTTAGAGAATATATACTTCACCAGGAGTCATCACGGAGATATCCTTCGGTGTCTCTTCGTTTCATAGAGTCTAAACAAGTTGGTCTCAGAGTTACCAATGCTCAATTGAAACCGCAGTGTCCCGTAAACCACTCCGTTAGTAATTTAGGTAATTTTTGTCCACTAACAAGCAGTGACTTTTAGGATTTGTTTTGCGATAACGTAGGGAGCCGTTTTGCTTGTCTTAGCCCGTGAAAGGCCTCCCAATGGGGAGCAAGTTCCATCTGAGCCCAGAAAATATTCTTCTCTTTGATATATTCATGTAAGGTGTCAAGGAAGGGTTCCGGTCCGATAAACCTACGTTGGGCTTCTCTGCTAGCTAGACAGTCAGCCCAGCGCGTTCTTTTCCAGCATGGATATTTACATTTTCTCCTCAAGGATGGCGTAGACTTCCGCCGGGAAAATCATGGAACATTTATCCATGGGAATAAGTTTTTGGAAGTTAGAACCATATATCCCTGCCCCCGTATCTCCATTTTCCTGTTTGGAGCCGCAGTGAACCAAATAAAGTCAACATCTTCGTGCCATGATGTTTGGTTCAACCAATGGCTCCTTTCAGTAATCAGAACATCAACATTTTTGTTCAAGACTAATGTCGGTTGTCGCTGTCCTATTATTCTTATGTGTCCCAACAGATCTGCGGTTTTTATAATGGAGATACCTGCTAGCTGAAGGGCACTTCTGCTGAACTCCTCCTTCACTAAGGGGAATGTGCAGAATGTCACCCAGCGCATATGTAAGAGGGTTTTCATTGCCCCGGTGAGCGAAATACGGTATACCTTATCGAGTAGTTCCCTGACTTGTTCAGTTTTTGGGCACCACACTAAGGCAGCGTATGTCAGTATTGGTTTTATTATGATGGTAAATGACCAATACATAATTTTTCGTTTAAGTCCGCTCGTTTTGCCAAATAGTCGTTGGCAGGCCTTATAGAAAATGACATGTCAAGAATGACCCCAAGATATTTAACTTCACTGGAGAACCTGATAATTGAGCCATTTAATATATGTACATAGGTTTGATGAATCTAAGCTTTCTTCGTCTAGCAAAAGATACAATGATTATCTTTAATATCTGTTAATAGACATCCCCCTATCTTTGCGCCATTTGTCAGTTAAATTTAGGGCTTGTTTGTTGTATTCTTTCGGGTCTTCCACCCTATCGCAGATACGATAAGGTCGTCGGCGTAGCCATATGCTCGGAAGGCTAGGTTTAAGTAGCTCATCGATGACCAACATCCACAGTGGAGGTGACATAACGCCACCTTGTGAACGGCCTCTAGTTGCTGTTATGATTCTCGATGTCTCACATAGATTTAACTCAACAGCCCTGGATGACTTTTCTAAAGTCCAATTTTTATAATTTTCGGAACTCCTTTTCTCTGAAAAGCGTCACCGATCGACTCATACGATTTGTTGTCAATAGGCTTGAGTGGATAGTTAGGGAACAATATAATCTCGACCTTCTTGTAGGAGGAATGGATAGATGCCATCTGGGCCTCGGAATTTATACGGGCTAAATTTAGATAACGCCCATCTTATTTGGTGGATATACAATTGCTCAATTCACAACCTGTTGTAGGTCTTGTGGAACGTATCAATGTTGTTGGTAATTTTACATAAGCATGTTTCTAAACAAATGAGTTTATGAAAATTACCAACAACATTTATACGATGTACAACACATACAACAGGATGTGAATTGGTCAAATATATTTCTATGAATTTAAGGTTAAAAACGTCATAATAAAAGAAACTTTACAAATTGTTTAGCATAGTCTTAGGAGATTCAAATAAATATTATTTGCGATAGTTTTGTATCTTGAAAGTAGCTCCTTCAGGTATGTATGCAGTTTTTAGTATTAGAAGTTTGTTGTGGAAGCTGAAATAAAACACAACGAATGCAAAAATGTGAATATGTATTTTCACTTCCGCACAAGTTAAGTGAGTAGAATAATTTGGCAGTTAATTTCGTATTTTTATCTCGAAAATCTTGGATTTTGAGTTATGACAATCTTAACTTGAATGAGTAATAAGTCTAACTTATGTATGTGTTACCAATATTTAGCCTGTTCGCATAAAACCATTACGGAATTGAATTGGTAATGAAATTACAATCCAATTCCAGTTATGAGTTGGATGAAAAGATAACGAAATTCAAATTTAAACACAAGCGGATTTCATGAATGCATTCAGCAGTTTTGCTGAGAAAATTCAATCCGTATTCGATTCTACAAACAGGCTGATTTTATAACATTTGATTTTACATTTTACAGAAAGCTAAACGCAATACACACTATCGAGGATTTGTATACGGTTTAGCTCGTTCTTTGATGTTCTTTGCATATGCCGCTTGTATGTACTACGGAGGTTGGTGTGTGGTCAACAAAGGCATGGAATTCGGTAATGTGTTTAAGGTTTCACAAGCACTTATTATGGGTACAGCTTCAATTGCTAGTGCTTTGGCTTTTGCCCCTAATTTCCAAAAGGGAATTTCAGCAGCGGAAGGCATTTACAAGTTGATTACGCGGGAACCTAAAATCGTTAATCGTCCGGATGTATCTCAAGAGCCTTGGCAATCCGAGGGTAATGTGTCCTTTAACTCCGTTCATTTTTCATATCCTACACGACAAGAAATTATTGTGCTAAAAAGCCTTAGCTTAGCGGTTAATAAAGGACAAAAAATAGCTCTTGTAGGACCTTCAGGATGTGGTAAATCCACCTGCATTCAATTATTGCAAAGATTTTACGATGTAGATGATGGTTCTGTGACTATTGATACATTGGATATAAGAAATTTATCAATTCCTAACTTGCGTAAACAGTTAGGTATTGTTTCCCAAGAGCCCATACTCTTTGACCGAACTATTCATGAAAATATAGCCTATGGTGATAATACTCGCCTAGTTTCGGAACATGAGATTATAGAGGCGGCGAAAAAGGCTAACATACACAATTTTGTTTCGTCTTTGCCTTTGGTAAGAGCTCGGAATGTTTAAAACTCTACACTATTATAAGCTTTATCATATTTCTTTTTAGGGTTATGAAACAAGGATGGGTGAGAAGGGAGCACAACTTTCGGGAGGTCAAAAACAAAGAATTGCTATTGCACGTGCCTTGATTAGAAATCCAAAGATTCTATTACTCGATGAAGCTACTTCAGCTCTGGATGCAGAAAGTGAAAAAGTTGTACAAGATGCCCTCGAAGTGGCCAGTGAGGGTCGTACAAGTATAAGTATTGCACATCGTTTATCTACAATTGTTGACTGTGATATCATATTTGTCTTTGACGAGGGCAAAGTTTGTGAACATGGCACTCATAAGGAATTACTTGAAATGCGGGGGCTTTACTATACTCTTTATAAACTTCAAACAGGCGCCATGTAAAATATACATTTTAATTTATTCACAACTCGACAAAAGCACATACATACATACTTATGTATGTATGTATGCATGTACATATGTATGAATACATTCATATGAATCATTCATTCGTATGAATCATTCATACAAATTTCTAGTATTATAATGTGTAAGTTTTATTCGAAGAAATTACTGCACAAGCCATAAAACGATTTGTATTTTACATACATATATACATATCGTTATATACAACGATGGCCTTTCGTTTAATTTAACGATATGTATGTATATGTACAATACTATATGTACCCAGTGATAATTCACAGCGTATATATTGTAGGAGTTGGATATTGTATAAGTTTCGCTTTAAGCATGGTACTCTGCTAATCATTTCGTGCGATATGCTGTCAAAAATCCATATAAAAAAATTGGCACAAATTGTTCATGAACAAATTTTGCAGAAAAACATATGAAATGTAATGGGAACATTTTAAGTTTTCGTGTGAAATAATATGAGTGGCATTTGTTTCGCATGGAATTTACAACAAACACATTGGATTTTCTTACAAACGTAAGAAATTGAAGCATAGTTTCATGGGCTAGTTAATATTCGTTAGATGTCAAATTTTTCGTAAGATATAATCAATAATGCCCTAGATTTTTCACAAGTTTGAACAGAGTACTAGGCTTTCTTTATAAACTAATGTTTATAAGCAAATGTTTAAGTTTATAGAACTTACAACTTAAAACTGCTACAATATGTTATGAGTTGAGCAAATATTAATAGCTTAAAAACTAGAAATTTTATTGCTGTTAAAGCTGTTTTTAGACTGTTACACAAGCTGTTAGACTTCTGCACAAAATGCTACCCTGATATAATGTTTTGTTATTGATTTTTTAAAACTTTCGATAAACTCATTATATCAGGGTTGCATTTTCTACAGAAGTCGAACGGCTTGTGAGATAGTGTAAGGCAGCTATAACTAGCAGTTTGAGTAGAATTAATTAGTAGATAAGTAGTTAAGTTTTGATATTTATTACAAAAATAAAGATAAGAAAATGTTGTTTTTTATTACTAAATAGCATAACTTTTATATTTTTTTTAATCACGGTTGGCACACAAACATACAAAAACACATCCCTTATTTTCTCAAACAACGCCGTAACTCAAAAAATTAAATTTTTGTGTTGATAATGGAGAGTTGTGACATTGCTTGTAGTTATGAAATACATACATATGAAATGCGATTTCGAATAATTCAAAAAACCAAAATTAAAAAAATGTTTCGACTAATAAAACATGATTTCATTTCGTTCAATAGTAGTATGTTTCCACCAACTTTAAATTACGTAGATTTAGGACCTAATTTTATATATCCCCAGTGATAAACATCTCACTCGCACGTCGCCTACTAAGGTGAACGCAGAATAAAAATAAGTAAATTTTGTAAAACAATACGACATTGCGTTGGATTGCCACGTTTGTCACTTGTATTTTGTCTTATTTTAAATGTGAATTCAATGTTGTCAATTCATTTTGAGTAGATCACCCTTGTTTCAGTTGTCGTTAATTATGCTGTTAGCGATTTTTTGCGAATTTTATTATTTACAGGTAATTTCTTTAATACATTTAGCAATTTTTCGCTAACATGTAATTTTTTCGCGATTTTTCTGAACTTTTTATTTTTAACGGCTTTGGCGATTTCTTTTTTCATCACATACCTGATTAATTTTGGCCACATAAAAGTGCCAAAAATCACACTGTGCAATGCTGCATATTAAAATGGCTGCAAAAACCTCAATTCTATGGAAAAGTGCTATACTGCACAAAAAGGTATTAAATATTTATGTTTACATTCTTTAGGAAATAAAAAATGTAATATTGGTGTTTCTTAAAAATTTTTTTTATGAATAATTTTTATTTTTAAATTTTTTTTTATGAAAATTAAGAGAAGTCCTATTATTTTGACTGGCTAATTTTATGAATATTCAGTAAAATGGTTAAATTGAGAGGCTTAGTGCAATTACTCGGTAAGCCACAAAAGCAAAATATCGAATAAATCGACTTTTAAGTTTAAACAAAATTCAAAATTGTATGGAATTTGGAAATTTCTACTGTAAATACGCAGAATAATTATTTGCAAAATCCTAGAAATTATCCAAAAATTTCTCTAGGATGCAAAGCCAAGGTACCCACTAAGGGAATGAGCACATAAAACCAATTTTTGGTTTTATGTGGCGTACCGAGTTATTGGACTATGGCCTTCGGGCATTTTAAGCCTATTTTCTTTACAGTCTTACCGATAATCCTTGATCAATATCTTGATAGAAATTTCTGAAATCTCGTACATACATAACTATCAGATTAAAATATATGAAAAATGACAGGAAAGACAATCCCCTTATCGTGTTTGGCGATTTTCGCCTTCGACTACGACAATTTTGTAAAAGATTAAAGGCACCACGCTACATTTTTCTTTAATCTATTACAAAAATAGATTTCGTCTTCGACGAAATTCGCCAACACGATAAGGGCCATTAGTTAAAAAATGTTTCTAATCAAATTTTCCTAGTGATATGAGGGTTAAGAGCCAAATAGACTACGCAAACGACTTTCCAAACATGGCAGGAGTTTACGTTTGTACAAGCCTGTTGTGTAATCTTTGACGGTGTTTTCGCGTTTGACAAGCGGATTGGCAAGACGTTTGAAGAAAAATAAAAAAATATAGACATTTTGACTATCAATATTGAATCTGAGACAAGCTGCTTGTGTAGTCTATTTTTAAATTGGTTCATTTGCAACAAAATTTCCATGGAGTGAGGTCGTCGTTGAAACTTAAAATTTAAATTAGTGATTAAAGCGTAAAAGACCTATGCTTGTAAGAGCTAGTTTTGTGTAGTCTTTGCGCAAATGAAAAAAGTATGTTTGCCACCCAAGTCGCTTGCGTAGTTTATTGGCACTTTATGTATTTCGATTCGAAAAAAATTAGAAACACATGTGTAAGCTGCACAATTTCTAAGAATTTTCTTTTCGAATCGAAATATATAAGTGTCCTCAGCATTCTGGGTGGGGTTCTAGGGCTAAAGAGTCATGAATTCGAATACAAAAGCTCTTAATTTATGAATTTGTAGGGGAGAACATTTTGTCGGCTTCCTACTATTGGTTAAAACGCAATTTTTCCAACCATCACCTATACTTTTATATCCTAACCGGGTTCATGAAATCCTTTTGAGTTTGAAACGAAGAGAAGTTGCAAAATTTGCCTTCAAAAACGAAATTAAGATTTGATGAATTGGAGTTAAGAAATCGCTACTTAATGCTTGAAAGCAACTTTCGCTACGTTTTCATGAGCCCATTCATATTATTATTTGGAATGGAAATACATTTCCAATTCATTTCGTAACGATTTCTATTAATATTCTCAGTACATACATATGTATTTTGTTTTAAAATCTGCTGCTCATAAAACATTGTTTTTCTGTAACGTTTAATAATATAAAAAGAGGAACTGGTTGAAAATTACTATTTCACCATAACTGCCCACCATGATGTACACATTCACAAACTTAAAAATTCACCTTGTAAAGGAAATGATATATTTAGTTTCCCCAATATCCATTAAAACATAACTTTTATAGTTCGTATTTAGAATTTTGCGTTTTTTATTGATTTTTTAAATTTAAAATACTTTACATGTACTTTGTAGTGGATCGTTTATTTATATCATTTTCCTATTAAAAAGGAGTGGGGAATAAGAGTTTTTTTGAGTTCTTAATCTCTTTTTTACGTTTAATTATATAGCTATAAGTCTCTTATCTAACATGATTATTAATTTTAACCAGTAAGCGCTGAATTTCATCTCTGACAAAAAAGAGTTGATGTAGTTTTTGTCTACTTTTCTAATTTTCTTTTTATTTATTAATTTATACAAAAGGAGGACTTAAAACGTAATACGTTCTCTGCTAATAATAAACACTAGAAACTAAGAAAACATCTATTAAGAATTTTATTACATTTACAACGTATTACGCCTTATTAAATGGCCTACAGGTCTTGGCTGCCAGAAAAATTGGGAACCAAGATTAAGGTAGTATAACAAACAATAAAAAAAACCTTATACTACCAACCAGAGGATGATGAATGAATATGAATCCAATTTAAACAAGAGAACATAACTTCCAAGTCCTAGAGTAGTGAAAAAATAACTTATAGCGAAAAACAATTATATAACTATACATATAAAATTATTAATTAATATTAATTTAGAAGGGGAGTTTGAGTCTGTTTAATTCTTTTCCTCCTTCTCTTTTTTGTCTTCGGAACTTTGTTCGGAACTACTGCCACCTTGTTGACCTTCGCGTTCAGAAGCCATCTGTAATAATTAGTATGTAAATTTTCAGTTGATACCTTTTAAAATTCATTTTTTTTTACCTTCTTGTAAGCCATTTCGAAAAGCTTCAACGATGATTGTTGCAACGTACTTGTGGCCTTGCGAACCTCTTCTGGATCAGCAGTGTCTTTGTTCGCCAACATCGTACGTAATTCAGCAATTTCTTTCTTTAACTTTTCACATTCTTCAGCAGGCAATTGAGCTTTGAATTCTTCCATTTTGGTTTCGGTATCATGAACAATGCTTTCACCTTGATTAACCAATTCGACAAGTTCGCGTTTCTTCTTATCGGCAGCTGCATATTCCTCGGCTCTCTTAACCATGTTTTCGATTTCGTCTTTGCTGAGACCACCGCTGGATTGAATAACAATTTGTTGTTCTTTACCAGTTCCTTTGTCCTTGGCAGAGACATGAACAATACCGTTGGCATCAATATCGAAAACAACCTCGATTTGTGGTACACCTCGTGGAGCTGGAGGAATACCGACCAGTGTGAAAGAACCCAACATTTTGTTGTCAGCAGCCATTTCACGTTCGCCTTGATGCACCTTGATTTCGACTTGAGTCTGACCGTCAGCAGCGGTGGAGAACACTTGTGACTTTTTGGTGGGAATTGTGGTGTTTCGGGTAATAAGACGGGTGAAGACACCGCCCAATGTTTCAATACCCAAAGACAAAGGAGTGACATCCAAAAGTAAAACATCTGTGACATCTCCAGCCAAGACACCGCCTTGAACAGCAGCACCTACAGCTACGGCTTCATCGGGATTCACTGAGCGGGAGGGTTGGCGACCGAACAATTCCTGAACAGTAGCTTGTACTTTAGGCATACGAGTCATGCCACCAACCAATAAAACTTCACCAATATCCGATTTGTTGACCTCAGCATCGGATAATGCCTTTTGACAAGGTGCAATTGTGCGCTTGATAAGATCAGCAACTAAACTTTCCAATTTAGAACGTGTCATCTTTAAGTTCATGTGTTGGGGACCAGCAGAATCCATAGTCAAATAAGGTAAATTGATGTCAGTTTGTTGGGAAGAAGACAATTCGCATTTAGCTTTCTCAGCCGCTTCTTTAAGACGTTGCATAGCAATGGAATCCTTAGTGATGTCAATACCACTGGATTTTCTGAATTCCGAAACCAAGTAGTTTACAATTTGATTATCGAAATCTTCACCACCCAACATAGTGTCACCGTTGGTTGACTTTACTTCGAAAACACCCTTTTGAATTTCCAAAATAGAAATATCAAAGGTACCGCCACCCAAATCGTATACCGCAATGCTAAATACAGCAAATAAGGAATAATATTATTTTTTACTCATCGCGTTAAGGTCGGTGTAAAAAACTTACATTTTATCATCGGTTTTATCCATGCCATAAGCCAAAGCGGCTGCGGTAGGCTCGTTAATTACACGCAATACATTAAGACCAGCAATTTGACCAGCATCTTTGGTAGCTTGACGTTGAGAGTCGTTGAAGTAGGCGGGTACTGTAACAACAGCATTCTTTACAGGAGTATTTAAATAGGCTTCAGCTGTTTCCTTCATTTTAGTCAAAATGAAAGCACCAATTTGAGAGGGAGAGTACACTTTTCCATCGGTCGATGAAACCCAGGCATCACCATTGGACGCTTTCACAACCTTGTAAGACAAATTCTTCATGTCTTTTTTTATTTCGGGATCCTCAAAACGGCGACCAATCAAACGTTTTGTAGCATAGAAAGTGTTGGCGGCGTTTGTAACCGCTTGACGTTTAGCGGGCATACCAACCAAGCGTTCACCATCCTTTGTAAACGCAACATGGGAGGGAGTTGTACGAGCACCTTCAGCATTTTCGATAACTTTAGCCTGTTTTCCTTCCATGACGGCTACGCAAGAGTTTGTGGTACCCAAATCAATACCGATAACGGCACCTTTGACTTCACCGGATCTGGAGAAGAATAATATGGATCACGTGTCGTTGATAATATTTATAAAAATTTCAATGTGTATTTTTTCTCATTTGCTTGTTTATGAAGTTTTGATGATAATGGGATTATTTTGAGTAACATGCGTTAAACGTTCAAAACACAAATGTAAGTGCATAATAAAAGAACGTGTGTGTATGTGTGTATGTATGTATGTATATATATTCAGAGCTAGATCTCACTCCATCCAGCATTGTACTTAAAATTCAGTTTGCGCTCATACAAAAACACTACAAATTTTACGTTTTGATCACTCTTCTGCAAGGGAAGTTCCAAGAATTGGTATTCAAGTAAACTACACTGATATACATACATATTTAGAACTGACTTACACCAAAAAAATCTAGAGTTCCCAATTTTCTAAATCAGGCCTTGTAGGAATTTAAATTAAGCTACACTCAGAAAAAATAAGCTTCATTTTGTTTCACGTTGATTCTACATGATCTTCAAAAACCATTTTTCCGTTGGAAGTAATAGGTCTGTTCATTTACTTTCCTAGCAGAAACTAGCAACGAGAGAGTAAAGCAGGTATTTGTAAAATTATTCTCCCAGATATGAAAAAGTAAAAGGCTAGAAAAGGCTGAGCTATATTAAAACTTGGCCATAGCAAAAGGCAGGATTTTGTCGGACGCATAAAGTTTATTATTATTACAAATTTACTTTAACATGTCAGGTAGGATGAGCTTGCCGTTAACTAACTTATCGCTCACTTTCAGTTAAAGTAAAGTTATAACAAAGACAAGCTGTTTATCCGTCCGGAAAAATCCTGCCTTTAACTATTGCCATGTTGTAATAATGGCCCTAAATCGTACAAAAATAATTACTAAAAGAGGCTAAATATTTGTTATTGAAAACTTGATGTTTTCTTTGCTATTTAATAAGGAAAAATACATAGACATTGTTACACTATGCAACAAGAAAATTTAAAATACGTACCGCTATATTTTTCTAATGCGTTATGGTCCTCTAACTACAAAAACAGTCGAAATTTTAAATTCTAAGGATCATTTTTTTTAATTTTTTCCTACACTTAGCAATTTTTTAAGGAGCAGTTAACCGATTTCATCATAACTTGCGAAGGCGTTGTCCAATTTTATTACCATTAAAAGTCTTTAAAGAAAACTATCTTTTTAATACTATTTTTTTATATAATACCCAGCTTTGGAATTATTCACAGCACAATGATGAAATACATATATTCTTGTTTTATAAAAAAAAATCTAAAATGCTAAAAATTTACCACTTTTATTAACTGATTATAAAGTTGTACAAATATAATAAGCTTTATCTTATGAAAATCGATGGATAAATATTGATTTTATTCACTATAAAGTGAAATTACATGATTTTTGAAAAAAATCGAGTTTTGAGGATTCCGCTACACCGAAGTTATCACATCTTGGGAAGGGCTGTCGAATATTATTACGAAAACTACAAGAAAACTTTAAACAAAATTACATTTAAGCCGTTTTAATATTTGTTATAGTTTTTTTAAAACAATTTTGCATAAAAAAGTATATACATATCGCGACCTTAGTATTGTTTTGTCCCATATGCCAAAAAGTCGGAATGGAGAAAAACAACAAAGAAGATTTACATAAATTTTTCTCAAAATATATCAGATAGAATTTTTTTTGTATTCTCACCACTGCTTCCATCATATGTTTGGAAGAAAAATGTACATTTTTGTGAATTTTCAGCAATCCGATTAGAAATGAACATATTTTTACTGAAAGTAAAATATCTTGTTTTGTGCTTCAGTAACCACTTTTTTTATTTTATTTGTAAAAAGTAGCTTTTGTTGCTCCATATGCATACTAACTGCTGTGTATTGAGTAACTTGTTATTGAGATGAAATTTTCTACTTTTTATTAAAAATAAGCGTATAAATGCAAGGTAGATTTATTTACCAGGTACTCTTGATTCCAAAGCTGTTTACTCTTTTTTTATTTGTGACTATCAATTTTGTATCAAAGTACACAAGTTATGTTGTGTATGTGTTTTAATAATTTGACATTTTCAAGGAACTGCGACTACCTGATACATAAATCTACCTTGGTATAAATGTTATTAGAAATGATATTTACATGGAATAAAAAGTTAATATTGATGAAACTTGGTATTTTACTTGATTTCTGATTTGTATTTTTTTATTTAAAAATTTTTTTTTTTTACAAAACATTTATGAAAAATTATGATATCGAGCACAATGAATGCTTGATATCTCAGAAACCAGGAACAATTTGGCGAAACAGTTTTTGGATTCTGAAAGAGGGTATTCAAACTCTATATACCCCATACTTAACCCAATTTTTTTTAAATGGTCGGTGGGCCAAATCAATACTAAGGTCGCGATATGTATTTCATAAGTGCGGTCTGAATATTTTCGAATCCATTGAGTATACAAAAAAGATGTACGGCTTAAAGGCAATTTTATTTCAAGTTTTTAGTGCCTTTTTTAATAAAATTGGACTGCACGTTTCTAAGTTATGGCCTCTTGAAAAATGACAAATTTTAGAAAATTAAAAAAAACTTATACATAGAATTTTGTGTTGTTAGCAGACTATAACACATCAAAAAAAATTTTGTAGTAATCAAAGGTCATCATAAAAGTTTCATTTTGTTGCGTAGTGTTATTAAATAAGAAGGTACTTCAAGTAGATAATGAAAACAGAACAAATGTACCTAGTTTTAAATACAGCTTATTTTATGCAATGCATAATTTGTTCTTTAATACTCCATTGCAACGAAACTAAAAGGAGTATAAAAATATTTTTGGTACTACATATTTTGAAAAGAAGTGTCCAGTTCAAAAAAAAATTATTTATTTTTTGTAAAAGCTTACATTAAGCGGCTTTAAAAACATGAAACCTAGAAATACATTTTTATTTATTTATTGCAAATATTTATATTAAAATATGTACCTTCAAAATAAGAAAACTAGAAACAAATTTTTATAATGTGGAGAAAAAAAGTTACCCCTTTTTGAGACTAAATGAAACAAGAAAAAGGCTGGAAAAAAGGTTCGAGGCTAAAACGCAAATTTCAAGGCTAAAAGGGTAAATCTATCGTCGAAAAGGCTAAACTGGCAACGCTGCTAGCAACCCAACTGAGGTTCGGTTGCCATTTATAATCGACCCATTATTCGCGATAAGTGTGATTATATTGAGCCCTATGTAAATGTTTAGGCTTCTACTGTAACGCTCGACGACGTTATAATCAAAAAGAAAATAACGAAACCACTATAACTTGTATTATTTTATCAACTGTTTTCCCTCTCCTGTAAAATTTTGAAAATTGTAAAAAAATAAAAATCTGCAAAAGAAGCAATTTTATTTGTTTTTTTGAAATGCCTCCCTAATCCCTTATCAATCTCGTTCAAAACTATGTAAGTTCGAGTAAGTTCTGGTTAAATATTCCATACTCGCGTATTTATTCCTGAATTTCAAACGTACGTAATTAAAATAATCTTTTTGTGGTAT
Source organism: Panzeria rudis (assembly GCA_956483635.1). Taxonomy (NCBI): domain Eukaryota; kingdom Metazoa; phylum Arthropoda; class Insecta; order Diptera; family Tachinidae; genus Panzeria; species Panzeria rudis. The sequence goes on from OY101450.1 coordinate 145,031,448, forward strand.
TATTCTACTTGTAAATAATGTACATTCAAGAAATCGAAATTAAGTAAGCACCGAATCGAAGAGGACGGTTAAAAATTGCTTTAAATCAACATGGAAGAGAGACGTTGCAAAGTAAGGTTATGTTTGGTAGTTAATGCTAAGACCTTAAGAGCATTAGCACTAAACTCACTTCGCCGTTGTTTAATCAGTCATGTTTCTGTGTATTTTGAGTGCTTCTCTCTTCTGCTTCAGCCACAAACCTAAAGGTCCGCCAAAATTCCAAAGTATGTGTGGTAGTGGTGTTGCGGTTGATTGAGTTTTGTTAAAATTAAATCGTTGTGCAATTTAATTGCTACATTTAAATTTTTTAGTCGTACGCAATGTTACTTAAAATTTGTAAAATTGGTTATTTATTAACTAATTTATTTATTACCTAAAATTTAAATATTTAAGAAATTTATTATTTGACATATTGTCATAATTTTATTTTAAATGAAGTTTATTTGCTGATAGTTAGGCATTGTCTATATGGATTTCATTGGCGCTTTAATTTAATTATAATATACTTAATTATATTTTCAAATTTTTGGAAGACTTATATAGCCAAAATGACGAAAAATTTCTAAAGATTGAGAGAATAAGAAACAATCCCTTAAATTTTTTTATACTCAGAAGCTTGACGAGCAGCAAAAAAATGTCAAAACATCACTTTTACTGTGAAAATACGCAAAAATTGCCGAATTGCAAACAATCCGCAAAATTTATTAAACATCGCTAAAATTGTAAGGAATACAAAAATCTCGGAAAAAATCGCGAGAATGATGAAAATTAGCAAAAACTTAACATTAAAAACATAGAAGTCTGAGAGTGATTAAAAATCGGTAACTGTTATAAATACAAGAACTGGCTAAAAACACATTTTTTCGCGAAAATCGCGAAGAACACCAAAATTGCAAACAAGCCTTAAAAATAGCTAAAATTGTAAGGAATGCGAAAAGCTCGGAAAAAATCGCGGAAATGAAGAAATTTCGCAAAAACTTGGTAAGATTAAAAAGATCTCAATGTCTGATATTGATTAAAAAATTGGTAAAACTGTTAAAGCCAAAAACTGAAAAAAATACTTTTATCGCGAATATTGTGAATTTGCGTAATTTTCGCGAATTTTTTTTAATTTTTTGCACTCCTTACAATTTTAGCTATTTTTAAGCAATTTTAATTAATTCTTGTTTGCAGTTTTGCAACTTTTCGCACATTTCCGCTATTTTCGCGATAAGTGATTTTTTAGCCGGTTCTTGGCTTTATTACAGTTTTATCGATTTTTAATCACTATAAGACTTTTCTATGTTTTTAATGTTAACAAGTTTTTGAGAATTATCGTAATTTTCGCGATTTTTTCATAGTTTTTTGCATTCCATACAATTTTAGCTATTTTTAATCAATTCAGAGCTTGTTTGCAATTTTTTAATTTTTTGGCGAATTTTCGCTATTTTCGCGAAAGTGATTTTTTTACCAGTTCTTAGATTTTTTACAGTTTTACCGATTTTTAGTTCACATAAAACTTTATTGTTTCTTCGATGTTAGCAAGTTCTTGCGTATTTTCCTGATTTTTGCCGAGTTTTTTGCATTCCGTATAATATTAGCTACTTTTATTCAATTTTAGGGCCATTTGCTATTTTTAAATTTTTCGCGATTTTCGCGACAAATGTGTATTGAACAATGTTTATTGAAAATTTTTTCATTTTTGCGATATAAGTAATTTTTCTACTTTTTATCCTCTTTTAGAGCTCTAGATATTTCCAGTTAATTTTAGAGATATTAAAAATAGATTTTATTTGTAATAAAATACATTTATAGTAATTTTTATTGTTAAAGTAATTATTAACCCTTTATGAGCAATTACTATTACTTTTGCCCAAATACATATAATTGTACTTGATATCTTCAATTACAATTAAAATAATTTGTAAATGCTAGTATATCAACTAAACATTACATGTAATTGTAATTGTTCATGCCTCAATTACAATTACATGTAATTTTAATTGCTCTTTAGACAATTACACATTACAAGTAATTGTAGTTGCAGTGTACCAATTACAAATTACATGTTGTGCATTTGAACATGTAATTAATTACAAAATGTAATCATTACCCCCCAAGCCTGGTATAAAGGTGTAGAAAAATAAAATATACTCATATCGAATACAAATTATTTGCTTGATTTTGTATGTTTCTAAGCCTACTACGCTTATTTTATTCTTCCTGGATAATGGCATTTCCAATTTAATGCATCGAAAAGAATTTTTTGCGAAAAGATAAAAATGGTAAAATTGGAGTAAAAGGGGAGTCCCATTGTGTATCGGAAGTGAATAATTACGGCAGTATTTGTAAAAGAGGCAAATCATATGAACACATTAAATGATGTGAGAAGCCTACTTTTGAAAACATTTTGGATAGGATTGGGCTACTCTCGATAGTCTAAAATATTATAGATTTCTCCAAGAACACTAAGATGAGGCTGCATTAGAAGAAGCAACCGATAACGAAGAAACTTTAATGGATAATGAAGAAGAAACAAGAGTATAATATTTGTCTTAAAGTGCTTTATTTAGATTTGACATTTATGTGTAGTACCGATTCAAAACTCATGTTAATTTTATGCAAATGCCTATATTAAAAATAAATTTACAAAACTGGCTACGTTTAAATTAAAAACACAAATTTAAAGATTCCTATTAAAGCATGGTTATATTTATTTTAGGAAAATGACCCTGTGTGAATACTATTCAATCATATGTAGTAATATAAATTTTCATAATTCCATTTCAGGACTAGAAGGTTATATCGATTTTCTCAAAGTTTCGTTCTGCGGTGTTTGCAAGTGGACTAGTCACTACTAATGTAAGTGTTGTTAGATATGTTTTATATAACCTATAATTACTATAGATGACAAAGTAAATAATAAGTTCCTAGTACTTCTGTGTACACGTTTGTGCGTTTGTGTTGTAAGCCATTGCAAACACACACATTTTTAAGCTGATTTACAAATATCAATCGCATCGATGAATTATCAAATTAGAAATTAAAAATTTGCCCAACAACTTTTATTAGGATTTCTTTAATGAAGTTTGCAATGACGTAACAGTTGATGGAATTTCGAAATTAAATGCATTAAACACAAATTTGCTCACATGATTCCGGCCGGTTAAAATATAAGAAACCATAATTACATAATGAGGTAGATGAATTAATGAAAATATTTATTTAAGTTAATAATATCAATAACGAAATAAAAAAAACATGGATAACAATTTTAAACAGATTTTACAGACAGACTTACTTGTGACGCAATTGGGAGGCGATTCCATTGCCCAATACTGATGATTGCTGAAAAAATATATAATACATATTTTTTAAGTAAATCGTTTATTTAATTCCAATGTTATCAATTTTAAGTCTTATATAAAAACTTTATAGGCCTTATTATTTCAAGTCGTATTATTATTTGGCACTTACATTTTCGAATATGCTAGAACATTTTCCGGCCACAAAATTGGATTGACGTTGACCAACCAAACGTGGTAAAAACTTTGTAACACGCAACATTTTTTATAATATTTTATGTTTTGTTTAATTTACACCGGAATTTTCAATTATTCTTTTAAAATAAAGCAGGATTTTTCGTCTGGAAAATTTTTTCCTGAATTTCACAAATGGCGTGCACGTTTTTCAAGGAATGAGTGTTAAAATAACCGAGTTGCTAATGATTATGTCAGGTCAGATCAGAAATTCCAACAACAGTCCGCCTCATGTTAAATAAAAGTACCAATATTCAGTTTCAGTCCATTTCGTTTTTTTATGCATATCAAGCGCTCTAATTTTAATAGGTGGCAGCGCAGCAGTAATAGTTCAACGGGTGATTTTTTGGTGAACGTAAAAGACACTTTTCACAGAATATGTGAAGAAGAAACATGTATGAAACAAATAGAGATGGACTTATATCAAGCATACACCAAGAAGTAAAGCGATATATTATAAGCCACCTAGCAATGCTAATTCCCCTTAAAGGTGGACTTATAGTACAACAGCATACATGCAAGCAAATATGTATCGAAAAATGTGTCAATAGGGCATTTTGAAATCTTGTATACAACCAAAACATATTTATATAAGACCCCTTTTACAAGCCTGGAATTGAAAGACAGACAGACGAAGTACGATGGCGAGGGGGTGACGAGGTAGAGTGTGTAGTACACGACCATCTGTACCGGAAATTTTTTCGATTCTCTCTCTCTCTCTTCGTTTTCGTCATTTGTATACACATTTACACACATCCCATAAGCAAAATGCTAGAACTGATGCTCTGTCTGTCTATTAACTTCCAGCTTGTAAAAGCTTTTGGCAAGTTCAAAAGAGAAGTGAAAAAATGTCTGCGCATCAATTTCAGCCTTGTAAAAGGGGTCTAAGTCAAATTCATTTTAATATCTGAGCAAGGCATATTTATACCAGGGAGACTTGCCTCAATTCTCTTTGGAAACTATTCACTTTGGATGTACGGCAAAATATGTCAACAAAGCATATGACATCTGAATTAATCAAAAATACAAAAGGCGGAAATATGCAATTAATAAATAATAGTGTTACGTCTCCAATTATTAAAACAACAAATTCAATTAGGGTATAAGGAATTTAATAATTAGAGATAGTAAATAATGTTAATACAAGTGTTCTGAGTTTTATTATAAGTTTCTCGTTCGGCTACTGTCGGATGAAACACGAAGAACGACAACCCAACTTCAGCTACTACAAACAGTGATGTCAACTCGCTTACACTGAAATGACGAGCAGTTACTATAGTACAAATAGTCACCTAACTGTCCAGTACCTCGTTTCTGTATTTCTCGCATCGTAAAAATGTTCACATGAAGTGTGAAACAAAAAAATTTCATCGTTTCTCCATTTGTGAGTAGGAACTGTTTCTGTATTTCAATCCGAAAAGCCAGCTCAAAGATTGAAAGAGTTTAAATTGAAAATTGCAAAAGTTGCAAAGAAATATATACTAGGATCCCATCCCGTGGTCGAAATTCACCCACTTGATCCGTGACCGTAATTGTTAGTAACCGGTTTTTTAAGCAAAAAAATATATTGTGCATATCTAGAGAAAAATACCTTTCAAACCATATATGTTTCATCAATATTTGTAGACAATACGATTCTTAAAATTGTACGACAAAAAATTGTGTGGCCTATTCATATATAAAATAACTTATACGTATAACATATATATGTATTCGTCCACATATGATTCTAGTTATAGAGTTTTATTCCAGCATATATCACGTTAAAACCAAATAACAAAACCCCTAAAAATATTTCACTTTATTTAATAACAATATAAAAATATGGCATCTCTTTCGACTTTGAGGTTATTCAACAAAGTAGAATAAAAAATATTTTTTTATTTTATTGGAGCAAAATTCAAAATTTTGTGATAAAAGCAATAGCAATTTTGCCACTTGTTTAACCGAGTTTAAAACTGTTGTAAAAGTTGTGTAGAAATGTCCGAAGAACTTGGCTCTGACAATGAATTAGAGGAAAACTACTATACTTTTCTTAATTTACCCAAAAATGCAAGTATTGTTGTTGTTGTTAATTTACAAAGATATTTTGTAATTTTCATCATCTTCATGATCATTTTGGTTTACCGAATTTAGGCTACCTCCGACCAGATAAACACCAGCTATCGAAAGCTTAGCCGCATTTATCATCCGGATAAACATACGGAACCGGAAAAAAAGCAGAAAGCAGAATTAATGTTCAATCGTACCAAGAAAGCATATGAAGTCCTGTCGGATCCTCATAAAAGAGCTATTTATGATTCCGTTGGTGAAAAAGGCTTGCGTACCGATGGGTGGGAACTAGTACATCGTACAAAAACTCCAGCAGAAATTAGGGAAGAGTATGAAAGACTCGCACAATTAGCAGAGGAACGAAAGCTATTGCAAAATACTAATCCTAGAGGAAATATTACTATTAATGTGAACGCCACTGAAATATTTTCTCCATATGACGAATCTGAAATGCCGCATATTGAAATTTCGTCAATGAGTATTTCCCAATCAATTGAAGCACCGTTAACAAGACGGGACACCATGAGTTTAAGTGGTAATCTAATGTCTTCAAATGGAAATGGTTCAGGTGGATTTGTCGTTTGCGGTAGGCGCCTTCTGAACAAGGGCTGGTTGCAGTTAGATGCTGGTGCGGGCAACGGATTACTAATGGCAGTTAAAGGCGGCAGAACTTTAAATTCAGTTTTAACAGTAAATGCTGGAGGTCAGATGAACTTTCGAGAAAATGGGGTTATACCGGGGCTCTTTTCTACTTTAGCTGTACAGCTTGATAAACATACTATGGGCTCACTGACATTTAATGCAGGTTCCCAATCGAGTATGACAACTCAAATAGATCGTACAAGTGAACGCTATTCCTGGTCCACATCCTTTGTAATAGGAGCTCCGCATATATATTACAATATTGCGTATACTCATAAGATGATTGAAAATGAAATGAAACTAAGAGTAGCCGCGAAAGTGGGTACTTTTGGTTTTTTGGCCGAATATGGTGCTGAAAAAAAGGTATCGAAATATAGTTCCGTTTGTGCTTCCGTATCTCTAGGTGTACCCACGGGGGTTATATTAAAGTTCAAGTAAGACCTCTTTTAGCTTTTCATTGTTTTAATAATTGAAGTCAATACAAATATCTTCCATATTTAGAGTTATACGCTCTCAACAGACGTATATATTCCCTATACATTTAAGTGAGGAAATTGTGCCTGCAGCTGTATTTTATGCAACTGTTACACCTGTTATTGTTTGGTTTTTCGTAAAAAAATCTATAATTGAACCAATGCAGGCGGAACGCAAAAATATTGAAATCGAAAAAACAAAACGTAACAATGAGCAGCGTATGACATTGAGACGTCAAGAAGCAACTGCTGCAGTAGAGTTAATGCAGCACACGTATCGGCGTATAGTAGAAGAGGAAACTGAACGTAATGGTTTGATAATAACGAAGGCAGTATATGGAATGTTGGAAGAGAATGGTTTTGATTTCATACCCACTGCTTCCATAGATGTCACAATACCAGTACAATGCTTGGTAAAAGATGGTATTTTACTATTATATAATACATCTAAGGTTAGTAGAAGCTCACACGTAAATATGTACACTACTAGCGTATTTTTCTATACAATTTTCATTTAGAGCGATTTGCCTGGTTTTTACGATCCATGCATTGGTGAATCTAAGGTTTTACTGTTGGAATATATGCACAATAACGTTAGTAAGTCCCTGGTTATTAAAGACTTAGACGCTGTTCGACTGCCACGATAACTATATGTTATATAAATGCTAATGTTTCTATTTATTAATTATTTCAAAATTTGTTTTGCTTAAAATAATACAATCTAAAACCGTAAATATTAGGCAAATGTTTTATATTTTTATTAGTTAATATCCACGAACACTGACTACAAATGTCTCATAATTAAATACTTTAAAAGTATGTAAATAAAGACGATAATATTAAAATTTAATAAGGATAGCTTCATCCAATAAAAAATTAATGTCTATTTTCTTCGCCAATCATTAAATTAAATTATAAACTAGAGTCGAAAATTATTTCAGTTCATATAATAAATAATATCTGTGTCGTATTATAATAACATCTTAAGTCTAAAAATCGTGTTTGGAGATATTAACGGTTTAATGTAAACCCTGTTGTTTTGGTATTCTAGAAAGTTAAAAAATAAACCGTGATAACTTTCTCAAAAATAGAATTATTTGAAAACGGATTGGGTATAAATTTAGATTGTAAGAAGACGAACCAGCATATGGCCTTAACTCTATTTTGGCTTCAAGTCGACTTAAGATGTTATGTCAAAGGGCACGGATATGTAAATATTCAACACATTATGTAAAGACCCATAGTTATTCTATTCCACTGTTGTTGATTTCGCTAGAGACTAGAGACGGTAGAGAAAAAGAAATTGCAAATAAAAAACAGTCTGGTTACTCTTTTGTTTACACTTACACAGCTGATCATAATTTCGTGGAAATGTCATCTCAGTCATGATATTCTATTGATTTGCACAACTGGTGAAAAAAAACAGGAAAATAATTAGGTTGTTTGAAATAATATAAAATCGAACGTCTAGATGGGTTCTTTTCAATGTGGACTCCCAGCCATAGCACCTACAAATCTAGCCTAAAGTACTTTAACTATTAAATTTAGTTAGTGGTGGGTGGTTTAGGTGGTGACATTGGAGGATGACGAGTAAAGTGTATGTCGCATTACGTTACTTGTTTTGTGGTGTTTGTATGCTGTTGGCTCTTAATTTGCTAATTGACTATTTTGCTAATAAATCTAACATCTCATCATCATTTAGTAGATTGGGGTAAGAGAATTAAATTAAAAGTAAATTATAAATTGAAAAAAAACCTTGTTGGTGTACTTGTTGGTGTTTTCAAATAGGTTACGCAAAACATACAAGTACAATGGAACCATACTAAACCAAACAGCAATTAATAAATACAACAACTCCTTGTCATCTGCAATAGGAACATCTTCTTCAGCTTATGCAAATAATAATAATAATGCTTCGTTACTTTATTCAGACGCTTCCAACAACAACAACTACATCAATAATATTAGTAGGAGTATAAGCAGCGAAGTGCAAAATATAACAGCTTTACAACTTTGCCAGGATCCTGTAATTGAAAGTAGTAAGCAAGTAATGCTTTTATATCTTTACAAAATAATTATTTTCTCTTATCAAACTTAGGCAGTCCCTTTGTACCTAATATTACTTTAGAATCTCTTGATGTTGTTGATGCCCAATTGGGTCCTCTACTGGAATCCGGCGGTGCTTTCAAACCAAAAGACTGTATAGCTCGATACCATGTTGCTATTGTGGTGCCTTTTCGCGACCGATACGCACATCTTTCGATCTTCCTGCGCAATATGCATCCATTTCTTATGCAACAACATATAGCCTACAGAATTTTTATTGTTGAACAAACGAATGGCAAGCCTTTTAATAGAGCAGCCCTTATGAATATTGGATTTTTAGAAGCCATGAAACTTTATAAATGGGACTGTTTTATATTCCATGATGTCGATCTATTGCCGTTGGATAATCGCAATTTATACAATTGTCCGCGTCAGCCGCGACATATGTCTGTCGCCATAGATAAATTTAATTATAAGTAATTTATACTTTCCTTTATAATAATATTAATCCGTTAATAACTTTTTTTTAATTTGTTTGAAAGGTTGCCTTATCGAACAATATTTGGTGGTGTGTCGGCTATGACCAGGGAACACTTTTTAGCTGTAAATGGATTTTCAAATTCATACTTCGGTTGGGGTGGAGAAGATGATGACATGTCGAACAGGTATGTATATTACCATTTGGGGGAACAAATTGGAAATATTTGCATAAAAAATTGGTATAATTTCGTTGAAAACTAAAATTTATTATTAGGCTTAGGCTCGTAACGTTATAGAATTGGGCTTGATTAATATTCCAAGGAACAAGGGAAAAATTAGTATCAAATTAATTTTTCAATGCACACAGCAGAACATTGCAGCGCTACTTTCGGAAGCCGCTACACTTCCATCATCAGTACTCACGTGTATTTTGCTCATGACCACTTGTCAGGTGACTTTGGTAAATGTGATTTCGATTCTTATACAAACTTTTCGTGAAGATTGAATACGATAATTAAATCACTTAAGTTGATATTAAACTTCATTTTCCCAGTGTTGCTGTTGGTTTATTTTTCTTCATTCCCATTTTTCTGATTTTTGTTCTACTTAAGTCAAACTTTTTTGGTTTGATTTTATACTTAAGTATATATGAACATGTAAACATGTGAAAAGCCCACGCCAGTAGCTAATTGTTTATTAATATGATTATTTTGAACGTATTTGCTTGTGAATCCAAATTGATTATTAGGCTAAGGTTCGTAACATTTTTAGAAAGAATTGGCCATGATTAATATTCCAAGGAACAAGGGAAAAATTAACATCAACTTGATTTTCCAACGTACACAACAGAACATAGAAGCGCTACTTTCGGAAGCCGCTACACTTCCATCATCAGTGCTCAGGTGTATTTTGCTTATCACCATTTGTCAGGTGGCTCTCTTGAATGTGATTTCAATTCTTATATATACAAACTTTTCGTGGAAATTGAATACGAGAATTAAAGCACTTGATATTAAACTACACTTTCACAGTGAAGAAAAATAAACCAGCGGCAATACTGGGAAAGTGCAGTTTAATATCAACTTAAGTGATTTAATTCATGATGAATATAAAAGTGGGCAGTGCCACGCCTATACTAAGTAGATATCTTATATCATGAAATCTATAGCAGTCAGAGTATTCAAATAAAGTATGGGCTATTTTTAGAGCAAAATGTGAAGTATATCAAAAACTTGGTGGAATGGGACCGGGGCAAGGGGTACTCGCCATACAATGTAATTAATAGTGAGCTATCTGGAAAGCTATAAAAGTATGCATCTTTAAATTTGGTATCACTTAATTTCAATACAAGATACAAAGTAAGGCACAAATTAACGGGGTAGGTGCGAGGGAAGGGGCACTCCGCATAAAAAGTAATCAATAATTACGTAATAACTGGAAAAACATAACAGTAAGAGTCTTCAAATTCAGTATGAACTAATTTGAAGACAAGATAGGTAAGGTCAAAAAGTAAGGTAAAAAATTGACGAGGTAGGTGTGGGGGATGGAGTACTCCAAATGCAATGTAATTGATAATTACTTGTTATCTTGAAAGCTATAATAGTATTTTAATAAAATATACGAAGTTAGGCAAAAAACTGACGGGGTAGGTGCTGCGAAAGCAGTACTCATCCCCCTATATCTTGGCAATTTATTGATCTATTGGAAATGACCTATCCTAACTCGATAAAAAACTTATCAAAGGTATTATTAAAATAGTTTGTTTATTCACTTGAGCTTGAATTTCTCAAAAAATACTTAACCGGTTTTAATCAAATTAATATGTATATATATTCTGGATCTCTGGTTTCTGAACTGTAATATTTTTATCCGCGAAGGCTTTACATTACCGAAATAAATTTACAAACCACAAATTTAAAAACCTTTTCCAAAAAAATTAGCCAAATTAATAACGGAAATAAAGAGACTACTTCAGTCACTTTGAAGTATTTTATTTAGTTTTTTCTCTTATCCAATTTATGATTTTGCATTTCACCTAACGATATATCTTTTTTTTTTACAAATTCAAATAAAATATATTACTCTCTGTTTTAGATTACGTAATGCAAATTTATTTATCGCGCGCTATCCCATAAATATAGCACGTTATATGATGCTGAAACATCAGAAGGAAAAAGCCAATCCCAAACGTTACGAAAATTTGGTAAATGGTATCAATAAAATAGGTAATGATGGCTTAAATTCGATCAAATATGATATTTATAGCTATAAATCGTATCCAACGTTCAGCTGGTATTATGCTGAATTAAAAGTATCCGAGCAAAAAAGTTAAAAAGCAACGACAACAACACAATTATGAAGGCTTTGTGCAACATGTATGAATTATATTTGAAATTGAAAACTTCTTCTAAATTACTAAAGAATCTCTATACTTTATTTACCATGAAAAATATTGTTACAAAAATTGTAATAAGTACAAAGAAGTAATGAACATGTTGGCCCTTATTGTGTTAGGCGATTTTCGCCTTTGACTACGACATTTTTGTAATAGAAAAGAAAAATTTAGCATGATGTCCTTAATCTATTACAAAAATGTAGTCGAAGGCGAAAATCGCCAAACACGATAAGGGGGATTATTTCTTGTGGCAGCGCGAATAAAAACTAACACTAAATTTCCATATCGTTAGAAAGGAACAAACGCCATTTTCAACAATATATAGTTCAATTACTTAACTTAAGAAACTACAGTCTTCTCGTTATATATACATATATTTTTTGCAAATGAATTTTTTTTGTTCCTCTTTTTCATAAATTTTTTCATAGACTTAAAAAAATTAATAGTGATATAGTTATTAAATTGATGATGAGTAAAATATATGTAAAGTAGTAGACATTTTTTTTAGTATTAAACTAATATGTATGTTATACATATTTCGAATATTCAAAAAAGGATATTATAGCAACCCAGATTTATTTAAAAGAAAATCTTCCATTGCATTCCAATGAATCTCTTGTTAACTATTTATTTATTTTATTGGCTCTTTTTTGTTGATATTTTTTATTTGATATCTATTTTTTATTCTTGGCTATAATTTTTTTTAAAGAAAGCATATCTCATTACTATAAAAAATATAAAGAAATTTCGCTATTTTTATTGTATCTTTTGATTAATCTTTTTTTATTGGCAGTTCAACTTTTTGAAATCTATTTTTCAATTGGGCTTTAAAGCCCAATTGAAAGAAAATTACAAAACAGACACAAAGAAGGTCAAGAATATTAAAAAACGAATGTTATTTCATTTTCATTTGATTTGATAGTTAGTAAACACTCATTTAAGTCTATATTTTCAATACGTATATTCTATAGAATCTCTTAATTAGTTTATTTATAAAATAAATCATGGAACCAAAACATTGAAAATTTTATCTTTATACATTATAACTTTTTCGGACTATTTAAGAAAAAAAATATTGTATTATATGTAAGAAAAAATTTTATATACACACATGAAAACGAATTGCTTTAATCAAATATAATAAATAAATAATTGGAATCTAAATAAATTGTTTGTGATACAATAGTAATGTTAAAAAAATAAATGAAATTATAGCTCATTGATATAAAAAATTAGCATACAAATTATTTGTAAATTATAATAATTATTAAAAATCTATTTAGAACCAATTGCAAAAATTTAATGTAAATAAGATACTTTCTTTTTTTTTAAATAAAATTTTCAAACTAAGTAAAATATATTCTTATTCAATACACATTGATAGAGACATGTGTTATTAAGGCAATTAAGAAAAAACAATATAAATTGAAAAATTTCAGGGTGAATTCTTCCACAAATCTATCCAGACACCGTAAAAATGTCTGTTTGTCCATGAATTTTTCTCGTGAAGGCCGCCCATGTTCAACAACCCTATCGCGAATAACTTTTCCCATGAAAAAACACCAACATTTTGCGACTATTAGTTTTTTCTTCTCCTGTAAAAAATAAGTGTAAAAACGTCCGTTTGCATTTAAGGTTCCGATATACCCTTAACATTTTTGTGAAGGGTATAAAAATATGAGTTTTGAAATCTTTATTAACAGCATGTTTCTACATTACAAGTCACTCTAAAATTTTTGTTAATTTGAGTATAAAATTTTGTTTTACGGTTCTGTAGTACATATGGCATGTTTTTTGAGTGTAAACGTTATAGTTGTTAAGTTTGTACTGTTTTTGGGGGTTCCTTATTACAGTTTAAACTGTCAATAATGTCAAAAAAGGACGGATAGAAAAAAGCAGCCGTCGAAAAAAGTTTATGAAACAAAAATTTATGTTTGTTTCAAAAATAATCGTCCTTATTCCAGTTGTCAAAGTACTTTAAAGTACATACTAAAGAAAATATTTGTTATAGAACGAGAAGAACCACTTATAAAAGCTTGTAGAAGAGTTGTTAAAAACCCCTAGCAAAATTATGATTATTTGCAAAAAGAAATATATACATAAATGCAAAAATCGATGTAAAGTTTGAAATTGATTAAAAGTCGCTCGAACTCTAAAAAGGTTAAACACTTGGAATAAATAACGCCTGTCGCGAAAAGGTCGAAAATTGGCTAAAAATCGCAATATTGGAAACAAATTGATTAAAACTTACTAAAACTACAAGGAAAGTCAAGCACTCCGAAAAAATTGCGAAAATTATGAAAATTCGCAAAAGGTTGCTAAAATTTTGAAGATTCTAAAGCGCAATATTGATTAAAAGTCCCTAAAAAGCAAGAAAGACAAAAATTTGGAAAAAGAAGAAAATAAAGAAAATTCGCGAAAAATTGCCAAAGTCATAACTTTGATTAAAACCGCAAAAATGTAAGGAATGGAAAAAATTCGGTGAAAATCGCGGAAATGCCGAAAATTCGCAAAAACTTGCAAACAGCGGCATGAAAGAACGCGAAAAAATCGCATGTTTGCGAAAAATTGTTAATGTATTAAAGAATCACTAAACCTGTAAACCTTGCTAAATTTTTGGGTTCAACGGGCTCGGGTTTAAAGTCTCTATAAACACCGGTTTCACTCCCTGATTTTAATATTATGACCATTTTATGAATTGGAAGTTTACATGAATACGGATCTCTAAAATTTTGCCAATTTTTTTTAATATAAAATATTTCCTTTGGAGTTCTGTTGGCACATTCATGCATAAGATGTAAAACTTTCTGCAAGAAAAATTTCAAAGTTTAAAGATGCACAGCAAGATAACTTTCATCTTATAAAAGGGGGAGTAAGTCATGATTTAGTTTTGTTATTTATTGAACTAAGAAATAAAGTTCTGTTTTGTTTCAGAACCGGTTTTATTTAGCATTTGTACACACATATTTAGTGCTTTCTCTAAGGAGTATAAAATTTTGATAGTATCACGATAGTATCGTCGATATATCGATAGTTTTCCTAACTTTTGATAGTTTAGAATCGATATATCGATATATTTTTTTCAAAATATCGAAAGTTTTCGATAGTGACACTATCGATAGTTTTCCACCTCTAATATATACATACATATATACACACATATACAAAAAACATACATGCATACACACACAAACATACATACGAGTGCTTTCGAGTATATTCGTGCAGCCCTCTAATGTACATGAAGCGAAGACTTTTTTGATTTACTCTGTTTCAAATCTGTTTTCAAAAATTAGGATTTTGTAAAAGTAGCAAAATCCTAATTTTTTGGAAAATAATATAATTGAATGATATTTAGTTTGTTAGAAATGCCACAAGCATTCAGATTTATTGTTATTCCTTTTCATTAATATAAATTTGTTACATTTTACTTTTTTTTAATTTAATAGAAATTCAAGTTTCAAATTTTAAATATGGCTTAGAAAATCGAAATAACAATGAAAGTTGGGGTTTTTATTGTTTAAACTTAAACTAAATATTCGATACATCAGTTTTATTTTCATTATTTTAAAACTTTTATTTTATCAAGGTATGTTAAAATTAAAGTTAGTAAATTTTTTGCTTCTTTTAATCATTTATTTGTTCTGTTTTTAAACTTAATTCTTTCTCTAAATATTAGTTATTTTGACATTGTGAGCAAATAGGGTAAAACATTATACATATTAAAATGGAGCATTAGGGATCAACATTCATAAAAAAACAAATGTTAATTTATTAAAAACAAAAATAGCAGTATAACAATTATAATATACTTATATACAGTAGATATTGTATTGGTCAACTCAAATATAACGCTGAAAATTTATTTTTACATAATTGAACAGGGCATAGCACAACATAGTGGCAAACAAACGGGCACCATGGCACCACCTGTTTTAGTTTTACTCTTTGATTTATAACCAGATTCATATTCATACATTCCAGAACCTTTTGCCCAGCGACCCTAGAACAAAAAACAAAACACCATATTTATAGAATGAGTGAAATACTAACGAATAAAACATTCAACTTACACCTCCTTGCGCGCCAGAGTGCATTTCCTCACGTTTCGTCAACATCATTTCATGGCCGGGTGGATAATAAACGTCTCTTCCAGCTCTATTAACGGATGGCACAATTTGTTGTTGATTCGGTGAAGCTACAGCTGTTTCGATTTCACGTTTGCGTGGTGTATTCAAGTCTTTTCTATCGACAACATCTGACTAAAAAGTAAATTTTATCGATTACACAATGCAACAAAATTGTGTTTTTTTTTTAGAGCTGTTTAAATAAAAATAGCTGAATTCTTATGTATTTTCATCTGCTAATTACGATGGCATCATTAGTTTTTTCCCTAACAGCTCTAGTTTTAAAGATACACTGACTTTTAATACTTGCATAATTTACACAATTTGTTTGTATTATTCGCTTAATATTTCACGAATGGCCCTCAAAACCTTAAAATAGTTTCTGGACTATTAATCTACACAAAAATTTCTTTTATTTGAGTAGGGTCATATTTGGTATATCAGGATATTTTCGGAATACGGAAGAAAATTTTTCAAGTGAAATTGTCATAAAAAATAAATGTGTCAATCATACTAAACAGAAAAATTTGTTCCTGAAAAAATCAAAAATTAAAACTAGTTTCAATTAATATCGTAATTGAACCACTTACTCATGTGATCAAACACAAAATTTTGTAACAAATTTTACAAATTTTGTGTAATTGAAAATTTGAATTTCAGTGATTGAATATGCAATTTTGTCTTAAAATTGCTCAAAAAATATTTCATGTACAGACACGACCTTTTACAGTTTTATTATATGCAACTTCAAACATATCCGTCATTTATTATCCGTCGACTATTAAAAATATTTACTTATGAACTTGAATTGTACATTTTACCAATAATTTTATCTTTCAGAGATTAATTAAATATTAAATTAAAAATGTACTTACATTATTAAATGACTGCATAAGTTCTTCAACACGTTGAGGTGGATTTCCATTGCCAGCTGGAAATTCAACACCATCGACAGGGAATGGTGCCGGGGGCATTGAATGAGGTGATGGTGTACCATAATCGGGACCGCGACGATTCGTATTCGTATTTGTTGTGGACGAAGAATAATGATAAGTGACACTACCTGGAGGTGGATTACCATTTGGTGGATAACCTAGTCCACCATTTGGCGGATAACCGCCAATGGGCCTAGTTGTGGTTGGCGTGGTATTTTTGGAGCCCATTAATGGTTCATTTGGTGGACCGCCAGGACTGCCAGGTCCACCATGTATAGTATTGACGGTATTTGTGGACTCTTTGTAAAAGTAACGATGAGTGGTGGGGCCACTATGAGGTGGCGAGTGAGGACTATGTGGTCCGCTGGTGTATGCAATAGGTTTGGGGCTTAAGTTTGGACTTTGTGGATAACCAGGACGCTCTGTGGTAGTAGTTGTTGTATTATTTATATTATAAACAATTGTAGTATCATTTGGTATGGGATTTCTCGGTTGCAAAGGCAACGTATTATTTCTCAGTGTATTCGATTCATAGTGTTCACGAACTTCATACGATTGATTGTTGACAATAGGCTTTTCAATGCCTCTATTTAAGGTAGAATAACTTTCTGTATTATAGACAACAGTTTGTGGTATGGCATGAACTGGATGTGGCTGTATCGCATTGCTAGTTTCATTTGTTTGCACCGTATTGTTGTAGACAATGTTCTTACGATTTAAAGTATTTGAGGTAGCTGGTGCAATTACGCCATTTGCGGGTATTTCGTAAGTATAGGTGCGTACAGTTGTAGTGACCTTAGTACCTGGTACTGGTAGAATATCTTCGTTTATGGTTATATTCTTGAAATCTTCTTGTATGTCAGCAGTGGTGGCGGTAGTCGAACTTACAACTGGCACAAGTTCGGCGGCTTTATTCAATGAACGATTACTTTCATAAATTTTAGTTTTCTTGGTTTCATAAAAACCTCCACCAGGCGAAAGATTTTCTATATCAAATAATGAATAGTTGTAAAATTAATTATCCTTAATAGAAAAACATTTAAAAAAAAGCTGACAAAAATTTACTTGAGCCATACGATTTATCCAATGTCTGATAATCACTACGTACTAAAGATCCATTTGATCTTATAGTACTGTAATCTGGCGATGGCAAAATTTCTACATCATCTAAACCTCCGCCATGTTTTGAAGTTTTAATGACTCGTGTTGTTTTTGTTACAGTACCACCTAAAGGATCTTCATTTGTAGATCGTTCGCTGATTTATTAAAAAAAATATATATATATAATTTGTCTAATGGAACAAGTTATGCATAGTTTATTACATCATACTTACATAGTTCTATAATTTAGAGAGTGATCTTTTAAATAAAATTAACAAAAAAAAAAAAGGAAATAACAAATTGTATTTAATTTAATATCAGTCTTGTGAAGTTTTACCTCTATCTCTTGTAATTTCACGCTCATTTTTTAAATCCTCTAATAGAGCATCTAATTGATCAATATTTTTATCGGACGATTTATCACTACTGTATGAATTGTTATTAGTCCCCGATGTCGAATATTGATATGAAGCTTGTTTGTAGCCGTAACCTTTGCTTTCCTAAAATATATTAATACAAAGACTTTTAATTAAACACAAAATTTCGCGTTCAATATGGAAAATTTTAACGATTTCGGATTTTAAAAATAAATTACCTTGTTGCCACTTCCCCATTTTGAAGGTGAATCTCTTAAAGAAGAGGAATAGTTTTCAGAACGGCTACTATACTGCATTATTTATATTAAAAAATGCTGGGTTCCTGCAAAAAAAAGTTAAATAAAATATGAACAAGTTGTGTATACTGTTTTATAATTTCAATTGAGATGAAGTCATTTTATATTGAACATCATGATTTTTTTTATATTTTTGTACATTTCATGTAATTTCTGATGATTGTTTTTTATTTTTCAAGGAATCCAGTTTTTTCTCTTTGCAAATGTGCAAAAAAAAAAATTCAATGCCAAAATTAGTCATTATGTATTTGTATTTTGGAAACAATTTTTAAATATATTTAATAAAATTGTTTTGAGTATGCATTTGACCTCGAAATTTCTTTGCATTTGTTGTTGTCAGGGAATAAATAAATACATTCATAAAAAAACAGGAGAACTAGGCAAAAATATTTTTCCATAGGTATTTGGGATAAACGATTTTTAATAATTAATTAATGCTGGGTTTACATGTTTTACCAGCATTTTCAAAGCGGACGCTTCTGCGTTTTGTATTAAGTTCAAAGGATTATATTCACCTCACTAGTTCTCAAGACTTCAAAGATTTCTACATGTGATGTATAGTTTTAACACAACTACTAAACTTAAAACTCATTTCTCTCGGTGGGCAGCACTGGTATAGAGTACTCAAAAGCCGGAAACGGACCCCGGGTTTTCGTCTTTAATTAATTAATTGACTGGTTTGTGTTTTTGTGCCGGTTTACCAGCTTTTTAACGTAAAAAACTTCCGTTTTTATAATGAAAAAGGACTAAAAAGATTATCTAATTTGGCTAACTTAAATTTCATAAAAAATAATCTAAAGACAACTTAATCCGATTTCACATCATGATTTTAATAACAGATAAATTGAATAATTTTCTATTAGAGCTTGGAGGTCTTTTAGTTTTTTTTTATAAAAAATTTTAATTTATTTATTTATATGTATACCAACGGTGTGGCGAAGTATTGAAGCCACGCCACGCCGTTGGTAGGCTTCTTCAGGAAAAGGAGCTAATTTGAAATATATATAAATATTTAAATTAAAAATGAACTATTTTTAATTAAATAAATATTTATATTTAAAATTTTCGCCTTTTCCTGAAGAAGCCTACCAACGGCGTGTCGAAATATTGAAAATAAATTTAAATTTTTCATAAAAAACTAAAAGGCCTCAAGCTCAAATAAGAATTATTAAATTACAGATAAATTTATTAACATAATGTTGTTTTTGCATAATGTTGCAGTTTTGCCTGTTAAAATTCGATAACAGGTAGTAAAAATTAGAGGCGCAATTTCCTGCCTTATGTATGCAAGATACTGTTATATTCCGCCAAAGTATACATTAATAAATAAAACTCAAATATGACATATCTACATATTTTGCTAAGTGTATTTTATTGCGCTTATACATAGTTTTAGGGTTCCCAGTTTTATTTCATACCTTATCCCCAGTTTTAGATTATTCGTTCCCCAAAATAGCTTTTTTCTCATCCCCAAAAATCCCCACAGTACCTTAAAAAGAAAATCCTCTTGTACGTAAATTTCAGTCTTATCTACAAATTATTTCCGAAAAAAGAATACGAGAATGTTTGTTATTTCTAAAGTACATTTTGAACAAAAAGACAAATCTAAAAAGAGACCTCCTTCCTAAAGAGGTGAGAACGAATGTGTATCGAATCTTTTAAGAAAGAGTGTAGAGGCCTTCTAGAAGGCTATCCTGAGAAGGCAGAATATAATTAGTTTTGGATCTTATTTCAGCTCTTTAAAAAGTCCCGTTTAGTGAATGCCTCGTAAGTTTTACCACTTCAAACTCTTCTGAATAATCGGTTAATGCAATTTTGTTGTACATGTTGTTTGTATTAAAAAGTTTTAGCGTTTGAGAAGAAAACTGAACTGCTTTTAGAGTGTTTTTGTATGGAGCGATTCGGAGCTATTTTTGTGTTTTACTGATTCACTATGACTCTTTAAAGAGGTCTAGTAAGCCACACTTGACTGGTATCTTGATTTCAAATCCCCAACGAAAAAAGTGGTTTTCCCCAAAAAATCCCCTGGGGATTTTCACAAAATCCCAATAGCCCCCTATTTGGGGACAAAACTGGGAACGCTGCATAGTTTAAACTTTTTCAAGGTCAGTTTATAAATCTTTATGATGTTGTTTTCCTTTTTCGTAAAAAAAAACAAACAATCAAACTACACCCGTTAAATCTCCCGCTCTCACTATACCGCTAACATGTGTGTGTGTGACACATGTTAGTATGTGATAAAAATCTTAAAAAAACATTTTAATGTCTCCATTGATTACTTAATAAAAGAAAAATTTTAATAAGAAAAGCAAAATATAAATTTTAGACTCATCTTGCAGTAGCACCAGATTGAATATTGTATAGCTGTAAGTTAAAACTTTTGTATTTTCCATTCAATAATAAAAGTGTGACTGCCTGGCTGTCATACAATTAACTTATTTATTCATTCATATTTATGTACATACATATGTAAGCATGTATGTATATTTGGTGCCATAATTGATCATACATACATTTACGATAAATTATTCATAATAATAATTTTTCATTATACCTACAAATACGCTCAAAATATGCTGATGACCGGATTTGGCCCTGAATTTTAATATATTTTTTTTTCATAAATTTCACCGACTGTCAGTTATATAGAATGGTGGAAGGTACGGAGAAAAGATACAAATAAATTGTACTTTTTACAAAATTATAAAACCAAAAAAATAACAAAATTGTATTTATACTTGTGTGTTCATTAACGATCAGTTTTCATTAGATCAAACTTCAATGAACGAAAGACCGACCGAGCGCGCATATGGTGCCTAAACAAGAAGGAAAATTGGCTTTTTTTAATACCCTACATTATGCTATGTATGTATGTATGTTTTTGATCTTCCAAGCAAAGTGAGATACTTATCAAGAGAACTCGAATTACTTATGTATGTATTACAAACACTTTTGAGATTGATAAGAAACGGTAAAATAAGATTTTAACAAGAGTCATGTTAAGGCTTTGAGCGGCGCGTAATTTGTCACACATAAAGAAAATTGGATTTAAAAGTAAAGATTATACGTACATATGTTCATACATACATACATACATACATACATATGTATATATGTATATGGTTAAATATGTAAATGTATGTGTATGTGATCGAACTTTATTTGTCTCCTACAGCTGAATATCGTGTAAAGTGTTATATGATCGGTGTAGCCCAAATATTAGTTTTTCTTTCGAGTTTTATAGTTTTATTTCATTATTGTATTTGCAATAGACAGACATCAGTTAGCAGATTTTCTTATTTTCAAAAGCACAAAAATTGCGTCTAAAAATAATTTATAATTCAATGAAAACAATAAAGATTTGTAAATAAAAAATTTGTGCTTTTGTGGGCAATCTTAAATGAGAAAAATAAATTCAGTAAAGTGCGACTTTGATTCGAATGCGAAGTACGGACACCAACTATTTAATACTACATACATACATATTTCTTAAATACTCGTTTCGTTTTGACGACTTTATTCATTCTGCTGTATTTTTTCTTTCGTTCTGCAGCTTTTGTTCGTTTTAACGATTTTTTCGTTTTGGCTTTTTTTTTGTTTTAGCGATATTTTTCGTTTTGGAGTTTTTTTCGTTTTCTTTTTAGTTTTGGGTTTTTCAAGTTTTGCAATTTTTCCGTTTGAAAACTTGTTTCGTTTTAGTGATCTTATTTTCGTCTTGTTTTAAATACAAGTGAAATTTTCTTTCGCATTTAGATAAACAGACAGAGAATATTTCAATTAGGTATTATTATTTTTGAGTACTATTTTTTAATAATGAATAAATATATATTTTTTGCCCTGCCCCGCTGTGCAAAGTTAAAACTTTGCAGAATCAAAATATTTTGGAAATAAATCGACGGTCTCTTGACGCATAATCCACTCCGTATAAAATTTCACATGGACATAGCAGAGAGAGTATTCCTATTTAACCTCCTCAGGAGCGGAGTTATGAAGTTCCAAAGTAGGACACTTCGAGCTTGTAAAATATTTCAACGCTTGCCATTTTTCTTGTTTCTCGCACGATTCCAAAAACTATTTGTGCTATACCCTTATAGAGTTCTAAAAAAATGGTATGAAAATTTAAATTTCACAACTTTTCGAAACTTGGTACACTATTTTCAATATATCGGATCCAAATAACAGAATTTGATAGAAATATTCCTTCTGGGTTCGAAAATATAAAATTTTTGCCCTAAAAATCATAATTCTTTTCTATTTAGAAAAATATGGCATACGGTTGACCTTACAGGCCATCCATGGAACTTCCCGCCAACTTCAAGCTCAAAGATGGAAAATCAATTTTTGGAGTAATTATTATAATTTTTTAAATTTCGGCCACGATATTTCTCAAACCACTTAACCGATTTATATTTGCGGTATTCGGTGCAGTTTTTCAAGTTCAAAAAAGTAACTGAATCCTAAAAATCGATTTGACAAAAACTTTTAGAATTGTTAAAATAAAGCGGTTTTTTCGAAATTTTTCGACGATATCTCCCGAGCCATTCAACAGATTTCAATCAAAGTCGACGTTGTTTTATTAGCTTAACAGCTGATTAGATTTTGGATTCGATCGGTTTAGTAGTTTAGAATTTATTTGAAAAAAAACTTTTCTTGGAAAATTTTATTTTCGAAAATTCTCAAAAGCTACTGAGCCGAATCCGTTCATTATATTATGAAATCTTAGTGAGGCCTTGAATGACATAAATTTGGTTCCGATCGGTTGAGCCGTTCTTAAGTTATGAGAGGTTTACATACAACACACACTCGCACACACACACACACACACAGATACATCCATACGAACATAATCGTAAGAATAGCCATGATCTCAAAACGTCGAGATCTGACGAAAACTCGATTTTCGAAAATCGGGGGGTGAAATCAATAACTTCCTATCTTTGATTGCGGGAAGTTAAAAAAATAAGTAAAACTCGCACTGAAAAAGCAATAGGTCTTATCTATGTATTGGTTATTTTTTCCATACGTATACTTAATCTTAACACTATAATTAATTTATTTAAATATTACGTATACTTAATGTTTACTATCGATATTATCGATATTTTCTCAAAAATATATCGATATATATCGTCGATATCATTGCAATATATTGGTATTTTTCAAGAAATATCGACCATATCAAATTCGATGTTTTGGAACTTTGGTTTCGTTTTTCGTGCAGTTAAAAAAGAAATCGAATACACAATCTTCTTTAAAAAAAAATTTGAAAAAACATGTGAACAAAATTCAAATAAGATTCAAAACCAATACCGGTTTTTCATATTTTTTTAATGAAAAATATTTAAATAATAGAAGAACAAAATAATTTTCAAAGAATTTACAACTAATTAGATAGTAATATAACAAAATTAAGAAATTTTCGAAAGTGGAGTTAGGCCTTTTAGTTTATGACACATCCATATATACATATGCGTTTTTATATGAACATCTTTTTTATAAAATATTTAAATTTCAATGAACATCAATTAATTCAAGAATATACACTTTTATATACATTGTAACGATATTGTGAAAAAAACTTAAAAGTTAATTAAAAAAAATATATTACATACGTGCGCCTATAACATCACATAATATTTTTATTCTTTATTTTATTTATTTAGGTTAATAATAGTTAAATACTTTAAGTTTCGTACATATTTAATTTATTAATAAATATTATTTTAATTTATGAAATCATTTTTCTTTATTAATATTTTGTAAACAACACATTAAATTTATTAAAATTTTTTATTCGGAGTTCAATATACAGTTTTTTTTCTAATTTGTTTATTAGAACTAACTGCAATCTGTACAGAATGTACATAGTAGGGATGTAATCGATACAGATATATCGGCGATGCTTTAGCTTTGCCGATATATCGTTATCGGCGAAATTATGATACTTCTCGGCGAAATTATGACACGATGATACTTCTTAAGCTTTTTCTGTATATCGAGTCGATTTTAAAACGATTTATTGTTCAAAACTGAATAACTTTTAATTTGGTGTTACGTAAATCGTTCGATTTACTTCAGAAGAATTTGAGTACAAATAAAAATGGTAAAAATATTAAAAAAAACATCGTTAAGCAGATACAGGAGCAAAATAATCAAATATATAAATAATAGGTCAAAATTTGTTTTATTTCATCAAATATATTTTTGATCATGTTTGCAGTATATGTATATGTCATATTGATAGTATTTTTTTTTTAAATTTATTTGAGAAGAAATTTTTGTAAAAATAAAATAAAAGTTCAAATAATTAAAAAACACATTGAATTATAAATACAAAGTGATTTTTACCGTTTGGAAAGAATTTCTAATAAAACTATGTGAATTCGGTTTAGAGAACACCAATAATTTTAATTCGTTTTGAAAACGAGACACTTACTTGGTTGGATTCAGTTTACAGAACAGCGCCGATAATTTATTTTTTTCTTAATTTTACCATGAATTCAAATTCAATTCGTTGTTTTTTAAATCTTATTAATTAATATCAATTTTAAATATTAATTGTAATTTTGTGCAATAAAAAAATTAATCTACTCGAGTTTTGTTAATTTTAACTTGAATCCAAATTCAATATGCGTATCGGTATCGCCCGTATCGGTATCGGTGGCGTATCGCCAAAAAGGCGTATTGTTACATCCCTAGTACATAGTATGTACTTATGTATATACATATGTAATTTATGCCCCACTCACGTGCGATTTTGGAATGTGAGATGTAAGAGGAAGCAACAAAATATTTGTATTAAACTGGATTGAGCGGAGAATGTTAATGATGCTACTAAATACTATCTAGACAACTTTTATAAACGTACTGAAACAAAAGAAAAAATTATTTTTTCTCTACCAAAAAGCACCTCGAAATACACACAAATTTCAATATGATTTTAATTGATTTTATTTTATTTATTTATTTTTTGCGAGAGGGCGAAAGTTATAATGTGTTTTAATGTTGTTGTGGTTGTATGTCTAATTTCGCTTTTAAATATTTTTTTGTTTTTGCATACCCAAAGTCAAATAAAATGATCTCATCGTCATCATAATAAACGCCAGTAGCCCGTCCGTCCACTAAAGCAAATAATAAATAAAACAAAAACTCAACAAAAATCCTGATTTTCTAGAGATTTCTGTTTTTTTAAAGAAAAAAAAAAACGAAATTATGTATAGAGGAAAACGCAGATGAAAAAAGGTCCATCAAAAACATTCTATGCCATCTGCAGGGTTGTCAAACCTTTTTTCGCATGCTACATACATATGAATATCGAAAAATTTATTTTAAAATATCGCCAAAATAGATTTTATTTAGTATCTACTAGAGATCTGCAACAAGCCATTTGAAACATCTTTTATATCGCACTATGTTTTTCCAAATCGTGCTTTGATTTGACTTGAAATTTACATGCTAAGTCATCACACCATACAAAAGCCAGAATGATTTACAAATCACAGGCTTGTAAGTAATACTCGTAAGTCAAATGTGTGTAGAACTATGAACACGAAAAGACCGTTTTTCCTTTTTTGTTTTTATGTATGTTTGTATATGGATTTGTACATATTTATGGACTATTATATACATATATGTAAATTGAAAATTTACATCCTTCCAGTTGTCCGATTTATCTAAAATTTGGTAGACACCTTTACTGAGTGTTGCCGTTTTGGTACTTTCGCGGCTTTCAGTAATGCCGTTGTTTTCCGGCTAACTTCTGGGATTTGGGGGAGATTTCTGTAAACGTTTTTGGGAATCCGCGGAGATTTTTGTAAAATTTTTGGGAGTCCGGGGAACTTCTGGAGTTTTGAGATTTTAGTCCTAGTTTTTGGGAATCCGGGGAGCTTATGAGATTTCGAGAAGATTTTTGTCCCAGTCTTGGGGAATTCTTAGACCGGTTTTATGTCTATGGGTTATGTCCTTGCTTAGTGAAGGTGTCTCGACTAAACACCAGGTGTCTCGGCTTCCGGTCCAGTTTAGGACTATAAGAGTGTCTGTTAAAAATAATAATATGTACATATGTATAAAGGTCTGCAGTTCCCGTTATAAAAAAACAAACAGTGTTACCAACATTAAAAAGCATCTAAAGGTGCTTAGTAGTTTCCAGTATCATTTATTAGAAAGCTGAAATTTGTTACACAAGTATGCCTTCATAAGCAACTAATGAAAAAAATTTAAAAATGGGCACTTCTCATCTGGGGGACTAGGGTGCCCCTTCTTTGTATGGGGCACTTCCGGTATAGCTAGAAAGCTGAAATTTGGTGCACAGGTAGGTCTTGATGGGAAAGTACTAAGAAAAATTGGCGGGGGTGGCGAGGGCTGAGGTGGCCCTTATTTGTATGGGGCACTTATTGTACCAAATAAAAGCTTGGAAAAAAGAACTGAGATCCGCACAAAAACATAAATGTGAAAATAAGGCCAAGCTCCTATCCAAAAATTTCGGCCGTAAGAAGTACGAGTATTGAGATTGCCTAGAAATGAGATGGTATTGTACGTATCAAGAACTTGGTCCTTATTTTGATCTCAGTACTTTTTACGGTCGAAATTTTTGGATAGGAGCTTGGCCTTATTTTCACATTTATGTTTTTGTGCGCATATATTGTTACTTGGAGATGTGAATAAAGCTACAAGTTAATGAGTACAGGAAGTTGTTCAAAAAAGAATTGTAAGTTAAGTTTCTGTTGGGATATTTAGAAAATAAAAAGTAACTTCGAATTGTCATCTGTGATTAATTATAAATAAAATTGACGTCATTGTTTTTTTGCAGTGACCATGAAATCTTTTCATTTGTACTTCATCGAAAAATGACGTACTAAAATCTTCAAAGAATATATGAAATCATAATATGATTAATGAATGGTATTGTTAAGTTTTTAATTAAATTCAAATACAATTTTGTATAAACTTTTATATAAACTTCATATTATAAAGTCACAAAAACTTAAAGTATTTAAATCACATACATATACAGTATAATAATTTCCTTTGTGAATTCGTAGAAATGTAAAACTAATTTCTATTTATGACTATCAAAAGCAAATTATGCACTAAAGCACCATAAATAAAAAAAATAATAAAACATTAGTAAAAACTACTAAAATAACATTAAAACTACAAATGTGTATAAAAAAGCAAACAAGTCAATGAAAAACTGGTTTAAAATTTTTCATACATTTTTGTATATTTTGGCACCCACTGAAATCCACATTTTTGTATTTCGCCTTAACAAATATCTACAAAAAATATGTACATACTATATAAAAAATAAACATGTTTTTCTTAACGAGATATTTTCGCCTACAAACATTTACCTAAATATGATTTAAGTCCGTAAAGATGTTAGAACATTTTAATAAAAATTCAAAATTTATTCCTGAGAAATATAAAAAAAAACATTTGCTAAAAACACCTTCCTTCACATGAGGCTTTTGATGTGTTTAGCGTTTTTTTTAATACGTATAAAATTTATGTGACCACATATTATTTTTATTTCTTTTTTTTTAAATTTATTTGCATAAATTGAACTTTAAGCAAAAACTTTTAGTGAAGGCATAAAACTGTTAGTTTTATTATCCAAAACATACAATAAACAAATTAAGTAATAAAGGATGAGGGTAAGGATAAGGGTTTAGTTTTTAGCCCCCTACCAAAAAGAGGGGTGCTGTAAGTTTGTAGTGGGTATCTGTGCCTCGTAGAGCCTAAACGGCTGGACCGATTAAACTATTAATATATAGCGCCGCCATTTAAAGCCCAATCTCATTATATCGCATATCGTTGTTCATGGCTTGAATATTGGTTCATTTTAGCCTCTAGTGACTTTTTAGTCCGACATCAAATTCTGGGCGCCACTTATGCCATCTCGGATCCTTCCCACCTAATGTCCAATTTTCTGCACGTAGAAAGAAAGTCGTTCCAAAACTTAGTAAGTCTAGTTAACATACTCACTTTTATGCCACGCCCCAAAATAGTGCCTAATTTTTCTATTTCACCTACAAATTACTTTCGACTGGGTAGATCCCAATACAAAACATAAAAATTTCCACCAGTCACCTCGTAGATAGAAAGATATAATAATGGCGTTTCTAGAAATGTTAAAAAAATTGTTCTTTGCCACGCCCCAAAATATACCGCTTTTAATTTTTTATATACTGCGCCGCCATTTAAAGTCCGATCTCATCATATCTCATATCGTTGTTCATGGCTTGAATATAGCTTCATTTTTTCCTTTGGAGACTTTTGAGTCCGACATCAAACTCTGGGCGCCACTTATGCCATTTGGGATCCTTCCCTCCTAATGTCCAATTTTTTGCACGGCATACAAAGTTCTGAAAGGGCTTTTTTGCTCAAAAGTCAACTGAGGCGAATATTAAGCCACACTCAAGCCATAAACAACGATATGCAATATGATGAG
Organism: Panzeria rudis; assembly: GCA_956483635.1. Lineage (NCBI taxonomy): Eukaryota > Metazoa > Arthropoda > Insecta > Diptera > Tachinidae > Panzeria > Panzeria rudis. The sequence continues at coordinate 145,060,382 of OY101450.1, forward strand.
ATCGGACTTTAAATGGCGGCGTAATATAAAAAAAATTAAAAGTGCATTATTTTGGGACGTAGCAAAAACAATTTTTTATAGATCTAGAAACGTCAATGATATACCTTTTATTCTAAGGGGTGACTAATGCAATTTTTGTTTGTTTTGTATTGGAATTTACGCAGTCTAAAGGAATTTGTATGTGAAAAAGAAAAACGAAGTGTAATTTTGGGTTGTGACATAAAAGTGAGTATATTAAATGTCAGATATACAAAGCTTTAGAAAAAAGGGCTTTCTTGTCACGTGCACAAAATTGGACATTAGGAGGGAAGGATCCGAAATAGCATGAGTGGCGCCCAGAGTTTGATGTCGGAGGATTAAGAAGCCAGCCGAGAAAAAAATTAAGCCACAGTCACGCCATAAAGAACGACATATGATATGATGAGATCGGACATTAAATGGCGGCGCTACATGTAAAAAACTAAAAGTGCGAGGGTGCTGTTGGCTGAGTACTTATCGCGTTCGACTACAAATCCTGAGGTCTTGAGTTCAGGCAAGCCAACAACATCATGCATTTTTCTCATGTGCATTGGTGTGTTATTGTGTTGGTTGTTGTTGGACTGATAAAGTGATGAAAGCATAGCACTGATCACTTTGACAGTACCGGCAGCGATTAATACTAGCATATCCTAATGCACTTCACAGCACCCTCCTTAGTCTTATTGTAGCAGAACCGTCAGCGAAGTAAAAGAACTAATAAAATGGCTACAGAGCTTAAAAAAAACATCGCGATGCCTCTACTTGATACCAGAGAGGCTTGCAACACTGCTCTATAAAAAACGCGCAATAGCAGGGTTGTAAATGAATTAATCTTTCTATCTCTCTCCCACTTCACCACCTGTTCTCACTACTCTATCCCTTTCCCAAAGAAGGTAACACATTAATTAATTGCCTGATTGTGTTACTTCTCTTAAAAAAAAAATTTGGGGCGTGGCAAATTTTTTTTACTGTTTTGGAAATGTTATTGATATATCTTTCATTTTAGGGGGTGACTGGCGAAACTTTTTTTCGACCCGCCTTAATGTACATGTTCAAATAAACTGAACAAACAAACCTTCACATACTAGTAATTGTAATTATCAGACAAGAAGCCTAGCACAAGACATAAAGGAAATAGTGAATATCAATAACTATCAAATGAAATACAGCTCTAAAGCTGCCATTACACTGTCTGAGTTTTTATCTGATTTCAATACGTAAAAGTGAAATATCGTGTCTAATATACAATTTTAAAATTTTTCATCTGAGCTCAGTTGAAAATAGAATTTGTTCTATTTCCATCTAATATATAATATGAGTTTTAAATGTTATATTCTCAGTTAGATTTTAAAATCAGACGAAAACTCAGACAGTGTAAAGACGGCATAAGAATGACATTATGAATTGATTAAAGTTAAATGATATTCAACTCTTGACTGCAAACTACCGAGAATAGCGGGAGCTATCGAAACATGTCAGTTCAATCCTCAGCGCAGTCAAAATTTTTCTTTGTCTACATGATGTAAGCAAAAATAAAAATATAATTGAATTGAAAAATTAAATTAAAGCCGAACTCAAGCCAAAATAATTAAATTTTTTTAAAATATTATAATTTATTTTTTTCTTTCAAAATTGTTATTGTCCGCGTTACAATTCATTACTCAGTCCACCTATTAAAATTGCATACACTAAAATAACAGTGTAGTTTGGTATTTCTAAATATTTAAAAGTTTTGTGAAATTTGTTAAATAGTATTATATTGCAAAACGTTTCATCATTCAATCATGGTTTTTATCCAAAAAATGTATTGAATGTTATCCATATTTATTTAATTGAATTGAAATTTGTTAGTGAATAGCTACGGAGTTTATTTTAAAATACTTGGAAGATTATGCATTTGAGTTGTATTAAATTTAAAATAAAATGTGTATTCAGAAAAAAGATTGAATTCGTATAAAAATTGTAAGCTTACATACAACGGCTTTACTCAAAATTCCTGAAGAAGAGCACTGAAGGTGTGCGAAATATCAAATAAATATACATATAAATGTTTACCATATTTAATAAAACAATAGAACGAAGTTTTATTTAAACACATTGTTGTGACCTAGAGCCGAAAAACGCCCAAATATAAGTTGTTTGTTAAAACTTGTTTTAAAAGATAAAGTTTTTTATTTTTCCTTGTGAACCCAAGGCAAAATTGAAAAAGTGGTCATAACTCTTAATTTCGTCCCGCGATTATTATAATTTTTTGTTTTTAGAGAGTAGATGAATAGTGCTTTCAAACCCTATACTAATTTCTTGTGGTGTATTTTTTTTCGCAAAAATCATTCCCAGAACAACAGCGAAAGCAAATGGTAACGCTCATTACACAAAAATGTTAAAAAATCTAAAAATATAATTTTGTTTCAGAATTCATTGAATGAGGCGAAAACTATAATATGAATCCTACCTTCTCATATTTTATTTAGCTATATTGGCAAAAAAAAATACAAAATGTACGTTTAGAATGAGAATCACGCATGTATGTTTTCATTGGCGCCCTCTACCAGAATCAATTGTTAGAGTGTAGGAATTTTATTTTATGATTGAAAACTTTATTAATTCAATAAAAATAGTTTGTTATCCCTGAATAATGGAGTAATCTTTTTTAATGACAGTCTAAATTGAACCTTTAAAGATTTCGAAATCTACTTCAAAAACTTAATAATTGTCTCGGAATTTATATGTATGCGCTTATGCATGCATGTACGTATGTGTGTGTTCAGTATAGGAATAAATATGTTAATTTTAATGACTTTGGTATTTTCATATTTGTATACACATTCAATCACAATAATGTATCAAAACTTTTCGCTCTTTTTATATGTAAATATAATAATGTTTAGTCCTAAGGGGTTATTTTTTTATAAATTCCATACTGCGTTTCCATACAAAAACGGTTTTATAAAATATTTTTCAGTTTCATTTCAATTTTGCAGCATTAGATTGTTTAGTTTTGCTGCTGCTGCTTTGTTTAGATAAAACTGATAAAGACAGGTTTTATTTTCTTTTATGAACACAGACACAAATATGTATGGGTGTGTGTTTCTTAGTTTTTGCATTCAGTGTTTTTTTAAATTGGTCTGTCTGAAAAGAGGAAATGCGGAATGAATTTTTTTACATTATAACGAATTGTCCAAATAATGATGTCATACACTGTAAAAATTTCGCCGTTGTTAATTTTAAAAATAAGAAAAATAAGTTAATTAGCAAAAAATATTAATTGAAGAGCAAAGGAATATGTATACACAAATATGTATATTGTTAAAACACATTAAAAAATCAAGAATATTAAAAATTTTAAAAATTTGTATATGCCTTTGTTCGTTTCAAGTTGTAAAAGTATGAGTGTGGTGCTTTCATTATTTTTATACCCTTCACCAAAAATGGTAGGTGTATATATGGGTTTGTCATTCCTTTTGTAATTTCCACAATATTCACTTGCGACCCGACCCACACTGGGAAAAATATCAATCTAGCGGCGGAAAAATCATATCTTCCAAACGAATAGTCTGATCCCCAAAAAATGTATGGATGAATTATAGGGAAGGATGTAGACTACAAGGTGTGTTAAAAGTTAGGTATTTTTAACACGGTGGGCGCTATATGTTGTTATATAAGACCAATTTTACTAATAAAATTCTTTAGTCGTCGGAAATCTTATGTCTTCCAAACTAATAGTCTGATCCACAAAAATGTATGCCTGGAAAGGCTGTAAATAAATAAGCTATTTTTAACACAGTGAGCGCTATATATTGTAAGATAAGACCAATTTTACCAATAATATTCTTAAGTCTTCGGAAAACCCATATCTGCCAAACTAATATGCAAGGATGTAGGCTATAAATTCTGTAAAAATTAGACAGCTATTTTTAACACTGTGGACGCTATATTTTGTTATATAATAAGACCAATTTTACCGATAAAACTCTTTAGTTGTCGGAAAGCTTATATCTACTAAACTAATAGTCTGATCCACAAAAAATGTATGCCTGGAAAGGCTGTAGGCTATAAAGTCTGTATAAAACCTCCGAAAATAGCGTTACGTAATATGTTAATAGGCCCTAACACTTTATCAAAAAAAGTTACTTTGTCCGAAAACGTCCGTCATTAGCGATTCAATACGCCAACAAATTTGATATAAAAAATGACAATATTTTCCGAACCAGGTAACATAGTGATAAATAAATTTTATTTTTAAATAAACTGATTTGTGCGCTTTGATGCTGCGCTTAATTTTTTTTTTAAATTCGATAATTTTTTTTATTATTTTTCCGCCACTAGACTGACTTTTTTCCCTCTGTGCGACCCTATAAAGTATATACCCAGCAAACTTTTTTTGCCGAATTCGGCCCGAGCTCGGTCAGAAAGATGCACAAGATGCCGAATTCATATCCGAAGTCAGTCAGAAAACGTAACGAAAATTATATTAGTGTTTCAAAAGAAAGCAGACCTCGTTGTCTCAGGAAATTCTGAAAACTTTTCCGAAATGTCTGAAGAATTTTCTAGGGAAATTCTAAAGAAATTTTCGATATACATATCTGAACAATGTCGGAAAAATGTCTGACTAAACACGCGATTTCTCTGATACTTTTTACATCTTGTATTAATGTCGAAGAAAAGTCAGATCAAAATCAGAAATTTGACAGAATTGTCGTATAAAATTATCACATAGACCCAAAAAGTTGTAAGACTTCTCTGACTCCTTATATGCCACGCATTTTTCTGCTACTTATGGCAGCTCATTAGAATACATTTACCAATATTTTATAAGTTTAAAAAATTCATGCAGAAACTCTCAAGAGATAATTGACAATCACTACGAAAACTAAAACTAGACAATGTGCAGAAGTAACGGATAAAAGTCGTAAGTTTTAGGTCAGAAAATGTGCAGACTAATCTGATATTAATCAGATATTTCAGAAAATTTGCAGAAACGTCGTACCAGAAAATTGCCGACTATTCTGCTAAATATCTAAGGGAATTTCAGACAACTGGCTTTATTGTCTAGTAAAGTTTCGTCAGACATGTCGGCAAAATATGTTTACTGGGTATGTATATTCTTGCTCCTTATACATAAGGAACTCGAAGTAACGATATCCGTCTGTCCGTTTGTGTGCACGTAAAATAGATTTTCCGAAGCCTCCAGATAAGTTACATATTTCGGTTTTGGATTGCTGAAGGGTATATAAGATTCGGCATAGCCGAATATATCACTTTTAGTTGTTTTTTTTAAATTTATTTTTATTTTGGTTAATTTTTTTTTGGCAAAGTTTGAAATTAGTTCACTGCCACTTGTAGCAAGAGATTTGTTTCTTGTTATTGTTTTTGTTTTTTTTTTATACATACACATATTTTTATTTTCCTGTTAAATCTCTTTTAATTTTAATTATATTAGAATAGAATCATGATTCATGCGGACTACGCATTCTTGTATTTTTTAATTTTTTACACCCAAAATAAAAAATTTACTTGATAGATTTTTGTATATTTCTTTTTTTTTGCTTGTTTGCTTTTTAGGTTAAACCTACAGATTTTTAATAGTCTCATAGACACGTTTGTATTTTGTTTTTATAGTCTTTTTAAAATGCGAAAAGGCACTGTCAGTCAGTCAGTCAGTTGCTTTAAAAGCTTTCCACGTATGATGTATGATCATTTTATTTTTCAGTTTTCTTTATAATTACGCACTATGTAGAGAGGTACTTGCATTTTTCATTACATATTTTCTAAATGTATACTATAGTGTTGGGTTGATGATGATGATGATGATCTTGTTCATTACAATGATATAAATGATGATGACGATAACAATGATGATGTATTTAGTTAGAAAGATAGTTTTGTATGGCAAACACGTTTTATTATTTTTTCTTTTTGTAGTTTTTGCTTCTATTATTTCATTTTCTATTTCAAACTCAAACGGCATATAGATTGCAAAGTTAACTTTCAATAACAACACATCGTCTAGGAAGACTATTTTAAAGTACGAAACTAAAACTGTATAGATACATGCATAAGTATGTATCTTCCTACTTTCCTTCAAAAAGGAACAATATTTCTCTTTTTTTTACATTTATTTACATATTACGTATTATTATTATTATTTTTGTTTATTTTCTTTCAATTAATATAAATTTAATGAATTTATTTACATATTTATTTCGTTATTAAAATTTGTGTGCGTTTTATTTTTACATACTTCTTTGTTTTTTAACCAAATGTGTTTGTCGCTTGCTATAGTTTTTATTTTTGTATTTTGTTGTTGTTGCTTTACTTAATAAACAAATTCGTTAGGCTGTTTAATTGTAGCTCACTAGCAAAAAGTTTGAAAAATAATTTAAAAAAGCTTATTTCGTTTATATTCGTTTTAGAAAAAAAGTTGTTTTCTATTTGTGATTGCGATCACTATAACGCTCCAAAAGCCAGATCTATACTAACAATTGCTATCGTCTCTTTAAGCTGTTAAAGCTAAGGCGCCAGACACCAGCAAACGGCCAGCAGCACAGACAGACAAGATATTTATTAAATGTATCAGGGATGTGAAAATGAGAGTTTGCTTTTGAACATTCTTATGTACATACTATACTTTGAATTTCTTCGCTCTTCTATCTGAAAATATCTGTTAGTTTTGGATAAAAATACACTATTCTTAATTATTTTCTTCTTTACATTTACATTAGCATTCTAACAGCCATGTACATTCGAGTGGAACGATTTATTCTTTCGACCAAAGCAGATTGTATATTCGGAAATCAATTTTGACACTCCGAATATGTATATGGTTGACCTTGCAGGCCATCCCTGTAACTTCTCGTTAATATCAAGTTCAAGGCGATTGAAAATTTTATGTATCTTAGGGGGTATTCAGATATTACGTAACGCTCCTGGTGAGAGAGTTCATACTGAAAATTTGGCAGAAAGCGTTAGGGGGAGATTTCTGACAACAGCGAAAAAGGCGTTACGTAATATGTGATCAGCTCTTTATATAGCAGAAGCAATTTAAGGCCAAGGCCGATAACAAACACAGGACATTGAAACTTTGGAAGATGATGAAAATGAGGGTAAACAATAAATTTTCATCAATTGATAGATAGTATTCAATATTAAAAAACAAAAATTGCGGGATCTAAAGCAGTTGTAAAATTCTAAAAAGTGGTCGAATTTAGAAAAAAGATTTGACAAAAATATTCGGAGTTATTAAAAAACGCTGTCTACGAAAATTTTCGTTAACGTTATCTGCCTTTTTCGTTTATACATATTTGTTGCATCTTCAATATAAACTGAGATAAAAATAAGTTTCTTGATCAAATTTGTGCCATTCAGCAAAGCAGTTTTCAAACTTTTGAAAAATTATCGAATCTGGAAAATCGACTAAAATTTATTTAAAACATCAAGGACCCAAAATAATAATTATGCTCCTTTTTCAGAGAAAACTTTTATTTGATATCCATAATAATTTTTAAAAATAAAAATCGGAAATAATAATTACCATAATAGGGCATTTACACTGTCTCGAAATCTAGTACTTACGAGATTTCGAGCTAAATCTATTTGTTTTTTACTAGATTTCCCATAGAAAACGAGATCAACTTTTGTCAGTAGATTTGGATGAAATCTACTCAAAATCTAGTGTTTTTATTTTATTTTTCTCTTATAGTATTCTTAAGTAATGAAATATGTATATGTTTTTTAAATATATGTAAACAAAAACTTAAAAGCAAATAAAAAATATGTGTTTATTTGGTGATAAAAGCAATAAAAATAATCAAGATTCAAGTTCATTTCATACTGCATACTATGTACTTGGGTGCTGAGTTTACAGCGCCACCTTAGCCTACTACAGAGTAGTACATACTAATTAATTTGAAATTTTTTTCGCTTAATGAAGACGCAGTTCGAGAATCATGATATGAAAACGGATGAGGTTTTTTTTTTATTTTTGAAAGTTTATGAAAATTTTGTAATTTTTCATTTGCATTTAGTTGCATTTGTAGTACTACAATAGCGTACGTGAGGAATTTTAAATGCTTATAGTTTTTATTACACCAAATTAAAACAAAATTTCGATCAATATTTGTTTCCGACAAATATCTGGCTTTAATCTTTTATTTTGAAACAGTTGCGAGCGGTCAAATTCAAATGACGTAGATAAATAATGTTTTTGCTCTACGTACGTGTCATTGGAATAGCGTCCAAATAAAATCAAAAATATACAGCTAATCGAACTCTCTTTTATTTTTCCTCACAAAAATTTTTCTTTTATTTTGGAACATTAATTTTAAAGTATAATTGCAATGTTACAAATAACTGAATTTAGTCGCTAGAAAAGCGAAAATAGTTTATTGCAATGTCTTAAAATTAGTCAAAGAAATATTCAGTTTAAACTGCTATTTTTGATGTTTAAAAATTGTAGTAAGATATAAATACCTCTGTATAGGTAGTAAAATTTGCTTTGAAAAATGTTTAAGGATTTTCATTTTCTCAGTCGTGGTTGTCATTTTCATGGAAATGCGCATATGTAGCTGGATGTTGCACTTAAAATGCATTCAAGCACTTGTATGTGTATTTAAATTAGTGGGGATTCATACAGTTACGTACATACATACATATGTATGTACTATGTATATGCACATACTTGCACATTGTACATGCAAATAAATTAATTGCACCTTAATAATAAATATTTTATAGGTATCCTTATTTCATAAAACTATATTTTTCCTCAAAAAGAAGATACACAATTTCGCATACTCGTATACACACAGTGTACCTGCTTTGAGCAAAATCTTACCAAACAATACAATTAACAACCCTGATATGAAATACAGGCCAGTTGGTTGACTTTTTTCACACACAGAAACACAATTTGAGCACACAATTAGCAAAAATTTAAAAAGAAAATAAACAAAAAAAAGCCAAACACATAAATACACATATACATAAATACATATTTTTGTTTACAGAGAATATTCAATCCATTAGATACATACTATGTACTTTAATATGAAATATGTAGTATCTATGCACATACATTCATGTGTATGCCCATATACATATAACTAATGAATACTTTATCTCTCTTCTGTTGTTTTAACAATTTCTGTATTTGCGGTAAGATGCCAGCCAGCCTATAACTTTTCATCCCATGCACACAAAAAAGCTTTAGGCTTGAAAAGCTTTTTCCACTACATATTTTGTTCTCTTCTGAATATCTTCAAGATGTAAATATCTGTTGATTATGATCGATCTCTTACTTTTTACCAAGAAACTCTTCCAAAATTAATTTTAAATTGAGCATTTACTCATGAGTACATACAAACATATTTCTTTACAATAAATAAAAAAGAGAAACATCAATTCTGCTCACTTCAATGCAGATCAGTGATGGAAAGCTCAAGTACTTTTTCATTTTCAAAATACCGCAGTACCCCCCTATGCATAAAAAGTACTTTCTTCAATCTGTAACGTTAAAATATTCTGACCAAAATTATAGTAAGATAAAATTTTAGCTTTCAACCTATTCTATTAAAAAGTGTATACGTATGTTCACAAAACACTTCATTTCTTTATGTGAAGAAAACAAAGCTGTACATTTAAGTTACACTATGCCAAATGAACCCAAATAAAACTGAAAGCCGTTCAGTTGGCTGATGGGTAGAATTCTTCCCTGAACGTTATTGTGAACTTAATTTTTTAAAACCAATATAGTGGAGCATGTTCTGTGTTTCACTCGAAATCAATCAATATATCCATTTCGCTCTTTTTTGACAATGTCATTCATTTCGCTCATGTTACTGTAATGTCTTCTTTGTTCTATCCGCAATTCATTTATCGCTGTCAGACCCGATCGTCCCCAGATCGTTTTCTGCTTCCTTGCAGGTTGAACGATAAAACACGGTGGTTGATTTCTGACTCTTCGTTTCAGATAGTCTTCGGGTTGTATTTTGTTGATTAGTAAACTCCAAAGTTTTTCGTTTGTAATACGCCGAAGTCAGAAAATATGTATGTAGGATTCGTCTAAGACATCTATTAACAAATACTTATTTTCTAACCTGCTACTAGCAAAGCCTCGCTACCGTAACAAGCGCTGACAGCAAAGATGTTCTATAAATGCGCATTTTTGTTAGTGTGCTGTATTCTTTTGAGAACCATACTCTGTTGAGACTAACCCGAGTTTCAAGAGCTGCCATTACATATGGACAAAACCAAGTACTTATATAAAAACAAAAATGTATTCATATATCAAGAATGGTTTTTTTGTATGATAATTAAAAATACCTGAGGTAGAATTTTTTTTATATCTTGGAGAAAGTACCATTAAGGCGAAAAAAGTACCTTTTAAGTTACATACAGTTCAGTACCATTTCAAAATCTCAATTTTCCATCACTGAAGCAGATTCAAAAATTATACGTGGGCGATTGTGAAGTAATTCCTGACTAACTGATTTTAGTTAGAAAAAAAATTTATGTGCCTACAGCAGTTTTATCTTATTAGTGTTGGAGTCCACAAAATATGTTAACATTAATAAGTAAATGTTATAACGAGTTTTAAATACCATTAAGCCTTAAGCGGTTAAGTCGAGTTAGGAAAAAGTTGAGTTTGTTGAGCAATCGTATCTATCCATGTATAAATCTACTTGCTATCAATTTTTCTTGTTTGTAACTTTTTTAAAACGGCTACGTAAGACCTAAAAGGTTGGTTTGTGACCAGATATACATATTCCGAATTCATTTTGTAGACTCTGTTATTTTTATTGTGAAATTTACACTTTCACGAAATTTTGACTGTGATTTCAGTTTTCTAGTGAAGTTTAAGTTCATTGTTAGAATTTAGATGTTTTGTTGATACCTTTTTAAAATAGTAGGATTTTGGATAAATTCTAGTTTTTCGTTAATATTTGTGCCGAGTATTTAAACCAGAAATTTTAAATTTGTAAGTCGATTTATTCAATATTTTTGTCGATTTGTAGTGAAACCGAAGCAATGTAGAATTTTTTTCAGATAATTTGTCTTATTAAAAATATAACCGCCTTATTCATAAACGATTATTAGAGTTGGTTTAATGTACGAATATTATATGGGAAGCCGTACTGTAAAAAAAACGAATACACATACTGCTTAAGCTCTTTTCGGCTATTCTGCAGAAATACCCAGGGTCTTGGCAGGTTTCGAGCCTGCGACCACCGGTTAATAGTCTATCACAATATCCAATACACTACGGGTGTACTCGTAAGAGTTTACTTATAAAAATGTATATTAACAAAAAGAAATAACGAATTAATTGATAATCTTAAATTTATAGTTCTTTCGGAAAAGACTAAAGGAAGCGTATTATGTAATTACAGTGCTTTATCAATGACTAAATAAGTAAATTTAATTATTTCAGGAAGTCTTTTTAGTCTTTATAAGCTTGATTTTTTTTTTTTAGTTTGGTCAATATTCGGCCTTCGAGTACGATTTATTAGCCGAAGGAGAATTTGTGACTTAAAACTCATTCATAAAAAGTTACAAAATCTGATGTTTCTTTTATTTGAAAAATTATTACAAAAACTTATGCTGCGTACACACTATGCCATTTTATGGCAACGTTTGCCACTTCGGATGTTTTTCGGTGTGTGGCAAACTGTTTGTGCGTCTAATGTGTACGGGCGTCTTAATAATGAGGCAATCAGGCATGTTCTGAAAATCACATGGTTTTAAATCACATGTGATTTTAAAATCAATAATGGTCGTGCAGACGTTTTTAAAATCATATACAATGATTTTCTTTCAGAAATGATATTTGATGCTCTATACAATAGAAAAATACAAAAGATTGAAAAATTAGCTGCATGACCATTATAGATTTTAAAATCACATGTGATTTAAGGCCATGTGATTTTCAGAACATGCCTGAATATTGCAGTCACAAAAGCATTCAAGACATTAAGGACTCCTGGAATGAGATTTCTTTAGATTATTTGAAGTCACTTTATGATTCAATAATAAGCCGTATCCTTCACGTTATTTTAAACATTGGAGCTAGCTAGCACTCACTATCAAAATGTCTAAAATATTAATGCTTCTTATTATTAAATTATAAAATAATGCATTTTTAATTAAAATTAGTTAAAATTAGAACAAATTAATTTTTTTGTCTTTTTTTGGAAAAGAACCTTTAAATTACTGTTGCATAAAACTTTCATATGTTATTTTTCTAATCTTAAGAAATGCACATTTCGAAAATTTAAGTGGTTCTAATCATCTGATTGAGGTTCAGAAATTAACTATCTGCATGGAGTTAACATGTAGTATTAGGTCTGTTCATTTACTTTCCTAGCAGAAACTAGCAACGAGAGAGTAAAGCAGAAATTTGTAAAATTACTGTCCCAGATATGAAAAAGTAAATGAACGGTTTACTATTAGTACTTTGTATGAAAAGTTAGACATATCGTAAGAAATATATGAAAATTTTATCATTTTGAGGTACATAAACACAACTTAGGATAAAATGTGTTACCTTTTAACTGTTCGTAAATAAAGCTTTATGAGTAAAGTATTTAAATAGCAGAAATAAAAATACAACTGCTTATACATAAGGATTTTTTAGTTAAAATATCTATAAACAGTAGAAATAAAGTTAATTCAATGCAGTTCTGGAATTTTCTTTATTAATTTAGTTGAATTTATTCTTTGCAGGAACTTGCCAGGTTTTTTTCTTATATTTGACTCACATAATATTTCGATTGTAACCTTTATGATTTAGCCTTCAGGTGGAACATTTTCTGCCACTCAATTCAGGCGTTTTAAACTCTTTAACGGCCACTGCTGCAGTCAAATTAAAGAAAAATATCCAATCTTACCGTATTTAATATTTTTGATAATTCATTAATATTAGAAAAAGTTTACTTTTTCATGAATTTTTCCAACATTAATTTTGTAAACAAAATATCTAAGCAGCTGTTTGGCTAATTCCTGCTAGTAAAAATTTTACTAGCAAAAACTTGCAACAAATTTTTTTCTCTCAGCTTTTTATGCTCTTTTTTCACTCTCTCGTTGCTAGTTTTTCGAGTACGTGAACACTTTCCAGTAACAATTAGTAACAACTTTCAGTTATTGAACAGAACTTATGTTTTTTTAAAGCAGCTTTGCTTTCAACAGTTAGTATTTGATTCGTGAATATATTTGATATTTAGGATTTTGAACTCACCTCTCCATTCACCATAACAATATCGACCAAACCTTCCTTGTAGTGTTTTCTATCACCTAAAATTGTTATTTATTAAAAAATATTCAATACAACATCAAAATCGGCAATATACATATTTAAAACTAACCTCGCTCAAATACCTCCAACTTAAATTTTGCAACATCAGAAATGAAATTGCAGTCAATATTTGCATCATCATCATTTGTGGTCCGCGCATTTTAAGACGACCAGCATTTCCAATGTTGCTAGCTGAGCTTTCGAATATACTGCACATCAAACGCACCGCAGCGATGTATTTTCGACGAAGCCCATAAGAAATCACGGTTTAATTAGAAAAAACAAATCTGTGTACTCTCCATTGGCAAACTACCTGCCCCACGATGACTAAATGAAAATTTCTTTTCGAAGTATGTATAGTGAAACCTCCCCCAACTCGTTTAGTTTACTTCCTTTTCAAAATGTACAATTGAAAGTCAACGGGGATTTTAGCATCAAGTTTAACGGCATAAGTTGCCGTTAAAGTTCACGTAAACATTTTAAAAACAACATTAGTAAGAAAATAAAGAAATATGTTATCAGTGAGAGCTTTCATGCACTTTCCGAAATTTAAAATTTTGATGCGATTTTCGACATATCAAACTCAAAGTTAATTTTTGGTATACTGATGATAAAGAGGCTGTTTTCATATCGACAACGAAATTGATACGTTTAAGAACATACCACATTGTCGTAATTTTAAGTGTTATGTTTAGGAGCAAGTTGCATATATTACTACAAAGCAACATGCGTTTAGGAAAACAGCCTGACTTTTGCAACTGCTTACTTAAAGATCTTTTAAGCAATCGGTGGCATTTTCTTTTGTACAATGTAAATTTAAAATTTCGAATGAGCTGGTTTGTTCTGCAAACAAATCCAAAAGAAGCGAGTTGGATTTGTAACCACGAAATTACATCGTTGTACTTAAAAATACACAAGATAGACAAATGTAGACGTTTTGTTTTAACTGATACCACACAGCAACCTGTGTTGTGTAGCAACAAGTTTTTATTTATTTAAAAAATATCTTTGAATAAAATCCATACGATACGTACGGTAAGAATACAAGTTAAATTTTAATTTAAAAAGTAAGAAGGAAGTTTTAAATTTAAATGTAAATAGTGCAATTAATTTCCGATTCTTGCTGTGCGCCTGTAGTAAAAAAACTTAAAAAAGTTAACACGTACTTAGGTATTTAAAGTATTATACGGTGAAATACGCAATTTGGCAAATAAGCGCTTAAGTGTAAACTATTAGTTATAGATATTATATTACAAACAAAATTACCAGTTTACGAAATTCTAAAATTATTTAACATTTCCATAAAATTAAATTTACATTAATTTTAATATGAAAATTTAATAAAATTAAAATAAAGTAGACTTATTAAAGGAAAACATAAATTGTAGACAATGTGAGCTCCCAAGATTTCGTTCAAGCCAATTTAACACAAAAAATATAGTTAAGAAGGAAGCTGCACTCTTGCAGCACTTAATCCTTAGCAGGAACTTCAATGACACGGGGTTTGTCAATAATACGAGCTGTTTTATTGCCTTTCTCAACAATTCCAATAATCCAGGCTTGGTAGCCCTCCTGCTTCTCAATATCTTTACAGTAAGCCGCAGCCTGCTCACGGGGTAAACAGATAAGAAGACCTCCGGAGGTTTCGGCTGAATGACCTTGCAAAAGTTGGAACATATTACCACACGCCTTAGCCACAGCAGCCATTTTAGAAATTACAGGAAGATTGTGAATGACGAAGGATACGTCCTTCTTTTGATGAGAAGCTAAAGTTTGAGCGTGACCCAAGAGGCCAAAACCAGTGATATCAGTAGCACCATGGGCGTTGTACTTATGCATCAGTCGAGCAGCAATTCGATTAAGGCGGGCCATTGAGTTCATAGCACGATGATAGGCTTTGCGAACATCTTCCTCAGACACAACCAACTTTATGCGATTCCAACGTTCCGGCTGGTCCAGCCACTGATGGGCGTTGACAGCTACTTGAGTACCCAATGGTTTGGTCAGAACCAAAACATCGCCTACTACAGCATTGTCGGGGACTATGTATTCATTGGGTTGGCAAATTGTGGAGGCCACACCACCAATGGTACACCAGGGGTTGACCACACTTTGGCCACCCGTCACAGTTGTGCCAGCTTCGAGAGCAGAGTCCTTGAAACCACGCATTATTAGAGGAATGACAACATCACGTTCCTTTTCGGTCATCTTGGTGCTTACGGCAAGCAACATCAACATATTATCACAATCCGTAACACCCATGGCATATAAATCACTTAACACGTTAGCACACGCAATTTTACCCATCATATAGGGATCGTCGACAATGGGATAGAAAAAGTCAGTAGTTTGTACTAAGCACAAGCCACCATGGCGCAAGGGTATCACAGAACAATCTAGACCAATACCAATACGTGGTATAGCCATATTCATAAATTGAGCATCCTGGTCTTGCAATGAATAATCTTGCTGCAAAGCAGACACCAATTTCCCCAATACTTCTTGTGGAACTTTGCAGCCGCGACCCTTTAAATCAGCAAACCTTGTCAAACGGAATGTAGATTCCAAATCGTGGGCCGTAGGATCGAACGGACGACGTAATTCAGCACCATTTCCACCTTGTAGTTCAAGATGAGCAGAATTTAATACATCGGCAGAGTAACTCATTGTTCGATAATTTTTTTCTTCGTTCTTTTAAACACACTTATATTAATTATATTTCTGGTGCACGTTTCTGACGGTTTATTACCAAATATACTTTTTCTTTTGTGATAATATATTTAATTTGAATTAAATTATGGTCTTTTTTAACAGTTTGCAACTATTTTGTACAACACTCGAATCAGTTATGGCGGCCTATTGAACAATTTTATGTAGTAAGGCAAATAAAATCGCGTTCTCCCTTTGCACTAACACTACTCCATAAATTCCTACATGTATACGAATTTTTCTTCACCAATTGTCAGAGTGTGCAAAGCTAGAGCGCTGATTGGTTGATTTAGCAATGGCGGCACGAAACGGGAGCAAAGAATATTTCTCCCGCTTGTTTTTTCCACAATATGTACACAACGGCCTGTGTTCATTAACAAAAGTACAGTGTTGTATTTGAGAAATACTAAATAAATATGCACAATAGTTCTGTTCAATCACAATAGTTTGAAGCAATCACAATTACAAACAAGATAGATTAATACAGGTAGTGGTAATACTAAACCAAATACAACATGACAAAAACAATATGGTTTATCTTGTTGTTTCGTTGCACGAAGTATCAAAAATCTCGTCATGATTTATTTATATATTTTTAATTTACTTTTTATTTTTTTCTTTACACTTCTTTTATCATTTCGACAGGTTGTAAAAAATAAACATTTGACAGTTTATATAATGAAATTAAATAAACAGCTTTGTTTTACTACCTGTATTAATCTACCTTGATTACAATATTACATATGGGCAAGGCGTAAGCATACCAAGTGATCGCAAGATAACATCCCTTAAAAATGTCTTCTAGCAACGCCAAAAAATATACCGAAAATGTGTATTGATATCTGTAGTGCGATTCTCTATTAAATTTTAGCAATAGTTGTCATTGTTAAAAAATTTAACAAGCAAATTAACGATTTTGCCATTCCGTAAAATTTTTAACAATATTTGCTTTTGCTTAACTAGCGACAATAATTTTTCTGTTGTTTCGAATAGACAAGAGTCAGATGTGCAGCCGTAGCACGTACTTTATGCCAACAATTGAATTTATTGTTTTATAACAATATACAAACATATAAAACTTTAACACATCGACCACACGAGCAATTGCAATTGCATTAATACAAGCAATAACGCCGGCAGAACCGCGACGTCAATTGCCAATGTTCTTGCTTGTATTTCTTGGTAGCGAACACGTACAAATTTTAAAACATTAAATTGACAATTTAGCTGATGAAGGTTGTGCGTTATTTACACTGTATTCTTTTATGTATGTAATTTATAATTATATAAATAATATTTCTTTACATATTACACCGATGTTTTTTTCAAAATTAGCTTTATTGTAATTTTTTTTCACTTTTCACAAAAAAGAAAGCTTAAATGGCAATTCAATTTGACAGCTTGTATTAAAAGATTATTGCTCAGCAATGTATTTTAACATTTGTTGCTGAATATGTATTTGAACACATATTCATACGGTCCACACGCAAATATCTTGTGTCGGCAATCGAATTTGACGCTTGCCACGGCAATAATTGCCAACCTTATTGCTCGTTTGGTCGGGGTGTTACGTATAAATAACAATATTTCTATTATTTAAAAACTTTGATGGTGATTGAAATTACAAGGGACGAGAATAACAACCTGGGCTGCCGACACCACCTGGTGTAAATTCGCCTTGTGCATGTGTGAGCGGAAATTTTTCTTGCTCCAGAAATAAATTAATAACATATATGTATATGGATGAATGTTTGCATTAAACACTTAATAATGATATAGTACTTTCATTTTATTTCATAAGAAGTTTAAAGTAGCTGCATTTCCATGTGCTGGCATATTAAGTCAAATAAATATTTTGTTTTTATTGCGCAAAGTTTTTTGTTGTTGTATTGTATTTCTAAACAAGTTAAATTGTGAAAGTGATATTATTTTCTGTTTTTCTTTTATTTTACTTAATTGTGTGTGTTTATTAAATAGCATTTTCATTATTAAGTAAATTTATTTGTTTTTAATTGCAAATTCATTTCAATTTGTTAAAGAACGGTATCTTTGAAAACAAAAGACTTAAGCAACAAACTTGTTGCCTGAAAAAATGACTCAATAATTTTATAAAACACCACCAACATCGTTTAAGACCATTTTTATTATAACTTGCATATGACAAGTTTTTTGCTTAGACTGCAAAACTGATAACACATCCACAAACATACATACATATATTTACTATGTATGGAAATTATATTCAATCAGTAACCTTGAGAACATTGCTATTAATATTATTTTCCATTACAACGATTACGGATGCAGTTTATGTCTATGGCGAACCAAAATTTAAATGCCCAGATAAGTAAGCAGAAAAATAACGGGGTTTGAATTTAATTAAATGCATACATACATATATTTTATGCAACAAAAGTTTAAATAAATTATTTTAATCTCATAATTTTAGACCGAAACTTATCTATCCTTGCCAGTGTCTTAATGGCTCAGATGTCGGTATATACGTAATATGTAATAATACCAATCTTGCCACTTTATCTGTGGCCATGCAAAATTTAGCTGCCTTACAATTGCCTGTAGAACATTTGACTATCAACAAAGGAAATTTTGGTTAGTCTGTATATTCAGCTGAACAATTTAAGTGACTCATAAATTTTATATTTATTTAGAGCGCGTTTATGGGCCATTGTTTTCAAAAGTTAATATTCGACATTTAACAATATTGGATACACCAATAATAACTCTGGAGGATTATATATTTTTTGGCGTAAATAAAACATTAGAACAATTGGAATTTGTACATACAAATCTAGCGAAAATAACACCATTATCGTTTGGCGTAAGTAATATGAATTCAAATAAAGATTTACATGTATATCGCTCATTTGCTGCAACAAGGTCATAACTCAAGAAACTAGTTTTACAAAAAACAAGATATTTGTATGAAATTTTTACACAATATGAAGAATGATACGACGATTATTTACTAAAAAAACGGATTTTTTGAGTTATGATGTTGTTGCAGTAAATGAGCGATATGTACCGTTTTTTATATGAAGTTTTAGAGCTTTTCAATATTTAATGAATGAGTTTTGCACTAAATTAATTATTGTGCTTGTTAAGATTCCATCGACTGATAGAGTGCACCAAATAAATATTCGTAGGAGTACTCGTCTAAACTATTAAGTTTAACAATCCTTAAATTGTTTGCATTTTTGCACAGTGCTTAATTTTTTTCATTTAGTCATTCAGATTTTTTCGAGTTTCCGTCATTCCTACTGGCTTAAGCCATTTATAATCACATTTAGGGTTTGTTTTCGTATTTGGTATATACAAATATACATACATACATACATATATATGCACGTGTATCATTTCTAATGCAAACTAGCCTCATAAAATCCGGTTTTGTGAGATATTTTAGTACTTTTAAGAAAGGGACAGGCAGACCCACAGAGCGTACAGTTAGTTAAAGTGTTCCATAAACATTTTCCTCGTGGTGTTTTACAAAAAAAAAAAATAAAACCGAGCACATCTTATACCTTAAACGTAACTGGGGGTCTACATTAGCCATGAACTTGGTATGAACATCATGTCTGACAACGCATATGGCTAATGCAGACCGCTCATGTCCATGTTTCGTCCATGCTCTGACATCGATGCCCGAACATATGGCTGAGCATCAATGTTCGCCATGAGAGTCGCCGTCAACAACAATTTTCAATATAAAGACAAGAGACAGAACAAAATTGGTAAATATTCTACTTTTATTGCACTACCACATTGATAAGGCAGAACAAAATTATCACCAAAAAATTTTCAAACAAAAATTTGTCTAAAAATAAATTTAATTTTCAGTAAATGTTCTGTCCATAACCTATGAATTGTTTGTTTGACTTTTATTTAGAACGTAAACACCAAAAACAACAAGAAAAACTATGCTGTAAAAACCAACAACAACAATGATAGCAAAAAGGAATGCGATTGTACCAAGTTTGTTTACAAAATATTTTTGAGTGAATCGACTAGTTAATGTCGTTGCATTAATTCTCATTAATTTTTTTAGAGTATTTAGATAAACATTCAGACATGAGAAATCTCATCAATGTTTAATGGATGATGATGATAACACAGACAAAATTTTTTTTGTGTTTTTGTTTGATTAAGTAAATTATTTTGCTTAATAATTGTTAGCATTTTTAGACTAATTGTTTATTAAATTCCGACAGAAATATTGTTTGATATTTTTCAGAAAATCCAGTAAATATTTTTGTTTGATTTAGTAAATTGTTTTGTCTATAATTTGCAAATACTGAGTAATTTGATGGAACGTTGTCATATTGAAAAAAAAAATTTGTTTTACAGTGTTAATATCCTATTGTTAAAAAAATTGTGGACTTTAACGGCAAGTGCGGCATACAAAACTTGCCGTTAAAGTTCACGTTAATTGAATTGGGCGTAGATTGAATATAAAATGACTCTGTACAACAAAATCAATAACACTGTACAAAAAAATCAAAATGACAATGTTCTAACGATTGATTCTGGTAGACGGCATCAACAAAATATATATGTATGTACGTGTATCGGCGTTTGAAAGTTTACATTTGGCATTCATTTTAAGGGGAATTAAAAGTCCCCCTTTTGTACATTGTTGTAGTGATAGGGCATAGGAAATCTTGTAAGCCTTACGTTTAAGGTACATATAAGATGTTTTCAGCACTTCTATGTAAAACACCACGAGCATAATTTTTGTTGAAAATTTTAGCCCTCTAGTTCCTTGTTGTATGGGTTTTTTTGTCAATTTCTAATTGTGGTCTATCAACTATATGTATATAGGGTTTCAAAGACACCCAAAATCCTGAAACCACTTGAATGCCAAAAATTATTCAAAACTTAAAATGGGTTAACCCTTAGTTAATTTCGTATTTATTCACAATTACCGCTCGGCATAAGAATCTTGTAGGCCTTACGTTTAAGGTATAAGATGTGTTCAGCACTTTTATTTTAAACACCACGAGAAACATTTTTGTGGAGCATTTCAGTCCGCATTACCACCGTTGAAGTGAAGTTTTTTGTCGCTTTTAAAAGAAAGGGACAAAAATATCCATACAACAAAGAGCTAGAGGGTTAAAATGCTTAATACAAAAATGCTGAGCATATTTTATATCTTAAACATAGAAATTATACGATAACAATGTGCACAAGGAGGGGAAATTTAACTCCTCCTAAAATGCATTCCAGATCTATGTAAACTTTAAAAATGATCATAAGTGCATACTTTTTTTTTGGTGACATTTACCAGTATCCATCATTAGAACGTCTGCCATTTCGAAAGTTTGAAGAAATTTGATTTTGTTGCACAGTGTATATTTTCTTTATTCGAATAAAACAATAGCAATAATTATGTATAGGAAATTTATTTGCATAATATAAAAATTTAATAAATTTAGATTTTAGGAAATCTCATCAATTTAAAAATCGATGGACATAATTTTACAACGTTAAGCAAAAGTCTTTTTGTGGAACAAGAAATCTCCGGTCGTGTTGAGGTGCTGCGCATAACAAATGGACCTTTAAATGATGTGCCCATTGAAGTTTTTCAAGTATATATTTATCTGCGTAATGAATAAAAACAAATATTTATCTAAACAATTTAACTTGAACTATTTCTTAAGCCTTTGCGTAAATTAAAAACTTTGGATCTACATGGTAATGCTTTAGAAAATTTGAAACGTAATCAGTTTAAAAATCTACGCGAATTAGAAGTTTTGGATATAAGTTTTAATAAAATCAAAAAACTAGAGGCTCAACATATTGCCGATCTAACAAAATTGGGCTGGTGTAATGTGTCTCACAATGCTTTGACAGAATTGTCACGTGGTACATTCGCCCGTAATGCCGTATTGAAAGTGCTAAATTTATCACACAACAAGATACAACGTTTAGATGCGAACAGTTTTAGGGGTATGAGATTTTTAAGGTACATTACAGAGGTTTCTTAATTAAAGAAATTTCTTTAATTTACGACAAAAAAAAATTTCATTTATAATTTAAGACGTCTTTACATGAGCGATAATCGTATATCAGATGTTGGCCGTGGAACGTTTGGCTCTGTTGCACGTATTGGTACCATCGATTTGGCTCGAAATGCTTTAAAGAAGATTGAATTTCAAATGTTTTCCCAACTAAACTACATCGAAGTAAGTAATGCGCCAAACCATTTATTGAATAATATTTAACTCTTTAATACATTGCATTCCACATAGATTTTAGATTTGGCTGAAAATAATATAACTTTAATCGAGAAAAACTCCTTTAAGGATATTTATCAAGCTCTAATAAATATTTCCCATAATGGCTTGGAGACTATACAACCGAAATCATTTGAAAATTGTGTTAATATTACAACACTTGATTTATCTTTTAACAAATTGAAAAACTTTTCGAAAAATGTTTTTGATGAGTCAACATTTGCCACTAATTTTCAATTAAGTAATAATTTTTTAACCAATTTGGGCCATGTAAGTTCTATAAATGATATTTAGTAATATGTTATTAATTTACTTTTTCAATTTTCTAGATACCTTTGCAAAATATGACCGGCCTAAAAGTTTTAAATGCCTCCTATAATAATATCACACAAATTCCCAAAAATTCTTTTCCCAAACTTTATGAGCTGCATACCATCGATTTGAGTCACAACAATATATCCACGATATTTAATGCTGTTTTCCAAAGTTTGTTCTCGTTACGTAACATTGATCTCTCCTACAACAATTTGCAGGAAATCAAATCCTCTATGTTTGGAACGTTGCCTACACTTTTGAATTTGAATTTAAGTAACAACAATTTGAACAACATTATACGTGGTGCTATGGCCAAATTGACCAGTTTGAGATTTTTGAATTTAAATCACAATCTTTTGACAAAAATTTTCCAAATTCCCATTTCACTAAATGAATTGCATATGAGCGATAATAGAATAGAATCTATACCAAGCGGCATATGGCCAGTTATGAATGCATTAATTTATTTGGATTTAAGCAGTAATCGTCTGGGAGACTCACTGCATGAACACAGCTTTACAGGTTTGTTGGTGTTGCAAAAATTGTTACTACAAGATAATGGCATCACTAGACCGCCGTTGGAATGTTTGGCAGGCATGTCAACTTTGCAGTATCTTTATATGCAGGTAGAGTATAAAGTTTTTATATTATCTTTAAAATATTTTTAGCTTTAGTTTTGCCATAAAAATGTACGCTTTTTTTTGTGGTAAACTCACCATGTTTTGGTTATCATTTGAATGTTAACTTGCCGTTATGATTATTTTTTTGAGGTGCTGCCACATGTAAATAATAGAAAATCTATCCTGTTATGAATGGCGCCGTCGACGTCTCATCAACACGGCTTTTACCCTGCGTTTAGACGTGCAAGTACTTGCATGCAAGTTCTGTGTACGTATTATTAACGAAAATTTCGAAAAAATGCCCAACTGTCTCGCAAGTTGCTTGAATGTTTACACGGGCAGGTGAAAGTTCATTTTAAAAATGTCGGCGAGAGCAGAACAACTAAAAAAAATTTCTTTATTATTGATATAATTTGCTGTTCATATGGCATAAAATAGGATAGGAACGGTACAAATTTATCAACTTATAATATTTTCTTCACTTAATTTTGGCTCCATTTTTGATTTTGTTTACTTTTTAATGCATTATTGGCAAATACAAAAATATTTCATTTTAAGGGAACCAGATAACATTGAATTTTTTCGTATTTTTTCTACGATATTTAAGTTTTAAAACTTTATTAACTGCTTGATTTATGTATATTTAAGGAAAATAATATTAAACTAACTTTTAAATTTATTTAAAAGCAGTAAAAATACAATAACATTATATTGCAATCCAGTTAATGTCTACTAAACTGTTGATAGGGTAACACTGTTATTTAACTTGTCATTTTACTTGTTGCAAGTGTCAAAAAATCACTGTCTTGTAAAATCCCTTGCAAGTGAGCTGCAAGTTGGCTGCAAGTGCGAAAAGTGTAAGTGTATTAGTAAAGCGGCCTTCAGACTATTTGATTTAGTATTAATACTTGTCAAAAACTCAAATCTTAAATAAAAATCCAACTGTGTGAAAACAAATTGTTATGATTTGTCAAATAATACGTAAAGAAATTTGACAGTATTATGGTATTCGCCATTTTTAGGAAATTTTCTAAGCAATCACATTTTTGTTGTCTTTTGCACAAACAAACATAGGAATAAGAAAAACAGTTGTGTATTTGTTCGCCGTCTTAAATAAAGAAAACGAAGTACGAAAAAATTTGCTTTATTGCAAATTATTTATATTACGTTTTATTTGGAATGTGATAGTTTAGATTTGATTTTGATAGATTTTGATTTGATTTTCGACTTACAAAATCTAATCAAAATCTCAAAGCTTGTATTGCAATGTGAAAGGGACTTAAAAAAGTAAGACTGTATTGAGTTTTTCGAACTTGCACCTGCACGTGTAAACGCTAAGTTAGACTAATTGTTTTATAAATTTGGACAAAAATATTGTTTGATATTTTTTAGAAAATCCAGTAAATCTTTTTGTTTGATTTAGTATATTGTTTTGTTTACAATTTGTACATATTTCTAGACAAATGGTTTTATAGATTTAAACAATTTGTTCACTGAAAAAAACACGTTTTTTTCAATAGAATTGTTGAGATATTTTTGTCTATATTTACAAATTTGTTTGAAGGTCCGTTTCTAGACAAAATATTTACTATTTCATTGAATTCCTTTACAGAAAATGAAATTCAGTTTTTTCTGTGCATGAATTCGCCTTGCAAAAATTAGCAAAAATTTTTTTATGAAGTGTGACAGGTATGCGGTGCGAAATATTCAGCTGCCTTATGGCTAATAAAAAAGTGAATGTTTAAACGATGGTTTAGTTAAACTACTCAAATTTAAATGCAGTTTAAACTCAACAGCAGTAAATCACTTTCATTGTATTATGCACGGTTTAAGCCATAATAATGCGGCAACGCTAATTTAAATGGCAAAAATAGCTGGTTTTGTAGCGGTCTATCGATGGTCTCTATTGGTAGATTAAACGCCCAATTTTATGCATTTAAAAACGGTTTGCTGGTCTATACACATTTTAGAGCAAAAAGATAAGTTATTAGTGGTTAGTAATATCACCTGGTTGGCACATTTGTCAGTTGGTCAACTGAGCAATGATACTAGATAATCTTTATTTTAAAAACAATACTTTAAGTTTAAGCTGCACTTAACCTTTAAATGTAGTTTATTTTTATATTAAAAAAATACCCCTTAATGTTTTCGCGTTTTTAATTATTTTTAGAATAACAACATTACTGTATTGGAGAAAAGCGCTTTTGGCAAACTACCCGTATTATTTGAGCTTAATTTGTTTGGAAATGGTGTAAAAGAAATCAAGTAAGTATTAAAAATTTCAAACGATATATAATAACAATTTTATCGAACTTTTTGCATATTTCGATAGATGAACCTCAAGTCTGTCGAAATATGCAAAAAAATCCATTAAAAAATTAGTTAAGGCCTTTCTATATTAAGAAAACGCTACATACATAAATAATAAGAGCTTAATTAAAAAATCATATCTTTTAAGACTTCTGATGTACAATATTTTTTTATATTTTCTTTAGCAAACGTGCATTTGAAGGCCTGCTTCAGCTATTAAATTTGAATTTATCTTCTAATGCTTTGCAAAATATTCCCCCTGATGCATTTAGAGGGCTGCCATCTTTGCGCAAATTAGATTTATCCCACAATTTCCTAGCAAAACTGGACAATAAGACTCATGGCGTACTTGATGATTTGTTAAGTTTAGAAGAGGTTGGTATCATAAACAAATCAAAATTTTTAGCTTTTAACCGTTTTATGGACTGTCTGTAAATTTCAGCTGAATTTAAGTTACAACAAAATAAGTTTTGTTACCAAAAAAACCTTTCCTGAAAATCAATATATACCCTACAATCTCAAATATTTAGATTTGAGCTATAATCAAATGCCAGTTCTAACTTATGACATTATTTTTGGCACCAAGAAGCTGTTAAAATTGAATTTATCTCACAATAGCATCAACGAGCTGCGGCGCGGTGTTTTGGGTAATTTTACTCGTTTACAATATTTAGATCTTTCGCATAATGAGTTGACCAATTTGCAATCGGAAGAACATACGTTTGATTTGCCACAAAATCTTACCACCATTTTGATAAATAATAATCAAATTTATAAATTGAATTTTACAAAATTCATTAAGGAGCCAAAATTTGAAATGATTGATTTGAGAAATAATAGTTTGACAGAGTTTCCCTTGACGCTTGTATGGAATGTGAGGAATGGAACTGAAGTAAAATTTGCAGGCAATCCATTGCATTGTAATTGTGTGGCAAGACCTTTAAAACATTACATAATGGAATTGGCCGATCTGAGTGAGGATTTGGGGTTAATAACCTGTAATACACCGGCATTCAATAGGGATATTTACCTGCAATATATTGAAGATGAATCGTTGCAATGCACCACGGAAGATGAAAGACAAATGTTTACAGGTCTGGACTATGAAAAGCTTTCGGATGTTCGTTTTAGAGATGTCATAGTGTAAGTTTTCTTTTTAGTTAAGAGAATTATTATTATTATTATTATTATTGTTTTTACTATTGCTACAGTAAAAACGACAATGTCAGCATTCGTTGGTTTGTGGTCACCCCTAGAGATGTTGCAGATTTCATAGTTTACATACGAGATCCTGAGAATAATATATTGTATCAGAAAGAGTTTGACTATAATGTACGAAAAGCTCAAATACCCATACAGCTATTTAAAACTGAACAACAAATCGTCAAGGAAATTTGCATTATTTCTAAAAGTAGTGATGGCATTACTGGCAATTGGTTTCATGCTCAATGTGAGAAACTACCAACAATTAAGGAAAAACGTAAATTTTTCTTTTTTACTGCCTCCGCATCCGCCCGAAACTGTAATATCAGTGATTTGATTGTGTTTTTAAATTTATTCTTAATTGCACTCAAAGTGTACTTTTTGTAAGAATGAAAATGTTTAGTTAAAAGTTTTAATACTCCTTAAGAAAAGAATCACTGCCATTTATTTTGTACATATGTATTTAAATGAATTTTAATGTTGAACATTTTGTAATTTAATAAAATTTTTTAATAATTGTTTAATTTATTCTTATGAGATAATTGTCATTTATAATCTTATTATTAATAAGTAATAAGATTTTTTGTAATGCATTTTACGCTTACATTAATACAGCCGATTTTGATAAAATTTATACCATATGAAAGACATACATACAGGTGCGGATATAAGAGGGTGAAAACGGGATACCCCCAGTAATATATACCCAATTTCTATAGAGTTTTTAAAAGAAGTTTTGCAAAATAGTATGTTTTAGTTGGAAGTCCCCCCCTAAAAGCTCAAGCTAGATCCTCGCTTGCATACACACATATGTGCCAAATCTATATTTAGCTAGAATCGGTTCAGTAATTTGGATGCTACTAAAGCAAAGTGGTACAAGTGCCAAAACTAATAAAATTGAGTTATATGCAGGAATCAACCCTTAATACCAATATTTATCACTCTACAAAAATTCAGACCTGTACGATGACCTCAAAAGATGGTATGTACTAGAAACCAAAAATATTATGTATGAAATGCATGAGAGCAAAAAACTTTGATGCCTAATTACTCAGAATTTTCTTTTTTGTACTTTTACTCCTTTTGCTTTAAAGCCCCTCATGTATCTTTTATAGACTACCCAACAAACAAGTGGAAAATATCCCCTAAGGCAATAGTTTAGCAATATGCTTTCCTGCACATGATCTAATATTTTTATCCTATGACTTTATGATACAACCAATGGAGAGCAAATCCTTTTCTTATAGAGATTACAAAAATGTAGATTATAATTTACTATATAGCAAATTATGTGAAGTTAATTGGGATAATATTTATTATTTTTTATCTGCCAATGAAAAACTGGACTTTCTTGAGGAAAATGCTCTACAGATTTTTGATCAAACTGTTCCTTTGATAACAAGACCTCAAATGGTGTTAAAAAAAAAAACCATGGCTCTCGCAAAGAATTAAGAACTTAATACATGCAAGAGATATTGGATATTCCAGGTGGAAGCATTTTAAGTCAACTCAACTTAGAAATGAGTATCGCACTGCAAGGAGGATTGTAAATAATGAAATATGTAAAGCAAAATCGGAATACTACAGTAGAAAATTTGGATCGGCAGTGAACTCAAGGAAAACTTGGCGAACGATTCGCGAAATCGGCATTGGTAAAGTAAATGGTAATGTCAGTGGCCCATTTAATGGAGGGGAATTAAACGCTGCTTTCACAAATGTGCTTAACATAAATATAAATAATAATACTATTAGCAACTTTTATAACACAACTAACTACTTAAGCCATGTACGGAGTTTTTAATTCGCATGTGAGAGTCAATCCGAAGTGTTTTCTGCTTTTTCTTCAGTTACACCAAACGCAGTTGGATGCGACAATAGTCATCCTAAGTTTCTGAGAATTATAATACCTTTTCTTATCCCTTATATATCTTTAATATCTTTAATAACATCATAATGACGAGTACCTTCCCTTCCAAATGGCAACATGCAAAAGTTATGCCAATATCGAAGTCGAATGGCGAATATCGTCCTGTTTCAATCCTGTGC
Organism: Panzeria rudis; assembly: GCA_956483635.1. NCBI lineage: Eukaryota > Metazoa > Arthropoda > Insecta > Diptera > Tachinidae > Panzeria > Panzeria rudis. The sequence continues at coordinate 145,089,145 of OY101450.1, forward strand.
TATATGTCCAAAGCCCTAGAAAAGTTACTTTTTCATCAAACAAGTGACTACATCAGTAAAAAGAGGCTCCTGAGTAATTGGCAATCAGGTTTTCGATTAGGGCACAGCTGCATAACTGCTCTATTTGAAGTTACGGAAAACCTAAGGTGTGGATTGGAAGAAAACAAATTAACATTGTTGGTTCTGCTTGATCATTCTAAAACTTTTGATATGGTACACCATCCATAATCATGCATGAAGCTGCGAAACTTCTTTAATTTTTCAGGAAGTTCATGTAAGCTTGAGATTGAGTTCGGTTTTCAAGATACGTAGATAATCTTGAAAACCGAACTCAATCTGTCTGCATCGATAATACATTATGTTTACAGTTAAAACTTACAGGTGGTGTACCACAAGGATGAATTCTTGGACCACTTTTATTTTATTTGTAGGCCAATGATCTTCCGAAACAACTTTCATACTGTAAGATCTATATGTATGCAGACGATGTACAGTTATACTTAAGGTGTCCGGAACAATCTATTGACGAGTATGTGGACAAAATCAATTATGATTTGGGAAAAATACATCAAAGGGCGACGGCAAACGGGCTCCAATTGAGTCCTCAAAAGTCAAAGTGCATGATCATTCACAAAAGAGCAACTGGTCTAGATATCGATCCAGCTATTCTTATAAACAACGTGAAAATTTCGGTCGTTTCATCGACAAAAAAAATCTGGGAATAACATTTAACAGCAACTTGACATGGTCTGATCACGTTAAGAATATTGTCGCTCAGACGTATGTCAAGCTTCGCTCTCTGTGGTCCACTCAGTCGTTCACACCACTGAGGATAAGATTGCTACTGACCAAGATCTATATATTTCCAGCTATGCTATATGGATGTGAACTTTTTGCTGAATGTGACGCGGACTGTATACGTCGGCTTAATGTGGCATACAACAACACAATACGATATGTCTATGGTCTTAGGAGATTCAGCCATGTATCTTATTTCTCGAAGAATATTTTTAGTGTTACCGTAGAAAATTATATAAATATAAGAACTCTTGTATTTCTTCACAGAATAATTTATTCTGGCAGCCTTGTTTATCTCTTCAATAAAATTCAGTTTGGTAGACTTGGAAGTGGAAGAAGATTAATAATTCCAATGCATCGTCTCACTGCCTCAGAGCATCATTTTTTTTTCAACGCGATCCGTCTCTGGAACCAATTACCACACAACTTACAAACTACCAGAAAAGCAACCTAATTAAAAAAATTATTATATGTATATTATATTTAATTAACAAAATTTTTTATTTAAGTTTTATTAAATAGGTTTTTTTGTTTTTTATTAATTATGTTTGTAATATTTGTAACATTTAGTTTGAATTATAAATGTAACTTCAAATCCTTGTTTTGTAATCGCTGCCTGTACTGTAAATTATAAGATTTAATCTTGTTGTGCAGGCCGCGTGTAAATTAAATAAATAAATAAATATCCCCCAATTATCATCTAGAAGAAAATAATCAAAGTAATATATTTTTTTGCATAATTTCTGAGAAAATATAAACAGAAAAAATATTCAAATTAATAAAATTGTATTAAATAATATATATATATATATATATATATATATATATATATATATATATATATATATATATATATATATATATATATATATATATATATATATATATATATATATATATATATATATATATATATATATATATATATATATATATATATATATATATATATATATATATATATATATATATATATATATATATATATATATATATATATATATATATATATATATATATATATATATATATATATATATATATATATATATATATATATATATATATATATATATATATATATATATATATATATATATATATATATATATATATATATATATATATACAGTGCTTTTCGCTTAAAGCGAACTTCAAGGGACTGATCAAATTTGTTCGTTTTAAGCGAAGTTCGTTTTAAGTGAAGACATCACGAAACCATTATTGTGTGGTGCACATGTCTTTTTTTAACAGTGGCTATTTATTTATTTATTAAATAATTTTAGAACATTGTAGTCGTTAAAAAATAAGTTTGTTTAGTTTTTAAAAAAATCCTTGAGGGAAGGGTTTTTAACTTTCTTTACACTTGTGGAGTTTTGCTCAAAATTATTTAGCACCAGGTGCTTATTTTTTCAAATTGTAGCTATTGTTGACTTGCTGATGCCCATTTCTTGGCATATTTGCTTTTGTTTTACCCCATCTTGTATGCGTTTTATTATATGAAATTTCTCTTTTAAAGAAAAACACTTTCTTTGTTTTGCAACCGCTGCTACGGCCATCTTCTCACTTTGTAATTTTCAACTGCTGAATTCACATCGCCTTCACACAAAAACAAAAAACAATTAAACCTAGGGGAAATACCTGATTATAGAGCATACGACAGCGTTACCAAATTAAAAAAATATAATTTTTTGTTCATGGCAACACACTTCTTGGTTCGTTTTAAGCGAAAAAAAGAACAATTTACATGCAAAAAAAAGTTTGTTATAACCGAAAGTTCGCTTTAAGCGGGTTCGTTATAAGTGAAAATATTTTCATGGTTTTATATAAATAAAAGTTCGTACTTTCGAAAATGGTTCGTTTTAGGCGAAAGTTCGTTTTAAGCGGGTTCGCTATAAACGAAATACTGTCTATATATATATATATATATATATATATATATATATATATATATATATATATATATATATATATATATATATATATATACATATATATATATATATATATATATATATATATATATATATATATATATATATATATATATATATATATATATATATATATATATATATATATATATATATATATATATATATATATATATATATATATATATATATATATATATATATATATATATATATATATATATATATATATATATATATATATATATATATATATATATATATATATATATATATGTATATATATATATATATATATATATATATATATATATATATATATATATATATATATATATATATATATATATATATATATATATATATATATATATATATATATATATATATATATATATATATATATATATATATATATATATATATATATATATATATATATATATATATATATATATATATATATATATATATATATATATATATATATATATATATATATATATATATATATATATATATATATATATATATATATATATATATATATATATATATATATATATATATATATATATATATATATATATATATATATATATGGAATATATATGGACATTTGCTTTATAAAAATGTTATAATAATAATTTTTTCTGTTTTAACGATATTTTCCAGTTTTTGCGATTTTTTCGTTTTAACAATTTTTTCCTTTTATCCCCGTGGCTTTCAGTTTTTAATGTTCAGTTTCTTTTTCTTCATCAAATATCCTTAATATTATTTCCAGTGTAACATAAAATAGCCAATTTTGGGCAAAACAATAAACAGATGTTTAGTTGCAAATATATAAAAAGCTTTGTTGAGGCAAACAACAAAAAGCTTTTTCTTATATTCGAATAACAGGACTAACGCTCTCAATTATATACAGTTATTTTTTTATATCCTTACTATTGATTTTCAGCAAAAAAAAGACGAAAACGACAAGTTGAATAACAGTTGAAACACAATGAGAATGAATTGTCAGCTTTATTACTCGTGGGCCATCCGTAACGTATAGTTTAAGCAAAGAGGAACCAAAGGAATTTTCGATTAAATAATACACAATAAAATAGAGGTCCTTAAATAAAAAAGTTACATAAAAATACACTAAATACAGAAAACTTACAGAAAAAAGAAAACTAATTAAATAAAAGCAAAAAATTTAAGGAAAAAATAAACGTTAGAAAGAAAAAAGTGTTTTTAACGGAAAATCCCACATGAGAATATAAAAAATTTATTTAAAAAAAGTAAAAAAAATTCTGAAAGCCCAAAAAATGCTAACAATTTAACGAAAAAAAATTTATATATGTACAATATAATTTTCCTTTTTTTTCCTTTTTATTGAAAATGAGAGTTATATTTTATAGGAAGCTGATAATTTTTGGCTGAAAAAATCTTCATAAAGTGTAAAAGTGAATGTAACAACGGGCTCATGCATGTTTGTGTGGCTGCGTGTGTGTAAAGTGAAAAGAAAAGTTACATATTTTGTTCATCTTTTTTTCTTGAGGGTGAAAAATCGTTAAATGAAAAGTGAGTTTTTTTCAATGGTGATGTTGGTTGGTGAAGATGGCGACGAAAAAAGGCACCTTGAAAATGTTTTAAGGAATTTGTAACAATAAATAATAAAAAAAATTATATAAAAATTTATAAAATCCCATAGTTATTGCTGATATATCTAGTCTGAATAATGAAAAACAAGAATATCCTTGATTTTGATTGAGATTTATTTGTCTTCTTCTTAACCTATTGTTATAAAATACAAAAGAATATAAATATTTAACCTTTTACATAAGTGTGTGTCAAAAAAAATGGACAAAAAACAATAAATACATTCGATTTTACTTGTGTCCTTTAGTAGCAAAAGCTGTATGTGTGTGTGTCTAATAGTTGTCGTCCGTCGTCGTGTTGGTATAAGATTCATTTAAATTTTTTTTTTAGTTTATTTTAGTTTCACTTTTTCTTGTTTCTGTGATAAAAAACGATGACGAACTCAATAAAATTTTGTATCGGCGACATTCAATAGGAAGACAAGAACAACAATAGCAAAAACAATAACAAGATAAAAGAGAATAAATTACATAATCAAACTAAATGCTTCTTTACGTCGTACTCTTTGAAGAAATTTTTACAAAAACCACTGCAAAAAAGCAAAAAAAAAAAACATTAAAGCTTGAAGTAAGTAATCGATTTGCAAATAAAATAAAAACAACAACAATAAATGACATCAAAGTAAACCAAGAAGAAGAAGAAGAAGAATTAAAATTAAAACTAAGCACTATGTATTTCTAAAAAAAGAGAGAAAGTTTCACTTAAAAAAAAACAAAAATAAATTTTTAACACATACACACATTTCTACATAAATGTAGTTTTCGTGTGTGTAAATTTTTATTTCTAATACAATAATAACAAAAAACATTGTGCAAAGTAAAATACATAATTAAACTATAATTGTATGCAAATGCACATCAAAGATTTTTAGCCGTTAAGTCTCAAAGCCGTTGAAAAAACAGCAAAAGTGATTTCGTGACACACATACAAACACATTTCTAAAATAAAATCAGTTTCTTTTATCATTTCCTCTTACACAAACACACACGCAATCACTCCATCTCTTATACACCCGCACATACTGAACAATTGCATGCCAGTGCTGCCAGTCATTAATTAAGTGACATGAAATTAGTACATAGTTTCAAATGTTGTGTTTTAGTATTTTAAAGTAAACTATTTAGCAACAATTTGAATTATTTTAAATTTTATAGTCCATTGAAATATTTAATTCCTTGACCTTTTTGCTATCATAATACTTTTGACATTATCCCATAATCTTTTTGCAAAACTTTGTAGAAAAGATAATTTTAAACGAATTTTAAATGAATCTGTCAATACTTTATAGATATACTATTTGTTATTGTGATGCCAGTGAACATTTCTTGCCGAGATGTCTGACGTCAGAAAAAATCTGAAACTCTTAGCTTAGTCTACATTCAGACGATGCAAGTCTTATTGATCAGCTTCTTACTTTTTCTTCTTTGAACTTTCTTTGGCGTTCAGACGATGGAAGTCTTATCGCGTATTTGTTTCTGTCTTGTGCATGTATGTATGTATACACAATGTGAATGAATGTGTGCGTTTCTTACATTACGAATTAGAAAGCAAAACGAGTTTCATTAGTACATGAGGTTGTGTACCCGTTTCGTTCCTCTTGCCTCTCTCGCCCACAAAACAAGAAGCTGATCAATAAGACTTGCATCGTCTGAACGTTGACTTAGATATTTAGCTGAATAGTCGGCTATTTTCTGGTACGACGTTTCTGCACATTATGTAAAATATTAGCCTGCATATTGTCGAAAGGCAATTTCATTTAACACATTTAATATAATAGTCTGCACATTTTATGACCTACCACTTACGACTTTTATCCGCCACTTATGAACGTTGTCTGATGTTAGTTTTCGTAATAGTTCTCATTTATCTCTTGCGAGTTAGTGCATAAATGTGTAAGCTTTTAACTTTATAAAGTATGAGTAAATATGTTCTGATGAGCTGCCATAAGTAGCAGAAAAATACATATTACAAGAAGAGTCACAAAAGTCTTACAGCTTTTTGATTCTATCTGCCAATTTCATACGACATATCTGATGAATTTCTAAGTTTAGCTCCGACTTTTCTCCGACATTAATACGACAGGTCGTAAAAGGTATAGAACATTTTTCAGAACTCGTACAGAACTCCCTCAGACATTTCGGCATAGTTTTCAGAATTTCCTCAGAGGTTCGCTTTTTTGTCAACCACGTATTGGTACGTTTTCAGCAGCGTTGCCAACTCTGTGCTTTTCGCATAGTTTTTAGTGCTTTTTCAACTTTGGGACGCGAAAAATTTTAAAGTTCCCTGCAAAAATTGCGACTAGTCCATACATGCGTGTAAGGACTACTCCATAATGGACCAGGACTAGTCTCAAACTACCCCAAACGTATGAATTAGACGTGGTCCATTTAATATTGCGATGTCCTAGGACTAGACCGCGTGGTCCAGCTTTGCATTACATCGGACAAACCCAAAATCTAGACCATGTAACTACTCTATGGAGCACCTACAGGGGCTAGTTTTAAAACTACTCTATGTCACTACTCCATGGTTCACAAACAGAAAACTAGGGTTCATTTTCACTTTGTAGTCTACGTAAATGATTTTCCCTCTGCTTTAATAAGTCTCCTTTTATGATGGGAACTACACAGCATTTTTGATTTCTTATAAACAAAAATCACTATTATTTATTTTTTCGCTTTTACAAAAAAAAAAAATTAATAAACTTTTAATTACAAACATTCATTATAACTAGGGATGTAACGAATACCGATACCGATACCGATATATCGGCGATACTTCAGATTTTCCGATACATCGGTATCGGCGATATTTTACTGTCGATACGACGATACTTTAAAAAATTTTTTCAGTTTTTTTTTTTAAATTATTTATTTTTTTGTTAATTTTACCAAGAACTAAATTGATTTCGTTATTTTTTAAATCTTATTAATATCAATTTTAAAAATTAATAATATTTTACGATGTTATTTTGCAAAAACAATAATTTAGTTATTGTTAATTTTACCATGAACTCAAATTCAATTCGTTGTTTTTTAAATCTTATTCCCAGCAAAAAAAGACATTGTAAAGAAATCATGAAAATGTAGCAGTCGCAATCCGGAAATATTGCGAATTTGGATAATTTCTAATTAGTTTCACATTTGCTTGTCATTGCAAGAAGTTCTCTTTTTCCATTACCAATCACCGAATTTGAAGTGAAAATTTCTTTTTCGGTGTTCTATAATGATTCCTAAAATAATTCTGGAAAAAAAGCCGACTTCAGTATAAAGAGTATATACTTGATGGCCTTCCATATAAACAATTTTGAAAATCGGTAAGCCAATGGAGGAATTGTGCTCTAATAAATATTTCAGGTGGAGGCGTGGAAGACTTGCCCCACAGATTTTCGTAGAAAAATTATGCGACCAAACTCTATTGTCCAAACAAAAAATAAATTTTGGAATTCGTAAATTTTGGAATTCGCCCCATAAATGGAGGAGCTATGCGATAATCAATATTTCTGGGGGAAGGGGAAATCCCGCACAGATTTTGGAGAACAATTATGGTACCAACCTGAAGGGGGGTTTGCAGCAAATTTCACAACTGATTTTCGAAAAAAAAAAACTGCAGTCAAACCCTTTCAAATAAAAAAACAATTTTGATAATCGGTTCCCAATGACAAAGTTATACATGGTTCCCCCTCCCATTTTCGAAAAGAATTATGGGTCAAACTACTAGCGAGCCCTTGCAAACAACACAAGAATTTTGAAAAGCTGTTCACAAATGACATAGTTATGGATTGGTGGGGAGGGGGAGCAAACTAGCTTCTCCGATTTTCGACAAAAAAAAATTGGGACCAGTTTTTGTCAAACCCTTTCAAACAAAACAAGAATTTTGAAAATCGGTTCACAACTGACAGCATGGGGGGAGCGAATTTCCCCCTCCGATTTTCAAAAAAAAAAATTATGGGACCAAACTGCAGGCAAACCCTTTCCAGCAAAAAAAGAATTTTAAAAATCGCTTCACAAATGACAGAGTTATGCGTGTACAAACATATAAAAATAAAAAAAAAATACACACGAATTGATAACCTTCTTCTTTTTGGAAGTCGGTTAAAAAAGGATGAAAAATTACCCATTTTCAGAACTCGTTTCTTTTTATGCGAATTTAAACACAAAAATGTGTTTTCATGTAAATTTAAGTGAATAAATATAAACTTTTAGCAGACTTTTAATAATTAAGCTAATAAGTTATTTAGAAGAATATTAGTTGATAAAAATCGATTTTTTAAAAAGCATGGCGAGTATTTTTTAAAATTATAAAGTAATTACAAATTTGTACTGGCTTTTCTACTAATTATCTGCATATTTTTAATATAGATTCTTTGAAAGCAATGAAAATGTAGTTCCTTAAAAATTACTTCCAATTTTATATACTGTGTTAATATCTATTTTAAATATTATTAATCTCTTACATTGTAATTTTGCATAATAAAAAAATTGCCCTTCTTGAGTTTTGTTAATCTAAACTTGAACTCAATTTCAATATTCGTATCGGTATCGGAATCGGTATCGGCGATATTTATTTTTAAGTATCGGAATCGGTATCGGATCGGCAAAACGGCGTATCGTTACATCCCTAATTATAACCACAAATAAACTTTTGTGCCATCAGGGCTACCATATTGCAGGTAATTGGTGATATTTTATGAAATAACATTCTTGCACCATGTAGACCAATAATTTTTGCAGGGTTAGTGCTCGGTGCTTTTTAGTTTAATTTTGGTGCTTTTTGTTGTGACGGGGGCACTATACTCCACATATCGATTGCTCAATATAAAAAGGGTTATCTCGATTTTTTCGGAATCGCGACTTTAACGACTTCTGGTAGTCAACGTGTTATTACATCCTGCTTAAAGAACTAAGTAAGTTACAGTTAAAAATAGCGGACACTTAAAACATTATTTTTGTATGTACATAAATGCTTTACTTTTTATTCACTTTTATTCTTCTCCTGTAAAATATCGAAACATCGAGATACGCCTTTTTTAAGCCATCGATATAAATAATAAATTTGATTGAATAATATCATTGTGCCTAAGGACTATATTCTTTATTTCATCTCAATATCCTAATCATATTCTGGCCCTTATTTATTTAACATTAAGAAAAAAAAACAGTGCAAGACACTTAATTTCTCATCTCTGACACATACACTTCAATTTCTTTGCACACTTTCATACACTTATGAAAACACTCACGCATCATTAAATATAATGTTAATGTTTGTTGCTGCTGTCTATTTTTCTTCTCTCTACTGCTTTGCTTTTTCTACCACATAAACATGCCCAGCAGCTAAATTTACAACTAGATACGCTTTGGGATAGTCATATACTAGTTGTAATTATACTAGTCAAAAAAGACAGTCATATTACTAGTTGTAACAAGATTAGTTAGTAATGATACTAGTAAAAAAGGACAATTATATTACTAGTTGTATCGAGACTAGTAACGATACTAGTCAAAAAAGGACAAAATTTTTTTAAGAAATACAAAACAAAAAATAAAAAAACTAGTAAGAGCACTACTTTACAACAACTGGTATTCCAACTGGTTTAGAACTGTACACAAATGAGCTAGTTGAGCTCCTATGACAACCTAATGTTAAAATCGATAGTTCGATATATGAAAAAAGACAGATAAGATAGGCAAATAGTCTGAGTTGAAAAGCAACTAGTATATTTCGAAACATATACTAGACATTTTGTCTGCAGGGTGGCCTTAGCATATGTACACATTCACACATAGTACGTATGCATGTATGTATGGATCAGTGGTGGCCATGATCCAATAATACAGATCTGTGCAGCTGTACAACAAAATCGCCTTCTACTGTGATTGTCAAAATAACTCTATATGTAAAAAATATTGCTTATGTTTTTTTTAATATGAAGTTTGAAAAACAGAGCATGAAAACAAAGAGAGCAGCTGATCATCAGCTGATCTCTTGCACAGGCCTGTATTATTGAATCATGGTGGTGGCCATTCTCTCAATTTCCTATGTTCGCGAATATAGAAAATTTTTTTACAATCAACACACTTGTGTAAGGCTCACAGCCTACCTATTTAGCCGTGAAGCTCATGCACAAACGAAGAAGAGGATAAAGTACCCTAAAGGAAGTCAGGGGGCAAGTGTCTCCAAGTCACCACTTTCGTCGACAAGTTTGGAGACTTTTTGGTGACATTGTCAACGAATTGTCTACACTTTTTATTTTGTCTTTAAGTTTTTGTCTTTAAGATACAAAATGTTTTTTTATTGTCTCATTTTGTTGTGTTGTAAATAAATGCGGCTACACGGAAAACTAAAAATTTTTATAAAAAAGCTTGCCTTAGCTAGTAAAATGTTTTATATGTGTTGACTAGAATCATTAAAATGTACTAGTGAACCTCTGGTGTCAATGTCACATTATGGTCCCATAATGACCACATAGTCTACAGTAAGTCAATGGTTCCGAGGTCGCTAGTGGAATCTCAATGACAAGCACATGCTAAATGTCTATAGCACAGAACATTGCCTAGGGTACAATTAGTCAGTAGTACTGGGGACAAAGTCAATAGTGAATCAGTACAGTTTTACTATCGACATTTCCTTCAGGGTATGTTTGGTCACCACTGGTATGGATGTATGGGAAGAGGAAACAAAAACGAATTGTTTTTTAAAAACCACTTCCATAGATACAAATATCAAATGTGTATGTATGCAGAGATGAATGCCCTACAGATAATATTTTAGCTGAAATGGAGAAGTTAAAACATGGTCCTATGTATTGCAGTCATGAACCATCCCAGGAAACAATTTTGGCCGAAATGTCTAACATCAGAAAAAATCTGAGACTTTACCAGACAATCAGCCGAGTTGTCTAAAATTCCCTCAGACATTTGGCGGATCATTAGGCAGTTTTCTGGTACGACGTTTCTGCACATTGTCGGAAATATTATCCGATTAATACAGAACAGTCTGCACATTATCCGAAGGCAATTTAATTTCCTTTAAGGCATTTAACGGAGTAGTCTGTACATTTTCTGATCTATGTCTTACGACTTTTAGCAGTCAATTCTGCACATTGTCTGATTTTAATTTTCGTTATGATTCTCATTTATCTATTGAGTTTATACGTACAAATATTTGAGTTTTTAAGCTTATAAAATATAGGTAAATTTGATGAGCTGCCATAAGCAGCACAACAATGCATAGAGAATTTTAAACGACATTTCTGATAAATTTCTAATTTTAGCTCCGATTTTTCTCTGATATTAATACGACAGGACGTAAAACGTATCAGATAAATCGGAAAATTTTCTGATGTTTTGTCAGACTTTTTCCCGACATTTATAAGACATGTCGAAAACATCTTTAGAATTTCCCTAGGAAGTTCATCGGAATTCGTACAGTAGTCTGTTAGACCTTTCGGTATAGTTTCTATAATTTCCTCAGACAAAGAGATCCGATTTCTTGTCAACCACTCATATGATTTTCGGTACGTTTTCTAACCGACATCGCATACGAACTCGGCATCTTGTGCAGATTTTCTGACCGACTTCGGACCGAAATCGGCAAAAATTGTTTGCTGGGATGTCAGTGGCAAACAATAGCTTCTAATTAACCGACAAGTGTTTGCGTTTTAACGATTGCAATGGTTAAAACACGAACACGTTAGTGCTCCATCAAACAGTGACATAGCGTAGTTATAAGACTACCCCGAGGTAATGCAGACATGGACTAATGTCATTTGCAAACAAGAGTTTGTAGTTAAGCGACAAGTGGTCGCGTTTTAATAATTTCAACACGAGCACTTCAGTGCTCCATCAAGTAGTGTCATAGAGTAGTTTTGAGACTACTCCGATGTAGTGCAAAGCTAGGTTATATGGTCTAGCCTTAGGACATCGTAATGTTAAATCGACCATGTTTTCTCCATACATTTGGGCTAACTTTCGACTAGTCCTAAGCCTCTATGAAGTATACTTTACATGCGTGTATGGACTAGTCGCGTTATCTGCAGGGTGTGACTTATTACATAGGTATGTATATATGCACATATATACATATATAGGATTCATTTCCATTCTTACAAGATTCTGGATGCAATTTAAATGTGTGTAAGTGTGTGTGTGTGTGTGTATGAATATGCATATATTATTCTTCATTAATTTTTCTTTTGCTTTTATAATTTATTTCTTCAAACACATACATACGTACATGTAAGTACCCAGTGGTAAATGAAACGAAGTACCTAGATAATAATAAATGATGTCAGGATGACGTTCTAAGCGAGCAATCTAAGTACTTAGATTGTAATGTACGTGTAATCTAACATGTCCGAACTTCGTTGCCTTTCCCTTTTATGTACAAAGTAAAACAGTGTGGCCTACTTTTGGGCTAATATTTCCAGTTCCGCTTATTATGTAATCGCACAGTAGCGACACGTACTGACATCGTAGCTTACTTTTTAAGCGAGAGCGCACCGGTTAAACAGCATATGACACGCTTATGTTAAGTCTAAGTGGGAAAATAAGCAAAAACGTCATTACTAGCTGCTACTAAATGTTGCTTACAGCAGCGATTACGTAATGGGTATTTTTACAAAAAGCTAAACGAATTGCATATATAAACATATACATATCTACCTACCGAAAAATTAAAGGCGAAAACATCAAACAAAGATTTAAAGTAAAGAGAAATTGCAACCAAGTTTTTCTTTATCGTTTTAATAAAATATATACATATAAGATCCATTGCACATCCGAATGGTTGTGTTCTTATGGAATATAAATAGATAACCTGAAGGAAGCCTGGGTCCAAGTGTCTCAAAGTCACCACTTTTGTTGACAAGTTTGGTGGCTTTTGGTGACATTGTCAACGAATCGTCAATAATTTTAACTTAGCTTGTAATGGGAAGAGACGTTTTTGATAACAATAAAAACTATTTTTATGCCTCATTTTGTTGTGTTGAAAATATATGCCGGTGCTCGCAAAAATAAAACTTTTCATAAAAAATCAAATTTAATTGCTTTGTCCAGTAAAAAGTTTCATATGTGTTGACTAGTGCCAATGCCTCAGTGTGGTCCCATAAGAACCACCTATTCTATATAGTTAGTCAATAGTTCTGAGGTCACTAGTGGAATCTCAATGACAGCACATGGTAAATATCTATAGCACTGAGCACAGCCTGGGTTATTATTAGTCAGTAGTACTGGTGACAAAGTCAGTATTAAGTTAGTACAGTTTTACTATCGACATTTCCTTCAGGGTTATTATGTATATGTATGTTTGTATGTAGTATATTGTACACATACTCAGTGAGCATTACTAACATCCCAGGAACATTTTTGGCGGCATATCTGACGTCTGAGACTTTACCAGACAATCAACAGAGCTCTCTAAAATTTCCTCAGACATTTGACAGAAAAGCCGGCAATTTTCTGGTACGACGTTTCTGTAAATTTTCTTAAATATTATCCGATTAATATCGGACTAGTCTGCATATTATCTGAAGGCAATTTAAATTACTTTAACACATTTAACAGAATAGTCTGCACATTTTCTAACTTGCGACTTAAAACTTTTTGCAACCACTTCTGGACATTGCCAGATTTTTGTTTTTGTAATAATTCGCCTTTATCTCTTGAGAGTTTTAGGAAATTGGAAACATCCTTTAGAATTTCCCTGAACAGTTCTCTTGAACATTTCGGCAAAGTTCTTAGAATTTCCTCAGACAAAGAGATCCGTTTTCTTGTCTACCACTCATATGATTTTCGTTACGTTTTCGTACCGACATGTTATATAGACTGCCTGACCGACTTCGGGCCGAAACGGTCAAAAAATGTTTTCTGGGATGTTTGATGTCAAAAATTATCTGCCTGGCTCACGATGTCGACAAGTCGAGTTCGTTCTCATATTTATATTGAAAACAAAAACAAATATAATTTTTTTATTGTTGTTCTCAATATAAATATGAGAACGAACTCGACTTGTCGACATCGTGAGCCAGCGAGTATGTAAAACTGAATGATTCTATGAAAAGACACCAAACGAAATGCACACAAAACATATGAAAAAATTAAAAAAAACATGGGAATTTATAGATCGATGTATATTTTATAAGGTCGATATGAAAATTTCGTTGGTAGTGAAGTCATAAGTTTAAGAACCTATATCACCAACGCCTCAGTAAAAACTTGGTAATGAGTAGTCATTACCGAACAACATACTTTTCAACCACAAACTACATACCGCCTGAATTACTTTACAGTAGTTGAACAATTACTTACTAGTAATTAAACAAGCCATCTATTCTCTTATTGGCAGAGTAGTGTATCTGCTTATCATGTAGACGATAATAAGTTCCACCCCTGGGAAAGCAAAATAGATTTTCTTTTACTTGTGTTCATGTTTGTGAAAACAAGTATTAAGCCCGTAAGAAATGGTTGTGCAGTACACTATTGAGTAAAACACTTGGCATAAAATAACACAATGACTGAAAATGGCATGAGTTCAATGCTTAGCAGAGACATATAATTTTTATTGTGTTTTGAGTATTTAATGCCTATCTCACAATCCATTTGACTTCTGTAGAAAATGTATCCCTGATCAAATGAGTTTATGGAACTTTTAAAAAAGCAATAACAACACATTATATCAGGGTTTCATTTTGTGCAAAAGTCGAACAGCTTCTGGAATAGTTTAAAAACAGCTTAAGTATTAAAATGTATAGCTTGTTATTTGTAATCAATGTCATCGCCATGTTAAAGTAATTGGTTAAAAGGCCAAAGTATAAGTAGTGAAGGGTATGTTTTTTTTGCATTTAAACTCATTACTTTGCCATAAAAATTTTTCCTGGGCTATTTAAATATAAATTCATATTTAAATGTTCATTTTCATTAATTTTCGTATGGAAAAATTACTTTTAAATATGAATTAGATATTTAAATAAATTGGTGAAGTAGACTCTAAGTGTCACGGATATACATAACAATTTTGTATGTATATGTTTGTTTATTTTTAACATTTCTGTAAAAACTTTAGAGCATACCGTAGGGATGAGCATAATATATGAGACACCCACTCGGCTTGCAATGTAGACATACACAAGTGAAATTTTTTTCCGAATTCGGCCAGAAAGTCTGCACAAATTGAGGAATTTCTATTCGAAGAAGGTGAAAAAGCGGAGCTCTTTCCCGATATATCTGAGTAGATTCTGTACGAATTCCAAAGGAGTTTCTTAAGGATTTTTCGATATGTCTGAACAATGTCGAAAAAATGGCCGACAAAATATTAGAAAATTTTCCGATTTTTCGATACATTTTACTGTCTGTCATATTAAATTCTAAAATTTTCATTGATAATGCTCATTAAAAATGTTTGATGGGTATACATGCACATTAATACTTTAACATTTTCAAAAATGCTCCCACTACAGTTGTATAGGCTATTGAGAGTAGTTTAACAAAAAAGTTTTACTTTTTGCGGTTGTTCAAGAAAAATCAACCACAAAACGCGTTGAAGTTTTGTTGAATTGTTGAGTTTGTTTTCTTTTCTCAATGTGGTAAATTATTCAAACAAAAGTTTTTATTTACTTCCTCCAGCGTTGCCAGAATGATTTGATCATATTATCTATTTTAAGCTTTTTAAATGATAGTAAATTTTTTATAAGTTCTTTATAATTAATCGAAAATAGAAATTAATTACACAGATTCATAAATGCATACATACTTCTAATTTCACACCACTGTTTATTTATTCACCAATAATACCAATAAGAGCATCTATGTATACATATGTAATTAATAGGCAATACGATTTTTGTCATGCATTTTACTCTTATATTACACAGCCGATTTTGACAAAGTTTATACTACTTTACCTGGCCTTTACACATGCAAGTGCAAGTTTGAAAAACTCAATACACTCAAACTTTTCTACTAACACACTTTTGGTTCAGCTATGAGAAAGACAGAGAAACGAATACAAATTGTTTTTTCGTTGATAATACGTACACAGAACTTGCATGCAAGTACTTACATGTCTAAACGCAGGGTTAAAGCAAAGCGAATTAATATCAAGTGGCCTTATCATCAAAACAACACACTTACAAAGTAGGTGTAGGACTATTTTTATATGTGCTTTGACAGTTCGGGTCAAAGTTTTTCTCTTTTCTTATATAGAGTTTGACTGATGGGGTGTAATCAGCTGATGATCATCTGTGATGATAAGGCTACCTGGTACTGAATTCGCCTTGGGTTAAAGCTATTTATTGACACATGTGCACAATCTATATTTCGAAGTTGCTATTAATACAGGCGCACATCGTACACATGCATTTATTAACTTAAGTTAAGAAATAAACAAAATATGCATGTGTTTTCTCTGCTTTGAATTGTTGTTGGTGTAAGAAAGGCATAAATAAGCAAGTTGCTATGCATCATTAATTAATTATATGGAGTTGCAATACATGAGCTATAATTTTTGAAATTGGTATAAGTCCACTTAAAAAATACTTTGCGGTAATTTTAATAACATATAATCTATATCTTATTAAAATTACCATTTACTATTTTTATTAAGTGGATCTATACCACTTTCAAAAATGCCATCTCATATTGTGGGGCTGTTGCCTTAAAACATTTTTTATATTATCATGTTTGGATAATTTTCCTACGAAACTTATGTAATCTAGAATACGTAGGATTGCGTCGTCCGTTGGCTATAATAGTTGTGCATGTCTGATTGTCAACTCTAGAATTTTAAAGTGAAAGCTTCACTTTTACTCTCTGCATTGATACTGTATCAGCATCGCTTTTATACTTGTCACTAAGTGTTCTTGAACAGACTGCTAAGATCTCATGTGTGCTTGTAGAATATTCTTGAAAGTATCTCTTCCGCTAGTTTGAATTTCGACAGTTCTTGTTATATGGTGGCAGCACCTTATTTTTGATGTTACTAAACACATCCCGCTTCCGGCGCAGTATAATCAGAGTGTCCAATTTGTATCGTTAAGATTGAATCTGCGTTATATGCTTTCACAAGAATATACATAAAAAAATTTATATGTTTATATAATACTACATGTACTGGAATTGTGGAAATATTTATGGCATAAGTGTAGTTGGTATAATTGTTGAGAGAAATTTTACTTTCAAATACAAACACACACACACGCACACATATACTATACATACACACATACAACAATAATGATAATTTAGTTAAAATCCCATCTTGTTCCCATCTAAAAATGATGAAATTTAACAAAAAAGCCAAATAAATTTAAAAAGAAATTAAACAAAAGTAAATATTTAATTATGCAATTCATATGAAAAGCAACAAAACATTAAAATAATCGAAAGCAATATAATTTAAAACAATATCAATAAAATATATGTATAAAGATATATACGAGTACATACTTAAATAAACAAATAAAATACACAAAAAACAGAAATAATTTAATTATTTCAAAAGTTTTGCCAAGCAAAAATTGTGTTTAATTTGATTAATCACATCGTTAATTTTAACGTATAAATTTAAAATGAAATAAAATATTTATTGATTTTTTCTCCTTCAAAAAAGTTGCGTTTATTCTTTCTTCGTTTGCATTTTGTCGGTGTTTAATTATTAATTAAAAAAAATATGCATAATAATTGCCATAAAAATAATAACAATATAAATAGCAACAAAAACATTTTGCTGTTATAGCGGGATGAGCGTGAATATTTTAAATCTATAACGTCATAGTAAAATGCACGTTAAACCAACCACCCAACGAAGAGTAAGTGGACCTGGGGCATTTGGAACATACACCGACCAATGGTATGTACAATTCTCTTAATCATTTGTTCAATTTAAATGTTACTTTCATATATAAACAATTTATTTTTATTTTCTTTTATTATTTTTGCAACCAACACCACCAATTTTGTTAAAAAGTCTTCTTCAACCAATTAAGGAAGAAGATATTTGTTTTGAAGTGAAAGATTAATAATTGAAAATTTACTAAAATTAGCTAGAGTTTTACAACTAGCCAAAAATAAATAAAACAGGGCTGTGGCTAAGTTTCGGCAACTATATTATGATTATGATTAAATTATGATAAAATTACTACACAAAAAAAATTTTATTCCTTCATAGTCCGAGTATAACAAAAAGCAAAGTATTTACAACAAATATGCACTCATATATACAACATACAAAGGCTTTGAAGAAAATGCATCCCTGATATAGTTTTTGTTAGAAATTTTTTAAAAAACAATAACAAATTATTATGTCAGAGTTTCATTTTCCTCAATAGTATTAATACTTGTATTATAGTCTGAAATGGCCTTAAGTGACATCTCATCAAATTTACAGACAGGACTGCCAGGAACTTTTTGTCGCTATTCTCAAATAAATTCTAAAAAATCGAGTAAATATACCAAAATCTGTTTTTATTACAAATAATAATTTTTATTGAATCCAAAATCTTACCTGCTCTACACCTAACAAAATTATGTACTTCGATTCGATCGAGAGATATCATTGTCGAAAAATTACAAATATATGTTATTTTGTAATTACCAGGGCTCGGACTTTCATGCAGCTTCAAATTTATTTTAAGCACCTAAATATAACAAATATGCGCAAAAATATGCATTATTTACCTACGAACAGTACCAAAACTAAAGTACCTAAATTAAAGAAATATGAAAGAAAATTGAGAAATATGCATTAAAAAATTTTTTATAACTCCAAAAATATGCATTTATTGCCAAAATATGCACTTACCACAACTACAAATCGATGCCAAACTACTTAAAAATTGATGATTCGCATAGATAATTAATCAATCACCACAAAAAACATGCATATGCATGAAAATCCGAGCCCTGGTAATTACATACACTGAAATTTTTGTCAAATGTATTGTTTATATTCAGTTGCTTTTTAGGATTGGAAAAACTGCGTCGAATGCTTCTAAAATTTGATCTATATCAGTTAAAAAATCTTTGAACTTTCTTGTGCTTTTAGCTTGAAATTATCGGCAAGTTACAGGGATGGACTGCACGGTCAACCGTATCCCATACTTTACAAATAATTGGTAACGTGGCTCAAGTTGAAAGTGATACTCCGGCATGAAGCTCAAACTCCTGGTGACCAGTGTTCACGCTGTGGATTTTCAGGGGTTTCAGTGATGCTGGGATTTTGGGGATTTTAAATCCTGATTTTGGGAATTTTAAAAATGGTTTCTAAATGACATAATGACACGAATAGCGAGGTTGATAAGAGATATAGATGGGGGCGGGCGTTCTAAGCCATCATCGCATAAGAAGAGGTGCGCTGCTGCCAAACTTGCTGTTGGTGCAAATTTTTTTGCTGGTGTTATAGCTGGTGCTGCTCTATTGCTGTTTCAAATTTTATTGCTGTTCCCGGTTCTGTAGTTTTTTTCACTTATTCTAATTTTTGGTCCTGCTGTTGTTGGTTCGGCTGGTATGTTGGTTAGTGTTGCTGGTACGTGGACTGGTGGCTGTGCGGCTGATAATGGTATGGCTGATAAGGTGGCGCTGTTTAATGGCACTGATACTACTGACAGTGCTGTGGCTTATGATAGGAGGAATAAACGGCAGAAGAAAGAGGTGACTATTAGCATTTGAGGGGAATGTTGGAGACCGGCAGTCCACCAGCAAGTTCAATGTTGCTATCTTTAGGGCGCAAAATGCTCAGGAGGTATGGTAGTATTTCCTCAGATGTACATTAGGGTGGAGTGAAAAATTTTTTCTTTAATTTGAATTTTCCTGTATTAAGAATCTACAGTCTGATACATACACAAAAAAGTTTTAGCTACATCGGTTAAATTATTGAGGTGCCGCAGAGGACTTGAAGTTTTGGATTAAGCCATTTTTTTTAAGTAAAAATATTTTGATTTTTGGTCTACAGACGGATATTGAAGCCTCAGTTATAAGTTTGGGGACTGTTCACATATTGCGTAACGTACTTAGGGGGTTTTGTTCAGAAGCGTTACGAAGGTGTAGTGGGAGTTATATACGTGGAAGATGGCGTTACGTATATGTTTACAGCACATCGACGTGCCTTTCCATTGTTTGAGTATATCAAGAACCAGGAATAAAAATAAAAAAATTTCGGAACCAAAAAAAATTTTGATTTCGTACAAAATTCACCCCTCGTGCGCCACCTCTTAATAAAGTCGAATACCTTTGATATTTGATGTGAATTAAGCTTTTCTATAGGTTCATCTATTAGCAATACAGGAGATTTAAAAAAATTGAAAAATAAATTATTTTTGCTCTTTTCACTCTGCCCTAATGTACATGTCATGTCGTATCATGTCATGTACATATCTTGTCATGTCATATCTTGTCATGTCATTTCACGACATGACATAATATATAGTTTTATTTATTCATTTTTTTATTTTTGTAAGTAAAACGTAAAGAAACTTGTTCATAGTCGGTGTCCCTCGACGCTGATACATCCTCAAATCTTGAAAAACATAAGTTTTTCGCAATTTACTCGAAAATTTGAGGGTGTATAATCCAAACGGACCTCAGATTCTGATTCAGTGCGTCGAAATACATGTAAGTAGGCGGGTGTGGTCGTATGTACAGACCACTTTTTTATTTTGTGTGCCGGTGTAATTAAAAAAATTGGTTTTCAAAAACTGCAACACTTTAGTACTTCATATCTTGACAAATAAAAATGTCACAAAAACATTTTGCAAACACATTCATATCTTTTGCAAGTACAGTTATATCAAATTTCAAGCGAAAAAGTTTTTGGGCTGCCTGCTTAAGAAGTTTTTAAAGTACAAACTTAAATGGTTTAAACAAAATTGATGGTGTTTTGCGTTGATCACAGATGGCATTATTAGCTTATGTGACATTTTTATTTAATTTATTTTTTAATTAATATTTTTGTTATTATTTTGTTGCAAATAAAAGATCCCCTCTTTTGTTTTATGTTGCTAATTTTTCTTTTGTTATATTGAGTCTTTGATGGATTTATGTTGTTGTAAGGTTGTTTCATTGTTTTAAAATAAAAAATAATAAATAAATAAAAATACGATTAAAAATAAAAAATAAATAAATAAATGTTTTATTGTTGTTCTTTACCTTAAAACCTTAATATTAGTTATAAAAATATATTTTGTTTCATTTTATATTAATTGTTTTGTTTAAAATTTCTCGTAATAGATTTATTAGTATATTTTAGGTGGTAATTTACAAAAGAAAAAAAAAAAGAAAAAGGAAATTAAACTAAATTGAAAAAAAAATACTAAATTGTAACACATGTTGTAAAAGATGAAAACTCAATTTGACTTCAAAAATGTTAAAATGTCATAATTTTTATTAAAAAAAACAACGAAACAGCAAATGAGTTGATTTAGCCAAATAAATACATGTCATACATAATACAAACAAGTATTTATCGGACCCTGTCCTTATACGCTTTTCAAATAGGACCTTCTCATAAACAATTTCTGTGTAACACATTTTATTTTACAAAAAGCCTTGTCAAACTATATTTAGGTCACATTTTTTTGTCATTATTTTATTTATAATATTTGTGTTGTTTAGTATTTATGTGTTTAATAACCACTTTTGTTTAGACACTTCTTCTACCCAACACCTGTCACTTTTTTTATGTAATAAATCTACAGGAAAATATACAACAATATTTAATCAGAAATATAAACTCATGAGGGAAATTTTAGGACTTGTTCAATGCCTGGTTTAACACTTGAAGTCAATGTTCATTTCCGGTTACAAGAAAGACATGGATGGTTTCATACTAAATGTGTTTCAAATAAGTTTATAAATATTAATAAATTAATTCTGTAAATTAAAACCAAATGGTCATATATGCCGATTGATTTCAGTAACTTCTTTCAAGATATAATGAGAAATAGAAACCCGGTATTACAGCAAGCCATTGCTTTTTTTGCGAAAGCTCTATAATGAAACTAGTGTTGTCAATTATTCGAGTTTTATCGTTCGAATAAACTTTCATAACCTTTTTCTTATTCAAACAGCCGAATAGTTTTAAACTCTTATTCCAATATTCGAACGAATAAAAAACAAACAAAAAAATTAGTCGAATAACCACGATTTTTAATATCACTAGGTTTGAGTTTCCATCTTCATCTAAACTCCTTCCTACATATTATTTCTTCGATTAAACTAACGTAACTTTTCTTTACATATTTTATTCTCAGGGCCATATTATTCTGGTCAGATATTTTTGGATCTTTATTGAAACTATCAATGTGTATATTGTGTACTTTACGCAAATGGCACAAGATTTAAGAAGTTGTTGATACTTTCAAACTAAGCTCATGCTGTAATTTAAAACGAAATCTTTAACAGCGTTACGTAATATGTGAACAACCCCTTACACACGTAAATATTGAAAATTTGGTGTAATTTGCTTAGTCCATGTCCATACGAGTGAACTTTTGCTGCGCAACTTTTGAGTATATGGGAGAGCGAGCTGAGAAGATTGGGAAGGGGTACACTGCTTCATGTACATGCAACTCTCTTTTGTTTTCTTCTTCGTAATATTAAGCAACAACAAAATCTGTGTAAAAAACAAAAGCTGCGCAACAAGAATTTCATTATATGGACACGAATGCAACTTCAAAAGAAAATTATTAAAGTTGCAGAAGCAAAAGTTGACTCGTATGGACATAGACTTAGTCCATGTCCATATGAATCAACTTTTGCTTCTGCAACTTTCTTAAACTTTGTTTTGAAGTTTCATTCGTGTCCATATAATGAAATTCTTGTTGCGCAGCTTTTGTTTTTTTTATATAGAATTTGTTGTTGCTTAATATTACGAAGAAGAAAACAAAAGAGAGTTGCATGTACATGAAGCAGTTTACCCCTTCCCTATCTTCTCACCTCTCTCTCCCATAAACTCAAAAGTTGCGAAGCAAAAGTTGACTCGCATGGACATAGACTTAAGGGCCAAATAAACTACACAAGCTGTTTGCCAATCAGGACAGAAATTTGCGTTTGTACAAGCCTGTTGTGTAATATATGGCGGCGTTTTTACGTTTGACAAGCCGCTTGGCAAGCTGCTTGCAGAAAATGCCATATTGAATTTGTGGCAAACTGATTGTAAAATTAGCTCATTTCCATTAAAATTTCCATAGATTGAGGTTGTCGTGGAAAATTTAAATTTAAATTAATGATTAATGTGAAAAATCTTTGCTTGTACGAACTAGTTTTGTGTAGTATGAGTGCAAATGAAAAAAGTATGTTTGTCAAGCCGCTTGCGCAGTTTATTTGGCCCTTTACTTAACACAACAACAACTTAAAAAAGTAATCAATTTAAACATTCGTAAATGTAGACCAATTTTTATAAAAAGTTGTGTAAAAGGTTATTCCAATATTCGATAAAAACTGTTCGAATAATTTTTTTTCTAAATTGAAAAATTTTGTTTGTTCGAACAAAAATGAAAAACCGTTATGCGAATAATTCTTATTCGAATAAGAACACTAATTACAACTAAGCAAACAATATGGTATCAACTTCTTAATTTAAAATTTAAAGAACACACATTCGATTAATGGTTTGTGGCATAAGTATAATGTTTCCCCTAATAAAGAGCAAGTATGCGTCTAATATTGTGCACTTGTAGTGAAAATTTGATACTCTTTTATGGAAACAAAACTGACATTGTTCATGAATTTATGATTAAGCCCGGCATTGATTTTAACACATTTTGAGCATCTGAAAGAAATAAGTAATTGGAAATCACCACAAGTTTTCACTGCAAAAGTCACCAGCTACTACAAACACCTATCCCTCAAATTGCACGATACTGTTTCTTAAACGATTTAACTTTTACACGAATGATTTTTGGGGTTTTCATTTAAATCGATTAACACGATGTCTTAAATATTTTTGGCCACATGCATAACGAAAACTTGGCATGAAATTGATCTGGGTCTTAACGAGTTCTACTATGTATACAATTTGACATTAGAAATCACTATTCAATTCAATGTTTTTTAATGTTCATTTGTATTGAAAAACTATATATAACACAATTTAATTTCGGCACCCATGCTAAGCTCCTTCCAAGTTTTGGTTATGCATAAAAGAATCATGCCTAAACATGAAAAATTATGTCTCAAACACTTTTACAACAAATTTACCTATCATCATGTAAAAGCCAATACTAACAGCCACATTCAAAGAAAATTTTTATTTTAGGTTTAAGACTCACAATTGTTATTGAACAGTTTCACGCTAAAAACTGTTTAACTTGGAGGTTACACGTTCAAGTTTTGTTTCAATTTTTGTTTCAAGTTTCAATACATTCACACTTTTTTACTAACACACTCACATAATTGGAAATTGACTACCAACTTGATTTCAATTTTGCTTTCAAGATTTGTTTCAATTTTTCGTTCAATTTAAACAGCTGATCTCTATTATTGTAAGTAAACTACAGAAAGACTCGGCTATAACGAACTTTGCAAAAAAATAAACCGCTCTATGACAAGTTCGGAACAAGCGTAGTTCGATACAAACGAGGACTCGTTAACTACGAATTCGCTATTACGAATTATTTTTGTATGAAAATGGCAACCGAAACGTCGGCACTTTAGACTTAGATCGTTACAACCGAGAATTCGTTATAACCGGGTTTTACTGTTTCGTTGTTGATTCCTTGACGACGGCATCTTGAAAACAAAATTGACTATCAAGTTGCTTACAGCCTACGTCATAACGTCAATTTAAAGTAGTTTTAACAAGCAATACGTGTGATCAACTTGAAAGCAATTTCTTGAACATGTAACTGCAGAGTAATATAAAATTGCATTCATAAACAGTACAATAGACATTGTGTGTTTTAAGGAATTTTATGTTACAGTTTTAGTGCTGAAAATGGTGATGATTTTCAGCGCTTCAAAAAGCGCTTTTTGTATAAAAAAATGTATTGCTCCAAACTGGGAACTCCCATAAAAAATCAGCAGCGATATCAGCAGGTTCATAAGCACTACTTTTATTATTTCATAGTAAAAACCTGCTTTATTTGAAGCAATTTATTTACTGGGTAGTGTCGATGGCACCTGTTATGAATTCGACCTTATTCAAGAGTACATATGCTATTTTTGTATAATAATAAAAGTTCTTTCGTGTAAATCGACGAATAGGTGTATTTTGTCATAGACCCTAAAAAATCATGCACTAATTGGCTAAAACAACTCAATTGTATTAAGAGCTTCTATGTGTTAATTGTAAATTGTTAGACTATACAACACCACTAATCCCTTTTTTAAATTTTCATTTTATTTTTTCTTCAGTTTTTATTTTTTTGTTGTTTCGCTTACAAAACGGAAAAATACATAATCAAAATAATGTATTTATTTTTAATAATAGTATTTTTAATAATTATTTGCTGCTATATGTCTGCTGCAATTATCCTGTCCCTCACCAAGTATTCATAAAAGTTCCTGACCCTGAGTTCTTATACTCAAGTATTCAGCAGTTAATTGATATTGATTATATTGAAATGGTCATCGATAAACTGTCTTCCCCCCTCTCATTCACTCTGTTTTTCTCCAACTCTCTCTTCCCCTGACCGTTCTTTCATTTGTATGGATTTTTGCAAAATAATAATACCTGCTGCTAAACTTGACATTTTTATAATTTTATTATTTTCGATTTTATTTTGCCCATTTATTGTATAAGATTTATTTAAATTTTATTTTTTAAATATTATTTTCACAAAATATTTTATAAAAAATAATTTAATTTGTTTTACAGAATAAAAAAAAGAGACAAATAATAAATAAATAAATGAAAAAAAGAAATTACAAAGAAATTCACTTGAATAAAATCGTAAAAGCAAAAACCACAAAAAGAATAATAATAATTTAAAGAAACAAAAATAATTGATTGATTTGCTTTGATTGATTGATTGATTGATTGATTGTGCAACTAAAAAGCGTGTATTTTGTAAATGATGGAACTGAAGTTATTAACCTCAACAGCGAAGGTACAACCGCTAAAATTAGTCATTCTTAAATTTGATTTTTTCCAACTTATTTTATTCATATATTTATAAATAAACTATTAAAAGACCCCTTAATTAAAGATAGAAACCCTTTTAGTATTGGCCTTTTTAAATTAATTAAATTCAATTTTTTTTACTTAAACTAATCAAATGTCCTCCTATAAGCAACAATTTTAACTGCAACACCTGTATATGCTTCTTCTATTCATTCTTTTCCATTGTTTCAATTATAATTATTTTAATTATTAATTAATTAATTAACACATAATTAACAATTGTATTTTCTAACTCTAACTAAAATCTTTTTCTCCACTAACTTTTAAATAACTAAACTAATTTATTTAAATCTATTACAACAATTTTTAATAATAAAACAAAATAAATGCTATTGTTTTGCTACACCACCTAAAAATAACTAAAAACGTAGATTTTATTTGATTTTATAAAGATACTCTCAGTTTTTTTTCTTGATTTAAATAAATTTTATGTTAAATTTAATTAAAAAGTCCTTCAACTACTTTTAAATTTATAAGTGTTTTTGTATTAAAAGTGTAATTTGCATGACATTTTTTTCGAAATAAGTAGATTTATTGTCTTTATAAAAATTTTATTATATCGAGATTTAAAATTAACGAAAATTCGCTAAAGTGAAGAGTTTTCGCAATAAAAATGTTCAATAAGTGGTTAAGAACTCGGAAAGATAAAAATAAGCATCTAGTAAAAGCTTGGTAACATGTTGGAATTACACTATGCCACAAAATGAAACTTTTGACATGACCTTTAATCGCCACTATATATTTTTTGATGTGTTATGATGGTCACCCTAACTACAAAAATAGTTGAAACTTTAGGATTTTCAAGTGGCTGCTACCTCGATTTCATCATAACTTGGGAAGAGGTATTCAAGTTAATTACAAAAAACAATAAAAAAAATTGCAATAAAATTACGTTTAAGCTGTTCTAGCACTATTTTTTTATATACTCAAAGGTTTCGGAATTATTCAGACCGCAATGATGAAAAATGTATTTTTTTAAGCAAAATTGCAAAATATTTATTTGTTAAAAATTTATAAAAAATCGAAAATAGCAAAAACTTGCCATTTTTATCAACTGACCATAAAGTTACTTATACTACAAATAAAATAAGCTTTATGAATCTAAATTGATTATTAGGCTAAGGTTCGTAACGTTATATTCAGAAAGAATTGGGTATGATTAATATTCCAAGGAACAATGGAAAAATTAACATCAACTTAATTTTTCAACGTACACAGCAGAACAGAGTAGCGCCACTTTCGGAAGCCGCTACACTTCCATCGTCAGTGCTCACGTGTATTTGCTATCACCACTTGTCAGGTGGCTCTGTTGAATGTGATTTTAATTCTTATATATACAACTTTTTCGCGAAAATTGAATACGAGAATTAAATCACTCTCAAGCTGATATTAAAGTGCACTTTCCCAGCGTTGCCATCGGTTTATTTTTCTTCATTCCCATTTTTCTGATTTTTGTTCTACTCAAGACAAACTTTTTTGGTTTGATTTTATACTTAAGTATATATGAACATGTAAACATGTGAAAAGCTCAAGCCAGTAGCTAATTGTTTTATTAATATGATTATTTCGAACGTATTTGCTTTGTTAATAAAACAATTAGCTACTGGCTTGAGCTTTTCACATGTTTACATGTTCATATATACTTAAGTATAAAATCAAACCAAAAAAGTTTGTCTTGAGTAGAACAAAAATCAGAAAAATGGGAATGAAGAAAAATAAACCGATGGCAACGCTGGGAAAGTGCACTTTAATATCAGCTTGAGAGTGATTTAATTCTCGTATTCAATTTTCGCGAAAAAGTTGTATATATAAGAATTAAAATCACATTCAACAGAGCCACCTGACAAGTGGTGATAGCAAATACACGTGAGCACTGACGATGGAAGTGTAGCGGCTTCCGAAAGTGGCGCTACTCTGTTCTGCTGTGTACGTTGAAAAATTAAGTTGATGTTAATTTTTCCATTGTTCCTTGGAATATTAATCATACCCAATTCTTTCTGAATATAACGTTACGAACCTTAGCCTAATAATCAATTTAGATTCACAAAGCAAATACGTTCGAAATAATCATATTAATAAAACAATTAGCTACTGGCTTGAGCTTTTCACATGTTTACATGTTCATATATACTTAAGTATAAAATCAAACCAAAAAAGTTTGTCTTGAGTAGAACAAAAATCAGAAAAATGGGAATGAAGAAAAATAAACCGATGGCAACGCTGGGAAAGTGCACTTTAATATCAGCTTGAGAGTGATTTAATTCTCGTATTCAATTTTCGCGAAAAAGTTGTATATATAAGAATTAAAATCACATTCAACAGAGCCACCTGACAAGTGGTGATAGCAAATACACGTGAGCACTGACGATGGAAGTGTAGCGGCTTCCGAAAGTGGCGCTACTCTGTTCTGCTGTGTACGTTGAAAAATTAAGTTGATGTTAATTTTTCCATTGTTCCTTGGAATATTAATCATACCCAATTCTTTCTGAATATAACGTTACGAACCTTAGCCTAATAATCAATTTAGATTCACAAAGCAAATACGTTCGAAATAATCATATTAATAAAATAAGCTTTATTTCACGAAAATCGATTGATAAATATTGACTTTTTTCATAATAAATTAAAGTCCCATAATTTTTGCAAAAATTGCGAATATTTACACTGTACAGCAAAATCAACTTTTTTTTAGATAACAAGGTTCTAAAAACTGATTCTGGTAGAGGCCACCAAAAAAATCGGCGTTTTGAGAGTTTACATCTAGGATTTATTTTAGGGGGAGTTAAAATATAAAAATAAATTGTAACTTGCTGTGGAAATGCCCATATTTACTTATCATGGGCGTGGAGATGCCCACTTTTATAACCACAATGTTGTATTATGGTGGAAAAAGTGATCCAAAATTTTTGTCAGATATTATGCTTGAAGTTTTTTTTATCGACTTAAGCATGATACTGTGTTCATCATTTCGTGCGAACTGCTGTCAAAAGTTCATATAAAAAAATTTTTACGAATTTCTCATGAAAAACTGTTGCAGAAGTAGTACTCTGTTTATTTTGTGAAAAACATGAAATGTATCTACAACATTTTGAGTCTTCATGCGAAATAACATAAGCACCACTTTTTTCGTGTGGAATTTACAACAAGCACATTGGGGGTTTTTTTAAAACGTAAACAATTGCAGCATACTTTCAAGGGCTACTAAAATTGGTTACTTGTCATATTTTTTGTATGAAAAAACTAATGTTGATCAACATTTTTCGCAAATTTGAGCAGAGTACTTAGCTTTATGTAAAAATATCCAAGTCATGGAGAAAAAATTTCAAGCTATAGCCATTTTCACCTCCGAAAATATTGTTACTCGAAAGTACTCGTATGTATGTTTGTGTGTGAACGCATTTATGTGTTTTTGTATATATGTGTGTATATATTTGTGTACCCTGCAGACAAAATAGCTAGTATGTGTTTATAAATATAGTGGTTGCTTTTTAACTCAGCCTAGTTGCCTATTTGTCTTTTTGTCATGCATCGAACTATCGATTTTAACATTAGGTTGTCATAGGAGCACAACTAGTTCATTTGTATACAGTTATATCCCAGTTGGAATACCAGTTGTTGTAAAGTAGTACTCATACTAGTTTTTTTATTTTTCGTTTTGTATTTCTTAAAAAAACTTTCGCTCAACCGGGGTACGAACACGCATTCCTCATATTTCAAGGCAAGTACTCTACCCACTGAGCCACTTTTTAATTATTTTTTTAGGAGGTAAAAATATGTTTTATGTATAAGTCGTATAACTGAAAATTGTGATATTTTTTGACTAGTATCGTTACTAGTCTCGATACAACTAGTAATATAATTGTCATTTTTTTTACTAGTATCGTTATTAGTTTTGTTACAACTAGTAATATGACTGTCGTTTTTTGATTAGAATAATTACAACTAGTATATGACTGTCCCAAAGCGTATCTAGTTGTAAATTTAGCTGCTGGGTATATATGTATATTTGGTCGTAACTATGTATGTACACACATATACATGCATGTATACATAAGTATATACTCGTACATAAGAACATACATCTATGGCATAGATTCTATGCACACACGAAATTCATATGAGTATGTATTCTACGAATACATTTGAGTACACTTTGCACTCCTCTATTGTATTCACCACTTTTTGCAAAATATTTTTTTAGTTTGTGGGATATACGTGAAAATAAGGTGACAAAACTTGCATTCATATATGACACAAAAATAAAAAAGTGTGCTGTACAGTTGACCACACTTACCTATCTATATATATTTCGACGCTCTGAATCCGAACCTGAGGTCTGCTTGGCTCGTACACCTTCAAAATTTCAAGTAAATGGCGAAAACTGCAGTTTTCTCGATTTTCAGCGGTTTTTCGCAATTTACTCAAAACCTTGAGTATGAACGATCCAAACAATATCCAAATATATATAGGTAGGTGGGTCTGGTTAGATCCACAGACTACTTTTTTTTACCATGCATGGAGGCTACCAACAAAAGTGGGCGGACCACGCCAATTTTTCTATAACGGATCACTTATGCATAGACATTATATGCACCAAATTTCTGCTCCATAACGAGAGTTAGTAAACTTGGCCACCTAAAATAGCGAAAAGTCACACTCTGATACAGTATGCAGAACGATAGGCCTAATAAATTTATACCAATAAGAGATCTTATCCCATTTTTTTTTTGATTTTGCGACATACATGAATATAACTTTGGCAAACGAAAAATAGTTTTTGTTCACATACGTGAAGATAACGCAAGATTTTTTTAATTGCAAATTTTCATACACTTTTTATTGTATATCCACAATTAAATTTTACTCAAAAGTGGATACACAATAAAATGGCTTCGTAATATCTCAAAAACTATAAGAGATAGACAGACACCTGTGGATTAGGCAGATCGATAGATCTGTTAAATTTACCATAGGAAAAGGTCTTATCTCATTTTTGTGTTATATGTGAAGATAACTTCGGCACGACGATAGTAGGCAAAGTTTCATAACAATCGGCTTAGTATAAGGTGTTGAAAAATAATATATATTTTACATAGGCGTGGCACTGCCCATTTTTTAATAATGTGTAGTATTCAAACAAAAGCTTCATGTGCGTGCAGAGTTTCATAAGAATCGGCTGAGTAGAAGCAGTTATAAAGGAATATGTATTTACTTGTATGGGAGTGGCTCTGCCCACTTTTCAACGCGACCAGTTGGAAGTACATCCTTTCACAAACGGCCATTTTTCTTGCCCATGTTTTAGTTCAGCTGGGAGAAAGACAGAGAAACACTTTGTTCGTTTCTCTCTCTTTCTCCCGTCTGAACTAAAACCTGCTCAAGAAAACTTGCTGTCAGTGAAGCTAGACTTAATGCCAGTTTTTGTAAAATAAAACGAAAATTTTATGTGAGATATTATATTGCCAACAAAAACAAATTATGGTATATTATTGTTGTTTTCAACATAAATTCTCACACGAAGTTTTCGTTTTATTTTACAAAAACTTGCAGTTATTTTTTTTTTTTTTTGTAATTTCCATAAACTGATTACATCAGGGTTGCATTTTCTACAAAAGTCGAACCCCGCTTGTGGGATAGTGTAAAAAAGCTTAAGAAAGTTCTATCTCACTGAATGCATCGATTTTACAATGAAAGTACTTTCATTTGTTAACACACACAACTGCAATCAAATCGCATTAAAATAAGACGTGTGCTAATCACTTAATCCTTATGTCATCTACTGCATCCAAACTTCCAGAAAAGCCAGAAGATCAGATTTAATGCAGGTGTAATTGTAAATTTACTTTCAGTTTCTTTGCAAATATCTATTTGTTTTAAGAGAAATGCATTATATAAAAAAATATACAATGTCGGACAAAGCGAAATCATAGAATGTGAAAGATATTTTAATAAACTACACTGTATAGCAAAATGAATTTTTTTACAACAATTCTTATTCCGATTCACTGTAACAATGTTGTAAAGGGAGAGGAAGTTTAACTTGCCCAAAAATGAGTCCCAGATGTAAACTTTTAAGACGTCGATACACGTATATTTTTATTTGTTGGTCCTCTCTACCAGAATCAGTCGTAGAACCTTGTGTTTTTTGTGTTATTAAATTCCCTTTTAGTAAGCAAATTTTCTCTTCAGTACGAACGTTTGTGAATGCAAATTAGAGTTTTGCAAAAAAAAAACATATTTAATGTCGTTTAATAACCAGCGTTTAGGGCATATTCACATATTACGTAACGCTATTTTCGGAGATTTTATACCCCCTCAGTACAAAGTATCTAATCCGTAACAAATCCTAAGCCCCCGCTTGAGCGTTACGTAATATGTGAATGGGCCCTTACCAGAATCTAATAATAGAAAATATGTACATAATTTGTAGTTAAAGGTCTTTTATTTCTATTATTAGATTAATAATTGTTAAAAATGTATTTTAAACTTGGCATGTCTGCACTTTGCATGCTTTTTATTTTTTCGCTAATTTTTTGCTCAAAAATTTTATATTGTATAATAAACCAGAAATTATAAACACATGGCATGGCACTCATCATCGTACATGGTATTTGGCACTTTAATTGCTATAATTCATAGTATTTTCCTCTTTTTTTTTAATAATCATAAAAGTCACCTTTGGCACTTTCTTTTATAAAAATTTTACCATGCTGAACCGATTTGAGTAGCAAACCAACAAATTAGAAACAAATTATTATTTGAGAACCTGTATAATTAAAACAATTTTGATATTTTTAATCTAAATAACAAAGTGGTTTAAGTTGTTAACTAAAAAAATGAATATCTCTATTGTTTCATAAAAAAAACTCTTTTTTTCGTACGAATATTGTATTGTGCTGTCCGTATTTCATTTTCGCTGAAACTCACATTGATGGCTGGTTTCTGGGGTGTTTTTTTGCAGCCGAGATTTTTTCTTTGTTTTTTTTTAATTTTTACAAAACCACATAATTAACAAATGAATATTGAAGTTATTTTTTTATATTTTGCTGAAATGTAAAGGATATGAAACGATTTTATAATTTGTTTTTATTTGACATAACTGCGTTTAATTTAATTGCTGGCGAATTTCTCTTTTTTTTTTGGATTTGTGCACTCTACTGTCAGTAGTGATACAATACAGCACTGAAATGTCGGCATGTAAAAAATTCGTATATTTGAAAAATTAAAAAAACCGACTACAAAATAGGCGTGGTACCGCCTCCATATTTTATCATCATGTACTGTTACGAGAACTAATTGTGTGTGCGAAGTCTCATAACAATCGGATAAGTAGAAGTAGTTAAAATAAATAGTTACTTTTCATGGGCGTGGCACTGCTCACTTTTCCAACTACAATATTGTATTGTAACGATAACTAAATGTGTATGCAAAGTTTCATAAGAATCGACTAAGTAGAAGTAGTAAAAATTCTCATTTACTTTTAATGGGCGTGTCACTGCCCACTTTTCTAAAGGTAATGTTGTATTGTAACGATAACTAAAGCTGTATGAAGAGTTTCATAAGAATCGGTTTAGTAGAAGTAGTTGAAAACGAATGTGTATTTGCTTTGAATGGGCGTGACCACGCCCACTTTTCAACGGGAGCACATCCATTTGAATAGAGAAAAAAATCCGAAATCGATTCAGAAATGGCCGAGTTTTGAGGGAACATATACATATATACATAAAAAAATACATGACGAATTGATAACCTTTCTCCTTTTTTTTGAAGTCGGTTAAAAATATGTTTGACTCACGAGGAAATATATAAATTGATCACGATCATGAAAAAATTATTTCGTCATTTATTGAAAAAAAATTTCACACAGTAACACCGGCAGTGCTGTTTTCCGCGATTTTTAGAAATTTTTGAAGGCTTTTCACTATTTACTAGCAATTTTGAGGGTTACCGCAACTAGTAAAATTGGTTATGGGAAGGAGTATAGAGTGTATTCGTGAGTTTTCGATTGGAATTTTCCGACATTGAAAGTGGCGAGAAAGACCACTGCAGCGAGCTTATTCCAAATACAAAATTTACGGATAAAGAACGAATTTTCTCTGTAATGCATAGTGCGATTCACTGGCATATCGCCCACAACGCGATTCAAGAAAAATTTGCCTGATTTCATTGGACGATGTTCTAATGAGTCAATAAAGAAGTTTTGGTAGCAAAGTGATGAGTAAAAACTGACAAAAAAATTTCATAGTAAAATCGTCGAAAACCAGGTTAATTTAACATTTTTCGGTAGTGATTTTGCTTCATAGGTGTTTCATGTTAATTCAACATGATTTACAATAACCTTGAAAGAAAATTTTTCCTTTTCAAATAACTATATTTCATGTTGATTTAATATTTCAGTACAGTTGAATCAAAATGAAGTTGATACTGAAATAATACGAAGAATCATGTTGAATCAAAGTTGCTCCAAGATAAAACAATGTGATTTGATATTAAAACAACATGTAGAATCATTTTGAATCAAAGTTATTTCAAGTTTGAACAACGTGTATTTGATGTTGAAACAACATGAAGAATCATGTTGAATTAAAGTTATATCAAGTTGAAACACCATGACTTTAATGTATATATTTTATTAATTATTTCACTTACGTGATATGTATTAGCATAGGCATCGGAAAAATTCGTGTTTTAGTTGGCTGCCCCAGCCAAGATTTGAGCTCGTGCCACTTGCCTGATAATCCACGCGCTAACCACTGCAGCCACAAGAGCTTTAAACTGTACTTTAGATGTACACTAAATAAATACCATCATAAGTAACATGAATTTCAGTTTAATTCAACATGATTTAATTGATAATTTAACATAAAGTTTGTTTGAAATTAAAGTTGTAGTCATGTTGATTTAAAATGAAATGTAAAGTTTATAACAAAGTTGTTTTAACAGCGAAAAATATTAAAGCAAAAAGATATAAGGTTAGATTAATAATTTTCCGTTTAAAATTAATATGAAATCATGGACATTTTAAACCAGCAGCAGCAAATTTTCGCTGTTAACTTGATGCTCGTCGGCTATTTGTCCTCTATATAATAACAAACAACAACAAAACAACAACGAGTCACACAACTGAACACAACAGTGAATTGTAGCAATGAACAAAGCAAATAAACACCAACACACTTAAACAACAAATTATTTCTTGTAAATTTAATATGATTTCTAATCAAGATTGCGTCATGTTGATTTTACATTTCTTTTTTCTCTGTGTGAATGTTAGTAAGCATACCGTTCACTGCTTCTGCTTTGGTATCTTAACATATTCATATCGCCTGGGTTTACAACTTGAAAATTTCAATATGCAATATTAAAAAAGAAATTACTCCGCCGAGCATTGAACTCTTGCCATTTTAAGTTATGGTTGTGTTTTATAAGAAGTGTTTTATCCACTGGTCTACTGCACAACTATTCGTTACGAGCTTGAAACTTGTTTTTACGAACATGCACACAATTAAGAAAAATCTATTTTGCATCGCCAGGCGTTGAACTGCTGATCATCTGTATGATAAGCACAGGTATTACTACTGTGCCAATTACTAGTAACTAATTGATTTAGCTACTGCAAAGTAATCTAAACGGTATTTAGTTTTTTGTCAAAAAGTATGTTGTTTGGCAATTGCAATACATTACTTAGTTTTTGCTGGGTATCTATCCCACCCATAATTACAGATAGAGCAACAAAAGACGATAAAAATTAAATGACTCTGCTGAGCATTGAACTCGTGCTTTTTTAATTATTATTGTCTTTTATGTCAAGTATTTTACTCACTAGTCTACCGCACAACTATTTTATTACGGGCTTAAAATTTGTTTTTAGAAACACAATTTTAAAAAATCCACTTAAATAGTATCGAAATTTTTCAACTCTACAGGGGTTAAACTACTGATCATGTGCATGATAAGCGCAGGCATTACTAAGTAATTGTTTTAACTACTGTAAAGTAATGCATATGGTATGTAGTTTATTATGAAAAGTATGTTATTTGGTAATTGCAATACATACAAAGTCTTTCCTGGGTAATATACAAGCATATCTTTATATTTTCCGTCTGACTTTAAAATTAAATTTTGAGTATAACCGTCATTTTAGATCTCTAGTGTAATGGATTATTTTTTCCTTGCAGAGCATTTAAAAGTCGTTTAAGTCCCCAATTAAAAATTTTTTCGATCATATGCATTTCATATTTTTTATTAATTTGCCCATAACGATAATGAACCTGTGTAATTCTAATTGATCATAACTTATATTAATAATAAAAAAATACACAGCATCTAGAACGAGAAATATTATAAAAAAATACTCGTATATTTCTCATCATTTATAATTTAAAGTAATCGGTCATTGTCATTGATCGCACACTTGATTAAGAGGTATTGACCTTGACTTGTTAATACCGATTTATTTAAAATGTGTACGACAGTCGACGAAGAATATTTATGCAATAAATGAAAAGCTCGTATTTTATTAATTGAACCAAATCTATATAAAAACACACATTCAAAATACGTACATACATGCAGGCAGATATAATATTTTAAGATCAGGGCAGTAAATTTAGAGGCAGTAAATTTTATCATTTGAACTTATCAACAACCAATTTGTTGGTATAGATCTTAGATGAAGATTTTATAAAAAATGACTAAGAAGAAAAAATTTACAATAAAATACCCCAACAACAACTGAACGTTCTCTCTACATCTCTATTTAGATTCCTTTTTTATTATTATTAATTTAGAGAATTTATTGTATGAAGAAGACACAGCAGCTACAGTAAAAAATATTTATCAATTAATTTGCCAACGAGAAAAGTAAGAAGTAGCAAAAAGCATTCGTAAATATGTACATGAAGAAGTCTATATTATAGACGTATTAACAAGAGAATTGAGCTTATTTTCTTGTTTATATCTTTAAATGTAAACATTTAATGAATTTATTAAACTTTGTACAAATCTTTGAGACTGGTTGAAGTCGGTTTTGTCAAGTTTAGTGTTCAATGTTTTTTATTTCAGGCTAGCAAAAATTCATTACGTCACAAACTTGTTAAGCCTCTTTGTGTACAAATCGACATTTTTCCCAAAGACGTGTATTTGCGTCTGGTTAAGATATTTTGCATACAATTCAAAAACAAAAATTTTATACAGTAAGACATTTTTAAGCAGGACCATTGTTTTTACAAAATATGATGTGTATATTGTCTTTCAAATATTGTCGCTTTTTAAAACTTTAGACTGTAGATTTAATTGCTCACACAGTGATCAATTTATCGCCATATTGTCCGCTTACATGATGAGTCTTTAGAAATACAAAGATGCTCTTGCTCGTGTATTTTATTTATTAATGTTTTTTTTTGTGGATTTTGTTTATAAGAAAAATTGACCTACAAACTTTTCTCCATTCAATACATAAACAATTTCATTTAATCGCACAGATATTGAGCAGATGAAGAGCAAGAGCAGCGAAAATAACGTTTTGCACATAGAAAGATTTATAGAGAAACGACAGTAGAGGGAGTATTGGTTACAAGCAATCAATCATTCGAGATGGGACAATTTGCATGGAACAAGAAAAGAAGAATTAATTAATTCCAACCAACCCAGCTGATCGGGAAAAATTTTGTTTCATTTCTGCCACTTAAAAAGGTTTTTTTTTTGAAAATTCGATGTTAAGGGGTAAATAGGTAAAATCGGTAAACTATTATCACCAGACCTATTACAGACAGAAAATTCAAAATATTCCTTAGTATAAAAAAAAATAAAAATAAATGGACAAGTGTTTAGTACTTTTTTGATATTTGTACTATTCGAGGCAGGCGCGAATACCAGGGGGGGGGGAGTAACGGGATATTTCCCCCTTTTTAAAACGAGTAAAATATATCTAATTTCTATTGATTTTCTAAAAAAAATTTCGCAAAATAGTATGTTTCAGTTAGAAGCGTCCAAAAGCGTATTTTTCAGATTATTTTCTTAAAGAAAAATTTTCGGAAAAAATACTTTTTGGAGTAGGTACTTTTTGGAATAATTATTTTTTCTAGGAAGAGGTACTCCTCTGAGAGGTAAATACTTGTAAAAAGTAGTTTTTCAAAAGGTACATACTTGTAAAAAGGTACGTTTTAGGAAGGTAGTTTAGGAAAGTGTACTTTCTAGAAAAGGCACTTACTTTAAAAAGTTACTTTTGGAAAAAGAACTTTTTCAATAGATACTTTTTCGTGAAGGTAATATCTACATTATATTTATATTTTTGAACTGCAATAACTTTAACTTAAAAAGGTACATAGACACCCTGTCATCAAAATTGTGACATCAATGTTATAAAATATCATCAAGAAATTGGAAACTGGTATCCATCTGATGAAAATCGTATTCATAGAAATCAATATTATTTTAAGTGTCATCTAGTGCTGGCAATTTCTGTTACTTTTAATTACTCGATACTACTTACTACTTTTCATTTGGGTACTCAATAATTACTCGATACTTTTAACGCTTAGAAATTTTTATACTTTTAAACAGAACTGTATTTTGGCCATTCATTTTCCGTTCGGTTTAGTGGTAAAAATGCTACGCTAAAAGTGTCGAGTAACTACTTTTGAGTATTGAGTACCCTAAAATAGCAACAAGTACTCGATACTCGGTACCTGCTACTCAATAGTTTGCCAGCACTAGTGTCATCTATGTAATGTTTACAATTTGTATTTGAAAACATATTTTATTGTTTTATTTGCGATTTTTATTTTTAAACGAAATTACATTCATCATCATTACTACGACAAAACTAATATTAAACCTGCAAGCCTATAGAGCAGCTACATACGCAAACAAAACGCGTAATCGAACGAGGAAATATTACATCTCGTCTTCATATTAATGACACTTAGTCATCATATGTATGTCACATCAACATAAAAAACTTTTTCATGTCGATATTTTAAGTGGTGACGTGGCTGAAGTGCCAAAGGCGTAGGGTTATAATCATGCGATGGATTAAGGAGTCTGAGATCAAGATCAGCATTAGAAGAAAAATAATAAAAGTAAAATTAAAATAGAAACAAGTAAGAGTGAGTTTTTGAATACAAGATTAGAGATTAAATTATGTATAATATCTGTATTTATTGTTTGAGTTGAGTTTTTGTAATTTTTTCCTAGTTTAAGCGGCCAACGGCAAAAATTTATAAAAATAAGTTAACTCAAAGAGTAAATGCATATATTAAATGTAATTTAATCTCTAATCTCGTATTCAAAAACCGACTTTGAAAGTAAGAAAATTTAAGCTTTATTTTTTCAAATATTCCATTGATGAATTGTCATCATTGCCATTGATGTAAAGGTTGACATCGCAATGATGATAAGTGTCATGGGTGCAAAAGCGAGCACGCTTGTCATAGTATTGAAGTCAAATTATATCGGGGCTATGACGGGTTTTCAATCGGTGTACTTTTTTTTAAATTCATGGAATATTTTTCACTTTTATAAATCCCCTGGAACTTAGCCAATTTACTTATAAGTCACTGTTTCTTAAGCATAAAAATGTTTTAACATAACTCTCTGCCAAATTCATCGTATTCAAGTGTTCGGCTACACAATTTTACAAAATACAGTAAGAGCCAAAAGTAAAATTGGTCAAATAAAAATGGTTTCTTATACAGCCACTTTTATGTTAAATTTCAATGAAGATTAAGCAAATATTGTATGAAAAAAATTTAATTTTCCTGAATTTTTATCGAATCATGTGCACAAAGCTTTACAGAAGATTAAAATACAAAAAGTCGATTTTGGAAAATTTTGCCACTTACTGTGTTTTGAAATTGTGCAGCCGTGTTAACATTTTACTGTTGCTGCCGTACTGTGCCTACATTATTTATAATACTTAAAATTTTTGCAAATAAATGAATTAATTATATTTTAAGATTATGTAAAAAGCTTAGAAGCGTCAGCTGTTTCAACACGTGTGCTGGGCAAACAATGGGAAAGCACCTCCCATAAACATTGCAAATGGTGTCATACAGTTTTTCCTTCATAATTGTTTATAAATAGAATAATTAATCTTATTGTGGTAATTTATATCCAGATGTTTAGTTTAATTAACAGGTTTTTTTTCGTTCTACAATTTACAATTGCTTTTCCTAGTCAATTTATTTTTCTTGTTTGTTGTGCCTTTTGGAAAAGATCCAATAAATACTTTTATTTTATATAAAACATACAACTTTTTTTGTTTCGCTGATGACGTCATGTAGAAAATTAATTGAAATTAAGAGATAAATTGCCATGGAAAGCATGGAAACTCACCTATTTTAAATTATTTGGCAAAGTGAATGGCATTGAATTATTAAACTTGCACTTTTAATAGGAAATTTTAAAAAAGTTTCAAGAATTTATTTCATTGAAAATTGCAATTTCCTGGAAATCTTTTTCATCTCACTACAACAGAGATTTTCCAACGCACATTATTTATTTTGTTAATTTCAAATATGAGTACATAAATTCATTATTGAGAGTCCAGCAATTCATACTTATTTTGTGCTGCCAAAACAAGTACAGTAGATACCGGCTATAAGCACATCGCATATAAGAAAAAACCGCTTATAAGAAAGTGGACCAAAAACAGCGTATCTTTTTCTGTACTTTCCATTGAAAAACTGTTCTATAAAAGAAAATCGTATATAAGAAAATATCTGATATAAGAAACTTTTTTCAAACACCAAAGATGATAAATGATATGAAAAAAGATTATATATAAGAAATTTTTATAGTGCAAACTAAATTCTTTTATTTATTGTTTATATTTTGTTTGAGCCTATTTAAGTTAGTTTTTTATATGAACTGTTTCGCACATAATAAAAAAAATTTTCGCTATCGAACTTAATTTGTTTTACATTTTATAGCAAAATATTACATATGTATGCTTTATTGAAAAAACACTTATAAGAAAAAGTTTTCTTATATCCATATATATGTTTATAAGAAATAACTTTCTTATAACCAATTACTGTAAGCAATTATTGTAATTGCTTTTAAGAAAACCCCGCTTGTTAGAAACAATTTTGTGGCATTTTTAAAGTTTCTTATATCCGATATGTACTGTAACAAAATAACATAAGCAGGAAATTCCTAAAACATTTTTTATAACTCCCAAAATATACTCGTTTCGTTATCGTTATAGCACTTGTACTAATTGTATTTTTTTTAAGTACACTTTTGTCCATTCGAAGCTTAAATTTGTGGTAAAATTAAGCTTATGTGCAAAACTTTAACTAATCTGGTTGGAGACGTATTTAAAATACCGCAATATTCAAGTAAATCCACTCCAAAATAAGCAAGTTATGATTATTTTCAGAAAACATAATTGTAACTCTGTTACTCTGGATAACGTAAACATCCCACAAGCCGATCGCATCACATTACTTGACATTAACTACGATCGCCACATAGAAGCCTAACAGATTCACATGAAAATTACAGCAGCTAATGTAGAATGCCTAATTAAAAAGCAAATTATGCTGTATGAGACTACTAAAAACCTAGAGGTAGCGAAAGGTTAAAAATTTAAAAATACGATTGCCAAAGTTCAAAATTTGAGATCATAAAATATTTAAAAAATTTAAGAGATATATTTTTACATATATGTATGTATTTATGTATAGAGAAAACTAGTTTTAGAGTTTAAGAAAATAATTTCAATGAGGTTGACATATTAGACAGATCCATAATGTATAATAATGGACTTTTACTGAAACAATATTTTGCTAAAAATTGCTTTTATGGACTCAATAGATAATATATTTTATTCATTTTGGTGGAGGGGAAAAATATCATCCTCCTGTATGTACACGGTGTCCCGTAAATAGTGGTTCAAACGAATTGTGTCGATAAACGAGATCATACCATATCAGAATAATTACGGGTTTCGAGATATTCGTGTATGGACTAGTCGCGTTATCTGATGGGTAGCAGATTAAATGAATTAAATTTCGTATAAAATAGACAAGTTTCTAATTTTTAATTTAAATTATTCTTATTTCTTATTTAAGCTCAGAACTATTGAATGAATGAAGTCCTCAGCATCTCTGCTAAATATTTGTAACTGTGTATTATTACTTTTGTTTAACTTTTGTTAACTTTTGCACGGCTTTTATTGCACAAAAATGTAAATAAATAAATAAACAATGAGAAACTGTATTGCTCTGTGCACTAACACTATAACGTTCCGCAAAAAGCCAGGTTGTCCAACTAGTCGTAGAGGACACTTTCATCAACGACTACTTAAGGAAATTCCGACATTTATCATGCTTGCTATTTGTCGATTATAGTTTCTTTTAAGACAATCTAACAGAATCCATACTCAAAGACTTCGTAAAAGAAGAACTACTCAACTGGTCATGCATCGAACTAGTTGGCTATTGTCCGCAAGCTAGTCTTGCAACGTTTAATTTAAATTTTTTTATAATTTTATTACAAAGAAAAACGTATACCAGCAAATGAACTTCTTGTGGACATTGTCGGCCAGCCGGTCACCACTCTGAATCATTTTGATACGTTCCTACTTGCAAAATCGAGCAAAATGGCCTATGCTGTCATTTCTGAGGATGTTGTCATTTAAATGGTCATTAATGAAAATATTATAGAAATTGTCGGTCTTTCAGGCATGTTCTGAAAATCACAGGGTTTAAAATCACATGAGATTTTAAAATCAATAATGGTCCTGCAGACGTTTTTAAAATCACATACGATAATTTTCTGTCAGAAATGATATTTGATGCTCTACACAATAGAAAAATTAAAAAAAATAGTGAAAAAATATCTGCATGACAATTATAGATTTAAAAATCACATGTGATTTAGGGCCACGTGATTTTCAGAACATGCCTGATTGCCATGTTTTATTGGCCTTTCGATGTCGATGTTTTAAGTGGTGCAGTAGCAGGGTGGTAAGCGCGAAAACTTATAAACATGCAGCCTCAGTTCGAATCCCAGCTAAATCAGTCAATACTTTAAATGAAAAGGAAACAAACAGGAAAGAAAAACGTTCTATGATTAAATAGGTGACATTATCGCTATGTAGTGATTGGCGACAAGAGAAACGACATTGATGCCTACATAGTCAGTGACGACATAATAAGCTACATTGTCACGTTTTTTTTGTTTTGTTAAAGAAATATCACTAATGGAGATCAACGGCATTTCTGAGTATGTTGTCATTTACATGATCATTAATGAAAATATTATAGACAGTGTCGCTCTTGTTGTCATGTATGAACTTAGCGGCCATTTGTTCGAAAATGTCCTCACTGATCTGTTTGAGCTGTAACGAACAGGTCATCGACGCTTTAACATTGTCGTGCACCTGTCT
This sequence comes from Panzeria rudis, assembly GCA_956483635.1. Classification (NCBI taxonomy): domain Eukaryota; kingdom Metazoa; phylum Arthropoda; class Insecta; order Diptera; family Tachinidae; genus Panzeria; species Panzeria rudis. The sequence goes on from OY101450.1 coordinate 145,133,032, forward strand.
TGCAAGATGTCTGAAAGACATGGCCAACCGGGCATGAACTTGCGCACACACACTCATAGACATTCACACAGATACAATTAATATGACGATGAATGCGATATGATACTCAATTATAAATATTTATTATAATTTTACTCCAAATTGATTGGTCGGGGTATCATTTGTACTTGATTTTATTGTATTGCATTGTGTATTTTGTATATGGCAGCATGGTTTTGTTTGCATGTGTTTCATTTGTTATTATTACTGTTATTAATAAAATTTACTCTCTCTCTGTTCTATAGATCAAACTCGCCTATTCTCACAAACGCTACTCATAATATCCATAGAGAACTCTTTTCTATTTCGCTTAATATTAGAATAGCATCTACTCTAAATATTCTTTTATATATATAACAACTGTACGTTTGTATGTATAACAGTTTATTTTTTGGAATTTAATTTTGTTTGAGCAAAAAATTGTACAGTATTAGAGGTCTAGGAGTACAGAGAATTCTCGCAGCTCTAATACCTTCAATGTAGTGGAGGAGAGTAGAGTTTTTGCGAGCCATATTAATTGTAACGGTGTATTAATGTTTGTTTCTGTTTTGTTTACTGTTCAAAATATCTTTACAGTGCTAGCAGAGAAAACTTGTATAGTAGCGATCAACAACAACAACAACAACAGCAGCAACAGCAAAATCATCAATTTAAACAACAACAATTAAAGCAACAACAGCGTCAACAACCGCAACACCATTCGCATCAATATTTCCTGCGCCAGTCTCTGATCAACCTTACAACCACTCAGAACACACAGACTCAGACTGCTCCTCTATACAGTAGTCATTCGGATAATAATAGTTATTGTAGTGCCGTAACTACACAAGAAGGAGCTACTACTTCCGATCAACAGCAACAAATTGCTGACCAGAGTAGTAGCAACAGTTATCGTTCGCGTAAAAGTAGTGATAACGTTTCGTTTTCTACGCGTAATCAGCTGCACAAATCGATATCGTGCAGTTGTGAATCTCTTAAATGTGCATTAGTTGCTAGCGACGCGTTACCGACAGCAACATCTAACACACACACCAGCACCACCACCTCCACTCCTCATACCACTAGTGCTAAAGGTGCAACACGCATTTTTCACGGTCTTAGTACCGATAACGACAACGAATTCTTACTGGACAGCGAAGTAAAACCACACACAACCGAGGAAGTAAGTGACTTTATCAAGCCTAGCAGGGTAGGCGGCAACGCCAAAACCCCCCGCCCACAAAGTTCAACAGGTGATGATCATCATTCGCTGCACTACGACTCATCATCAGCAGGCTTACGATTTAGCAGCGTTTCAAAACAAAACTCTTACGATAGTGGTTCACCGCAGTTGTTGACCCTTGCCGACGCCAATCAACGTTATAACCAGCAGCAACACAGTCCTACCAGTCGCCTATCGTATAGCCCAAATAGCAAAAGTAGCAGCTTGGCTATAGCCGATATTTATCAGGAATCACAGCAAACACAAGGTGATTTCAAAAATCTAGTCATTCATAATTTAAGTAGTTCGGATCCGTTAACGCAAACCAGCAGTTACAGTAATCATCATTTAGAGGACGCCAACAAGTGTCCACTGCTAAAGACTCACTACAGTGATTGCAATATTTATGCTAAAAACGAATTAGATTCGCAGACTCAACAGCCGGATAAACAGCAATTGGTCAACAAGGCCTACATATTCAAGTGCATTGGCAATAGCCCATCGTTTCTCAAGACCAACAAAGTCAAAGATCAGTCGCGTAAATTGCGAAATCTTTCCCTAAAAACTTATTCGACGGGTAAAAAGAAAAATCAAATACTAGCCAAGTCAAACGCGGTGTCTGACAATTCTCTGCATCCGGGCGACAAATATCTTAATCTCTACTTAGTGGAGAAAAAACAGCAGCAACAGACACAACAATCGTCGTCAACTTCTCCATCCGTGGCTTCCGGGCACCAAGTGTCAAGACACAGTACTCCTTACATAGTGAACGGTGCTGTCAAGTCATCATATCCCACATATCGTTCCTCAATTAAAAGTGAAACAGCCGTAAGTGCCGTCTTAGCAGCAGCAGCCGCATCAGCAGCCAACAGCAGTAGTAGTTCCTGTTTGCAACAGCAGCAACAAGTGTTTGGCGGCCATAGTAGCAGTGTCAATTATCTATCCTACAATCCAAACACTAATAGCAAACAGCATCAGCAGCAACAAAATAGCCAACAGCAACAGTACCAGCAGCAGCAGCAGCAGCATTATAAAACAGCCAAAATTAATAACAAAGGCTGCAATCTGGTCAACAACGGCAACAAACTTAGTGTTAGCACTAATTCGTGCAATCGCCTACATGCCGGCTCACCCCATGCAATATCACCGAAAAGTTCTCTATCGAGTAACGGACACCTCAATAAATATTGTCTGACCGATATAAGTCGTCGCAAAACCGAATTTAATCGACAGCTTAGTGCACCGACTGATTACACCCATCATTCATCGAGTAACGGCTCACACCAATCCACCAACGAGGTCGTTGGCGGTGAATCAACATCGACAGTTGCCAGTGCTGGTGTCAAGTCGCCAGCCTACTTGCTACAACATTCGTTACCCAATCAATTCCAGCAACAACAACAACAACAACAATATCAACAGCAACAACAACAACCGACAACACATACCACTCACTATCAGTCTCATTATCATCAGCATCATCAACAGCATCCCCATTATCAGCAACAACAATTACAGCAACAACAGCATCACTATCAACACAGTCAACAGCACCTACCACAGCATCATTCAGCAACAGTATTAACGAAACCAACATCGAACTCGTGTACAAACAGTTTTAATAGACGCCACATCAAACGTCAGAAAAATACAAAATTAAATGAAAGGTAAGTGCAATCGCTCGCTCCATCGATCGATCAAAACTTGTTGAAGTTTTATATACAATTTTTTTTTTCTTTGAGAGCGATTAGTTTCCCAAATGAATATGAGTAAATGAAGCAGGTTTTGTCATAATTATTTCCCAAATAAAAAAAATTACCAACAATCCTTTTTGTATTGCTTAGCAAAGATCTAAAAACCTTCATGATAAATTGGAGAAAACTATAAACGATGAACACATTTTAAATGTAGGCGTTGATTATATTAATTAATTTTTGTTAAATTGCCTGTTAAATAAAAAAATGTTTATTAATTTTGCCCATACACATTTCGCTTCTATCTTACAAATTGCAAGTCGTACGCACTTTTCCTGAAACTAGTAATTCGAGAGACACACTTTCATCTTGCTACGATCGTTATCTGAGAAAAAAAAATGCAAACATGCGCTAATTTATGAATACGGTTTTATTTATTGGCAACTAACTTCAGGGTTTATCTGCTGGCTGGCAAATTTTTTTTTATTTATATTAATAAGATTCATTTTCAGCAAGTTTTATTACTCTAATAAAATAAGTTGTATTTAATATTAATTAGCGACCTGTTAGCGCCAAATTATCGTAAGTGAAATTTAATCCAAAACAATTTTATTATTCAGCAATTTATTATTCGCTCAATTTAATTTTACTATTAAATTATTTTTATTGAGAAAAGATTTTTCAAAGCAGTTACTAAAAAAGACAACAAAGAAAAAATCTTGATTTTGTATAAGGGTCGAACTTAACACCATGATATTTGAGGGATCAACCACGATCTCATTACCAGAGTTCTTCTTATACTCTTTGACATAATGTTAGCGGCTATCATGGTGGCAAATAAAGTCAATTGACGTCAAGAAAAATTTGGAAAAAGCGTCAACAATGCTTCAAGTATGTCGACCCAAAGAAATATTTGGAAATTAATTGAAAATTTTGAGATTTTACTTTTGATACTAAAGATTTTCTACGAACAGGATTTCTTCCTTTCTGTATATCGAAAAGCGGCCTTCGACCGTGCTTGAGGATTTTCTCCTCTAAGTATATCGAAAGTCGGCTTCGCTGAGTAAAGATTTCGCATAGCAGGATATTGGCAGTGCTTAAGGATTTTCTCCTGATTAAGCAAAAAATCTTAGCTCAGGAAAGTCGCTATTCAGCCGAAGGCCGGCTATGCAAATCTCTTTATACTCTAAAAAGTGTCATATGGTCCATGGACCTTACGACACTGCACTCATGGACATTATGACACTTTTCATAGACGTTATTACACTTTTTGGAGTGAGATAATGCCCATGGACATAATGTCCATGGACATTATGTCACTGGACATTATGATATGTCACCCTCGGCCACCACGGGCTCCAAAGAAACACAGATAAATTACCAACTTTAAACAAATTTGCATTAAGCTCTTTACAAGCGTGCAGATTTTTGCAAACTTACTTAGATAGCCTTTCGAAGTCTAGGATTCGCATATGTTTGTTTTATGCTTATATTATCTGGAAACAATCAAACATATTTAATGCTACGTGCCTTTAGTGTTAACAATTGAAATTATGTATTTATTCGAAATGTATGTTTTTTTAATGCAAATCCAAAGGATTTTAACTAGGTATGAGAAAAGGAAAAGCACAAGTAGTCGTTGTCTAAGACAAGAACCAAAATGTTGAAAATTTCTCAACTACCAAAAGAGCTTAAGGGCATATCCCACGATGTCGACAAGTCGATGTCGGTTTTCTTATTTATATTGAAAACAATAATAACAAATTTAAATTTGTTTTTGTTTTCAATGTAAATAAGAGAACGACATCGACTTGTCGACATCGTGGGACCGGCCCTAAGTAAGTTTGGAAAAATGTGCACACTTGTAAAGAGCTTAATGCAAATTGATTTAAACTTGGTCATTTATCTTCTTGTCGTTGGAGGCCGTGGTCGCCAAGAGTATAAGAAGAACTCTGGTGATGAGATCGTGGTTGATCTTGAAAATATCATGGTGCTTAATTTGACCCTTATAAAAAGTTAAGAATTTGTCTTTTTCAATTATTACATGTTTTGAAAAATCCTTTCTCAATAAAAATTATTTACTTATAAAATTAAATTGAACGAACTAAAGCCTGAATAATAAAATTTCTTAGAATTAGAGCACTCGTTTATTTTCGTGTCTCAGCCCATGTGCGTCATTATGAAGAAACTTATGTGCTCATATTTGTGTTGTCGTGTTGACATGGCTATCAAATTATTCAAGTTGGCATATATTTTGCTTAGCATATATTCTTGAGTAGTTTTTATTTATGATATTTTCATTATAAAATATTTAAAAATTGCGAAAAACATAAACTGATTTCGAAAACTAAAAATGTTTACTGCCGAAAACATTACTAAAAAATTTGGATTTTGCCGCTTATGATAAGTTGGCCCTAAGGGGTTGATATGTTTTGATATACATATATATATACCTACAAAGGCAAAGAAGGTATTTTTAATTTAAAAACCCGTTTGAAACACAAATATAATTTGGGAAATTTTATGTAAAAATGGAGCTTCCGAAGAAGTCAATAAAAGTGTAAATGTTTGCGGCAGTAGAACATTTTTATTAATTCTGGGAATGTTGTTAATAATAATAACTTCTTGGAAAGTTGAAAATACACACTTATTATTAAACATTACAAAGTGGTTCCTTAAAAATAACTTTCAATATTTTGCACTGGAAATTTTAAAAGACCAGTCACTTTTTCTTAAAGTGCACGCACGCCTGCAAAAAGAAAATTGTATTTTAAAGTTTCAGTTTTTTCTAATTTTTACGTAATTTTGTTTGAACTGAATATGCTTAAATTGAAAGTTATTATTTCTGCTAAGTTCATTAATTGAATTAAGTCAGTTTTTCATAAGCAGTTTCCAATAAGAGTTTTTTATATATGGCGGATTATTTTTGAGTCGGACAACCCAAAACTTTTTTTCCCGAAATTCTTTGCTATTTGGCATAACTATAATTCTAGTAGGTATAAATGTGTATGTATTTTTTTTTGTATGATGTTTATTTGTCGAGTTATGGGGTGCGAAAGTGTTTTAATGATTTCTGGCTTTCCAGTTGAGTTTAGAAATTTATTGTCTTTTTTAAGACTTCTAATAAAATTTTATGAGAAATTTGTTTGTATATATATTTCAGCCCTATATCTCGCCGTTGAAGGAGAGTTGCTTGCCTTTTTTTAAGAAAGGATCAGAAAAGAACGCTAAATGGTTAAAATATTCCATAAAACTATTTCTCGTAGAGTTTTGCATAAAACTGCTGAACACACGTAATACATTAAACGTAATGTTTGCACCATATCGTATACCGATTCTCTATAATAATGAGCAAAAAGTGGGGAAAGAAATTTGCATAAATTTTAAAGTTATGGAAATCCCATTATTAAACTTTTACAGTATAATGAGGACATCCTACGCCTAATTTTGGTAAAAAATAAAAAATAAAACATGTCGAAGGTAGAAAAAAATTAATTTCATTTGGTCCTTTGTGCTTTTGAACATGAAAATTTTTTTTTCCTAAATTAAATATTTCTTTTGAAAAGATCAGACGATTTCCTATAACAACCACTTATTTTAATTTTTTTTTTGCTTTATTTTTTGTAAAGCTCGAAACAATAATTAAAATTTTTTTCAAAAACGGCAACACTTTTGCACCCAATAACTCGACAAATAAACATCATAAATGTTGCATACACATTTATACCTACTAGAACAATAGTTATGCTAAATATCAAGGAATTTCGGAAAAAAATTCAAAAATAATTCCCCATATTATTCACGATTTTATCATTTGCTATTGCAAAGGAATTTCAAAGGCAAACTTTTAGGTTTGGGGAATTATTGTTTAATTTATTAAATAATTTCAGTTTTAAATATATATTTTCTTAATTTCATATTGTTCCATTTCCCTGTTTCCGCTCTTTTTTCTTTAATATTTTCCAACTTTTCACTTTACTTGATTTTCTTGTGTCTTCGTCTCACGTAATAAAATCAATGAAATAATGTTGTGTGCATGTCATACAACAAAAGACTACACAAAATAGCAACGAATTCCCTCGAATGCCGTCCAACCGGAAGCCGGAAAATATTTGCGTGTTGGCTGCCTGGTAACTTTAGTAGATTCCAAACAAAGACATTTATGCAAATCGCAGATTAGTTGTATGCTAAAGGTAGTTAATTTATTTTCATTTAAATAATAGTGCATATATTCACGTTAGGAGTATTTGTTTCCAAAAATTAAAACGAGTCTCAGTAAATTTACAAATTTGCCTACCGAATGTGGGACTAGAGTTCGTATACATAAAATATACGTACAACTTTAGATATCAGTTTTTATGGAAGGATTCAATAAAGGTGAAGGTACATAGCATGCGTTAGACTTCTGTCAAAAAAGTTGAAATAGTGTGTTTCCATAAGGCAAAATACAAACAGAACTTTGCGACGCGCGTAACTCGCAAAAAGTTGAACATTCTTCAACTTTCACGCGTCGTATACAAAATGACAGGTAGTGCTACCAGACTCATATGCTAAAATGTTTGTTTGATGAAAATAAATTATTAGAAATTAATTTTTTTATAAAAAAATTCATGAAAACTGCATTAAATATAAAGAGAAAAATAAAACTTAAAGGCAAGACAAAATATAGCAGGCAAAGGCTTGAAATTGTATAAGCAGAAGTGCATCAAAAGCGTGGTGTGTAACTTGCCATTCTTCAAGCGTTAAAAGTTCGAAAAGTAAGAAAAGCGTTGCCGCGTAACGCATGGTATGTACCTCCACCTCAAGGAATGTTGAGAGTGAGTTATAATGAAATTTTACGTAAGAATTTTTTAAAGAGAATGTACACTCTCAGCCACTTAATGCCTAACATACTCAGCCCAATTATGAATAACAATTCTCTGGGAGATTTTTTCCTATTCCCTGTTCCCCTATTCTGAATAAAATCTCCCAGGGAAAATTTTCCCTTTTCCCATTCCTCCTATTCTAAGTTACAATTTCCCCGGGAAAAAACTCCCAGGGAAAAAATAAGTATTCTAAATAGGAGGGAGAGGGAGATTTTTCCCAAACATTTTGAAGGGAACTAATGCAAAAATTTTAAAATCAAATTAAGAAATGTTGTGAAACAATTGTGTAAGCATTTATTTAGGACAACAAGTTTAAATAAACACCGGAATGTTATATTTCTCTCTTGTTTTAGGCATTTTTATTCACGCCGTGCAAACATGCGCTTCAAAAACATGAACTACTTCTGCGTTCGGAATAAAGTTTTTAAAAAACACTCAATTTTGCACACATCCTTTAAATTTACATAATAGGTAAATGGAAGATTTGTTGCGGTTTAAAAAATTTACAATTTCCGCTTTACACACAATCATTGGGGATTTAATGCACCTGGCCCTGGCCCATTTTTCGCTTCACTTCCTCAGCATAAAGTTCCTCCGAGAGGTTCTGAGTGACTGCACTGTACATTTTACTTTTTATTTAAGCAAAAACAAATATTTATATTATCACACAATCTTATTATCAATGAAAACATACAACTTTTATTAATTTCTATTACTGAACTCTTGCGTTAGTGCAGAATAAAATGTAAACACTAAACAGCTGATCCAGATTTTTCCCTCTCCCTTATTTGTTTATTCCCCGGCTTTTTAGAACAGGAGGATTTTTGCCCGGGAACAAATGAATGGGAAGAGAAAAAACTCCCCGGGAAAATTCATAATTGGGCTGACTATGTTTATACGCAGGGCTTATTTGCAAATAAGAACGTAAAATGCTGCCAATTACTTTTTTATTGTGATTTATTAAATCACTGAATATTTATCTATTTATTATTATATTTATCTGTTTATTATTTTTTATTAACAAACATGTGTAAAGGTGGCATCTCAAACTTCTTATATGCAAATAGTGCATTAATTATCAATTGTTTTCGTAAGTTACAGTAAAAATACATACTTGGCAGCACTACGTTTTTATTTGCAAATAAGAAATGCTTATAAACGAGGTAACAGTTATGGGTTGATTATGGATGACAACCGAACTTCAGTTGGGTTGCCAGTTGCTAAAAATCATATTACGGATGGACACTGGCAACTGAGAGCTGTAAATTTCAGTTGCTTTTTAGTGCTTTTCTGGCAACCACAATTTTCAGTTGCCGGCAGGTAAAGCAACTGAAGTTCGGTTCCCATCCATAATCGACCCATTAATTAATCAATAGAGTAGAGACAACAGATGGTGAAGTGAGATAGAGATAGAAAGTTTAATTCATTTTTTTGCAACTCTGCTATTGCGCGTGTTGTTAATTTTCGAGCAGTAATGCAGCGCCTCTGGTGGTGAGTAGATACATTAACTTGCTTAAGCTGTATGTGTAGCCATTTTATTAATTGTTTTACTTCGCCGGCGATTTTCCTAACATTACCGACGAAGGATAGCTCTGTGATGTATATTAACATAGAACTGTATCAATCGCTGCCGGTACTGCTTAGTGACCAGTGCTATGCCTTTATCACTTAAACAGACCAACAACCACAACTAACACAACACATCACAATAATTCATGGTGTTGATATATGACTTGCCTGTCACAAGGATCGAACCGAACACCATTTGTTTTGTACTCAACGCTCTAGCTACTTCAGGCAACAAATACCATATTTACACTACGCAACTTTGTTGCATGCAACTTCTGTTTTTCAGTGAGAAAGATAGAGAAGAAATACAAAATGTATACATTTCTATTTCAACACTCTCACTTAAAATTAAAATTGCATGCAACAAAGTTGCATAGTGTAAATATGGTGAAAGATATATTTTTAATACAAACTAGCATCATAGAATCCGGTTTTGTTGGATACTTTAGCACCAATTGGGAATAAGTTCGAAGTTAAACCTTAAACTCATTTTGAATTTTGAATTATTTGTCGTTTGGAGCTTAATATACTGTTTCCACAATGCAAACAAGCACTGCTTGTCTAAAATTTGTATGGAAATCACTCAAAAAACTAAGTGCTTTTTATATAAATTTTAGACAAGCAGTGCTTGTTTGCATTGTGGAAACAACACATTAGTCTCTTTGAAGACCCATAGTAAAATATTTTACAACAAATATTTTTCTAGAACATTTCAGCCCGCGACATTGCCATTCAAAGGGGGTTTTCCCCTTTTTTAAGAAAGCGAGAAAACGACATATGCAGTATTGATGGGCAAGTGAAAAAAATATATCGATATATATCGATAGTGATATATATCGATATATTTTTAAACATCGAAATATTGATATTTTTAAAAATTATAATTCATACGTAGTCCCCAAATTTTTTTATAAATAAAACAAAAAAAAAGTACATTTCCTATAAATAATTAAACTGGAAAGAGTTAATTTCCAAGATCCTTACTTTTCCACCAATATTTCATGGAACATACATCAATAAAATTACACTCAAAGAATGATAATTTGTCGAATAGACAAAATATTATAAGTAAAACAAAAGATTTTGTTAGTAATATTCTATTTGATGAAGTCTGTGCCGAAATGGTTTTAAAAATTGCACGAAAAACAAAACCAAAGCTAAAAAAATATATCGAATTTGATACTGTCAAAATATTTGGAAAAAATATCGATATATCGAAATTAAAAATATCGACGATATATGTATCGATATATTTTTAAGAAAATATCGATATATCAATATTTTTTGCCCATCCCTACTATACAGCGAAAAGTTAGAGGGTTGAAATATGCCACAAAAATGCTCCTCGTGGTGTTTTACATAAAAATTCTGAACAGATTTTATGCCGTAAAATGAGTCCTAAGTGTAAAATTTCAAAACGTACACGTATTATTTTTGGACACCTCTTCCGGAATCATTCTTTAGAACCTTGTCATGTAATTAAAAAAAAAGTCAGATTTTGTAGTACAGTGTTATTATGAAATTAGAGATAAATTAAAATCTTTGGATTTACACTAAAATAAACCCCGAATGTGAACATGCATATGTATAGGTTTTTCATTATTTGCATCCAATAATTTGGCATTATTAAATCGAGTTTTAAGGGTACACAAGTTTCGACACAGCCGCTATTGATCAATTATAACTGGAATTTATATAAACTCATGAAGCCATTAAAAATGCGAAAATAAAATAAATTTTATGAGCGGCAATCGTTGTAATACATGTTCATTAACTGACACAGCCGGCAATGAACAACCTTGAGTGAGGATACTTGAAAAAAAAACAGATTTTTAAAACACGAGGTGTATTATATAAATTAACTAAAAATTCCTTCAAAACGAAATCATTGAAAAACATTTCCAGGCAGACCAAATAAAATCAATTAGTTTTAAGTAAACTTGTATGCTGTTTTTACTTTTTATTTCTCTCAAAATAAAAAGATACACTATCTAAACTGAAAACAAATTAAAAAAATTAAAGATATGAATAAATAATATCAATGTCTTCTTCTCGCATTTGTTTGTATTTCAATTTTCAACCAGAAATCAAAAGAAATAAAAGAGATTTTTGACATTGATCTAATAACATATCAAAAATTACACGAGTATGATTTTTGTAGCACGCTGTTTTCACCATTTCAGTAGAGGAAAAATTCGTTTTAATTAAGACATTAAACACTTACAATTTTTTTATTTATTTTTTTTTGCTCAAAACAAATATCTATACCCAGCGAACAAGTTTTTGGCGAGCTTGTTGCGATTTCGGTCAGAAAGATGCAGAATTCGTATCCGAAGTCTGTCAGAAAATGTACCGAATAGCATATTAGTGGTTGACCAGAAAGCGGACCTCTTTGTCAGAAAAAAATTCTGAAAACTTGCCGCAATGTCTGAAAAAATTCTATAAAAATTCTTCATGAATTTTCTGGGGAAATTCTTAACAAGGTTAGAAAAATATGTGACAAAATATTGGAAAATGTTTAGATTTTCTGATACCTTTTACGACCTGTCGCATTAATGTCGGAGAAAATTTGGATTTAAAATTATAAATTTATCAGAAATTTCGTATAAAATTCGCACATAGGATCAAGAAATGTAAAGATCTAGTTCGAAAATATTTACATATATTTTAAGAGTTTACGAACTCAAACATTTATACAAAAACTCTCAATAAATAAATGAGAATTATGACGAAAACTAAAATCACACAATATGCAGAAGTGAATGATAAAAGTCGTAAGGTCAAAAAATGTGTAGACTATTCTGTTAAATGCATTAAAGGAAATTAAATTTCCTCCCAATGATGAGTAGACTAGTCTGATATTATTTAATAAATATTGCAGAAAATGTGTAGAAACTTTGCACAAGAAAATTGCCGACTATTCTGCTAAATATCTAAAGAAATTTTAAACAACTCGATTGATTGTATGGACAAGGCGACAAAAAAGGTTTACTGGGTGGGTAAAAACTACAATTTCTTCTTTAACTACAAAATAGAAAAGAGCACAAAAAAACATTAAAAAATAATAAGTTATAAAAACCATACGTTTTCAGTGCAGCACGTACAAGCAAGCAAACATACGTACTGCTTAAATAATTTTAATATCCAGCAATAAAAAATAGAAATAAAAAACTGAGCAATAATATTTTGTATTGATTTTGTCATTTCGTTTGTAAATCAGATATTTGTATGTAATAAGAAACAAGTTTGCAAAAAAAAGATACAAACATACGATCAATGCAGACTAGAAGAAATCATTAACCAGTTCAAAGCAAACAATTGCCTTTTTTTGGAAAAGCACGCAGTATGAAACATTTTATGTGTAACACTTCAAGACAGGAGATGATCTGTTTTGGCTCTCCAAGTCTTTAAAGCTAACAACCTCGTGTTTGAAAAACTATCCGGAAAGTTTGAAGTGTGTGTCAGTGCAGTTCTGTAGAGAACATTAAATTTGACCCACAACTTTTCATTTTATTCACAGCTAAGTGAGGGAACTCAATTGATAAAAATCACGATTTCCGTACAAGAGAATAGGCCAGTCAAATTAGACAAATCGATGGAAATAATTCCCGGAGTTTTGAAAATTGGCACTGTTGGTCCTTGGTACAAAATTTTGTCAGCTTTAACATTTTTATGTACAAAGTTTTGTTAAAAGTTCTAGTTTCAGACTTTCAGAGGAAAAAAATAATAAAAGTTGTCACCTTAAGGGGCCCCTCCTCCATCTAGCTCGCCCACCAAACACGGAGAGGCAATATACTTGATGGTCTTTCATATAAACAATTTTGAAAATCGGTATGCAAATGGAGGAATTGTGCTCTAATAAATATTTTGAGTGGATGCGTGGATGACTTGTCCCACCGATTTTCGTAGAAACATTATGCGACAAAACTCTAAGCAAATCATTCCAAACAAAAAAAGAATTTTGGAAGTCGGGCCATAAATGGAGGAGCTATGCGATAATCAATATTTAGGGGGAAGGGGGAAAAATTATGGTACCAACCTGCAAGGGGGTTTGCAGCATATTTCCCAACTGATTTTCAAAAAAAAAATATGGAACAAAACTATCAACCCCTTTCAAACAAAAAAACTATTTGGAAAATCGGTTCACAAATGACAAAGTTATGCATGGGGGGGGAGTAAGTTTCCCCTCCAATTTTCGAAAAGAATTATTGGCCCAAACTGCTAGCAAATGCTTTCAAACAAAAATTAATTTTGAAAATCGGTTAAAATATAACAGAGTTATGGATTGGGGGGATAAAATTTTCCTCCCCGATTTTCGACAAAAAATTTTAAGACCAATTTCTGTCAAACCCTTTCAAACAAAACAAGAATTTTGAAAATCGGTTCACAAATGACATAGTTATTGATTTGGGGGGGGCGGACGGAGGGAGCGAATTTGCCCTCCCATTTTCAAGAAGAATTATTGGGCCAAACTGCTAGCAAACCCTTCCAACAAAAAATTATTTTGAAAATCAGTTCACATATGACAGAGCTATGGATGGGGGCGGGGGGAGCAAATTTCCCCCTCCGGTTTTCGACAAATAAATTTTGGGACCCATTTTTGTCAAACCCTTTCAAACAAAACAAGAATTTGGAAAACAGCTTCACAAATGACAGATTTATGCATGGGGGGAGCAAATTTCCCACTCCGATTTTTGACAAAAAATTTTGGGACCAATTTTGTCAAACTCTTTCAAATAAAACAAGAATTTTGAAAATCGGTTCACAAATTACAGAGTTATGCATGGGGGGGAGCAAATTTCACCCTCCGATTTTCGACCAAACTGGGATTTATGGGACCAAACTGCAGGCAAACCCTTTCCATCAAAAAAAGAATTTTAAAAATCGGTTCACAAATGACAGAGTTATGCGTGTACAAACATAAAAAAGTAAAAAAAAGAACATACACACGAATTGATAACCTCCTACTTTTTTGAAGTCGGTTAAAAAGGCAAACAATTACCCTTCAGCGACGTAAAAACCAAAATTACAACAAAAAAATTTTTTTTCAAATTTCGACCGCTATTAGGAAACTAATGAGCAAAAAATAAAAAGATGATTTATTGGCAAGTTTAATATCTTTTGAACGAGTTAGCAAACAAATCTCAAAATATACCAGGAACGCTTTTTTGAGGGGTAATAAATAAAAATACCACAAAATACGGGAGATAAATTTTTTTCAAACCGTCCGATTTGGCATGGAATGTTCCATATATAATTCTTCAATATTAAAAGTCTGAATTTTCTTAGTACATATATGTATATGTAACAGTATAAAATAATTTATTCTGCGATATCCACAGGAAAAACTTGGTAATGTGTTGCAAATACCAAACAACATACTTTTCAACACAAACTACATACCGTCTGCATTACTTTACAGTAGCTAAGTCAATTACTTACTAGTAAATAAACAAGCCATTAACTCTTTTATTGCCAAAGTAATAGTGTCTGCGCTTATCATACATATGATCCGCAGTTCAACCCTTGGCGTAGCAAAGTGAAGTTTTTTATTTAATTCGTAAAAACAAGTTTTAAAGCCGTAATAAAATAACTGTGCAGTAGACCAGTGAATAAAACACTTGATATAAAGCACAACAATAATCTAAAATGGCACAAGCTCAAGGCTCTGCAGAGATATTTAATTTTTATTAGATTTTGATAAGTACTTGCCTCCAATGACATCGCCATGACAAAATAATTTGTTAAAATGCTAAAGTAGAAGTAGTGAAGGATATGTCTATTAGCATTTTAACTCATTAATTTGTTATCAAAATTTTTGCTGAGTCTTTTTCAAGACCTATAAAAAATTGTTTCTTTACAAAAATTTTGAGCATAACTGCGTTTAACCTGGTTCATTCCGAAATTCTAATTTTCATGGACGAATTGAAAAAAGTATGTGCCAAAAGCTTCACCTGATCATAAGCCATTGGCGTAGACAGACTATTCAGAAGCGCACTGTCCTCCCCACTAAAATAGCATCGCTGTATATCGTTATTCAAAAAGTATTAAAAAAAACTACAATAGCACTAATTTTCCATGCTTGATCTAAGATAAAGCTATTTAAGATTCGACTCAGCCGTATATTACTTGATTTTTTTTAACATAAACGATTTATAAAAGCAATTTGAAATACTTTGTTTATGTTTATGTTGTTTTTTTTATTGATTATTCTAATGACTGATTGAATGACTGACCGGATGACTGATTTGTTCTTTCAAACAAAGTATTTTATAACAATTTAATATCTAACGTGCTGTATGTATTTATTTTTATATCATTTATGTGCTCATAAAATTTTTGCTGGTTGTAAAATTTTAAACATTTCATTACTTATGTATTAGCGACACGTGTTAATTTCAAACATGCGTAGAAAGATTTTAATTGCACAAAATTTTATGCTCTAACAGAAATGTTTAACGCACACAATAATTTTGTAACGAAATTTTTATGCTGAAAGAGAAGATGGAAGATTTTATGTAAGTTTATTGACCAGAAAACGTATAAAAGTTTTCGAGAATTGATGCTGGGCGATTTGCAACATAAGCAGGAAAAAGTTGGATGTTTATTGTTTTTTGATTCTAAGGGAAAGTAAGGTACAATTTGTCAGCTTCTAAAATTGCAGACAATACAATAGCCCAATTCACAATCTTGTGCAAATGGTCTTGCATCATAGCATTTGCAAAATGGTATAGTATATTGATACTCACCACTAACAATTGTTAAATGGTGAGTATCAATATACTATGCCAATTTGCAAATGCTACGATTCAAGACAATTTGCACAAGATTGTGAATTGGGATAATATTTGTCAATGTATTTGGCGAAATGTACTTTATTTTAAACATATTAGCCCAATTCACAATCTTGTGCAAATGGTCTTGCATCGTAGCATGTGCAAAATGGTATTGCATATTGATACTCACCACGTAACCATTGTTAATGGTGAGTATTAATATACTATACCATTTTGCAAATGCAACGATGCAAGACCATTCGTACAGCAATAACCCATGGAGTGAAGGAGAGATTATTGTTTTTTTCTTTCCTCCTGGATCCGTGTCTATTTATACGAAAGTCCATTTAATTTACCGTGATGAAAATTTTATTTTCCCTGCCTATTTTTAAACAAAACCACATGCTTAAAAAATCACACTCCGCAATCGTTCTTTATTTATTGTTATTATTTTATTTATTTTATTTTTTGCATATTTGAAAATTTCTGTTTTCTAAAGTGGTGTATAAATTAATTTATAAAACTACAATATCAGCAAAAAAATAACAAATTATTAAAAATTCTTATTAATTTATTAAAGTTATGCATACGTAAAGTAAATGCTATTTAGTTAGAATAAAAACAAATCTCAAGTGGCAAACAGGTTATCACCGTGATCATCATAATTTAATGTCTGCTTAGGAGTAAAGAGCTACGGCTCGCTTTAAATTTGGAAAAGCAACATGTCCCCATTGAAGTTTTGATTTCAATTACATACAAACTTTCCACTATGGAATAATGTTGATATTTTAACAAAACGCCCATGAAATGCTCCTCGAGTTCGAATAATTGGAGTATATAGTTAACCCATTATTGCCGCATGTTACAGTTTCCAAAAAAAAAGGACAAAACACTTCCCTTCAGCGGCAATATAGCGGGCTGCAATGTTCTACTATAAGTCTTCATAGACACCAAAGCTCAAGTTGAAAGACAGAAAACATTAAAAATTTAAGATGTATTTTAGAGTCAATTTCGTAGTTATTCACAATTAGTGCTCGGCATATTAAATCTTGTCTTCCTAACGTTTTTAGTATAAAATGTGTCCAATATTTTTATTTAAAACACTACGAGGAACATTTTTGTAGAACATTTTAACCCGCTATATTGCCGCTGACGAGGACTTTTTTGCCATTTTTTTAAAAAGCGACAAAAAAGACCCATACAACAAAAAGTTAGAGGGTTAAAATGTTCCACAAAATTATTTCCCGTTATATTTTACATGAAAGTGTTGAACACATCTTATACCATAAACGAAATGCTTTCAAGATTTTCTATGCCGAGTCACTATAGCTACTCATGTATGTGCAAAAGGAGCACACCTAACTCCTCCTCCTAAAATGCATTCCAGATTTATACTTTCAAAATGGCAATTTAATTTTGTAGTACAGTGTTATCAAATTGTTGACCCCCTAAGCTAATAGCTCCAACTTTTGAATTAAAAGCTATCAAAATTTTAATGTATCCAAATTTTATACGAACAGTTCCTTAGAATATAAAATTTATGCCGACCAGAGAATTAAGATACAAAAAACCAAGCAAAATCCGCAACAAATTCATATTAATAAAAGCATTCTATGAAGTTTACTTTTTCATTTCAAGGAGGAGTTTTTTGAAGAAAATAAAAACACAAACAAACAAATTTAGCCAAATCTAGTTCTGTTAATTGTAGCCGGGAATCACGGAAATGTTTTAATTTTAAGCTAGAAAAAACTACAACAGACGGACGTCACACATGAATATTGTTTAAAAAAAATCAATTTCTGTTTCTAATTCAAAAACATTTTAGAAGAAAAGATAAACAAATCTATAAAAACCAGACTGTTGTGTATTTTAATTGATTATTTTTAGTCTTTCGTTTTAATTGACAATGAATAAACAAATCCAAATAGAAATGACATGAAAATAAAAAATAAAAAAAAAATGCAAAAGCTTTTGCGATTTTATATAAATTGATATAAATTGATTTAAAATAGTACTTACATAAGTAGCATGAATATTTAAAAATATATTTGAAATATGGAAGTAAATACTTACATGGGTGATTCTCATTGTAAACGCACATTTTGTGTTTTATTTTTTTACCAATGTAATTAATAGAAATTAATAGTAATTAATAGAAATATAAGAACGTAAGATTCATATTATAGTTTTCGCCTCATTCAATGGATCCTGAAATAAAATTATATTTTTTGATTTTTTAACATTTTTGTGTATTGAGCGTTACATTTGCTTCCGCGGTTGTTCTGGGAATGATTTTTGCGAAAAAAATCAACGCAAAAAATTAGTAAAGCTTTTGAAAGCACTATATATCTACTCTCTAAAAACAAAAAAAAATTGTAATAAACGCAGGACGAAATTAAAAGCTGAGACCACTTTTAAAATTTTGACTTCGGTTCACATGGAAAAATAAAGAAATTGTACATTTTAAAATAAGTATTAACAAACATTTATACATTAATGAAAAGAAGGCTAACTCTTCTTTTAAATAATACTAATTTTAATAAGATCAGTCGACAATGTTAAAAGTTATGTCAATTTCAAACATTACGGACACGCTATTTGTTTCTTACACAAAAAAAAAACTTATGTACATCTATTTCTAATAAATCCAATCAATTTTGCGTTTATTTTATGAAAATTTTTACTATACTTTCAACAGACATTAAAAAAGCATTTGAAATGAGAATCATCCATATAGTTTTAAGGTTTCCAAATGTCATTAGTGTTATAAGCAATATGGTATTAACTAAAATCACTTTAGCTGGAGATGTTATTAAAAGCTGTTTTACACTATCTCACAAGCCGTTCGACTTCTGTAAAAAATTCATCCCTGATCAAATGAGTTTATGGCAATTTTAAAAAAAGCAATAACAACACATTAGCCCAATTCACAATCTTCTGTAAATGGTCTTGCATCGCACTATAGGAAATTTTACCCTTTTTGTGGCGAAAATTAATTACAGCAAAACGGCAAGACCGATTTAATAAATTTTTTGGATACGACCTTTGGTCCGCAATGACATCGCGTGTAAAAAAGAAATGAATATGTAAAGGGAGTGGAAGTACTACAGACTGCTAGATAAGGCTTTATAGAAGGCCTCTTTACTCCTTCTATTTGCCGCTGAGTTATTATTCATTTATCGCGTTTTATTTTCTGAGTAATATGCTCCATTTATTCTGCCTTTTACATTTCCTTACGTTCTTTTCTGAAAAATATGTGTTATTTTAAAAGTGTAACGCGTTCTTTTCTTATGATGTTGCCGTTAAAAAGGAACAAAAATGTTACATGTTCAACATTCATTTTAATTAAAGTGGCATAGCGGCATTAGTGCAGCACTACATTAACAGCTGGTTTTGTTATTGTTGCTGAAATAAATAAACTAGTGTTCTTTTGTTAACGTCAAATATGCAACACTTCTTAATAATCAGGGGAGCATTTAAAAATGTTGCCCAATCACATGTAACACTTATGGTACACTTTTGTTTTAGAAAAGAAAACGCCATTAGAAACCGCATTCAAATCATATTAGCCCAATTCATATATTTATACTCACCACTAACAATTCTTAAGTGGTGAGTATCAATATGCAATACCATTTTGCAAATGCTTACGATGCAAGACCATTTACACAAGATTGTGAATTGGGCTAGTATAACGTAACGCTAAAGCAACGTGGCGGAAAAAGTTAAGCAGACACGTTTAATTTCTTATGTTTTAGATATACAAATGCAAAAATAATTGCAAATTTTCAATATTAATTTTTTTAGTTTTGGCCAGAAAAAGGGGAAATTTTCCTATAGTGCATCGTAGCATTTGCAAAATAGTATAGTATACCGATACTCACCACTTAACAATTGTAAGTGGTGAGTATCAATATATTAGCCCAATTCACAATCTTGTGCAAATGGTCTTGCATCGTAGCATTGGGCTATTGTACCATTTTTCAATGCAAGGATGCAAGACCATTTGTGAATTGGGCTATTATATCTGGGTTGCATTTTGTGCAGAAGTCGAACGCTTGTGGATAGTCTAAAATTTACACTATTCTATTTAGACTCCGAAAACATCTTAATCAATGCTAAGGATTTGTTTATTCATTTCATGCAATTATGAACGAAATATATTTCACTTAAACGTTTTTAAAATACTTTAGTTACAGAAACAAAAAACACATAATTATTGATAATAATAATATGCTTCATTCCGCATCTTCAAAAGTAAAAACACAATTCACAATCGATTTAATAACCCTTCACAAAGTAAGAGCACTATTCTTTAATAGGCAGTCAAATGTCGAAGAATATAAGTAATTTCCGGAATTAGTAAAAAGAAATCAATCAAATAAATATCCTTCTTTTAAAAATAAACTTTTTACTTCATTATATAAAATAAACTTTTGTCCAAGTTTATATACTACAGCAAAATGTTTCACAACAATTTTACTTAAGTTATCTCTCACTTGAAATTGCTACCGTATTCACAAAGAAAAGTTTTATTTAATAAGTTAATTTTGTTTCAAGTTATGAATGACAAAATAAAATTAGAGTGACGGCAAGGAAACTTGTAATGAAGAAATTCTCACAGGAAAACATGAAAAAACTTTTCGTGGGTGTAATAGCAATTGTGACCTCTCTCTCTTAAATGCCTGTGTCCATTTAGTTTTGATTAATTTGGCTAAGCTTCATGACGTTATATTCAGAAAGAATTAGAAAAAATCAATATTCCAAGGAACAAAGCAAAATCTAAAACATTAATTAAATGTTCAAACTACATAACAGGACAGAACAATATTGTTTTCGGAAGCCGCCACAACACCAACATCAGTTTTCATGTATATCTCTGCTTTTAGCAATTTGCATACCAGAATTGATGTTTATCACAATAGATCAGTAGAGATATGTGGCGAATAGGCGATTTGAAGAGCCTCTGAAGTTTGAGTTACACAATCCGTGCACAGTGGTTCCAATTGAAAAAAGGGTAATAAATCTGTATCTAAATATCATAGATGTATGTAAAAATTATAGAGGAGGACCTAAGCTTTAGGAATGTTGAAATTTGAACCACCCTGTTGAAGCACACGTTGAGCTACAGGGTGGCAGAGTAACTTTTACAAATATACGGCCCTGTTCTGTAAACCGAATCCGAGTAAATTTCTCGTTTTCCAAAAATAAATAATGCCCCCATTGATATATTTTAAATCATATATAATAAATTAATTTCAGATATGATATTTTAAGCACTAAAAAATATGAAACTGAAAAAAAGTCTGCAAAAATTTTGGTATTAGTGGATTTAATTTCTCTAAATCAAGCGTTTTCAAACCGACTCGATTTACAGAGCATACAGGATAATACGATTTTAATGAATTTAAACTTGGTGTAAAGTTTATCGATATATAAAGAAAATACAGTTTATTTCATTACAATATCTTTAATATTTTCAAAGATATTTAGCTTAGAATTTTAAAATTTTGCTTTTTGTCCTCGACTTTGTTCTCTATTTCATCAATATATCCGGTAAAAGCATAGCCAAAATTTTCCAAAAAATATTTAATGATTTTTCATCACACAATCCTTGATTTTTTTTTAGTTATCTCAATTCATGTATTCGTGAAAAGAGATCAAAGTCAAGACTTTGCAAGATTGCTATATTTTGACATAAATAAAGCTTAATTCGATGTTTTCTGAATAATTTTTCAAAACTAAAATTTTCATTTTCAATATTTTAAAAGAATAGACCGCAAAAATGAGTGCAGTTGAAAATTTAAAGCGATTAAAGCATGCACGCTACATTCAGCATAGGACGAAAATGGTGAAATTTTCTACGAAATTCTAAATTAATCCCTTAAGAGAAAAACGCCCATAAAGCTTTTCAAACTTTCTCTACAAATTATATTAGATATATTAATATGATTAATTCGAATGTATTTGCTTGTGAATCCAAATTGATTATTAAGCCAAGGTTCGTAACGTTAAATTCAGAAAGAATAGGTCATAATTAATATTCCAGGGAACAAGGGAAAACTTAACATCAACTTAAATTTTCAACTGACGATGGAAGTTTGGCGCTACTCTGTTCTGCTGTTGTTTAATCTCTGTTCTCCATCTCTCCTATTCATGGCTGGAAAAGCTTTTTAGGGTTCCGTACACCAAAAGTGTAAAGGAACCCTATTTTTTCGCTACGCTGTCCGTCTGTCTGTCACAAGCTGTTTTCTCGGGAACCATAAGAGCTACGGACCTGAAACTTTCACAGAATATGTAAAACTTTTGCCGCTACAAAAATATATCGCAGTTAAAATTTAAAGGGTGTTCTAAAGCGAGCAACGAAACATATCGAAATACTAATACAGACACCTTAAATTTTCAAAGTTAGTGTTAATTGGTGTAGTCTGTAGAATAGACTACACCAATTAACACTGATATTTAAAACAATACAAATTAAAGGGTGTTCTATCAGTTAATGTAATTTTACTATGTAATTTAGACAATATGCTGTATATAACTGTATGAAACCGTAAGAGGTAAACTCTTGAAACTTTCAAAAACGCTAAAACTAAAAAACTCCAAAATTAAAAACATATCAAAACGAAAAATCGCCAAAATGAAAAAAGCCCTTAGTGGAAAAACGCACAAAAATTAAAAAAAAATTGTTAAAACTCAAAAAATCACCAAAACTAAAAAGATCGCCAAAAAAACTAAAAAACGCCAAAAACCTAAAAAAAAGTCGTCAAAACGAAAAAAAGCACTACAACTTAAAAAAATCGCTAGAACTAAAAATATCATTAAAAAAACGGGAAAAATCGCCAAAAATGGAAAAAAATCACCAAAACGAAAAAAGCGCATAAACAAAAAAAATAAAGCGCATAAACTAAAAAAATCCCCAAAACCAAAAAATCGCCAAAAGGAAAAAGTGTCAAATCAAAAAAATTGCTAAAACTAAAAAAAATCGCAAAAAAACCGAAAAAATCCCCAAAACCGAAAAAAGCGCCAAAACTAAAATAAATCACTAAAACTAAAAATATCGTCAAAAAGCAAAAAAAAACTTTAAAGCAAAAAAACGGCAAATCAAAAAAAAAGCCAAAACTAAAAAAAGCACAAGAAACCAAAAAAAAAAAAAATTGAAAAAAACGAAAAATCACAAAAAAACGAAAAAGTAGCCAAAACAACGATAAATACTTAAAAAATAAATAAACTAAAATGAAACAAAAAATCAAATGAAATTTATTTGTTGATGGTTATTAAGCAATTGTCTATATGCATTTCATTGGCGCTTTTACCAAATCGTCAGTAGACTTCAACCACAACTTTGAACAGTTACAAACCTCCTATTTTATACACAGACTTTCAAAAACCATTTGAGAATTTACAAACGATAATATTTTTGAAAATCACAAAAGAATAAAATAAATGTAGTAGGCTTAGAAACTTATACAAAACCCAACAAATATTTTATATTCGATATGAATCTATTTTATTTTTCTACACCTGTATACAATTAGAAATCCATTGGATAACAATAAAAGTATTATAAGGCAAAATGAAAAATAAAAACCAAATTAAACCTTTAAGAAATTTATTATTCGACATATTGTCATAATTATATTTTAAATTAAATTTATTTGTTGATGGTTATTAAGCAATTGTCTATATGCATTTCATTAGCGCTTTGGTAAATTTCATTTAAAATATAATTATGACAATATGTCGAATAATAAATTTCTTAAAACAAAAAATCAAAGTGAAAAAATTTTCAAAATGAAAAAAGGACAAAAACGAAAAGGGATATATGTGCATTCGTACGGGACCCTTCGTGTTCGAGCCAAAGTCGCACTTTACTGAATTTATTTTTCATTATTTACATATAAAATTTAAAAACATAGGGAATATTTCTCAACTTGTACCAAATAAGTCGTGGTACCAACAAGACCCAACATATAAAAAAAAGAACATTTATACAACATGCAACTGTTGTGAATTGAGCAATTTAATGTATTAAATAAGCAAATTATTTTTATTTTGATAAGAAATAAAACAAATATGAGTTTGTATAAAATTTCTGTATTTCTTAAAAAAAAAATTGCGATTAAATATTTATTATTTTTTGTAATTTATTTTTCTATAATTTTAATCCCAAAGTAAGCAAACAACAAATTCTATTTAAATATTTACGAATCTATATCAATATCGTGATTGCTTCTTCCACATTCTTCCGTGTGTGGGTTCGTGTGGGTTTGAAGTATAATTTTTATAGATGCAACGAAGCAAAATAGTTGTGTGAGGTGAATTTTTAAAATTTTATTGGATTTTTTTTATTTCAAATAAAAAACTTTACTATTCAATTTGTTCTTTTGATTTTAGTGACCGATCAATCGGTCAATCGATCGACTTATTGCAAAGAACATCAAGTCAATTACGCTTGAACCTCGTCCTTGCCGTTCAAAACCGTTTATGAATACATTATTTCATTTAACTGTTATTTTCGTTACTTTTTTTCAAGTTATTTGTTTGTAAAGTTTGCCCACAAACAAACACACAACACTTGCATTTAAATACTTAACAAAACCAGCAAAACAGCAAATAAAATCCAAAAATTAACAGTAACAAACAATTTAAAATCTAAAGCGCACATAAATAGAAATTTTGTTTTAATTAAGTATAGAGAGCTTTTAATATACAAACTCTTTTCTACGTGCAAAATTTGCAAATCTTTTTAATTTCAGAGTTTCACAAATGACAGTTTTTTAGGTTCGCTATAGTGCACAGTGGGGCAGAATCAAAATATATAGCTGTACCCAGACAGATTCGAACACGGTACCTGTAGGCTAACAGACTAGCACACATCCACTAGGCTATCGTCACACATTCGAGAAATTATCGAGAGAAGTTCGCTTTAGCGATCATTGGAATTTTTTTAAATTCGCGAATAAATATCGAACAATTTTGTTTAAAAATTTCTTCGCTTTAATGAGCATTCGTTTGTATCGAGTCTTAGGTCAAGTCGAAAGTACACTCTAAAACATTACTTCAAATTTACGATCATATATTGTCTAAATTTGTGTTGGAAATTTCTCCATCGATTTTGTAGTATTTTATTAAAGAAACAACCTTTAAAATTAAACATATTTAGTCCAAGTGGAAAAAATTTAACATTGATACGGCTATGGCTGAATGGTAGATACGTCAGACCATCAGTCAGGAGGTCGCTGCTCAAGCCTGCACGTAGCCAATCGCTTTTTTTATTAAAAACATTTTGTTCAAAAATAATACGTGTGTAATTTTAGGTCGAAAGTAGTCTGTAAAGTGTTGGTACTATTATCGCCATAATTTTCAACAAGTGCTTTAGAGTGTAGGCAAGTAGGAAAATAAAAAAAATGATTGTTTATGGAGGTCATGTTTTATCTTTGATATTATGAACTTCTTATTTATATGATTTAAAGTAGGGACGTAACGAATACCGATACCGATATATCGGCGATACTTCAGATTTTCCGATACATCGGTATCGGCGATATTTTACTGTCGATACGACGATACTTTTAAAATTTTTTCTGAGTTTTTTTTTTTAACAAATAATTTATTTTTGTTCAATTTTACCATGAATTAAATTAACTTCGTTATTTTTGTAATCTTATTAATATCAATTTTAAAAATTAATAATATTTTATGCTGTTATTTTGTAAAAAAATTATTTATTTTTTGTTAATTTTACTATGAATTCAAATTCAAGTCGTTGTTTTTTAAATCTTATTCCAGCAAAAAAATACACTCCAAAGAAGTCATGAAAATGTAGAATTCGCGATCCGGAAGTATTGCAAATTTGGATAATCTCTAATTAGTTTTAAATATCCTTGCCACTGCAAGAAGTTCTTTTTTTCGATTACCAATCACCGAATTGGAAGCGATGCTAGGACAAATTTCTTTTTCGGTGTTCTATAATGATTTTTCAAGGAAAATGATAAAAAAAAACTACCCATTTGCACAGTTTTTTTTTATGCGAATTTAAACTCAAAACTTTATTTTCATGTAAATTTAAGTGAATAAATATAAGCTTAGAAGACTTTTAATAATTAAGCTATTAAGTTATTTAGAAGAATATTAGTTGATAAATGTTCTTTAAAAAATCGATTTTTTAAAAAGCATGCCGAGTATTTTTTAAAATTATAAAGGAATCAAAAATTTTTTCTTGCTTTTCTACTAATTATCTGCATATTTTTAATATAGATTTTTTGGAAGCAAAGAAAATGTAGCTCCTTAAAAATTACTTCCAATTTTTTATACTGGGTTAAAATCAATTTTAAATATTCTCTCTTACAATGTAATTTTGTATAATAAAAAATTGCACTTGAGTTTTGTTGATCTAAACTTGAACTCAATTTCAATATTCGTATCGGTATCGGAATCGGTATCGGCGATATTTGTTTTTAAATATCGGTATCGGTATCGGATCGGCAAAACGGCGTATCGTTACATCCCTAATTTAAAGTTAACATAATCCCCCTAATTGTGGTACCGTTTTTTGACTTCAACTTCGATATTTCGTACTAGATTAAACAAAAATGTTGCGTTATTTTCTTTAATCTATTACAAAATGTCGAAATTGAAGTCGAAAAACGCTAAACACAATAAGGTCCATTAATTTGGTATAAAGGCACGTTAAAAAATTTCGAGATCAAACACGGTATCATCATCAGAGTTCTTGTTATACATTTCCAGTGTGTCAGATTGATAAAGTCAAGTAGTTAAACGTCTAACACTACATCAATTTCTGTTGAAGGCCTTTACAAGTGTTGAAAGCTTTCCAAATTTCAATATCGAGATTTCGATATTGACATCCTTATTAAAACTCCATTTTTTCTAAAATACTTAAACACTCCAATTTTAATTTTTTAACACTGAAACGTTATAAAATTTAAAACATTTAAGTACCACTGCTCTTTTTATATGTATGTTGTTTGCCTAATATGTAAATACAAGAGTGTGTTTGAATGTTGGGTTAATTTGTGGATAACAAATGTACGAATGTACACACATATGTATTTGTGTGTTACGAATTTTATTTAAAGCAATTATTTTTATTTTTAAAATAAAAAAAAAATAAAAAACATTTCTATATGGGCCAAAAATAGCAATAAAATTTATATGGATCATACAACAATGAATAAACAAACAGACTTTTTTCACTATCAATGGCAGGCACAATTATGATAAACAACATTAATTATATTATACTCATATCGTAAATGTTCATTTGCCTTGAAACTTTCGGATAAACTACTATTTGCACTACACAAATTGTTGTTTGTAATTTCGTGCAAAAGCATTTCTTGTTTGTAGTGTGATCAGACCAAAAATGTAAATAAAGTTTATCGATTATAAAAATAATTATAAAAAAAAATTATCTGTATAAAGTTTAGTGAAAAAGTATACGCAGATAAAAGGTTGAGAGACATGTTACTTTCGACTCCGATAAATTGTTGAGACGAAAATATTTTTTTTTAATTTTCTCATCCCTAATTTATTAAAAAAATTTAAGCAACCCTATAATATACATCAATATATGTATGTATGTAATACATACATAGTTTGTAATATGTCTAACCAAGTACATATTGACATCTGGTAAAAAGTATAAACAAAACACTATTGGGAATGAACAAAACTTTGTTTTATTGTTTTGTTAGTTTAATTTTCGTTTTTGTTTATATAAAGTTTTAAGTTTGTTCATAAGCAATTGTTAATACATATATTGTATTTCCATACATACATATGTTGTTAGTTTTTCGAGGATAATATAACAATAGTTTAGTTGGTTAGTACTTTTTAGTTTCCTGACATTTTAAAACTTTAGTGAACAATTTAATTTTGACATCATCAGGATAGAAATAATGGTCGCAGATACATATTATCTGTTAATAGTTTTTTTTTGCAAATAAACATATTGGCGTAGCTAGGATCTTCTGGGGAGTGCTAAGCCACCCTCAGAAACGCTCTAACACCCCTAGAAATTCAAAATATTAGAGTAATTTTGATAGTATAAGCGAAATTGAGGGTCAACTATGGGCTTTAACCCCCCCAGAAAAAATTTCAGCTACTCCAATGATTAAACAGGACAATTTCTTATTGCTTTAATTTAATATTGATACTCACCACTAACAATTGTTAAGTGGTGAGTATCAATATATTATACCAATTTGCAACTGCTACGATGCAAGACCATTTCCACAAGATTGTGAATTGGGCTAATGTGTTTATTAAAAAATACTAGTATTTCTGTAGATGTTATAAGTGGTTTGTATTAATTTAATTACACTGTACAACAAAGTCACATTTCTTCAAAATGTCAAGGTTCTAACTACCGATTCTTGAAGAAAGCAGCAAAAAAGAATATACGTGTACCGGCGTTTTGAAAGTTTACAGCTGGGATTAATTTTAGGGCGAGTTAAAATCCCCTTCCTCCTCCCCCGCTGGCACATTGTGAAGCCCCAGAAGAAATCTTGTAATCCTTACATATTAGGTCTAAGGGCTATTTACGTAATATGTAACGCTCGAGAGTTGGGGGGGTAGTTCTTTAGAATATTTTAAGGATAAAGAATAGTTT
Organism: Panzeria rudis; assembly: GCA_956483635.1. Taxonomy (NCBI): domain Eukaryota; kingdom Metazoa; phylum Arthropoda; class Insecta; order Diptera; family Tachinidae; genus Panzeria; species Panzeria rudis. The sequence goes on from OY101450.1 coordinate 145,161,813, forward strand.
GGCATTTTACAGGTACTTCTAGCAGAAAGCTATGACCTTTTTAAACAATATTTATTAAGAGAATACCAAAAACTTTCGAATGACACTAAAATTATGAATATCCGATGATGCACTCTAAAGATATTCAGTCTTGAATATGATAAATTTTTCGTAAAAACAGCCGAGATTGTCAAGCTTCTTAGACGGCTATAAAATAGGAACCATAAGAGATATCGGACTAATTATGAGCCATAAGAAGCGATGTAAGAGTAGAATATATATGCCGAATTTCATTAAAATCGGTATGGTATATTTAAACTCTTGTTTTTGTGTCAAACATTTTTGAAATTACTGTCCCCCTAAAATGAGTTTCAGGCGTAAATTTTCAAAACGCCGATACATTATATTTTTTGATGTCCTCTGCCAGATTCAGTCGTTCTTTACAATCTCGCACATTTTTTTTGTGTTGTGCAGTTATTCTGAAACAGAACATTGATAAAATAGCATTTATCATACAGATGAAGAAAGTGTTGGCATACCCAGCTTTAAAATATCCTTTTTGCTATTTTCTTATATTTATTTTAAAATTAAACTATTATCTATCTCTCTACATTTCTTTTTCAGACTTCTACGTCGTGATAGTGAAGATTCCTCTGTTCGATGCTCGTACTGTTCAGTACTAAATGTCAACGAGAACGATTTAAGGAGATCATTTGAGAATACCTGCACCGATTCATTGGTAACAGCTTTTGATGATGAGGCTTTACTAATATGCGACCAAGGAAACGAAATGGCAAGCACAAAGGTTTATTTTTACACACACACACACACACACACACACACACAGAGAAGATTAGGTGTCATCCATACCCCACCCAACCAACCAACCGACGACCAACAAACAAACAAACAAACGAAACATTCATCAAACGCCCACTCACTCAATCATCATTTCATCATTATTAGCATTCGTTGTATCGTTCATTATAATATTCGCTTTCAATAATTGATTAAATTGTGCAAATAGTTTAAATAAAATTAAACTATTATTACGAGTATTTTAAAAATGATTTGTTTTCCTAATGTCAATGCGAATGTGTTCATAAATATTTTTTTTATTTGCAAAACGCTTAAATATTTCAGTTTTATTTATTTTTAGAAAATAAAAAAGTAAAGAAAAATCTATTGAAAATTATAAAAAAAATGTCCATACACACCATACACACATACAATTTACAACAATTCAATTAGTTTTATTCTAATTTTGTTCATTCGTTACTTTTTCTCAATTTTTGTGTCAATAATTTTAATTTTTATGTATTTACCATGCAGTCATTCATTCATTCAGTCATTCGTTCACTCATTTCCCTCCATTAGTCAAGTGGCAACAATTGCTACTGATTTCTTTCTTTCTTGCTACACAACTCACAATCGTGGCTTTTATTTATTTTTGCAAATTCTTTTGTAATATTATTGTTAAATAATATATACTGGGAGAAAAAGGCATTTAATTGTGTCATTTCACTTCATTATTTCGCTCATTTCTTTCTAACGTTTTATTTTTATAACGTTTGCAGGTTCACTTTGATGACGTATCGTTGTACGGGACTCCGAAAGAGGAGCCAATGCCTTCCATCCCCATTGTTTCGGAAAAAGTTTCAGCGAATTTCTTAAAAAGTCAATTGCAATCATGGTTTCAACCGACCGACAACCGGTTGGCCATGAAACTATTTGGCAGCCGAAAGGCTTTAGTCAAAGAAAGAATACGTCAGAAGACTTCCGGACATTGGGTCATTCATCCATGCAGTTCATTCAGGTGAGTTTGAGTTTTTCTTAACTTTTACTTTTTTTCATTTTCTTATTAAATCTGTGGTCATAACCCTTAACCGTCTAAGTCGAGTTAGGACAAAATTAAATTTTTTTATGTGATGGACTCCATTCGTGCCTAAATCAAATCGCTACCAATTTTTTAATTATGTAACTTTTTTAAGACGGCAATTATCTATAAATAAGTTAAAGAAAATCAAACTTACGACTGATTGGAAGCGAGTTTTTGATATTTTGAAACAGCTCTCCCGAAAAAAACTTGAAAACGACTTAAGCGGTGAAGGCTTGTGACCACAGAAATATTGAAATTTAAAAATTTTGTTTATAAATTTCTTAAACATTTTTCTTACAGGTTTTATTGGGACCTTTGTATGCTTTTATTATTAGTAGCAAATCTTATTATCCTGCCAGTCGCAATATCATTTTTCAACGATGATCTAAGCACACGATGGATTGCCTTTAACTGCCTAAGTGATACTATTTTTTTAATAGATATTGTAGTCAATTTTAGAACAGGTAATTAACTAATTATTCTATATTTAAATTTTTTTTATTTAATAACATTTAAAGCTTAGGGAAATTAATTAATTACACAAGGCAATACTGATATTGTTGCAATGAACTTACTAGGCAATTCTGATAAATACTTCCCGTATGACATCAGGCTTTTATCGCCAAAACTGAAGCTAAGATTTAATTCATTTCTCTCAGTGTGAAGTCTTATGCCGACTCTAATTAATTGCTCACTCCCGGCAATGGATGATGGAACAGAGAGATAGTTTACAATAGCTACAGTAGAGACCCGATAATTCGTAATCGCAAAGGACTGGCCAATTGTCATGAATTATAGAGGCTTTCGATTTAACGAGATTTCAGTTTAATGAGGTCGAACGTAGCAATTGATTTGTTTGTAAATAAAAAATGAATAAATGTTTTTAAACAAGGTTGATCGTTTGTTTGAACGGCAATGCACGTTGTTTTTATGCCTCTTGTTTTTTACTTCTTTGCATTTCGAATGATAAGAGGTTATTAACAACAAATTATGATTTAAAAGAAGTTAAAACGAGATATCTTGGCCGACTTCATAAACGCCACAATGCATTGCAGTGATGCGACTTTACATTGTTTACAACAACAAAGCACATACAACTTTACATCACTGCAATGCATTGTGGCGTTTATGAAATCGGCCCTTGTATCGGAAAAATACGAATTATGGAGGAAGAAATTTATGGTCGTATCGAAATTAAACTTTACATGTTTGGATGACAACACAATAATTTAATAGGAGCTTGGGAGAGGGGACCTCCCCTACAGAGTAATTTTTATTACCTTATATCTTGAAAGGTATAGCAGTCAGGGCATTTACTTATGCTATGCGTTATTTTGAGAACAAGGTGTGTGAAATCAGCCAAAAAATTGGCGGAATATTAATTACACTGTACAACAAAATAAATTTTTTTTAAATCAAGTTTCTAACGGCAAACTCTGGCAGAGGGCATCAAAAAGTTTACATCTGGGAGTTATTTTAGGGGGAGCTATAGCGCACATGGTTCTAGTGTCTCGGCATAGGAAATCTTATAAACCTTGCGTTTAAGATATAAGAAGTGTTCAGTACACTAAAAGAATTTTGCTTCATAATTTCATAATTTTGCTAAATAATTTCATTCGATATATTTCATTGATCCAATGACAATTTCGCAAATCCAATGAAAATTTCATTAATATTATAAGAGAATTTCATTGATTGAAACAATTTTCTTAAATGTTTTCCTTAATTCAATTACAATTTCCCAAATCAAAAGAAAATTGTATCAATATTGTGAGTGAATTTCGTTCGTTGAATTTTAATGTAACTTTTCATTGAATTTGTGAAATTGTGATTGGATTAAGGAAAAAATCTAATAAAATTGTTTCATTGGTTTTATGAAGCAAAACTTTTTTTAGTGTACTTTTATGTAAAACACTGCGAACAAAATGTTTGTGGAACATTTTAACCCTCTAAGTCTTCGTTGTATGGATGTTTTTGTCCCGTTCTTAAAAAAGGGATAAAAATTCACCTTCAGCTTCGACATAGCGGGCGAAAATGTTCTACAAAAGTGTTTTTCGTGGTGTTCTCGTAAAAAAACCGACTACAAAACAGGCGTGACACTACCAGCGTTGCCATATATTTTTTAAAAAACTTTTTATTTCTGGAAAAAAACTATTTTTTATAAAAATAAAATTTTTTCTGCAAAAGTGAAAAAATTTTAAAGAAATACACAAAAATGGATTTGAAATTCATTTTATTTAAAAAAAATTAAATTATTATTCTTTTTAACCAAAAAATTACTTATTTAAAAAAAACATAACATACATATAATAAAAACATAAAATAAAACATTTGTAGGCCTATTTCTCTAATAGAGCAAATTTGACATTTGGGATATATAAACTCGCAACTACAGCTGTGCTGAGAGTTTTACTTTGTATTATTGTATAACGGCCCCTTGTAATTTGAACCACCCTCCGATGTCAATACACATTTTTCGGTAAATTTGTTGACATCACAAGAAGGAATTTTTAAGGCAAATTCTTTTGCGACCACCTGGTATGAATTCGCCTCGATTGTCAATGTACAAAATCGGCATAGTTGTACTTAAGACGGAGTAAACACAATTAAACACTGTTGTAGTAATAAGGGAGTGAGGAAATACAAGGTCATTTCATTGCATATCATCCAATATACCGCAAATTTGAAATTATCCATGTATGTATTTATAAAAAAACTTGAAAAAACTTTATATAAATTTAAAACTTTTTGGCGCCCCAAAAAACTTGGAAAAAAGGGGAAACTTGACAAATGGCAACGCTCGACACTACCCATAATTTTCATCATAATACTGTACTTTCATGAGTGCAAAGTTTCATAAGAATCGGTTATGTAGAAGTAGTTTAAAGTTTAAATGAATATTTACTTTTCATGGGCGTGGCACTGAACACTTTTCTAACCATAATGTTGTATTGTAGCAATAACTAAATTTATATGCCAAGTTTCATAAGAATCGGTTTAGTAGAAGTTGTTGAAAAATAATATTTACTTTGCACGGGCGTGGCACTGCCCAGTTTTTAATAATGATATAGTATTCAAACAGAAGCTTAATGTGTGTGCAAAGTTTCACAAGAGTCGGTTGAGTAGAAGTAGATGAAAAGGCATGTGTATTTACTTCGTATAGGCGTGACACCGCCCACGGGACAAATCTAGAAGTACATCCTTTTAAATAAACAATAAAAATCCGAAATCGGTTTATAAATGGCGGAGTTTTAAGGGAATATCCATAAAAATATATATATATATAAAAAATACATGACGAATTGATAACCTTTCTACTTTTTTGAAGTCGCTTAAAAATGCTCAACACATATTATACCGTAAACATAAGGCTTGCAAGATTTCCTATATCGAGTCACGATAACTATGTGCAAGAAAAGTTGGGGGCGAGGCTTTAACTCCCCTGAACATAAGTACCATATGTAAACTTTCAAAACACCAATATATTACATACATATATATATATACACTTAAAGAATTTTGTTTCATAAAAGCAATAAAACAATGTCATTACATGTTTTCATTAATCCAAAGACTGTTCCAAAAATACAATGACAATTTCACTGTTTCACAGTGAAAATTTCATTAATATTATGATGGAATTTCATTGGTTGAATGGCAATTTCATAAATCCACAGAAAAGTTTCATTAAAATTCAAACAACGAAAATTTCATTAAAATTCAACCAACGAAATTCTTTCACAATGAAACTTTTCATTGGATTTATGATGTTGTTATTTAACCAATGAAATTATTTCATAATATTAATGAAATTTTCATTGGAATTAAGAATTGTCATTGGATTAATGAAATATTTTTTTTCACAATATTAATGAAATTTTCATTGGATTTGTGCAGTTATCATGGGATTAATTAAAAAATCTTATGAAGATTTTTCATTGGTTTTATGGAAAAAATTCTTTCAGTGTATACAGTGTTGTCGGCTATCTGGAAAGCTTAAGTAGTAAGGGGAACTATGAGTTAATTTGAATATAAGATGCGACGTTAGGTAAAAAATTGATGGGTGTAGGTGCAGGGGAAGGGGTATTACACATGCAAAGTGATTAATAGTTATCTGCTATCTGGAAAGTTATAATAGTAAGATTCTTCAAAATCAGCTTAAGTTAATTTCAAGATAAAAACCTAGGAGATAGCTGCAGTGGAAGGGGTACTCCACATGTAAATTATTTAATAATTATCTGCTATCTGAAAGGCTATAATAGTAAGAGTTTTCCAATTCAGTATGATTTAATTTGAAGACAAGATGCGAAGTTAGGCAAAAAACTGATGAGATAGGTGCTGGAGCAGCGGTACGACTCATACAAAGTAATTAATAATTATCTGCTATCGGGAAAGCTATAATAGTAATCACCAACTTTCATTTTAAATCTGTTAAGGGTAAAACCCAAAACTTTCGTTTTTTTCTCATTTTACAGGAATTATGCAACAAGACAACGCTGAACAAGTTATTTTGGATCCCAAGCTAATAGCCAAACACTATTTAAGAACATGGTTTTTTCTTGATTTGATATCATCGATACCATTGGATTATATATTTTTGATTTTTAATCAAGTAAGTAGGTTGATAAAACAGATCGCATCGTCGTTAATTCAGATTATGAAATTGCAGGACTTCTCCGATTCTTTTCAAATTTTACATGCCGGTCGTGCCCTACGAATATTACGCTTAGCCAAACTCTTATCGTTGGTTCGATTGTTGCGCTTGTCCAGGTTGGTGCGCTACGTATCACAATGGGAGGAAGTGTATGTAAGTATTGAAAACCCGCTGTTCTTGTTGTTGTCGTCGTCGTCGTCTTGATGATGCCTTTCTTTGCCTTGTCCTTTTTGCGTTATTTTTCTTTTAATGTACATTTTTATCCTTGTATATTTTTTGCGTTCCGTTAACGACAAGAGATTTGTTTTTTCTCTCTTAAAATCAAAAAATTACAAAAAATTAAAACCCAAACGATGAAAAAAAGTGTAAATTTCACTGAGATTTCTTTTTGTTTTAGTTGTTTTTTTTTCAACAATTAAGTTGAGAAGGTGATTTTGTATAAAAATTTACTCTGTATAGTTAATTTTTTTTAATTTTTTTTTCTCTTAACCCACCCTACTACCACCCTCTCTCTATCTACCATATTTGTTCGTGTTAATAATTTTGTTAGGAGATTTTTTTTTCTTTTTTGAGATGAAATTAGTATTTTACTAATTTCAATATTTGTCGTCCTTCATTTTTTTTATTTCATTTGTTGTCTAGTGGTGAAATAAGTGTTGTTTTCCTAAATGTTCATGTTTAATTAAATTTAATACTATTCTAATTATACTATATATAATATTTTTAATGCCTCTCTAAACGTTAAAAAAAAAGATCTTCAATAATTTACATAAATTTTCAAATTTTATAACAACAGCTCTCTACACCTAAATACACACATTATAATACTCTGAAAAGCCACTAGTTTTAATATTAATTTAATTTTTTAATTTCAATTTTCGAACCTTCGCAAAGTCATTATTGTCTTCTTAATAATTTTTTTTTCATTATAAAAAAATGGTCTCTGCCAGTCACTTGCTCTCAGCCTCAGTCACAATCATTTCGAAATATTTTCCTTCTATTGTTTTTTTTTACAATGAATGTGTAATATTTATCTGTATCTATTTATTTATCTATTTATTTATTAATTTATTTAATTTTTATTTTCTTCCATATTAAAGAATTTTTATTTGTACATATTTTTTTTTTCATTTGAATAAGAAATTGTTTTAATTAAGGCATTAATTAAGAACGATTTATCAAGTAGTTTAAATGAAATCACGTCATTATAAATTTATTCAGTTAATTTATTTGTTGTATTATTTCTTCTAATACAATTTCATGTTTGAGAATAGAAATATGAATATAATTAGAAATTCAATATCAGATTCAGAGTAACAAGAGATGATGAAGAAATTAAATATTTGACAGCAGTTAACAACATTAATACCAATTTATTTATTTAATTTTCTCATGCTATTGAAGATGATCAAAGAGACAGACGCCCACAGTAATAAAAATGTCTTTTTAATTCTACAGAAATAGTTTTGATATACAATTTTAAGTTACATACAACTCACTTGTCCATATGAACAGCCAGTCAGTCGCAGTTTCTTTTTTCTAATTTAATTAAAAAAGAAAAACTTTTTAAACACGCTTTATAATTAACCTTTAAAAAAACTTCTACTCAATTATGTGTATAAATAAAAGTATAGAAATAATAACACTCTACAACAAAATCTAAATAACGACTGATTCTGTTAGTGGAGATAAAAAAAATATACGTGTATCGGGATTTTGAAAGTTGACGTATAGCCTTTATTTTAGGAGGAGCTAAAGTTCCCCAACCGCCGACTTAATTTTATGGGGAATTAAACCTTCCCCCTATTTTCCACATTATTATAGTAAGTCAGCATAGGAAATCTTGCAATCCTTGCATTTTAGACATAAGCACTTTTATGTAAAACACTAAGAGAATTATTTTTGTAGGACACGCTAACTCAATTTTTTTATCCCCTTTCCTTGAAAAATTTTCAAAAGACTTTTCAACGGCGATGTAGCGTTCTAAAAAATTCCACAAAAATGGATTTTATGAGGCTAGTTTTTATTAGAAATATGTCCTGCGTAAAATTTCTCTAGAAGTCCCCATAAAAAAAGCTGAATATGGGTAACTCCACGTAAAACGTCCCTACGCAAGGAAAAAATAATTTTACTAGTTCAGGCATTCATGTCTATGAGAGAATGATAATTATAGAAACATAAAAAAAATAACTAATAAATTTTTATAAAATTTCAGACACTTTCAAATGATCACATAGAAGGCTTATATTCAAATACCGCTATCTACATACACTAGAGTTTCGCACAGTCAATCTTCTAATCATTCAAACCCTTACAATATAAGCTGTCAATATTGTAGAATATTGATTGCTCAAAACTTTAAAAATGAGAGAACGAAAGGAGTTTTTGGACTCCTAAAAAAATGTATGTTTGTAGAATATAACAGCCCGTCTTCACGCGACATAATTTTGTTCTAACAATTGTCAAACTTCATAAATAAAAACATCAGAAAAATGTTAGTGCTATTTTTCATATCGACTTTGACTTTTGTCAAGACAAATCAATGGCTCGTAAAGACGCTATGTACATTCAATATACTAAACCAGGGATGGCAAATGAGATTTAAAAACTGTACCATTTGTTGCCTAAAATTGTACTTTTTTGGACCTTATTGTACTAAAACAGATTTTAGAAACCAGAAAAAGTCAATACATACTATGCGTTGCAAAAAGAAAAGTGCGTTTAAGTCGGATCTAGCGATTTAACAATTACAATTTCTAATCGAAAATAACTCATTACTTTGGACATACTAGATATTAGAAGGTAGACGCATATATTCTCAATAATGTTCGAAATATTCACTTTAACTATAATGCAAATAAAAATATTTTTTTTAAGACCTTAACGTGTATCATGATCTACAAGGGATTTAAATTGCAGACTACGTTTTATGAGCAAGCCTTATCTGACCACTTGAAATATTCTTCCTTTTAAGTCGAACTTTGTTCACAATACTTCGCAAAATTTAAATTTAATTCAGATAAAATGTTTTTTTTATATGTACGAGAGGATAAGAAGGATAAAATATTTTATCACAATAAAAGAGCTGCAATAAGGAAATGTTCTAAAAAATTATTAATTGTACTAAATAACCCATTGGTGTACCATTGTGCTTTTTAAGTCCGATTTGTACCAAAAATGGTAAAATTGTACCGATTTCGCCATCCTTGTACTAAACACTCTGCTCTCCCTCATTTTATTGAAATTCCATTAAAACAATAACATTAATTCACTAAAATTGTAAAATAATTTCATTAAAATAATGAAATAATTTTATTTAAATATTTTCATTAAAATGATGATATAGTTTTATTAAAATAATGAAATATTTTACTTAATTATTATTCGAACTGAAATAGCTATAAGTGGGAAGTTATTATTATTCGGCTTAAGTTCAATAATTGAATTAATGTAAATTCAAATTATTTTTAAGAGTGGAATATTAGAATATCTAATCAGACTAGCAGAACGGATTAGTACTAATAATTTCGACAGCCGCTACACTATCATCATCAGCGTCCTTTGTTCACTTTTACCACGTTTGATCGTGGATACTAGTATTAATGAAATATCAGCTATTTAACCAAATTTTATGAGGAAATAGAATATGAGTATCTTATTCGTTCTTATTAATATGGTAAGCCGAAATTTCACCTAAACTAAAGGCTAAACCTTATTTTTAAAAACGACGATACCCGTATATTTGTTGCCCCTCTACCGGAATCCGTTGTCAGTGTAATATTTTAAAGGAAGGACAATTAAAAACACTTCTGTTAAATTTAACTTTTGTGGGTTACGATTGTATTGCGGTTAAGGCTCGGCATATTAGATCGTTCCAATATTTCGATGCAGCCCCGGAGAGTTTTTTCTCTTCCCAATCATTTGTTCCCGGGAAAAAATCCTCTTATTCTAAAAAGCCGGGGAATAAACAAATAAGGGAGAGGGACAAATCTGGATCAGCTGTTTAGTGTTTACATCTTATTCTGCACTAAAGCAAAATCAAGGTAGATTGAACAGGTACCACTACAAGAACAGCTGTTTTAGTAAATTTGAGAATGCGTGCGTCACATGTCCGGGAGTTTTCTACATTGATGCCAACTTTGGCTCTTTTTTACGATATAACAAAAAACGATATGACAACACCGTGTTGACATATCGTAAAAAGCTTACGATATGACAATACATTATGTCATATCGTTTTTTGTTATATCGTAAAAAAGAGCCAAAGTTGGCATTAATGGTTTTCTATCAACAACGGGTATGTGTTAGTAAATTTGAGAGAGCTTATGAATGTGTGCGACTCACAGATAATGGATTTGACATATTTCGGGGGTATTTCTACCAATATAATACATGTGTTTTTGGTGTTGTATTTGTTTTAGTTGTGGTGGTACCTGTAATGAATATGCCTTGAGCAAAATGCAAAATTTTGTTTTTGTTTTAAATGAAACAGGCAGTAAATAAAAAGCAATATGAACGGTGTACTCATTCAGAAGCTCGCGGAAGAGTTTTATGCTGAGGAAGTGAAGTGAAAACTTAACCAGGGGCAGATGCGCAATGCATTAAATCAGTGCTGGCCATCGAAAGAAATGAGATTTTAATATAGTATTAGTGCTTATGAGTATGTTAGTAGTATTCCACTGTGTGCGTATTAAAAAGCAAAAACAACCACGTAAAAAACAACAAGCTTTCATACAACTGAATGAAGTTGTTGTTTATTTTTTACTCTTTAGTGAGTACATTGGTTTTCATTCGGCTGTATACATATACGAGCCGAATAATGTTCGGAACTCTGGTGCCAGTATGAGCGACTATGCATTAAATCCCCAATGATTGTATGTAAAAAGAAAATTGTGAATTTTATAAAGGGCAACAAATCATACATTTACCTATTATGTGAATAGGCGAATTGCGAAGGCAGAAGTTGTTAATTCTTTTGAAGCGCATGTTTGCACGACGTGGATAAAAATTCCTACAACAAGATAGAAATATAACATGCCAGTGTTTATTTAAACCTGTTATCCTAAATAAATGCTTATACCAATGTTTTACAACATTTTTTAATTTGAATTTTAAATTTTGCCTAGTTCCCTATAAAATCGTTGGGGAAAAAACTATCAAGAATTTCTCCCTCTCCCTTATATTTAGAATACTTATTTTTTCCCTGGGATTTTTTTCCCGGAAAAAGTGTAATTAATAATAGGAGTAATGGGAAAAGAGATAAATTTCATTTAGAATAGGGAAATTCCCTGGGAATTGTTATTCACAATTGGGCTGTATATGTATATAAAGTTTCTAGTTGAATCCCTAATTGTTCGAAAAGGATTTTTTTTATTTGGCTTTTGATTATGCAAATTTTTTGTTTTAAATTGAAATTGTAGTGGAATTTTAGCAGTAGGTTGCTTTTATTATTCATAAGGATTTTTTAAGCAAAATAATTTAGTGAAAGTTTTTGAAACGAACATGAATGAATCAACCAACAATCATCATTTATTATTCACCTCAAATCATGGCGAATACATACTTACATACATTCATAGTTCCAACATATGATTTTTATAATTTGATTCATTTTTACATTGATTAATTTAATTTGTTATTTTATTTGCAATATTGGCCCTGTTCGTAAATGAATCACTGCGCTGCAAATGAAACTTTAAGTGTCCTCAAACACACAAGCAAGCCTCAAATAGAGAGTATTTAAATGGGTACTGCTATAAAAGAGTATCAGCAGCATACTTATAATTGGCATTGCAAAGTGAAGTTTTCTTATATGATGCACTGCAGTGATGCATTTACGAACAGATCAATTATTTTTTATTGATTTGTGTTTGAAACAAATTCCTAAACAATATTAAACCAACAAAAGAACATTATAGCATATTCAAACACTTAATTGCAAAAGATTTCAAATTTCAAATAATAACGACAAAAAAAGAGTAACAAATCTAATCAACACAAGTGTATTTATTAAAAATTTATACGAGTAACATGTGAAATTATTGTTTTTGTTTTTCTAACAAATAATTTGAAAGACTAGATTTTTTGGTTCGTTTTTTTTGTTCTTAAACGTAAAACTGTATTTAAAACTGTGTTTGTGAGAGTTCATTGATTATTCTTTTTTTTTTACTAATGTTATACTATTTATTGAATGTGTGTAAAACAAAATAATTTAAATAAAATAAAAACAAAAGAATAATAAATTTAAAAAAAACATAATTTAGTTGATCAGGGCTTTATATAAACAAAATCAAATCATTATGGTTCTAGATTCTGCAGAATCTACAGAAAAAAAGTGCTGATCGAAGAGGGAGAATGCACAGAAAAGACAAAGAAGGCTTAACAAAAAGCAACCTAATTTTAAAGGTAACCACAAAAATTAAACAAAAAAAAAACTAAATCAAATTCAATTCAAAAAACTTCTTCATTAAAAAATTAAAAAAAAAACAAAACAAAAAACAACAATTTCTTGTATTTTTTATTAATTATTTTTGTTTTATGTGAATTTTGACAATAATTTTTAATTGGTTGATTGATTGATTCGTGTATGACGAATTACCAGAATCTGACAAATTCTAGAATTGTGAAGCTCACGAGCTATAAAGCTTATTTGAAGGAATCAATCCAAGCAGCTGTTGTTTGTTTGCTCTCCGATTGAATTTCTTAAATGAACTGAATATTTAGCCTGCGAGCTTTACAAATCAAATTCTAAATCAATTTTTCTTGAAAATTTTTTTATAACTTTTTTATATAATTTCCTTTTTTTATTCTTTTTGTTGTATACTTGTATGTTTTAAGCTTAAAAACGTTTAGTTCTGCTTTTTTTCAACTTCAAAATAATATTTTCTTGTCCAACAAATTACTTTTTGCTTTAATTCAATTTTAATTGTTGTGTTCACATTTTTCTTTTTTGTCCTAGAAGTTCTTGATTTTGAAATGCATTTATTTTTGATGCTTTTAAATAAAAATCCAAACGAAAAATATTAAATTTATAAATAGTTTTCACTTCAATTTGACAAGTTAATTACAAAAATTAGCAACAAAAAAAAATACTTGAAATTTGTTTTTGTTTCAAAATACCAAAAAAAAAATTAAAAAAATCAAGAATTGAAAGAAAAAACAGCCAACGGGGTCAATTTCGAATTGATGTTTTTCTTATTTCCCCCAAAACTGTGTAGTTGCTTTTGCTTTTTTTACGTGATGAATAATTTGAAAAAAAATATATATATATAATACTGTTTTGTTCGTAACCGTATTTATGTTCCTGTTTTATTTGAAATTGACTCTACGTAATCAAAAAGAAAAAAAGAAATTAATTTCATTTGGTTTTTTTCTAACTAAACAAAAAAAAACAGCAAAAAAATAATTTGGTTTTAATGCTTTTGTTACACGAATTGTTTGTTTCTTTTGTGAGCTGCTTTTTGATTTGTAAAATCACCAAAATGCATTTGATTTACTAAATATACTCGTTCGTATTCGTTCGTACTTACTGGTGGAAGGATTGTACATATTTCATTTGTATCAGTTATTATGTTCTTATTTATTTATCTATTTTTAATAATTTACTAACAAATTTGAAAGTATTTGAAGAATTCTATAATTGAGTATTAAACAAAAGTAAGGCTATTTATTTATAAATAAATAATACAAATTAATTATCCTGTAAAATTTCTAATAAAAACATACTGTTTTCTATAGTTTTTGACGATTTTGTCATAGAAATGAAATAAAATATGTATGTACTTTAAGGTTAGTTGAGACCAGTTCTCGGAAATTGTTGATGAGGAAACGAAGTTTGTCGGCTACTTAGATTTGCACCAAACGAACATTAAAATAAACCACATTTTATAAGTAAGCAAAAGTAACGCAATAGTAAAAATACAAACCAAAACACAACTGATAAAAACCAGGGGCCGAATTACCGCATTCGTTATCGAGTAGGCTTTCGTATCGAATAAAATTTCGTCACGTATCGAATGGATGGATTACCGAATTCGATATTAACGTATGGAAATGTTTAAAAAGTGTACCAAGTTTATATTATACTGGTTGTTGAATCGACTAAAAATTTCTAATACATTAAAGAAAAATTTTGTGTTTCTAGCAGCTAGTACAACAACCAATTCGATTAGCCAACTGTAATAAGGTTTATAGGTAATGTTCCATGGGTTTTTGCAAAACAAAAAAAAAATATAAAAAAATATTGTATTCGATCGCTCTAGTGCTAACGAGTGGAATTTAAACAGCAGCTACTCGATTATCGTATGCCGTAATCCCAAAAAGAATATTTTCGAACAATTTTACTCGATCACGTATGCGGTAATTCGGCCACAGTTGTCTCACTTTGATGAAAGTTGTAATTCATATTAAGAATTTGACAACTACGACTCAACCATAAATTTAGTTGTGAATCATTAAAGGGGCCTTAATCTATTATGGCATAAGGTCAGATATTGTCATGGATTGTGTTACTCAACTCAGCTTGATTGAGTTGTCAATGTTACGACCCAACTCAACCAATTTTTTGTATTATGATTCACTACTAATTTTAGTTGTCTTCGAAATAAATTGATTGATGTTAATTGATTGATGTTAAATTGATTGATTTTACATTGATTGATGTTAATTTTGTCCATGTTCCTTGGAATGTGATCATGTCTAACTCTTTCTGAATGGGGAAAAAATGGTAGTAAATCTGTATCTTGGAAACTTGCGCTCCGATTACAAAACGATGTATGTAAAAATCATAGAGGAGGACCTGAGCTTTAAGAATGTTGAAACTTGAACCTCCCTATTGAAACATACGTTGGGCTACAGGTTGTCAAAGTTTAATATTTTATAGATATTTTTCGGCCAAAAAAAAAGTTGAAATGTGGCGGATATATTTTTTTTAAATAAAAATAAATAAATAATCTAGAGATTTTTACTAAAAATGTATTGAACTACAAATCTTGTTATTCCGTAATACATTGAAAAATATCAAAATTTTTATTTTCCTAATATAGAAAACAGTATGTTTGCTGTGCTAATAAGTAGTAACTAACCAAATCGTGACAAAATTCTCTATAAATATTTTTAGATTATGATTTAAAAAAAAAACACGAATAAAATGCAGTCAAATCTAATAAATGGATTAAAGGAATTTGTTCTCTAAACAATGATAGCTTGTTGGATTTGACTGTGTTATGTTATTTCTTTGACGTTAGGCAAACAAATTTTAAGTTAAGGACTTAAAGCCTTTTTGCCTAACTTCAAAGAGTTATGCAATAATAATTTATTAATTGTTGTGTCTTCTTGATAAAAGTTTTTTTCTCCTAATAATGAATTAAGACTTTGCTTTTTATGATTTTGGTTTTTGCACCTGGAACAAATATAAATTAATACAAAATAATCGAAAAATTAAAAAAAAAAAACTTTATTTAGTATTTAAAAAAGTATTAACAAACAATGGTGACTATGACAATTTAATTTTATTTAAGCCTCTCTCTAAATAAACTTTGTAAATATTTCAGCTTTAAATAAAAACCATTGCAAACAAATATTACACTTAAAAGCGATTTTTTAATGATAAAAAAAAATAACTATAATGCGTAGCACCATTATATTTTGAATAGAAATTGTTGTATTTCAAAACCCTCTATAATTTTGACTCAATTTGATTAAAAATTTGATTTGAAAAATTAACAAACGAAACACAACTCTCGTTCAAAAGTATCACTTGATTTCATTTTTGTTTTCAACAAATAATTATTCTAACATCTAGATTGTGCAGAATCGATGAATTAATTAAATAGTTTTAGTGTAATTAGTGTACAATTTTGTGAAGAGGCCCATTTATAAATTAAAAGGGGCCCAATTAATACCATGTTTACATCGTAAATTAAAAGAAAAAACAAAAAGTAAAATTGTTATTTGTTGTAGGTTTAGCTATTCTATATGCCAGCATTTCGTTGCTACTTAGCAGCAACGAAATGCAGGCTTAAAGAATAGCTAAACCTACAACAAATTACAATTTTTCAACTAATTAATTGTAGGAGACTATCTCAAGTAGATTTTATAAATTTTGTAAACTGAAATAATTAGCAGTAGTAATGGTACAGTACAAGTAGTTCAAACTTATTGAAAAGTAGTTTAAATTGTAGTGTATGATTTTCTATTGAATTTTTTATTAAGTTCATTCTAACTTTTATTTCAAACTTAGTTTCTTTTATGAATTTATTATAAACTCTTCTTAATATCTTTAATTTATTTAGATTTCTATTATGTTGTAACTGAATTGAATGTATGTATTAAATATGTATGAATGTATATTATAGTCTTCTTTTCTTTTTTTTTCAATTTTGTTACGCAGTGTATTTAAAAACGCACCTATAATTTTTCTTTTTTTTTCTAAACAAGAACAATCTCTCTTAAAACGTTTGTATTGATCTTTAAACTAATAAATTAATAAATTATCTTACTGTCGTTTTTTTACCTAAATCGAAATGGAAAAACTTTTAATAACCACAATTATTTTGTATTAAATTTTAATTGTTCCCCAAAATGTTAATTGTTTTACAATAAGACGCTTCAGTTAAAAGATAAGAAAAACTATTTTCTAACAAAAGTTAAAAAAAAAGTTAATGTGTTTTTTTCCATAAACTAAACAAAAAATTAATTTAACAAAAGCTAATTAATTTACATCAAGAGTTAATGTTTAGCAGCAGTTGTAATAGTTTAAAATCAGTTTTACTTTATTATTTAAATTTTTTTGTTTTTTGTTATGGATTGGTCAACATGCAATTAATTGTTTGCTTTGTTTTATAAGATTAAATGCAGCACATTATAATTAAAATGGTATTTTTCCCACAATGCAACAGACTGACAAACAGCCAACAACCACCCAACAATTCGAAAATAATAACTGGCCATGCTGATTGTTACACATTATTTATTGACAATAACAAAAAAAAATAATATAAAAATTAGATTCTTGATATTTAAGAACTCAATGCATACTTGACAATTAGCATTGTACACTCATAGAAAAATGTATCATCGCATTGAAGACGCCCTATCCTCAGAATTCTGAAATCAATGCTGTGTATATAGGGTTTCGTTCCCGGGAAGCATCGGGAAAAAAGTCCCAGGAAATAGAGCAATTTTTCACTTCCCGATTCCCGGGAATTTTTGTCGGGAGTGCCGGGAATAAAAATAAACTATAATTTGCGACCAGGCTTTTCAGAACAAATTCATTCAGCTATTGTACTCTTAAACAGTTCTTGGTAAAAATGTGTTAAGTTCTTCCTTTTAAATTTATATTTCACGTGACTAGTTCCCAAGGACTAGCAAACGCTTCGATTTCTGGAACTCTTTATGAGAGGCAGCTGTCACTTTTACATTTCGTTGTCACTGAATGGTGTCAATTGACATAATTCAGATACTCAGTGATAGGCTCTAGATCTAAACTGAAAGCACTTGTCCTGGTTGTGGTGGTTTTTTCGATAATAGTCAAATTACTGTACTTTTAAGAAATAGTTTTGATGTGGAAAGCATCTGGATGTGTGTTCTTTTTTGACCGCTCACGATTCGGGAGCATATTGTACGACTTCCATTTTCATCAGTCATAGAACAAATATGTTGAAAACAATTAGTACTAAATTTCCCGCAGGGTAGTTATTTTATCCTGTTCAATCAATTTGGAGTTACTGATATTTAATTTCTTTTACTTTGTTTCAAATAAAAAACATAATAAAATTTTAAAAATAGCCTTGTTTAATATATGCCGGGAATTCTCGGGTTCCCGGGAACGCAACAAAATTTTTCCCGATTCCCGGGAATAAAAAAATGTCGGAAATTTGGTTACTCTAATGCTATGACAAATGTCATCAATAAAACGAAAACAGATATCAATCTAATGACAAACGTCATCATAGAACTTTGTCATAGTTTAAGTGTCATCAATGCTATGACTGGAATGACATGAATACGATGCCACTCATTATATATTGTCAAAGTGTAAAATATGTATAAAAAAAATTTATAATGTTTGTAATCTGGGGCCGAATTACCGCTTTCGTTATCGAGTAAGCTTTCGTATCGAATAAAATTTCGTCACGTATCGAATGGATGGATTACCGCATTCGATAGCTAACGTATCGAAACTTTTAAAGAATGTACCAAGTTTGTTTTACATCGGTTGTTGAATCGACTAAGAATTTGTAACATTAAAGAAACATTGTGTGTTTCTTTAAGCTAGAACAACAACCAACTCGCTTTAAGCCCTTATGACACTACATTTTTTCTTCATTTTTCAAGTTTTGGAGAATAGTGCAAATAGAATATAATGGAAAATTTTACCACGTGCAAAGAGTTCAGCTATATTAAGATATATACCACATTGTCAAAGCTTTTACTAATGTTATCTATAAAAAATGGGGGCCTGTCAAAAAAAATGTAAAAATGTTCAACTTAAAATTGACATTTCAAGCTTGAAACATTAAAGTGCTGCCAAGTTAGCGGTTTATTCACGAATTCAGCGATTTAGCGCCTCTTTTTTCAACTTTTTGTTTCTTTTGTCGTTTTATTATAAATAAGAAGTAGGCGGCACTTGTTTACATTTTGTATAGTTGTTTCTTTCTATCATTTGCTATTTCTTTCTTTCAATCCTATAGCAAAACAATGCAAGAAAAATGTAGTGTCATAAGGGCTTTAACAATTGTAATAAGATTTATTGGTAATGTTCCATGCTTTTTAGCAAAACAAACAATATAAAAGAAAATATGGTTTTCGATCGCTCTAGTGCTAACGAGTGGAATTTAAGCAGCATGTACTCGTTTATCGTATGCCGTAATCCCAAAAGGAAAATTTTCGAACAATTTTACTCGATCACGTATGCGGTAATTCGAATACAAATATTATTGTTTTATTTTCTATTTTTGTGCTTAAACGTATTTTTAAAAAGTTAAAAAACATGACATTACATTAAAATTGGTTCCACAGCTGATAGTTGCTAGTTTTAAATTTCGGCTGTCAACAAATTTTTCAATAAACAATCCAGTAAACATTTTATGTGGAATTCGATCAGAGTTCAGTCTGAAGTCGATCAGACAACGTACAAAATTCATAAAAGTGATTGGCATAAAGCGGACCTCTTTGTCTGCGGAAATTTCTAGAACTATTGCAATTAGTCCTAGAGACTACTGAAGAAGTTCTGAGCAATTTCGAAAGGATGCCTGACAAAACATATACTTTTAAGAACATGTCGTAATAATGTCAGAGAAAGCGTGACAAAAACTAGATATTTCTGAAAAAGTGTCAGACAATGTGTACACACACGTATGGGATGAAAGTCGTAAACCAATTTATAAATTTGTTTAGAATATGGTCAAACTGTTCTGTTAAAAGATAACTTTAAAAATGTTATATTTCTATAAAATGCAGAAGAGTAGCAGAGTAATTTTTAAACAGTTCAGAATCGGTCATATAAACTGCCGACTATTCTACTATATTGTAAAGCGCAACCCTTAGCGTTGATAATTTTATATGGACAAATTTCAATTACAAAAACAAAACAAAAGTTTAAAATTTTTACTCGGTGAAAATTGTTTAGTTCAGCGTTGCCGCAGAAAAAAAGTTTTGCTACATTTTTCTCTTGATTTTTTAATAGCTGCATGTTAAAACCTCTTTAAATAAATATTTATGCACAAATACTTTTTACAATTTATAAAAGCTAGCTATATTACCAAACAAAAAATTTCCAACCGAACGTGCTACGAAAGGATCAACAATGGTAACGCTAGTTGGTTTTTCTAATTTATTTGGTTTGACATCTGAAATTAATATTCTAGCAACAAAATATATGTTGTTTTTTTAAAACAACACGAAAGGATCAACAATGGTAGCGCTGGTTGGTTTTTTAAATTTATTTGGCTTGACATCTGAAATTTAAGTTCTAGCAACAAAATATGGCCGATTTCATATACGCTCCAATGCATTGCAGTTATGCAGTCTTATGTGCTTTGTTGTTGTAAACAATGTAAAGTCGCATCACTGCAATGTATTGTGGCATTTACGAAGTCGGCCTATATGTTGTTTTTTAATGTTGTATTCGTTCATTGGCGTAGCTAAGGGGGAGGGGCTATGCCACCCCAGTGTCGCTCTATCTTCAACCCCCCCTAGATAATCAAAATATTATAGTAATTTTGATAATAAAGCGAACTGTAGATGCTAATATAGGCCGATATAGACCCAGGGTGTTTTCCACCACGCAAAATAAATCGCTTCGAGGATTATGTTTCTTCTTAAAAAAAACACAAATTTTCTTTGATATCGAAACTTTGCTCCCAAAATTTATAGATTTCATTTAGTTTGACATTCATCTATTTGCTAATCAGTGTAATAGTGTGAAACGGCTTTTAATGCCATTTTGTTATGACTGAATGCGCAAACTTGTGTGAAACACTGTACTTTTTCTCCATCTTAAATGTGCTGCATTTAATAATTTCGTTTTGTCCTTTTTGTTAATGTTTCTATATGATTTTGTTATATTTTTCCTGTTTATTTATAAATTTGTTATATTTGTAAGTATGTTCTTTGCGAAACCAATTTCTTTGTGTAGTGTTTTTAAAAGATTTTATGTTTAACATTTTTTTGTGGTTTTCTGACACATTCACACATGAACGCGTAATTTGGTGTTGTGGCCATGGAAAAGTTTTGTTATATAAAAACCTATTTTGGTCTAAGTTAGAAAAATACAATAAATACCACAGTTTTTAAAATTTCTAAGGCAAGAGCAATTGTACCCCCAGAATGGCCTTTCTACGCTAATGGGGTAAATTAAACATTTTAAACTTGCAATGAGCATTATAATATACTCAAATAAATCTTCGAATTAACAATCATAAAGATTCCGTCCTCTTAACATTCCGTAAAATTTCTATACGAAAATGAAGCTAAATCTTCATGTATTTAATTTCAGTAACCCTTAGTTTACGCTTTTGGAAGATATAAACTGGCAGTTATCCTCCTCCTCCTTTATTTGTATAGCTGAAAGTGAAATAAATAGCGTGTCTAATATATACATACATTTTAATTTGTCATTTAAGCTCAGTTGAAAATATGTGGAACCCATGCTATTTTCACCTCATATACAATTTGAATATGTACTTAGGGCTGATAAATTAGTGAACGTTTAACCGCTGGTTTGATTGAACTAAACTGAAATTTAAAGTTTAAGCTCAACAGTAGTAAATCACTGCACCATGTATTATGCATAGTTTAAACAATAATAATGTGGCAGCAGGACAATAGATGTCAAATAAATCGTTTTGCATCGGGCTATCGATGAAAATCATATGGATTATTATATGACTACTGATTTATAGATTTGCTGGTTTAAACATATTTTAAGCCAAAAAGAGAGGTTATCTTCCACTGATTTATTAGTCTTAAGTGCCACTTTTTACTTCTTAGTTAAACTTAGTTTAACATTAAAGGGTGCTGTTGGCTGAGTAGTTCGCGTTTTTGACTACAAACCCTGAGGTCTTGAGTTCAAGACTAGTTTCAGGCAAGCCAACAACATCATGCATTTTTCTCATGTGCATTGTTGTTTTATTGTGTTGGTTGTTTGGACTGCTAAAGTGATGAAGGCATAGCACGGATGACTTTGGGAGTACCGGCAGCGAGAGTACTAACATATCCTAATGCACTTCACAGCACCCTACTTCGTCGGTATTGTAGCAGAACCGCCGGCGAAGTAAAAGACTTATAAAATGGCTATACAGCTTAAAACAACTCAATACCTCTATATGACACCAGAGGGGCTTACAACACTGCTCTACAAAAAAATAACAATAGCAGGGTTGAATTAAGCTTTCTATCTCTCTCCCACTTCACCACCTGTTCTCTCTACACTATCCCTTTCCCAAAGAAGGTAACACATTTATTAATTAACAGGTAGGCATTAATTGTCTGATTGTGTTACTTCTCTTTAAAAAAAAAAACATGCGTCTGAATTAAATCAGCTACAAATCTAAAAGTGCTTTAACCACCAACTGCCGCACTTCATTTTCAATCGAGACACTATCTTCCATAAAATGTAATATTAAAAATTGAAAACATCGTGTGGGAGGTACTCCTCCTCTAGTTCCCATCCATTCGCTGTTATCCAGTAAATTTTCCGTTTGACTCCGCACACTGGGACATACTGAGTTTTTTTATTTTTTAAGAGAAAGCGGCTCACACACTCGTAATTTAATTGTGCAACTTTTCACATTGTACAATAATATTACCAATGTGTACGTCATATTAGAGGGTTGTACAATATATTGGCCAAAGTCAAAAGGTTCTTGATTTTCATTGTACAATCAAAAAAATTGTGTGATGTTCATTGGTACGTTTACTTTATCACTGTCAGGAATATTGGGCAATATTTGGTTTGAAATTATTGTGCCATTTATTGCATAGTAAAGGTCAAAATGACAATAATAAGTATGTACAACAACACGTGCAATAATATTGTATAATAGATGGGCTGCTTAACACAATCAGGCAATTAATGCCTACCAGTTAATTAATTAATCTGTTACCTTCTTTGGGAAAATGATAGTGTAGAGGTGGTGAAGTGCGAGAGAGATAGAAAGCTTAATTCATTTACAACTCTGCTATTGGGCGTTTTTTTAATTTTGTAGAGCAGTGTTGCTGCCCCTCTGGTGTCAAGTAGGGACATTAATTTGTTTTTAAGCTGTGTAACCATTTTTATTAGTTCCTTTACATCGCCGACGATTCTGCTGCAATACCTACGAAGAAGGGTGCGCTGTGATGTGCATTAGGATACGTCAGTATTAATCGCTGCCGGTACTACTAAAGTGGTCAGTGCTATGCCTTCATCACTTAACCGTCAAAAAAAAAACACCACAATGACACACTAATGCACATCAGAAAAAATCGTGATGTTGTTGGCTTGCCTGAAACTAGTCCTGAACTCAAGACGTCAGGGTTTGTAGTCAATGCGCTAACCGCCTCAGCCAACAGCACCTTCAAGACTCTCACTATTACACTGTCAAGATATACGATAATTAGCTATTACTTTGTACGGGAGGTAGAGTTGACCCACTTCTACCTCATCAATTGTTTGTACAGCAAACTGACTATAAATTAATTCACATCAAGTTTGAAAGCTCTTACTGATACAATATTCCAGATATTAGTTAATCATTAATTGCTATGTATAGGACGGGAGCTTTCAAAAGCTTCTGCTACGACCTTATAACCGCAGTAGGTATTGTATTTTGGAGGTAACAACAATTAAGTATTTTAAAAAATCAAAGTGGTAGTACTTAAAAAATTATGTAAATTTTAGTAAAATTTTGCATCTTGCGTGCCTGATTCACGCTATACGAACCGCGGCTAGAAAAAAATAGTTTCCATCTCATGTACTATGGAGAAAATACCGTAGTTCTGCCGGTCACGGGCTCTTAGTCTACTAGTTGTATTGCAGAAAAAACCACAAATTAGCGTAACTAAACACCATGCAGATTTCTAGCAGTTGTATGCATAACACAAAGTTGGCATGAAGTTAGCATAAGTAGTAATCAAAATTTAACCGAGTGTTAAATATCCAGTTCAATTTCACCACACTTATGCTAACTTCATGCCACGTTTTTGTTATGCATACGTCCGTAGATTTCTAGTAAAATCGAAACTTTTCTTTGGCCGACAGACAATCAACCAAATTAATTGTGTTTGTGATATTTTTTTTTCAAATGTAATTTTTCACAAATTTTCAAATGGTGATTGGTGTTTTTTTAAGGCAATTAAAATAAAAATATAAAAACCGAAAAATATGATTTCAGTTTCTAAATATGGCCTCGGTGTTTATGAGAATTTTCAATCTAATATGTATGATGTTACTTATCGGACATTGGAGTGGTTGTTTACAATTTTTAGTGCCAATGTTACAAGGGTTTCCCTCAAACTCTTGGGTATCAATTAATGAATTACAGGTAGGTCGTTTCTTTTTCAAGCATATACAGCCTTCAAACTATAATAATTGGGGATATATAATAAAAATAGGAATCATATTGGCTGGAACAATATTCATGGGCTTTATTTAAAGCAATGTCACATATGCTATGCATAGGTTATGGCAGGTGGGTTCAAATAAATTTCAGACGTGAATATATAATAGATTAAATTTTTATCTGTTATTAGATTTCCGCCCCAATCCTTAACTGATATGTGGTTAACAATGTTATCCATGATATCGGGAGCGACATGTTATGCTTTGTTCCTGGGTCACGCTACGAATCTTATTCAAAGTTTGGACTCTAGCAGGCGTCAATATCGCGAAAAAGTCAAACAGGTCGAAGAGTATATGGCGTATCGCAAACTACCGCGCGATATGCGTCAACGTATTACCGAATATTTCGAACATCGTTATCAAGGCAAATTCTTCGATGAAGAATGTATATTAGGAGAATTGAGCGAAAAATTAAGAGAGGATGTTATCAATTATAATTGTAGGTCAGTATCATCTCTGCAAATAAAAGATGTTTGTAACAGTAATTAAAAAATTAATTGCATTTTCAAAACTATTTCAGATCACTCGTTGCGTCAGTGCCTTTTTTTGCAAATGCTGACTCCAATTTCGTTTCTGATGTTGTTACAAAACTAAAATACGAAGTATTTCAGCCAGGTTAGTTTTGAACATACATATTACCAATTTTGAAACTGTTTTGAAAATATTCAAACGTCATAATTTTAGGTGATATTATCATAAAAGAAGGTACGATTGGTACCAAAATGTATTTCATACAGGAGGGTGTGGTCGATATTGTTATGGCCAACGGAGAGGTAAGTTACAAATTTTCAAAATAACGAATGCAATATGAGTATACTATATAATAACAAATTTAATTTTCTTTGGAAAGTTAAATTGCATATACGATTATTAAAAAAGTTTCCGATTTTTATATTGCTTCACATAACTTGGCGTCTACATCTGACATCGTGCTAATGTTAAGTTTAGACTGCTCATGTTAATGATTTATTTCTTCATGTTTTAACATGATTTGCAGCATTTGTTCTAACAACGCTGGCATAACATCATGTCTTAACAGCATTTCATGTCTAATGTAGACGGCATGTTACAAATGAGATGCTTAGTCCCAAATTCACAGTCGCTAGTTAACTAATCACAACAGTTTAACCAATAATATATCACATAAAAATCATTAGTTAAACTGTGAATGTGGACCTTAGTGCAGTAACCATGTAAGCCGCATGATTTAAAATATGCTTTTCATTATTCATTCTACTGATGGGTATAACAGTTTTATATGTTGGAGAGATTTTGGATGAATGGCACAGCGTATTTAAAGTACAAAAATCCAAAAATCATGCAATTCTAAATTTATTCTATATTTTTATTTTGTAGCTTACATTGTTATTGTACTAAGCTCTCTAAATTCAGTTCAGATAACACTCCTTTTTTAGTCTACATAAGAAACTTTATTTGAAAACAAAAAGTGTATTTTTTGCCAAATTCTCAACATATTAAAATTTTATGTTTTTTTCACTATTTAGGTAGCAACATCTCTATCGGACGGTTCATATTTCGGAGAAATTTGTTTGCTAACAAATGCGAGACGTGTGGCTAGTGTAAGAGCAGAGACGTATTGTAATTTGTTTTCTTTAAGTGTAGATCATTTCAATTGTGTGCTAGACCAATATCCTCTAATGAGGAAAACAATGGAAACTGTAGCAGCCGAACGGCTTAATAAGATTGGCAAAAATCCAAATATAATGCACCAAAAAGATGAACAAATAAGCAATCCAGAATCAAATACAATAACAGCGGTGGTCAATGCTTTAGCAGCAGAAGCCGAGGAATGTAAAGATGAGTAAGTTTTTGTTATACATAGTTTTATTTTAGATATTCGAATCATTCGATTTTGTATTTTTTCATAAATGATAAGTAGCGAAGATTTTTAAATTTAAGTTTGAACTTTCAAACTAATCTCAAAATTAGATGATTAAGAAATTTTTACATTTCTTCGAGAATTAACCTTTTCAGGGTAAAAATTAATTTAGGTCGTGCTAAAAATCTGAAAACGTGTATTTTGGGTAATACCACACAGAGAAAAACACTTTAATTTATGGTTGGACATTGCCCTCAAAGAGAGTACATAACTACACTTTTTACATACTTTTATTTATAGTAATGGAGGAACAAATATTTTTAATCTTCCGCTGACCTCGAAACGTCTGCATCTGATAAAATCTCGATTTTCGAAAATCTTGTTAGTTTAGGTTAGGTTGAGAGGGCAATCACAACCCAAGAAGTGGCTCAGTTGGGTCCGTCAATTCGGTCCCGTTGTGATACCATGGGACAGGCAAGTAGTGATTTTAGTTGAGCTGCTGCCGTGTCCATTCCAATTGTTCTAGATAAGAGGATGGCTCGACTAGCGCTACATTTGCTATGCTGTCAAAGTCCAGCAATGTGTTAGAACCAAGTATATATTCTTGCCTTTACGCTGGCTAGCGCTGGAGGTTGGCATAGAAGGTGAAGAACCGTTTCCTCCTCATCATTACAACTTCAGCAACAATTGTTGTAATTTAGACCCAATAGTTATTTCGGTACTGCGAGCACTGTTAGTAATAGTCTCATACCTCCAGTTTTGGCTGGATTGACACCAACCCCAGAGCTAGCGTTCTATTCGCTAAGTGCTTACCAGAGATAGGTACTGCTACGTCGTCAGCGTCTGTGACTGTTACGCTATAAGCTTAGCAGCAAAGACTTAATAGTCAAATTTCACAGGAGAGGTGATAAAACCCCTCCTTGCGGGGTATATCGATTGAGTGACCATGTCATTTGCAAACAAGAGTTTGTATTTAAGCGTCAAGTATTCTCGTTTTAACGATTACATCGTTTCAACACGAAAACTTTAGTGTTTCATCAAGTAGCGACATAGAGTGGTTTTGAGACTATGTACTGCGATGTAATGCAAAGTTGGGTTATATGGTCCAGCCCTAGGGCACAGTAATATTAAATCGGCCCTGCTTTTTCCATACATTTAGGTTACCTTTGGACTAGTCCTAGTCCTATATTATATTTCATGTATATTCAGCGATGCCATTTATGCAGTTTTTTTACGATATGACATACTATGTTGTCATATCGTAAGTTTTTTACGATATGACAACACTAAGATGGCCATAAACAGTGTGGTCATATTTTAGTGTTGTCATATCGTAAATAACTTACGATATTACAACATAGTATGTCATATCGTTTTTTGTCATATCGTAAAAAACTGCATAAATGGCATCGCTGTGTACATTTAACCAAACCCTTTTATTAAAACATCTGTTGAATAATTGTAATTTTCATTTAAATTCAACAGCAGTGAGATTGATCCAAAGGAAAATTTATTACATGGTTCGATGTCAAGCTTAGCAGAGCCCATACAAACAATACGTGAAGGTTTACCCCGTCCTAGAAGTGGTGAATTTCGTGCATTATTTGAGGGCAATACTCCATGACACTGAGAAAAATTACCAACAACGACATCAACACCCACACTACAGTTGCACTATTATCATAAACATTTGTTGGCATTTAGTGTTTGTGGTGTTAGAAGAGCAACACTGTGAAATATCAACAGCAACAGCATTAATCTTTATCATCAACAACAACAGCAAAAACTACAACAAAGTTATCATCAGCCGCAGCAGCAGAAGCATTAGTAAAACGCAGTAAATTGTTATTTATATTCAAGCCTCATATATTGCTAATTGAAGCAGCCTTTACAAAAAAATTACCAAAAGAAATACTAAAACTATGTAATTGAAAAATATGATAAAATTCAACAAAATCTTCACGTTTTAATTGAATCCAACAAAAATACATTTTTTTCTATATTTCTAACAACTTTATACAACTATTAGTTGGATAGCTGCAATTTATGAAATTTTATTATATTTTTCTTGCAAGTTTTTCACAAAAAAAAAATAGAAATAAAATAAATATATTTATCATGCTTTTTAACACCAAATTAACTAGCGGTTGCTTTAAAGTCCATATTAAGTTTTCAATTCAGTTAAACACAATCAAAACGATAGACAGACCGACAAACTATTAACGAATTAATTAACAATAAAACTAATCCAGAAGTAATTTAAAAACAAAAAAATTAAAAAAATTTTTAAGTTTATACACTATTTACTCATATTAACTCAAAAATAGCAACAACTAAAACCGACATAAATCAACAGTACATTTCTAACATCCATGCATACAACAAACATACAACATACAAGGAGATAAACTGCAATTAATAAAATAAAACAAAAACAAAAAAGTCCTCAATAATTTAAACAAACAAAAAAATAACAAATTTTTTCAGCTCCGCAAACTGTGATGACTTAAGTATAAGAAACGACATTAATTGAAACAAATAATAATTAAAAACAAAACAAAAACAAAGAAACAATTAATTAAAAGCATTCAAGAAAAAAAAATAAGGATTTAAACTAAAACAAAAACTTTGAGTAATTGAGAGTTAAAAAATTGAAAAAAGTAGTTTAATCTGCATTATTTTCAATTTCGCCAAATATTATTTTACTTTGTTTTGATTTGAACTTGAAAGTTGTTGCGTTTGATTTAAAATAAAAATAAAATCTAACGATAATTTAATTTAACAAACATATTTATTTGCTGTGGGCTAAACTGATCTACACAATATATGACGAGTTGGCATTAGCACCAACGAAATGCAGATTAGCTTAATCCACAACAAATAAATATTTTTGTAACATAAATTCCTGTGTATATCTGGAATGAATTTAATAGATAATTTAATAAGGTCTACTGTGCGAAAAAAATTTTATTGCTCCGGAGATAAGATATTCTTGTTAACAGGCATCTCTACACAACGTATAAATATTAAATTTTGGCTTTCACTGTATATTGTTTTTGATAAGAATTATCTCCTATCGCGCATAACTATTCCCATAAAGAAACTTCCAAACAAAGGGAATTAATAACAACTGGCCTCATTAGTACAACGACTGGCATTCTCCAAACTGTCATGTATACATACATAAAAAGTTGTTTAGTTTTTTTATATAGAATTTGACACTTTGGTGTAGTCAGCTGATGATCATCTGGACTCATGAGGCCACCTGGTATCAATACGTCTTGCTCCCAAATTTTCTGGTTTTCTATTGTGAATGTTTCCCATAACAAATTTTTTTGAGAGTGAATTCACAAACTTTTGGAGTTTTAGCTCTGTGTGTCCTGTGGGTCACAGACATTTCAAAATTAATTTCTCCAAAATTTTGGGAAAGACTTACAAATTAATTACTAATGTGATCAGAGGCAAAACTTTGCACTAATTTTAAAAAATTTTGAGTAATTGAATATTAGAATTTTAGTAGTTGAATATACAATTCTCGTCGGAGGTGGAGCTTTAGACATACAATTATGTAACTGAATCAGCGATTTTAGTAATAGAAATAGTGTTTGAATTTTTTCTGTGTGCTGAAGAATTTTACAAACATTTTAATGATATACCCTGGTGGAGCACCATATATAATTCAATATTGATACTGATCTGACTAGTGAGGAACATAAAGTCACATTTTGTTGTGGAGAAACATATATAACTAAAGATTTATACTGGGGAGACCATTTAAGCTCTAGCAGTGGATTTTAAGATTCCCTACTTCGCTTTCCAAGGTTTAGGTCGAGTGGAGGTTTTTAAGGAGCCTCCTATATGTTGAATAGCCTGGCAAATCCCGTATGACGTGATTTGATATAAGTTTTTATTTGAAAACTCTAGTATGAAAAATTCTGAAGTGTTTAACTACATCGTGTAGCAGCAGTCTTTGCTACCGGGTATTCTACATGAAATGCGAAACAATAACAATTCAAACAAAACTTGACGAATTTATTAACTTTTTAGTATTTCTTTAAATCATTAAACTTTGTTCTTTTTTTCTGACATAAAAAATTGAAACTAATGTAGATGTTATTTGCCCTAAATGATTAAAATAAAAAAACTTAAAAGAAAAAACTAAACTGACCCTTATAGAATGTAAAAGTAAAATATCTTATTGTTTTGTAGATTATTTTCCTTATTTTCATTTAACATTAAACTGAAACCACCTGATGTTTTAAGTTGATTCTTAGTAGTAAACCAAATATAATTTTTGCAATAGGTATATAGTAGAATATTAGAATAAATAGTCAATGATTAAATATATTAAAAAATAAATAATATAAAGAAAAAAAATCATAGGTAAGCCCTCCTTCTTCCCTCCTCAAATCATATTAATAAATTTATTTCTTTCACTTTGCGAATAAACTGAACTCGAACATACTACACATACCATATCCTGTTCCTTTTACTCATCCTGCATGAACACCTACAAAAATCAATTTAATTTTAAAAAGATATGTAAAAAAAACTAGCCCTCCTATTAAAACATTTTACAAGAAAAACCTAAAAACTAATAAAAGATCCTACAACAAATGTATTTTCATTAAATGAACATATACAACACAACATACTAAAATAAAAATATGAAACTACATAAATACCTAAAATAAAACAACAACAACAAAAAGAGAGAACATTTAGTAAAGTAAACAAAATAATATTAAAAGCATTAACCAATATAACAAAAACTAAACAAGAAATGTTAAATCAATATTATGAGCATAGAAAGAAATTATTATATTAAAACTAATCATTGTTATAAACTGCAAAAGAAACCAAAAGAAACAAATTTACATTCAAAACAACAAAAAAAAGCATGACACATTTGTTTTTAGTACACATTGTAGAAAAAAGCGGCAACTTAAAATGTTAAAAAAATAAAAAAATAATAAATAAATAACTAAAATTAAAACAAAACTTAGGAAAAAATCACACAATTATTAAGAAAATTGTATTAAAATTATAATACAATATAAACATACAAATAAATTAACAAAACATATAAATATACTATATTAAAACAAAAGAAAAAAATATTAATTTCATTTTGTGTACCAACATTGTAAACAAACTTTTCCATTTCTTTGTGCTGTAATACACGTTCGAAATTTGAAAAGTAGAATAACTAAAGTTTAACCCATCAACGTTGATAACAGTTTTCATATAATTCTATTCTGTTATTGAAAATTGGGTCAGTCCAAAGCATTATTCTAATATTATCAAATTACCTAGCAAGCTGGTCAAACGAATAAAAATTATTTCAAAACTATTTTGGAAATAAAAGCTTTTTTCAATAAAATGAATAAGAACTTAGGAAAATAAAGATATCGACTTATTAAGCACAAATTGTTACAGCAAAAGTAAAATTATGTTATGGAACTATATTTTACTGTAATGTCACTACATATCGCTATTGTGAATGAGCTTATCAACTTTCAGTTTAAACAGCGTTGCCACGAAAAATAATTTGCCCCACTAAATTTTTCTCAAAAAATACCAGATTCCTTTAAAACCTACCAATTTTTGAAAATTATTTAGGAAGGCAAAATTTTTGCGAAACTATGTTATTAGTATATCATAGAAGTCTAATTCCAGATACACCGTTTGGTTCTAAATAATGGATAAATGAGGAGTATACAGGTATGTTCTGACACTCGCACGATTGTTAAATCCCATTTGAGTTGCAAATCGCCGAACTTGTTTCTGCATGTTCTGAAACTCACGCGTTTTGTTTGCGATTCGCCATTTTTTTAAATTTTATGCTTTTAATAAAAATTGTAAGTATATAAATGTTACTAGTTTTGATTCAAATGAAATGAAAACATATCTGTAGACTTTTGACAAAAGAACTTAAGTATAATTTCGAAAATTTCCAGGGGAGCCAAAATTCAATTAAAGAGCAGAATGAAACTTTCTTACGTATGCGTTTAAGGTAAAATTTATAATATTTGTACGTAATTATATATTTATATTATACATAATCAACCGAACTCAGTAATAATTTTGATAACAATTTTTTTTTCGTTTTTTGTTACGTTTGGTAAGTCGCAAATTAACAAATATGCAGATGTCAAAATTTTAAAATATTAATATTTTTGTGACTAAAAATCTTAGAAGTATGCTGATTGTACCAAAAGACGCGCCTCGAAACTCTGCATTCATATATGACACTATTTGTAAAACTGTCTTAACACTACTTAAGTGATTTTGTCAAAAGTCCAGATATTTAAGTTATTAATCATTTTATTGATTAATTAAAGTTGCGTTTAGACTAAACCATTGTTCGGCGAAATATGTCCCATGTGATATTTTCCTCTTTTACTCTCACACCTGCGTACGTTCTCACACGTGTCGCACGAGCATTCAACCAGGCAGGTCGTGTTATCGCTTAGTGTATACTAAACAAAATGTTAAATGAATTGTATGATTATGATGATTTATTTGCCGAAAACTGTTTTTTATCTCTACTTGCTGTTGTTTTTTAGCATGTATCCACTCAATTGGTGTTTAAAATATACGAAAGTAGTTCTTTTCATGATATGCTATGAAATTGGTACATTTTTAAGCAAAATGTGCTTAAGATATGAAAGCATATTTCTAGTGTATTCATGCATTGGTATTAAGGAATCACTTCTGTGTATCAAGAAAATTTGAATTCGTCCGTTTTTATTCTTGAGAGCTCGGATGCTAGAACACATGATATTTATTTGTATTTTCTTAATTTCAACTTAAAAATTTGTAGTACGTGATCTAGCATCGGAATTGGCAAGAACAAATGTGAATACGGTGCGGAAGCTGAACACATACGAATGCGTTTGATCAACTAATTACATTTAATGAAGACTTTGCATTAAATGTAATTGGATTTAATTCTTATGCATTTTTACTAGCTTATTTAAATATATAAGCGGAGTTCAATGTTTGATGCAAATGATCTTGCGAAATTGCAAATGCAAAATATCGTAGCTTTTTTATGAAATTTTGAGTATTTTGTTGTTGGATTTCAGACAAAAGCTGCAATATTTTGAATTTGCACTATCGCAAGACCATTTGCATCAAATACTGAACTCCGCTATAGTATATTCTCAAACCTACCAAAATTGCATTTACCCTACCTAACACAACGGGACCTATAGGGACCCAAGTGGGCTGTTTTTTTTTTTGTTTTTAATCTTTAAAACTGGCAACTTGCACAACCTACTATACTACTAAATGAAAAAAATTCTTACCATATTTAGTAGGACAAGACCAACAATGGCAATGCTATTTACAAACAAAGTAATGCATGTCAACAACTTATAAAAAAAAGAGTTTTTAATATAACGGTTAGGTTAGATTTGCTCCCACATGCTAGCGGGCACATTCGAAGGCTATTAGGACCATTGTGATGCGCAGAGGACTACACCCTACATAGTCCTACGAAGTTCTGGTATTCCGGCTTCTTAGAAAACCCCAGAATTTTTCACAAAGTCTAAGAGGCCAGCCAGTGGTGCGCCTCAGTTCAGGTTCTACAGGCAACGATTGCTTAGATGCCTAACCCTGCATTCCTGCAGAGCCGGGCAGTCACAGAGAAGATGCTGGAATGACTACTTCTTCGTCGAAGCAGCTCCTGCAGTGATCATCATAGGGAAAGCCTAGACATTCCGATATACATACATGCGATAGTTCATATCTTAATAAGTACCAGTAACTTCGTTGTAATTGTTTGAAACTTTTAAATTATAAAATGTTCAATGTTTTAATTAGCATTCCATAAAACTTTTAAATCTTGCATTGACTTAAATAATATTGATGAATTTGACCTCAAATTGGGATGGATCGATATCAAACTGTTTTCGGTTTGAGGAATACATACATATAAGGGAATCAAATTTGTTACAGGCGGGCAAACTAAGGAATATACTACGTACATAAAAATTTTTTCCATCATACTTTGTGCTTTTGGTTATAAACCAATCAATCTATCCATGTCTATTGTGATAAATTTTCTCTGAACAAACTTTAATATTATTTTTAAAACTTAAAGTTGTAAATATTATATGTAATAAGTTTTATTACAAACATGTATTACAGTGCAATTATCTTTTAAAACTATTTATATATTTTTAAAAGTTTAACAAAACTTTTTTAGTACATACATACATACTGCACTTTAGTGCATACTATAGATACATACAAACACATTGAAATATTTTTTCATTTTTATTTTTAATTAGTTTTTCTTTTTATTTGTCCTTACTTTTAGTTTGTTTTTAACTAGTTTTAAATCTAGCTAAATAATTGTAGTGTTTTAAAGTTATTTAAAATATTGTTATACGTTATTTCTTAAAAAAAAATTATCTTTTATCGCTCAATTATTTTGTAACGACCATTGTAAACAAAATTGAGTATTTTAGTTTTAACATATTCCATTCTTAAAAATGTATCGATTATTTTTTATTGTTACGTATAATTAATAATTTAATTAGTTTTCGTTTAGCTAAGCAAAAACTCTTTTTATTACAAAGTAACAGAAATAAAAAACAAAAAATCTGCAATGAAAAAAACTGCAAGTTGTACTTGTTCAAATTGTAAGCAAAACAACAAATAACAACCAAAAAAAAAAAAACAAATGTAAAGAATATCTTGTATTTTATTACACGTAAACTAATAAAAAAAACCAGAAGGACAGCGTTTGCCTTATAAAATAAAAAAAGTCGGCGCATTTTCATTCAAAAAATTTGATGGCGTGGAGCAAGGATTAATTTGGTAATAATAGAAAAATTAATTCATTAAATCCGGGACTGTAATAACTTCTTTTAAAAAATATATAAATAAAAAATAGTAGCGTTTATTGTTTCTATCAAGAACAAAAATTTTAATTGTACCAATATTTTTTGGCCCAAAAATGACTATTATTGCATCGCTAATTTCTATATTTGCATACCCCGTATTCAATCATTTCATAAACGATTGAGGCGGGGCAGTAGCAACAATCTAATGAAATAGCAAGTAAATTTTTACTTCCACTATTTATTAGAATAATAAAAATTATAACTGTTATTTTAACCAAAAATATTTCTGTCAAATTCTGAAAAACTCTTTTCGAAACAGAACATTTTTAGCCCCTCAAAAACTTAACACATCGAGTGTTAACCGTCAAAAAAGCTTAAGCGACATGCTTTTCGAAAATCGTTTTTTGACGAAAATCGATTATTTACGAAAATTCGGACTATCTTTCAAAGTTTCAAAGTCATGTCAAGTACCGTTACGAAAAAATAGCAAAAGAAATGATAGCTTAAGTGCATTTACCCTTTAAACTTTTATTTTGTTTACTTTTTCTTGTAACTGCAAAGTGTCGCTTACACTGTGGCCATTTTAGCATTTTTGCAGCTAAATTTTGCATTTTTTATTTTTATTTAGCTGCAAATATTCCATTTAGCAGTTAACATTATTTTGAGCATTTTTTATATATTTATTTGTCATTTTCTAGCATTTTTTGGTAGAACAAGCACTTTTAACCTGGGGGGAGGGAGTAGGGTAGGTAGGGA
Source organism: Panzeria rudis (assembly GCA_956483635.1). Classification (NCBI taxonomy): domain Eukaryota; kingdom Metazoa; phylum Arthropoda; class Insecta; order Diptera; family Tachinidae; genus Panzeria; species Panzeria rudis. The sequence continues at coordinate 145,197,879 of OY101450.1, forward strand.
GTAGGGTGTCCCTTCTTTGTATGGGGCACTTCCAGTATAGCTAGAAAGCTGAAATTTGGTACACAGGCAGGTCCTGATGAGCAATTAACGAAACAAATTTAAAAACGGGTACTTTTCATCTGTGGGGATTATTGTGCCCCTTGTATGGGGCACTTCCAGTATAGCTAGAAAGCTGAAATTTGGTGCACAGGTAGGTCTTGATGGGAAACTACTAGGGTTTGGGAATCGGGAATTCCCAGGAAAACTCTACTTTTAATTTCCCGTTTTCCCGGGAAAATCTCAAAAATTTCCCGGGAAAACGGGAAATTAAAAGTACACGTTATTTTTAACATACATATTTATAAAATGGAGCAAGTGACCGCCAAATTTATTTTGATTTATATAAGAAATTTGTATTATAATCCTGTTTTTATTTAATATCAAAATTTTCAATGTTTTTTATATATTACAAAAGTTCGTTGGACTGTCTGTACGACTAAATTAACACGATGAAATTGTTTAAGTTCTCTTTTAAAGTTGCTATGTTTTCCATCGTCTGTTTAAATACTAATACCCGGTTTATCGATGTCGAAGGACATTTTTCATTCTTACAATTTCATTTGAAACAAAAACAAATTCTAAAACTTTTGTCCTTTTTTCAAATGTAACTGTAAGAAAGAAAGAATTGCTTCGACATCGATAAACAGGCAGTAAAATGTCCATAAAATTTTGTTTAATGCAAAATAAAAATGTGAACCATTCTAACTTATACAAAAATTTCGTAAAAACTGCATGAAATCGAAGTCATACCATTTCTCTTAAGCTGAGAAAAATTTTTGCTTGATTCGAAAAGTACGCGCAAGATGAATTTAGTAATAGATGTCGCTTAATCACTATAACAGAACAAAATGAAATACTTTGCATAAGTATCAATGATTACAGTGCTCTTCCGCAGAATTAATGAACACGTTTTGGAAAGTGTAGTGGAAGTTTTAAACTCATAGAAGCTGTAAAAACTTCGAGTTGAGTTGTTAAATTTATTATAAGTCGACGCAATTATTGAAACCTTGAAGATGTTTTAAGATAAATAAAATGAATAATCAAAGATTTTTAGACAGACTGTGGCTCAGGATATGTAAAATTCAGCTCAGCTGAGTGTAGTACTGTAACCTGCTTGTACTTAACGATAAGAATCGTCCTGGAAATTTTTCAGAAAAAATAAGAAAAATTACGGAAAGTTCTTTAGTAAATGATTTGGAAGCCTTAAAATAAAATGTTTAACTAAGTGCGATGTAGTCGTCAATTAGTCTTTATAGAATCTCCTACTGTGTAATAACTATAAACTCTATTTGCTTGAATTCACTTAAAGGCCAAATAAACTACGCAAGCGGCTTGGCAAACATACTTTTTTCATTTGCACACAGACTACACAAAACTAGCTCGTACAAGCAAAGATTTTTCACATTATTCACTAATTTAAATTGTAACTTTTCACGACAACCTCACTCTGTGGAAATTTTGTTGCAAATGAGGTAATTTTACAATCAGAAAATTCCAATCAAATGAAAGAAAAGTAAAAAAAACCTCAAAAACACAAATCGAGTCCTTTTGTTTACCCCTCTTGCTTCTCTACACCATTCGCCCACCACCAAAAAGACACGTCGAAAAAGCGACGTCAAAAAATTTCTCGTGTGAATTGGCTGTAAGTCAAAAACTGGAGGTTAGGCATTATTTAGATCTAAGATTGATCTTGAAGGCTTTATTCTACATCAATAAATAAAAAAATACCGAATTTATGCCCGCTTAAAAATTGTTTTTTGTATACAAGTGTTCCAATTTTTATTCAGTTTTTTCCATCTCCTGTAAAATAGCAAAAATTCTATATACACCTTTTCTATATTAAGAGCAGTACATTTTTTAAATGATGAGTGATGCTTACTCTTCCGATTACATTTAACGATGACGATCTTTATAATTACTTTTCCTTTTATAATTACTTCTCCCTTACTCCTTGGAATATTGGGGCCAGATTGTGTAAGGCGTTGGCGTTTACGCCTAAGTCGTTTTTTTTTTTGTAGTAGATTAAAGAATATAGGTTGTGCGTTACTTTAGTCTAATACGAAAAACGCCAAAGCCTTACACAATCAGGCCCATAGTTCCATGTTCAATTTGTCTATTGATAAAAATGTTACAAACTTCAAAACTAATCAAATCACTTTACTTCGCCCAAGTACATATGTGCGCCTTCTTTTACTACAAATACTGTAAGAATGGTAAGCAAATAGTGATGCAAGACACCAGGTTAAACTGAATAAATTTTTTTTCGGGATTTTAAAAACCAAACAAACGCAAGACATTGAAACACATACATACATACGTTTTATTTTTTTTTCGTCCATTTATAAAATAAATTAAATTTAGAGGGTCATTATAGAAAATAAAATCACGATATTCTTTGTCGAAAAAAAATAGCAAATACATTAAAGCAAAAAAAGTTAATTTAATAATAAAATAAAGTATTAAATAGTAATATATATTAACATGTACTTAAAAAAATATGTTTAACATACCCCACATACATTTCATTTATATGGCTTTCGAAGTCTTCGCATGCAATTCCAATAAAATTTCTGTACGGAATGGGTTAGAAGTCGTTAGAAAATATGGTAAATTCCGTAAACCTTCAGAGGCGCTTTCATGTTTATTTAATATAGACGACTGGTTGTAGATAATTCTATCATAAATGGACTCATAGTCGATACCACGCTCCTGTAAACTAACCAACTCAGGAAAAGTTGGATATTCGCCTGATTCAATCATAGAAAACCTACAATGGGATGAAGGCAATTTATACAAATTAATTTAGAACACAATGTATTAAAAACATAATTAATAATCAAAGTGTTATTATTACAATATCAAAAAATTGGAAACTAAAGCTCACGTAGGAAAATCTTCACGAGGATGACGTACACGTATTCCATTATTCTGAAAATAATAATAATAATAATAATAATTAATTACATAATAGTTTTCAGTAAGAACAATTGCAAATAAAATACTTGTTTTATTTTTTCTGTTTTCCATTCCTTATCAAAACAGGCATATCGGCTTTCCACCATGGCTGTGTTAATTTGAACCACTTTTTCGCCATTAGTGTCGCACAGAATCATATATAATATATTTTTCTAATAAAAATATTCAAAATAAACAATAATAAAACATGATATAAAGCGGCATTTTTAATAGATATGCATCTATTATTTTTAAACTTGACTGTGACTCATGGTAATCTTACCTTCTTATCAATTTCAGTTATTTTAGCATATAACATCAACTCCGCTACTAATGTTAGAAAATAAGTAGTGGCTTCAGGACTCCAATGCAAATCGAGTGGTTTAATGTGAGACAGGCCACCTCTTAAAGCTTGAGCGGGCAAATGTGCGAAGAAAGACTGTAAAAATTTTACATTTTCTATTTCTACATTCGTCACCGTGCCATAATCCATAAATGAGACCTAAAATAGTCGCAAGACCTTTATGTAAACAAACTATTTTTCATTTTTTTACAAAGAAAATACTTTGATGCTTTTATTAACAGGAGGTCCCACAATTTCGGCTCGATGCCATAAGCCATTATAACAGGCAGCACATACTTGTCCCGGAGTTAAGCACATCATGGGAATTCGCAACTCCTCGTCTTCTAAACTCGAATAATAGCGCCTCAAAAACGGAAAAAAATTATTTATTTTAAAACAAACTTTTATGTTTTTAAATGGATTTAAAAGATGATTATGTGACATTTCAGCCACTGGCAACACGGTAAAATTTAACCAAAGAAATCTGTTTGCATACAGACAAGCAACTCAAACAAGTGCCATAGATAGCAACATAACGTTAGCAGGGTCCATTACCCCGTTTCTCAAAAAGTACAAGGTACAAATCTGCAAGTAATACACACAAAACAACAATAAAATTTGTAAGTGTTGTTTTTTGTATTTTACTTGTAAAATTGCAACTTGTTGTTTTGAGAAACGGGCCCCAGATAGTAAATAAATAAACATAATAAAACCTTACTCAATTTGATACATCAGCAAATCCAATTCATGATTTTCTTTGTGAATATGGAACCAAAACCTAAAAGGATCGTGTATCTAAAACAAAAGTAACAAATTAATGGTTAAAAAGTTTCAAATAAAATCTAAAACCCACTTCTGATATGAAGACTTTAACATAAGATCCAACAGTAATTTCATCGGGCACTTTATACGGTGCTATCTTACTGCCATACGAAACAGTGTGTTCCGGAAAGTCTAAGAGAAATACATTATTTTTCTGAAATAATTACAGACGAAATGGTTAAAAACACGCATGTTAAAAGTTATCATTAAATACTTACGGCCGCAAACAAAGGTACAGCCTCATCTGGATCTTCGACTCTATCAGCACTATCATCGAAGAACCTTCTAGGCTGTGTAGTTTTTGTTTCACTTGTTGAATTGCAGTTCTGATTGCTCTCTTCTTTAAAACTTTCGTTTGTGCTTGCTTCCTGTCTAGGATTCTTAACTTTTCTAAGTTTTGGCATATTTAGCAGGCTGTCTACTTCTTCTGATAATTTGATAGAGATTTGTGTTTTGGCCGTCGGTGCCTTTATTTCATTACGAGTTATTGAAGTTTCTGTTAAGGAATATTCCGCACCCTTCATGACATCAGTCGACTCTTCTATTGCAGAATCTTTCTTTGCATTCCCCACCACTTGGACAGATGAAACATTTTCTGAAGAAAACCTAACACTTCTATTTTGTTGCCGCGGAAGTGGTGGCGGAGGATTGGTAATGTTACACTGACTATTCATTAAATAATTCATTTGACTTATTTGTCTTTCATAAGGTTGCTGTGCTTTGATTATGCCATTCTGAACAGTGCTTAAAATTGGATAAAACAGTTGAGTATTCAAGAGTATACCATTTGGCTGTGGCAGACTGTATTGAGTAGCTAGAGATATTGGTACATGGTTGACCGTTTGTTGTAAATGAGTCACGTTCCTCACTTGAACTCTTTTGGTCATATGATTTCGATTAACGCTTTGATATGCTGACAATTGTTGCCGCCCTACCCTAACCGGTTGGCGAGTATTGGTATCATTACTTCTTTGAAATGCATTATTCCTGTTACTTGAGCTTTTGGGTCTTGATCTGGCTCTTGCTTTCGGTTTTTTTTGCTTCATAATCATTTCGTGGATATGATCAGACTTTTCATTAGCTACAAAGCAAACCATGGCGGTGGGGCCACTCCCGAATACCTATTTATACAATTAAAAATATTAGTATTGTACCAGATCAATTTTATTGGATACCAAATTACATGATAAAAAGAGCTTACCCGCAGTGTATCTGGAACAGAGCGCAAAAATTGTTCCAAATTTCCATAGCCCAACTGGCGGTATGGTATAGATTGTCCTTCTACATCGCGATAATCACGATTTAATTGTTCCACGGTAACTTTGTCAGGACTAGAAAGTACAAGTGACTTGAGAATGGCTTTTACTTCAGTTAACAAAGACTTTTCCATCTTATATCATACTTGTTTTTGGAATAACTTTAATAATTAATAAATAAAAATGCTAAACCTTTTTTTCACAAATTTTCCTTTCTCTTGGAGACTGCTAAAATTTTGCGGTACTTCTTTCTACAACAGAAATGAGATATCCTTGTACAGGCCGACCGGCTGAAAGTCGAAGGCACGCCGTCACAAAATACAATGCCGTTACTAAGGCGAATTCATTATAGGTGGCTGCAAGAGCCCAGCAGTTTACGAAAATGTTTACACATATAACAAGGTGGATTTATACAGGTGATATTATAAGCACAGCAGTTATATTTTTTTTCCGCAAATTAGATGCTCGTATGTCAAAATTTGTACACGTTGACATAGGGGCTGAGATGTCAAATGTTATTGTAATGTTGTAGTTGTTTTAGAATCAACACCACCTGATAAAATTAATTCACCTTGCACATTTAACCACAAAATATACAGAAATTACACGAGTGACAGGTAAAAAACATTGTAGCGTTTTCAATTGTTTTTAAGGCTCTGTTAAAAAGAGACAAAAATGGCAACGAACAGAAGAAAATAAACAAAACGAAAAAGAAAACATGTATAAATTTTACTCACTGAATAACACGCTAAAAATTTTTATATTCTAATAAAATTAAAGAATTATGCCTTATTATTAGCAGTGTAAGTCTACGTTCCTACGATGCATGTCTAATTGACATGATTGCTACCTTACATAACGTCTTGATGAGCAAATTATTTTTTATAACAATTGTTAGCACAAGAATTTGTCACGTCTAGACCGCTGTTGTTACTGTTTTGTCATTCTTATGACATCGTTGTTAAAACAATTGTTATAACAACGATGTCAACATCAAGCATTGTTTTCAATACGAAAAAAAGAGACACACAAACAAAAGAAAAAACATTGTACGTACTCGTCAAGACGTAGTGTTATGCTAAAGACACAACTGGGTCGAACGACGAATTTTCATCCACGAATATTCGTCGCCAAATATAAAACATGTTTGTGTATATGAAAATACATACAATAACGGCGTCGGACGAAATTCGTCATACGCTGCGAACTCTGAATAGATTTATTTATATTTCTTACGCCGGCGAACGACAAAAAAAATCAGTACCAAGTGACCATGTTTGGTTTTAGTTTTCAAGTGTTTTAGTAAATAAAGTTACTTTTTACTTTAATTATTGTTTTATTCTTATTTTATAGCATTTTAAATAAATATAGATAATAACTAACTATAATAATTGGTGTTAGTTGTGTTTTTGTTAATGTTAAATTTTTCAAGTATGTATTATTTTTTTTAATATGATCACACTTTGCACACACAGTAAACAACTTTCTCCATTATAACAGCTGTTACGTTCTCGTCGCTATTGTGTTTCATACGACGAATTTACATAGCGAATTTTTATCGACGAATTCGTCGTGTTCGACGAAGTTCGTCGTTCGTCCCAGTTGTGTAAAAAAAATGTTTCATTACTAGATGTTTACACATCTCCCCTGTGATCGGACTCACATTATTTTTTTACTCCCTTTTTTTATTCCTTTCAACTCCTTTCCATATGCAGCTCGAAGAGATTTAAAATTTTGTGCGACATCCTTTTTTAGCATTTGGGTTTTTTCTGTATATGTTTCAAGCAATATCTCGTACTAAGCATTTTTTTTAATTTCTGTTGCTATATTGCTTCGATTTAACTCGCCATAAAGCAGGCAAGCCACGATAAACTTCAATATATTCAATTTTGTTCATCTGTTTTTTTAAATAGTGCGTCTCCATAGAAATGATGTGGTCGCTGCGAAAACTAAACAAAAATGACATTTGAAGTAATTACACAGCCTTTCTACACGTCTCCACGCGCAATATTTATTTCCGAACATAAGAAATAACGTCGGCAGAATAACAGCACAAATATGTTTATGTATAGGCTTATGTTCTGAGCTATAGAACACGTATTGTGGTATTGGACATAAATTTAAAAAATTCACTGTGAATGGATCGATGTTTTTTGTCTTTATTTTAATTTATTTAATTTTGTTTAAAACTATTTTATTTTAATTTGCTTTATTTTATTTTAAAAACTTTGTATTTTTACCACAGGTACAAGTTTCTTTTGTTTAATTCACGCCAACAACAAATGCCGTCAAATTTGACAGCTTATGTTCAACATTATTTCTTGAACATAAGTTTGAACAATTATATCGCAATTTATTTGCAAATAAATGTTTCTGCGGTCCACACGTGAATATATGATGTTGGAAATAGAATTTGACAGATGAGAACATAATTATTTCCAAGTTAATTGCTCGTGGAGACCCCCAGTTACGATGCGAGAAATATAGAAACGAGGTGCTGATTACAATGAATTTTGCCAAGCAGTATGAGTGACAGTTTTGAAAGAAAAACTTGGCCGTGTAGCTGCAGGGTAATCGCTGCTGTAGACGGCACTGTATACAGCTTTGTGCAATCATGGTGAAATAATATACAGGTGGTAGCATAACGTCAGCTGATTAGTTTTTGCTCTGCTAGTTTTGTGCATAATCCACGTCCAGCTCGTATAAATTTTTGACAAGCATCGTCTATTTTTTTGTTGTGTTATTGTATTTTTTCCCCTTATGCAGTCACCTGGATACTTATTTCACCATGTTTGCAATCAATATAATAGTTGGCAACTTCAACCTGAAGTTAGCGGCAAGTTGTAGTTGTCAATTGTTTTTGTCTTTCTTCTTTCTTTTTACTTCCTTTTGATTGTGAACCAGCCGTAATATGTCTAAAAGAGGTGAAATTCTTTGAAATTAATCTTAAAAAATCCATGAATTGTGTAAATTTGAACATTGAAAGACTATAATAAAATGTCTACTATACAATGACAAATTAATTAAATGTGATCTTTTTGTGATTCTTCTATTGTATAGGACGTGGTGGTACTGCGGGAGGAAAATTCCGCATCTCCCTTGGTTTACCTGTTGGCGCCGTCATGAACTGTGCTGACAACACAGGTTGGTTTAACTTTAAAAACTTTGTAAATTATATTAACTATTAACCGGATTTTGTGCGCGATATTGTAATTTTAGGTGCCAAGAACTTGTTTGTCATTGCTGTTCACGGTATCCGTGGTCGTTTGAACCGTTTACCAGCAGCTGGTGTTGGTGATATGTTTGTTGCCACTGTAAAGAAGGGTAAACCCGAATTGAGAAAAAAGGTATGTTATATTTGTCCTTTAATTGGTTAAAAAAAGTTGATATGTTGTTTCTAAAATGCAAACAAACATTGTCTCAAATTTATATGAAAAACAGTTTTTTGACCGATTTCAATAAAATTTGTTTACTCAATGCGGTCGTTTGCTTTGTGGAAACAGCACATAAAGCTCGGTACTATGTGTATCCAAATTGACTGAAAAACTCCAGGCTACACAATTCATGTTGGCCTGTGTATCAATATGAGGCTGACTTAAAAAAAAGTATTAATACAAAATTTGTATACAGTTTTGCTGCAGTATTTAGATCGTTTACAATGCGAAGTTGCTAAACATTGCATCAACTTTAAAACCAATGCACTGATTGCGCTTTTGCGGCGTTTTTGGTATTTACGTTGACATTTTGGAAAGGTATGCATTGTAAATGTTTTGTACTGCGACGATATGAAACACTATACTTTGTTCGGATACGAAGCAAGTATAGTGTCAAGACTCGTCGCTCTTGATTCCATTGTTCAAAATTGGTCGTAACCCCTACAATATAGGATGGATATCAACGATATGTGTATAATTTTAAAGTGCTCTAAAATACCTTTATAATGGCACAAAAACTTTTCAAATCCATTAATAAATTGTGCGTCAAATGCAATCTAATAATATTTTTACTATGGGGGCAAATTACGGCTTTCGATGTCGATAGAAATTTCAATACAATTAAATACAAATTTCGATCGATATGGAATGCCGTAATTTGCCTCCAGACTTAAAAAAGACGTAAAAACACCGTTATCTAAAAAATTACCCGATATAGTGGTACTTAAACATACCTATTTATGGGCGACCCTCCAAGCTTTCATTTGAAGTATGCAAATTGTGTTACTTCTAAAATGACTTAAAAAAATAAGGGTATTTCTTCTTAATACACAAAAAAAACTTTTTTACGAAATACCATAGAGAAGAAAATCTTTGCTAACACTATTTCATAAAAATAGAGGATAAAGTCATTAAGCCCGGCAGAAGACCGGAATCGGCAGAAAATGTATACTCAACGAAGGTACTATTCGACATACATAGAGGAGAAAACCCTTGTGGTTGATCGGTCGTGCAGAAAACTACTGGCAAAAATTATAATATTTTTGAAGTCGCTTAACTGCCGCATATCGTAAGCCTGAAAACACACCAAATAAGACAAAACGGTTTTGTCTTTATGTCAAACACACTCGTTGTATGATTATAACGCACGCCAAAAAAATTTGGTGTGTGTTGCCTCATAAGAATTAATGTTCTGTTGTCCTATAAGTCTCAAAAAACAGTTTTGTCTTATTCGGTGTGGGTTCAGCCTAGGTGGTCGATTTCAAATATGCTCCATATGAAAGTTTAGCTGGATCTCTATAAAATGCTTAAGTAGCGCTATATCGCCCAGTTTATGAGATAACGGTAACGGTGTTTTATACGTAAAAAGTCGGGTTGAATATTTTTTTAAATGCATGGGTTGATTGATATGAAAATTGTACGCACCATTAGAATGGTATTTTAAAATTAAGTCATATCAAACTATACCTGTATCCTTTATATCCCTTCTAGCTTATACGATTTCCGACCTATTAAAAATAAAAGTTAAGAACCCCGTAACTCGCGAAGCGATAGAGCACCAAGATAATATTACACTAAATTATTTCGGTTAAAAATTTTCGTGTTTTAATTTCAACAGTGTTGGTATTCTTTAATTGCTCCCTCGCCCAAATGGGCATTTGAAAATTCCTTTTCGGGATGTCAGAAAATGTGCCGAAAAATGTTTAAGTCATTTGACATCCGAAGGAGATCAAAATTACATGTAGCGAAAATAGGTAAAAAATAACATGTGGCCGACCACCTGGTTTGAATTTGCTTTATACAGAACTGTCTGATTTTCTTATTAACTGGGGTTCTCAATTAGCCATGAACTTTTATGAACATCGACCAGCGTGCTAAAACATCGATGCCAGAACATCTGGCTTAGCATCAATGTCCGCCATGAGGCTCGCCATCAACAACCATTTTCAATGGAAAGAAAAGAAAGGTAAATATACCATCTGTAGTATAATACAGAGTGGAGGTGAGCGATCCCGTGATTTTTAAAGAACATCGTGAACAGTGAACGTGATTTAAAGATCACTGTTACTTAAAACTGTGACTGTGATCACTGTTTTCAGTTCTATTATAGCAATGTAATTATCAAAACACACATGCATCTCTACAACAAAAACGTTGTTCTTTCATATACCAACAGCGTTGTCAACTTTTAGATTTCAAAAAGCACTGAAACAAGGAAAAAGCGCGTAATTCTTTAAAAAAGCACTGAACTTTTTTTAGTCTTATTTAAAAAAGTTGTTATATATCTGCCTATTCTGTAAATCGAGCCGATTTAAAACAAATCGTTTTAGAAAAGGTAAATCCACTAAAAGCAAAAAATTTTCAGACTTTTTGTATTTTTCTATTTTTTAGAGCTAATATATCATATCCGATGTTAATTCATTATATATCATCATAATAGTTATTGTTACAGGTTTTTATAGAAATGAGCAGGTTATCATAAACAAAAAACTGTAACTTTTGAATCTGTTTTCATTCCTACTTAAAGACTTTGTACAATAAAGACATGCCAGTTGTAGTTAGCTCTGTAATAACTATAATTACATATGTCAAAAAAAACCCCGAATTCAATGCAAAGATCGTATGTACCAGATTACAAAACCAACGCGATTTTGTGTTATATCAAATGGTGTGCTTATCTACAAATGAGGTGTCCGCCCGCAATTTTTCATAGTAACAAACCTTTCATGTTCTTTCAAATAAAATATTTTGAAAATCTGTCAAGAAATGTCGGAGTTATATGATAATTAATATGTCGGGGTACTACTTTGCCCGCCCGATTTTCACTTCTATGGGATCAAACTGCAAGCAATTCATTTGAAATAAGAAAAAAAAAGAATTTTGAAAATTGGTTTATAAATGGAGGATTGTGCGATAATCAATATTTCCGGGGGAGGGGATAATGCCCCACAGATTTTCGAAAAAAGAATTTTGAATATCGGTTCACATATGACAGACTTATGCTTGGTGGAGAAAATTTTTCGAAAAAAAATTATGCCAAAACTGCAGGCACCCTTTAAAAAAATCGGTTCACAAGTGACAGAGTTATGCCATTACAAACATAAAAAATACCCACGAATTCATAACCTCCTTCTGTTTTTATGTCGGTTTAAAAATAAAGAAAATTACAAATACCTTTTCAGGATACTTTGGCATTTTAGAGGACTTTCTATCGGGAAGCTGTGTCATTTTTAATCAATACTTATTAGGAGGAGACTGAAACCTTTCGGATGTGACAAAATTTATTAATATATAATGACGCGTTCTAAAGTTATTCAATCTTGAATATGACGAACATATCTCAAAAAATGGCCGAGATACCCAAGTTTAGACAGCTATAAAAAGAAACCATAAAAAGTGTCGGGCTAGTTCTTACGCCACGTGATGCGCACGTAAGAGTAAAATATACATATGTTTATGTATGTCAAATTTCGTGAAAACGGAAAGTTGTTAAAATCTGAAGTGCCAAGCAAACGAAATATGTACAAACATTAGTTTTGAGGTGTTCGACAAAAAAGATAAAAGATGAAGCACCACTGATTGCTCGAATCAATTTTTTCATTCTTCTGCAAGACTGCAGGAAATAGTTGCATTAGCAAAGAATTTTACTTTTGAAAAACATTTTTTAGACAAAGAAATTAATTTTTGAATTTTGAGTTTAGTGCCACCGTCAAAAAATAAAAGCACCAAAACTTGGAATAGAAAAACACCGAGCACTAACTTCAAAATTTTTCGCGTCGAAAAGTTGAAAAATCACTAAAAACGGTGCGAAAAGCACTGAGTTGACAACGCTGTTTGTATACCAAGCAGATTTACGCTTTAAAATATACTTTGAATTTTAAAAATAAATACTAATAGGAAGAAGAGAACACAAGAAATAGCAACACTTAGCAACGATTGTTGTTATTATACGCAAATAAAAAAACGTTATTACCCACACAAACAGTAAAATATTATAATTTTCTGTATGTAACAAATAGAAAACAACAACTTCGCAAGTAGCAGTTACTAGACAAATTTTGTCTCAACTGTGAATCGTGATTTTTCAGTAACAGTGATTAAATCACAGCTACTAATACAGAGTATTAAGACTTGTCAAAAACTCAAATAATATGCACATGTATGATAGTGTGAAAACAATGTCATTAAAATCTCAAATAATACCGAAAGAAATACATATGAATTCCATAACACTCATTTTAAAAATTTTTTAAACGAAGATTTTTCATCAGTGTTGCATTTTTACAAAATCAAGAGAAGAAAATAATGGGTTTTGCTACGGTTCTGGAATCGACTTCGCCTTAGTAATAGATTAAAGAAAAATGTGCAGCCGCCGATGATTTAATCTTCGTCTTGCAATGGCTCAAAACCACCGCTGTGTTTGTGTGATACGAATGTATTTTGTTCAGGTCTGAAAGTGTTGGTACTTTTCTTTTGTATTTTTCTGGTAATTTTTTATAAAAAATTTATCGAAAACTTGAATCGCCGAAAATTATTCACCGCCGCCTACATGAAAAAACTCAGCCGATGCTACTAAAGGTCTGAATCGGGTTGTTTCTACTAGTGTTTTTTCATATTTATCCCTATTCTGCGTTTCGATCACGTTCCCGCATTCGGTTACGCTCGAATCGAAAAAATGGTATTCCAAAGAAAAACCTAATCGAAAGAAAAAGAAGAAGGGAAGAGTATGTTTAAAGCAGCTGCTTTGCTATGAAACGTATGAAATAGAAACAGAAAAAATAAGAAATTTTGTAAACATTGTACATAATTTTTAACGTTTCTATAAAAAGTGTTTTGCTAGTGCTATATTTTTTGTACGGTTGGAAATTTCTGCTTGGCAGTCATGCTGACAAAATGACTATTAGACTATTAGAAATATATGTACTATTTGCTTTTACTTCAGACTACTTGCCTATCTGTAGTTTTTTCCTATAGCGAACTATCAATTTTAACATTTGGCTGTCATAGGAGCCCAACTAGTTCATTTGTATAAGAGGGGTGTTATAAGTTTGTAGTGCGTGTCTGTGTGTCTGTGTGTCTGTACGAGTCATCGTACAGCCCAAACGGCTGGACCGATTTTGCTTTAGTTTTCTCTTTGAAAGGTGACTTGGTCTATGTGTTCTTTGCTGTTTGAAGAAAATCGGCCCAACTGTTTAGAAGATCACATTTTTTCTAGATGTATCCTGATGAATCTGTGTGTCTGACACCGTAGCTCCCAAATGCCTAGATCGATTTTAATTTAGTAAATTTTGTTTGAAAGGTGACGAAGAAAATTTCTCCAGCCATTTTGAAGTTATCATCTATTTTCTTCGGTGGTTTTTAAAATTTTTAATTTTATGTTATTATTAATAGGTTTTTAACTCTTAAAACAAAACTTAGCTCAACCGGGATACGAACACACAGCCTTCATATTTCAAAGCAAGTACTCTACTCAGTGAGTCGCTTTGTTTGTTAAATTGTTTGTGCATGTCTCCTAGTTTTATCAACTATTTTTTATTTCATTTATTCTTATTTCATTTCATTTTTTGTTTATTGCAGGTAATGCCCGCCGTGGTAATTCGACAAAGAAAACCGTTCAGGAGGAGGGATGGTGTGTTTATATACTTTGAGGACAATGCGGGGGTAATAGTAAATAATAAGGGTGAAATGAAGGGTTCTGCTATCACTGGTCCTGTTGCTAAGGAATGTGCTGATTTGTGGCCCCGTATTGCCTCAAATGCCAGTTCTATTGCATAATTTGTATTTTATGGAAAATAAACTTGGAGGATGACAACAAAATTTTTATCAAGTGTTTAATTTATTTTAATCAATCATGTAGTCTAAATTAAGAAGATAAAGCCTTATTTACTTATTTATGTATATATTTTTAATGTTTGCCTGTTCGTAAATGAATCACTGCGCTGCTAATGGAAATTTAAATATCCCAAAATACTTTGCTGAAGCATATTACGCAGAAACAAGTGTCAAATGCGGCGTACAAAAATAGCTACTCTGCTGTAAAAGAGCATTAGCAAATTTGTATTAGCAGTGTAACATAAAGTGATGCATTTACGAATAAGCCCACCTTCAACTGAAATTAAAACCAAATGTACTTATTTTTGATTAACTTTACATCAAATTAAGGTTTTGGTGGTTCTGTCCGTGTGGTGGGTTTAGGTCTTGTAATTTCCAAAGATATTTTACCATTTGCTCCCTTAAATAGAGCGTAGCAAACTTCAAACGTACAACCTTCCAATGAGTCACCATTGAATTTAGTAATAATGTCTCCACGTTGTAATTTATTATCGATATCAGCATATCCAGCAGAGGTCTAAAAGTACAAGAAATAACTTGCGAGATTATTATGGTACATATTCGGTATTTAAATAATATTTACGATTTCTGAAATTGTGCATCCTTTCTCGTTGGGTGCCAGTGAGAGGCCCAAATCCTTGCCCGGCTTTTTAGTAAATTCTACCTTAAATGTCTCCACTTCGGGTGGATCCGCGCGGAATACCTGTATTGTTACAATTTTCTCATAGAGTGTATAGAACAATTGATGTACTTTCAAAGTAGTCATGGCTTCGCACTGCACTTCTTTGCCATTTACTTGAATGATGTGATCGAAAATTTTCAAACGTTTATCTTCGGCGATCATACCCTCCGGATAAATGTGGGTTATAATACAACCCGTCTAAGAATAAAATTAAACCGATTGATTGCGTTCATGAAATCCGTTTGCACTTGAATTGGCGAAATTTCCGTTGAGAAACGGAATTAATTGTTCATGAATTGGAGTTCAAGCCCCCCTTATTCTGTAATTCGCTAAAGCTAATGGGTCGATTATGGATAACAACCGAACTTCAGTTGAGTTGCCAGCTGGCAACTGGAAATTTATGATTGCCAGAAAAGCACTAAATAGCAACTGAAATTAACAGTTCTCGGTTGCCATCCGTAATGCCATTTTAGCAACTGGCAACCCAACTGAGGTTCGGTTGCCATAAGTAATCGACCCATAAATCTCGATCGCTAAAACGGTGAACAAATACAAAATAATCGACCCATAAATCTCGATCGCTAAAACGGTGAACAAATACCAAATTCCATATTTTTGGCGATGATATAAAACACTAAAATTTCGGCGGATTCAATTTTTAAGACATTGCCTAATTTCGCAATACACGTTGCAAAATTTCATTCGTAGCGAAAAATCGATAAATCGACTTTATAGATTTTTAGCTTTAGCGAGCTACAGAATAAGGGGGCAGGAGCGATTTAATTTATGCATTTCGCAGGCAAAATAATTTTTCATAGCCTCGTAAGTACTAAATACTCAAGTTAGTGAAAGATATTTTGAATTTTTAACGAAAATAAACATTTTTGAACAAAGCAATTTCGTTACGCTTTCATGAACGCATTCACCATTGGTATTGATTGGAATTTCGTTTCTAATCCAGGCAGATTTTCATACATCGCACACTAAATCATAAACAGTCACAATTCTAAAATTTTCAAAATCGATTTTATTACACAAATCAATTCACAGAACAATAATCTAACTACCACGACCACGACAATTTCTTTAGCACCACAGTCTTTAAGTGAAAAAATACCGTTATGCCTAAAGAGTACTATTTTTAATTATGACAGTGCGCTTAGGCTCTGCGCAACTTTTGAACTTATGGGAGAGGTGAAAAGATTGGGAAAGTGTACACTGCTTCATGTACATGCAACTCTCTTTTGTTTTCCTCTTCGTAATATTTAGCAACAACAAATTCTATGAGAATGCTGTTGACCGAGTAGTTAGCGCGTTTGACTACAAACGCTGAGGTGTTGAGTTTAAAACTAGTTTCAGGCAAGCTAACAACATCATGAATTTTTCTCATGCGCATTGCTGTGTTATTATGTTGGTTGTTATTGGACTGTTAAAGTGATTAAAGAATAGCACTGATCACTTTGGCAGTACCGGCGGCGATTAATACTAACATATCATAATGTACTTCACAGCACCCTCCGTCGGTATTGTAGCAGAACCGTCGGCGAAGTAAAAGAACTAATAAAATGGCTATACAGCTTATATCTCTCCCACTTCATCACCTGTTTTCTCTACACTCTCCCTTTCCCAAAGAAGGTAACACATTAATTAATTAACTGGTAGGCATTAATTGCCTGATTTGTTACTTCTCTTAAAAAGACGCAAGATTTCATTGTATGGACACGAATGCAACTTCAAAAGAAAATTTAAGAAAGTTGCAGAAGCAAAAGTTGACTCCTATGGACAGGGACTTATGAGCATTTGAGTATGTAGCTTTCTTTCACCTAACAGTATTATGTATTTCGAATTGTGACGCTCTTGATGAAAAAAATGTTAAGTTTTGTGGTGTATCATTTAGAGTTGTGTCTCCTCAACTGAAAAAGTGAGTATAATCGCCTGTATTATTTTGAGAAGTGAATTTTTTTATGAAATAATCATAATTTGCCATAATACCCACCACTGAAAGAAAATTTTCTACTATAGAGTCACAACTCAAAATTATCCCTTATTTTCAAAACTACAAGACAGAACTAAAAAATAGGCTTTCTTTTAAGAAGGATTTCTTTACTGTGGAACTCAAGTTAATTATAAAATTCTTACCATGTTTTTAAAACAGTTTTTTGCCTCTCCTGAACATTTGCGATTTTTTTTCGAGTTGTGACTGTTTATGATTTCGTGTGCGATATATAAGTATGCTTTTTTTTACTTACCTTTACGTAATTGTTTTTGCCACCAACCACAATGACGCCCAAAGGCTTTTTGTCGGTTTTTACTTCTATGACTATCTTTTTACCAGGCGTCACTTCAATTGTTGCGGGGTCGGCTGGTTTTTCTGGTTCTTTTGGTATTTCTTTTTTCTTTTCTTCCTCCTCTTTTTCTTTTTTCATTTGCTCTTCAGATTTCAATGTTAAAACAACCAAATTGACAATGCCCTCAGCGCGTTTCAGCAAAGCCACGGCCTTAGTGTTAAAGAAATAGTGTTAAATAAATTTATAAGAAAAATTTATATGTGCAGACCTCGTCATAGTTGGACTCCAAACAAACATCTTTGTTAACGGCCAGCAACATGTCACCAACTTTTAAACCAGCCTTAAAATGGAAAAAAAAAATCATTTACAAGAAATATTTTGTGGCAAAAGAAAAAATACAATTTACATACCAACACTGCATTCGATTCTTCACGCAAATCTGATATGAAAATTCCATTACCCACTTCCACATGCTTACCGTAGATGATCATTATTCCAAGAAAACCTTCCTTTTTCACTTGCACCGATCTGGCTTTGGGAAATTGTTCAAACAAAAATTTTGTCTAGGAAGAAGGGATGTGAAGGAATGTGTAGAAAATAATTATTTTTGAAATATGTTTGTATGAAAAAATCTTACGTCATCAATTTCTGGAGGGAATTTCTTAATAGGCTTCACACTCATTCCCTCATCGTTTGGTTTTCTACGCGATGTTATGAAAACCAATTTCTCGCCATCGATATTTTTAAAAATCACCGAAGCATTTAAATGACAACGACTTTTCAAAACAGTACCATTCACTTCTAAAATCTCATCGCCTGCTTTTATATCTACCGAGGCCAAGGGTCCATTATTATTAACGCCTGCCACAAAGCAACCCATCTTTTGACGATCATTATGACCCGCTAATGCCAGGCCTAATGCGGTATTTGTGGGTCTAGTAACTTCAAGTTTTCTCAAGTCCTTCATAGTGTTATATCGTTTGTTGATTTTAGCTAAATTAAGCATATTTCTTAAAAAGCATCAAAGAAAATTTATGTAAACAAATATCACTTACCCTTCGTGTAGCCAAATTCATCTTCTTGTTCTTTGTCTCGATCCTTTTCAACTTTGTTAAGTTTACAATTACCAGCGGATGCTCGATCAATCTAAAGGTAAAATAAATATATGAGTTTGATTGAATGTACTTTTTAGCAAGTTGTTTTTTGCAGTTGCATATCGTATTAAAGTTGTTGATGAGTTCCGCAGAAATACGTTCCTAAACAAATTTTTTCAAATCTTTATATAGAAATTACCAACAATATTTGTACAACATACAACTTTAACAATGGTTGTAAAGTGAACAAGTGTGTACCTCGTAACCAGCAGCAGTTCTTATGCGGCCCGTCATGTCGCGTGTGTCTTCGTCATCATCTTCGTAGTTCTGATCTGATTTAGTGCTCGTTGCAGTGAAGTTGGAATTTTTAAGCATCGCGTTAACATTAGGAGGTCTACCAGGAGCAGGGGCGGGAGGTTGTTTAATTGAAGCTGAAAATGTTTTTGTTGTTTTTTTCCTTGGTTACGATTAAAAATTTTCAAAACTTTCAACTTTACCTGTAAACTTGTTGCGATTTTGTGGAAAGCCATTTTCCTTAATTTCATTTCCTCCTCTGTTACTTTGATCCTTTAAATAAGAAATTAAATTTATTAAACCACAATTAAAGTTTTATTAAATTAAACAAAATTCACCTGGCTACTGTAAGATTGAATTTCTAAATCAATTCTGTTTCCAGCTTGTTTAATAAGATCTATAACTTCTGGTTCCGTGGCATTTCGTACATCTTTGCCGTTTAACGTTAGCAAGCGATCACCAACCTTAATTTTTCCACATAAGTGTCCTGGACTGTCGGGAACTATGCCCTTAATAAATATTCCTTTCGAATTTGTTCCATCCCTAACCTATTTTAATAAAAATAAAAACAAACGATTTTATTTATTTTCAATAATTTTCCTTACTCGCTCACCTCTCCTCTTACTATACTTAAACCAAATGATTTCTTTCCGGTTTTGTCTAAAGATACGGATTGTACTTGACCTGAAATTGTTTTTATTTTAACAGTTTCAAATATTTAAATGTATTTTAAGAGTTTAATGTATGAAAATTCCTAAAGCGGCTATCAATGCTGAAAAAAGCTTTAGAGGAATGCAATGTTACGGTATTACAGTTTTTTGATTCTTGCAATCGGAATAAAATGAAACATCTCAAAAAATTGATGTTTCAAAACCCTACATAGAAATGCGGAAATGATATTTTGCCAATATTAAAAAAAAGCAAAAAAATGTGTGCATACTTTTAGGGGCAACAATTGCCAATTAACTTTAATCAGTGTTGCCGACTTCTGTGTAATTAATTATCCAAAAATGGGACAAAATAAAATTTTTTGAACTATAATAAAATTTTTGTGTAATACTAATAATATTATATATGAGAGAGTTTGTATATTTGTGAGTTTGGATGTTTGCTCCACTATCACGTTTCATCGTTTAATGAATTTAGATGCAATATGGTAGACGGATATCATATGGCCCCGATTAATATATAGGGCAATTTCTTAGGTATAAAAGCGGGTAAAAATTTGTACTTTTGCTACTTTTTTTGCCAACTGTTGTGGGCATTTCTGCAGCTCGCTGAAGAAGTCGCGGTTGAATACTAGTTTTATCTAAAAATTATTTAAATATTTTTTTTTCAACGAAAGCTGCAGAGAAAACTGGTTATAATTTTTACCTAAGCAATGATATATTTAATTTTATTGCTATGCAGGCTTTTTTTAAAACCCGCAAATTCTTTGTTCTTATGTAAGACTGTATTACGTTACGTGACGTTATGAAATTTCTCAGCAGCTGGAGCATGATCCAATAATTAGGTCTATGCATCTCTACAACAAAAATGACATAATCGTAAAGATGTCAAACAAACTCCATATATAAACAATTTTGTTATGGTTTTTTGTATATGACATCTTTATGATAAACAATAAACAGCTGTCGAGTTGCATTGATCTGATAATTGGATCATGAGCTGGAGTTAATAATTTTCCAAGTTGTTTATTTCTTTCTCATTGAAGCTGTTGTGAGAATATGAAATGAAGCGAAATAGTCGAACGTTACACTTTATAATGTTGACAAATATGACACAACAGTTAAAAAAACCGAGTAACTTGAATGCTTTTTTCAAATCTTGAAAAATATTTTTATTCCATCAAGCATAACATTCACTGAATTTTCTACCCAAAAATATCAAAAGCTTCCGATTCCTTAGTGTTGAAGTATCGAGATAATTTGCGTAAGCATAAAACATTGGTTCTTACGAATATCAATATGGCTTAATATAGAAAAGACGGATTTTATGGGTTTCTGGTTGTCAACTTAAGAGTAATGTTTTTAGTTTTTATTTAGGCTTTTGCTTCTCCTGTAAAATAACGAAAATTCTAGATATGTATGCCTTTTCTAAGGGGTGGGCCAATAGTCACGCCTGCGTGAAAAAGTTTAATAACTTAATTTTTATTTTTTTAGGGTTCCGCACACCAAAGGTGAAATGGACCCCTACTGTTTTCTGTCTGTCACAGGCTTCTATCTATTTTGACTAGGGATGTAACGACACGCCTTTTTGCCGATACGATACCAATACTCAAAAAGAAATATCGGCGATACCTATTCCGATACCGATACGCACATTGAAATTGAGTTCAAGTTTAAATTAACAAAACTCAAGTAGGGTAATTTTTTTTATTATACAAAATTACAGTGCAAGAGATTTATTAATATTTAAAATTGACATTAACCCAGTATAAAAAAATTGGAAGTAATTTTTAAGGAGCTACGCGAATTTTATAGGCAATAGTAATGATTTCTAAAAAAAACAAACTAAAAATTAAAGGGTATTCTATTAGGTAATGTAATTTTGAAATTAAGCTGAATCTTATGAACCGTAATAATTAGAACCAAAATTAATAATTAAAGGACAAATTAACAACTAAAAAAAAATCGAAGAAAAAAAAATCGCCAAGACTAAACAAATCGCCAGGGACCGTAAATAACAGTTATGATACTAAAAAATTATTTTATAACAGTTATTTGGTGGATTAAAAAATCCATCTAAGTCAGTTATTTTTTCAACGTAAAAATAAAATGTCGGATGAAACTCTTAAAAAGAGAGTTTTATTTTGCCGTCATAAAATAAAACTTTTTTGAGGAGTTTTATTTTTCCCGTCAAAATAAAACTAATTTTATGTAAATTGACATTATCCGTACTTATATAAATTGGCAAAAACTGTACAGTGTATTCCTACAACACAGGCAAGTGTGGAAAGAGCATTCGCTGCACTTTAATTGGTATTGAGCGACCTTCGTTAAAATTATTTTGTCGAAAATTAAAGAAAAATCATGTTCGTTAAATTAATCACATATCAGATAGACTCAATAAAAAAAAACACTAAAAAAAAAAAAATAAACAGAAGGAGTTTTATTTTAGACGGAAAAAATGAAATTACTCATAAATTGAGTTTAATTTTCTGACGGAAAAGTAAAACTCCTAAAATGAGTTTTATTTTATTACGGAGATGAGATTGTTTTTTTCAAGATCCCAATAAATTCTGCAAGAGCTCGTCAATACGAATCTATTGGTATATGACAGTATAGGTCTCCGTTGACTCTAACATAGGGAGTTTAGGAGTTTAAATTTGTTGTATAACTGTTATTTACGGTCCCTGCAATACGAAAAAAGCACAAATACAAAAAAAACGCCAAAACTAAAAGAAACCAAAATTGAAAAATTGCCAAAATGAAAAAAAAGAGGAAAACGAAAAGCAAAACGGAAAAACGCCAAAACAAAATAAAACGCCAGCTTACTAAAATTAGTAGGATTTTCGCTAGGATGTTGTAGCTGCCGTCGCTGGTAGTGTAGGTAAAGGGCTCTGATAAGAAGACTGTACATCCAACAATTTTTCTTTGAATGTTCAATATTTACATGCTTTAGAAATTCTTTCATTTTCTTCAGTTTAAAATTTTAATGAGTCTTTTTTTTAATAATTGTTTTTTTTTAATTTTTTGAAAAAATGCTTTTTTTATAAAACTTTCTGAATATCTATGAAACTATAATGTGTTGTTTCCACAATGCAAACAAACGACTTAAGTAAAAATTTTGTATGGAAACCACTCAAAAAACTGAGTGCTTTTCATATGAATTTTAGACAAGCAGTGCTTGCTTGCATTGTGGAAACAACACATTAGACTGTTAAAAAAATCAATAGGGACGTAATTGAAAGTTTATTTTGTTTCCGATTCTTGTGTGTTTTTTTAATTTAATCGAAGAATTAGTTCTCGAGGAAATGCAAATTATGTGATACAGCATCCTCTTTTTTCTTTATAATGGAAAATCTCTTGATACAGAGTCAATTAAAAAAAGTAATTTATAGGCTTTGTAGCTCGGTATCATAAGTACGCAAATTGACTAAGAAAACACGGGGCTATGTAATTAATTGATATAATATTAATTGATATAATCTGGTATGTGATGGAAATCGATCGATTCAAATCGGCGCCGATTTCAAAAACAAATTTTACTGAAAGATGACTTACTTGCGTTTTTTATGGTTTTGTATAAAAAGAAATAAGTCGAATAAAATATTCTCAGCCTTGAAAACATTAAGAGGGTTAAATAAGTCATCTTTCAGTAGAATTTGCTTACCACAATATTTTTTTGAGTGAAAAAATCTGAAAATATTTTCAATTAATTCTGTTGAGTTAATACTACAATTTTTGTGATTTTTTTTAAAGAGCAGTAACACAATCAGGCAATTAATGCCTACCAGTTAATTAATTAATGTGTTACCTTCTTTGGGAAAGGGATAGTGTAGAGACAACAGGTGGTGAAATGGGAAAGATAGAAAGCTTAATTAATTTAGAAATCTGCTATTGAGCGTTTTTTTTTGGTACAAGTAGAGACATTGAGTTGTTTAAGCGGTGTAGCTATTTTATTAGTTCTTTAACTTCGCCGACGGTTCTGTTACAATACCGACGAAGGAGGGTGCTGTAAAGTGCATTAGGATATGTTAGTATTAATCGGTGCCGGTACTAGCAAAGTGATCAGTGCTATGCCTTCATCACTTTAGCATTCCAACAACGACCAACACAATAACACACCAATGCACATGAGAAAAATGCATGATGTTGTTGGCTTGCCTGAAGCTAGTCTTGAACTCAAGACCTCAGGGTTTGTAGTCAAACGCAAGATGTTGTATTTTAGTATATTTTACCAATACACATAATCACACTTTAATGTTTGCTTTGATTTTTTTCTCATAAATTTTTTGACACCACAATCCGAAAAAGAAATTTTTATGTTGTATCAATTCGCCGATAAATATACCTTATAGATCTATCTTGGTTGAGAACTAATTATTTTTTAATTGGATCTTCGTTTTTCTTAATTGAATCTTGTTTTTTAATTTTTTCTGTGCATGCAAGAGTTACCGACCGTTCCCTCTCATATATTTCCGGAACTCGAACCGGTTGCTAGTCCTTGGGAATCAGTCACGTGACCTGTCTTGTGACACGCCCTCTTCAATCTAGGGTACATTCAGTCTGCGGATGGCGAATTTTCATTTCATTTTATTTCATCTTTTTAATTGCAATACAGAGTATCACCAAAAAATTTTCAAACAAAAGTTTGTCTAAAAATAAATTTCATATTCAGTAAATGTTCTTTACATAATCAACGAATTGTTTGTTTGACTCTTATTTAGGACGCAAATACCAAAAACAACAAGAAAAACTGTGTCTTAAAAAATTAACCCCGATGACGACATACACACACAAATAACAACAACAATAATGATAGCAAATTTTGCAAAAGGAATGCGATTGTACCAAGTTTGTTTACTTAAGATTTTTGAGTGAATCAATTCGTTAATTTCGTTGCGTTAATTCTCATTAATTTTTTTTAAGTCTTGAAATAAACAGTTAGACTTGAACACATTTAACAAAGTGAAATTTCATTAATGCTTAATGGATGAAGATGACCCAGACAAAACTTTTGTTTGATATATTACAAAAAATCAAGTAAATATTTTGTTTAATATTTTTAGACTAATTCTTTTATAAATTCATACAAAAATATTGTTTGATATTTTTCAGAAAATCCAGTGAATCTTTTTGTTTGATTTAATAAATTAATTTGTTTACATTTTGTAAATATTTTTAGACAAATTGTTTTATAGATTTAAACAATTTATTCACTGAAAAAAAAAACACAGTTTTTTTTCAATGAAATTGTTGAGATATTTGTGTCAATATTTACAAATTTGTTTGTAGGTCCGTTCCTAGACAAAAGATTTACTATTTCATTGAATTCCTTTACAGGAAATGAAATGTAGTTTTTTCTGTCAATGTATAAATTTTTTTTCTTCACCTTATTATTAAATACAGACAAGGGGTTTTTTTTAATTGTTTGACCTTCTAAAGCAACAAATCAATGAAATGTCTGCAAAATGCAATTAAATCGTCAACATTAACAATTTCAAGTGTTTGATTTGTTTTTATGTATTGATTGCATGTAAAATCCAAATTATTTAACATTACATAAGTTTTTTTTTCAGTAACACAAAATTCCTCAACAGCCGTTTTATAATCTTTACGTTTTTCAAACTTTAAATGCGCGTAAAACTCACCACTAGACGCGTTTATCTGCACCATTTTTAAAGAATTTCGTAAGAAGTTTCACGCATTTGAATGGTTTATTAATTAAATTAATATTTTTATAATAAAATACATGTAAGTGGTGAACTTTAATTGAATATCTATTTTATTTGTTCAAACTGGGAATACGATAACCGATTTGGTGCGGCAGCCGTCAAGTACTATTTTTTAAATGAAATTGAAATCAGCGAAATGCTACCAAACATTGTCTAACTAACTTAGTGAGCATTTTCTTTTTCTCTAGTATCCGTTGCTAGTCTATCGATTTTTTTTTATTTTTTATTTTTTGTAAATATTTCCTCATGGGAAATTATTGTTTGCTTGTTTATTTGTTTGAACAAAGATTCGAAAGACAAAACAAACGAATTTAATTGAATTTATTTTCAATAATTTTTTCAATATGGCAAAAGTCTCATGAGGTGAACTGCGAATGACCAAAAAAGTTGCGCAAATCCATGGTTTAGGATATAACCCAACCGATTTGGACATTAGGATTAAATTGTATACAGTTATTGATACGTATTTTATTTTACTTATTCTTCTGTTTTATTTATAAAAAAAACGTACTTATACTTTTCGATAAACCAACTAAAAATACAACCTGTAAAATAGAAAAGAAAAACAAACCCATGTCAATATACCTCAAATGGAAGGAAGCCTTAAAAATGTCGTCAATCGTTGGCAAGAAAATTCGAAACAAGTTCCCAAGTCTGTTTGAAAAAAAAACAGATTTTTTTTACACACGTTTGTAAAGCACAAGATATATGCGGATATATGTAAATAATATTCGAAATTATACATAAGAATTTATGCATGTGTGTTTGTTTGTGCATGGATTTGTTAAAACTCGTATTTTTAAGATTGTTTTTCGTTATACAATTTCTAACAGTTTTTCTATACTTTTGGGAAAAAGAATAGAAATAGTGGCACTTATATACGTCATACTGTTAACATGTTTGTTTGCATACAGAAAACTTTCATTCTTTTTATGAATTATTTTCTACCTTGTGCTCATTTAAATTATTTCCTTGTTCTTAAAGCAAAATTTTGTAGAAAAAAATGACGCTAATGATTTCACTCTACGATATTATATAAAAGATTTAAATTCATGATTATATACGTAACACATAAAGTGTATAAAAATTAGTCTACCGAAAAACTCTTTTAATTTTAAATATTGAGCCATAACTTATAACGTGACCAGAAGGTTTTTGTCAAAAGCGGGATAAGAACGGTTGAAAAACGGGATTCTGAAAAAAATATGACGAAAAAAGCGGCATTTGATCAAATATCTTATGGAAAGCGGGATGTTGTAAATACAATGATGATAATATATGATTTTTTATAAGTGTATGCAACTACACAGTTCTATATCGTTAGCTGAACTGCGAAATAACGTAACGAACAAAAAATTTAAAGTCGCATTTCCAATTATTAATTATTACATCGAAGCGCTCGCTTGTCCCCACAAATTTTCAAACTGTTATCATAAAAATCAATAGCATAAAAACGAAAATGAAGAGATTTTTTACTTCAGTCACTTAAAGTATTTTTTCTCTCCTATAAAATTAAAAACAGGGTAGTTATGTAATTTTTCATTTCAGCTAACGATATGTTCTTAGGAAATTCATTGAGTTACAGGCCTTAAAATATAAAAAAGTGAATTTTTAGATGTTTTTTAAAAAGTCATCATTTCTATGGAACAAAAATTATATAAATTGCTTTAAGCGTAAAGATAATAAAGGGTCCGCCATCTAACTTTTTTTTCAACTAGTGCTTATTTCGTGAATGGTAACACTTAGCTCATGTCTGATTTGACATATAATTAGTTTTATCCTTCCGCTGAACGAATTGGCAACATTTGGTTTCAACAGGACGGCGCTACGTGCCACACAGCCGAAGCTACACTCGATGTTTTGCGCCCTGTTTTTGAAGATCGCATTATCAGCCGCAGAGCTGATGTCGTTTGGCCACCTCGGAGCTGCGATTTGACAACGTTGGACTATTATTTGTGGGGTGCCGTCAAAGATAAGTGTTACGCCGACAAGCCAGATACAATTGACGCTTTAAAGGACAATATTCGTGAAGCCATTGGTGAAATACAGCTGCACACAATCGATAATGTGCTTAAAAATTGGACCGATCGTGTAGGCTACTGCATGGCCAACCGAGGCAGCCATTTGAATGAAATTATTTTTCATTATTAACCGGAAGGATTGTACTTTCAAATAAAAAAAGAAATTTGAGAAAACATTCAGTAGTTTTTTTATAGCCTTTTCAAAAAAAAAAGTTATCTGGCGGGCCCTTTATATCATAGTGTTCAGTTCGACCCTTATACAGTCAAGAATTTGTTTTTGTCTTTTCAATTATTACATGCATTCAAAATTCCTTTCTCAATAAAAATAATTTAATTGAAGAATCAAATTGAACGAACTTAAGCCTGAATAATTAAGTATCTTTGGACTAGAAATTTTTACGTATTGAGTTTTGAAGCAATGTCTAAAAATACACTTTTTTCAATTTTAAGTTCCTTTAACTCAATGAGTTTTTATTCGATCAACACAAGAACGACCTATTTTGCTCAGTTGAAACATTTTCGTAATTTTTGGGTATAATTAAAAAAACAGAACTATAAATTTTAAAACTCGAAAAAGCGGGATAAAACGGGATAACAATTTTAGACCGGATCGGTATTTTTAACAGCGGGATAATCTCGCCTAAAGCGGGATGTCTGGTCAGGTTAGCCATAACCGACAAAAAAGGTTAGCCAATATAATTTTTGAATATTGTTTTTTTTTTTTGACAAAGATCGCTTATTTACGGTAATTTGGACGATCTGTCAATATTTCAAAGTCATGTTAAGTATCATGTCTTAAGTGCTTCAGTGAGTTTTCCCTTTAAATTATGTTTAATTTTTTTTGTAACGGCAAAGTGTTGGTTAAGATAAAATTCTCTTTTTATACGAAGATTCATAATCACTTTGTATGGGGGCTACCCGCCTACCCCTCCTATACCGCAAATATTTTGGGGGTTCTGTTGGCTGAGTAGCTAGCGCGTTTGACTACCAACCCTGATGTCTTGAGTTCAATACTAGTTCCAGGCAAGCCAACAACATCATGCATTTTTCTCATGTGCATTGGTGTGTTATTGTGTCGGTTGTTGTTGGACTGTTAAAGTGATGAAAGCATAGCACTGATCTCTTTGGCAGTACCTGCCGCGATTAATGCTAACATATCCTAATGCACTTCACAGCACCCTCCTTCGTCGGTATTGTAGCAGAACCGTCGGCGAAATAAAAGAATTAATAAAATGGCCCCTACTTGACACCAAAGGGGCTTGCAACACTGCTCTACAAAAAACGCGCAATGTCAGGGTTGTAAATGAATTAAGCTTTCTATCTCTCACCCACTTCACCACCTGTTCTCCCTACACTATCCCTTTCCCAAAAGAAGGTAACATATTAATTAATTAACTGGTAGGCATTAATTGCCTGATTGTGTTACTTCTCTGTATTGTTCTTGGAGTTAACTACTTCAACTTAGGAGGGCTTCACTATTGTAGTTCTGCAGATATCGGAATATTAATAATTACTTTGTATGGCGGGTACCCGCCTCTCACATCCTATGCCGCCAAAATTTTTTCGACATTTTTTACTTTATTCTAAGAGTTAGCCACATCAAATTTAGAGAG
This sequence comes from Panzeria rudis, assembly GCA_956483635.1. Lineage (NCBI taxonomy): Eukaryota > Metazoa > Arthropoda > Insecta > Diptera > Tachinidae > Panzeria > Panzeria rudis. The sequence continues at coordinate 145,226,952 of OY101450.1, forward strand.
CCTCACTATTGTGATTCTGCAGATATTAGGGTATTCACTCGGTTAACCGGCTAATTACTACCAGATTAACTGATCGGTTAATTTAAAATTGGCTATTCTCGATTAACGGTTAAGCCGGTTAATATCAGTTGATTAACCGATTAACCGATGTAACAAAATTTTTAATTTTTTGTAGTATTATAACATATTTTTTGTGTGTTCAATTATTTGTTTCGTCTCATATACAAAAGGTATGTGTTTAGAAATTATTTTTCATACAAACAAAGAAGTGATCTTAACTTAAGTAAAACTTTAAAACCTTTGGACGTGGCTATAAAAGAGCTTAGTAAAGACTCTGCTACTCTAGTTGAACTTGAGGGAAGTATTAACTTCTTATTTAATAGTTTAATAAAAGCCAATAATACTATTTCCAATGACTTAGTTAAAAATATAAGGATTATATTTAATGCTAGAAGGAATATTTCCTTCTAGCAACAGTGTCTTAAAATACAGTACAAAAACGGAAACTAAGGAATTCGGAAATAAACTTTTTTGCAGAATGTTCGTTGCTGCCAGTATGAATGACAACAGAATAAACTATCGATAGTAATACAAGAAATCATTTAACAGAATTAACTGAAACAATTAAGTGTTAAGAAATTGAAAAAATTAAAACAGGACATAATGGAAGATTTTATACGTTTAGAGAAATCCAGGAAGAGGACTGAGAAACTAGATATTCTGTATTATGGACTGCTTTCAATTTCTTCATTATGTACGATAAGTGAAAGGATTTTTCCAAGTCAACTTTTATCAAAACCATAAGAAAAGAATCGCTTAAATCCTAAACATTTATACCAAATTATTTTTCTAAAAGATTGTTTTAGAAGATCTCTTTATACTATTGACAGAAGTAATAAAATGATCTCACAAACTTGTTAATTTTTGAATTAATACATATTTACGATATTTTTTTTTTTGCTTGATTTAGTACAAGAATTGTTATGTTTGTTATGTTCTTGTTTTTTTTTAACGAATAAACTCGAAATAATAAATAATTTATGCATTTTTGTTTGTTGAAATTACTTGATTTATGAAAAAATTTTATTAATCGGTTAACCGATTAATACCGAAATTAACCGATTAGGCCAAAACCTCGATTAATTAATCCAGCGACTACCGATTAAAGCAAAAGCCCGATTATATGAATATCCTAGCAGATATACTAATACAAAGTAATTGATAATTACTTTGTATGGGGAGTACCCGTATTCCACCTCCTATAACATCAAGATTTTGGTGAATCTTTCACTTTTTTAATTAGTTTAAATAATAAAAATGACATTGAAAATGTCATGAGTGTTAAAAATAGTGCATATATTTTTTACAAGTGCAATATATGATAATAAAGAGCCATTTTAAGTTTGAAAAATCAGTAGTTTCGCGTGAAGTGAGAGTAGTACCCAGCTCAACGCTTCGCTTATGAAGCGTGCAACAAAAACGGATTTTTATGGGAAATACCCTTTTCCATTCAAAAGTTTTAAAAATAAATTAGCTTATTTGAATTTCTCAATCGTCAGTGAGACAGTTCTAAAATTTCAACACGATCGATCTTACCGTTATGCTTCCTATAAGGAACAAAATCAAACTAACCGCCTACAGCGCCACCTGTTGATAATTTTTGAACTTTTCTTTTTTCTTAAAACTTCGCGTAGCAATTACGAGCAAACCCGCAGAAGGAAGTATCCAATTTGGTCCATTCGCTTTCAAGTTTTAAGCAGCCGAACAAATCAAGATCCATTTTTATAAACATGTAATAGAAAATAGATGTATTCAAAAATTATCTTATCCATGACTATTTAAAAGCGTTTCGAAGAGGTGGTCGATCAAGCGTTTGGCACGTAGTGCAGTTCTAGAGTAATCACATGTGTCTTTCACACAGCGATGCCATTTCATATCGTTCAATTCGGTTAAAAAGAAAAATATAACATCGTTGTTATGTTCTGTCAAGCGGGCTGGACTTAATTAACGTTAATTTTTCCCTTTGTCCTTGGAGTATCTTCTCATGTCCAAAAACAAAACTATTAAAGATAAATGTATTCTAAAAATTAGAAAAAAACCAGTTCCCAAACCTATTTGAACGAGACCTACAGTAGAAAATAGTGTCGCTGATGCGGTGAACTTATTTGAAATGTAAAGTACGTCTGCGCGATTGTTTTTAAGTTTAGGTATATGTCGTAATTGCGCCAGAAAATAAGATCTGTGTCTCTAGGCATATTAGGAGATCTTCGGTATATCTCAACTTTTTCTTTAGAAGAATTACAGCTGAAGTGTATTATGCAGTTCTGCCTGAATTTCAGGCTGCCATAAGAAGTATGTGTAAGAAAAAGAAACTGAAATTCAGGTTCTAAAAATTTTCAGGGAACTTTCCGTTTGGAAAAGAAAAATCAACACAAATTTTGTCTATTACAGGAATGTTATATCAATTAGTGGAGATTTTTTCCGCCAACTGAAACAAAAATTAATGTTCAGACAATTGTTTGCTCACGCAATTTTTGACATTTTGTTTTTTTGTGGTGTTTTGAGTAATTTTATATGTTTTGCACGTTAAAATTAATAAATTTAAGTGAATTTGCGTGAATGGAAATAAATTTCTCTACACAACTATTTTTCCGTGTATAAATAAATGCAAAATTTCAAACCCGAAATTCAGGCAGAACAGCATATTAGGCTTTAGAATGGACATGGCTTCATCTTCCTCGAGCTCACTAACAGTTTTTTCACAAACGCTCCATTGATGCTTGATCGATGATCAAGCATTGTGTATAAAGCAGAGTGTAAAAAAAAACAAAAATTTTCGCAAAGGTTTCATGGGAAGGAAGACACAAACTTTTAAACTATTTTTAATCGTTTTTTACATGAGCAAAACCAAAACAAATACTTTTGCAATGACAAAGATTGCAAACAAAACAATTGGCTTTTCACTCATCTGCTGGCTTTAATATCTCGTTTCAATCGTACAATTGCAAACAAAAGCAGAAATGTATCTTGTTGAATGATTTATTGTATTTAGCCTAAATACACTAACACATTATCTACAATGATGAGCAAATCAATCGGGAAACGTTTGCAAACGTAGTTTCTTAAAACGTTTCAATTTTGTTCCCATTCTTTTATTTTCTAGCTGCGTACATTTAAGTTAATGTACATTTAGTGCACACAAGCAAAAATAATACAAAACTAAATGGAGCAATCGTTGTCGTTGTTTTGGCTTTGTTTTCGTTTTACTCATTGATAAATACAAAACCAAACGAAAGCAAACGTTTCGTTTTGTTTATTTGCCTACTCTGGTATAAATCAAACCTTTCATTAAGAACTAACACCAAGTCATTCACTACCTTTTACAACTCCCATCCATTCTCCCTTTCTGTTCATGGATTCGTCATGTTTTCCAATAATTTTCGAAGATTGCACGCAGAAAAAAGATTGATTGGTTGCTATTATTTTAGTCTTGCTAACCATTTATTCGGTAGCAAAATTAACTTCTATTTCAAATTCCATAATGTTAACCAATTTTATCTGCTGTTGCAACTACTGGGTTAATGGTAATAATTAAAAATATAGTGATACCATATGAAAATTGTAGTTGTTACACCAGAATTCTATTATAGTTGACGCAACTGCAATAATTAGATTGGCTATAAAGTCGGTTGTCTCAACGAATCTGCTTTCTCGGTATAGCTTCTTTGAATTACCTCAAAATTGTCACCACCGCTTCCATAATTATCCATTTTTCAGTTGTGTTTTCATATTTTATACGAGGTAGACAAGTTTGTACTGCGATTCCTTATTCTAGCAAACGTCTCTCTGTTGTTGTTCAATAGAGAACAGAGAAACAAGCCGTCTTAAAAAGTCGGCGGCGGCGGCTTAGGAAAAAATACTCGGCGGCGGCTCATAGCCGGCTGAAAGCGGCTGCTTTTGTATCTCACAAATTTCGCGAATATTTCGCGATGAAATGTATATAATCAATTGCACTTTTCAATGTTGAACTCCTTTATTACGAAATTTTATAAAATTTTCTTTTCATAATTCTTTTTGAAAAAATTTTTTATATAAAATTTTTCGAACCCCTGACGACTTTCACATAATTTGTAATATGTAGTACAAATTTGCAAGTAAAAAGACAATTAGCCGGCTGCAATTTTGAGCCGAGGCTAGCCGCACGGATCGGCGGCGGCTTGAAGTTACATTGAAAGTCGGCGGCGACTCTTAAGCCGGCTTTGAGCCGATCGGCTTGTTTCTCTGATAGAGAAATAAGCTTTGAAAATAGTTCAGCAGTTTCAAAAATCGGCTGTGTTAACGTTTATTAATAAAAAAAATTTCAAAAATAACCCCGATACCAATATATCGGCAAATCCGATTATAGCCGAAATATCAGCATCGGATGCTTCCCTAATAAATATTTAAGCAAAAAATTACTAAAGAAAAAATGTGATTGAAAGGAGCTAAATGCAAGAAAAAATATAAGATAAGTTGCAAAAACACAACATTTTATAAAAGTTTTGAGAAAGTTAGAAAAAAAATTTCTTTATTAACATTTTTACTTTCTGAGCGGGTAGACAGTTCTGGAAATGCCACATGTATGAAATAAGCATTCCGTGTTAAACTTCCTTGAAAGCTACTGTGCAATTTTATTTTCTTTCAAAGAAGTCTATTTATTTTTTACATTCACTTTGTAAAAGATCATAAGAATTTTGTTTATTATTTAAATGTTTCTGTAAATTATATAAACTTTATTTAATGTTGGCATTCCAAAAGAACTTGTGTGATTGTGTTGTCATGCACATGCATACATACACACACAGTAACACAAACAAACAAATAAATATGTACATTTTGTATAAATTCTATATGCAGCCAATCTCACACAGTAATACACACATACACACACACACACAAACCCGTACTCCATGCATAATGTGTGTGAGTACGAGCGTATGCGCGTGTGTTTGCCTGCTAGTTTGTTTACATTGTTTCATATCCGGTTGTAAAACAATTGTGTCATTTTGAGAAATCCAAATACACAAAATATACAAAAAGAAATAAATGTTATTTTTTTATTTGTACAACGGCGTGGAGATGAAGTGGGATCCAAACACTCGACTATCGGATTATTAGCAATTTTAATACAAATATTATATTATAACTACACTTCAATATCAAGTATTTTTTATTTCGTATTTTATCGACTGTTTATAACTATTTCTTGAAAATATGTATTTGTTATTTTCGTTGTTGTTTTTGTTGGCGTGGGTGGCATAAAGTTGGGGGAATAAGAGCACACACACACACATTCAAAAGCCATTATGTGAAAGTATACTGCTTACACTCCCACACATTAGCTGCTTTCCGTATGTAAAAATTTACGAGTACAATTTATGGATGATGTACAAGTAAAAACAAACACACACAAATTGATTGTTGTACTCAAACCTAACAAATACAACAACATTAATCGCATTCGTTGGGGATAAAAAAAGTGTTGCCAGTGAACTGTTGGCAGGCAAGTTTTGGAAATTTTAATACTTTTTTTAATGTTTTTTCAAACAAACGAAATCTTCCTTGCATTTCAATATAATAAGGTCCATGTGTTGATGTATCTGTAGGTGGCAGGTAAACTACATTAAGACACATTTTGTAAGTTTTACAGGAGATTACAAAAACACATTGAAAATCACATATGATTCAATCTCTGTAGGATTAACAATTTCATTGACGCCGAATGTATGTATGTACATTAATGTCAAAAATCAAAATTTTCGTACAACAATAACATTTTTGAACAAATGCCCAGCAAAAAATTGACATTTCGAAGCACTAAAATCTGTTAGAAGTAGTGCATTGCATATTTAAGAACAAATGCTTCCAAAAATGCTACCACAAATGCACTAGCGTTTGCAATATATGCAAAGCTAAATAATTATTTAAGATTTAACTTCGCTCACTGACGATAGTGCTTCTTAGAAGCTCTAACGTAAGCCGGATCCTTAAAATATGTTATACGATTGTATACACTAACGGTAAACACATATACAGTATGCGTGTATATGCGAACAGTACGGCTGCCTTCCTAAACGTCTGTATGCAACGTCAAGCAATTATACTTTACAACACTGCAAATCAAATGGATTGCCAGTAAAAAGCATTGCCAATTTAAATAGTGCGCTAGTTGCGTTTATTTGCATTTCAGGGGCAAACCAGATGACTTTAGGAATTCAATACTTTGTCAAAGTTCTCATGGTTGCGTTTGGGAATACGTAACATTGTTGAGCTGCAAAGCAACATGGGTTTAGGAAGGCAGCCTACATTTTAGAAATAAAGTAAAGACAAATTTTAAATAAATTTTTCTTTTGTTCATTGGAATATTAATCATGCCCAATTCTTTCTGAATTGAACGGTACGAGCCTTAGTCTAATAATCAATTTGGATTCATAACGTAAATAATTTCAAAATAATGTATTTGTAAAAGTAAGTTTGTGTTAGCTTCGTGCAGCCGGTCTACAACATTTCTTTTTAACTGAATGTTTGGTGCGTTGGATTTCAAATCTGAAGCTGCTTAGTTTGAAACTAGCTAAAATCAAAATAACACAGTGAGTAAAAATTAGGGATATAACCGATACCGATATATCGACGATACTTGAGATTTTCGAATACATCGGTATAGGCGATATTTGTTGATACGACGATACTTTTTAATTTTTTTTCAGAGATTTTTTGAAAAAATAATTAATTATTTGTTAATTTTACATGAAATAAATTCAAGCCGTTGTTTTTTAAATCTTACCCTATGTCTGTCTATACCTGATATATTTTTATCATGACAAATGTCAAATTCCATATAAGAAAAACAGCTAACATAAAACAAATAATTTTTCAATATAAAGTTTGACTTTTGTCATGATAAAAATATATCAGGTATAGACGTAGGGTTAATAATATCAATTTTAAATATTAATAATTGGCCAATTTACAACCTGTTGTGTGCTGTAGGTCGTATAAATGTTGTTTGTAATTTCCAAATAAACATTTGCTTAGAAACATGTTTATGTTGAAACTACCAACAGTATTTGTACGATCTACACACATACAACAGGTTGTGAATTGAACAAATATTTTACGTTATTTTGTAAAAAAAATAGTTTTTTCGTTAGTTTTACCATGAATTCAAATTCGATTCGCTGTTTTTTAAATCTTATTCCCAGCAAAAAAAACACTCCAAAAAAGTCATGAAAATGCAGAATTTGCGATCCGGAAGTAGTGCAAATTTTCATCGATCATTTCCACTGAGTTTTACATACGAGTATGCTTGCCATTCTCTTTTACGACTACCAATCACCGAAATGGAAGCGATGTTAAGAAAAACATTTTTTAGGCGTTCTATAATGATATTTTTCTCTAGGAAAAGAGATGAAAAATTACCTATTTTTGCAATTTCTTTCTTTTAATGAGAATTTAAACGCAAAACAGTGTTTTCTTGTAAATTTAAGTGAATAAATATAAAATTTTAGAAGAATAAATATCCTTTAAAAATCGATTTTTAAAAAAGCATTATATTTTTTTATAATTATAAAGGAATTACAAATTTTTTTTATTACTTAAGTAAATTTTTACATGCTTTTCTACTAATCATGTGCCTATTTTTAATATAGATTCTTTGGAAGCAATGAAAATTTAGTTCCTTTAAGATGACCTCCAATTTTTTTAATGGGTTAATATCAATTTTTTATTTTTTTTAAGAGAAGTAACACAATCAGGCAATTTTAATAATACCAGTTAATTAATTAATGTGATAGCTTCTTTGGGAAAGGGATAGTGTAGAGAGAACAGGTGGTGAAGTAGGACAGAGATATAAAGCTTAATTCATTTACAACTCTGCTATTGCGCGTTTTTTGTATATAGTGCTGCAGCCCCTCTGGTGTCAAGTAGAGGCATTAATTTGTTTAAGCTGTGTAGCCATTTTATTAGTTCTTTTACTTCGCCGACGGTTTTGCTACAATACCGACGAAGGAGGGTGCTGTGAGGTGCATTAGGATATGCTAGTATTGATCGCTGCCGGTACTGCCAAAGTGATCAGTGCTACGCCTCCATCACTTTAACAGTCCAACAACAACCAACACAATAACACACCAATGCACATCAGAAAAATGCTTGATGTTGTTGGCTTGCCTGAAACTAGTCTTGAACTCAAACCTCAGGGTTTGTAGTCAACTGCGCTAACTATTCAGCCAACAGCACCCTCATTTTAAATATTAATAATCTCTTACATTGTAATTTTGTATAATTAAAAAATTACTCTTTTAAATTGAATTCAACTTCAATATGCGTATCGGTATCTTAATCAGTATCGCCGCTATTTCTTTTTGAGTACCGGTATCGGTATCGTATCGGCAAAAAGGCGTATCGTTACATCCCTAGTAAAAATACGAAATTAATAAGTAAAGATAAGAAATAATAAGCCTTCAACATGACGTTAGTCCATTCAACATCCTCATCAATCCACTTCGAATCATTTTTTCAATATATATTTTTAGTTTTAATTTTGAAAATTTTGATGATTTCTATTTTTAACCCCCGACAAAAAAGACGGGTGTTATAAGTTTGTAGTGTGTGTCTGTGTATCTGTGTGGATGTACGAACCCTCGTACAGACCAAACGGCTGGACCGATTTTGATTTAGTTTTTTTCTGTTTGAAAGGTGACTTGATCGAGAGTGTTCTTAGCTATGTTTGAATAAAATTGGTCCAGCCGTTTAGAAGATATTACATCTTTTCTAGATGTATCCTGTTGAATCTATGTGTATTTGACACTATAGCTCCCAAACGGCTTCATCGAATTTAATTTAGTAAATTTTGTTTGAAAGGTGACTTGATCCCAAATCTTCTAATGTGTGTTTTGAAGAAAATTGGTCCAGCTGTTTCGAAGTTATCATCTATTTTCTTCGGGCGTTTTTAAAATTTTTAATTTAATGTTATTCTATTATATTTTTTGCCATCAAATGTATGAAGCGATACCACTGTGCCTTGATATGTTTTGCGAACGAAAAGGAGGAAGATACCATGCAATGGTCCGTGTTAGCAGGATGTGAATGAAGTCAACACTTATCTACCGATTTAGATCGCAAATAGTTTATTTGATATGAGTTATACGTTGTTTCGTGCTTTAAAAGTAAAAGTTGTAGTTTTCTGCTGTTTTCAATTATTTCACTAAACGCACCGCTGAGTATGTAAAAATTGGAGATTATTAAAATATTAAGTCGTTGAACAAGTCATTCTCTAGTTATAAAAAAAATCATTGGAGCATCCTATATTTTAAATTTTCATAACTTTTCTAAATAGAGGAATATAACTCATCAAAAAAGATATAGTGAATACGAGGTGCAGTAGAAATAGTTAATTTTGTTGCATAGTGTAATAAAAAACATGGGACAAATTAAGGAACTTGATTTTGATCGAAATTTCCATTTAAGTTTTATTGAATTTACGATCGATATCGAATGCCAAACTTTGCTCCCAGAGATATCAGTAATAAAAATAATACAAACAATAATGTAGACTTACGTTTTCATTTAAAGTTCTGTACTTCCAGTTGATTTATAAAATTTTTAAAACTTATCAATACTTTATTTAAAATAATAGTGCACTACAAACTGAAAATCACTTTAGCCAACTAACTGAATATAATAAACAAATAAAAAACAAGAACAACAACAACAAAACCAATAAGTGCAAAAATGTATTTGTGTGCAAATAAATAAAAATCCTGCAATAAACATGCGTCAGTCATATCAACAATACAATTAAAATAAAATCCTTTTTCGTAGTACATGTGCGTGCATGTATTAGTGAGTAAGTACAACTACTAGTGCAATTGTAAACGGTGACAGCAACTACATTCTTTGTGTATTTTAGTTGACAGAAACCATGTTGTTTGTATTCAATACTCCCAGGGTGTCTGTTCGTCTGTCTGTCATCCTGAGTAAGAGATGGTGGCTGCTAGAGCATCATACCCATCCTACTTTTCTTTGTCGTTTTATTTGATTGTTTTACGTGACTCCTTCCTGCCTTTACTCCTTCAAAATGGGCGTTCACCGAGAATGAAATTTTGGGCTACGCCTTTTCTGTGAGCAAATTTATATTTTACCTGTTTAATTTTGAATTTCTTTTTTTGGCATTTTAACGGATGTTGTTGTAGTTGTTAGTTAAAACTCTCTCGTTTCTCTTTACACACACACACATACGCGTATACATCTATAGATATTTATGTGAATCCTTTTTGTCTTGTCTTGTCTTTTCTCTCTCTTAGGCATGTGTGCATGAGTATGAGTGCATTAACTATGGCTGGAGTTAAATGTTTAAACAATTTTGATTTCTTTTTTTTTTATTTTCTTAGACTTGCAAAGCTGCAACCAAAGTCATTTTTTCGTTTGTTTTACTTCAATAAAAACATGACTAATATCTCTACTTTTATAATTTGTTTTTTTTTTCTTTCATTTTCAATTCTTTTGCTATTCTTTGTCGTATCTGTGTGTTAGTGAGTGATGTTTACACTAGGGCGAGTATGTGTGTGTGTGTGTGTGTGTGTGTGCGAGAGCGTGAATGCTTTTGTTAAAATGTTTGTTTGTGTTAAAACATTTGTTTACGTGAATGAAAGGAAATTATTTTATTTGAGGGTATTTATGTATTATTTTTATTTAACTTGAGTAAATTTTTAAAACCTTTAAAGGTTTTGTGGTTTGAGATCTTTTTATTTCTTGCTGTTTTTAATTACACAATCTTGTAATTAAAAACATTTTCACATACAAACGCATACACTCACACTATTCTACAAGCGTAACGTATAATAGTGTGGGAGATTGTACTGTTTAAGGATGTGTGCATACATTCATGTGTTTGCCATTTCTTTATATAGCCACATACAAAATATTTAATTAAGCAGTTTCCTATTTCAAAATTAATGTATTTATTATCTGCTTGTTTTAATAGTGAACTTTTTACTGGATTAAATAGAAAATTAGGGGTTTCTTGCAGTTATTTAGCAATTGAAAGATCTAAGCAAAGCTAATTTGTAACTAACCGTAGTTAATGTAAAACTTTATTAACATAAATGAGCTTCAAGCCATATTGGAGAGGGTCTATGGGGAACAGACCTAACAAATTGGAAATTTATTTTACCTTGAAATCATCTCCGTATGCAATAATACTCTCTATTGATGGAATCCCAATCGGAGACTACCATAATATTTGAATATATGTACTCGGATGAATGACTGAGTCTACTCCTTATTATGTTTGACATCCAGCGAACATGATTCTTATGAAAAATTCGATACATACTTCTATAATAAAGCCACAATATGTTTTGCAAATATTAACAAACTTTGTACGCATTAAAAAACTTTTATAACAGTTTAGTCAAATATTTTTAAATAAAATATTTGATATTTTTGTTTAAATACAAGCGAACAAATCTGAAATTTTATTATTTCAGCTTTTTAGTTCAATGTTTGAATTAATGTAAATTCAAATTATTTTTATTAAGAGTGGAGTGTTGGAATATTCAGATTAGCAGAATAGATCAGTACTACTGATTTCGACAGGCCGGTACACCGTCTCATCAGCGTTCTTGTTCTGTTTTGCCACTTTTAAGGCTCAGTTAGACGACCGTAACGTTCATTTAGTTGCATGTGCTGATCGTTTCTGTCTCATAGCTTTTCAATGTGAAAGAAACGATCAACACATGCAACTACATCAAGCTATTATGAAGCTGGATGCTATTTACAAGGAAATATCAGCTATTTAAATAATTTTTGTCAGCAAATAGAATACAAGACTTTTTTCATGTAAATTTTTGCATAAATTTTTATTGCGACTCAACAAATTAATAAATTAAACAAAGCGATTCAATCCAAAGTGATTATATAAGCTAAGGTTCGTAACGTTATATTCAGAAATAGTTAGACAATCAATATTCCAAAGAGCAAAGGAAGACTACAGCCAGAGAAAAAAAATCAATAAAAACCATATTGATTCAATAAGAAACATTAACGAGAGTCTAGTCATGTTAAAAAGAGAGACCGTATTTTAATTAGGGATGTAACGATACGCCGTTTTGCCGATCCGATACGAATACCGATATTTAAAAATAAATATCGCCGATACCGATTCCGATACCGATACGAATATTGAAATTGAGTTCAAGTTTAGATCAACAAAACTCAAGTGCAATTTTTTTATTATACAAAATTACATTGTAAGCGAGAATATTTAAAACTGATTTTAACCCAGTATAAAAAATTGGAAGTAATTTTTAAGGAGCTACATTTTCTTTGCTTCAAAAAATCTATATTAAAAATATGCAGATAATTAGTAGAAAAGCAAGAAAAAATTTTTAATTCCTTTGTAATTTTAAAAAATACTCGCCATGCTTTTTAAAAAATCGATTTTTTAAAGAACATTTATCAACTAATATTCTTCTAAATAACTTAAAAGCTTAATTATTAAAAGTCTTCTAAAACTTTATTTTTATTCACTTAAATTTACATGAAAATAAAGTTTTGAGTTTAAATTCGCATAAAAAAAATTGTGAAAATTGGTAATTTGTCCTAGCATCGCTTCCAATTCGGTGATTGGTAATCGAAAAACAGAACTTCTTGCAATGGCAAGGATATGTAAAACTAATTAGAAATTATCCAAATTTGCAATATGTACTTCCGGATCGCGAATTCTACATTTTTATGACTTCTTTGGATTGTCTTTTTGCTGGAATAAGATTTAAAAAACAACGACTTGAATTTGAATTCATGGTAAAATTAACAAAAAAGTAAATAATTTTTTTACAAAATAACAGCATAATATATTATTAATTTTTAAAATTGATATTAATAAGATTTAAAAAATAACGAAGTGAATTTAATTCATGGTAAAATTGAACAAAAACAAATTATTTGTTAAAAAAAAACTCTGAAAAAAATTTTCAAAGTATCGTCGTATCGACAGTAAAATATCGCCGATACCGATGTATCGGAAAATCTGAAGTATCGCCGATATATCGGTATCGGTATCGGTATTCGTTACATCCCTAATTTTAATACTTTTAAGACCATATTTTTTGTTTTTTTTTTCGTATCAAAAAACAAACACTTATAGCCCAATTCAGTAGCTCGATAAAATGTTACGTCTGTAGACGGAAAGCACTCACTAATGCAATTCAGGAAATCGTTATTATTTTTTCGTTTGAGTTACGAGGTTCACGACTTGGATACAAATAATTTCAAATAAGGTATTGCCAAGGCAAAAAGCATAATAGTTAAAAAAAACTATTTGGCCTGCATTTTTTGTTAAACTATTGTGGCAATTTAAACAATTATTAAATTGGACGTAATAATTTGTTATTTCAAAGACAGAAACCTGAATATGTTTTATAGCCCTATTCAGTATCTCGATAAAACGTTATGTCTATAGACGGAAAGCACTCACTAATTCAATTCAGTAAATCGTTATTTTTTTCGTTTGAGTTGCGAGGTTCTCGTCTTGGATACAAATATTGTCAAGTCAAAAATCATAATGGTTAAAAAAATTAATTGACCTGCATTTTTTGCTCAACTTATAATTATTCTAATGTGGCAATTCAAACAATTATTTTAATGGACGCAATAATTTGTCATTCTCAAAGATAAAAACCTAAATATGCTTTAAGCTATTTAGTGAATACAAAATTAAGTACTCAACCAGAAAATAGTCGAAACACGTCGCAAACCGACCAATTCACTATGGACTATTAAAATAAAATTATGACAATATGTCAAATAATAAATTTCTTAATATATATAAATATTTTATTTTTTTGTACAAATTAAATTAAATTTTCATCAACGAAAATATTTATATCATATGGAAATAAAAAATAAAAAGTTTCCGGGTCTCTGGTTTAAAATTTTTATTTCAATATTGAACCATATGTATTCAAAGTTGAAAATTATTGATTTAATGTATTTCAAAAAAGTTTTTCTTTTGAAATGAAAATTATTGAATTAATATGACGAGTTTTTATTTTTAAATTCGTTTTTCCCTTAGTGTAGACATTCAGTTTAATTTTCAATGCACACAGCACAAGAGAAGAACGCTGATTTTTTGAGAAAAATTGCATACGAGAATTGCATCACTACTATACTGATGTTTATCAAAACAAATCCTTGTGTTACCGTTGGTTGTCGTAATAACAATCAATTTAGTAGTGGTGCAATTCTCGTATGCAATTTTTTTTTAAGTTTGTTTAAGGGGTTGTTCGCATATTTGTGTAGTAACACCGTTAAAGGTTTCATTTTAAATTAAAGTATGACCTTAGTTTGAAAGTATTTTGAGGAAGACAATGGGAAAAACCAAATTGTTTGCAAAATGTGTTCTAAGGCTTACAAATGTTTTAATTAAGATCCAAACATATCTGACAAGAATAATATGAGCCCAAAAACAATACATATCTAAAGAAAAGTTATTTTAATTCAATTGAAGAAATAATATATAGGAAGGAGCTTGGCTGAAGATGGAATATCAGTTTACACCCTTCGAAATTTGAAATTTAGTAATAGAACATATTAAAAATCGTGCTTTTAATATGGTTATTCGAATAAAAATTTTTATTTATTATTCATTAGAATATTCGGGATTCTACTGTATTTCATTAGCGTTAGTTTACGAGGTCGCAATAAATATGCTTCATACAAACGTGAGTGTACATTGCTGCGTATGACTTTCGTAGGCGTGCATGATCGTGAGAGAAAAATACGCACGTTTCTATCTCTGGATCAAACGGACTAAAAAACAATAACGTTTTGCAACTTAGTTTTCTTTTAATGCTGTTGGATTTCCACCCGGCAACGTTTAATCACCCGACTACGGCAACGCTTAAAGGAGTGCTTATGTGTTCCCACTAAATTCGAAACAAATTTGTTCGATAAATGCTCGTGAATCTAAAAAAAAAATCGAATGTTCGCAAATGCGAGCTTTTGTCGATCATTATCGACAATAAGCTCAATTGCCAAATTTCATAAAATGTGAATGTTCACAGCATCGAAATAAGTCTCGATAAGAAGCGCAATTGCCAAATTTCATAAAATGTGAATGTTCGCAGCATTGAACTATTTTCGATAATTTATCGAATGTGTAATTTACATTCATGTGTGCAATAATTGAATAGAAAAAAATTTGCCACGATAGCCTAGTGGATGTGTGCTAATCTGTTAGCCTGGCTGGCGGTACCGTGTTCGAATCTGATTGACTGCAGCCTAAGTTATAATTTTAAATAAATAAATATTCCATTTACATTAAAATAGATAAATTAAAAAAATAAAGATAACCATCTTGAAAAATTACTTTTTCCTGCATTTTTGTGGTATCGATATTTCTTCGATATTGGTTCGCTATTGATTTGTCAGCGAAACATCGAAATCGAAAGATTTGCTGCCACAAACTGAGCGACGAGTGGGCTCTAGTAGCTTTTTCGCTTTCCGACTTCGATAGCCGTTCTCGAGTCTTTTGCCCGAGAAATGTGTACGCAACATTCGAATGCGATATTATTTTCAAATGTTTTGGTTTGCTGGGTTTAGCGAGCTACAATATTTGCTAGTATGCATCAGTGATATGCATGAATGAAACGGCATAATTTAAAATTTTCTAAAATTAATATTGAGCTAGCACTTAACATTAAAAAAGGAATGATGCTAACGCATGATTCATATCAACGAGACTTGCAATGTCTGTTTATTCATATGAATCGCAAAAGCAATGAATCAGTATGACTTTTTTGAAAACTTTTTCAGTTCGGCAAAAAACATGCCATATATTGCTTCTGCTATTTGTATTATACGATAAAGTCCAAAATGTGTGGAAACATATACTCACATACGTATACGTCAACGTGATTTTATTAGTTATTTGATTACTATATAAACAAGCAAACAACAGTAAGAATTGTTTATTTAGTTTTGCTAACAGCACTTAAACAATAAGAGTGAGTTAATGACATTCAGTTGTAAGAGAGTTAACACTGCAAGCAATATCATTAGCACATATTGATGTTAAAAAATAAAACAAAAGCATTGGAAATGTGAGTAGAGAGCGAAAGTGAATCAACTCATACATTTCTCTGGTATGTATGATCAACCAAAGCTCCCAAGCAGCTAATCCAATCTGGACGACTATTATTTTAAAATTTTTTTTAAATTTCTATCACGCTATTTCTTGAACCACTTTACCGATTTAGATAAAAGTAGCGATATTCGGCGCAGTTTTTCAAGTCCAAAAAGTAAATATGTCCTACAAATCGAATTGACAAGAACTTAAAAAAATGTTTTTTCGAAAACTTTATTTATATCACGAAATCTAAGTGAGGTACAATATATTTTGAATGCCGTATATTTGGCCGTTCTTAAGTTATGAAAGGTTTAGAAACATACACACACACATCTATCTACATGGATATCATCGTAAAAATAACCAGAATAGATTCTCATGACCTCAAAACGTTGAGGTCTGATGTCAATTAGATTTCTGGAAATCGGAATGAAATCAGTAACTTCCTATCTGTGATTGCGGGAAGATAAAAAAATATAAATCGCCAGAAATAAATTTGTTTCTGTTAAGACATAAAAAATATGAGTATGTAGTTCGATATGAAAATCGACTTTAAGAATGCAACGATTTAAAGCCGAAAAACATTTTGGTAGGCTCTTTATTTTCGCGTTGGTTGTATTTAAAAAAAAAACTTTTTCATACTTTATCTAATCATTTTCGATATTATTTGTATTTTACCTTCTGCTTTTTAAGTCAACAATATGAGATTGTCTAGATCGTTTTAAAGCTGATCAATTATTTCACATAGACACATGACATTAAACATACTAAGCCGACAATACAGTTATCGAATCACCTGAACATCATTCAGCCGATTTTGATATTATATTAAACATATTTATTGGCAGATGTGCACCACCTATATTTTGATAAAATCGGTTCGGAGTTATAAAGTATTTAAAGTTTCTCCTAATAAATGCGCACATTGTACACATCCAAAGAGAATAACTTAGTCGGCTTTGGGTTTTTAACTTTAAAGCGGCTGCACAATTTCAAAACACAGTAACAGCAAAAAATAAAATTTCACCAGGAAACTAATAAAACAAGTTTTTTTTATAGAAGTATTATATAAAAATTTCAATATTGATTAGGCAAATATTGTATGAAAAAAATTGTATCTACATGAAATTTATATCGAATTATATTCACAAGAGACTATACACCTAAAAATATAAAAAAGTAGATATCGAAAAAAGTAAACAATAAATAAAAAAGTGAAAAAATTAAAATACTAGCATAAAAATAAATATTTATTGTCAATCTTTCCTCTATTCCATTACGAATTCAAATCTATTTGTTTTTAGATTAAACACTCGTCTCCACTTTAATATTTCGCTGGCAGAGTACAACAGAGAAAAAAAATACACAATAAAACAACAAAAGATTGTCATTTTTCGTCATTCTTCAATCTGTAATCGCATTAAAATAAAAACTGACAATTTTCAAAATTTAATTTAAACGATTTAACTGACAGACAAGCATTAGAAAAGCAAATTTTTCGCCAGAGGCAATAATAAATAAATACAAACGAAATGAAAAGAAAAATTATTTATGTTTTATTTTTTGTTGGCAATAAAAAAAATTAAAAGCCCTCCAAATCGTTTATTGGAAGGGTGAAGAAGTAATGAGCATGTTTTGTGGATAAGCACAGTGATGAACAGGATGAGACAGATAATATTCATATTTTCATATCCTGACCCTTTTATTATATTATTGTGCTGCATGTGTTTTTGAGTGCATTTGATTCTCAACAACTTTTACGCAAATATTGTAAAAATTTCAAAAAGTTTTCTTATACAATTCAAGTTGATAGTTGAACAACTTTATACATATTTGATATTATTTTTTCATTATACCTATTGATTAGGGGTATTCACTAATGGCAATAACATCAGGTTTTACATTTGATGTTTGTTGCTTATTAACCGACTTCAAGAAAAAAAGAGAAAGTTGTCAATTCGTTTATATTTTTCTTTTTTATGTGTGTTCGCTCTGAAGGCCCTGATGAAAAGTAGGCAGCGTTACGCCCATACAAAGTACATATATGGATATGTCTTTTTTAAATACTTCTACACAACCGCTCTTTATGAAACTTTTCTTTTCCAACAACTTCTACTAAACTGGTTCTTATGAAACTTTGCTCACATATTTAGTTATGGTGACAATACAACATTATGGCTGGAAAAGTGGGCAGTGCCACGCCCAAACGTAGTAAATATTATTTGTCAACAACTTCTATTTAACCGATTATTATGAAACCTTTCACACACATTAAGTTTCCGTTACCCCACGTCTATACCTGATAAATTTTTATCATAACAAATAACAAAATGTCGGCAGAGCGTTGTCAAATTTTTGTTAGTGCAAGCCAGCGTTGCCAATTTAGCATATTTAATGCTAGATCAAGCATTTTTTGAGCTCAACTAGCATGAAAAAATGCTTTTAGCATATAGCATATTTTTCAGAATTTTTCCAAAAATTATTTAGCATTTCTTTGGCATATTTTTGCGTTGAATTTTTGTTTTACCTTAATTTGTATCTTATTACCGGATGTAGAAATATCTAAATGTGATGTTCCACATGAAAAGGGACCTTATCTTTCCAAAATCTAAATCCATTTCTGGTATTTCCTAAAAGTACACATTATTGCTAACAAAAATGTATGTAAATAACCAGAAAATTCCAAAATATTGTTTAGTTATAGCATTTTGAAGTTCAAGTATGGAAATCTCAAGCTTTGGAATATTGAGGTTTAAAGTTTATACATTTTTCAAACTTTTTCTAAAATCTGATTCACAGTTTTCCGTATTTTTTATAATTCCCATTTATCAATCTAGTTTAAATCGATTGTAGAATGCTTAGTATATGTCTTAGCGCCGTTATCAATGAATATATTAAGTTGCAGTTAACACTAAACTTAAAATTTAAATTTTGATTAATAAAATTTCATTAACACAAAGCTGATTTACATATTAAATTTTAATTAAATTTAACTTGAGTTTAAGTGCTTAGATGAAGAAATTATTGACATTTGAAAATAAATTAATTTTTTGTTATTTTGTAAATATTTAACATAAATTTTCAAGATTAATAACAAATTCAAAGCTTCCTAGGCGAATGCAGCAATCGTACTCAGATCCATGTTGATCCATGATATTATTTATATAAATTTAAAAAATTTTTGAATTTCCCAAAAATAGTTTATTGCAGGCAACCACAAAAGTCAATATTTTTTTATTATAAACGAAAATGTTTAACTTTCAGTTAAAATTTGAGTTGTTAATGGGAGTTAAAAGTGCTATCAACTTCAACCTTAAATTTACCTAAACGTCTGTTTTTAATATATCTGTAAAATTTGGTCTGGGAACATAGGGGCACTTTTTCTTTACAACACCATATATAACGTTTAATTTTCGATACAAAACAGCGAAAGAAAAACATTGTATATATTTCCAAAATATGCAACAGTGTCTTGTATCAACTTTGGTAGAAATGGTACCACTTATAAAAATAATAATGAAAATGAAGTTGAAGATGACTGGATATTTTGATATGTCTAGAATTTCGTTATTTCTTGTATTTTAGATGAAAATTGTAAACATGAAAACCCTGGTCATTGTACAAGCATTCACAGAACCTTAAGAAATATTTTAAAGAAAAATGCGTTATTTTTTATTAACTTAGGGCCAGGCCACACTGGCGTTTTTAACACGCACGTTTCTGCTTTTTGAACCAATTAGGGCCTGGCCCTAAGCAACCACTTTTTAAATTGAATTTTAAAACCTTTTTGCAGTGTTTTGTTACGGAGTAATCTTATACCACGCTAATTACACTGTTCTGACAAATTTAAAGGATTTTTCTTTGCAATTTTTATGAAATGTTTTTTAGAATTTTTTTCTGCATCTTTTTAGCATATTTTAGCATTTTTTAAGTAAAATTCTAGCATTTTTTCTTCATCAGGTTATTGGCAACACTGGTGCAAGCATACATGCGAACTCGCTGTGTTTTTTTTTTTTTTTGTTATGATAAATCACAATTTGTTTGTCGTCGTGAAATAAGTTTGTCACTATTCATGCACTATTTTACTTATTTTTTCACTAAACTGCTTTTATTTAATTAAAGTATTAATATTTTTCTTTAATCGTATATTTTTTTTTTGTAAAATTGTTGTAAAAATTTTAGTTTTTCAAAATAAATTAAAACGTCAAACAGTTTGTTTTCGTTCGTTGTGTTCGTTTTTTATCAAGACAAATTTGTCTGAGCTTGAGCTCTGACAAAATTGTCAAGACACTGCAATAAGACTAATAAATGCAGTCTATCAGGCATGTGATGGAAAACGATTTTGAAAACGAAGCACTTTTAAAGGTCATTTTTAATACACTTTCCATCCAATTTTTATAATTTTTGTGATAAAATTATATTTAACAAAGAAATGTATTTATAATATTTGTGGTAAAGTTTTCTTTTAATAAAGAAATATTGTTAAAAAACGCCTTTTAAAATAGGATCGTTTTCGAAATCGTTTTCCATCACATACCTGCATACCTGATAAATTTTTATCTTGATAACGATTTGACATTTATCATGATAAAAATGTATCAGATATAGACTAACTCTTACAATAATACATTATGATCACCGTTGTCAATTCGTTGCTTTTCGCACTGTTTAGTGCTTTTTTTTTGTGACGGTGCACACTCTGGGTTCAACTGTTACCAAAGTGGCGCTTAATTGAAATTTTGAAATTAAGTTTTCGTGATAAAAATTTATATACAGTAAAGGAGTTCAAAATTCTTTATCGCTATTCAAAATTTCATCTATCTATGTTGTATAGTTACTACGGAGTGAACTGTCAAAATCAGACAATGTTTTACTGTTTTTACAAAAAGTAAAATTTTAGTAGAAAAAATTGATAATTTTGTCTAATTTAATATGCATACAATAGTGTGATTGTGGTAAAAAATATGTGTGGAAATACAGTCAAATCCCGATAATTCGCACCCCGATAAATCGTAATTCCCGATAATTCGTAATAAACTGTCGGTCCTTTGATTTGTAAATTTTCTTAAGATCAGTTTGTTACATGAATAATAAAGAAGAATGTCAAAGCGCACGCATAAAACTCGGTCGGTATTACAAAAACAAAAAATTTTTGCAGCCATTGACAATGGAGAGAAAAAAATAGACGTTGCTAAGCGATTTGAAATTGCTCCATCAACTCTTACTTTAATCCTTCAAAAAAAAATTATTATGCAAATATCTTCAAGCAGTAAGCTAAAGCGCGAAAAACTACCTGAATATCCAGTTTTTTTGTTTTTATCGTTTTAGTAAATAAATTGAAAAACTCCGTTAATTCGTATTTATTTTATTTTAAACCCGTTAAATCGGAACCCCGCTAAATCGAAAACCCCTATAATTCGTAAGAAATGGCCGGTCCCACAAAATTAGGGTATTTTTCATATTTGATGGACCAGAAGCTCTGACTTGGTCGAGCTTTATAAAGATTTTTATAAAGTGCGGAGTCTCTATTATGATCAGAAAAGTGGACAGTGCCACTCCCATACAAAGTAAATATTCTTTTTCAACTACTTCTACTAAATCGATTGTTATGGGACATCGCACACGCATTTAGTTCTCGTGAAAATACTATATAATGATCAGAAAAGTGGGCAGTGCCACGCCCCCTAAATAAATACATTTTTGAGAAAACTTGCACAAACATTAAGTTTCAGAGACAATACAACATTATGAGCAGAAAAATTAATTATTGTGATACCTGAATTAAAAATTTCTATAAATTATATTTTAATAAATTCCTTCTAAAATTTTTGTTTTTATATCAACTCAACTTATAGTGAAGACGCCTAATGTTTTCACTATAGCAGGCAATAGCATCATATCAAACCGATTATATTCTTACACTACTGGCAAGTACTCGCACTTACTTAAATAAAACTCTATCCTTTCTCTATCCTATCTGCGAGGCATTAGACAAATCGTATAAACTTTTATACAATCATGCAAAAGAAACAACAAATATGAAAACATTTCATAAGTGAAAAGGCCACAACAACTTACGTTTTGTGCCCGTAATCGTTCTTACTGTCTAATAAAAATCACAAACAGGGGTTGGTTGCTTAACTGCTGCTGGATTCATCACTGCAACCAACCTAGCACAGATGATGTACTTCAGATGTTGTTCTCTAAAGGACTTTGATTTAAAAAAAAAAAGAAGACAACAACACACATTCAAACACTTAAGACATAATATTTGCTTGTATTCATATAAATAATGTTTTATGTTATTTTGTAATGTTGACAAAGTAAATGATTAAAGGACCTAGCGAGCGAGCGAGTGAGTAAGTGGTGAGTTGTGAGGTAAATCCAATATTCAAATAAACGCGACATGTTCTTCTTTACAAATAAATATAAAAAAACAATTCAAACAAACAAAAGCATTTTGTTAAAAGAACATTTATTTTATTTGCTAAGAACACGATGTCAAAACTAAATTGAGTTTTAATGTTGTCAACGCAAAAGATGCAAAATATTTTATGAGTGGATGGATGGATGGATGGATGGATGGTTGGATGATGGGTGCATGAATAACGTGGTTGAAAACCCATTCAGCGTATAATTGACCGAAAATGTTTTTATCGCTTTTGTATTTGAAACAAAAAGAAGAAAACATTAAAAAAGGTATGGGTGAGTTAGAGAGCTCTTCAAGTACAATTCGCCACTTGTATTATGTATCAATTTGTTTTGATGGGGGCGCTTGCCTTTATTTACACTAAATGGAATTATCCACAGATTTACTGATTATAAGCTGTAATTGCTAAACATTTAAGGCAACACTAGTGTAAATAAATTTTTCGTAAATAAATATAAATTGAAATTGAGACTTTGTTTTACTATTCTTTCTTATTCCAAATGCTTAATCTATTGAGACTATGGGCAACAATGAATAATTCTTTTGTCAGATGTATTGCAAATTGCTTAAAAAATTTTCATTTATTAATATTTATGCGTAATTTCTATAATTTAGATAAATTAAAATTTGAGAAAGTAATAAAGTAATTTCAAAAATTTTCGACACAAAACCGAGAGTTCAAATTTTTAGCCTCTCCGATTATAATGGAATTAGAAATATATATTCTATTCTTACGTGCGCATGACATGGTGCAAGAACTAGTAGTATATCTCTTATGGTTCCTATTTTATAGCCGTCTAAGCCTGGCAATCTCGGCCATTTTTAAGAAAAGTTCGTCATATTTAAGATTGAATAACTTTAGAGCGCCTCATTAGATATTAATAATTTTGGTGTCATTGGAAAGGTTTCAGTGTCCTCTTAACAAATATTGACTAAAAGGAACATATATTCCTGCTACAAGTGATTCTAAAATTTCAAAGTATCCTTTATCTTTAAATATAGTGAAAATGGTATTTTTATTTTTTTACGGAATGCAACCAACTGACAGGTCTTTATTGTTACGCCTGGTCTTGGAGTAAATTTTACGAAGATAAATGCTCCACGAAAAGTGGGTATAGGGTTTGAAAGCACTATGTACTAGACATCTGCAGCAAGCCATTTAAAACGCTTTTTATATCACACTATGTTTTTCCAAATCGTGCTTTGATTTGACTTGAAATGTACATGCTAAGTCATCATACCATACAAAAACAAGAATGATTTACAAATCACAGGCTTATGAGTAATAAGTCAAATGTGTGTAGAGTAATAAACAAGAAATGACAGTAAATCATTTTTGCTTGTAAGATATGATTTAAATTGCGTGTCACACATATGTATTTAGTGTTATATTGCCTTTTTTGGTTTTATGTATGTTTGTATGTGGATTTGTACATATTTAAGTGTTATTACATACATATATATGTATATGTATGGGTCAAATCTAGTAATTGAAAATTTATACCCTTCTTGTTGACAGATTTATCTAAAATTTGGATGACACCTTTACTGAGTATTGCCATTTTAGTATTTTCATGGCTTTCAGTGCTGCCATTGTTTTCCGGCAAACTTCTGAGATTTTTGGGAGATTTTTTTTATCAGTTTGTGGGAATACGGGGAACTTCTGGGATTTAGGGAGAGTTTTTGTAAAAGTTTTTGGGAACCCGGGGAACTTCTGGGATTTGAGGAAGATTTTTGTAAAAGTTTTGGGAATCCGGAGACCTTCTGGGATTTAGGGAAGATTTTTGTAAAAGTTTTTCGAAATCCGGGAAACTTCTGGAATTCAGGAGAGATTTTTGTAAAAGTTTTTGGGAATCCGTGGAACTTCTGGGATTTTGGGGGGAATTTTTGAGATTTTTTGGGAATTTAAAGGAATTCTGTGATTTTGGGGTAGATTTTAGCCCAAGGTTTTGAAAATCCGGGGAAGATTCCGGGAGATTTTTGTCGCAGTTTTCGGGGAATTCTAGACCGATTTTGTGTCTAAGGGTGGTGTTCTTGCTTAGTGAAGGGGTCTCTGATTAACATCAGGTGTCTCGGCTAAATTCTTGAAAAGTATCACCTAAGTATCTTCCAGACAATATTTAAAACAGTATTAATTTTTGTAAAAAAAATATGTCTGCTATAAAATACTGTTTCTTAATATTATTTTTTAATATATTTTCTTCATATTAATCTTAAAACGGCATTTGTTTTTGCTTCCATACAATCTAAGCAAATGAGAAGTGCGATTTATTTGTTTCAAATCATTTTGATGATTTAGAAGTACTTCTTGGTTTTTGTAGGTGTACTCTTTTGATTTGAGAGAAACAATTCATGTAATAACTTGATTCTCACGAAGCAATACATGATTTGATTGTCTAAAAACTTTTGATTTCATTTGTTTTGCTTTGCTTTGAGTTTTAGCAATAGGGTGAGTGAGTTTAGTGTTATGAATTACTGTGAATTGAAAAGCAAATGGCTTGTTGCATATGACTACTATATACTGCCGCTCATCTGATTATGTTCAACATTTCAACCACACTTTTTACCAGTTCTCTCAAAAACTATTGCTCAAACTACTAATAAAATTGCGTCTATTATTAAATGTTTATTAAATTTTTAGCTCTGTTTTACGATATGACATACTGTGTTGTCATATCGCAGTGTTGTCATATCGTAAAAAACTTACGATAAGAATGGCATCGCTGCTCGTATGTGTTAAGCGAGTTGTCATTATTTTATTGACAGTACGACACCTTGCTATCTATGTTATCAGTGGTCCCAGATGTAAACATTCAAAACGCCAATAGACATATATATTTGTTTGGTGCCCTCTGCCAGAATCAGTCGTTAGAAACTTGCAAATTTTTGTGTTATATGGTGTTATTAATAAAACTAAACTTAGCTTAATAAAATAGATAGAACTCTTCCTTTTGCCTCTCTAACATTTTTATATTTGTTATTTCTATTTTCATTAAACGCAAATTATTTACAATTATAGAATAGAATTGTATGAATGAAATAACTAAATGTATGTATTTCACATAAACATACAAATTTGTATGTGATATGAATTCCCAACACGTGTTGACACTCAATAATAACACATTCGCAGAAATAAATATTCGTATCATGATACGAGTTGGGGCACGTGCCGCCAGTTTAAATTGCCTTTGACTTGAGCTAAAAAATAAATATTAGAGAAAATAAAAGGATGTATGTACTTCCAATAGCATCTTCCTAACAACCAATATTGTTTTTCCAGCAAATCGTACAACAAATTGGTATGATCACGTCCAGTGTTTGTAGGACTTATTATCGGCAACACCATCAGTTAGAAAACAAATTACATGACACTCACACTCGCACTAAAGTATTTCGAAGGATGTGGCAGGAGATGGTGGAAAGTGTTAACAATAATATGACAATGATTACAACTAAATATTTATATTTTTTTTATTTGTATATTTACTATGTTGTATATGATGTAGTTAACATTGTTAAAATTACAATGTTATTGCCTTTGTATGATTACGATTTCCTTAACGTGTTATTTCTTCGTCCCCTGCCTCTATTTTATAAATGCATTTTCCAGATTTGCGTTTCTGTTAAACAAAAATGTCAACACGAGAAGGCATACATAGAAAAAAAATAAAAAATAAAAATAACGATTAAGAGGAGAACATGCTTTATAAGAAAATAATGTTCTTTAATGTTCCATCGTTTGATTTAATGAAATTCCAAGTGTTACTTGTATTAATCATTAGTTTCCTGTTTTCTAACTTGTTTCTTTTTTTAAGGACTTAAGTGCGAATTACAACACCATTTGCGTTGACACGTGTATGTAAACATTATTAAATTTTCTTTTATAAAAAACTTGCTTACGAAAAAGATACGTTTGTTTGATATTAAAATAATATTGACAAATAACGTTTAGATTAAATTTTTATCAAAATTGCAATTTCAATGACAAAGTAAAAAAAAACAATGAAATATTGGCCATATTGATACTGCACGATACTTTATAAATAAAGTAGTGTAGCTTTAAAACGGTTTTTGGCACATTAAGTTTTAAATCAAAAAACTCTTGTGGAGAAATGGAAATAAAACATGTAATAATTAAGTTATGTATCTTTAGTTGAACGGTGCGGGTTAAATCCAAAGAAATTTAGTTATTTTGGCTTGAGTTCGGTTTTAATTTAGTTTTTCAATTAAATTATATTTTTATTTAGAGAAAAATGTGAAGCATGTCGGCAAAGAAAAATTTAACTGTGCGGAGGGTAGAACTTGCATGTTTCGAGACCTCCCGTTCTCTCATCAGAGCTCTTTATCAATTAGACCACTCGACCAAAGTCGGTAGTTTCCAGTTAGTAGTGGAATATCATTTAATTTTAATCAATTCATGCTGTCACTCTTAAAGTTGTTTTTTCAGATTTTTCATGTAAGAGTGACAGCATGAATTGCTTAAAGGCTCTGATGAGAGACCGGGAGGTCTCGAAACATGTTAGTTCAACCCTCCGCGCAGTTAAATTTTTCTTTGATTCACATTTTTCTTCACATTTTTCTCTAAATAAAAATATAATTTAATTGAAAAACTAAATTAAAACCAAACTCAAGCCAAAATAAATAACTAAATTTCTTTGAATTTACAACATGTAATTTTATTTGAACTGAATAGATTTAAGTTGAAAATTATTATTTCGGCTTAAGTTCATTATTTGAGTTTATGTAAATTAAAATTATTATTAATAGCTTCTTTATACTATCTCACAAGCCGTTCGACTTCTGTAGAAAATGCAACCATGATGTAACGAGATTATGGAAAGATTCAAAAAAGTAATAACAACACCGCTTGTGGGATAGTCTAAAACTAGTTTAAGCGTGTAATATTAGAATATCTTATCAGATTAGCAGAACGTATCACTCACTACTACTGATTTCTTCGGCCGTTACACCATCTCATGTACATGGGCATTTCCACAATAAAGTCCATTTTTTGTCACGTTACGTCACCAACTATACTTGTTTTTTAAAGAAAAACTTATGTTTTATTTATTTCTTTGTATTTCGATGTAGAGCGTAATTAACTCTACATTTAGCAAAAGATGGGAAAATCGAAAATAATGACTCTAAAATACAAACTTAATTTTTTTTTGACGTAATATGACAAAATGGCGACTTTTCTTTGGAAATGCCTATATCCTTTATTGATTTGTACACGGTCTCTCATCCTCGAGATCGGGAAAATTTTTGTTTCGTTCCCGAGGGTCCAGGAATAACTGATGCGACAAAAAGGAAACTCTTCGAAAGCAGCGTTGCTATGTTCTGTTGTGCACGTTGAAAAATTAAAAAATCAATAAAAAATAAAATTTTTGTTCAAAAAACTTAAAAAGCTGCTTATATTGATTTTCCATCGAAAGGAAGGGGGTTTTTGGGCCGTACGAAAAAATACAATTTTTAAAGACCACTCTAACTTAAGTATAAAATCAAACCAAAAAAGTTTGACTTAAGTAGAACGAAAAATCAGAAAAATTGGAATGAAGAAAAATAAAGCAACGGTAACACTGGGAATTGCTATGGTAAAACGGTAAGTTATCTATCATCAACTTAACTGATTTCATTCTCGTATGCAATTTTCACGAAAAGTTTGTATATATAAAAATTGAAATCACATTGAGAAGAGCCATCTCAAAAGTGATGATAAGCATAATATATATCAGCACTGATGATGGATAACGGTTTACGAAAGCAGCGTTGCTTGTTCTGCTGTGTACGTGGAATATTAATAATGCCTAATTCTTTCTGAATATAATGTTACAAACCTTAGCCTAATAATCAATTTGGATTTACAAGCAAATAAGTTCGAAATAATCAGATTGCACACAGAGCTTTAATTCAACCAATGTTTATTTGTGTGTGTTTACTACTGTCCGACCGAAGCCAATGGAAGCAAATTTTTAAGGCCGATGCCAATGCTACGTTGAGGAACCCCAGATTGAATCCTCTGAGGTGTGTTTAGAAAATTACCTTCTCTGATGATAAATTTTCGTCCAGTTAAATAGTTTTTCAATAGCCTGTGAGTGGTAGAGAGTAAAATTTGCTTTAATTACTGGATTAATCCTTTATGCCATACTTTATCAGAAGCCTGTGAAACATCAATAAAGAGAGCAGAACAATATTTCTTTTCTTCGAATGGTAGAAGTAGCTATGAAAATCTTATGAAGAGCATCTTACACAGCGTCTTCACGAGACATTAACTTTGATATAACATGAGAGAAAACATCTGCAGAATAATAAAAACAAAATGTCGATTTTTCTCTTAATCTTATACTAGGAGAAGACGTAATTTTCCTTTTCCTATAAGATTTCATTTTACGCAAATGCTCATCGAGTTAACATGCACTACTTTTGCATAATTAGTTATTTTATTTTTAATTTTTCGCATAAATTTTAATTTATAAATCAATTAAACACATTTATTCATTTATTTAACACAGAAATTTTATCAAAAACATCGCTTTTCATTTATTTTAATAAACACTCACACATACACACTATTTTATTTTCATGTACATGTGTTTTTTGACAGTTCATCTCATAAGATTGTTGTTATAAGAATTCTTATAACAACGCTCTCATAAAAATTTTTATAACATTGAGATAACACTAATTTGAAGTCTACACGTAACATAATTCTCTCTGCGATTGAATTTGACAATCTCATCTTACATATTATGTTACGTGTAGACCTCAAGTTATGAAGAACTATGAAAATCTTATGAAGAGCAGAGATTGAAAGATTTCATGTACAATATACATAATTGCTCATTGTGTTAATGAAAATTCATTCATTAATATAATACAAAACATTTAATGAAACCAATTCATTGCCTGAATGAATGATTTTCATTCAGTGTAATGAAATAATTTAATGCTGGCAGTAATGTACTGTCGAGTTGATTTTGACAATCATAGTCAATTCTGTATTTTTGTTCGTTAATTTTGAGCCTAAATCGGTTAAATGGTTCGTGAGATATCATTGTCGAAGAAGTTCGAGAAGTGTTCTTTTTAATTACTCTAACAGACCTTTTCACAATGTATAGTATGATCAAGAGCTAACGTGGACTTTAACCACAAGTTTTATATGCCAAACTTGCCGTTAAAGTCCGCCGTAAAACTTCTTGACAAATTGATCTTCAGTATTTGCGCAAATTTTTTCTAAATCGGTTAAGTGGTTTGCGAGATATTGTTGTCGAAAAATTTTACAAATTTTTTGTTGTTTTAAATTACTCGATAAAATATGGATTTTCCAGCTCTTTGAGCCTAAAATTAGCGGTCAACCGTATCACATATATTTTTTAGGATTCAGTATACCAAAAGTGTAAAGAACCCCTATTGTTTTCGCTGTCTGTCTGTCTGTCTGTCTGTCTGTCTTCACAGGCTGTTTTCTCGGGAACCGTAAGAGCTGCGGACCTGAAATATTCACAGAATATGTAAAACGTTGGCCGCTACAACAACAAATATATGCCAGTTAAAATTAAAGGGTGTTCTAAAGCGAGCAACGAAAAATGTTGAAATACTAATGTAATATACAGACACTTATATATAGACACTTTAAATGTTCAAAGTTAGTGTTAATTGGTGTAGTCTGTAGGGTAGACTACACCAATTAATACCGATATTTAAAAAAATTAAAGGGTGTTCTATCAGTTAATGTAATTTTGACTAGCTAATTTAGACAATTTGCTGTATCTTGGAAACGCGCAAGAGGTAAAATCTTGAAATTTTAAAAAACGCTAAATACTAAAAAATTGCAAAATTAAAAAAATGTCAAAACGAAAAATCGCCAAAATGAAAAAAGCGCTTTAAGAAAAAAGCACCAAAATTAATAAAAAAATCGCTAAAACGCAAAAAATCATCAAAACTAAAAAGATCGCCAAAAAAACTAAAAAAACTAAAAATATCATCCAAAACGAAAAAAATTTACAATAATTTAAAAAAACCACTAAAACGAAAATAAAAACGCCAAAACTAGATAAAATCGCTAAAAACCGAAAAAATCGCCAGAACGAAAAAAAGTGTCAAAACAAAAAAAAAGTCGCTAAAACTAAAAAAAAAACAGAAAACCGAAAAAGCGCCAAAACTAAAATAAATCGCTAAAAATATCGTCAAAAAGCGAGAAAAAAAATTTTAAAGAACGCTCAAACTAAACAAAATCGGCAAAAAATTGCAAAAAACGAAAAATCGCAAAAAAAAAAAAAAAAAAACAACGAAAAGTCACGAAAATGGAAAAAAGCGCCGAAACAAAAGAAAAAAATCGACAAATAACTTCAAAAATAAAATAAAATTAAATTAAAGAAAAAGCACAACGAAAACACTGCCAATATGAAAAAAGGAGTATTCATACGGATCCCTTCGTGAGCGAGTCAAAGTCGCACTTTACTTAAATTATTATTTAATTGTATTATACATATTTTTTAATGAAAACAAAGTATGTATGTAAATAATAACTGATATACAGAGGAGGAGCTTAGTACAGTAACTATGTAAGCCACAAAATAAAAATATACAATAAATCGACTTCAAAGTTGAAAAATATATTTCAAATTATAAATTACTAGAGTAACGGCCGTTTTTACAATGTAGAACTAAATGTTAACATGGACTTTAACGGCAAGTTTTGTATGCCGGACTTGCCGTTAAAGTCCACGTTAACTTTTAATTGTACATTGTGAAAAGGGCCATTAGTCGCATATCTCTCTAGTATACTAAGCTGAGTTTCCCATCAGTAGAACTCGTAGCCGTTCGTGAAACGTTACGCAAACGTGAGTGGGCGTATATGAAAATAGTTTTTGCGTGCACGTTTCCTGAAATATATAATCGGAAAGTTCCAAAAGTTCCTTTGTCCTGAGTTAACATTTCTGTTTAATTTTTAGAAAACATAAAAGAATTTCTTTTCATGTATGTATGTACATATGTGTTTCACCAGTCAACAAAAGAATATTTATGTAGTGTTTGAATTTTGCTGTTGTTGCTGTTTTTAGTATTTTGATTTATTATTTTAAGGATAATTACAACCACAACACAGCAGGAACTATTTATATTGATTTACTTTGATAGGCATCGATTTGTAGTCAATAAAAATATAGCCGCATGTATCAATAACACAATCTTATCATCCCACATCTCCATTTTTGTTAAATGGCAATAAAAACTGGATCAACTGTTCCTTTATTATCATCATACCCAGTCGTTTAATAATTCAGTCATTTCTTTCTTGATTGTGTTTGGAAATTATTATTGACTTGTTTCACCTCACTTTCAATTTATGCATGTGTGTGTATAACTGTGTCTGTGTAAGTAATGCATGTTTAGTGTTTGCTATAAAACTACACTGAAATCTAAAGGAGTCGTCTTCTTTACATTTCTATTGTATTTGTTTTGTTTAAGCCTCTTGTTTTGAAAGCAATAAAAACTGAGCAAAAGTTATTTGCCACATTAAGCCTAAACAAAGAAATAACACAAAAAAAGAAAATAAAATAATAATATGTACAAAAAACCAAATATAAAATCCCCTCTAAGAGTCCTCTGGTATTTTCTTTTATTGCTAAGGATGCTGATGCTGCTGCAGTTACAGCTTCTTACCATTTCACTGAAAAAAAAAGAAACAAGTGTTTTCGTGTGGAATTAAAAGTGGGGTTGACTGTCGATGCTGGTGATGGTGGCATAAAATATATAGGGGCGGTTTTTTGTTTTCTTTCCGCAAAAGGACTTGAGTTTAAAACATATCCTTTTGTTTATTGTTATGATTGTTATATTGCTGCTGCCACGACTGCTGTTGCTGCTACTAATTCCAAATTTCACATTGTTGTTCTTGTTGTTGCTGCTGTTAATATTATTTTTTATTGTTGATTTGTTTGTGCATTCATATATCCTGCCATATACTCTCCTCTCATACTTCATGTTCTTATGTGCTTATAATATTATTGTTGGAACAACAACAACCACAGCAAGAACAATCTCTGTAGGCCTAGTTGCTACCGACGACATCTTCATCGATGATGTCTTAAATACAATCACTGATTTGAGGTCTAGCTTATTTTTTCACACATTTAGAAATAAGTATGACGACAGGTTGGTATACGTTGTCGTATATAAGGAATTTATTCCGACAAGATTATAAAAATTTGTGATACAAAGCCTTATTGACGACAAGAGTAACAACTCCATCTAAGTTGTCATGCTTCCCACAAAACGTGTTTTTGTAAAAATATTTTTGAGTATATCGGTAGGCTAGTAAGCAGCGTGCTAGCCTATCAATCAGTGTGGGGGGTAGTGCGATTCGATTATTACATTTTTAAATGTTATTATCAGGGCTCGGACTTTCATGCAATTAAAAATTGGTTTTAAGCGCTTAACAAATGCGCCTAAAAATTAAAAATATGCGCAAAATATGCATTTATCTACAACAAAAGTACCAAAACTAAAATAATATGAACATATTTTTTTAAATTTTATATTATTATTAGAGATAACAAAAATTACAAATTTTAAAAACCCCCGATGCAGATGACGCTATATCAAAAGTTTAAGAACACTGTCGATCAAGTCAACTTTCAAACAAAATTTACTAAATTAAAATCGATCTAGCCGTTTGGGAGCTACAGTGTCAAAGACACACAGATTCAACAGGATACATCTAGAAAAGATGTGATATCCTCTAAACGGCTGAGCCAATTTTATTCAAACATAGCTAAGAACGCTCTCTATCAAGTCACCTTTCAAACAAAAAAAAAAACTAAATCAAAATCGGTCCAGCCGTTTGGCCTGTACGAGGGCTCGTACATCCGCACAGATACACAGACACACACTACAAACTTATAACACACCTTTTTTAGTCGGGGGCTAAAAAGAACATAAAACAAACATAATTCGGTCTATTATTTAATGCAACCGAACTTTAGTTTCGTTGCCAGCCGGCAACTGAAAATTATTGGCTGCTAGAAAGGCACTAAATAGCAACTGAAGTTTACAGCTCTCAGTTGCCAGTTGCCATCAGTAGTATAATTTTCAGCAACTAACATCCCAACTGAGGCTCAGTTGCCGTCAATAATCGGCCTATTAATATTTTTTTCAAAAATTGAGAAATATGCATTAAACAAATTTTTATTACTCCAAAAACATGCATTTAATGCCAAAATATGCAAAAATATGCACTTACCAGCAAAATATGCAAAAATATGTAACTACAAATCGATGCCAAACTACTTAAAATTTGATGATTCGCATAGATAATTAGTCAATACGTCTTTATCTATCACCATAAAAAACATGCATTTGCATGAAAGTCCTACCCCTGGTTATTATATATCAATTGACGACAATTTTAGTAGCATGTTATCAACGTTATAATCAACACCTTCTGTGCCCTTTGTTCGATAATGTCGCCAATAGTTGGCTTGGACTGTCGTCAATTTGTCGCCGGTGATAGATACTTGTTTCGCACATGCATCGATAATGCTTCGAAGACTTGGCCTACGGGGATATTATACACACACACACAAACACAATTTGAACGTTTCATTCCTTCATTTATTGTGTTCAATTTGGAAAAAATAAGCTCTAAAGGATTATAAAGGAATGACGTGTTGATGTTCAGCTTTTGATGCGTCAGGTTGTTATTGAGGGCTTAAGTGCCGCATCGAGTTGATTTATTATGCAGCACCAGAATTCAATTAAGCATAATGATTGTCACTTGTCCGTATGTTAGAAAAATTCTAAAGACTTTTAATTTTTATTATTATTACTTTTTATTGCTTCTGTTTTGTTTGTGGTTAAAACATTTATTAAAGGATTATAAGGATTTTGTTTTCTTGTTTGGGAAAACATTTTTTTTTGTTTTGACAGTACATGCGAATATATTGAACATAAATATATGGATGATCTTTTTGAGGAACTTTAAATGTTCATGATATAAATCATAAATAATCAACTGTGTCACAGATTTCGTTCGGATTGGTTTTGATTCCGTAGTTGTCATTCCGAAAAAGTACATTTTTGGTACTTTAGATTCCGTTTATTTTGTATTTCGTTTTTACAATAATAAAGATTTTATATCTTGAGGCGTTTGCTTACTCTTGTTTTTAGATGCAAAGCTCACATTGCGTTTTTTTTAAACATGAAAAGCTCATTACCGAATATTTATTACAAAAGTGTTTTCCCATTCCACTTTGAAATTTAAAAGTGGTTCGATTACGAAGAAAATTTTCGTTTTTCGTTTTCTGAAGAAGTAACTTACGGAATTGAAATCACTTCCGATCGGAATGGTATTCTGTGACACGGCTGAATATAGCGGAGTTTATTGTCAATCGAATAATTTAATTTCAACGGCCGATTTTTTTAACCCCCCCAAAAAAAGGGAAATTACTGATTTCACCCCGATTTTCAAAAAAATCGGACTTTCATCAAGTTTCGAAGTTTTGAGGTCCAAGGAAGCTATTTGATGATGTGCGCATGGTTGTATGTATGTGTGTATGTGTGCAACCGTGGATTCGGGTGTAGAAAATTAACGTTGAAAGTATCCTTTATTAATATTGCAGTGCTTTAGAATACTAAGTGTCATACCCATTCCCACAGGACCCACCCCATCCCAATCAATAAAACCCCAAAAATTTACAAGCAGTATCCCCGCCTGTATGTATGTAAATTTCTCGAAGCTCTGGAACGACTGAAACAAAATTTTCAACATTTTTCAAATTTTAGCTTTAATTTGATCTTGTGAATATGAATCGATTAGAGCCGGGAAATTATTGAACGTTTTCGAATATAAGGTAAGGTTTGGTTAGGTTAGGTTAATATAATGATGTAAGCGCAATGGGCTGTCCACATGCTAGCGAGTACACCGGATCGGAGCCCATTAGGCCCATTCTGATGCCCAGAGAACTATCTGCACCGTACACATTCCTATGAAGGTCTGGAAAAACTTTCACAAAGGCTAACAGGCCGGCTAGCGGTGCATCTCTGAGACAGTCTGTAAGGAAAAGGTGAAGGTATTGTAGGATGTCTTTCTTGTTTGTAAGCCCTATATTTATTTTAAGCAGCTGAAGGGTTTTAGCTAGAACTTAGGCGTTGAAAAGAACTGGCGAGATTGGTGAGACGTGTAAAAGAAAACAAGAGAGTCGTGTCGTTCCGGAACGACTTAGTTCTATGGAACAGTTCCCTAATTGGGACGGTGCGGACTTTTTTAACGGTTCATTTTTTATCGTTTCTCGTTCCGTAATTGTAAACGGTCTTGAGGAGTAATTAATGTGTTTTGACAAACGTCAGAAACGAGCATTCAAGACCGTGTGTTACATTAGTTACGTTCACTTATTTCTGTGCACATTTTTCTATAGAGAATGATTTATTTATTTATGTTTATGAAAGATTTTATTATTTTCAAAAATTTATTGGTTGTTCTGGGCTATTATTTTTTTTACTAATATATTACGAAAACAAAGAAGGATGTTATTGTTATTATGTCACAAAATGAAAATAAACCATGAAATATGTTTGTTGACGTTTTCAAGAGCGACAGAGACGTTCTCTCGTTCATTCACTGCTCAAAGTAAAAAACGGATCGGTCGGAACGATTCCTCAAAAGGAACGATTTTGCACAACTCTAGAAAAAAAGGCAGATGTTGCCGAATTATGTGTTCAATACATGTGTTACAAAACAGAATGAATACTCTACAAGTACAAGTCCTGCAGGAAACGATTGTCTAGATGATTAAGCCTGCGCTTTTTCAGAGCTGGGAAGTCAGAGAAAAGCTGTTGGACTGACTATTCTTGTTCTCCTTCGTCGTTCCGATATACGACCTATCATACAATGTCCCATAATGACTCCAAACAGGTGTGTAAGCGACCTTTTTCCAAGTGTTAGAAGTTGCTTCGTCCTAACTCTACTAAGTGAGTGCCAGAGTCTTGGATACTCCACAAGTGGCAATGGCGGACACTTGAGTGCAGCTTTCCTTAGCGCCCACTTCTTAATTTCACTTTACAGCTCAACTAACAGAATATAAATATTCTTTTGTGAGTTTGATACGTCCAAAACCTTGCGCGTTCATCAGCCATTTCGTTCCCCTAAATTCCTTCATGCCCTGGAACCCAAACTATCTTGATATTATGCAGTTCAAGCAGAGCGAGAGATTGAACGCTTACCAGACCACCTATCGATTTAATCATCATTCAATTAAGAGCCCTAATAGCGGCTAGACTATCTACAAAATTGTCTGTTAATTCTTTTCGCACCTTCGGTTACGGTATAAATCTCCGCCTGGAATACAGTGGAGGTGCTGGTTAGCCTGAGCAAGATCGAAAGTTCAAGGTCTTCAGAGAATACCTTCGATCCAGTGGTACCGGCATTTATCTTGGAGCCGACCGTAAAGCCCGAAACTGCATAATTTCGTGTAACGTAATTTACCTTTCAGTCGTCCCTATTCGGGATCACGATTAAGAAGGGTTTGTCAAACATCATGGTGAAAGTCATGTCTTCCAAGGATTTGATACACTCCTACATTTAGTAGAATGATGTCATGTCCAATACAGTCATGCCTTAAATCGCCTGACTGATTCTAATGTTAGTTAAGTGAAGCACTGGCCTGAGGTGTTGCATCATTCCATCAGTAATATCAACAAATGCTATCCTTTAAACCTTGCATAGCATAGAGAGATATGTATTCTTGTCCATTGCCCTTCATCGGATAAGCGATCCGTATGTAACATCCAATGTAGGATATACGGCTTCATCCGCCATCTTTCCCCACAGGCTCTTTTACATGTATAGAAAGCTCACAGAGCTTTCATCAGAGCTTTCTGTCCTCCACATTACGTTTTCACGAGAGTTTGGATTCCAGTATTATGCTGAGGTATTCAGCCTCTTTCTAGAGTTCCAGAGTAATGCCATCCAAACATTGTAGTCTGCGTTCCGGAATTTTGTATTGTGTTGGAAAAATAACGTAAAAATCAATAAAATAAATAATTGCTTCAAGTATTTTTGTGCATGAGTGCATATTATATACAAATCTTTATCAAAATCAATTGACTATAAAATTTTCTCAGTGTTACCTATATAAAACTTCCTTACCGAACGTTTTAAAAAGTTAAATCCTTAGCAAAGTAGAAGACCGCGGTGTTGAAACAATAAAACGTACTTTAGTTAATCCTTCCAATTTACTGTTCCTTTATCCCGGTTGTCTGGATACTACGTTAAATACACTTAAATAGATATCAATATAATAAAGAAAACAATTACAAACTACATACTATTTCGTATACTCACTCCTGTATACTCCTGTCGCATATAGTTACGTATCATTACCAATCACAGCTTGAAATTACTTCACTGCCATTGTTAATTTATAAACATTTATTAACAGGGAGACTGAGTGAAAAACACAATCAAATTGCTTGTGCAGCGACTTAATTCGAACGAAAAAATAATATAAAAAGGCATGTTGACATGAATAGACCACATCCTTCTTATACAAAAATGAAAAAAAAACGACAGGATACGGATAATAATCCGTTTTTTGTCAGCAAATTTAGTAAAACACCAAAATAATCAAAAACATTTATACACCATATATACATACTAGTTAAATTGCATACATACATACATACGTTAAGTACGATATATGTAAATACACTGAAAGCAAAAAGTCCAAATTAAAAGAAAACATAAAGATCAATGTTGAATTTTTTATTCCATGAGATAAGTAAACTTTTTTCAAAAGATCTTGATATTTTTCAATATGTGGATGTTTTAAGACTATTTAAGGTAAAACTAAAAATATTTTTCTGAGTGTATTTTTATAGTGCAAGCAGTAGTAGTACTATGCCAATGGCAAACGAAGCATTATTGCGAAATCGGCAAAAGACAAATAAGAATTTGACACTTGAATTATTAAAGCACTTCGACATCAACAACAATATTTGTCGCAATAAAAAAACCAACAACAGCAACAGAAATAAGAATACAAAACATATAAATGTGCGCATGTATGAAACTATCCAGCAAACTTTTTGGTGTGCCGATTTCGGTTCGAAGTCGGTCAGAACGCCTCCACAATATGCCAAATTCGTATCCGAAATCGGTCAGAAAACGTACCGAAAATCATATGAGTGGTTGCCGAATTGTTTTAGAGAATTCTGTACGAATTCTGAAGGAGTTTTCTGAAAAAATTCCAAAAGAATTTTCGATATGTCTGAACAACGTCCTGTCGTATTAATGTTGAAGAAAAGTCGGAGCAAATATTAGAAATTTATCATAAATGTCGTATAAATCAAAAAATTTTCAAACTTCTGTGACTCTTCTTGTGCCATAAAGTTTTCTTTTTATTTTGTAAGTCTAGCTTTACACACAGCAAGTTTTCTTGCGCAAGTTTTTATTTTGTATTTGAAAGATGAAATAGATATACATACATATTTACAATTTGTATAACTTTCTATTTCTTTGTCCCAGCTCAATTAAGCTTAAAAACCTTGCCATTTATTCAAAAGCTCCTTAAGAGATAAATGAGAATTAAAGTAATCCCTCGACTTACGTCGCTATTTGTTACGGAAAATGGCGATGTAATTCGAAACAACGTAAATCGAATTTGATATTGCACATAATAAAAATTGGATTTCCATATATTTTTTCTTTTTATAATCGAAATAGGAGTGAACAAAAATTTCGTCGACCGTATAAAAATACCGAAAAAACAAAGATTTTAACTAAACTCTGTGATTCCCTGGGTCTTGCTTATAATTTGTAAGAAACTGAGGCGACGTAAGTCGAATGGCGACGCAAATAGAATTTGGAAGGCACCAAAAATTTACCGACGCAGATCGAATGGAGACGTAAATCAAATTTGATAGGTACAACAAATTTCATGACGTTAACCGAAACAACGTAAATCGACTCGACGTAAATCAAGGGATTACTGTATTAAGAAATATAAAATCAGACAATGTGCAGAAGCGACGGATAAACGTCGTAAGCTGTATGTCAGAAAATGTGTAGACTACTCTGTTAAATGTCTTACAGGAAATTACATTTTCTTTCCCTAATGTGCACACTAGTCTGATCTTAATCGGATAATATTCAGAAAATGTACAAAAACATTGTACGAGAAAACTGCCGAATATTCTGCTGAATGTCTAAGGGAATTTTAGGCAATTCGGTTGATTGCCTGGTAAAGTCTCAAAATTTTTTCTGACGCCGCACATAACGTCAAAACATGTTCACTGGGTGTGATGTATGTATATACTCATATGAGTGTTAGGTGTACTATATATGAATGAAGTTTTACATTCATAGATACTCTTATATTAGGATGGCATCTTATCTATAGAATCCTGAAAGCTGTTGAGGTTTTATAAAAAACCCCGATTAGAGCCCAATTTCTCGAAACTAGAAGTTACAAATCTACAAGTAAAATATCTACAGAGCAACAACACTTACAAAATTGATTGCTATTTTGTGAGTACATATTTTGCATTGTAACTTGTAGTTTCGAGAAATGGTCCCAAGGTCTTCAAGAACTTTTTTTAATTATCAAATTGTTTTAGTTTACTTTTTGTGAATAATCTATAAACGTTCAAATTAATCAATATTTTTTATTAACTTCACGCAAAAAAATGGAAAGTTTCAAATTTTAGCCCGATTTTCGAAAACCGTGATTTCATCAGATACACAGAAAGAAAAACGGCGTACTAAATTCGAGTATTTTCTACTTACTTTGAGTACGAGTCGTACTCAAAAATTTAAGTACGAATATGTGCATCGTTCCGATCGAATCCAAAATCTAATTAGCTCTTAACCTCAAAAAAGTACGTCGATTGCTGGAAATACCATTAAAATCGATTGATTCGTTCCAGAGATATCGTTGTAGAAATTTTTCCGATAAAAGTGTTACCTTGTAATTGACATTTTGGTCTAATCGATTTTTTATATTCAGTCAATTTGGTGGACTTGAGAGCTGGCTCAGGAGATGTCATTGTCGAAATTATATGGCTGTTCTAAGGATATCCAGCAAGGTCAATTGCGTCCCATATATATATATTTTTTTTAAATAAAAACATTTTCTGTTACCATCCTAATATGTAGGTATACTAATAAACACGGAAGTATAACGGCAGGCATAAAAGTAACTTAAAAAATAAGTTATAGCTTAATTATAATTATGTAGAATTGCAAAGAATTTTCAAGCTTTTGAAAAAATAATTTTGAAATTATTTTTTAAAAAATTGTTGCCATTTTAACCAAAGGGTTAATTTTTCCAATAAAAATTTTTTTGATATTATTTAGCATATTGCTAGCTTAATATAAAAAGGTCGTTACTTATTTTTTTCAAATCGATTTTTTCGCATATTTCTGTCGAAATATTTAAAAATAATGAGTTAGGGCATTTTTTCTTTCATAAAAATTTTCCACTTAAGTCGACCGTCTGTTATGTGGAAACCAGCCATAAGTGTCACAATAATCCGCCTGGTCTTTTATGAAAATCTAAAGTTTATTTTTCCCCATACATTCTCGTAGAGGGATCAAAATATATACCGTTATCGGCGCCGAGTTAGGACAAAGTTGTGTTTGTTAAGCGTTCTTGCTCATCAGTGTATAAATCTACTTGTTATAAATTTTTTTACCTTGCTTGTAACTTTTTTAAGAGACATTTGACCCATCGGGGGGGAGGGGCATCCTAGGCGCTGCAATGGCCAAATTTACTGCAGATATGTAGCACTTTTTTTAATGACAAAGGAACGTGTTTGTTAGATAGCACAATAAAAAAATTAGGAAAAAATCTTTAAGAAATAATTGTTTTTTTTTTTAATTAAGATGACAGATGACAAATCAGCCAGAGAACTCGTTGCTATAATAAACTCAATTTCGAGAAAACTGCAGATAGCATTATTTGAATATAAGCCCTCGATATACTGTACATTACAATCCATAATACTGTTTCGGCAAAATAGCACAAAATAACCTCTTACAAGCCCACCATTAGAAGAGATCCGGATTGACATTACTTCCGGACCACAAGTTCTGGATATTATTGACTTTTTTGTAAGCTCCTTTCCCGCTGGAAAGTTGATTTTAAAAAATAAATAATTGTTTAATTCAGAAATCGTCTTGTGTTAATTGTATCGAGTGTATTATATGTAGTATCAAATACAATAGTGTAAGTTTTGTTATTGTTAACTTTTATATAAATATGAAATACACTTTTACACTTTTCTTTTATATGTTTTGAAAAAGTGGTATTTAATACGATACTGAGAGACTATTTGTATTTATCTGGTTCCTATTTTAATCAATCAATACAAGATACAAGCCGATACAATATACACTGGGTGTTCGCAAACAAATAGACAAAAAATACATTTGATACAAAATGGACGTGCCAATTGTGAATTGAGCAAATAAATTTAATGGTTATCGTCGTATTATGAATACCACACAAATTAAATCTGATGTTATAGTACATAGCAACAACAACAATAACAGCAATAACAACAAAACAATATTCAAAACGAACAAAAGGTGAGTTGTTATGTCGAACAATATAAAATAAATTTGTTTGAAAACAATATCAACCAAGCAAAATATATCATCATTAATAAAAAAATGCTCATCCTCATTCATACTTCATCTACAACAACAGCATCACCGATAAACATTCAAGGATTCCAGAATCGAAAAGCATGTTTGTGTTTTTTTGCATAAATATATGTGATGATCCTGATGAAAAGGGGCCTTAACTTCACCTCAAGAATTTTCAGTAGATCCAAAAGATACCGTTTGTGTAAATTTTTTCAATTTTGAGATTATGCATGTTTTCCCCACTTTGCCCCCCTATACTCACCTCAGAAATTTTTCCGAACTTCTTTTTTTTTAATAACATATACAACGCGCGAAACGATTAGCTTGTCTGCGGAAAACACCAGGGTCTATGGCGCGAATCGAACCCACGACCTCTGGAATGACAGGCTAGCATCGCTACCACTCAGCCACAGAGGCACCTTGCGGAATATCTTTCACAATATTGCTAACGTTTCAAAGCTGATTTCAAGGTCGATCGATATATAAGGTCTGTGCATCAGCCCATATGTCCGGTAATTTTGCTGTCAAATTGTAGTGTATTTTACCAATCCACTCACAT
The DNA here is from genome assembly GCA_956483635.1 of Panzeria rudis. NCBI lineage: Eukaryota > Metazoa > Arthropoda > Insecta > Diptera > Tachinidae > Panzeria > Panzeria rudis. The sequence goes on from OY101450.1 coordinate 145,269,748, forward strand.
TTTAATATTCGCTTTGAGTTTTTCTTATAAATTTTATTACAGCACAATTCCCAAAAAAGCATTGATGCCAACTTGGACTCTTTTTTACGATATAACAAAAAACGATATGACATACTGTATTGTCATATCGTAAGTTTTTTACGATATGACAACGCTGCGACATGACAACACCGTGCATGGCTATCTTGGTGTTGTCATATCGTAAAAAACTTACGATATGACAATACAGTATGTCATATCGTTTTTTGTTATATCGTAAAAAAGAGCCAAAGTTGGCATCAATGCAAAAAAGTTGCTTTGTTGTATCAATTCGCCGATAAGTATACCTTATAAATCTACCTTGGATCTACATTGGCTAATTTATTCAAAATTATATTTTTACATTTATAATATTCAAAAATTCATATCTCGGTAAATTTTTGGAATTTCGCGGCATTATTTTCAGAATTTTTTCTAGTTTTAGGAAATGTAACTAACTCAATTTCGGCCTCCAGAAGATGAGGTCTCTTTTCATCAGGATCATCCCATATATTGATGATGTGAAAAATATTAAAAAAAACATCTCAACACAATGAAATGAATAAGTAGTTGTTGTTATAGATTGATGTAAAAATATATGGAAAAGATGAAATCGTCCATTAAATGGCTGGCAGGGAACTTTTTTTCTATTTATATCTTTTATTATTCCCAATAGAAAAATTTGAAGAGTGCTAAAATTGCAAATGCAAAGATGAATTAGAATACAAATGATTTGTATTAGCAAATGCGACAATATATCACTTCAAATAGTTAGTACTTTTTGTATGTGAATGACTGTATGGTTCAGTGTACGGATGTATGTATGTGAGCTTGTGTATTTGAAATACATATTAATACTTATGAAAATGATTCAAGTACCCTTGAATACTTGTTATTCTTAACAAAATTGTTTTTCAATTGATTCATATGAAAATTTATGCAGAAGGATGTAAAATAAAGCAACAACTAAATTGAAATTTTTCAATAAAATATTCTATAGAATCAAAAAGAAGTAGGATTGAATTAATGAAAAACGTAGTACTCGTGTACATATTATTTAAACTGTTTGGTCCTAGGTCGCCAAAAATGCCAATACTTTTGGGTAACTATGCGGGGAAAGCATTTAAACTACCCCATTGAGATAATTAAGCGAATACGTTTAAATGCCTCAGTTAGGTAATTATAAGAATATGTGTACATATAGAAAATAATTAAGAAAACCCTGCTATTAAATTAAGTTCGATTGGAGTCTATTCACTTCTCTTTAAAACTTTCATATATAGTCCACTGTTGGTTATTAAATTAACTTAAAAGCTTTAGGTATGTAATGGAAATCGATTACGAATGAAAATCGACACAAAAACGAAAAAAGTTGTGTATGAAAAAACGTTAAATCATATGTTACAATGAAATTTGTACATGTAACAGCTAAATCTAAAAGAGATAGCAATAAAAAACAATATATTATGCTGTTTTAAATTTTATCTCTACTGCTTTTATGCGGGTGCTAGACGGATCAATATTTTAGCTTCAATATATGTGCTTGTGTGCGTTTGTTGTGAAAATCAAAACCATTTTGATATTCTTGGATATTTCCCCTCCGTATATGTGTACATAATTTTTTCTAAACAAACGCAGACAAACACATATATTGAAGCTGAATATTGGACCTGTGTGGCATTCGCTTTAGAGATGACTTGTCATATCCTACCCTGTCGGAAAATATAAGTCGCATTTTTCAATTGCATTTCATAATCTCTCCAAATGAGCTACAAGTAAAGATGTGCGCAAACATGACCATAATCTCTCAGAGATAGTCAAAAATTTACTTAACTCTGCAGTTACACGTTCAAGAAATTCCTTTCAAGTTGATCACACGTATTGCTTGTTAAAACTACTTTAAATTGACGCTATGACGTAGGCTGTAAGCAACTTGATAGTCAATTTTGTTTTCAAGATGCCGTCGTCAAGGAATCAACAACGAAACAGTAAAACCCGGTTATAACGAATTCTCGGTTGTAACGATCTAAGTCTAAAGTGCCGACGTTTCGGTTGCCATTTTCATACAAAAATAATTCGTAATAGCGAATTCGTAGTTAACGAGTCCTCGTTTGTATCGAACTACGCTTATTACGAACTTGTCATAGAGCGGTTTTTTTTGCTGTTTGCACAAAGTTTGTTATAGCCGACTCTTTCTGTAATTTATTTACAATAATAGAGATCAGCTGTTTAAATTGAACGAAAAATTGAAACAAATCTTGAAAGCAAAATTGAAATCAAGTTGGTAGTCAATTTCCAATTATGTGAGTGTGTTAGTAAAAAAGTGTGAATGTATTGAAACTTGAAACAAAAATTGAAACAAAACTTGAACGTGTAACCTCCAAGTAAGTTCAATTTTCAAAGTTTTGTAAAAAAAATTCACAAATACAATTGAAAAATGTGAATTATATTTTCGAAAAGTATGGATCCTTGGCTACAATTTTCATATGGTCCAATTGATGTGCCCAAACATGGATATAATCTCTCAGAGATAGTCAAAAATTTACATGCAATTCTGGGCGCCACTTATGCCATTTCGGGTCCTTACCTCCTAATCCTACTCCTAACTCCTACTTCGTACGGGAGGTAGAGCTGCCCCACTCCTATCTCATCAATTGTTTGCACAGCAAACTGACTATAAATTAATTCACATTAAGTTTGAAAACTCTACTGATACAATTTTCCAGATATTAGTTAATCATTAATTGCTTTAAATGGGATGGGAGCATAGCTGCCAGAAATGAAGATTTTTTACGATATCACAAAAAACGATATGACATACTGTGTTGTAATATCATAGGTTTTTTACAATATGACAACACTGAGAAAACCATGCACGTTGTATGGCTTTGACAATGTTGGCATATCGTAAAAAACCTACGAGATGACAACACAGTATGTCATATCGTATTTGTGGCAGCTATGGCTGGGAGCTTTCAAAAGCGTCTGCCACGACCTTATAACCGCTGTAGGTATTGTATTTTGGAGGTAACAACAATTAAGTCTTTCGAAAAATCCAAGTGGTAGCCCTTAGAAAATCATGTAAATTTTAGTAAAAAAGGATTAAAAATGAGAGCTCTTCCCAAAAAAAAAGAACTTGCTAGATTTCCCGCTAGTAGCTAAAACCCTTTCTTACACACTAAACAGGTTTCAAAATCGCTAGATTTGAGGAGAAAATTGCTGAGTTTCCATAACTGATTACGATATGTCAGTATTAATCACTGGCGGTACTGCTAAAGCGATCAGTGCTATGCCTTCATCACTTTCACAGTCCAACACAATGACACACCAATGCTCATCAGAAAAATTCATGATGTTGTTGGCCAGCGTTGCCATTGTTGGTAGGTTCCCACCAAATTTGGTAGGAACTTTTTCGTTTGGTAGGATGGTAGGCTAAATCTTTTTTTTTACAGTTTTGAGAATATGTTTATACATAATTATTAAAAAATGTTTTCAATGCAGCTTGTAAAAAATTAAATGAATTAAATGAAAAACATTTTTGTCGATCCTACAGAATATTCTTTAGACTATGTCGTTTTCTTTTCTAAGCAAACTGTAAAAATTCTTTAGCTTTTTATGCAAAAATTGCAAATTAGCGTCCTTTTAAGATAAACATTTACTCTGGTAAGTGTTGATATAACTTGTAATAAATTCAGTGCTTCAAAAATTCATTCTATTGCAAATTTTCACTGAAAAGGATAAAAAATGTAGAATTTTTGTCTACAAAAGAAAGAGACAATAATTCAAAAAATGTTCACATCCATATAAAATTCTTTTTATTTATATTTTTAAATCCACAAACACAACCCGCGAAGCGATTTATGTAGCTTGTCTACAAAACACCCTGGGTCTATATCGGGAATCGAGTCCGAGACCTTTGGACTGACTGCCTAGCATTGCTACCAATCAGTCCATAGTCCGGATTAAGTATTTTTTGAGTTTTTTGTCTTTTTCTTAACGAATTTTTTTATTCCTTAATGATAATCTGATGCACTATTTTTTGATATATTAAATACCATGATACACATTTTTATCGATTGGATTTATATTTACATTTTTCAAAATCAGTTTATAAATCTGAGGAAAATCCCGATTCTAGATTTAGATATTTCTTTTTTTTTTCTTAAGAAGAATAAAGCGATCTGCGTATCCTTGAATTAATTCAGTGTAATTTTTTAATAATAAGCTGCAAATTGTAAAACTTAATGCTACTTTTGCGTATAAAAAAGTTTAAAGGACCTTCTTGAGGTATGACAACTTTTTCACTCTAAAATTAAATACAAAATGAACGGAATCTGAAGATGGTAAAACGAAAACGATGGGAATAAAAGTACGGATCGGAATATGTGCGATAAATCCATTAGAACTCGAAAAAATTTTATAAAAGATGTATTTCAAACTTGACTACCAGAATGCTTTTTAAAAAAGCAATCAATAAATTTTAAGAAACTGGTAAACTTTGAAAAATTTGGTGGGAAAATTTTTTTCCAATGGCAACGCTGTTGTTGGCTTGCTTGAAACTAGTCTTGAACTCAAGACCTCTGGGTTTGTAGTCATAATGACCCCTCAAAAAGCAAATTGTGGCTATAAATACGCGTTTTTTAATTTAATTTTGATAAAATTTTCATGTTTTATAATCACTGTAAAATTTTTTATCCTAATATTGACATTATTTTCATGTGCAAAAATAAATAAAATACATAAATAGGTATAAAAAGAAAATGGAATCAGGATTCATGTATTTGTATATTAACGCATACATGCACACATACATACACTTGCAAATAAGATTTCAAAACGTTAACTTTGTTATGTAGATAGAAATGGTTATCTGTCTGTATATAAGTTTTTCCTTAACAAAGTTGAAAAAATAAAACAGATTGAACTGGAAAAAATATAAATAAAAAATATTTAAAAAAATAACAAAACTAAAAGAATGAAAATAAACTTACGGTTAAAAAAACATTCGCACATAAAAATGCAAACTTGTGCATTTATAGTACAACAGAATTTAACTCGGTATAAAATAACAAGAAAATAATATAAAAAATTTATATATATAAAATACTCACACACTGTAGATAACAAATAGATACATATGCATACTCGTATACGTTTATATGTGTGCATGCATCCTGTTTAAATATTACCAACCAACAACAACAACAGGATAACTTAATAGATATGAATGTATGTACATATGTATTCATATTCATTCTCCCATACATATTTACATGTATTAACTAGATTTATATATGTCTGATATAAGGATACTCTTTTGGCCAAATCGTCGTAGAGGATATTTTCATCAACGACATCATTTCGACATTTGTCATGCACGATATTTGTCGATTACAGTTTCTTTTAAGACAATCTAACAGAAGCCGTACTCAAAGAATGGGTAAAAGAAAAACCACTCCACTAGTCATGCCAACCAGGTGGTAGATATTGTCCGCAAGCTAGTCTTGCAACGTTCAATTTAAAATTTTGTATAATATCGTTACAACAAAAAACTCTACTCTTCGTATACCAGCAAATGAACTTCTTGTGTATATTGTCGCCCAGTCTGTCACCAGTTTGAATAATTTTGATACATCCCTGCTTGCTAAAATTGAGCGACATTGAGCTGATGAAAAGTTCTGTCAGGGTTCCCAGTTTTATTGCATACCTTATTCCCCAATTTTCGATTTTTCGTCCCCAAAAATCCACAAAATAGCTATTTTCTCATCCCCAAAAATCCCCATAGTACCTTAAAAAGAAAATCATATTATTTCAAATGAAATACATATATGCGTGCCTTTATTTATTTAATTAAATCCATTTATATTGAATATTTTAGAACTAATTTTATTTCTACATATACCCAGCGGTAAATGGAAGGAGTAAAGAGGGTTCTATAAGGCCTTATTTAGCAGGCTTCCACTCCCATTGCATATTCATATATTTCTTACACGTGATGGCATTGCTTACCAAGGCCTTCCTCGACCCATTACTCAGTAGGCCTGATTGAATGCACTCTTTAGAAGGCCTATTTGCAGGTTGTACGTGGCATGCCTGATAAAAGACCTGTTCTGGGAAGGTCTGTTAAAATTCAAATGCACGTAAATTTTTTATCTGGGTATTTCTACAGTGGCTCCTATATTTCTCATTATCGTGATTTTTTTATTTCGAGCTTCTTCTTTCCATTCAAAGTAATTTTTATACTTATGAGGAATTGGACCTGATGTAGTAGCTGCAACATAAACGACATAATAGAAGCATGTATAATGCCCTTTGTGCGTAAATTTCAGTCTAATATACAAATTATTTGCGAAAAAAGAATACGAGAATGTTTGTTATATCCAAAGTACATTTTTTATCAAACAAAACGAAAAATCTAATAATAGAGTAAATATATGTATACTTTGAGTTATAAGTACATATCTACATATCGTTACTTTAATTTACAAAAAGCGTATCTAACATATAAAAAATTTTGAGTTTAAAACATACAACTTAATAAAAAACACGCCAAAGCTGTATTATATATATTTTAAGAACTATAAAATATATAGGCTGGATCCTTTCCCCAATCCCAAAAAAATCCACTATATGTGGACAAATCTACAAAACTGGGAACGCTGAGAGTTCTGTTACAATGTCTATTAAAACTTCTTGAATTAAATACTCTCTGAGCGACAAATTACTCAAATTGTTATTGTAGAACACGTGTAAAAAAGAAAAAAACGAAAAATATGTAGCGGGGATATCTCTGAGGATGTTGTCATTTACATGGTAATTAATGAAAGGATAGGTGACAGTGTCGCTCTTGTTGTCATGTATGAACTTAGCGAGCATTTGTTCGAAAATGTCCTCACTGATCTGTTTGAGCTGTCACCAACAGGTCATCTTCGCTTTAACACTGTCATGCATCGGTCTTGCAAGATGTCTGAAAGACATGGCCAACCGGTATGGCTTTATAACTATGCATGTGTGCGTATATTTGTGTGACATAATAAAATATTATTATTAAAAGGCACATCAAAGTTATAAAGGTATATACACAAAAAACAATCAACAAGAGCAAAAAATAAAAACCCAACTGAATACACTGAAAAAATTATTATACATAATTTCAATGAATGACATTCATTTACCCATATTCATTAATTTTTTGCAAAAATACGTTGATTCAATGCACACATACGTTGTTTCAATGAAAATATTCATTGAAGTTCACTGTAAAATTATTCATTGAAAGCATTCGTTGTTGTTATTCTGTAACCAAATTAATGAACAAGTTTAATGATTTAACGTACTAGTACATTAGGTCAAAATTAATGAACACATCTTTAAAACAATGAATTTATTCCTTGAATTTTTCGTTCAGTGTATAAAACAACTAAAACAAGACAGAAAGAAATAAGTTAAAGGTATAACAACACAAACACTGTACAATAACAGCAGCCAGCAACTAGCTTAAGAGGAACCCATCATCCATCAATTCATTCATTTATTCATCCACTCGTTCCATTAGCTCACTTGAAAATCTTGCATGTGTGTGTGTGTGGGTATGCTTGCGTTAAACCTCCTTACGAGCTGTACCTACTTAATGGAAGTGAAGTGGTAGCAGCATCAGCCGATGAATAATAAACAAAAACCCCAACACCAACAAACTGACGTGGAATGAACAACAAACCCAGTAAATATTTTCAAATATTTTCATGTTTCTAAAAAAAAAAAAACAATCGTTTAACAGGGACCGACCCATAACTTATTTTACAGAAATTTGTGTACCGTGGGCAAAGACGACCCTAAAAATAGTTGAGGGTGTAAAAGGATGAAAATATGGGATTGTATGTACGTGTTTGAGGAGTCTGACAAAAATATAAAATAATAATTTTCTGAAATGAAAATTATAGATTTGGGCAACGGCGCCATCTTTAGGACTCAAAACTGACACATGTTTCAAGCTGAAACAAGAAAAATCAATCGATTGACAAGAATTTTTTGAGTAATAAAAACCCCTTTTTTTTGAAACTTTCGATGATATTTTGCGAACTAAACTCTGCAACAGAATGAAACTTTTGTCATGACCTTTGGTGGTCACCACTATCTTTTTTATGATCGTCCCCTAACTACAAAAACAGTCGAAATTTAAATTTCTACGGATACGTTTTTTGTATGTATATTTTTTAATTCTGGATTTTATATCCAAAGAAATTTAATTATTTTTGGCTTGAGTTCGGCTTTAATTTAATTGACAAATTTTTATTTCTTTATACATGTCTTTCTCCAATTTAGCCCTTTTTGGCCTCTTTTTCAAAAATGTTTGCGCGTTTTGGGTTTCAAAAGTTTGCATCACTGGAATGCGGCAAATTCTCTCCGCGCTCAAAAGCTATGGGAAGTTTACATATGTACATACGCATATAGATAAAGCCATACGGTATAATTTGGGCAAACTCGTTCAGCAGTTCTTTTTAGACACAAACCTATGATCTAACCCATTTAGATTAATTGGGTCCAACTCATTCGAACTCGTTGAGCAGCTCGTTTTAGACTAGACTTGAGTCCAACTCGTTCGAACTCATTCAGCAGCTCGTTTTAGACACAAACATAAGATCAAATTCATTTAAGTTATATTGGTTTGATCATAGTTTTGTGTCTATAACGAACTACTGAAGGAACTCGTACCAAATCCATCTACTACTATTATTTGTAGCACATTAGTATAAGTCTCAAAGTATCTGTTTGTTAAATTCAAACAGTTTACTTAGCATGTGCATAAACTTGTGAAATATGTTAAAATATTTCATTTCCCAGAATTACAAACTTCGTAAAACAAAAAAAGTTGTTTATTGGATCATTAGTCGTCAGTCGTTTATGTTTGTGTGTATTAAAATGAATTGGGATTACGCCATTTTATGTTGTTGTTTCAACAAAATGATACATAAAGAAGGATGACTGTCTGCCATACGCTCTAAATTTTACCACATACACGCATACACTTCCATACATGTTTATAAAGCATGATTGTGTGCATATTAATATACACAGACATCCGCTTAACATTTTCTCGAACACATCCTTTGTTTGTTTTTATTTGTGATACAACAATCTCAGTTACATTCATCCCTTTAGGAAATTAAGCACCCACTCACACTTCCTCTGCCTATGAAACGACAACGTACAAGGAGATATGATTTTATATCTCTTTTACTCACAAGCTTTTAACCTGGATCAGGTCATCTCTGTCTTAAGCATTGTAACACCAGAGTGCTGAGTGTACGAAAGAGGATGATGACTAGGAGGGCGGGCAGTGGTCGCCGCATCACAGCTCAATGTTATTTTGGCATAAAACAACAACATAACAACGACAAATGCGAAGAAAACGACAGCGGTTACGGATAAATAAATGTTTGAGTTGTGTAGAAAAACAGTTTGTTTTTTTCCGTTCCGTTATCGTCGGAAGGGAGAGAGAGAAAAAGAGATTTTGCTTTGATGCTTTTATCACATCATCGTACAAAAAAAAAAATTATAAAATTCAAACGCACACACACACACACACACACTGACTGACTTACAGCCAACTTTGAGCAGCCTCTGCCTTTTTCCTTGCAAAAGTTTATTCGTTTGTTTGTTTGTTTGTTTATTTATTTGTTATGGGTGCAGGATTCCAACCAACCAACCAACCATCCTGTCAGTCAGTCAGCCAGCCAGGCAGCAAACGTTCACCGTTGTCTATTCGATTAGATAGACATTTGTAAAAAGAATTCCGTCGTTGGCAGACAAAAAGAACGTAGCGCAGTTAATGTCGAGTTGTTATTTTGGCGCGTTCCATCAAAAATTGCAAAATTTTTACTCAAAATAAATTAAAACGGATGTAGTGCAAAAGCTAAACAAACATAAGAAGACACAAACAAATTTCAACATAGAAAATTTCAACTAAAAAGCAAAGTGATTTAAAAGTGTTAAAGGAAATGCAATTTTAAATAAAAAGAATTTCGAAACAATAAAACACATTTTTCACAAAAAAAAAAAAGGAAAAATCCTCAAATATAATAAAGCACTTGAAATGAAATTTAAATTAAACAGCAAATTAAAACAACAAAAAGTTCCTAAAATTAGAACAACAACAAAAATATTAATTTAGAAAAATATTTTTTATTTTGAAAAGATTTCTTTGACTCGCCCGCCGCCTTTTAAAGGTTGTAAAAAAAATTTCATTGCGATACATTTTTCCCACGGTTATGCATACTTCTACGGATTTAGCTGTTGTCAATATAACGGGCTGTGTCCCCCATCTGACAAATGTTCCGCTTTCGCCACCGTCTCATTTAAAAAGACGTACCGCTCCAAATTTATCCAATTCAATCACAAACAACAATCAACAGCAGCAACATCATCCAACAATTCAGGAAGAAATAGCGTCGGCAAATGAAGATGCCGACAAAGTTAATTCTCCTCTAGTCAAACCTCCGTATTCATATATTGCCCTCATTACAATGGCAATATTGCAGTCACCCCAAAAGAAATTAACTTTAAGCGGAATATGTGATTTTATAATGTCAAGGTAAGAAGTTAGTTCCGGAATTTTGATATCAGAATATCGTATTTACTGAAAAATTCTTGTAAAATGTCTTATTTGCAAAATTTTAATTTTCTGTTAAATAGATTTCATGGTTTTAAGCCAATTTTAAATTTGCGTTAAATTGTAACCACTGAAAAAAGCGTCAATGAAGAGGAAATAGTTTCTTTTTCGTGATTTTAGTTTGCTAAAAATCAAACACTTTGGGCTATAAAGGCCCCATAGCAAGTCATGAGCAGAGAAAACAGAATTGTGCAATTGCATGTTTATTTGTGTGCAATGTATATGGATGGACGAATAAAAAGAAACGTTTTCGAGAAATTCGCGAAAAAATTTGTTTTTTTTTAGCTATTTTCAAACATCTTGATAGCTGTTCTTCTGAATTATATAAATTTTGAACTGTTGCATACACTCTAAAACACTTTTGTTGAAAATTAGGTCGATAATAGTAGGCAACACTTTACTCATTATTAACGACCTAATATTAGACACGCATTCTTTTTGTTGATTTTTGAACAAAATATGTTTACTTAAACAAAGAAAAGATTAGCGACGAAGCGGTTGGCTGCCTACAGCATCGAACCGCGACCTCTTGCCTGATAGTCTGGCGTATCTACCTTTCAGCCATAGGTGTATTATACTTTTTCTGCCATTTTATCCACTTGAACTAAATATGTATGTTTAATTTGTGAAGTAAAATTAGACAAATTATGTTTTTTTATTGCAAATACCTACAAAATCGATGCAATTTTAGACAACGAGAAATTTTCAACAACAATTTAGACAATCAGGTATGTGATGGAAAACAATCGTTTTGAAAATGATTTCAATACGATTGTTTTGAAAAGGTATGATGAACTCCGACCGATTTTAACAATTAGTTTTGAGCCAATCTCAAACTGTCGACTTTTTAAAAGCGCACTAGAAGGTAACACAATAACAATTAATAGAACTGTGGAAAAAATTTAGCAAAGATGATTGAAACACTATTAAAAGCAAATTTGAAAATTATTGACAAAAGGGATATAGCAAACACATCACACCTTTAATCATTTTCAAATCGTTTTTGTGTGTAAATCGTTTTTCATCACATACCTAAATATATGATCCCAAATTTTAAGTAATAAGTAATAGTGTAGATATGTGTTTTCTCTTTCAGCCAATATATAAAATGTGTTGATCGAATCAAAGTTCATTGAGTTATCGGCCTTAAGATTTGAAAAATTTGATTTTTTTTCGTTTTTTTTTTCAAAACTTAGCATTAAAAAAAAGTTTAAAAAGAATATCTGAAAATTTTTTTGACTCACATCTTAATGAAAATTTTGTTCCAAACGTAGTAAGCGTAAACGTGTTAATATTGAATAAAAACTGAGAAAGTTACAACATTTTTCAGTGTAAACAACTGAATTTTTATTCGTTAGTCTACTTCGAAAGGTAGACATACTGCATATCAAAATTTTAAAATTATGTGTAATTCTCAGCGCTGTATTCAGATTTGAATAATTTAAATTTTTTTGTACGACTTTTTGCAAAACAAGCGGAAAAATGGTGCTGTGTGGATGGAGTTTTGTGTATATCAATTTTTTTTCTTAATGCTATAAAATCATTAATTATTGATATTTTTGACTATAATTTTGCAGTTATATAGGAATTTACATACTAAGCAAAAAAAACTATGATTTGCTTCTTAGAATCGCCAGAACTCCTAAGAAAGTTCCAACAAATTCCAAAAATGGAATATATAAAACATTTGTTTTGCCCATAAAGACCACATTTTGCCAAGGCCCATAAAAAAATAGACATAAAGGTTTCTGCAAGTGGTATTTGTTTTTAATTCCAAGCTTTGAGATTCTAGAACATATAGCTCATTTACTTCAATAGTGTCATAAATCAAAACACTAGTTTTGCAGAAAACGGCTAAAGCTTTCATTTTATATACAACTTAATGGAAAAATTAAAGTACATTCTTCTTTCAAGAAGTGAGTTTACAAGATATTTTTACCAAATTTTTACACAATATAAAGAACGATATGATTATTAGTTTTGCGTTATTAACTCAAAAATCACGTTTTTTGAGTTGTGACAATATTGAAGTAAATGAGCAAGCAATATGGTTAAATTCAATATTTTGCTGCAAAATAGGTAGAAATTTTTATTTGTTGTCTATGTCTGTATGCCAGCATTTCATTGGTGCTTTACTAAATCATCAGTAGACTTCAACCCTATTTCTGACTAGTTTCAAAACTCTTACCTTAAAATATAATTAGGATTTTTTCTAAAATCATGTCTGTGACGATACCTTTTAGACATGTCGGCAGCCTATATTGCAAATGTGCCAAATCAAATTTTGGAGAGAACAAGTTTTTGATGGCAAATAGTGAATTAACATGTTCTCCATGTTGAATGAAGATGTCAGGACAAAAAGTTAAGTTTTGTGACTTTTGCAAACATTTTTGTAATTATGATATCTCAAAGTATATATTTTTTAGAGAAAATAAGTGACATACACAGAGAAAACTTTCTTATTAAAATCTTCGAAAACAGGGTTAATCTAAGATTTGTTAGCAGTTCTTTTTCTTCATAGGTTTTTCAGTTTAATTCAACATGACTTTACAATAACCTTCAAAGAAAATGTTTCCTGTTAAAATAACTATATTTCATTTTGTTTAATATTCCAGTACAGTTAAATTAAAATGAAATGGATACTAAAATAATACAAAGAATCATGTTGAATCAAAGTTATTTCAAGTTGAAACAACGTGAATATGCTATTGAAACAACACGAAGAATCATGTTACTTAAAGTTGAAACAACATAAATTTAATGTAACCATTTTATGAATTATTTTACTTACGTGATGTGTATTAGCATAGTCGTCAGAAAAATTTGCGTTGCAGCTAGCTGCCCCAGCCCTGATTTGAGCTCGGGCCACTTGCTTGCTAGTCAACGCGTTAACCACTGCAGCCACAACAGCCTCAAAACTATTTTACATATACACTAATATAAATGCCATCATAAATAACACGAATTTAATTTCAATTCAACATGATTTAATTGATGATTTAACATAAACTTTATTTGAAATTATATTTAAAATGAAATGTAACTTTGATAACAACGTTGTTTTAACAGTGAAAAATGTTAAATACAAGAGATTTAATTTTAGATTATAAATTTTTTCGTTTAAAATTAATATGAAACAATGGCAATTTTTTAATCAGTAGCAGAAAATTTTCGCTGGTAATGCGAAGTTTGTCGACTATTTACATTTACCCAACACAAACATCACATTGCATTGTAGCTATGAACAAAGCAAATAAACACCCTTAAACAACAAATTATTTCTTCTAAATTTAATATGATTTCCAATCAACATTTTGACATGTTGATATTACATTGGTATTTTTTTACGCGTGTAGTAGTTTAATAACATTTTGGTATTGGACCGAATTATTTTAAATCAATCAAGTCTTATTAAATAGAACAAGTCTTATTAAATAGAACATGTTGAATACAAATATACTAAAAGTTAAGACAACGAGCGGATAGTTTTTAAGATATAATCAAAATAAATCATTTCAATGTCTTTTCTGCTTAAAAACTAGAGCAATTATAAAAAAGTCTAAAAGTGGTAAACAAATTTACTTCGGGTGGCTTAATAGTAAGAAGTTATACAGTAAAAAATAAAATTTTGTTGTTAAAAATAAAAAGCATGCGGCACACCTACAGATTTGTTGAATTGTATCGTTTTGTATTGGGCGGGATTTCCCGGGAAATTGAAAAATCAATCCCGCTTTCCCGGGAAATGAACAAGTCGGGGAAAGAAAAACTCTAATGATTGCAGTGCTCTAATCGTTTCCTAAAGTAAAGCATTCGATCTAAAACGAACTTTGAGGGATTTTCCGCACAGTTAATGGGAATATTTTGCAAAGTTTAGTCAAATCTTAAGCTACTAGAAGCTGTAAAAACTTTGAGTTGTCACGACTTAAATTTATTAGAAGTCGACGCTTTTATTGAAACCCTGAAGGAGATGTTTTAAGAAAAATAAAAAATCAAAGACATTTAGATAGACTGTGGCCCAGGGTATGCAAAATTCGGCACAGCTGAGTAAGATACTGTAACTTGTTTGTACGTAACAATAAGAATGCTCCAGGAAATTTGGCAAGAAATATATGAAACATTACGGCCAGTCATTTATTAAATGATTTGTAAGCGTTAAAGTGAAATTTTTTAATAGATAATTACCCTAATAGTCGTCAATTAGTCTTTGTACGATCTCTTAGTGTGTAATAACTCCATACATACTCAATTTTCCCGAATTAACTTAGAAATTCTTAAAGTTTTGTTTTAGAATTGTTATTATATTCATTTTTATTTAAAAAGAATGTTTATATTAATAAAGCAATCATAATTTCGTAAATTTTTAGTTAATAAATTTACTTAATTTAGAAAATCAATTTTTTCCGGGAATCCCGAGAGTTCCCAGGAACGCCGTTTCCCGGGAAGAGCAAACGTCCGGGAAATCCCAAACCCTAGTTGTAACTTTGTTATTTTTTGTTCGGTATAAGCAATTGTACGCTTAATACGTTTGGAACAAAGTTTTCCTTAATGGAGCTGGACTTAAAATTGTTAATTTAAAAAAAAAAACTTAAAAAAATTTTCAAATCCGAAGGCCTGAACTCAATAAATTTTGATCCTATCATTAAAGTATATGTTTTGGCTGACAGAGGAGAAACATATCTATGCAACATTGCAAAATTTGCATAATTTAAACGAACAGTTCTCAAGATTTTTAGAAATAGCTGCGTTTTTCGCAAATATCTTGAAAACGCTTTTTCAGAAAAATAAATAAATGGTATATTCGTGTTCCCCAGAAACCCCAAAATAGCTCCCCAAATTAGATCAAAAACACATATTTTTGAAAAAAAATTTTTTTTTAACTATGTAGTGTAATTGTCCCGTACATTAATGGGTCGATTATGGATGGCAACCGAACTTCAGTTGGCTTACCAGTTGCTGAAAATCATATTACGGATGGCAACTGAGAGCTGTCAATTTCAGTTGCTTTTTAGTGCTTTTCTGGCAACCACAAAATTTCAGTTGCCGGCTGGCAACGCAACTGAGGTTCGGTTGCCATCCATAATCGACTTATAACTTTCTCTGAATATGGCTCTGACTAATTTCACTTTTGTTTGGCTGTCGGTAATATAACCAAATCTTGCATATACATTAGGATGAAGTAAAAATAGCAAAAAAAAGGTTCATTCTTTTAAATATCCCAACAAATAGCGGAAGAACTACAGAACTGTTTTAATTTTTAAATTCTAAATTAATGAGCTGCCAGCGGTTATAACATAAAATTTAATCATTACAGTACTTTCTAATAGATTATGAATTTTAATTTACTTATAATTGAATTGCTTTTTTATATTTTCTCCTCCAGATTCGCCTACTACAAGGACAAATTTCCAGCGTGGCAAAATTCCATACGACATAACCTCAGCTTAAACGACTGCTTTATTAAGGTTCCTCGGGAGCCCGGCAATCCTGGCAAAGGCAACTTTTGGACTCTCGATCCACTAGCAGAAGACATGTTCGACAACGGCAGCTTCTTGCGTCGAAGAAAACGTTATAAAAGAGCACCCGCCATACAGCGTTTTCCATTTACCAGTGTTTTCGGTACGCTATCACCGTTTTGGATACGTAAGCCAGTGCCACTAGTGCCAGTCCATTTTAATGTGCCCAATTTTGGCAGTAATCGTGAATGCTTCGACATGTTGCATGCACCGATGTCCGATGTTTTTGATACGACCACTTTGAGGGGCGCAGATAAGAAATTTAATTTTTTTGCCAACACCGATTTGTCCCTGTATCCCAATAACAATGGAAAATTCGATACGTTTAACCAAAGTTCTGTTATGACAGCGGACAGAGTGAGCAGTGGAGTTGTAAATGTTAATGGCACTAGTGAAGTGGATAAAATGAAATTGTATGCTTTTGGTGCAATGCCCCCAAGTGCGGATGAAAATGGTTTCAATAGTTCACATCTTCTTCAACAGCAACAATTTGAAAGAACCCATAGCTCGCAAGAGTCCGATGACTCAGATGATGATCGTATCGATATTGAAAGTCCCGATGAACAGGATTCTCATATTTCGGACTCGGTCGAGAGTCTTAGTACAACTCGTTTAGATGTTCAAGGTGAAACGGAAGATTTAAGCAATAAAATAGACATCAAACAAAATTTAAAAGAAGCCCCTTCCTGTATACTACTTTTCAATAATTATGATACACTGACCAACTCGCTAAACACAAAAGCGAATGCCCGTCCATTTAAAAATGACAACGAGATCTCGAAAGTCCGTGTGTTATCTCCGCCGCAAGGCCTCAATGACTCGGTTAATATAAAGAGTACTACCCTCCTACCTTTTGACTATGAACACACCCGTTCCACAAAGCACAGTAACGCAAGAGATTTTCGCATCGAAACATTAATAGGAAATAATAATACTAATAATAATACGACGACTGCCCTCGATGCGGCACATGGTTGAAATCATTCTATTCTAACGCTTCTTCTGTAAATATTTAGATCATGAAATCATTGTAGCGTGTAGTGTTTTAAAAGGCCGGTACTAACTAATGCAACTACTTCACTAATTTACTTTTTCTAATTTTCTTTTTATTTACATTTTAACGAGACCGATCAGCTGTCAAAATAATCTTTATCGAAAGCCGAAAACTAAACGATTACACAAAACCAAAAACCGTTATTATTGTAAATGTTCTTAATTGTCATATAAATAAATAAATGAATAAATAAGAGAAAAAAAAAACAACAAGAGAAACTTTTTAAAATTAAATGATGGAATTTTATGTATTGTATGTACATTAATGTATGTTTTGTCACTTTAGTATTTAAGAAATGTCTTATGTTATTAAAATTATTAAATGAAAAACAAACGAAAAACAAAGAAAAAGAAACTGAAATAAAATATTAACTACAGTAAAATATTAGAAACTATTTAAGTGTATTAGAAATTATAGAATAGAAATTTGTGAATATAGAGTAAAATCTTTTTTGACGATCACGTAAGTATAAATCAAGGTAGATCAGCACCAGGTAGTCGCAAGAGAATTCGCCGTGGAGAATTTAGATTTGGGCTGTCAAAAAAGCTGATACATTAACACTACTGACAGGCCAAATGTGTAAACATTTACGTAAACAGCTGGGCTCTTGCGGCCACCTAGTATGAATTCGCCTTGGTATAAATGTAGGCTCTGAAGTTCTATATGGGCGATTCTCATTCTAAACGTACATTTTGTGTTTTTTTACTAATGTAACTAATAGAAATATGAGAAAGGATCCTGAAATAAAATTATATATTGTGATGGTGATGTTCTAACATTTTTGTGTATTGAGCGTTACATTTGCTTTCACGGTTGTTCTGGGAATGATTTTTGCGAAAATCAATACACCACTAAAAATGAGTATAGGGTTTGAAAGCACTATACATCTTCTTTCTAAAAACAAAAAATTATCAGCCCAATTATGAATTTTCCCGTGGAGTTTTTTCTCTTCCCATTAATTTGTTCCCGGGGAAAAATCCTCCTATTCTAAAAAGCCGGGGAATAAACAAATAAGGGAGAAGGAAAAATGTGGATCAGCTTTTTGTTATTTATATTTTATTCTGCACTAACGCAAGAGTTCAGTAATAGAAATTAATAAAAGTTTTATGTTTTCATTGATAATAAGATTGTGTGTTAATATAAATATTTGTTTTTGCTTAAATAAAAAGTAAAATGTACAGCGCAGTCACTCAGAAGCTCTCGGAAGAACTTTATGCTGAGGAAGTGAAGCCAAAACTGGGCCAGGGCCAGATGCATTAAATCCCCAATGATTGTGTGTAAAAAGGAAGTTGTAAATTTTTTAAGCCTCAACAAATCTTCCATTTACTTATTATGTGAACTAAAAGCATGCGTGCAAAATTTAGTGTTTCTTAAAACTTTATTCCGAAGGCAGAAGTAGTTCATGTTTTTGAAGCGCATGTTCGCACGGCGTGGATAAAAATGCCTAGAACAAGAGAGAAATACAACATTCCGGTGTTTATTTAAACTTGTTGTCCTAAATGAATGCTTATACAATTGTTTCACAACATTTTTTAATTTGAATTTAAAATTTTTGCATTAGTTCCTTACAAAATCTTTGGGAAAAAAACTCGCAAGAATTTCTCCCTCTCTCTCATATTTAGAATACTTACTTTTTTCCCTGGGAGTTTTTTCCCGGCGAAATTGTAATTTAGAATAGGAGGAATTGGAGAAGAGAAAATTTTCCCAGGGAGATTTTATTTAGAATAGGGGAACAGGGAATAGGGAAAAAAACTCCCAGGCAATTGTTATTCATAATTGGGCTGTATAATTATCGCAGGACGAAATTAAAAGCTATGACCACTTTCAATTTTGACTTGGGCTCACATGGAAAATTAAAATATTTTAGCTTTTCTTTCTTTCTTTCAAATAAGACTTATTTTAATACAATCGACCAACAATGTCAAAAAAAATTCAATTTCTAATAACTTTTTTTGTAGCAAAATATAATATGTATTAGGAAATATAACAACCCACAGTGTGGTAGAAGCAAATATTTTTCAAAGCAAATCAGAAATGCATAAAATGATAATGTGTTCTCTACATCGTTTGCGCTGCTGTTAACTTTTTTTGCCGTCCGAAAATTTATAAATAAACTAATAAACTCTACTTAAAAATATTGTTAACGTAACGTTCAATACATTTTATACGAATTCAATCTTTTTTTCAGAACACGAAACTTTAAATATTTAGAAGCACAGGCATACGCTGTATTTTAGTGTATGTTGTTAACGCAATTTCAGTAATCAAACTGAGTAATGAAGCGTACTATAAAAACGTAACGTTCAATACACAATACTGCGGACAACAGCAATTTAAAAAAAAATTATAAGTTCTTTAATGTGTTGAATAAGAGAAACAAATGCAAATATTCTGAAACCGTTATAAATTTATTCTCGTTTTTTGGAAAAATGCATACTTTCTTAATGTGGCAAATCAACAGCATGCATTACGGACACCACATTTTGTATGAAGAGAGTATAAACAGTATTTTCGTTCATCGATTTTAACACATAATGAAAACCTTACGTTTAATGTATTAGATGTGCTCAGCACTTTTATGTAAAACTCCACGAGAATTAATTTCATGGAACATTGTAACCGTCTAGCGCTTCGCTGTGTGGGTCCCTTTCTTAAAAAGGGACAAAAGACTCCCCTTCGGCGGGCTGAAATATCCAGCAAAAAATTTCCTCATACAATTATGTTTAAGTCTTTAAAGACAATAAATTTTTAAACTCTCCAGTTGAGAAATCATAAAAAACCAATTGTAAATAAATACGAAATTAACCCTCAACACATTTTAAGTTTTTACTGATTTCTGGCGTTCCAGTTGAGTTTAGAAATTTATTGTCTTCAAAGACTTATAATAAAATTTTATGAGGATTTTTTTGTAGGATATTTTGGCGCGCTATCTCGCCATCGCAGGGTAGTTTTTTTGTCCCTTTTTAAGAAAGACCCATACAGCGAAGAGATAGAGGGTTAAAATGTTCCATTAAATTATTTCTTGTGGAGCTTTACATAAAACTGCTGAACACACGTAAAATATTAAACGTAAGGATTACACGATATCTTATACAAACTTTCTATAATAATAACCAAAAGGTGGGGTTCATGTAAAGAAACTCTTACAGTGTAATAAGGACACCCTAGGCTAATTTTGGTTAAAAAAAATTTTTTTTTAAACACGTTGAAGTTAGAAAAATTTTAATTTCAATTGGTAATTTCCGGTTTTGATCATGAAAAATTGCTCTTTTATATTAAATATTTTTTTTTTAATATCAGACGATTTCCTATAAGAATCACTTATTTAAATTTTTTTGTTTTCTTTTTTTCTACTTCGAAAAAATAATTTAAAAACTGTTTTTTAAAAACGGCAACACTTTCGCACTCTCATACAAAAAAAATTATTTTTGCATACACATTTATACCTACCAGAACTATAGTTAGCTAAATATCAAGAAATTTAGGTAAAAAAAATTTTGGGTTGTCCGAGCGCTTCAAAAATAATGCCCCGTATGCAAAAAAATATTTAAAGGCGAAATACAACCACAGCAACAACATTAAACATATTATAACTTTCGCCCGCTCTCGCAAAAAACAAAAATAAACAAATAAAATAAAATCAATTAAAACCAAGGTAGTTCAATAAGGTATAGTCTTCGGCGAATTGATACAACAAAGCAACTTTCAAGGTAGATCAACACCAGGTAGTCGCAAGAGAATTCGCCGTGGAGAATTTACATTTGGGCTGTCAAAAAAGCTGATACATTAACACTGCTGACAGCCCAAATGTGTAAACATTTACGTAAGCAGCTGGGCTCTTGCGGCCACCTAGTATGAATTCGCCTTGGCAACTTTTTTGTTCAAGCAATTGTCGTAACAAATTCACATTTAAATTTTTCTCAATTTATTTAAATAATAAATTTATAAACAAAGTTTGGCAGTTGCTGGAACAGTTAGCTGCGCTGATAACGCCACTTGTTATCAATTGCCTTGATTAAAACCGTCTTGAAATTCCTGTTTATTTCGAGGTGTTTTTTGGTAGGGAACAAATAATTTTTTTATTTTGTTTCAGTACGTTTACAAAACTTGTCTAGATAGTATTTAGTAGCATCATCACTAGCATTCTCCGTTTAATCCAGTTTAATACAAACATTTTGTTGCTTCCTCTGATATCTCAGATTCAAAAATCGCACGTAAGTGGGATATACATTACATACTTATGTATACATATATGTATGTAAGTACATACTATGTACACTAGACTGTCCCTTATTTTTAGAGTTTTAAATGCGTTCGTAATTCATTGCGTATAGCTACGGTGACCATTAATTCCATGGAAAAATAGTGTACACATATTATGGATTAAAAAACATAACAAAACTAATTGATTATTAGGCTAAGGATAGTAACGTTATATTCAGAAAAACTTGGGCCTGATTAATATTCCAAGGAACAAGGGAAGCAATTAACATCAACTTAAGTTTTCAACGTACACAGCAGAACAGAGAAGCGCCACTTTCCGAAGCCGCTACACTTCCTTCGTCAGTGATTACGTGTATTTTGTTTATCATCACTTGTCAGGTGGCTCTGTTGAATGTAATAATCACCCCTATCGCGAATAACAAGTGCAATTTATATTCCCATGAAATTATGATTTCCCTTCGAGGAAAAAGTGCTATCGCGAAGTTCCCGTGAACATTTTTCCCCGCTATCAGTTCTCAGTGAATGTAAAAAATTAAAGAAGCTCAATAAAATAAATTAAAAAGCAAAGAAATTTTAGTTTAAAATTAAAAAAATATAGAGCTAAGAATTGGAATTATCTTTTCATTCCAATCTTTGAATTTAGAGAGTAGATGTATAGTGCTTTCGAACCATACACTCATTTCTGTGGTGTATTTTTTTTTTCGCAAAAATCACTCCCTGAATAACCGCGAAAACAAATGTAACGCTCAATACAAAAAATGTTGAAAAATCGAAATATATAATTTTATTTAAGGATCCATTGAATGAGGCGAAAAATAAGATGAAAATATAAGTTTAGAATGAGAATCACCCATATGCATGCCAAAATACTTGAAAATATATATGAAACAATTATATGCGTCTTAAGAAATTTTATAATTATTATTCAGCCTGTTCATAGAATCCGATACGGAATTGGATTGGAAACGGAATTCCAATTCAATTCCTATTGTGAATGGGTTCATGAACGCAAAGAAATTGGTTTGTTTAAAAAGTGGTTATTACTGTTCAAAGTTCAAAATATCGTTTACAATGTTGTATTTTTAGTGATTAGAAGATGGGGAAAACATTTTCTAGCTATTAAATGCATAAATTCAGAAAATGATGCCAAACCAATCCGTATTGGATTCTGTGAACAGGCTGATTATTAATAATTTTTATATTTTTTGTTACTGTAACTTTTTTTAATAGCATGTACTATGTTTTTGTGAAATAGATGATCGAATAATTAGTCTAGAAATTCTATATGAAAAGCGATCTAATAAAATTCACGTCTCTAGCTAATTGGTAACGTCCTAGATTATCAGTGGAAGTTGTAGGTTTGATTCTAAGACTCTCATCTGATAACAAACCATAACATACATATGTATATGGGTATTTCCTCAGGAAATTCTACTTTCAGTCACGTTCGACCCCAAGCAATTATGTTGATTTTTTCAAAGCAACGTAAGTTTTTTTATACTTCTTCGCATGTTTATGTAGTCCGTAAGTAACTCTACAGCTAGTAAAATTTTAGGAAAAATTGAACCACACTGTTTTGAAAAACAAGCTTACTTTCTTGGTGTCGAACGTGACAGAAAGTGGACTTTCCTGTGGAAATGCCCATATGGTTGTATGTAAGGTTCCTATCTATACTCTCTCTTTTTTGAAACCATAGTAGCCATCACAAAATATGTTAAATATTTTTAGTTTTGGCCTTACTATTTTTTCTTGAGGTTTTATGTTTTATGGATATGTCAAGAATATTGGTTGACAAATGGGATAGATTGGCGCCTAAAATCACCATTTTAAAAGTAAACAAAAGTACCACAATATCCGAAATAAAAACCAAAACACAACTGACAAAAAACAGTTGTCTCACTTTTAAGATAGTTGTAATCCATAATAAGAATATGACAGCTACGACTCAACCAACTATCAAGTAAATCATATTAGGGGCCTTAATAATACAAAACCCTGATCTAATAATACAGGTCTGTGCAGCAGTACAACAAAAACTCCATCCTGCTGTGATTGTCAAAATAACTCTATATATAAAATATTGTTTATGTTTTTTTATATGAAGTTTGACAAACAAAGCATGAAAACAAACAATCAGCTGATCTCTTGCACAGACCTGTATTATTGGATCATGACAAAAACTTTGTACAACGCATTCTTAGAAACATCGAACATTGTAGTAGACTTCTTTCGAGGTCGTTCAAAAGCTTAGTTTAGACATAAACCTTTCATCAAAAGCTTCCGCAGCTGAAAAGAAAAATCAACACACATTTTGTCTAACACAGGGATGTGATCTCAATTCGTGGAGATTTTTTTCCGTCAACTGAATCAAAAATTAATGTTTCGATCAAATTATTTTTTATTTACGAAAGAAGTTCTAAAGCATGTTAATATTGAACATTCATAGAAAAATTTTGATGTACGGAGGATTGTCAGACTCTCAGTTTCGTGACTACCAAGTCTACTCGTAAGAGTCCTTTACCTACACTACCACTGACAGTGGCAACAACACTGTAGCGAAAATCTTACTAATTTTAGTAAGCTCAATTAACAGACTGTCGCCATCTTGTGGCGAGTCGCACCTATTAATTAACTTTTTCTAAATGTTCGGAACTTCACTAACTGTCTTTTCTTAGAATGTTCAACTCTTCTAAGCTTTTTCATTTCAGTCTTACCATTCTTTGAATGTTCAATATTCACATGCTTTAGAATTTCTTTCTTAAATAAAAAAAATAAAAATAATTTGATCGAAAGATTCAATTAAAAATGAACTTAAGCCAAACTAACTAAATAAATTGGATAAAAACCATACAGTTCGACTAAAAATTCATAACTCAATTACAAAAATTAATGTTCAGACAATTGTTTGCTCACGGAATTTTTGACATTTTGTTTTTCTGTAGTGTTGTGAATAGTTTCTTATGTTTTGCACGTTAATATTAATAAATTTAAGTGAATTTGCGTGAATGAAAACAAATTTCTCTACACAATTATTTTTCCGTGTAGAAATATATGCAAAATTTCGAACCTGAAATTCAGGCAGAACTGCATACTACGCTTAGAAGCGATAATATCATTATAAATTAAACTTGGGTCGTTTTGTACCAAAACCTATGATCGATCGAGCTGATTTAAATTATACGCATGCTTTTGAGCATTGAAAAATGCCGCTATACATATGAATCGAGACATAAAAAATTGAGTTAAAAGATGTAAATAAAAGAGAAATCACAAATTTCTGAAAATATCTTTGTTTGGTCCAAAAATTGCTTGTGACAAATTCCTTAAGGACACTAATGACAAATGTCATTTTAACATGTGTTCAATTGACGCAGGCGCTTTTCCACCTTCAACAACAGGAAGGACAATAATCAAAGCTTTTATAAAAATATGTTCAAAGAAAAAAGCTTTTACCAAAATAAAAGCTTTTATGCCAATAACAAAGCCTGCGCTTTAATAACTCCAACACATTCCAAAACGGAAAGAGACAACTAACTTTAAATTGCAAACAGGTAAAAGATATCAACT
The DNA here is from genome assembly GCA_956483635.1 of Panzeria rudis. Taxonomy (NCBI): domain Eukaryota; kingdom Metazoa; phylum Arthropoda; class Insecta; order Diptera; family Tachinidae; genus Panzeria; species Panzeria rudis. The sequence continues at coordinate 145,294,793 of OY101450.1, forward strand.
CTATTGGCAATAAAATACATTCCAAAACTTCGCACATATCGTCTCCCCCCACACAGAGAAGTCGATTTTTCGCATTAGAGTTACAATTATAAAATAGAAACCAAAGACAAGAAAATTATTACAACTTAGAAGAAAATATTTTGCAAAAGTTTAGCACGTCATACAAATAACATAAAGTGATAAAAATATAAAAGAGCAATAGTTCAAATGAAATTCAAGCAAAATGAGTTAAAAGATTAACAAAAAAATTTTTGATTAAAATAAACGAAAAGAAAAAATAGGAAATCAGATGAAGAAAAAACAATAGGTACATAGCGGAATAATACATTAGAGGGAAGTGAAGAGTGGGGCTTAAGCTATACAGCGAAAGTAACTATCGTCGTTTATTTAAAACTCCCCCACTCCAAACAACATCATCATTTCCATTATCATCATCGACATCACTATTGCCAGCAGCGAAGACGGCGACAACAACATCATCACCAAAAGCCACAAATTAAAGTAAACGACAAACGACAACACATTTTATAGTCAATTAAACTAGAAGAAAATCTTTAATTTATTTTCATACAATGTTTCAACGAAGTTTTCGTCCTTAGTTTTATAATGCGACAGTAAAGAAATAGAAAAAAAAAGAAATCGCAATGCAACTATTATCTCCCGCTTCCAAGACGGGTGATTGTAAAAATCCAACAATCCTTAAGTCCATATAACCAAACATAATCCATACCAAACCAAACAACAAACTTACGAACGTTTAATAACAATTGTATACACAAATACGTTCGTTCGTTTGCACTTAAAATCACACACACACACATACACAGCCTTTCAAAGAATTCGTCGTATTTAGTCCAAAGTTTTACTTTTGGATTGGAAACTAATGAAATCACCATCACTAATATCACAACTATTATTGTTGTTGTATCCAATGGCGTTAAGACGATACTTTATCTGTTTAACACTTTTAACTTGGCTGTCACTTTTAACAAGTAAGTAGATTGTTGCCCCCACTCGTTTGTAGTACTCGATTTCTGGAATAAGGACTTGTTACACTTTCCACTTTAGTTACCCAGTCAGTTAGAATAACCAACCTAAAGGTGCCTCATATGTACACACTGGAACGTCATACGGAACCAGAACCACTGGTGCTAGACTGTGAATATGAATTGGGGCCACGAGAGAAAGGATTTGTTCTTAAATGGCTGTTTAATAATCATTCAATATACCAATGGATACCCTCGGTCAAAGGATTTGCCATGGTAAGTTTAAAGATGATATATAAGAAATATTTAGTTTAAAGGAATTTTTGTGCGTTAAGGACAAAAAATCATCCCTTTAATTCAACAATATTTTTAATTATCAAAAAAAATTACTACATTCTTCGTTGAGGCAAAATGTGGACATTAGACTGGTTGTAAAAAATAAAAATAAATTTCAGCGCCCCCTAAAAGCTTTTCATTAAATGAAATTTCTTTTAATGAAAAAATAGCTAACTAATTTTATTTTTAATTGAAAACAAGCAACGATCTCAATTTTAAATCTTTCAAAAATATAAAAAATACTTAACGTTTTTTTCATAAAAAGGAAATTTTTTGAAGAAGCTTCAGAAAAGTTTCGTAATTGTTTTGAAATGACCAGTGTAACTCTTCTACATTTGTGGTAGTGCACGAATTTTGCAGTTTCCTTTAAATAAAAATATGTGGAATATAAATAGTTAAATGCGCTAAACTAAAATCCAATTTCAGTTTTATTCTATCACATACAGACTTTTTAAGGGTGTACCACATAGTCCCCAAAAACAAAATCCCCAAATCAAAATGCCCAAACATAAAATCCCCAAGCACAAAATCCCCAAAAGCATAATTCCCAAATTCAAAATCCCCAAATTCAAAATCCCCAATCACAAAATCCCCATGTACAAAATCCCCAAGCACAAAATCCCCATTTTCTGTGTGAAATACATTTAAATTAGGTTTAAAATCGCCGCGATTTTAAACCTAATTTAAATGTATTTCGCACAGAAAATGGGGATCTTGTGTTTGTAATTATTTCTGACACTAAAACTCAAAATAAATTTTATGATAAATTTACAAATATTTATTAGGTACGAGAAGTGGAACAAATAGTTAACTTATGAAAATATAATACAAAAAGAATTTTAACAAAATATCAAAATAGAATTAGAACTTTTATTAAATGGCTAAATACCAAAAATGAACTTTATATTAGGGATGTAACGATACGCCGTTTTGCCGATCCGATACCGATACCGATATTTAAAAATAAATATCGCCGATACCGATTCCGATACCGATACGAATATTGAAATTGAGTTCAAGTTTAGATTAACAAAACTCGAGTGCAATTTTTTTCTTATACAAAATTACAGTGCAAGAGATTATTAATATTTAAAATTTATATTAACCCAGTATAAAAAATTGGAAGTAATTTTTAAGGAGCTCCATTTTCTTTGCTTCCAAAAGATCTGTATTAAAAATATGCAGATAGTTAGAGAAAAGCAAGCAAAAATGTTAAATTCCCTTATAATTTTAAAAAATAATCTCCATGCTTTTTAAAAATCGATTTTTAAAGGATATTTATCAACTAATAGTCTTTTAAATAACTTAACAGCTTAATTATTAAAAGTCTTCTAAAAGTGTATATTTATTCACTTAAATTTACATGAAAATACAGTTTTCAATTTAAATTCGCATTAAAAAAAATTGTGAAAATGGGTAATTTTTTATCCTTTTTCCTTGAGGAAAAATCATTATAGAACACGGAAAAAGAATATTGTTCTAGCATCGCTTCCAATTGGGTGATTGGAAATCGAAAAACAGAACTTCTTGCAATGGCAAGGATATGTAAAACTAATTAGAAATTGCCCAAATTCGCAAAACTTCCGGATCGCGAATTCTACATTTTCATGACTTCTTTGTAGTGTCTTTTTTTTGCTGGAATAAGAGTTAAAAAACAACGAATTGAATTTGAATTCATGGTAAAATTAACAAAAATAAATAACTTTTTTACAAAATAACAGCATAAAATATTATTAATTTTTAAAATTGATATTAATAAGATTTAAAAAATAACGAAATCAATTTAGTTCATGGTAAAATTAAGAAAAGATAAATAATTTGTCAGAAAAAAACTCTGAAATTTTTTTAAAAGTATCGTCGTATCGACAGTAAAATATCGCCGATACCGATGTATCGGAAAATCTGAAGTATCGCCGATATATCGGTATCGGTATTCGTTACATCCCTACTTTATATATAATATTTTTAGTTTTCAATAATATTTTCATGAATTAACTTTTTGTTCCATTTACTCGTACCTAATAAATATTTGTTAATTTATCATAAATTAAATAAAATTAAGAACATACTGGAAAAATGGCAACAACTAAAAGAACACACAGCAATAGAGAAGAAATTATTCCTAAAAATACTACAGTTCTGTTTAAATGAAAACAATTATTTCAATTTTGACAATAAATTTTATCATCAGACGTATGGTATGCCTATGGGAAATCCTTTATCCCCAACTATAGCAGATATTGTACTTGACACCCTTTTGGACGATGCAATCGAAGAATTAAAATCAAAAAATATTAAAATTAAGTTTTTGACGAAATATGTGGATGACATTTTTGCTGTCATAAATAAATCTGACGAACTAATTATATTAAAAACACTAAACGCGTACCATAATAAAATACAATTTACGATAGAAAATGAGAAAAATAGTGCAATACCTTACTTAGACATTTATATAATTAACGACAATGGTACAATTATTACAAATTGGTACAAAAAGCCTACTTCTTCAGGAAGAATAATGAACTATCACTCAACACAGCCGCTACAAATGAAACTGAATACGGCCAACAATTTCATCAAAAAAGTCTTACAATTAAGTGACAAAAGATACAAAAGACAAAATATAAACACGATATGGGAAACATTAGGAAAAAATAACTACCCATCCTACATAATAAATAATTTAATTAATAAAATTCTTAAAAACGAAAATAAAACTTCCACAAACCAACAAACAAAAACAAATATGAAATTTTACAGTGTACCATACATTCCAAAGCTTACAGAAACAAAAGCACTACATAATATAATCGAAGATCCAACAACAAGAATAGCACACAGATCAAACAGAACTTTAAGAAACCTATTCACAAATAATAAAACAAAACTTGACAAATTAAAGATAAACAATGTTGTGTACGAAATCAAATGCAATGGAAATGAGAGAGAAAGCTGTGATTTAGTTTACATTGGGACAGCAAAAAGAAAGCTAGGGACGAGAGTAAATGAACACAAAGCTGATATAAGGAAGGGAAAAGAGGCGACAGCGTTATCCCTTCACGCAAAACAATGTAAACATATAGTTGATTTAGAAAATATAAAAATATTGGACAAAGAGAAGAAAGCAAATAAACGTTACACTCTCGAAAGTTTAAGGATACAACAAAAAATACAAAGGACAATGAATACAAAGGAGGATAAAGATAACACCAAACTACAGTATTCTGCTGCAATAGTTTAATTTAGTTCAAGTTCTGTGATATTAGCGTTAAGGTTGACAAATAAAATTTTGTGTAGTATTGTTTTTATTTAATTATTTATTTTTTATTTATACAAATTCTGTGTCGTGAAGTCCAGTTTTTTATTTATAAGTAATGAGTGATAAATATTAACATGTAAAACAAGAATTTGTAAGTTGAAAATTAATTGCTAAACAATTGTTGAATTTTAAATTTATTAAGCTATTGTTTTGTTGCTAGATTTTATAAATAAAATATACCCCTGAAGAAGTTTGAAGCAAACAAACGAAACGTTGGGTGTTTAAAATAAAATGAATTAGTTTTATTTATTTTTGGTTTGACCATCACTAGCCCGAAGGTAACTCCTACTATAAGAACATTAATTAAGTTTGGGGATTTTTTGGCACTTTCGATAAAGTTGGATTTTGGGGTTTTTGTGCTTGGAGATTTTGAATTTGGGGATTTTGTGCTTAGGAATTTTTTAACTTGGGGATTTAGTGTTTGGGGATTTTGTTTTTTGGGGATTTTGTGGCACTCCCACTTTTTAATGGACATGACTGATATTTCAACTAGATACATTACATTTTACCCTAACTCGAGAAAGGTATGACCGATTTCGATCAACAAAACGTCAATTTGCACGACAAAATTACCTTCGAATTCCCTTAATATAATCAACGCTTTCGGAGTTATTCACAAATTAGTATCGAAAAAAGTGCATTTTCATGAAAAAATTTCTAAATAATTCTTGCAAAAATAAACAGACTAAGAAATAGGCGTGGCACTGCCTACATTTTATTATCATTATTTTGTAGTTTCACAAGAAGTAATTGTGTGTGCGAAGTTTAATAATAAGAATCGGTTAAGTAGAAGTAGTTAAAATTAATATTTACTTTTCATAGGTGTGGCACTGCCCACTTTTCTAGCTATAATGTTGTATTGTAACGATAACTAAATGTGTGTGCAAGGTTTCATACGAATCGGTTTAGTAAAAGTTGTGTGAAAACGATATTTAATTCATATATGCGTGGCACTGCCCACGTTTTTAATCATGATGTAATATTCAAACAGAAGCTTAATGTTTGTACAAAGGTTCATAAGAGTCGGTTGAGTAGAAATAGTTGAAAAGGAAAGTGAATTTACTTTGTATTGGCGTGAACAAGTTGGACCCAAATCTAATTCATACTTCAAAATTGTTCGAAGTTTCGAATTTTCTTTTGAAATGATATCGATCTTATAAACTTTCTTAAAGTTGTGTCTCGACAAAAAAATTTATGATGCCTGTGAGTGAGAAAACTACTCTAGTATATATTACCCTATAATCAGTATTGCCAGGAGCTGGAATAAAAATAAACCAAACAGGCCAAGATATAAGACTAAAAAAGTCCAAAATTAACGTTTAAAAATTTACGTTTTAAGTGATTTCTGGCGTTAAAATTGAGTTTGCAGCTTTGCTTTTGTAAAGACCTATAGTAGAATTTGATGACAAATATTTTTATATAGCATTTCAGCCCCCTACATCGCAGGTGAAGGCGAGGTTTTCGTACTTTTTTTAAGAATGGGACAAAAACAATCATGCAGCGAAGAGCTAGAGGATTGAAATGTTCCACAAAAATATTCTTCGTAGTGTTTTACATAAATATGCTGAACACATTTTATACATTCACCGTAAGGCTTATAAGATATTTATATACCGATTCACTATAATAAAGGGCAAAGTGGTGGGGACTTTAGCTACCCCTTAAATTAATTATGTGCGTAAGCTTTCAAAACACCGATACATGTTTTTTTTGTGTTCTCTACCAGAATCAGTCGTTGGAGCTTTGTTATTTTGCAACAATTTAATGTTGTTGCATAATGGAATTTTTTCCACACTCCTAAAGAAAACTGTGTACTTTAAGATTTATTTTATTTTCTTATCATTTTCAGGGCATTATGAAATCGAAAATCAACACCGAAATTTTTACTTTGGAAGGTAGTCCGGGTGTCATTTCCATACGTCGGCCAGATTGGAATATGACCGGTGAATACACATGTTTCGTACAGACGTTCGAATCGACTGATAAACGCAGTAGTCGTCTACAAATAATTGGTAACATTTTTAACAATAAATTGTTGAACTTTGAATCGATATTTACACTTTATTTTATAGTTCCTGAATCGGACTTTTTGCTTGAAACCAAAATGGATGGTGCTCGAGAGAATGTCGAAGTTATGTGTGCCGTTCAAAATGTATTTCCCCAACCCATGCTGTCAGTTATGTAAGTAAAAATTTAAAAGGATCTTTCAATCTTGATTTTTTCCAACGTTGCAAAAAAGCGATCTGATAGAAAAAGTTAGCTTTTGTGCGTTTTCGAACTGACCAGTATTCCTCTTAACATTTTGTTTTAATTATGCTTGGAAGTGATATTTCTGCATATAAAATCTGAAAACTAATCTTTAAGCTTCATTTTAAAAATTATAATTATTTCGAACTGATTCGTTGTTGATAATTTGTATTAGGACTAAAGTTCGCCACATTTTCTTAAGAAACAATTGAGCATGAGCCAATATTCCAAGAATCATGAAAGAGATTTGCGTTGATTTTAATTCCAATCTACACGCGGAACAAAACAACGTTGTTTCCGGAGACCATAACACCGCCAACACACCAACGTTCGCGGTTGCATGTAAAGTCATCTTTTTTCTTAAGAAATCATGAATCCGAGTATTTTTAATTATTCCAACCTAAACCGGTCTCCAAATCATCGATAACCTAAAATTTAACATCATCGCCTGTTACTTGGAATGTTGTTTCATGTCCAATTCTTTCTGAAGAAAATATTACGAAATATTGTACAATATTGTAAGTCTTTATTCACAAACTTTTTTCTCTAACTCTATTCCTATGGTAAGAATGTTAGCTGTTAGGCCATGTCATTTTAATCACTAAATAAATTTTACTTCTACATATTTAAATTATATTATTTTAGAAATTATTAAGTCTAACTAAGTTTTATTAATTTATTTTCATAATTAGCAGATTTGATACAAAAATTTTGGATTCAGTATTAACACAAATGGATCAGAATGCCAGTGGCCTATATAGTATGACAGTTAGAACTCGTATACCTAGAGATAAATTGGAATCACCAACACCGATAACATGTGCATTTTTCCTACTTGGTACTAATTATACTAAAAGACGGGAAACTATTTTCTATGGTAAGTAGAGGTAAGGCCTGAAAAACTTTACTCGATACAAAAATATTTATAAAAGCTTTTGTTGGTGAAATTTAAAAACAAATTATTAACTTTAGCTTGAAACTTAAGGTATCAGTGGGTGTGTGTGTGTGTGTTTTTGTCATTAAAGTACCAAAAATTGGACAAAGCTCTTTTAGAATTCAGTTAAGACACAAACCAGTAATCGAACTCGTTTAAATTATATGGGTTTGATTATAGATAGGTGTGCAACTGAACTACTGAATAAATTTGTGTCGAGCTCGTAATAGTCCAGGTTAGACACAAAGCTTTGATCAAAGTTTTAGAAAATAGCTATTGTTTACTCCTGTGTTGAATACTTCAGATTAGACACTAACCGATTATACAATTAAAATGTGTTTGATCATTATGGATTTATGCATAAATAACACTCGTATCGAACTCATTCAAATTCAGGATTAGGCTTGGGTCCAACTCGTTCGAACTCATTCAGCAGCTCGTTTTAGACACAAACCTATGATTAAACCCATTTAACTTAAATGGAACGAGTTCGAACGAGTTGATAGAAAGTAACGTTTGATCAAACCCATTTAAAGTTCTATGACTTTGGTTAAGGGTTTGTGTTAGACTTGGGTCCAACTCGTTCGAACTCGCTCAGCAGCTCGTTTTAGACACAAACCTATGATCAAACCCATTTAAAATACATGGGTTTAATCATAAGTTTCTGTCTAAAACGATTTGTTGAGCGAGTTCGAACGAGTTAGAGCCAAGTCTAGTTTGTGTCAAACCAGAACTATAGAACGAGTTCTATACAAACAAGTGTACAATAAATGTCCCAAGTGTAAAACTCGGCTCCAACTCTTTCAATAGTTCGGTTTAGGCACAAGCCCAAGGGAAGATAAAATAGCAGAGCCATTTTCAAATCGAAATATGTGTAAAGGGCATCAATTCAATTAATTTTTTGTTATCTTATCGAGCATGGAGGCTCGATAATTATAAACTAATTAAAAAAAAGTTTTTGCGTATTTTTAAGATACAAAAAGCCTTAAAATTTTGTAACTTAAATTCAATTTTTTTCTTAAATCATTCCAGATAAAGCAACAAATATACAACGTAAATGGACAACTGTCGCTGTAGTAATGTCGATCGCATCTTTAGCTTTAAGCAGTTAGTTTGGATAATTATAGTAATAATATATATTATAAAAAAAGTATATTTGTGTTCGTATAGGATATTTCTATTTAGAATTTTAAATGAAAAACAAACCAAAAAAACGTAAAATAAATTTTGCGGTATTTTTAACGAAAGTGCTTATTTTGTAAATGCATGTAAATGTAAGAAAATAAAAAAAAGAAACAAAAACAAAACTATACTAAATACGAAAATGAAAACTTCTTTAAGAAACATTTTATCTAGTGTAAAATACGATTATTATTTTATTTTGGGAGGTTAAATAACCTCAGGTTGCTAAACAACCTGTCAAACAGCCCCACGATATCCAGATACCCACACACCCACCCACCCATTCACTCACTCAACATCCAAACAAACAAATTAAATTCCTTTATATTCCTTTTCCGTATCAACACTTGTATGGTTTCTTCGTTACATTAAACAGGCCAAAAACACCAGTTAGTGGAGTGACTGACTTGGGGAGTTTTTCTTGGGCTAAAATGGGTTTTTTTCCTTTCATTTCTTTTCTTTTAAAATATGTTTTTAATTTAAATTGTGTAATTAAAACCCTTTGAAAAAGGTAACCTTTACTTTGCGTCTTTATCATTAAGCTGTAAGAAGGAGAGAATGAAATAAAGAACGTAAGGAAGGGGGTGGCAAACAGAGTCTTTTTAATTTTAAATTAAGTTTGTATTTAAGCGACATGAAGCAAAAAGTAATTATATAAATGATAACAAATAAGAAATGTGATTAGAAAGCAAAAAATTTAAAGTATTTAAAAACAAAGCATGTTTAAGAAAATTCTTATTTTATTTACATTATGTAATGTTTAGCTTCCTTATCATCCATTTTGTAGAATTTTGGTTGAAATATACTTTTGATTTGAATTATAAATGGATAAAATTATGTGTTTAAATGAAGAGAAATACGAATTGTTTAACAGTTTTCAAGATTAAAGTTCATTGATAAAGATAACACTATACAACAAATTCAAACTCAAGTAAAATCGTTTTAGCCCGCTATATCGCCGCTGAAGGGGGGTTTTTGTCCCTTTTTTAGGAAAGGGACTAAAAGACCCATGCAAAGAAAAGTTAGAGGGTTAAAATAAGTTTAACAAAAATGTGTCTCGTGGTGTGTTACATAGAAATTCAGAACACATCTTATACCTTAAACGTAAAGATTACAAGATTTCCTAAGTCTAACTCTCCCCCTTAAATGAGTCCTAGATGTAAACTTTCAAATTGCACTTTTGGCGCCTTCTGTCAGAATTAGTTGTTTGAACCATGTTATTTATTTTATTATTATTATTATTTTTTTTTGTACAGTTAATTAATGTTTTTACTAAAAAGCTAAAATCATTTGATAGAGTTATTTCTATAATTTTCTTGAATAACAGCGTAAGTACACTTACGTTGATTTCGAGTTTTTAGTTCAAATTACTTTATTTGAAACGCTTTTTCCATGCGTGAAGAACTTTTTGTAATCCTTATTTTTCAAGTAAAAATATGAGTTAAAATGTTACTATTATGTTTTCGGTCAAAAATAAAGACAGTGGGAAGACCACCTGTCACAAGGTAAGTCACATGGCTGGTTCCCAAGGACTAGCATTTGGTTCGAGTTCTGGAACTTTATATGAGAGGGACCTGTCACTTTTAGATGGCGATGGCATTGGAAGGGGTCAATTTAACACAGAAAAAAAAGATTTGTAAATTCAATTAATTTATTGCTATATCAATTAAAAAATTAATTGGTTTTGAACCAACAACGATTTTTGTAAATGCAATTACGAAATTGTAAGTTAAAAGAAAATTAGAAAAATATGTTCAATTAAATACACCAGCAAAAAATTTGTTCAAAATTATTTCAATAAAATCATTGTTACATCAACAATGTGAATTTTGGATTTTTCGAACAAATTTTAACTATCGTTTGTCTGCGAAAAACACTAAATGTCTTTAGGCGGAATCGGACCGGCGACATCTGTAATAATAGACTAACGTTCTTACCTCTCAGCTACAGATCAATTCGTTATTCGGTACGCAAATAGTGAATACACACAAAACTTGATTTGGTTCGTTTCATTTACGTGTGTGCATTCTGTTATGATATAGTTTAACAAATAATTTTGTTGGGTAATTTAATTATGTAGAAAAATTTTAATAATTTGTTATATCAACAATGATGATAGTTAATTTTTTCACAAGTTTCAACAAAAACTTTAGTTTGCATTTTTAATCAAAAAAATATAAAAAAATTGTTGAATTTTTGCAACATACATGAAAAAATTTGGTTAGTTCAGTTTGTTGAAATAAAATGTTTGTGTTTGTGGTATCAACAACTTATGTAATTTGTTATATTAACTAAATATATTTTTGAATTTATATTACATATTAACAATTCGAATTGTTAGTTGTAGTTTCATCATATTTTTCCTGTGGACAAAATTAAAATACTCACTGATGGGTTCTATATTCAAACTTAAGGTACTTGTCCCGTGGTGATTTCTTTAATACTAGTCAAATTAGTGGATTTGATTTTGGACAATTTTGATTGTGCAGTAAGGATATTTTGTTAACATTTTTGTTCTAATGAAGTGATGTATTCTCTTTTCAACGATCACGACTCGGGAACATATTACATCAGTACCAATCTCAGCAGTCATACGTGGAGGATATGTAAGTGGTATAGAATTCCAGCAAGGATATTACGCTAGCTTAAAAAAATAACCTCAAAAGGAAGAAGCTTTCTAAGCTAATTTTGGGGAAACTCATTTATTTTTCTTAAGCAGAGTTTCGAGTTATTTGCTAAAAATCTTGAAAATTATTCATTTGAATAATATAAATTGTACAAACTCCTTCACCGATTTTTGAAAAAAAAATTGCAGACAAACCCTTTCAAACAAAAAAAGGATTTTGGAAATCGGTTGACAAATGACAGAGTTATGCAATGGGGGGAGAGCAAATTTCCCCCCTTCGGTTTTAGAAAAAAAATTATGGGATCAACGTCCAGGCAAACCCTTTCAAACAAAAAAATAATTTAGAACATTGGTTGATAAATGACAGAGTTATGCATGGGGAGAGTCAATTTCCCCCTCCGATTTTCGAAAAAAAAATTATGAGACCACCCTACACGCAACCCCTTTCAAACAAAAAAGAATTTTGAAAATCGGTTGACAAATGACAGAGTTATGCATGGGGGAGAGCAAATTTCCCCCCTCCGATTTTCCAAAAAAAAATTATTAGACCACCCTACGGGCAAACCCTTTCAAACAAAGAAGGAATTTTGAAAATCGGTTGACAAATGACAAAGTTATGCATGGGGAGAGCGAATTTACCCCCTCCGATTTTCGAAAAATACACACGAATTGATAATCTCCTTCTTTTTTGAAGTCGGTTAAAAAATTAGTTTTTGGTACACTCAAAATATTCTGTACGTAAAATTAACTGAAATTGTAATATAAAATAAATTAAAATCCAATTAAAAACCGGTCTACTTATTTTTCATTTAAGTTTAACAAACCGTTTATTCAACTTTAAATGTTAAAAAATTAACAAACTTAAAACCATAATATGTGAATGATTCTTTCTTTGTTTGGGTCAAATTAACTGTCACAAGAAGTAATTGCAGCTGCCGTAAAAGTAGAAGATGTGTCCCTTGTTTCTGTTATTTTTACTGTTAAATAATCAACCCCCAGTTCCGTATAAATAAATGATTTTTGCTTTATTAAATGGTTTTATTTAGCTTACCGTGTTTGTGTAGTTTGTGGAGTTTGGTTCAAATCTAATAATTGAAAATTTACCCCCATCCTGTTGACCGATTCATCTGATGTGATTAGAAAAGTGGGATGCACCACGCCCACAAAAAGTAGTATTTAGTTTTAGCCCCTTCTTGTTAACCAATTGATCTGAGATTTGGTAAATACCATTAATTACGATGACTATAAAATTTGTTTATTAAAAAAGTGGGCTACGCCACGCCCATAAAAAGTAATATTGACTTTTACCCCCCTTTTTCTTGACCGATTGATCTGAAATTTGGTAGAAAACTTTACACCATTCATGTCAATAAAATTTAGTGTTGAAAAAAGCGGGCTGCGCGATGCCCATGAAAAGTAATACTTAGCTTTAGCCCCTTCCTGTTAACCGATTGATCTGGGATTTGCTGAACACATTTAATTTTCATGACCGATTGATCTAGGTCTGTCTTTCTGTCCGATGTTGAAATGCATTTCATGAAGATAATACATAAGATACGCTCTTAAATTATTGATAAATCTGCTGGAATATGTCCGAAGAATTATGCTATTGAAAATTAGCTAAATCGGTTCATGAATTATTGAGATATAGCAAAAAACCTAATTTTATTCATGTTTCCTCATGTCTTCGCTGTTTTCATGACTTTATATGCCTGACGACCATCTACATTAACATGATCTGCCAAGTATAGTTTTCTGAAACTTTCTGGTAAAGATGATCAGAACGAAAAAAACACCAAAACGTGAAAAAATCACCAAAAAAGGAAATGGTCGTTAAGTCGTGGTAATATTGTTAAAACGGAAAAATTTGCGAAATTTGGAAAAAACGCCATAACGAAAAACAATCGCTAAAACAGAAAAATTAGCATAACTGATAAAAGTTGCTAAAACCGAAAAAGCACTAAAATTTTAAAAAAGTTCCCAAACCGAAAAAATCGCCAACACGAAAAGGAAAAAAATCGCTAAAAAAAAGAAAGTCACAAAAATGGAAAAAAGTTACCGCAAGGGAAAAAATCAGTGAAACGAAAACAAATCTCATAAAAGGGAAAAATCGTCAAAACGCGAATAAATTGCTAAACGGAATATATCACCAAAATTTTTAATTAAATGCTACGACGAAAAAGTCCCCCAAAACGAGAAATTAAAAAAGAATAAAAACTCCGAAACAGAAAGTTATCGCTACAAAAAAAAGGACATCGAAAACACGGAATAATATCGGCAAAAAGGTATAAAATCGCCGAAGCGGAAAAAAATCCTTAAACAAAAAATAAATTGCCGAAACTGAAAAACGCTGAACTGGAAAAAATCGCCAAAATGAAAACAAATCAGAAAAAATCGTTAAAACGGATAATCAAATCAGAAAAATTCGTTAAACGAAAAAAAAAAACGCCAAAATGCATAAAATAATTATAAAAGGCTTATGAAGCAAGTTTTCATGTAAAATTTATTTTATAAACCTTTGAAAACTATTATCCTTTTAACTCAATTTAATGATATTTTAGTGCTAATTGCGAATAAGTACGAAATTAAGCTTTAAACATATTTTAAGTTTTGAATTTTGTTTGGCGTTCAAGTTGAGTTTGGAAAAGGGACAAAAGGACCCATAGAATGAAGCGTTAGACGGTTTATATATTCTACAAAATTGTTCCTCGTAGTGTTTTTTACATAAAAGTGATGAGCACATCTTATACTTTAAACGCAAAGATTACAAGAGTATCAATGCCGATTCACTATAATAACATTAACTCCCCCTAAAATGAATCCCAGATGTAAGCTTTGAAAACTCGTATACATTTTTTTATTCCTTTACTAAAATCAGTCGTTAGAACAATGTCATTTTGAGAAAAAAAACTTATTATGTTGTAATCCCTAAAAAGTTTATTTTCATCATTCGTACGCGTACCAACCCTTCCGTTTATCAGCACCACTGTATTTGTCTATTTCCTTACAACTGCTGTTTAGCAGCTGTTCATGTGGTGTGGCAACCAGATTCTATAAGGTGCCGGATGTTTGTAAATGTAAAAGTAAATACAACACTGTTAACACTGGAAAGCAACCAGCAACCATTTGTAGTTTCCAGGATATTTTTTCGCCTGTAAGTATGCAATGACAGCAGTAGTAGCAAAAAGTTAATTCAACATAAAAGAAGAACAGTAGCTCCAAGGTTTTTATAAAAAGCTGTGTGATTTTTTTCTTTTCAGTAGCAGATGATTTTTGTGTGATTTTAAAACCAGTGATTAAGTAACAAAAAAAACCAATCTACTAAACTAAAGCAATAAATCAAAATATTTAGTGCAATTTTTTTTTGTGTTATTTAGCCAACAAAGAAAAGGGAAGAAATGATTTTAATCTAGACCATTACTAATGTAAATACCACCAGGAAAAAATTTAATATCAGGCAAAAATAAAATACTAAAATTGTTGATAAATCAATCATCTTGTTCTTTGTTGATGACAAAAAATAGCTACAAACTAACACTTAATTATATTAAATATCAAAAAAGTTAATTAAACTGCTTAGTTATAATTGTTTCGAAAAGCTAAAGAACAAAGTATTCAACAAAGGACGGCACGGAAAAATGGCTTCCGGTGATGGTATTAGCACTATAGATCCGGATGTTTCCTCCACATCTAATACCAAATTTACCGAAGGTAAGTTATATTTAATGTGAAAAAAGTTTTCCCTTAGTTTCATTTATTTCATTCCCTAAGGTGCTTGTAAAAGCTAAATATTTTTTTTAGTTTCATTGTACTTTTCTTATTGCAAAGTCAGAAAAATCAATGATTTTCTTCAACTGACAATGTCTTCCTGTTGGAATGAAATGTCAAGAGCATATCTGTGACATTATTTCAAAAAGAGCAATCATATGCTCTTTTATTTTGAAACTGCTCTCTTTGCAAAATTTTTACATTGTTTACATTTTTTGATGGGAATGTTGACTTGTTTTTCGCTTTGTTTTTGACATTTGTGGGAATTAATGATACTAATCTTATGATGTGAAGTAGTTTGTTAATGAAATTTTTTAGTGAAGGTAATAAGAATAATTTAATTAATGTGATTTTTACTTTGAACTTGTACATACATACTACATATATTATTGGTTTAAGTCCCAGGTAATTATTTTATATTGAGCTAAAGTAACACTAACAAAGAATCAGACATTAGATCATCTCTAAGGAATAAGGATAAGTTAATTAATAAAATTTTTAAGATTTTCAATAAATGAAACAGTGCAATAAAAGCTCGTATGCATTTGAATTTTAACTTTGAATTATAACTGTGACATCGGAAGCTATACATTAGTGAAATATATTTTTTTAACATAGCCAAATAAAAAAAAATTTGCTCTAAGAAAATTCTCATACTTTTATCTCTTTGCACTCAAAAACTGATTTCAGCCAACGTCCTTAATTTTCAAGCAAGCCTTTTCTGCATTGTAAAATTTGTATATATGTACATATAAGGCGCAGCGCCAGTGGTTCCAATTGGAACAAAAAGGGCAATAAATCTGTATCTTTGAAACTTAAGATGCGATTGCAAAACGATGTATGTACAAATCATCGAGAAGGACCTAAGCTTTAAGAATGAAGAAACTTGGACCACTCTGTTGAAAAATACGGTGATTTACAGGCTGTCAAAGCTTCATGACCTCATAACTTCTACAAATATTATCCGACTGCGATGAATTTGAACTTGTTGTAAAACTTGTCATTAAGATATCTTTAATATTGTCAGAGATATCTGTCTATTATATTTTCTTTGTCTATTAATAAGCCTTACAACAAGTTGAAATTCATTACAATCGGCTAATATTTGTAAAAGTTATGAGGCCAACAAGATATAGTCAACTTTGACACCCTGTGTTTCAACAGGGTGGTCACCGTATGTTTCAACAGAGTAGTCACTGTGTGTTTCAACAGGGGCGTCTATGGTTCATCATTCTTAAAGCTTAGGTCCTCCTCTATGTCTTTTACATACATCGTTTTGTAATCGGATCGCAAGTTTCAAAAATACAGATTTATTACCATTTTCTTCCAATCACTGTGAGCAGATCTATGGGGAGCTAAAAACGGGTTTTTCCCCCAAAACCCCTAAGATTGATGCGCGTGCGCCTGATATATGTGTACTATATATACGCTTTTATTTTCTTTATAAATTAGAGACAATAAGGAAAATATTTCAAACTGTGACTGGACAGACAAGTCATTGTGACTGGTGAGACAATAGTTTATTATGTGGAATTTGTGGCATTCGACTCAGTTTATGTCCGAAAAAACTATCGAATTTCGTAAATCCAATGGATCAGACATTTTTTAAGAATTATAGGAGTTTTCGAATTAATCAAGTTTCATTTTAAACAAGGTCTATAGTTTGAACGATGGCGAATCAGTGATGGGAATTGTGGTACAATTGTGCCATTTTTGGCACTGCCCTTATTTTGAGCCCTTCTTGTACATCGTAATGAAAACTATTTTATAAATAGGTACTTTAAGTTTTCCAACCTGAAATATGGCTGAAGGCGAGGAGGTAGCTCTCTACGTCGACAGTCACGCAGGTGGCGGTAAAAGTTTTGAAGGGAAAAAGTGTTAGATCGAAACTAGTTAATAAGTGTAGGAGAGCCCTCAATTTGCTTATTGACATATATGTCAGACTATGTTGGCTTCCTGGTCACTGCAATGTTTCGGGAAATGAAACTGCCGAAGAACTAGTAAGAATAGGGTCGGCGTTAGATGAAGAATTGTGTGACAGATCGGTTAAATTATCGACTGATTATTACACTACATTATACGGTACTCAGTAATTGGGTGTTGGCCAAGGCTAACCGTTCATTGGGGAGTAGGGAGCATTGTAGAGTCTCGAAAGCTATGTGGCCAAAAATCGACTTAGGAAGATCTGATTTGCTACTGGGTATACATAAATAGGAAGGTGCTAGTAGTCTTGATAGGTGCGTTGATTGCTCGGCTAGAGCGTGAAGCAGCGTTTATGAAACTGGCATTCTAGATTTCTGTAGGATGAAGAGGAGCCAGAAACGATTGAGCATATTACCTGCCATTGCCAGAGGTTGCAACGCCATAAGCTTAAGTGGCTGAGCAGACGTTTTCATGAGAGCATTACCACTTTATTATCATGGAATTTAAATGGCTTCACATTTTATTTATGCATATGAAATGTAATTTTGGCCGTATTTAAGTCATTTAGGCACTATTTCGAGTCAAACTCGGCCCGAAATCATAAACTTCAATTCCCATTACTGTGGCGAATGCCATAATTACAAACTAAGAAAGGCGCGGAACCAGCTTAAGATTTTGGGAGCGACACTTTTGGATGAAATGTACTATTTTGTAGAATAGAGGTATAGTTTATTATTATGGGGAATATCTCTTATTTAGGATAACGACTGGCCGGGACATCAGAGTAAATTTTAAACTAATGTTATATTCTTATTATCTTTTCAGATGCTTTGGATTCATCAATTTCCGATGTAAGTTTTATTGAAAATCACACAGTAAGTTTAACCCTAAAAATTAATTATTACAAAAAAAAAACTTCTAGTCCCAAAGCAAGCAGCGCAGTAAAACTGATAAGGAAAGAAAAATTGGCCATAGACGAGTGGGAGAAGGTGGGGAGATTACTTATAAGAAAATACAAACTTCTCAAATTATGGGCTCTATACAATTGGGTATACAGCATACGGTAATTTTAAATCATATCACTTTAAATACCTTTTAAGAATTCTTGAAAAATGTTCGCCTGTTAACAGGTTGGTAGTTTAGCATCAAAGCCAAAACGTGATTTACTTATGATGGACTTTTGGGAAATTGAAAGTATAACCTTTCCGCCTGAAGGATCCAGCCTTACGCCTGCCCACCATTATAGTGAATTCAGATATAAAATATATGCACCTATTGCATTTCGCTATTTTAGAGACTTGTTTGGCATACAGCCAGACGATTTTATGGTAAATCCATCTATAGATTTATAAAGATATAATAAGTAGATAAAGGAATTATAATTATGAACTTTTTCTTCTTTAGATGTCGATGTGTTCATCACCTTTAAGGGAACTATCGAATCCGGGTGCTTCCGGTTCTATATTTTATTTAACACACGATGATGAATTCATAATTAAAACAGTACAGCACAAGGAGGGCGAATTTTTGCAAAAACTTTTGCCAGGGTGAGTTTTATCTCATGAAATTAATTAATTAACTAATTTGCAAGGGTTCTTTTTATCAATGTTTTGTTGTAGATATTACATGAATTTAAATCAAAACCCTCGTACCCTGTTGCCAAAATTCTTCGGTTTGTATTGTCTGCAAACGAGTAATGGCAAAAATATTCGTTTGGTTGTTATGAATAATTTGCTGCCTTCATACGTTAAACTACATCTCAAATACGATCTTAAAGGTTCCACCTTCAAACGTAAAGCCAATAAAGCTGAGCGTGCTAAAAAGTCACCAACATTTAAAGATTTAGATTTTATGGAACATCATCCTAATGGTATACTCCTGGAAGCTGAAACATATTCGGCTTTAATCAAGACCATACAAAGAGATTGCACCGTTTTAGAATCATTTAAAATTATGGATTACTCGCTGCTAGTGGGTGTACACAACTTGGATTTGGCCTCGAAGGAGAAACAAAAGATAAGAAAACCACGCAAGGCCTCACAATCGGATTATTCGGATAATGAGGATGCGGCCAGGGCACCTGATCCACAACAATACGATAATCAAGATGAAGAAACACAAAGCAATATAAATCGCAATAGGTAAAATTATTTAGGAGAATTTCAAAAGCTTTAAATGGAAATTTCAAAATGTATTTCCATAATCCTTTAGTTTGGCCTATAGGTCCAATCGCCAACGTTTAGTAGCTCATTCCACAGCCATGGAAAGCATTCAAGCGGAAAGTGAACCCATCGACGATGAAGAAGATATGCCGTAATTATTTATACATAATATTTTGTTATACAGTGTTAATTTAATTTACTATCACTTAGACCCGGAGGTATTCCTGCTCGCAGCGAAAAAGGGGAAAGACTTTTACTTTTTGTAGGTATTATCGATATTTTACAATCGTATCGACTTAAGAAAAAATTAGAGCATACTTTTAAAAGTATTATACATGATGGGGTAGGTTTCTTTACACAATTTGTATCTTAATTAGAAATATCTAGCTAATGTTTAATATTCTTTAGGATACGGTCTCTGTGTGTCGTCCTTCATTTTATGCTCAAAGATTTCAAAATTTTATGGCCAAAACTGTATTTCGTAAAATACCATCACGTAAGTTACAAAAGTCGCATAAAAAACTGCACAGATAAAAACTCTGTATATAGTTTGGAGAAGAAATTATTAAGAATGTTGTATTATTACAACTTGCAAATTTAAGGTAGACTATATTATTGGAAGGACAGTGCACACTGTGGTGAATTGTAATATAAATGGTAGTAAAACTAGTGGTCAAATTCTTTTTTTTTTAACTTTTGCTTTCAATAGAGTACGGAAATTGTCTAGAATAATTTAAGCACAGACCACAAAGGATGAAGAGTTTCTTAAATTTCTTCCCCCCGAAAATTTGCTTGCCTAAAATTTTTCGAAGTTGTCTTACACATACATACATACTTTCACAGACCAACTTCTCAATATACTATAAGCAAATGTCATACATTTCGATCGGAATGGCTTTAATTCAGTACTTGCATTCTGCACGATTTTGTTTTACATTCTTCAGACTTTCAATATCTAAAGGTTTGAATACCTAAAGACGTCATCACTTCAAAGCTTTTTTTACACACAAAGCTCACATCAAGCTTTTTATTAGCATGCAAAACTTTTTGCCAAAAATATTCACATTTTTTACTTTTTTGTTCGAATGAAACTATTAGAAGAAGTCTTGTCAATTCCAATTTGAAAATTAAAATTGGTTTGAGAAGATTTCGCTTCTGATGAAATTTCGATCGGAATGGTGTTCTGTGTTCATTGGCTGTAATTGAAACTATTTTTTTACAAAACTTTCTTAGAAACTAATTTGAATGAAGAAGGTGCTTTTTTGGAACCAAAAACAAAACTGAAAAATATGCTTTATTTCGCACTAAACATTATAAAATTTACTTTTAGTAGTTAGTGTATGTTCCCGCATAATTTTTGGTCGAGTGCATTTAATTTGAAAAAACGTTACACAATTTTTACTTGTATAGGCAGGGTACTGCCCACTCTTCTATGCGTTAAATTGTTTTTTCACTGGAATGTGGGCGCAAAGTTTCATAAGAATGAGTTAAGTAGAAATTGAAATAGTATATTCACTTAGTATAGGCGTGGCACTGCCCACTTTTTTCAATATGTTATATTGTCAGGGCAGCTCATAGTGTGTGCATAATTTATTAGGAATCGGATAAGTCAAAGTAGTTAAAATATAATATTTACTTAGTATGGGCGTGGCACTGCCTACTTTCTAATCATTAAATTGTTTTTTCGCAGAAGCTCAATGTATGTGCAAAGTCTCATAAGAATCGGATATCCAGATATATACTAAAAACGTTTTTTGGGCGTGGCGCTGCCCACCTTTTTAAACAGGAAATTTTATTCTTACGTGAATTTAATGTCTGTACAAAGTTTCATAAGACTCGGCTAAGTAGAAGTGGTAGAAAAAGAATATTTACTTAGTATGGCCGTGGCATTTCCCATCAAATTGTTTTGTGGGAGAATATCAATGCGTGTTCCAACTTTCACAAAAACCGAATATGTAGATATATTTCAAAAATATTTACTTTGTGTGGGCGTGGTACTGCCCACTTTTCTAAGCGTAAAGTTTTATTTTCACTGCAACCTAATTTGTGTGCACAGTTTCATAGAAATCATTTAAGTAGAAGTAGTTGTAAATGAGTATTTACTTAGTATGGGCGTGGCACTTGCAACTTTTCTTGCATTGTCAGATGAACTTAATGTGCGTGCAAGGTTTCATAAGAATCGGTAAAGCCTCGTTTCCGCAGACAACGTAATCGTAGAACGAAAATGAAATTCCATACATTAGCAACGAAATAAACCTCTGAAACGAAAGTTTTTTCAATGCTTATGTATAGAATTTCGTTTTCGTCGAAGATTACGTTGTCTACGGAAACGCACCTTAAGAACTTGAAAATACATGTTTACTTTGCATGGGCGAGTTACTGCCCACTTTTCTTATCATCATATTTTACTGACAGTTGAATTTAATGTGTAGGCAATGTTTCATAAGAATCGATTAAGTAGAAGCAGTCGAAAGAAATATTTCCTTTATGTGGGCGTGAAACTGCCCACTTTTCTTAACATTATTTTGTACTATCGGAAGACCTCAATATGTGTAAAAATTTTCATAAGAATCGGTAACGTTGAAGTAGTAGAAAAATTATATTTGCTTTTTATGGGTGTGGCTTTGTCCATTTTGTTTTCTAAACACTTACGTTAACCTAATGCTTGTGCACAGTCTTATAAAATTGTGGTTAAGAAGATACAATTGAAAAAGTATATGGGCGTGTCACTGCCCCATATTTGTTTAACAAAAAAAAAATTGTTTTTTTTAATGTGATTATTTCGAACCAAGTTGCTTTTGAACCCAAAGTGATCTTATTAGCTTGAAGTTCGTAAAGATATACTCAGAAAGAATTAGACATGATCAATATTTCAAGGAAGAAGGGAAAATTAACATCAATTAGTTTTTAACCTACACAACAGAACTGAACAACGTTGTTGAATACAATATGATCAAAGCCTAACTTCTCCTCTCTTGACTGTTATAATTTACAAACATTTCTGATCAGTAATTTAGCAGTTACATATTTATTATCATTTATTTAACCATCGTTCCCACTGTACAAATGCCCTGTTCAGAGGTAACATCAGATAGTTTTGTTCGTGCAAAAAAAATTTAAAAATTAAAATTTCTTCCAAATTATCAACAGAATTTTTATCGTTAATTTTAGTAAGTAAAGCGCAACGATCGCTAGTATTTATATGGTTTTGAAGGCATCATGCTGCTACCAAACAATTCATATTTTATATTTTTTTTCGTTTTCATTCGTATGCACAGTGGATCTCCCCGAGATCAAAGGAAATCATAGAAAATTTCGTACTTTGGTATCCAGTTATATAGGTAAATGATAAAGAATAGAACAAAGAAGAATAAAAAAGAAAGAGTAAAGAAATAAGAAAAAAATAATACATTTTCACAATCATCTAACAATGCAATTTACCATAATTTCAAAGTTGCAATTGGAACGAAGATTATGAAAACGCTAACAAACAAGAGAACTAAACTTTAACAATCAAAACAATTGGAAAAGAAAATTTCAAAAATATTATTTACATTGTAAATAGAAATAAACATATTTTACATCTTTCATTTATACTCGTACATTATGAATATTTATTTTTTAATTATTTATTTGCTTGCTTCTTTAGTTTGTTCTTGAATCATAAAAATGTTCAGGTTTTTTGGGCTTGAAAAGCCCAAGCCTGTCTTTTTCTAAGCTACCTCAAACAGTTTGCCACACAAACACTAATATTGATTCAATAAATAATTATTATAGCCCTTAAACATTCACCCTCAAAAAGAAAAAGTCTCTCGAAAGCAATACAACGTTCCATAGACAGTGAAAACGAGCAAAGAGGTAAATTTTTGCTATGAAATTATCAACAAATTTGCTGAATTTTTTTAATGTAACAGTATTTCTAATCTGATTTCAGAACTTGGTCAAACTCATGGCCACAGTACAGCGTCACATGCCAATAAAAAGTCGCATCCTTTAAATAAAGTGTTGACCACACACACCTCTAATGATGGCAGAAGTTCTGGCCACGCGGCCGCCTCTAGTTCGTCTGTATTGAAAAATATTCAAGCTCCACCGGTAAAACAACGTACGGCCGCTGCTTCTAGCAGTGGCTCTACTCTGAAAGCCAAAGTTCCACCTCCAGTACCGCCAAGAGGATCACCACGTAAGCGTGATAGTGATGCTTATCAACAACAGGAAGGCGGCTCATCAAGAGCTCTCTCCACTACTCCAGGTATACAAATGAAAACGATAAACGTCAAAAGTTTAGTGAACAAGTTTTCCACACTCCCGCACAAAGACACCCTAACAGTACCGCATGACTCACCACTGCCTCGTTTTGGGGATCGCCGTTCGCCCAGCAATGTAAGCGATTGGTTAGAATTACATGAAATGTTTGAGGATGCTCAGACTGCAGAATCTCCCTCAATCCCGCCGCTACATAGAAAACAAGCACCTTCTCAGTCCCCCATAGATGCTTCGAAAATGATTCGCAAAAATTCTGCAATTTCTTATACGTCTAGTAAATACTCCGGAGCACCCGCTCCATCTCCTCCTCAAGTAGCTGCTATACAAAAACTCAAAATACAGCGTAAAGATTCTATCAATTCATCGGCTTCTAGCAATTATTCAGCGGCAAGGTCTGGCAAATCTCGCTCACGACCATTAAATCACATCGATCTTTTTCAGAGACAAAACAGCGGCTTGGTATCACGACGTTCTTCGGCAGCCTCTATAATTTATAATTTCCCTCCTATACCTTCCGAACACAGTGAGCGTAGCAGCCCACCACTACTTGTTAGCAAAAGTGATGCTCGTGCTACTCGTGCAGCGAAAAGACGTGAAAAACGCATGCAATATTTGCGTTATGCCGATATGGCTTTGGCCGATGATAATGGTGAAGCATACGAAGACAATATTGTACAGTCTATGCACGCCTTTGTAGAGGTAAAACATGAGCTAGAAAACAAACGACCGCGTAAGCAACGATTCGTACCCGAAACACAAGAAACGGAACAAGTGAATTTGAATAGTGGTGATGGTGTTAAAATTCCAAATAAAGTTAGAACGGGCAAAAAACCACAACCCAAACAGAAATCGAAAAATGTACCTTCAACTATTTCCGAAGGCTTTGCATCTAGTTACACTCTTAATCCTCTTTCCAGCAGTAGACGTAGTAGTTTTGTTGAATTTTAGTTAAAATGCTTAATTACTTCTTATTATACATCACCTTCTCCAAGTGTACGCAATCCTCCCCCTTCCCCCTATTTACTCATTTGTCGATCATTTGTATTCGCATTCGCACACGCATTAATTTTTTATTGATTAAGGGCCTTATGCATAATAAATTATCAAATGTTTATAAAAAATTTATGAAACAGAATTCCACACAAAAGTTGTTTCATAAACATTCCATAAACCTTTGTTAAGTATTATGAATAAGGGAGTAAATGTATTGTTGTATCTGTAAATGTGCGAGTATCTCTTGACAATTTAATTTCATGTATTTTCTCATTGTATTATCGCTAGGCACAACGCCATCTTGCAGTTCGACACCACCCCCTGCTTTTGATGATATTTCCGAGGACAATAGTTATAATAAACATAGTTCCTCAACACTTTCAAGGCGATCTCATCAACAACAGCAACATCACCACCACCAACATCATCAACAACAACAACAACAGCAGCAGCATTACCATCATCAACATACCCACCATCAGCAGCAACAGCCGCAACATGAAACATCAACTTCATCTTCGTACCATGAACGTAAAATGAATGTAGGTCCTGCCTATCGTAGTTCTTCGTCTTCACAAAAGGATGATATGGTCAGGTAAGTGTTACCTTTCTTTTTTTAATATTTCTTTTTTAACTATTTTAGATACACTGTTATTTAGAGCTAGCAAAAGAAAGTGGTGTTATGTCAAAAGATTATTTAATATATGTATGTAGTTGTGTAATTCTCATTTGTTCTTAGAACGTTTTTATATAAGCATACGAGGTTGACAGCTTTTCATATACACAAATTGTTGCTCCAGCAGGCGTATAGAGCTTAACTCACGGCAAACAACAGAAATTTCAAAGATTAATGGTCTCCACTAAATACCAATCATCTTTATCCAAATGTACTTTCATTACACAATGAGTTTTATATGGTACTCCACAAAATCTGATCATGAAGGTACTCGTATTAGGTTATTATATTGATGATTCCCCAAAACAAACGTACATAATCAGGACCAAAAGAAACATACATAATCAGGATTTTATATTTATGTCACCCAAAATGAATTGGAAGCGAATGAAACTTAAAAAAAAAACTACGGCTCTGTCCCACGATGTCGACAAATCGATGTCGTTCTCTATTTATATTGAAAACAATAATAAAAAATTTTAATTTGTTTTTTTTTGTTTTCAATATACATAAATAAGAGAACGAAATCGACTTGTCGACATCGTGAGACAGACGCTACGTTTCAGTATGAAACAGTGATGCCAACTTTTGAAACCCAAAAAGCGCAAAAAATTTTGAAAAAGGAGCTAAAAGGGCTAAGTTGCACAAAAGGGCTAACTTATAAAGTGTTTCTTTTGAAAATCAAAACATGTTTAAATTTTGGCACCAATTAAATCACAACCAATTTTTAAAGAAATCGACGATTATTCTAGAGTCTTTTTTCTTTTTATTACTGGTAAGGCAAACTAACAACAGAAAATGACTAAAAACGATGTTGCCGCGTTAATTCACAAGTCCCTATTGCTTGTACATATAAAGGAAGAAATAGTTCTCAAAAATAAAAAATTTAACTGTATTGGTCAAAAATTAAAAAGGGGCTAAAAGATAATTGTAAAAAGTGCTAGATTTGCGCGTTTTTTTGTTTTGTTTGGGGCTTAAAACTTTTTTTGCGTTTTGAGTAACTAAAAACGGGCTAAATCTAGCCAGAAAAGGGCTAAGTTGGCATCCCTGTTATGGAAGTTCGACTTGTTACTACTGTTCTCTCTGGTCACTTTGGACTGAACTATTCTCTGTGGAAAAGTAACTAAGTTCGTTCACCCTTGTGTCGTTTATGCTTGGAAAAGGATGAGACAAAGGCACACATTCTCTGTTAATGTATTGTCTTATCTAAAGCACCCCATACACGTTTCAATTCAATTGTCAATTGAGTCTTTCAATTGAATTGATTCTTGGCCACACACTTCAGAAACTGAATTGTAAGATTTTCATTCAATTTTCATTTTAATTCAGTTAAAGACAATTTTAAAAATACTTCATTTTTCTTTGCAAAAGAAAACTACCAACATAAACTTTGACGGGTGATCAAGGAACTCGAACACACACAACACAATCGAATTGAAAGACTTACTAGCCAACTTGAAAAGATCTAAATCTTTTGATTTTCTTCAACCAACTCGACAACTGCCAAACTAATCAATTTACAGAGCCATACACGCCTTGATTTTGACAACAAGCGACTCAGTTGCCAATTGGATTGAATCGTGTATGGGGTGCAGCGTGCAGCAAAATTCTCAAAAACCAATAACACTGTACAGCACCAAAAAAAAAAGAAATAAATAACATGGCTCAGCACTTTTATGTAAAACACCACGAGAAACATTTTTGTGGAACATTTTAACTCTCTAACTTTTAGTTATATGGGTCTTTCTGTGCTTTTATCAAAAGGGCCACAAAATTACCCTTCAACACAAATATTTGCCATAAAATTCTATTATAAATCTTCAAAGACACTCAAGCTCCAGACTCAACTTTAACGCCAGAAATCATTAAAAACTTAAAATGTGCTCAAGGGTTCATTTCATAATTATTCACAATTAAATAGTATTCGGCATATGAAATCTTGGAAGCCTTAAGTTTAAGGTAACGTCTCAATGTGGTCCCATAAGAACCACCTAGTCTATAGTAAGTCAATAGTTCCAAGCTCACTAGTGGAATCTCAATAACAAGCACATGCTAAATGTCTATAGCACAAAACATTGCCTGGGATACAATTAGTCAGTAATGCTGGTGACAAAGTCAGTAGAGAATCATTACAGTTTTACTATCGACATTTCCTTCAGGGCACTTACACACACGCACACACACACATATATATAATCCCGAAAAGGTCAGAATATATTCCTGGGATCTTAAAACGCCGAGATCGGATAAAAACTCAATTTCCGAAAACCGAGGTGAAATCAGTAACTTCCCAGTTTTTGATTGCGGAAAGTTAAAAAAAAATTAATTAAAAATTTTTTGTAACTTACAAAAATAGTAAACTATTTCCCTCTATAATTCTTGCAAAAAACACGACTACAAAATAGGCATGGCACCGCCCCCATATTTTGTCATCATGTACTTTTACGAGAACTAATTGTGTGTGCGAAGTTTAATAAGAATGAGTTAAGTGGAAGTAGTTAAAGTGTATATTTAATTTTCATGGGCGTGGCACTGCCCACTTTTCTAGCCACAACGTTGTATTGTAACGATAACTAAATGTGTATGCAAAGTTTCATAAGAATTGGTGAAGTAGAAGTAGTTAGTTAAAATGCATATTTACTTTTCATGGGCATGGCACTGTCCACTTTTCTGAACATAATGTTGTATTGTAACGATAACTAAAGGTATATGCAAAGTTTCATAAGAATCGGGCTCGTAGAAGCTGTTGAAGATAAATATTTAGTTCGCATGGGCGTGGCACCGCCCACTTTTGTAATCATGATGTAGTATTCAAACAGAAACTTAACGTGTGTGCAAAGTTTCATAAGAATCGGTTGGGTAGAAGTAGTTGAAAAGGAATGTGTGTGTATTTACTTTGTATGGGCGTGAACCTGCCCATTTTTCAGCGGGACCAATCTGGAAGCACATCATTTTAAATAAAGAAAAAAATCTGAAATCGCTTCATAAATAGAGTTTTGAAGGAACATACATAAAAAAATACATGAATAACCTTTCTCCTATTTTTGAAGTCGGTTAAAATATGAAATACATTTTAAAAAATCAATATCTAAAAATAACTCATCCACTTTCTTTTGAACTCGAAGCTTAATAACAGTGTTAATAGTTTAAGAATGCTTTAATCAAGTTCAAATGCACACGGTTTGCTACATCAAAAAGGCACCAATAAAAAAAAACAAAGTAATTTAGGTCACATGGCAGGAATCAAGATCAAAATATAAACCAACTCATAAGCTCATCCGGTAGTTGAATTGATTTTATTTATATTTATATGATTTTAGTGTTTCCGAAATACATTTAGACACCTATTTAGCCGTAGATACATCATCGAGTAGTCACTATGGTTCAAGAGGCGGCTTAGCCTGGACACCACCAGCGTCTGGTGAAGGTTCAACACCCACCTGGACCGAGGGTACACCAAGTTTTACCGATTCCAGTTCTAGTGGCGATTTTGGTAAGTGACGAAAGTAGCGAATAACACTTTGATAACGCAACACCCTACAGAATCCAAAAACAACACACGCCAAAATAACCAATTTCGATGTTTAGACAATAATTCATTAATTTCAGAACATTTCTCCCCAATAAACTCATCGAAAATGGATCGTTACAAGCCAACAGTTGAAGACGCTATTAACTCACTCTCAGCGGAAATGGTGAATGACCGACATTGAAATTTTTATTAAGAGTTTATAAGAGGAACTGAGTTGAGTGTATTTATAAATTTCAGTTTTCAAAAATAGTTAAATTTGAAACTTCTTTATCATTTTTTTTCCTGGTATTTGTTCGTTAGTTAAATTTAACAAAATTAAGCATAAAGTCTAAAAATAATTTATGAAGGAACGACAAAAGTCCCCGCTTGTGTATAAAAATGTTTACTACAATATAAAAGTGATATCTTGGAAAATTTTACATATTTTCAATAAGAAGAAAAACAGTTAGACAAAAAAAACCTTTTGAAATATTTTAATAAATCATGTTAAATTAACATGATTGATTGTAAGATCAAAGTAGAAGATAAATCAATTATGTTCATTAAAAAATATGCAATTCATGTACATATACACACATAAATACATACTTACAAACATACATAAATACATACATAGATACGAATAAATTAAATTCAAGCTATTCAGATTATTTATAATCATAAAAGATATTATTAATTAAATGATGAAAAGGATATTTAAAAAGAATTGATATAAAATTAAATTAAATTTATGTTTGTATTTTTGACTCTAAATTTTTCCAGAAATTTTTACTATTCCGCTTTTTGGATTCTATTATATTTGTTTTTTCTTTGGTCAGTCTAAGATTTGAAGTTTTACTAATTATTAAAAAAAACCCCCCTGGCATATAAATTATAAACGTTTGAATTATACAAAAGACATACAAAACTACGTAATTATATTTATACATATACAACATATTTACATATTATGACAAGTAACAAATTTCTAAAACAAAAGCATATAATAATCAATTCAATCTTGATGTTACATTTAATTCAGCTCTAATAATTAATTATTAAATACATTTATCCTAAAAACGTTACATTTCTTAAATGCAAAAACCAATAAAAATGTAGTTCTGTGTCAAAGTTAAGTATTTAAAATTAACAACTTTTTTTTAAAAAAAAGTTTGAATTTGCCTCGATTTTAAAATTTCACACTACCTAGTAAACATTTTCTGCTTTTCCGCTGTGATAAAAGATTCACTAAATTAGAATGAGCATATCATTTTAGATATACAATTTTGTATATATTTTATTATTAATTAGGTGTGTCACAGAAGTCAAAACATATTTAACTTATCCGTCAAACTCCAGAGATTTTTAATTATTCAGGCTTAAGCTCGTTCGTAAAAAGCTTAACGCAAATTGGCATAGATGATTCTTTAAATATGACAATATTCTATAATGACGTTAGTCATCAGACTGATGTCATCAATAAAGTGAACACTGACACTTTATTGATGACATTTGTCATAACATTGATGTCACAATGCTCATGACAGGACGCCATCAATCCGATGAAGTTTTTCTATGAGTGTAGGAAAAAGTGGTGGAGAAATGCACCTTCAAAACTCTACATTACAATCAATCGAAACAGAGACACAATAACAAATTGAAGATATCAACCGCCTCAAAAACAGCAACAGCTAGGTATAGACAACATGAAACCGCAACTAGTTTCAGCAAAAAATTGGAGCAAAACTTCTCTATGAATCAACGGGAATCTGGGAAGATACATATGTGATCACTGTTGCCAACTTTTTTCCAAAAAATATCGCTAAGAGCGAGTTAAAAATAGCTAGAAAATAGCTAAATTTAAACATTTCCAAAAATTTGGCGATAAGTCGCTAAAAAACTTTAATTTAAAGTTTATAATTTCAAAATTCCTCAAAAAATAGATAGAAAATAGTCAAAATAACCAAAAGAGGAAACAATTTTGCGATTTATCGTAAAACGTTTTAAAATTCAGCGAGGAAAAATTATATTTCCCTCCCAAAACGAACAAAATGTCACGAATTTTTATTGTGTGGCATGTATTAGAGATGTTACGAATATCAGCTTTTAATATTCGCGAATACGAATATCTGAGCCAATATTCGCCGAATTCGAATACGAATATTCAATCTTAATGATGAAACAGAACTACGTCTGCAACTTCAGGCAAAAACGCTGCTAAATAAACAGGCACAATACTAAATCCACGGCAGTAGCTACAAAATTCTCTCATATTATTGTTTATTTTCTTTTGTTCTTATATTTCGTATGAAAAATTTAAGAAATTTTATTTAAACACGGCAACATTGTTGAGAGAATGAGTGGCTAAAACTGAGAGCATGAGAAAAAACGTGCTCAACATAAAATAGATTCTAAATGATGAAACAGAACTAAGTCTGCAACTTCAGGCAAAAACGCTGCCAAATAAACAGACCCAAAACTAAATCGACGGCAGTAGCTTCAAAATTTTCTCATATTATTGATGATTTTCTTTTGTTATTATATTTCGTATGAAAAATGTATGAAATTTTATTTAAGCACGGCAACATTGTTGAGAGAACGAGTGGCTAAGACTGACAACATGAGAAAAAACGTTCTCAAAATAAAATAGATTCTGTCTCATGACAGCTTTTTACGACGTATTATTACTGTCAATTTGTATGGCAAAACTCGTCTAGCCCCAGTTCCGTTTCATCATTATCTCATTACTGCTTTTTGCGGCGTTGATTACTGTCAATTTGTATGGCAAAACTCGTCTAGCCCCAGTTCTGTTTCATCATTTAAGCAAAAACAAAAAAAGGTGGAAAAATGGCACATGAGGTGAAACCAACGCATAGCAATGGATTAATTTAACGTTAATTTAGTGAGTTAAATTTAAAAAAATTAATAATAACTATCATATTAAATTTTTAGTTATGATTTTACAAATAAGATTTAAATTCACATTCAATTCGAGCCAACTAAGGAGTGACGAGGGACATGAAATACATGTGAATATGTACATACTGACGAGGGAGTGTTACGGCCAGCGTTGCCATATATATATTTTTTAAACTTCTTATTTCTGAAAAAAAAACTTTTTTTTTGCTCAAAAAAACCTTTTTTTCTACAAAATTGTTTAAATTTTAAAAGAAAACACAAAAAAGTGTATTGGAACTCATTTTAAGGAATGTATGAAATCGGCAAAGTTGTAGAGGGAGTAAACACAATTAATCAGTGTTGCAGTAATAAGGGAATGAGAAAATATTTGATCGTATCATTATATAAACAATCAGCTTTATATAAAATTAAAATTGTTTGGCATCTCAAAACACTTGCAATGAAAGGGAAAACTTGACAAATGGTAACGCTGGTTACGGCTTCCAAAAATAACGTTGTTATCTTCCGCCGTGTTCAACCATTCTATATAAATTGTCTATTTTCAATAACTCAACAAAATTTTTAATTGATTGTCTAAGAAACGTTTTCAATAATTATTTTTAAAACTTTAGAAATTTAAAACGGTTTCAAAAGCACAGAACACAGCTGAATTCTGTAACTTATAAATGTATATTATAATTTTTTTAACTATGTACTTTCGTTAACTAATAATAAACAAATAAACAAATTTATAATTGATAAAATGAGAGATATTAATAAAATGATATGTAATATGTATACACAATTATTATAAACAATTAATTTAAATTATATATAGATTTATCAAGCTTTGGGTAAGTTTTAATTTTTATATAAAAAAAACTATTTATTATTTAACAGATTCAATATTTCACCAATGTCTTTGATTACTTTCGTTATATAATTAAATATAATAATAATTTCTTGACGAAGCTAATCAAAGACATTGGCGAAATATTAAATTTGTTAAATAATAAATAAGTTTTTTATATAAAAATTAAAGCTGACCCAAAGCTTGATAAATCTATATATAATTAATTAAAAAAGAGGTCGAATAAATTAAAGAATAAAATTGATTTAAAAAATAAACAAAAAAACTAAATTAAAAATCGCAACTTAATAACAAAATTTGTAAAACAATAATACATAATCCTCCATTTATATCTGTTGTGATGAATTTAATTGGTTTAATTAATTATTTAATTAATTCAATTTGGAATATTTCAATGTAAACATTATTAAAATATAACAAACATACTCTCAAATATCATAATTATATTCTTAGCTAAACAAAAATAATTAAAAGGCCATTAAAAAAATTAAAAAATTATACTATAAATATATTTAATGAAATCCCATTATACAAATACCAAAACATCCCGTGGCAAAACAAAAATTTGAAAAAGTGACGGTATTCTGCATTAGTTAATAAATTTAATTGAACAAAAAAATGTTAAATTATATTAATCTTATATTATTCTGAATTTAAAGGAAAAAGAAATATTTAAAAACAAATTTAAAAAAATAAAATGAAGTTTTCTTAAATAGAAATGAGTATAAAGTAGAGATGGGCACCGCTCATGTCATTTGCATGAATCGTGCATCAGATTTCGAGGTTTCTTTTCCACCCAAGGGATTATACTGAAAATTTTGTACAAAACTTTACAAAGCGGGGAGGGTTATATGTGAATAGCGCCCAAGTAAGTTTCGTTGAATGGCACGTGGCGACCAAAAATTTTATCGTCTCCGCTCGCTGTTCGACAACGATATCTCCCGAACAAATTAACCGATTTAAATAGAATTTGGCATTTTATTTTAAAAAGTAATCATAATAAATCATATTGATCTGCCAAGAGTTTTGGAATTAGTTTCAGAAAAAAAATTTTTTTCGAAAAAGGAATAAAATAAGCCAGAAATCATGAAAATCGATGTACAAATTTTGATTTTATTCACAATTAAGTGAATAAGCTCAATGGATAAAAATCACAATTCCCATACATTTAATTTGTGTGTATATGTGTGTTGTATGCAAATCACAATTTTTTCCCATTAAGTTGCCTCACTTAATTGTGAATAAAATCAACATTTGGCCATCAATTTTAATGATTTATGGCTTATTTTATTCCTAATACACCTAGATTTCTGATAAATGATAAAAATGTTATTAAATTATACACTCTTAATTTTTTAATGAGTTTTTGACGAGAGAAAGTTTAATTTTGCATGAAAAAACCAAATTTTCGCTGCTAATTTTCCAATAACTCCGAAACAGTGAAAATTAAAGAAAAATCATGTGGATGAGTTAAAGATAATTTTATTTTATTTGGTGGTTTATTTATTCTCGAGTTAGGGTGAAATATACTGATGTAACTAGTGGAAATATTAGTCATGCCCATTAAAAAAAATGGCTGAACGTGATAGAAAAAAACTAAAGCTTTCAAAACCAGTCTTCGTATTATTCGAAAAACTGATTTTTTATCTATTTTCTCGGTTTTTCTAAACCGATTTATAAAATGTGAAGGTTTTCGGGTTATTCGAAAACCCGGATTTTCTGTGTCGAATTATTCACATTTAAACGTTTTTTCACTAAAGTTTATAGAAAGGCCAAAGCTGAAGGCTTAAAATGTCTTAAAATACGAATACTATCGTATAAAGGATTACAGCCAATCTTCCCTATAACGAACTTCGGTATGGCGTAGTTTTCTCTTTAAGAGCCTTTTATTAAGACACTGTATTTTGGTAATATTTTCTTTATATTTTTATCTCCCTATAACGAATTTCCCTATGACGTAGTTTTCTCTGTAAAGAACATTTTACTAATACACTACTTCCTTTTAATATACTACATAATCTCCCTATAACGAATTCCTCGATAGCTGTGAAGACTTTGTCGATAAAGTTAAATTTAATAGGTTAAAACAAACAAAAGTAACAATTGTTTTCGAAATGTGTCGTAAAAAGTTTTATGTATATTCATATAAATTTGCTGGGATGTATGCAATCGACGATTGCCAATCGTTAATTGAAATAAAAATCAAATATTTACATGGGATATAATATACTGTTGGTACATACATATATATTTAAAGATTATAGCTTCTCTATGACGTATTTTCCCTATAACGCAGAAGTTCCTCCGTTCCCAGCTAACCCGTTATAGAGAAGTTCGACTGTACCAACTTCCTCACTCTTAAATCATTTAAGAAATGTACATAAAATAAAAATTGAAGCTGGGCATAATCCTTCCGTGTGTTTTCGGTAAACTCAACAATAAAAACGAAACTGCGAAACAATTACTCCCATTATGAATGACGTTGTCGAAATCAAATCAACATGACACCAAATTTTGTCACGTGTCTACTCTTTGTCGACAAGAATTGACTACTATTAACATGCTCTATTAATTTTCGAAGCCTTAGAGGACATTAAAAAATTGTCAATAGCTGTCAATTGTTGTCATATTGATGTGATGTCGATGACGCCATTCATAATAGGGGAAGAATGTCATCTAAACATATAAATTGTGTCTATTTTTAAGACACTATTTAAAAAAACAATTACAATAGCGGAGTTCAGCGTTTGATTAAAATGGTCTTGCGAAAGTGCAAATGCAAAGAAAAATCTTAGCTTTTTTATGAAATTTTGTTGTTAGATTTCATAAGAATACTGCGATATTTAGCAATTGCAAGATCATTTGCATCATATACTGAACTCCCCTAATATCTAAATCATTATTTTTTAAATGTACAGTTATGTGGAAAATAATAGGGACGGACAGTGGTATGCAAAGATGATATTAGAGCAGAATGTGAATGTGTTTTTTTTTATTGCTAAAACTCTTCAAAACAAAATCCACTTCGGTTTTACTAACTTGGAAAGTACACTCTTAGGGACTCTGCCGCTAATATAACGGTATGGGTCCATTCTTATACTATGGTATGGGTCCTCAAAATCGGGTTCAGATTATAATGAAGTCAACAGATTATGTTGAAAGTACGATGCTACAGCACTCCGATGAAAATATGCCACTCAAATGGACCTTCCAACAAAATAATGAACCCAAACATATCGCATAGTGTACAAAGAAATGGTTTAAGGAGAATAAAATCAACGTATTTGGTTGACCAGCACAATTCCCGGATTTAAACTCCAACGAATATTTGTGAAATCTAATCAAAACTCGATAAAGGCAAGGTATCTATCGAATTCTAATGAGCTTTGCAACTTATACACACTTTGTGGAATGCAATACCTGTTTCAGTTTGCCAAAATTGACTTGACTCAACGCCCAGACGATTTCGACCAGCTTTGGTCAACAAAGGCTCATCAACAAAATATTAGACGACACCTGACCAGTTTGTAACATGAATTAGTAAAAATATGTTTTAGTTTTAGTCATTTCTTGTTTCTATTCCTACGATAATGCCAAATTTGCATTAATACAAATAAATTTTTTTTTGTAGAGTTTTAGCAATAAAGAAAGACATTCAAACAGAAAAAACTGTTACATCTTATTTGCTTTCTGCTTCAATATTAGCTCTGTTCCAGATGGATATCGAAACAGTCCGAACATGTACAAAGTTGCCCAAAAAAAGCGTTCCACATAACAATTTTTGTGCAATTTGAGAGCAAATTAGGTATTCATTTTTTTCATTTCCTGTCTAAAGTTGTACGAACTTTTTCATTTGGGTAAGTTCGGACAATAATAAGTGATCAGCTGTTTTTTGTTTGCTTAAATAAATAACGGTTGAAATTTAGCAAATAAATAAAACATTTAAAGGGAGAATATTTCTAATTTATTTCCAAATATTTGTAGTTAGGTTGTTATTTCTTATTTTAAATATAGAAAAGCGTTTGCACGATTTCGTTCGCACTAAGAATGCACTATATTACGAGATTTAAAAGATTAAAATCACAAACTTAACTTTAAAGCTAATAAGTTGGCACTATTTAAATTGTTGGACTTAAAATTATGGATTTTTACGTTCCAGATGTTTTGAGCAACTTTTATATTTCGAGAGTAAATGTTGAGTTTACTCTCATTTATACAAACTTGTCCGAAGTCATCTGGAACACTCCTATTGTATTTGCATATCAGTGCACCTATTATTTTTCACATAACTGTATGTCTTCACATATGTATGTATATATGTACATATGTATTATATAATACGAATGTACCTTTTAATAAAGGTTGAAATTTTGAATTTAATTCACTTTAATATTGAGAATGATACTGACATGTGTGCGAATTACAGTTTGTTTTTCGTGTAAAATAATAAGAAGTAAAACAGTAAAAAATTTATGTACATATGTATAATTTTATTAATTATGAACAAACTAAAAGCCGGTTATTCGGACCGAAAAGCGGTTTCGAAAAAAGTACGATTTTTTCAACTATTCGAAAACCCGTTTTTGGAAAATATCGAATACTTTATAACTCTAGTGTTGCCGCTTTGGTATTTTTCGGATTTTGGCGAGATTTTTATCCCAGTTTTTGGAAATCCTTGGGCCAGCTTTGTGTCTTGGCAAACAGTTGGTGTACTTGATAAGAGAAGGTGTCTCGGCTAAACACTAGTTGCCTCGGCTAAATTCATGAGAAGTATCGCCTAAGTATCTTCAATGCGATAGTGGCTTTATGTTAATGAATTATCTTCTTTTTTTTCATCTACAGGTTGAAATTACTCTTTTCATTTATTTGTTGTTATCAAGCTAGATGAAATTTTTGTTTTATATTAGAATTTTTATTTTTGGTGAGGGCATGGCTCCGGGCGCGGTGACTAGGCAAAGTGTGCCGAAGGGCGATAAAAATGGGGGCGTCTGACATAGCGGACAAAACTTTTCGTACGAACGAAGGCCGAAAGTGGCAAGCCGATGGCACAAAGCCTAAAGTAACAGGCCGAAGTCGGCAGGCCCAAGCCGATAGGGCGTAGACCGAAGACGACAGGAACTTCACTCCAATACAGTATCCCATGACACAGTGCGTTCTTTTTATTAACATCCCCACGGTAAATGGAACTGACACAAAACAAGTCATGTAACCGGTCACCAGGTGGTAGGGACCAGTAAGAGTTCTAACACTTCCTATGAAGCGGATCAGTCACTATTACATGGGGATGGCCTAGGGCGGGGTTAATTGGTACTTTGCACCTTGTGACTTGTTACTGAACTATCTTATGTAGACCTAATCGGAGTAAATATAAATGTAAGCACAAAACTTCAGTGTTTGAAGTGTTCATTATGTCCATTATTGAATTGTTCTCTTCTTTTATTGCTTTTGATTTTATGACAAAACTAAAATTGTTATTCCCTTTTATGAAAGCACACAACAACATCGAATTTGTTCAGTGCTGTTTACTACAATACTTGCCCGAGTCTCAACTAAATTGACTTAAAATGTTTATATGTGACCATTTACACGATATGTCTTTTTCTACCATTCACTACTCTTTACTTTTGGTACCACTCCCATTTTCTCAAGTCATAGAACGAGTACTTTTGATAGGGTTGCATCAAACCTTACAATCTCAGCAGATTTTTTCGGAGACAGATGTAGAAACAAGAGCGAGGCCAATGCGAAAATAATCAACGCCATTTACGGGGAAAAAATAGATGAGCTACAAGACAGTGAAATATTTTAGTAATGAGTCAACAACGAGGTTCAGAGTTATGACTCGACTCTCGTCAATGTCAGCAGAATTATTAGCCATAGAACGAGCGATCGCTCATGCGAAGGACACGAGCATAAAAAAGATGGCCATACTCACAGACAGCAAATGGGGGTGCCTCGCACTTGTCAAACGGAGGAGCAACAACTTTTTAATCAGAAAAGTCCACAAAACTATTAATAGTTCTCAATTTGAACAAATTTCCATCCACTACATACCAGGGCACTCCAACATTTTCGGCAACGAAATTGCGGATACGGCAGCGAACGAAGCTCTCACAGAGGACCACGATGCTGCAAACAATATAGAAGATAAACTTTGGAGGAAGTGGTCCGAACAATATGAGACCCGGGGCATGGCCAAGGGACGACATTACACATACATTTTTCCTCATGTTAAAAAACCAAACCATGGTATAGCAACAGCAGCGGACTTGATCCGAACCAGATGAAACAGATAAACAGACTAATGAGTGGACACTCTTTTGGCAAAGCAACACTAGCAAAGATGAATGTCAGAGAGTCAGACTTGTGCGATCACTGTGGGGAGATAGAGGATGACTCACATGTGATATTTGCATGCAGTTTTTACAACAACATCAGGGCTAAATAGCCACTGATATGCAAGTATGCAGCTTTAGAAGATTCTTCAGGCAAGAACGGACTGAACACTACAAAGTTTTAAACAACTTCCTAAGGGAAATAGAATGTAAATTGTAACACGGAAACCGTGTGAATTGGTTGTGGCGAAATAGTTCCTCGAACTGGCCAAATAATTCTCCAGACGTACATATCTAGCGATTGGAGTAACTGAACAACAAAAAGCGATTACAAAAATCACGTGCCAAACCACTCACGATGAAAATTAAAACACTAAAATATAATTTAGTTTGATTCATAATCAGCTTTTGCTATTTTTTTATTTGTTTATTTTTATTGTTCTTATAAATTATTTTCGACTGTGGAATTAATTACCAAAAGAAAAAAAAATGTGTTAAAAATGGATTTTGTTTTTCATTGTGATCCGATTGAGATATTTTGTCAGTTGACTTCTATTAAACAAGCACTTGTTTTGCATTTGTCGTACCCATATGTGTGTTAAGTAAAACCTTTTCATTGCTTAAAATTTGTCTAGGTCGCTTAATGGAAATTGTCTTGTCTTTACACTAATTGTTCTGCGTTTAGTAAATTTAAGTAAAGTTGCTTTATATAGTGTGTTACGTTAAAATAAAGTTAATTATACTATTGTGTTTCTTTCATAATGGCTTTAATATCCTCAGCATCTAAAGTTTCATACTTGAGAAGAGCCTCGGCTAATGCTTTGTGTTCCTTAGCATGCTTACGTAGAATTGCTTTAGCCCGTTCATAGCTGTCATTAAGAATTCGCTTGATTTCAGCATCTACAGCTTCTACAGTATTTGGTCCTAATGTTTCATTAGGATATAATCCCTTTGAAGATTCAATTGTACGCAGACCAACTTTTTCCGACATACCCCAGTCTTTGACCATGTGGGTGGCTATAGATGTGGCCTGTTTTAGATCACTACTAGCGCCAGACGTAATTTTATCAGCCCCAAATATTATTTCTTCAGCTGCACGACCCCCCATCATAGTGTCCATCATTGCCAGCAGCTGTTGCTTAGTTACATGATAACGTTCTTTTTCCGGTATATAAGCGGTATGACCCAACGATGGTCCTCTGGGCATAATGGTGACTTTGTGTAACGGATGCGACTCCTAGAATT
Source organism: Panzeria rudis (assembly GCA_956483635.1). Taxonomy (NCBI): domain Eukaryota; kingdom Metazoa; phylum Arthropoda; class Insecta; order Diptera; family Tachinidae; genus Panzeria; species Panzeria rudis. The sequence continues at coordinate 145,335,074 of OY101450.1, forward strand.
TTTATATTTAAAATATCCCCTTCGTTTTTAAGCAGCTTTTAACTCACCTTTGTATAGTAAGCGACTATCGCATGTCCACCTTCATGGTAGGCGGTTATGACATTGGCTTCTTCGTCGGGCAAGCGCGCTTTACGTTCAGGTCCCATTAAAACTTTATCGCGGGCTGTTTCTAAATGTTTCATTGTCACAGTCTCTGCTCCGTCAATAGCCGCTCTGGGAGGAAATTTTTAGTAGATAAAAAGTTTTTAAATCGTGAAAGCTTATCGTATCATTGTATTTAAAAAGAATTACACCTTTTTTTATAACTAAAGAGATGAATTGTCTTATTCACTTTTCAATAGTTGTAATTATAATTACATTTAATAACTTGCTGCTTTAAAAAAAATGCTATATAATTTTAAATCAAGTTGTTCTACTAGCTAAAGACTGTGAAGGAAGAAAACTTGCATGAAAACCTGCTTTTATAAAATGTTTATTTGCCTCTGTGCCCTAAATTCGAACATAATTAATAATACAACCATTTCCAAAAATTTTTATCGTTAACCCTAAAGCTCGGCAATAGCTACATACATACTAAGCGAACAAAAAATCGTTTGGACAGAGGAAAACATTTTTCTACATTACTTGGTCTTTGCCTATTTATAATATACATATAGTCAAAATTATAAAACAAAATCTACATAGTTTGAAATCCTTCTTGCTGGCCAAATATCAATTATTTTCTTAATACCTTCACTTGCAGTTATGTATACTTCTATTCTTATTTTAGTCTTGTATGTGTTTCGTTTCTTAACAATTTATCTAATCACTTACCTTAGAGCAGCTTGATTAATCATATTTTCTAAATCGGCACCGGTAAAACCGGATGTACCTCTAGCTAACATATCCAGGTCGATTTCATCGTGCAATATTTTCGACAGATATAAAGTTATAATCTCTTTACGTCCTGAGAAGTCAGGGGTGCTTACAACGACCTTAAATTAAAAATAATAATACAAATATAATTTGTAATATATTTAAAATGTAAAAGGATAAAAAAAAACCAACTTCAACGTCAAAACGGCCAGGTCTTAAAAGAGCCTGATCCAAATCATCACGTCTGTTGGTGGCTCCTAAAACTATCACACCAGCATTTTGGTGAAAACCATCCATTTCGGATAAAAGCTGGTTGATCGTTTGATTAGCATAAGGATGTAACACGGAATTGGTACGCTTAGCGCCCACTGAATCAATTTCATCAATAAAAATAACACAGGGAGCACGTTGTTTGGCGGCCTCTATAAAAATGAATAAAATATTAAAATCATGTTTTATTTTAAATTTGTTAATTAAACAACTTACTAAACAAATCACGTACGCGTCTAGCTCCCTGACCCACTAATACCTCATCAAACTCGGGACCAGCAGCATGGAAAAATGGTACATTTGCTTCTCCAGCTACAGCTCTGGCCAGTAAGGTTTTGCCAGTGCCAGGAGGACCAACCAACAATACACCTTTTGGAAGTTTGCCACCTAAATTGGAGAACTTTTCCGGACTTTTAAGGAATTCCACAACTTCTTTTAATTCTTGCTTGGCCTCATCGCAACCTTTGACATCGTCAAAAGTTACGTGAATCTCTTCGGGATCTACTTCAACTTGATTGCCCAACTGTATGCTTTTGCAAAATAAAATAAATAAATAATGAACATAAGAAATCATAATTAATTATGCACACTTACCGAAACATGGATCCATTTGAGGAAGAGAATAAGCTTACAAATATCCCAATAAATACCACAATTACTAATAGTTGTTGAAAGACCTGAATTTAACAGAAATTCCATTGTATAAAAAATACTTGTTTAGTTTGTTAAATCCTACAAACCTTTAAATATTTCATAGTTTTGCCGGACTTAGGATGATCTTCCGAATTTGCAGCGGCCAAGTAGCCCTCAGCAAATGCGATTTTTAAGTTGCTTTCCTAAAAAATTCATATTCTAAATAATAAATGTTTTCCAAATACAGTTTCTTTCTATTACCTGACTTTTACCAGCATCACTTTCAGAAGATTTCTGCAATAGTTTTTTCAAAGTTTCGGAACTATTTGTTATCTCACTTTCAAGTTTTTGTGTATTGCCACTGAAAGCAGTCCGCAAGCGTGAAGCAACAGTGGGATTACGCTTCAATTCAGCAGCTATGGAACGATCTGTCTTAAAACTACGAACAAATTTTCTAAAAAAAACAAACGTTTATATTTTAAAATTTTTAACAGCATATTGCTCAGCTGAGGTACAATTACAAGAAAATACTTACAATTGGTGTTGAGGTATAAAAGATTGCAACAATTTTGAATACGTTTGTAGAGGCATACTCTTAGCCAAAGCATTACTAAACGTTAATTCTATTATATGACTTGATTTTTTGCTCCTCACCCGCCTTACTTCAACTGTTTCCAACCGCGTGGACAACATAGAATTTGCCTTATTTAACATATAATTTAGTCGCTCTTCCTCGAAAAAATTGATAGCGGTTGCATTATGTTCATTAACCAGGTGACGCAAGTTTTGCGGTACTCGGATCATATTTTGGGGCGATGGAACAGCCTCCGTTGTCATAGCCAGTTGAAGATCACGTCTTTTTCCATGTTGAGCTCTGCTGGCATATGCTCTACCTGCTACAATTGTACCACATTCAACACTATTTTTATTTGCTGTATAATAATGCGGTTTGCGTCCAAAGTTACCCAAATACAAGTAGGGCTATTGCAACAACTATCAGTTAATATCCACTTCATTTTTATTCGCTAGATACTTTACTTACCAAAGAATGTGTATAAGCACAAAACATTTTCTATTTTTAATGTAAAATAATAAAATATTTAATATAATTTTTCTTTTTCTACTAAATCTAGGAAATCCTTCAGAGCCAACAATGATGTTAATTTGCGCGATGACAGCAAATATACCATAACCGAGTACCCGCGCACGTCGCCAAAACAAGTTAGTAGTAATTGCAATTATTTAATCGAAATCTTTACATTTATTTCATTGCACACTTTGAAAATAATTTAATATATGTAATTATGTATAAAAAAATAACAAATTTCACATAAAAAATGTGCAGAAAAGAAAAAAATGTATCTAAAATTCTATCCGACATTAAGTGTGACTCAATAATGAAGCTAGTATTGTCATAATGCATCCGAAAATGGAATAATATATGTATCCCAACTGTCAAATTACAAACAAAAATAATTCTACAATTTGTGTGTATGCAGTCACTCCCAATGGCTATAAACACAGCGATTACAATTGTGCTGGCATAAAATGATAGCTGTGTGCACGTATACATATAATACCAGATGAATTAGACTCGTGTGTTTTGGAAAGAACAAAATATGTGCGGCTTAAAAATTATCCGCAATAGAATTAAAAATTGATCACCGCAAGAATAGCAAGCAATTTTGCTCATATAGTTTGTCAAAAGCTCTTGCAATCTTTCAAAAATTATGTACTGATCAATAATAACATTGACATGCAAGCACACAGTTATAGCTAATGCAACGACCTGTGTACCCGTATAAAAGTGCATTGTTCAGATAGTGCAACATCTTTTCTTTCAGTGCAATTTTCAAAACATCAACTTGGCGTCACTTGACATCATAATTTTTTAGTTTGTTTACATCTGTTCATTTGTACATGCATACATTGCTTTTTTTCGCCGAATAAGACGAAAAATATAGAAGATAAGAAAAAAATATCCATTATGACAATTTTATATAAAGTTCAGAATCCTGGAGGAAATAAAGATGGCTATTTGTTGCCTAGCTGTGTAATGTGCAAAATCTCTTGCAAAAATTTAGTGGCCTTTTGTGTCCACCAGGGCCTACAAAGCAACATTTATGTCTGCGATATTGTGACGCCATGGCAAAGTTTCAAACTGAATACTTCCAAACAAATTGTTACTGTTTTGGAGTGGAACCAAACTGGTGAGTTGCTAATGACTGGTTATAAAAATGGGTTTTGTGAGATCTGGTCAACCAAACAACATGCTATTAACAATTGGGTTTTATTGTACAGAGCCAATTTGCCAAGTGAAGAGATATTAAGCGCAAAATTTTTCCATAATGGAAAAAGAGTATATTTTAATACCCATAAAAAAGATCTACAGGCCTATTCGGATAAATTTGAAAGAATGGACTTTAGACCATCAATGACACATTTTGGTAATACTCCAGTGGAAGGAGTTTTGGTTTTAACTTCGTCCGGCTTGTTGGGCGCGTTCGTTATACCGAAACTATTACCGCCAGTAGAAAGTTTGTCAACCGGCAATTATGTACCGACAGATCTTAATGTGCATACCCAGTCGGTGGGCTTATCCAGAAATTACATAACACATAGCAGCGTAACTTGGTGCCCCACCGGTAATTTTAGCGTGGCTGTAAGCAATAGGAATGAGCCTTTAATTAATTGCTATAAAGTTACTGTAGAAAGAGATGTAGAGGCATCTGTATCCATAAAATGTAATTCGCTTGCTAGCATTTTTTTGCCAAAAGGAGAAGTGGACAGTAAACAAATTTCTCACATACGATGGAGGACCATAAACGGAGAAGAGGTACTGTTTTTAGTCTATAACTGCTTAGAAAATAGTTTCATAGAACAGTGGGTCCTAAAAAAGAAACATCAACCCGTACACAAGCTATTGCAAAAGAATAAAAGTGACTTCGTTCAATGGGAACAGTGGGAAAATTCTGCTAAATTGGCTTTATCATCTAGAGTATGTGATATTTGCATCACGAAACTGCCTTCAGAAAGCATGTTAATATTTGCAACACTGCGAGATAACTCAGTGCAGGTGCTGGAAATGGGCTTGAAAAAAATTGGGTCCACTGTTTTTGAACGTATGGCTGAAGATCAAAATAGAATATCATGTAAGCTCTTAACATCAGACGTTACTTATCTCAATCAACTGTTAGTTTTGTTTGACAACTTTGGACAAATGTATGCTGTTCAAGTGCCAACAAATCATTACGACAAAAATTACAAAATGAATCCTTTATCACTACCAGTAGCTTTACTGGAATATAGTATTGTTACCGGAATCGATGCTAGTGATGTTATCATGTTAAATCTTCCTAATCTAGAAATGTTGGCTGAAAAACTTACTGAAAATTTTATGCGTCAACACAACTTTACACGACAATTTTATTATTCTAATTTTCTATCATTAAAAAGTAATCTTTGTCGTATCCAGTCTAAGCAGCAAGATTTTGATAATCTTATTACTCTACATTCTATATCCATTGCATTCAAATCTTTGTTACGCCCATCTGACCTCAGTTCTCAGGATAAAGGACCTGCTGAAAATTTGACAATGATTTTGTCGGATCCAAATCCTCAATACAATGATGTTGATAAAGTACTGTGTGTTTTAGATCCCAAAGACTATACTGTGGAACCGGCTACACTTCAAAGTTTGCAACAACTTATACAGTGGGTAGCTGACTTGGGTTTGAATATACTAAACAAACTCCCGGAGGAAATAATGAAAACAAAGTTTAATAAGAGGCATGGCTATGATATTAGTAGAGACATGATAGCAATAAGCAATATTCGAGAACTTTTAGTAATGATACGTATTTGGGGTCTACTGAATCCGCAATGTCTGCCAATTTATACTAAATCTATAGAGAACTTTGACGTTCTACCTGCACTATTTAGACTCCTTACTAGACTTTATCAGAATCCCAATGAGCCAGATGATGGATTACTAGACGATTGCAGCGTCCTCTCAACCCAAGTGCTGGTTCCCAATCGCCACTTAAATACGCCTACAACTTTGCTTAATAGCCATGCAACTACTAAACTATATCCAACCGTTTTTCAAACTTCAGTGGAACCGCTGGCCTTACAAGATCTACATTACGATGAAGTGGTTTTCGCTAGTAGCACTCGTGATGATGTAAGCAACCTGCACTTGGGTTCCAAAGTAAAGTCGGTTCGTAAATGTATGCGTTGTGGCTTTATCAATAACATAAACAAAAATACAAAAACATCAGCTTTAAAAGCCTGGTGCCAGAGATGGCAGTACTGCCATTGTGGTGGCTTTTGGCTAAATACTTAGATTTAACTTTCTGAAAATAGCATTAAGAAATTATTTGTATGTATATTTAGATACGTGCATATATGTACGACAAAAATGTATGTGAAAAATAGATTTTTTTATATTTTGCACTAAATGTAATGGTACGGAAGAAAGAATTCTTTCGAAATCCTTGCACAGACAAAATGATTAATTTTTGTTCTCAATAAATGGATATGCCAAAAAAATTGTTATACGAAGATTCTGACTCAAACAGAGGCTGATACCGCATCCAACATAAAAAATCCAAACAATTTTTAAAAAAAAAAAAATTACATCAGTTTACAAATGGCCGACATCTGAGGTAACCAATAGAAAGACTGACGGTAGACCTATTTATATTTTTATTTAAAAATTACGGAATGGCCCAAAATGTTGCTTAGATATAAAGCTGGCAGTATAAAGCTCAATTTTGCAATATGTTGATTGTGAAGTATTCCTTCACTCGTATGGGCTATACATATATTGCGTAAATCGGCTTTTGTCTCCCTTCCGTCTGCGTAATATAGCGTCTTCACGAGCCATTGATTTGTCTTTGCAAAAGCCAAGGTCGATATGAAAAAATAGCACTAACATTTTTCTGATGTTTTTATGTATGAAGTTTGACAAATGTTAGAAGAAAATGATGTCTCGTGAAGGCGGGGTGTAACGCATTGAAAAATTGTTTTGGTGTAAATTCTAGCAAATTTTCAAACATGCACTTTAAGTGTTACGTGAACAGCCCCTGTATCAATATTTTAAGCACTTTTTGAACAATTCTTTTTGAAGTTGTTGATTCAAGGCGAATTCATGTAAAATGAATTCGCCTTGCGTTGATTCCATAACAAAACCGCTGAGTTGATATTACTTATTAACAGCTGAAATTATCCAGAATTGGAACTCATTCGCCGGTTTGTTTTTCTTAAAATTTATTGGAATTGTATAATTCTCACTGGCAAGGAACAAAAATGAATCCAATGGATGACAGCCAGAGACCTCAACATCCTTTAGTAAGTAAAGATCAAGAAATATAGTTTTGGATAAATAAATGAAGAACATAATTAAATTCTTGACGTTTCGTTTGTAGGCCAATTATCAATTTTCTTCTGAAGAGTTAAAAGCTTTTCAGGAATGTAATACAGAATCTTTTTTCCGACGTTCATTGCCGTTAGGTACAACATTCGGTGTGGCAGCTTACCTTGGTGTAAAACAAGGATTTTTACCAGTAAGTCAATCAAATTTGTCGGAAAAAATGTACTTTAGTTAGAAATTGCTAAAAACGAAATAAATATTACCCTATGGATGGAAAATTGAAAAATAAGAAAAACTTAAATAAAAATAAAAAAATTGCCGGCAAACCGTATTTTCCGAGTTATGGGCCTCTGAAGTTTTCATATAAAACTGTGATTGTGAAATGCACAATGTGCATTACATTTAAAAATAATGATTAAATTTAAATAAAGTTTTCTTCTCTAGGTATGTCGAATAGCGGCTTCGCTGAAAAATGATTTTCTGCCTAGTCGGGCGCAAGGATTTTCTCTTCTAGGTATGTCGAATATCGGCTTCGCTGAAGATTGATTCCCTGCATAGCCGGCCTTCGGCCGGGCTCAAAGGTTTTCTCCTCTAGGTATGTCGAATAGCGGCTTCGCTGAAGACTGACTTTTTTAGCTAGCCGGAATTCGGCCGGGCTCAAGGATTTTCTCCTCTAGATATGTCGAATAGTGGCTTCACTGAAGAATGACTTTCTGCCTAGCCGACCTTCGGTCGGGCTAAAGGATTTTGTCCTCTAGGTGTGTGGAATAGCGGCTTCGCTGAAGACTGACTTTTTTACCTAGCTGGCATTCGGCCGTGCTCAAGGATTTTCTCCTCTAGATATGTCGAATAGTGGCTTCACTGAAGAATGATTTTCTGCCTAGCCGACCTTCGGCCGGGCTCAAGGATTTTCTCCTCTAGGTATGTCGAATAGCGGTTTCGCCTAGCTTTAGTGCTTTTCTCCTCTTTGTATATCGAATAGCGGCTTCGCTGAAGAATAATTTTCTGCATAGCTGGCCTTCGCCCATCCTCAAGTGTTTTGTCCATCCACCATGGTATTCTCAAAAAAAAAACGAAGCTTCTTACTAAAGATTTGTTTCACAGCTTTTAATTGATACCAATATTTGACCTGTTAAATTCATAAATGTAGTACATAATCACAGTTTTTTATAAAGAGGCTCATAACTCGGAAAATATGGGTCGCCGCCAATTTTTTATTTAGTTTTTTCTTCTTATTTTCCATCATAGGCTTGTTTTTATTTTGTTTGGAGCAACTTACTAAAGTAAATTAAAGCCAGTTTTTTAATGCATAATTCTAAGGTATAAGGTTTTTAATTGCAGCCTAACATTAAGTATGGTGCTGTCCCCAAAGTGCTATTGGGTGTGGTATTGGGCTATTTTATAGGTAAATTCAGTTATCAACAAAAATGTGCTGAAAAAATTATGGCCATTCCTAATTCTCGTTTGGGAGAGGCTCTAAGACAGCGAAAAAATCAAGGTGGTTTAGCGGGATACGCACCTGATCAGAACTTAAGTATGGGCATGGCTTTAGGGCCTTTTGCCCCCAGTCCAAATGATGTGTATACAGATGAGGATATGCAACCTACAAATAAGGGAAATGCTCTAAATTTGGATATTGAATCTAGACCTTCCTTTGCCGGCTTAGACGACATCTATCGTCCCAATTTAGATAGTATATAATTTATTAAAACTAAGGCCAGATTTTGTAAATACAAACGCTTTGCGTTTAGAAATTTCTGGAAAAAAATTTTTGAGACGTACTTGCGTTTACATATAAATTTAAAACGTTTATAAACGAAATTTTTTACAAAATCTGCCTATAAATAAGCGTAATAGGCATGCAATTTTAAAATATTAACTTTTAGGCTCCACCACAACACAAGTGGACACGGATATACCCTTGGAACCTGTAAAACCAGGTACTAGTTATGAGGAATTGCGTAGGCGAAATCGTGAAGAATTCGCGAAGAAACAACAAAATCCATTTTCTAAACCTTTGCCACCAGACGCTCCCGTGGTCATGAGACAGCCTGAAAGGCATACAGTACCTAGCGATGGTGAGGCTTCAGCTAAGAAATTGCAAACAAATAAATATGGAGATGCCTGGGTAGAATGAATCACATTCTTTAAAAACTCGCTTCTTTTATGGAAACAATTCTTAAACAGGCTTTTTGGTTCATTAAAAATATTTAATTCTTTCCAGGTTTCTTTCTACTAATACAGTCTTTTACTTAAAATGCGTGTTTTTTTATTCACTTACATATTTTATTTTTCTAAAAATGTAATTTTGTTATTAAAAGAAAATTAACGAAGTATTCATATTTAGGAAAACGAAAGCTTTGCTTCTTAAAAATTACATAAGCAATTTTTTAGTTTTTGTAAATGTGATGTTTTTTAGACTTCGCCACTGGATATTGTTGTAAACTTATTTCAATTTACCGACTTCATACAAATAAGCTCCCAAGAGTTTAGTCTGAGAAAAATATAAAAGTGTATTAAAATACTGATGTTGTAGTTTTAAAATAAAAATACTTACGCCTTCAACATAGTTATAAATATCAATCTTTTCATTTTGGGAATGGGCACCATCATCACAGGCTCCCACGGGCACTAGGATGACATTCTTTCCAGTGGCCTCTTGCAAGGTCAGAGTTACTGGAATGGAACCTCCCTCGCGCGTCATATCGGGTTCCACATTAAAGACATGTTTTATTGCTTGCTTGGCGGCTTCATAATGAGGATGATTGGGATCTTCAGTCCAGGGTTTGCCGGCACTTAGCATTTTCACCTTCATTTTGTTGGGTGAACCACGTTCAGCCCATTTTCCATTCAAATATTTGGTTACACATTCGGTAATGTGATCTGGATCTTGGTTGGGCACTATACGTATTGAGAATTTACCAATAACTTTGGCAGGAATAACAGTTTTAGCTCCACCTTCCGAGAAGGCACCTTCAATGCCGTGAATCGACAAAGAGGGATAACGCCATCTGTGCATCAACAATTGTGTCTTGCTTTCTTTGTGTGGCAAGGAAGTGGCACCGATGTCTTTTCTAAGGAACAATATTTGCAATAAGTCTATTTTATAATAAAATTTTTTTATAATAAAATTTGTATTCTACCTTTTTTTATTAATTATTTGTTTAATATTAATTGAGGTTTAGTTTTATATAAAAAATTATAGTAATAAATACTACTTATTAAACAGTGTTCGACCGAACGTTCGGTTTCGGTGCCGGAGTTCGGCAAAAAGCTGTGTTCGTTTGATGTTCGACGTTCGGTAAAATTTTCACCGAGCACCGAACTTTGTAAAATAGCTTTTTTATATTTATATATCATCAAAAATACACAAAAATGTAGTCTTATAAAATATTATCAAAAAGTACTTCGTACTATCAATATTTTAATTTTGTACACCACAAGCCCGGTTTGCGTCGCTTCGTTTCGAAAATGGGTCTTTTTAAAATGCCCGTGATTTCGAAGTTGTATCGTTTGTGTTTCAGTTTGCGTCGCATGGCTAAAACAAAGCTAAAACAGAAAAACGGGATTTCCCGTTAAGTCTAATGCAAATATGTATGAGAAGTTTGTCTGCTAGTGGCAAGTTGAGTATCGTTAGTAGTTACAAATTACATTTGTTGAAGTGAAGTTCAAACTAAGTATTTTGCAACAGTGAGTCAAAAAAGAAAGTTAAGAAGCTTAGAACAAAAACTGGACATTTTGAAATGTTTTAAAAAATTAAAAAAAGTATTTTTTATTGAAAAATAAATTTTTCAAGCTAAAATTATGAATCTACCAATTGGATGCAAATCAACACAAATGTATGGAAAATCATTCTTCGGGTTGCGTCGCGTTTCTCCGGCCCCAATTAGCGACGTAAACCGGGGTATTGGTGTATTTATTAAATAAACAAGTCATAGTTAAAAAATGTTAAGTTAAAAATTTTCTTTTCAACAAAAAAGTTCGGTTTCGCGTTCGGTATCGCGTTCGGGTTCGGTTCTAAAATTTTTACCGAAGTTCGAGTTCGGTCTGAAAAAAGTGCGTTCGGTCGGACACTAGTAATAAATATAGGATGTATACTATAGTAGGCAAATTATTTATCAAGATCAAGGATAGAATATAAAAATTAGAAATGTCGAATGTAGTTTATTTATTTATGTAATATCAATACAATGAAAGCTTTCATGGCCAATATAATATAATGCAACGGAAGCTGTAGACAAAACTGTATTAAAGTATATGTAGGTACACCGAAAAATAAATTGAAATCTAGATTAGCGGGACATATATCGTCACCTAAAACGCACCCCGCCCTAACTAAAAAAAAATATGAAACAGATTTTTTTCAAAATTCAGATGTATTTTATCAAAATACATCACCACAAAACAAATCAGAGTTCCCGGAACAAAAGAAAATTGAGATCGATTTTTTTTATAAATTCAGATGTATTTCATCAAAATACATCACCACAAAAAAAATCAGAGTTCCTGGAAGTAAAATGCCGGTTTTATTGAGAAAATAGAACACCAAAAAGAGCTGATTAATTACATTATTTTTGTATTCCCCATCTAATTTTTAATTTTCCTATAGCAGCCATAGCTGTACACATCCTCTGAGAATTTCAAGGGTATAGCTATTTACACTGAATTCTTTACGACACCCTTTAATTTTCAATTTTCTTTTATTTTTAGTATTCGCTGTTAAAGCGGCCATAGTAATTCAAACCGCGTAAAAATTTCCATTTTTATTATATTGGAGAAATTCGCATTGAAAATCTCAATATTTTTAATTTTAACATGTTGTTTGCTTCTCCTAGACAATTTTCAGAATGTTAGATAGGGCCGTTTGCGTTTTAGGTGACGATGTATATGTGTACATAACATGACATATGTCATGTCGTGTTATAACATCATGTCATTTCAATCTATGTCATGTCGTGCTATATCAAGCCATCTAACGTCATGTCATGTCACGCCTCGTCGTGACATGTCATTTTTTGTCATGTTATGCATATTAACATGACATAACAGAAAGTTTTATTTTTTTAGGCGTGCGTTCTTTTAATTTTTGGGGAAAATACTTTCTTATATTCTATGTTCGTATTAACACAACACGACCATTCCAAACTGGCAACCTATGCAACCATGTTCGCGTTATACAAGTAAAGCCAACGCTTTTACTCAATAATTTCAGACATTAAAATAAAAAAATAAATACTTTATATAAATCACATATAAATTAAATCGTTATCTTACTTGTAATCTTCAACATCATAATCAATATTTCGATAGATATCATGTTCGTTGTGAAGCAATGGGGCAATCTAAAGCAAATAAATCATACTAGTATCGAATCCATAATCTTTATAATCACTTCCTCACTTACGTCTCTTTCAATATCAGGCACTAGAATTTTGGTATCTTTATCCACCAGAGTGCTTAGCAACCAACACAAATCGGGCATAGCTTCGTGAACTGTACCACCGTATACGCCACTATGTAAGTCTTTTTTTGCACATTCCACTTCAACAGTAAAGTAAACTAAGCCGCGAAGACCATACGTTAAACAGGGCCTACTTCTGCCCAACCAATAATTGTCCGAAATGCACACATAATCAACATTGGCTAAAAAGTCATCTTTAAGACTTAAGAGGAGATCATCTAAACCTAAACTGCCACTTTCCTCCATGCCTTCCAATACAAATTTAATATTGACAGGTAAATCAATATTTAACTTTTGAAAGCCTTCAATAGCGTGAATCCAACAAAGAACGGGTCCTTTGTCATCACTAGCACCACGACCATAAAGTTTTCCATCCTTCTCGGTTAGCACAAAGGGTTCAGTAGCCCAGCCATCTTCTTTAAGAGCAGGTTGAACATCCAAGTGTCCATAAACTACAACAGTTTTCTTTTTAGGATCCTTTTAAGCACAATAATAAAAAAAATTAAACAAATAAAAATGCAGTTTTATTAAACAAATTTCAAATGTTATTTTTACCTTTCCTAATGTGCCTAATAAAACTTTAGGCAATGGAATTTTATCTCCATTTGGTAGGGTTTGTGTGCCAATATCAGCCAATTTAGTTTCAGTGCCCAATGCCTTCAACTTATCTTCGGTCCATTGCACCATACGATCAATTTCGCCACGTTTTTCAGGCCATGCAGAAACGGATTGTATTGCTACGGCAGTCTTTAGAACATCAATGTATTTAGACTTGTTTTCATCAACAAATCTACAATGAAGAATTATGAATTAGAAGTCGTTTAAAATTGTCTTGTTAATTTGTAATGAACAATGAAATTCTAAAATAAGCAGTTCACAATAAATAAAGCTGGAACTTCAGTCTGTTTCACTACAACGAGTTTAGGTTTTCGTTACTATGCTCTGTAATTTAAGTTGATTTATAGTTTGTCTTTTAGATTTACTAATTTTTTACAAATCTTGCTAGAAAAGCAATAAGAATAAAAATATTTATTAATATGATAATTTCGAACGTACATATTTGCTTGTGAATCCAAGTTGATTATAGGCTAAGGTTCGTAACGTTTTAATTCAGAAAGAGTTTGGCATGATTAATATTCCAAGGAACAAGGGAAAAATTAACATCAACTTGATTTTTCAAAAAAAGATTTAATTTAATCAATTTGGATTCATAAAAATATTTAGTTGTTTGAAACTAATAAATCTTTTTATATATGTACATACTTTGCTGATCAATAAATTAAATATTTTAAGTGCATACAAATTTTATACCGTTGCTTTTTAAAATGTCTGCAACTTGTTTTATGTATTAGCGTACATTTCAAATATACAGTGGGGGCCATATATGGTTAGTTTGTGGAAAATATTATAGAGAAAATATTTTTTATTCAATAATTTTACAGAAATCCGATTTATTCAATAAAAAAAATCGAAAAATCATGAAATTTTAATAAAGTCTGGAATGATTTTGGACATGTTATGTACATATCTATTCACGCAATACCCCGATTTCCAAAACCGAGTTTTAATAAAAAATTATTCCAATATTCCATTATTATTGGAATAAAATTTCATTCCTCAATAAAAAATGGGATACGGTTGAACTTGCAAGCCTGAAACCTTCCGCTGAATTCAAGCACAAAGCGCTGGAAAATCCAAAGCTTTTTGGGGTAATTTTTCAAGTTCAAATAAATTCAGTAAAGTGCGACTTTGGCGAAATCGGGATGAAATCAATATCTTCCTATTTTTGATAACAGAAAGTTAATATTTGAAATTATTAATTTAGTTTATTAATTCAATAAGAAACACATACAGCATTTATAATAGAGAAAAAAAATTTATTTTTCATGTTTTCATCAATTTTGCCCATCACTGTTTTTACTTCTATTTCTTATCGTGACAAAGCGTATTAAATAACAATTTTTTAATATATACTTTAAAGATTAAACTAGTATTAAACAATTTGGTTTATCTGTCCAAATATCTTTTTATATGTCAACTCCAACCATTAAAACCCGAAATATATGGTCAGATAAAACAACATGCGTAAAAAAAGTACAAAAGTTTTATTTTTGTAAACTGTGGTTGGTATGTACGAATTTTACTAAACTGCCTGTATATACTAGTACGTCCTCATTAAAATGAAACAAAGAAATTTTCCAGTTATTGTTTTAAATTTATAATAAAAGTAAACATGACTAATTAATATTATCATTCTTTATTATATTATTAATGAATGCCTGCAACGAATGTAATGCAATTTATTTAATTTTTGTATATGTATGTACTATGTACATATTTTAATCAGCTATATGTTTGTTTTTTATATAATAAATGGAAATTGAACAGAACTTTTTTTTATAAATTTGGATATAACAACCGACATTTTTAAGCAGAAATTAAATTGATTTAAAAGTTATATAACATCTAAAAGAACGTTTAAACTTTTCGGTATGATTTTGAGGCACTTATTCGAATTATTATTAAATAAATAAACTGCAACAACAAATGCAAAATATATTATATAAGAGAAAGAATTCTTTACAATACTAGCTTTCATTTGAAAATATCCGCACATTTGTAAAAAAAATTATTGGGGAAGAACATACAAGTGCATATCGTTAGCTGAAGCGCAACAAAAAAAACTTATATCGAATTTTTTTTTAATTCAGATGTGTTACATCAAAATACATCACCACAAAACAAAATCAGAGTTCCCGGAACTGAAATGGCGATTTTATCGAAAAAATAAAACACCACAAAGAGCTGATTAATTACATTATTTTTCTATTCCCCATTTAATTTTAAATTTTCATTTACTTTCCTTATCCCAGCCATTTTTATTTTTTTAAACACAGAACATACCCAATTTTGGTATGTTCGGGTTTTATTTAATTTTTGGTATTTATTATTATAGCGGCATAGTAAAACATACCAGGTGAAAATTTCAAGTGCCTGCCTATTACGATTTGCAAGATAGAAGAGCCCAATGTCAAAATTACACTACATGCTTTATGACACCCTTTAATTTTCAACATTCTTTTAGTATTAGCATTTACTGTTAAAGCGACCATAGTAATGCAAACCGTGCACAAATCTCAAGTGTCTACCTCTTACAGTTTGCAAGATAGAGCAGTGTGAAAAAATATATTTTTACTATTAAAACATTAGATTTCATACACTTTCAGTGAAGATAGGGCTTTTCGTTTGAGGAAAATATGAAGCAAAAAGCCCTAACTCACATATAACTCATAAAATATTACAAATATATACAAAATTCATGCAGAAATGAACTCTTCGCTTTTTAAATTATTAGAAAAATTTGCATTGAAAATCTCAATTTAATTTTAACATGTTTTTTGCTTCTCCTGAACAATTTTCAAAATGTTAGATAGGGCCGTTTACGTTTTAGGTAACGATATGTATGTATGAACATTAAGGTGGATCATTCCAGAAAAAAGTTTTTGTGGCCCCCCTAAATATAAACTTTGGAATTTTCTAGGAATATTCCCGAAATATTTTTTGTTTTGCGATTGGCCTTACTGAGCACTCACTACCTTTTAGTTTTTTAAATATATTTGTTTTCGTTCCAAGAAACTATATAAAAGTGGTATCAAATGAAAAATCTTTTGAAGGCGCATCTAAGAACATATAAATCATGAATAAAAAATAAATAAAAATATAAAGAAACTATATACTTTTCCACTAACGGTTGTTGGAAAAAAATTAAATATTTTGAGTCCTCATAGAAAAAGCCAGTCAAAGTTCATTTTTAGGGAGCCAATAAATAATTGATGTGTTTCGACCCACCTTAATGTACTTACGTGTGTTTTTGTATGTGATAGTCTCTTATTCCATAGAACAATGAAATATTAACACATTATTTGTTTAAGTGTTAAGTTGCTACAAATCATTCACTAAATGTTTTCTATTCTGTATAAAATAATTTTAATAAGATATTGTTTATTATTTAACTTAGGAGTAATAGAAAATAAAAAGTCATTATCATCAACATCATTTCCCATTTTAATATTTATTAAATGATGTCCTACTGACATCAAAAAAAAGATGATAACCAGTCATTCAGAGAATAAGTATGTATTTTAAAAGAATAATGTATTGCAAAGAAAAGTTAGTAATCCACAAAGCAAAATACTTATTGCATTAATATGTATTTAATATACATAATTTATTTTTAAATTCCCATTATTCTTAATAAGGTTCAACATTTGTAATTGGTGTTAAACGTAAACTTATTTTGATTAGTCTTCACCTATTCGATACAATTATGTCTTTGTTTTAATAGTATTTTAATTTACGTGTGTAAATGGGCACGATTTATATAAATTTTAATTAATTTTTAAGTTTTGCCCAGTATGGTGGGGCGTGCTATTTATCATTGTGTGTAAAAGAAAGAAAATCAACAATGAAAGCTAAATAATGTATACAATTTTGTATTTGTAAAATAATTCAATAACAATTTACAATATTAATTTATATATGAAATTAAAAAACGCATTTAAGATTGATGAAATCAATACATATGTATGTATTTTCATGTGTATATTTCTTGTTGATTATTATTTAAAATATACATAAGTGTCTGATAAATATAAAAATTTTTAATATTTGTTTAATGATTTATGTATGTTTATCCCTTCCCAAAGAATGATATGTTATTTTATCAAAATGCACGGTGCAAAGTTTTAAAGATTATTAGCTCTTCTATTTACTTATATGTATCTATATTTTCTTCCATAATTATTTTGTAGCACATACATATATGTGTAAGAAACTTTTACCCTAAAAACCACAGATTTTTAATATTCTAAAATATGAACTAGTTTTCAACAGTTAACACTTAGCTTTCAGTTAAACCGCAGACAATAGCGGGGCAGTTGTTAGCAGAAGAACTCCATGAAATATCGCTCCTTTATTGCAACGTAGTCATGTCTCAAAAAACAAAAAAAAAAAAACAAAAATAGTTGCTAAAGAAAAAGTGTTCCTCAATCAATGCCGTTTTCATATGCAAAAAATTTTTCTGAAGCATGTCCTAATCTAAAAAAAGTTATATGCACTAAAAAGCTAATACCAGCTATATACTTGCTAATATGTATTTTAAAAACCTTCAACGCGTTTTGTTTTTAAAACTTTAAACGCTTTTTTCCAAAAGTATAACGACGATAATTGTAAAAAAATGCTTTAAAATATCACATCTGGGAGCATTAAAATATTATGATGATATAGCAACTTTCACGGATTCACCAACATAATAGCCAAGATTCCAAAATCTTTTGTTGTCAGTCGAAATGCTACAAAAAAAAATAGTCCAGCTAAATATGAAAAACATATTTTTACATGAGCTTTCATGCTATTGATGCACACGAATATAGTTTTGCTTCTTCGAGATAACGAATTCCCTTATTTTCTTAAATTTTTTATTGAAATGTATTTATTTATTTGTTTTAATAAATAAAGCCTATAAGATATTTACTTTTTACTTTTTGACAAAAACAAGAATTGTGGTGTACGAATAATTATTTTGCATATTATTTTTTGAGAAGCAGATTTTGAATTCTCTAATTTGTTTTCTTTTCGAAACTCCACCATTTATAGACAGATTTGGAAATTTTTTATTTTATGTGAAAACGAATACTAGTATATGGTTGTTTGGTCCCATTCTTTGAAATTTATTATTTTGGTCTTGTTGTTCAAAATTTTTAAAGGAAATAGGTAAAGTTTTAAGGACCGAAGAGTAATCTTGAAATAAATAACCGATACTATAAATTCAATTTATTTATTCCATAGTAATTGTAAAATTTAACTATTTTTTGTAACATTAGTTTATATTTACCGTTAAGATGTACTTACTTAAAGGCTAATTATATATGGAAATTCATAAATTAAAAAAATTTTTGCACCAGCCTCAATGGGTTAAGAGAAGCCACCGAATTAATATGTACATGAGCGGAAATTGAAAAAATAAATTAGCGAAAAATTAAAAACATCAATAACTAACTTCTTATCAATTAATTTTCAAGCAGGAATGTTCAGTTTACTGCACCAGAACAATAAAATTGTGATATTCTCTATATAAGTATATAGATGTATGTTGCATATTGGTGGGTGTTCGTCATCTTTTTACAAACATAAAAACGGTATGTTAATCTGCCCATATTTAATAAATAACTCTTAAGCCAAGCGTAAATTATTTGGCTACAATATAATTTCTTTTCATGATAACGTTTTTTATTATTAGTGTGGAGATAATACAAGCAGTTTAATTAAACACTTACTTAAATAACTGGTTAAGAGCACTGGGTAAATCAGACATTTTCTTTTTGTAGATATTAATGAAAGCACTTTCAAATGGCTAATAGAGATTTATGTACTGTAAATTAAACACGCACACTCAGGTGAACTTAACAATGTTTATTAACGAATGCACAACAGATATTTAGTTAATAAAAACAATAATAAGTTATGCCGGCAATATTCAATAAAAACCACTTTCTTCAGCTTTTCTTTATTAAATGATGTTGAGAGAGAAAAAACGTCACTTAAATATACTGTCAAATTAGTGCTACCAGGTTTAATAAAACCGCAAATAGTACTACACAATGCAGCCCTGTAAAACGGACCCGGTTGCGTAGCTATATTTAATTATAATAAAATTATTATGATAAAAACTATTAATGTGCTACCGATAATTTTTATTTGCTTATCAATATATGTATTATATAAACATATGTATAGAGAAAAAACAACTTTATTGAAATTTCGACTTCGCATTAAATATTTCGTGTTATATTTGTGTGCATGCACCACATGTGCACCGCAATGGCAGCTATCTCTTTGCCACACGAAAATATATTAACAGCTAATACTTGAATACTATCAGAAAAAATAATTAACCACAACCTAATCGATATTATTAGCATTTTCATAAAAAATATTTTTTTCTTGTGAGGGACTGTTCACATAATAAGTGACGCTATTTGCACCCCTTTTCGAATTAAAAAAAATATTGTAGTTATATCCGGAGCTGCGGGCTTCAAAACTATAGGTTTGATTGATCATAACATTTATTTATTTGATTTGAAAAATATATAACTAACATTTATAGAAGACTCGGCAACGGCCATTTTATAATTTTCGATCTGATTTTTTAAGTAAAGCAACCGTTATCTCGAAAAGTGACACAGTTATCGCTAGTTTGGTATATATGCACACAAAAAAAATTATAGGTTATATTTTCAAAAATTATTGTATTCATTCAAATAAGCGATTTTAAGGTAATTTAATATAAATCAAACAGAATTTTTTTGTTAAAAGTACCTAAAAGCTTTTAATAATAACCAATGGATAATGAACTTATATAATTAATGCTTACATTTTTGGTTAATTATCATTGATTTTAGTTCAATTCACCATATTTTTTGGTAAGGTATGATTTTTAAAGATCCACGATATTAATGTACATATCATTAAAACAGCACACATATTAAGTTGTTGTTGGACTATTTTTATTTGTACGTTGACAGTTCCGGTCAAGGTTTTTCTCTTTTTTATATGGAGTTTGATTGATGGGGTGCAATCATCTGACGATCTGCTGTGCTGATAAGGCTACCTGGTACTGAATTCATCTTGGTAAATATGCAACAAAATCACATTTGCATTTCTTTTTAATTTTATTTACATCGATGATTCTCATTCTAAACGCATATTTTGTTTTTTTTGCTTACAAATATAACTAAATGAAATATGAGAATGGATCCTGAAATAAAATTATATTTTTTAACTTTTTTAGCATTTTTGTGTATTGAGCGTTACATTTGCTTTCGCATATGTTCCGGGAGTGATTTAAGCATAAAATACACCAAAAAAAAATGAGTGGAGGGTTTACAAGCACTATACATAACCTTACCAGACATGCCGTTTTTGGCGGGATTATCCCGCTTTTAAGAGGTCGATTCTGCATAAAATTTTTATCCCGCTTTTTTCCGAGTTTTAACATTTATAATTTCATGTAAGAAAAAATGCGCAACACATGAAAGAAGTCTTTGATGAGCTCACTGAAAACGAATATGAATTCCTTCATTCATTCATATATTTTTTCTCAACAAACGATTTCGGTATAATCGCGAAAACGTGCTTTTTATTTATTTTTTAGTTATTGCCAAAAATATCGAAAATGTTTCAACTTAATAAAAAAGATTTTACCATGTTTCGCTGATATCTTTCTCTCTTTTCACCCAGTATTACGATTGTATTGGTTGGATTAAGACTCATCGAGTTAAGAACCTTTAAAATAAAAAAAACTTCCTTTTAAATGTTTCTTCAACATTCATTATTTAAAAATGTTTCCATTAAGATCGACAAAAAAAAAACGTTTTGAAAGGCGAAAGTAAAATATAATTTTGTGCCGAATAGGTGAAACATGGCTAATATTTGACAAAAAATAACACAGTTACAAGACAATACGTGAAAAATAATCGAATTTTTTATAAAAATTTGATCGAAAATATTATTTTGGTACAAAATAAATTTAAGCAATTTTGTAAGAAAGATAACTTCGGTTTTTTCACTTACTGGCTTATAACTTCCTTATTTTAGTCAGATCTTACACGAGCGAAAAGTAAGCAAACTCATCTTTCAAATAAGACTAATTTTAATAAAATCGACGAACAAAGTTAAAAGCTATGTTAATTTCAAATAATTATTCGTAGCAAAATACGATCTACCTAATACATTCTTCGAATATATGTATAACAACCCACAGTGCGGTAGAAGCTAAATTTTTTCAAAGAAAATCAGAAATTTGTAAACAGATCGTTATATCGTTTCTACCCTTCATCTGCTGTTAACTTTTTTTAACGTCCTAAAATTTATAGTTAAATTATATATAAAAAATTATTTACGTAACGCTCAACATATTTTTATAAAAATTCAATATTTTTTCAGAGCACACACTATATTTTGAATTAAATACAATTCAGATGTATAATCTTCGATGTATTTTAACATAAGCTTCTTAGTTATTCACAAAAAATTCCAGTTAAATTAAAAATATATGGATAACATTCAGTATTTTTTTTGGTACAAACGTTGATTAATTGGTGAAACGTTTTGCAATATAGTAATACTAATTAACAAAGTTCACAAAATATATAGAAGTACAAACTACGCTGTTATTTTATTGTATGTTGTTAATGCGATTTTAATAATTAAACTGAGTAATGAAGCGTTCTAAAAAAACCATAACGCTCAATACACAAGACTGCGGACAGCAACAATTAAACAAATATTATAAGTTTTAATATATTTCAAATTTTTTATGTATGCAAAAAGAGAAGCAAATGCAAATATTCTAAAACCGTTATAAATTTAATCTCGTTTTTGGAAAAAATTCATAGTTTCTTAAGGTGTATTTAGACTATCTGTGTTTTATATCTGACTTATCAGTTTTGAGACCTACATGTAACTTTACGTGTCTGTCAAAATTATCCATTTACAGACGATTTTTAATTTTTGCTTTAACACGTACATGTATAATCGCATCTGACATAACCTCTAAGTGACGCCAACACATACTTATTAACTCAAAACAGCTGATGTCAGATGAAAATAGAACGCGCTTTAATTGAAAATTTTGTCGCCTGACTTTAGTTCTGTAAATTTAAGCTCGGCCGACTAGGCAGAAAGTCTGTACTCAGCGAAACCACTATTCGACATACATAGAGGAGAAAACCTTTAAGCCCAGCCGAAGGCCAGCTAGGCATAACCTCTTTACTCTGCGAATACACTATTCGACATACATAGAAGAGAAAACCATTAAACCCGGCCGAAGGCCGGCTAGACAGAAACTTTGTATTCAGCGAAGTTACTATTCGACATACATAGAGGAGAAAATCTGAAAGCTCGGCCGCAGGCCAACTAGGCAGGAAATACATAGAGAAGAACATCTGTAAGCCCAGCCAAAGGCCGTCTAGGCAAGGAATTTTTACTCAGCGAAGCATATGATAATTTCTTTTCATCATGAAAAAGTTGGCGAAAAATTAAATGATGACAACTTTTAATGACTTTTTTTTATTAACTTTTGTGCCTAGAGGTGTTTTCTGGCACGACGACTAGGAACCTTACCAGACTTTCGTATTTTCAATATGATTGTGCTGTTTGTTTATAACTTAAGGAGACGTGCTCATATTTCTAATCATGTCTTAAGATTTTTAAACTGTTCTCTTGATAATTTTGTTCGTATTCGTTGTGTTATTTCTTTCTACAAAATTATGAGAACTTGCTATGAATATTTGCTTTTACACGTTCTAGTAGAAACCCGCAGATAATTATTCCTAGAATTTCCTACTCTCTTTTCAAAAAATCGTTTCTTACAAGAGTTGCTCGAGGCTGGAATTATTTGCCTTACGAATTAAAATGTTTTTCACATTCTAATAATGTTTTTGGCTACTCCGGCATTTTGGAGAAATGGTCTCTTGATAATATTTGCTGTAGATTAGTCGATTACTACTTTATTTTACTACCTTTATCGCTATATCTGTTCAATCCTTTTTTGTTAGTTTTTTGTTTTTTCTTTCACTAGCCACTGGCTATGATCACACGAGAACAATTGTGCTGGCATAAAATGCTAGCTTATGGGCAAGAGCAAAGCGAATTAATATCAAGTGGCCTTATCATCAAAACAACACACATACAAAGTAGGTGTAGTACTATTTTTTTATGTGCTTTGACAGTTCGGGTTGAAGTTTTTCTCTTTTCTTATTTAAAGTTTGACTGATGGGGTGTAATCAGCTGATGATCATCTGTGATGATAAGGCTACCTGGTACTGAATTCGCCTCGGCCAAGAGAGGGGAAGAGAATGGTTTTTGGTTGGCATAATTTTTCAACCAGCTATAACCAAGGTAGATTGAACAGGTACCACTACAAGAACAGCTGTTAAAAAAATTTGAGAATGTGTGCGTCACACAGACAATAGATTTTGACACATGTCCGGGAGTTTTCTATCAATAACGGGCATGTGTTATTAAATTTGAGAGAGCTTATGAATGTGTGCGACTCACAGATAATGGTTTTGACATATTTTCTGGGGTATTTCTACTAACAAAATACATGTGTTTTTTGGTGTTGTATATGTTTTAGTTATGGTGGTACCTGTAATGAATATGCCTTGGCTATGAAGTGAAAATGATAAATTTTTTTTCACTTAACTTGTATTATAAATTTAGAATCGAGCACTGATTTTTAAGTTTCATGCTGATTTAATTCGCCAAATTCAGCACTTTATATATACCGACTTTGCAGCACTTATTTCTCAGCTGACATATTCAAGTCGATGGTTGTAGCGGCGTTTATTAACTTGAAAAGTGAGCGGCGGCGGCATTTGGACGGCTTTCAGTCTCCGACTTGTAAAAATGTTCATTCCTCGGGTGAAGTTTTTATACAACGTTGCAGTTGGAAGTGAAAAGAAATTGTAATATATTTTCTATAATCTTTATATATATTTTCATTGTATATTATAATCAAAAGCTCGCAAAAAATTAGGTAATTGGCAAGCAATGTGTAAAGTTACAGAAATTTAAATGAAACGTAATAAAAGCCTTTCAAAGTTAGAATTCAAATAAAGTGTGTTTTGAAAGAGTACAAAAAGTGCATAGATTTTTTCAATTGAATACAAAAAAAAAGCCTTGAGACTTGTATACACCAACACACAAATTAAATTAAAATAAAGCCGATCAACAACGCCTCTTATAAAGATTTAATTGAAAAATTGTTTTATTTTATGGTAATTAAGGTGTATGAACTTATACAAGAGCATGTTTATAATTATAAATACATACAGTCAGTCGATTGAGACAATATTGATAAATTGTTGATTGAAAGAATTTCATCAATAAACTTTTTTATATCTACAGCTATAAAAGAATAAATGAAATAGAATCACTTAACCGTAACTCTAACGTCATACTTCTTATTTAATGTTTTCTTATTGTGATTTTTTTTGTTTAGAGATTTTTAAGCTTCTTTGGTTATAAAGAAACATAAAAAATATAACAACCAAAGTAAAATCTTGGAAGAAGCAAATCGCATAACTTTAGTATCTATTTTATTTATTGCTGTTGTTCTTACGGGTGTTACTTTTTTCTTGCTGTAAGTGTTCCTTTTTTGTGTTGTGTGTTGTTTGCCAAATCGTGTAATAGTTCAAGCAAACCCAACCATCCAACAAATAAGAACACCGTTTATTTACACAACATTCTCTAAAGGTATGTACTGCATTTGGAAACGTTGCTTTTAATTTTTTTTTTAATTTAATTTTTGCTGTTTTATTATATTTTCGCTGTCCTCATATTTTATTGTAATAACTTTTTATGTACCTATTTCGATTTTATTTTGCTGCTTGTGTTTTTCATGTTCTATTTTAATAAATCCGCTGTACAGTTATTTTAGAACTTCCATCGTGTCACACCAACGTCAGAGTCTCCGTGACAAGAGAAGAGGACACAGCAGTACTCTTCATCATCATACACAAATAAACAAAGCAGCCGAGCTAATAAGCATGTCCAATTACATGCATTAACAACAAAAGCAATACCTACATTTTGTAAAAAAAAGGAACAACAAATATTATTGGCAGCCGGTGTATTTGTTAAAAAAAATTTTATAAAAAAAATAATAATTTTGTACCATAGAAAGACTAATTTAAAGAATTTCATTAAAAAGTTTGCAATCAAGTAAATTTTATTGCAAACTTTGTTGGTATATTTATTACACAATAGAGTTTTCATTTTTGTTAAGTAATAAATTGACCATTTGTGGAAGTTGATTGCTGTGCTGTGTGTTGTCCGTCTCCTGAAACGTATACTGGCTGAGTAAGTGTCAACCAACCAGTCAGCCAGCCCATACTAGACATCGAATAATATTAACGAGACTGTTGCAGCATTTAACGTTTTATTACTTGTTCATCTACACATCCATTCAGCTGCTTGATAGCTTAATCGGTAAAGTTTTTATGTCTTTTTTTCATACCCATAAAGGCCGTTTCAGACTATAATACAAATATTAATACCCATGAAAAAAATGCCTCACTGATCTAATTGTTTTTGAAATTTTTCAAAAAACAATAATCTATCATGCCTGGCTTTAATTTACCTCAAAAGTAATAATACTTGTATTATAGGTTGAAACGGCCATAAGTACTATTTTATACTTTTCTATAATATATTGATTTATAGATTTTTATATACATATGTATGTAAATAGTAGCTATTTACTTACTTACATACGTATTATTCAATACTTAAACTTTGTTTATTTTGCTTATCTAATTGCATGATCTAGTATCTCTGTTTGTGTTATTTTAAGCCAGCCTGCCAAAATATTTCCGAAGTGACTTTCATTTTGTGTTTAACAAAAACAAAATAAGTTTCCAAGTTCCATTCCAAAAATTAAAAGCAAAAAAGCAGAAGAATACATACATGGCATGTTTATTCTATATTTGTACTTTTTCTCATTTTTCTTCTTATATTATACCATTTTTGAATGTTTTTACAATACACTTGTGTGCATAATAAAAGCATGAAACCCGGAATGAGCAACATTTTCTTTAGATTGCGTAAGAAGGGATTTGTTTAAAAGTGCTTTAGTTTTAAGCAGTTGTGTAACGTTATCATGTAACGACAATTTTCGCCGATTTGGAACCCTACCCCCTCATAACGCTTTTTTAAAAATTTTTAGTATAAATTACACACACAAATTGGAGATTTTTCTTTCCGTTAATATTTTTTTAATCAGTTTAATGCGCTAATAAAAGACAGATATCTCAGTTATTTCATATCACTTACAAATTCTTTTATAGGCATATTAACACTTCCACTACAAATACACCAGTGTATTTCACGTTAACTCGAGAACAAAATGCCAGATTTCGGCCAATGTGATAGAATTGCCTTCAAATTATCTTAATATAGCGTCTTGACGAACCATAATTTTTTTCTAAAGCGGCTCATCCATTATACAATATTATTGCACATGTTATTGTACATATTATTGTCGTTTTGACGTAAACTATGCAATAAATGGCACAATTATTGCAACAAAAATATTGCCCAATTTTGCTGACAGTGATAAAGACTATCGCCCATGTTCTGGAAAACGCAGCGTTTTCAAATCGCTTACGGTTTGAAAAACGCAAAACGCATATCACCATGTTCTGAAAACCGGGCGATTTGCAAGCGTTTTGCTATTTTCCGAAGTTGTGTTCGAGCAATGAAAACATATTTTTTATTATAACAAAACATAAACAAACAAATAAATTTTAAACTAAAATGCCTACAGCGTTCCTGCTTGCTATACTGGCTTTAAAAAAACTAAAATCATCGCCAGTTCATAAGTAGACAATTGAGACAGACTATTGACAAACTCAAAGCAAATTTTTAAATTGCATGTTTTTAATTAAAATCTTGAAAAAACGTTAAATGTTTTCTTCAAATAAAAAGAAAACATATTAAATTTAAATTGTGCATCATTTTATTTTCTCTTTAAGGTGCAGATTAAATAAAATAGACCAGATCGCTTCAGTATACACTAGCGGTTTGAAAACGCAAAATTTCTAGCGTTTTCGTTTGTCAGAACACCTGCTTGACGTTTTCAAGTCGAAAACGCCAATTTAAAGCGATATGCGTTTTTCAGAACATGGGCATATATAACAATAAACAATGTTGCCAACATATTACATAATTTTCTTGTTTGTGCAACAAAAATCCAGAACCTTTTGATTTTGGCCAATATATTGCGCAACCTTCTCATATGTCATACACATTGGCGATCTTTTATTTCATTTAATTTAATTTCATTTCATTTTTATTAATCCATTGTACTACATGTAGCCTTTTGGCCAATAAAATTATATTAAGGTATAATATGAACAGCCATTAAATAAAAAAAAATTTTAAGTTTAAAAATAACAACAAATATTTATTATTGCACAATTATATTGCAAGTGGGTGGGGTGCATAACATTTGTCAAATGTCATACATAAAAATACCCGAAAAATTTTAGTGCTATTTTTTCATATCGACTTTGACTTTTGTCAAGACAAATCCATGGTTCGTGAAGACGTTATGTTAAGTAAACAAATCAATTATTTCTTAGTTATCACAAATTAGTATCGAAAAATATTTAGAGTTATTCGGGAATACGCGCTTCACTTCTTCGTCGTCGTCGAACGTTCACTTTCGACAGTTCGCCGTCGACAGATTCTAAAATACGTGCGAAGAAATATCGTTTGCAGTAATCTATATTTTGTAATCTCTTATACAAAACATAAACAACATTGAATAACAGCTGGCACATATAGAACAAAACTAAAAGCAAAAGAGGATTTGAAATACTATATTAAAATAAAACTAAACAGTGAGAGATAAATTATACAAATAAGTCGATAGACCCAATAAATATAATTAGTGACCAATATTGTTAAAGTGATCTAATAGTTTACATATAAATGTAGTCAGCGACAGCGAAAAACACTTCAGACTTAGACTTGCGGGTTTCTGACTGACCTGATAAACGAGATCAATTGTGCAACCATCGCAGGCCTTTGGAACTTAATGATAGAAAAAAGATAAATGAGTAGACGAAACTTAAGATAATCGCCAAACGATAGATTGGGGAGTTTTTGTATAAATGAAGTTCTTTTTGAACTATCAATGGGCTTTTAAGGTCATTGAGGAAGTTTTTGAGATAATTTGATACATGCGCTCTTAATCTGAGCTTATACACATATCTAACTACCCTGTAAACAACAGATTTTATCCTCTTTCTATTACCAATATTGCATCCAGAGTAAATTTCAATACAATAATTGACTTGGGACATCAATAGTGTGTGTCCAATGGCTTTTCTAACATTCAAAAGAAAACAAATCTTCGAGCAGGTGTTGTTAATGTGGGGCCCGAATGATAGTTTATCATCAATTATCACCCCCAGACATCTCATAACGTTTACAATCTCAATGGCGAAGTCACATATTTTTCAATTTAAATTTAGTCTGTCTATTTAAAAAAAAAAAATAATAAGCGATACAAATTTTTAAATACATAATTAATTTTTGAATGATTGATACTTTGGATACTTTAAAATGGTTCGGAAAAGGTGACACCCAGCAAATCTTCTTCCATTCTATTAAGGTGTTCAGGTGGTATACCACCTTCATTCCATCTATTTAACAAATCCTGAATTTTTGGTTTTAGCAACAAATTAAATTTTTCGCCATTGTGCGCATTTGTTCAATAGTTCGGTGCTTATATCCAACCTATCCAATACTAGCGGCGATAGCACATGCTGAAAATAATTTTTTAAGTTTGAATCAATAAAAACCAAAAAGTCGTAATAAACTTTACCTTTTCATCTTGATCGATATTTAAACTGTCTTAAAATTTTTTTTTGCAAATTTTTTATTTTTCTATAAACGTTGAAAATACTATTTATGTAACAAATACAGTAGTTTTAATATGTAGCAGAAAATTTAAGATTTGATTTTAATTAAAACAGAAATGCTAAAATTTTTCTTAGACAGTGGATATAAAATTATTATGAATAAATTCCAACATAACGAGTATATAATCTTAATACGTATGTATATTAGTTAATGTGTGTAAATTTGTATTTATAACATTGTGAGAACATTGTAAATTTAAGTTTACAATGTTGTGGCAACATGCGGCGTTATCATATAATTTTATTAGTGCATTAAAATTTTGGTGAACAAGATGTTTTACTAATGTTAGTTGTACCCTCAGACCATCGTATCAACGTCGTACTGATTGCCTTTTTCTGCCTGGGCAGCTTTAAATCGGGATCAAGATGAAAAGTTATGACGACTTATTGTTTTTTGTTGATTAAACTTAAAAATATCAATTATTTTCAGCATTTGCTATCGCTGCTAGTATTGGATAGGTTGGAAATAATGAAAGAACCATTGAACAAATGCGCAAAATGGCGAAAACTATATCGGTTGCTAAAACGAAAAATGGTGTCACGTTTTCCGAACCATTTTAAGGTATCCACTAAAAATTCATAAAAAAAATTTAAAATTAATTTTTAATTAATTTTTTTAACTATTCGTCACCTTAACCTGCAAACGTGATAAGTCCTTTTTTTTGAAATTTTACAGGAGGGACAAAAAACTGTCTAAATTTTTGGGCTTAATTTTTTTTCCATCTGTAAACGCAGTCTTTTCGTCGATTTATCGCTCATTAATATCAGTAATCAAAATATTTGAAAATAGTGCTGTTCGCGACGCAATGGCTTTTTATAGGACTTATCACATGTGCTTTTTATGAATTTTTTTAATTTGGAGTTAGAACATATTCTTATTATTTATTATTCGTGGTTAAATGCATAGAACTCCTGTTATTAGCTTTCTTTTGTGTGGCTCGCTAAATCGCGGAAACAAAAAATTATGAACATATTCCAAAACGTTCTACGACAGAGAAGAAGTCATAAAGTGGATAATTGGAAAGAGAAAGTGCATAATTTCGACACGAACTTTGCTATTACAAACATTAAAAAAGTTACAAAAAAAAAAAAAAAAATTGCAAAATAGGAACAAATTCAAAGTTGTACCCGTATATGACGTATTGTTCTTACAACGGGTCTTGACGAGACATAAGCTTGGAAATGTTTGTGTTCGCAATTGTCAAAATTTGTTGCTAACACAAAAAATGACTATGAGTACATTAAATGTTAGTGTTCGGACACATATTTGGAAATTGATGTTCAAACACAAGACAGAGCAATTATGTTAGGACACAAGCTGTCAAATTTAGTATGTATGTAGTGGTTTCTATATAATTTGTTTGATTTTATGAAAAAAAAATAAGAAAGAAAGCAAATAAACAAATTATTTTAATTGTTCTTTAATTATGTATTTGCACATTATTTATAAATGCAAAAATAATGAAGTGAAATATATGGAAAATTTATAAAATGCCGTGCAAGTTTACTAAACGAATGCATAAAAATTGTGCCTAAACACCACTACGTTTACCCACCCCTTAACAGAAGTTTGAACACAGGCATTTTTTGTGACGACATTTTGCCGACGTTATTACTTATGTTCAGAAATAAAAATTGCACGTCTGGTCGCAGAGTTAAGGAAAGATATCTTGCGAACAAAATATCGATGTACAAATGTGGATTTTATTCATAGTTAAGTTGAAGGAAATTAATTGACAAAAATTCACACACACACAAATTAAAATGTTACTGTTATTGTATGGAAATTGTGATTTTTATTAATTGAGTTCTTTCACTTAACTGTAAATAAAATCCATATTTGTCCATCGATTTTCAGGACATATGGCTTACTTTGTTCGTACTACATCTTTTCTTGAGAGCAGTAGTTAAAAAATTTAAGGTTTTGCAGTTTTAAATTTATTAGTTTTTAGAATCTTTTTTTAATTTTTCATAAAAAAACACTATTTTTCGATACTAATTTGTGAATAACTAAGAAACCACTGATTTCTTTACATAAGTCTTTGGCGTTTAGTATTAAGGTCTTAAGTCAGAAACTATAGTTTTTCGCAATGTTAAATTCCAAATTGTTTAATTTTTATTTTAATATGAATTTTTGTGACTAATTTCCTAAAGAGCAAATGATTACGATTGAAAGCAGTTGTGCTAGATTTAAGTTCTTGATACCAAACCAAAGAGAAAAAAGAATTGGGTTCAACCCAATCAAAAACTCAAAATGGAATTTTTTGACTTAAGACCTTAATACAAAAGGCAAAGAACTTTATTAAGGTAGTTTGAAGGTAATTTTATTACACATTTGTGAGTGTTTTGTTGGCCGAAATCGGACATACTATTCTCAAGTTAAGTTGAATTATTACATACTACATATACATATATGCCCATACAAAAAATCTGTAAGTGATAGGAAAAAATTGAGCACACAGTATTTTTTAGTGCATCACACTTGTACAAAAAAATATGGTTTTGTTTACAACAGAATTTTAAAGGTATGCCGCAAGATGGAGTACTATCATCCCTTCTGTGGAATGTGACGGCAAACGCTTTGCTTAAGAAATTGGAATCCATGTATATCAAAACCGTTGCATACGCAGACGATGTTGCGGTGGCGATATCTGGCTTCCATCTAGACACGTTAACACAAAGGCTGGAGACGGCGCTTAACGAGGTCAGTTGACTGGTGTTCATAGAATGGCCTGAGTGTCAACCCAACCAAAACGTAATTAGTTCTCTTCTCAAGAAGGTACAAAATTCCAGCTTTCACGCTACCAAAATTAAATGGCATCACACTAGCCCTTTCGGACAACGCCAAATATCTAGGTGTAGTCCTTGACAGCAAGTTAACATGGAGTGACAATCTTCATGCAAGAGCAGCTAAAGCCTTAACGGCAATTTATGTCTGCAGAAACGCCATTGGCCCCTCCTGGGGCATATATCCCAAAGGGGTCAATTGGATATTAGAGACAGTGATCAAGCCTACACTTTTTTACGGCATATCCGTCTGGTGGAAAGCACTGGACTTGGCGAGCAATCGACCTCGTATAGAGAGGGTTCTTCGCATAATGGCAATCATGATAACTGTTGCCCTAAGATCCACACCAACAGAGGCTCTCTTCGTTGCGTTGTGCTGGCTACCAGTGGATCTGCTGGCCAGAAAGCTAGCACTACGTACAGCAATAAGGCTTAACGCAATCGGCGCATGGAACCATCTAGCGTGGGGTCATGCTAGCATACTAGAAACTACTGATACCATTCCGGATCTCATTGACTACTGCACTCCGAAGCCCTCCTTCAGGAAATAATTCCGACACTCCTTGACGGGGAACTTTTCCCCAACACCACACGGGGCCATAAACATTTACACCGATGGCTCCAAATTGGGAACGAGAGTTGGCGGGGGTGTCTACATCGCGGAGTTCGGGATCAAAATGTCTTTCAGACTCCCGGACGAATGTAGCATCCTACAAGCAGAAATATCTGCCATCAAACGAGCAATATACTGGCTAAGGTTTTACCGGATATCAAATGCTGATGTTCAGATCATAACCGACAGTCAACCGGCGATTAAAGCCCTCACTGGTGTGTACACCACATCCAGCCTAGTCCTGGAGTGCCGCACAGCACTTAACACGATGGCGAGTAATCCAGGCATCACCCTCAAATGGGTACGCGGGCACGAGTCCGTTTCAGGCAACATCATTGCGGATGATCTGGCTAAGAGGGGAACCTTGCTTCGGGATGTCGATATTGACAATCTCTGCGGGCTCCCACTCTCATCTTGCTGGAGACGAATTGACGCTGCCTTCTTGCAGTTGGCTCAAACCAGATGGTACAATGAACCAACTTGCTCTCCTGCGAGAACAATCTGGCCTCGCCTTGACTTAAACAGAACTAAACAACTTCTAGATTTCACGAAACGACACCTGCGCAACCTCGTGGCCACGGTCACGGGGCACTGCACCTTTAGAACCCACGCTAGACGTATGGGTCTCCCTTACAATGACTACTGCACAAGCTGTAATGACGTAGAAGAGAATATAATGCACCTTTTATGCCTTTGTCCAGCTCTGGAGGACCACCGCCTTCGCCTCCTGGCCAAAATACTCTTCGGTAGCCTCTCCGAGTTCTCAGAAATAGAGCTCAAGAACATAAGTTCCTTCATTAGGAGCAGCGGGTGGTTCACTCGCTGACTACCCAAATGGCGTTTTTAATTCATGAACGACCCTTAGGTTAGGTTAGGTTATCAGGTTGCTGGTGAAAAGTATAAAGAAAGGGTTCCAGCCCACTTATGGTCCCTTTGTGATACCTGTAAAGAAAAGGAAAGAGAAGAGAGAACAGGACAGTGCATCAAATACAGTGAAAGGAGAGGAGTTAATAAAGATATTAGAAGTTAGTTAGAAGAGAAGAGAGAGAGAGGTAAGGCGTACGGAGTTCCGTGCAGGAAGGGTCGTTCATGAATTAAAAACGCCATTTGGGTAGGCAGCGAGTGAACCATCCGCTGCTCCTAATGAAGGAACTTATGAACGACCCTTCCTGCACGCAACTCCGTACGCCTTACCTCTCTCTCTCTCTTCTCTTCTAACTAACTTCTAATATCTTTATTAACTCCTCTCCTTTCACTCCATTTGATACACTGTCCTGGTCTCTCTTCTCTTTCCTTTTCTTTACAGGTATCACAAAGGGACCATTATTATTGGACCCAAGTGGGCTGGAACCCTTTCTTTATACACCAGCAACCTGATAACCTAACCTAACCTAAAAACAGAATTTCACTGTTAAGTCAATAAAAATTAGAGGGCTGCAAAGAGTACTCATGTGAATTTCGTGTGTAGTCGTATGAATTTCGTGTGTGCGTATATGTATGTTCTTATGTATGTACATACATACGTTTGTATATATGCATGTACATGTGTATACATACATAGCCACCACCAAATATACATATACAGACATACTAAAAAACATACATGCATACACACAAAAACTCAAACCCCGAGTACTTTCGAGTATATTCGTGCAGTCCTCTAATAAAAAATATCTCACTTTTTTTAGTCAAGAGAAAGATTGTTAGGGCCTGTCGGAGGAAAAAATTAATATTTAACGCGCATAGCTTTTTTAAGTAAATGTACTTTGTTCAGATGGTTTGCTTTGAAGGCGACCAGTGATAGGTTTTTAATTTATTCGTGCTATTATTATGCACATTTTTAAAATTGAAACATCTGTTTTTTGTTGTTGCATTTTCCCATTTTGTTGGGCCTGTTGTTTTTTGTTTTTGTTTCACATTTGTTTGTTTTCCTGCCATGTTGATCTTTGCAGTGCATACAAAATTAAATGATGTTACATTTTATTTTTTGTTTTAGTGACAATTACTAAAAGAACATTGTTGCTATTGTCATTGCTGCTACTATTGTTTTTCTCAATATTGTATCTGCAGAACTTCTCTCTGCTCTTGTCATCTTCCTCCTTTAGCTTTACATTAAATAGTGCGGTAATGTTTTTTAATACAATAATCATTCTTGAAACTTTTACATTCCTACAAATAAATATTCTCTTGTAATTGCCCGTACATGTGTACGTATGAACGTATATAAACGCATTTCTAGCTGAGCGTGTTTATTTGTCATCTTTTTTGTTTCGTTTTAAATAGTCTTCGAAACAAAAAATAATTCACACCTCATACGCACTCTTGGGTTGGATATTCTATTTTTTGTTCAAATCCCAGCGAGTCAACAACGTCGGGCTAAATAAAAATTAAAGTAAATCCTCATTGCATGTAAAAAAACTATTCTAATTTTAACATACACTGCTAGCATTATATCTAATTTGCAAAAAGAAAAGTTATTTTACGTTTTTTTTTATTGGGAGGGAAAATATTATTAGAACTTGAGGGGTTTGAGTTAGGAAATATTAAAGAAAAAATATGACATTTTGCCACAACCGAATAGATTCTAATACATATATCTGGAAATATATTGAAGATACAAATATGTAAAACTTTATCCACTGCAGAGGCGTCGTAATGTTACATAAATAACACTAGAACAAAATCAAAATTTTACGTAAGACATTTATTTTTGTACAATTGGGAATAAGTACGAAACTTTTGACTTATTTCTGGCTTTCAAGTTGAATTTTTAACTTTGGTGCCCTTAAAAACTTATTGTAGAACTTTATGACAAATATTATTGTAGGATAGGTATTTCAGCCACTTGTTTAGAGGAGTTCTTTTAAACATTTTCAAAGAAAGGCACAAAAAGATCCATACGCTGAGTAATTAGAGGGTTAAAGTGCTCCTGGAAAATATTCCCCCTTATTCCGTAACTATTTGTCGACGTCACGTCAAGACAATACCAAAAATTGGCACTTATCTACTCTCGACAGCGAGATTTATTACTATTAACAGCCTCTTCCCATTTTCTATGCCTTAGAGAATAGTAAGTGACTGTCAGTAATAGTAAATTGTTGTCGATGACGAGTAGAAATGTGCCAATTTTTTGGTATTGTCTTGTCGTGACGTCGACAAATAGTTACGGAATAAGGGGAATTCTTTTCAAGAGGTTGCTAAACAATAACAGCTTCCTGTAAATTTCTACAATTAATTAAAAATTTTTAAACTTCAAATTTGACCATTTTTCAAATAGAAAATCCAAAAGCTTACAATTTTCTTTAATTAAGTATTTCTATAAAAAACAACACCTGTAACAAATACCTTTAACTAAAACTGGACCTTTGAATCAATAATTTATTTCATTCCAGCTGGTTTCCTTATTTCTTTATTTATTTAATCTGATTTGCTTGCATTTTTTGTTCAAGTTGATTTAAACTATTTATAAAGTAACAATAAAATATTTAGCTCAAAAAAGGTTTACAATAAAAAAAACTTGTTGATTTATTTTTATTTTTTGTTATTCTTATGCAAATTCTTTCCGGTTACTAAAAACGTCATTCATTGCTTTAACAAAATCCGAAATAAACAAGCAAACATACGAAAGAGACACTGAGAAAAATATTAAAAGAAATAATATTATTAAACAATATATAAAGATATATGTATGAACAATAGAATAGACGGTGTTGAATATATTTAATGAATCATTCACTCTTCTCCGTATTCAATGACAAGGGCATTTTAAATAAACATATAATATTTTTTTGTACTGAACTGGTTTTTTTTCAATTATTTATAAGATTAAAGGAATTATATGAATGAAAAAACTTAATGAATAATAATGATGCCGTGCGGCAGGCCAAATTTCTGTAAACTAATGATATTAACGAGATGAAAATGAAACTAAAAAATTAAATTTACAAATGTTTTTTTTTCACACAACAAGTGAAAGTTAATTTTGAAGGGTTAGCACTTGACGCCATAAACAAACTTTCCGACAAACGCCCGATCAGGCATGACAAATAAATAAAACAAAATAAATAAATAAAATAGTACTAAACTTCAACTTGAAGTATATTTTATTATGTTAATCAAAATACACTGTAACAATTGTACTAGTACTGAACTTTCCATCCTCGAATTTTGTACTTTGACTTTTTGCGGTACTGTTTGTTGCCCGCTTTTCTAAACGCTTCTCAGTTATTCTTTTTATATTTTCCTCTTAATTGTAATTACAGTTGGGTGAGAACTGAAAATTTCCTTTGTAAATTTTTGCACGTGATTCATCTTTGTTGTCGTTGTTACTTATGATTTTATAAATAGTTTTGCACTGTCTCATGAAATTACAGACACGTCTTTTAATTTTCTGAATAATATTTTTATTTTTAAAACTGTGTTTCTTTGTATGCAAGATTTCCAAAATGATGATGAAAAATAAAGAAATTTCTTGAATACTTATTGAGGTAAACTTTTAGCGAAAGTTATTTTATTCCTTCAATCAAATTAAATCGAAAGTTTCGTCAATGTAATTTCTTTTCTGAATCGATTTTGAAACTTGAATACACATTAAACTTATTAAACTTACTTCCCTATCAGATTTTTATTTTGGTATAAAAGTAAAAAATTAGTTTTCGAGCGGACTCAAAATTGAACGATTTAATAAAAAGTTGACTAAAAGTTTTGAAACTACTCTGCCGTAGGGGGCGCCACATTACCTTCTTATTAAAATTCTAATGTTGCTGTAAGATTTCGTATTGGTTTATTTAATAAATTTTTTTTTATCGTTTCAATGTATTCCCTAACGAAGTTTTTATTTTCCAAAACAGACAGTTATAGCGCATTTACATCTGAGCGAAATCCAGTAGATTTCAATTGAGGTTCAAATGTAAAAATCAAAATTTTAAGAAATTAAGCTTCAAAGATTTGTATTGCTATGCATTTCACACATAAAATTTTAGCTTTATAATACATACAGTTGATTGAGGTCATCAAGCAAGTCTGCATTTTTGTAGAGTGATAGATATTAGTATTAAGTATGGATTCCCGCATTTAAATAAATTTTCTTTGGGGTTTGGCACTTGAACCCCTTGTGCTCTAATCACCTCAATGGAAATCTTTTGAAAAATCTATACCGCTAGCAATACGCTTTTTTTCGCATTAAACAAGATTTCGTATCCAAAGCAAAAACCATTTACTGAAATATTTCCTCAACTACAACCAAACAACTGCAAAAAAGCTAATTCACTCACCTTTAAAAGAAAAAAATCTTGTACAGCGTAGTAATTTTTAGTACGATTTGGAAAAAACCATTGTTGTAACCTACTACGTTTATACACAGTGCTTATTTGCAAATAAGAACGTAAAATCCTGCCAAATACTTTTTATTGTCATTTATTAAATCACTGAATATTTATCTATTTATTAATATATATTTATCTATTTATTATGTTTTATTAACAAACATGTGTAAAGGTGGCATCTCAAACTCCTTATTTGCAAATAGTGCGTTAATCAGCAATTGTTTTCGTGAGTTAGTAATATACAATAAAAACACTCCATCAAGTAGTGACATAGAGTAGTTTCAAAACTAACCTCAAGTAGGTGCTCCATTTAGTACTTACATATAGGTAGTTTTTTGGGTAGTCCGATGTAATGCAAAGATGGACTACTTGAACCAGTGCTAGGACATCGCAATGTTAAATGGACCACATTTTTTTCATACGTTTGGACCACTTTGTAACTAGTCCTGGTCCCTTGTGGAGTTACTCTATACAGGCGTGTATGGAGTATTGACAATTTTTGCAGGTTATAAATGTCGCATACACTACATCTAACGCCGGAACTCTCTTAATCAGATAGCGAGACATTCGAGAGTGATAATAGTTTGGGTTTCAGGGCAATCAGGCTGCCCTCTCAACAATATTGCGGACGGGATTGCCAGACAAGGTGTGACATAGCGCAACTCAATGATCCGCCACTTCACTGGTATTCCTCTATCTATAAATCATACAGACTTGCACAACATATCTAGGAACACGATGACAGTTGTCTAGTTGCTAAAGGTCGTTTAGACTATTGATACTTATATCAATTAAAAAATTAACTGAAACTAAAGCTAGCCATACACGTATGATTAGTTCGTGTAAATTATTCACGTTCGGCTTAAGTTTTTATGTTAATGGGATTGTTAACGAACAAATCAAATAAGTTTGAAAATTTTCAAACGTTTCAGATTTGTTCGGCTTTGTTTTTATGTTAATCGAGTTGTTCGCGAACATTTGAGAATTCTTTATTATAACTTTAGTTCTAAACGTTAAATACGAGCTTATAAGGCAAATAAATTTAATTTTTTGAAAGAGAAGTAACACAATCAATTAAGGGCAATTAATGCCTACCAGTTAATTACTTAATGTGTTACCTTCTTTGGGAAAGCGATACTGTAGAGAGAACAGGTGGTGAAGTGGGAGAGAGATAGAATGCTTAATTCATTTACAACTTTGCAATTGCGCGTTTTTATTGTAGAGCAGTGTTGCAAGCCCCTCTGGTGTAAAGTAGAGGCAATGAGTTGTTTAAGCTGTATATTCATTTTATTAGTTCTTTTACTTCGCCGACGGCTACAATACCGACGAAGGAGGTTGCTGTGAAGTGCATTAGTATTAATCGCCGCCGGTAGTGCTAAAGTAATCAGTGCTAAGCCCTCATCACTTTAACAGTCCAACAACAACCAACACAATAACACACCAATTCACACGAAAAAAATGCATGATGTTGTTGGCTTGCCTGAAACTAGTCTTGAACTCAACACCTCAGGGTTTGTAGTCAAACGCGCTAACTACTCAGCCAACAGCACCCAAATATATGCCAAAAATATGCAAAAGCGAAGACTCTAAAGCATGTATATGTGCTTTCGTTGCGGAATTTCAATACATAACCAGAATTTCGATTGCATCACCCGCTTCGTCACCAATCTTTACTTATTAAACTTAAGCACAAAATGATATGTTCGATGTGTATGTAGAAATGCTTTGCGAACAAATCTGGCGAATAAATCATACGTGTATGGCTAGCTTAATCCAAATTTTTGAACTTTTTTTTATTCAAAAATCAAATTATTCAAAACTTTTCAAATATAAAATTTGTTTTTAATTATACCAAGGCGAATTCACTACAGGTGAACTTGAAAGCACAGCTGTTAACTTCTTTTTTGCATTTTCATCATACACTATTTGCTTTGTGAATTTGGTTACGTACAATAGAGTAGAGCGTTGGTGTATGAAGGAAAAAAGTCATCCAATCGATTTCGAATACCTCCAGAATGTTGCATTTAGCTAAATTGTATTTAAAATTAAAAAAAAAATTTTTTTGTCATCTTTTAGCCCTCTACCACGGCTGGAAGCTAGAGAAATTATATGAATTTTATTAATATGATTATTTCGAACGTATTTGCTTTGTGAATCCAAATTGATTATTAGGCTAAGGTTCGTAACGTTATATTCAGAAAGAATTGGGCATGATTAATATTTCAAGGAGCGAGGGAAAAATTAACATCAACTTAATTTTTCAACGTACACAGCAGAACAGAATAGCGCCACTTTCGGAAGCCACTACACTTCCATCGTCAGTGCTCACGTGTATTTTGCTTATCACCACTGGTCAGGTGGCTCTGTTGAATGTGATTTTAATTCCTAAAATCTGTTTCAGAGACAGCCATTATGTGTTTGTGTTTAATTTTTATCCAATTAAACGTGTTGCAGATTTTACAAA
This sequence comes from Panzeria rudis, assembly GCA_956483635.1. Lineage (NCBI taxonomy): Eukaryota > Metazoa > Arthropoda > Insecta > Diptera > Tachinidae > Panzeria > Panzeria rudis. The sequence goes on from OY101450.1 coordinate 145,375,408, forward strand.
TCCATGCGAAAGTCAAAACAAAATTGTACAAAAATACTTTCCTATCTCTCTTTTGGCTGCTGCTCTGTAAAGAGTGAGTCGCAAATATCTTCCAGAGTTTGTCGACTATAGGCCTACTCCAGCAGAACGGAATACGTATTTTCTGCGCCGCAACACAATTCATTCGCATTCAGATGTCTTGGATTTTGTTGAAATCTAAACAATTGCAACTAATTTAGTTTTTTTTGTATTTGATCCCATGAGTAATTGATTCAATTACGAAATTAATTGCTACCAATTTCGTTAATTAATCATATATTTATATAGCGATATACTCTTAGGTATGTAATAGTTTCTTCTGCTTATATTTTAATTTTAATTTTACTATTATTTTGACAATCAGTGTCTTGTTTAAGTTTTTGCGCGAATAAAGCTAAAAACTGTAATTAAATTGCAAAATGTTAACACGTAAAATGTAGAGTATTAAATTCACCACAAATAATTTGCGGTTGGCATGAGATTACCACACAAATAGTCAGTAGTTGAAAGATCTAAATTTGGCCTATAAATAGTTGTGCTTTACAATAAATAGTTTAATATCTTTACCATGATACAACAAATATGTATGTAGTGTAAATATTATAACGTCTGTCTTGTTTTTGCTTTCTTTGCATGTTAGAAATGTAAAATAGTAGTTTTTCTTAATTGTTCATATTTAAATACATAATTAGAGCATTTTGTTGATTTATTAAAAGTTTTCTTGAGTTATTGCACAATAGATATTGAGTTTTTTTTACTGCCTTGTTTTTTTTTTTTGCAAACTTTGTTCATGTTTGGCTTTAAGCTTGAATTTCTTTTTTTTAATCTTATATATTTTGTTTAAACAGTTTTCTGCTTTTCTTTAATTTTTTTCACTATTTTTTTGCTTTTAAAATATGAATAATTAAAGCCAGCACCAAACAATTTTCCCTCCAAAAGTCTTTAACCGCTTGTTAATATTTTTATGTTTTATTCTCCTTTTGAACTTTTACCACCTGAATATAAATGAACCTACAAACAGAACTTGTTAACCTGGCCAATAAGTAAATCATTAAACAACGTAAGAAATATAAAAAAAAGAAACTAAAAAGAAAGAAATACTTTGAAATTATAATAAAAGTAATTGTTCAGCCAAGAATTTAACAGAAAAGAAATGGATCGAAGTATGGACTCAATTGGCAGCTGTTCTTTAGATGTTGATGCCGAATCTTCAGATATATCAGGTATAAAATCTTAACACACTCAAAACATGCAGACAAAATAAGCAAGAAAATCTAATTGCATATTTTAAATCGTAACAAAAAGGTCAAACTAAATGTTTCTTTAAATCATATTTTATTTTTATTTTTACTTTTTTTGTTGTTGTTGTTTTCTATATGAAGTTTTTCTTGTTTATTTGATAACACTGTTTTACAAATTTTTATTTTTGGAATGTTTAAAATTTGCATTGCAATTAGGATGTGCTGAACACGAAAAAATATCTGTTATTTTTTCATTTCCTCTATTGGCTAGATAACGGTACATTGTGTTTTTCGGTATATAGTTTTCTTTAAAGCGCCAACCAGAGTAAAAAATAGTTCGATAGCTCGAAAATAAATATATCTTGTTTGAAAGGAAATTAAACTACGCGTCGAACAGTGGCTAATTTACTTTGATCGGATAACAAATGACTGAGCTACAATGGATCGAAGCTAAAATTTAATGAAATTTTTAATCCCTTATTTTTTATTTTGATAGTAAATTTAAATTTTAATGTGTTCGTATAGTTGTCTTTTTAAAGCGCCATCCAGAGTTGAAAGCTACTTCGATTAAACCATATCTTGTTTGAAAGGCAATTAAATTACCCGTCGAATAGTGGCCAATTCCCTTTAATCGGATAAAACGTTACTGAGTTACAATGCACCAAAGTTAATATTGAATGAAATTTTTAATCCTTTATTAAATAATTTTTATTTAGATAGTTAATTTAAATGCTAGTGTTTCCAAATTGATTATTAGGCTAAGAAATAATTGGTCATGATTAACCAAGGACAAGGGAAAAATGAACATCAACTCAATTTTTCAACGTACACAGCAGAACAGAGTAGCGCCACTTTCGGAAGCCGCTACACTTCCATCGTCAGTGCTCACGTGCATTTTGCTTATCACCACTTGTCAGGTGGCTCTGTTGAATGTGATTCTAATTCTTATATATAAAACTTTTTCGTGAAAATTGAATACGAGAATTAAATCACTCTCAAGCTGATATTAAAGTGCACTTTCCCAGCGTTGCCATCGTTAGGGTTTTCGTTTTTTTTTTCATTATATCATTTTTATCATTTAGCAGATTTTGGTCCATTATGGCTTACCATTTTTTAAATCTAATGGACTATTCAATAAAGTTATAAAAGTATGTATACATTTTGTTATTATTTTTTGTACAAAACAGCTTCTGAAATGACTACGATTGGGGACAACTGTTAAAAATTTCATTCAATTTAAATTTCGATTCGTTGTAACTCGTTCATTTTTTATCCGATTAAAGCAAAATAGCCACTCCTCGACGCGTAATTTAATTGCCTTTCAAACAATTTGTACACCACGTTTACACGCACACTATTTGCAAATAAATATATTAGCAAATAAGTTAACTCACTGTTTATACGCCGTAGCAAAAGTACTAGTACTTCTATAGAAAACTTCTCTATGTTTACAAAAAAAAATAAAAAATGTTGAAATGGATAAAATAACAAATAATTATTTGTTTTAATTAGGAGCTATTCACATATTACCCCCTCCCCTAGAGCGCTACGTACTATGTGAATAGCTTCTTATCAACATTTTCTTCTATCAATGTTTTTGTGCAATATTAATCTATATGTGACTTGCTCCACGAAAAGGGACCTCTGCGCCGAAAAGAAGTTATTGAGAAAAACGCGTTTAAAAAAAGCGGTTCTTTTTTCCGTGTTTTGCGCATGGTTATGCAACTCTTCCTTCAACCTGATCATCTGGCGTGTATTTCGACTATCTGGTACTTTGTACGATGTTCACTATGCAGTGTTGCCTCTATGAAAAATATTTCTAACAGTTAAAAACCTATTATATTATTAATTATTATTAATTAATAAGAACAAAAAAACTGACTGAAACAAAACTGAGACTCCTAAAAAATCGGTAGCAAAAGTGGAAAAACTCCCTAAGAAGACAGCTGCAGTTGGAAAAACTCAAGCTGATGTGAAAACCAAAAACAAAGACGGAGATAAACAATCTATAAAGAAACGTGCTACAATGGTGAATAAATCGGAGATGAAAATAGCAAAAAAATAAACTGGAAGAACTTCCTAAAAAAAATCAGACAAAGGTGAAAATCAGCAAAATACAGAAGAACCACCAAAAAAGCGTGTTAGGAGTAAAAAAGAGTAACATGTTGATATTTTTGTACCTTTGATATTGAACTTTTTTTAAATTTCAAATATTATATATATTATCTGTTTATATCACATTTTTCAATTTTTTCATTAATTATGTTCATCTTTACAGGTGATTTGTAAAAAAAACTAAAAGACATAGAAACTTTCGGTTTGTGGCATTTGAAAGACCGCTTTTTTTTCCTATAAGAATCACTCAAAAAGTAAAAAAAAATTTTTTCGGCGCAGAGGTCCCTTTTCGTGGAGCAGGTCACATATATTGTTTTCTGTTAGCAAACATTTGTAAGCGTGGCAACCTCAAACATTTGATTCGTAAATAGTGCGTTAATCATGAATAGTTTTCGTGATTTATTAAGTCGCAATGAAACAATTATATGGCAACAATTTACAGTTTTATTTGGAAATAAGTCGCGCGTATAAACGTAGTAATAGTTAATTATAATCGAACTAGCCTTTGACACTAGTTATAAAGAAGTATACACCGAAAAACACAAATGTATCGTTATCTATACATTGCTCGAAATTAAGAAATTACTATTATTTTTTTCGTGTTCATCACATCCTAGTTAATTAAATAAAAATGCAATACAAACACTAAACATTTTTGCTGTAAAACAGTGTAATACTTTGTCCCCTAAACAACTCTTATGTTTATACCTTTATCCCCCAAAAATCAAATACAACTCAAAACACACTTGTTCTTTTTTGGTTTAAACTTAAAAGATTATTGTCTTTTGGAACATAAATCTTTTTTACATTTTATGTTAATGCCCCTTTCTATAAAGTTCTTTACTTTTGTTCTACTACTACACTATTCTATTCTGTTCACATTTTCCGTTCACTTTTTTATGTCTTTATTTCTTAAAAATTTTGGTTTATTTTCTGGTTTTCTTTCTTCTTTTATTAACATGGTTTTTATGTCTACGAGTATTTTTATTTGTTGGTTTTAGCGCATGCTAACATCTAGTTTAAACATTCAACACTACCAGGTCTCTATTTCCCACACACACACATTTTATTTTGGTCACTTTATAAAGTAGAAATATGTATATTTCTAGTTTCTGTATAAGTATGTAATAATTAATGGGTTTACAAAATTTCAAGGATATTTCCCCTTAATAGCTCGAAATATCCTTAAATATTTGACCCAAAAAATTGACATTTAAAATTGAATTTATGCATAGAATATTTTCGGTTCTAGTTGTAAAATCTAACGCAAGGTGCTTTTTGTGTACATATTAATAATAATAATAATAATAATAATAATAATAATAAAGACAATTCCGTTTAAGGAAATTTAAAGTGAGCCAACGATTTCTTTTATCGATATATATGTTTTTCAAAGAAATAATCAGAATCTATAATAAAGATTCTCTTTTAAGGAAGTTTCAAGAATGTGATAAATATCTTTTAAAGAAAGGGTATTACCGATATATCGCATTTTTTAATGAACATTTTAGCATTTAAATTAATTCTCTAAAAGAAATGTTTAAATATATCTTTTAACCCTAGAAGCGCTTCGATTTTTTTACCATTGGGTACTTTATTAGTCAAAACGGCTAACAGGAACTTGAACTTAAAATAGATTTCTTTAAAACGAATCTTGAAACATTTCTATTAACTCTTGAATAAGTTGTTAGTCAAAACGACTAGCAACAACTTTTTAATGCAGTTTCTTTTCCCAGCTGACGTATGCTCAGTCCGTCCAGGTTCTGCTTCCTTATAAATAAGTTACCACAGTGCTGTCTTTTTCTACACTCCATTTTATAGACAACTGTGTATTGTGCGAGAATAGTTGTGGGTTGCTTAATAACAACAAACAAATAATACGATCCGACGAAATAAATGATTTAGCTCTCAATCGACTAAATACGGTTAATAATAATAGTAAAAACGTGTCGAGATAAATTCTTTAGCTCTCGATCGTCTAATTATGACAAGTAAATACTACGATCCCACAAGATAAATTCTTCTGATAACTACGATGCGCAAACAGTACAATCTGACAAAATAAATACTTCGGCTCTTGATCGGATCACTACTATTAGCAGCTGCTACAAACCGACAATATAAATGTTTTGGCTCTTGATCGGCTAACTGCGATAAGTAAATACTATAATCTGACAAGGTAAATGCTTCGGCTCTTGATCGCCTAACTACGGATATTGACTTGTGGTCAATAGCTGGATAAAGAATCTTGACCTCGCTCTTACTGTACTCTGGTGCTCGAAGGCAACGTATAGCAAATTCGGTTTCTACAAATTCTTTCTCCCTATTTGTGGTCAAATATTGTCTACTTGTTCTAAGTGTTTCATTAACTGACTGAGAATTGTTTCTTGGTGATGTATACAAATGTGTACGCTACACATAATGTGGCGGTAGTGTAAGTTTTTATAACGTTCCGTTACAACTTAAACTTAAAAGAAGTAAAATTGCTATATTCTCATGCCATATAAGGTTTTTTTGTTTTTGTTGGTTTTCTATACCAATCGATTTGAGACAAATCCTGACATATCAGCGCAACACTGAAGTCTGTAACTTTTTGGTTGTGCAATAACCATATAAATCGCAAAATAAAAAAAATATTTTTATAAAAAAATTTCAAGTTTTTGAAAATTTTTTAAATTGTATGGTTTTGGAATCATTGCGGCTCCAATTCTTGAGAAATATTCAAAATTGCTTCAGCAAACCATGATATGGAGCAAGACAATGAAGTCATAAATGGAGTTAGAAAAAACCATGTAGCTTAAGTGGTATACACAGGGGTATACACTGATTCAAAGACATTTTTTCTGGTCTTTCAGGTAGGATATATATTTTAGTTATCAGATCGAAATTTATTGTTACAGTCCTAAAAATGTTAAAACAATGAATTTTTCTATTTTTTGAATACAGTCGACTTTCGATAATTTTAAATTCAAGGGGTCAGAGAAAAAGTTCAAATCATCGTGAGTTCATATTAACAACAGTTTAAATCAGTGGTGGCCATTCTCTCAATTTCCTATACTCGCGAGTATAGGCTGTTTTTTATCATGAACACACGTACACTGTGTATGAGACGCACAGCCTAGCCGCGAAGCACATACACAAACAAAGAATAAGATGGTGTATGCATGGCCACCACTAGATTAAATTCTTAAAAATGAAATAGAAAAAATTCAAAATAAAATAAAAAATTAAGCAGAAACATTCATATTACCAGGTAGTTATTATGTAATTCGATTCGAATAGAAAATTTTACGAATTCGTACAAATTGAATTATCTAGTACGATTTTCGAACATTTATTTACGAACGTTCGAAAATTTGTCGTACATATTTTTCCCCCCACGGAAAACAAAAAGAAAGCATATGCCAAATACGTTAAAATGTTTGTATTTTATTCGAATACTTTTTTGTTGTCGCATGGAGTAAAACATCTTAAAATGCTTGTAACTTTATTATGAAAGTTACAAAATATAACTTCCAAAAGATCAATATGATTTTTCTTGTATTAAACAGAAAAAAATTCGAAAAAATAAACAAACGTTTTTTTTTGTTTTGCTTAAATCGGAACAAAATTGACTACACAATATACTTAAGTACAGACATAAATCACTGTTGCTCTTTTGATTCTGTTTTGTTAATTTTGAAGAAAATAACACATTTTAACTTAAAAATTAAAAATTTTTACACATATTTTTGAATTGAATTTTGACGTTTAAGCACAACTGCTGACCACTTTGACAATAAAATAAGAATAATACCAAGTTTTCCACCTTTAAAAAACTGGGCATCACTTGCTTTTACCCTTTTTTGTACATAAGCAACTCTGTATCACTTACGATCGTATTATATATAGTAGCATTTTACTTTCGAAACGAAAATTAATTTCGAAAGGTTTTGTTTTTCGAATCCAAATACATACATAATAAACCCCCAGAGCAGTTCAAATATAGATGGTAGAAAAGCCAAACTTCAAATTATAGAACGTCGGCGAAGAAGATGACACTAAAATGTATAAAGCAATCATATAAACTTAAAAAATTTTATCTTTTATAAAACACAGCACATTAAAATAATTCAAATTATAGAGCATAGAGCCGAAAAAAATTCGAATTATAGCGTGTTGGCGATCAAGATGCCATTCAAATAATTTCAAATTACCGAGGGGATCAAATTACATGGATTTTTATTTCAATTTATTGAATGTTTTTCAAGGGGCCTGGGAAACAGTTCAAATTATCGGGAGATTCAAATTAACGAGTTTCAAATTATCAAGAGTAGACGACTATGTATAAAATAATTCTTTGGCGATGTCGAACTTTAAAAGAAAAAGAAAAATTTAGAATTTATTTTGGTCTTAAATGTAGTTCTAAGAAAGAAAGAATTCTTTGATTTTAAGGTCAAAGGTAAAATATATTCGCGTAAAAGAAGCATAAAATCGTTAAGATCAAAGTTATGACATTAAGTAAAAACACTTAACATTTTTCATGCAAAATTGATCTTTATCGCAAATACGTTTTTGACCAAATACTATAATTAAAGATGTAAACTAGACGAATACGACTAACAAAGCACTTCAAGGGCTAAGAAAACTAAGTATGTTTTTCACTTATGGTTTTTAAATCACCAACATTTTTAATAAATTTTATAATAATTTTCATGCAAAAGATTATCTGCTAAAAGATATTTTTAATTAACAACTTTGTATTATCCTTATTCCCCTCCTGTAGATACAAGTGGAAGCTTAAATTTTCCAACACCTATATCAATCAAGGACATAACACGGGAATTTACCAACAATATACGGGAGCGCTGTTCAGTGCAGACAGTTAAGAATACAACAGCTTATGTGGATCCAGTTACAGGTCAAGTTTGTATAGCATTGACCCAATCACCCACAACAACAACAACAATAACAACAGTCAATAACAACATACCGGGTATTGTGGAGAGCCACCATAAGCCAAAAATAAATTTAAATACATCCACAAAAACGTTATTATCACCACAGACACCAGAAGATAGTTACGATAAGAAACCGAGCTATTTAAATTTAGCATGTTGTGTTAACGGTTATTCGAATATTACCACATACGATTCAAAAATACGACAGGACATTAATAAATCACGAGAGGTATCACCAATACGGCCATCGTCGAGTAGCTTACACTATTGTAAGAAGAGCAATTCATTGGCTCCTCCGGTATTGTTGACCATGCCAAACATTAATTTAACATCGCCACAACAAACACAGCCACCACATCACATGGCGGGTACCACAAATGGTGTGTATGTGACGAGCACTACAATTGGCAGTAAATACTCGATTATTGAAAACAACAATCACAGCCAAAATGGGTTAGATGTACACAACACCAGCAATGAGGGTGGCGGTGGTGGCAGTGACAGAAGAAGTTTTATACAGCAACGTGTTGAAAGATTATATGGGCCTGGTGCTCTAGCTCAAGGCTTCTATAGTCCCAAAAAGATAAAAGACTCTTCAGCGCGCCTTAATAAATCGGACGTAACGGAAAATGGTGACAGCGTTAAGACTACTTCTGAACTGGCTCGTAAGTTTCAGGAATTGTCACCCAGTAAAGACTATAATCAGTTTCGCAAAAAACTATCCAATGGTAAACCTCCAATATCACCCAACAACATGGCAGCCAAAGAAGACTTTGTTAAGTTGGACAATAACAATATCGATTTACCATGTCTGCGACATTTGTCACAAGAATTTCGTGCACAATTGCCGGTGATATCGCCCAAAAGAAATTTCTCTCGTACATCCCCTGGTAGGGATACAATACAACCACAAACTCATACTACAGCAATAACAAATGGCACTAGCAATAGCAATAGCAACGACAATAGCAATACACCTCCTACAACAGTTACACAATTTTCTGGCAAACAATTTGAAGAAAAACTACAACAAAACAACCACCAGCAAACAACAATAACAACTGCAACAATACTTAATTCATCTTCTCCAATTGCAGGCGGCCAAGATGAATTGGATCGTAAGATTGTTGTGGGTGACGACATTTCAGTTTTAGAAAAATTAGTTCCCACAATAGATGAACCAAAAGTTGTGCTTCCTATAATAGATCCACAAAAATCCATATCGAATATTTCTTCTCTAAATGCCGAAAATATACAGTCGACATCAAAAGCGAATGGTTCAGTAAAGATGGGCGTTAAAGATGCCCATTTCTTTTTGAGACAATTGAAAGAGGAACAGAATCGTTTGCTGATAATGGCTGCAGAAGCTGAAAAATATTTGGATGCCTTAGCGGTGAGTGTCGCTGTTAAAAAGCAACAACAAAACAACATTTTTATTGCATATAAAAGGGTATAATTCCAGGTGGGTCCCGCTGTTTAGCATTTTCATTTCGGACTCGAACTCCGTCTGTCCGTCTATATGTCTGACCATTGTCCGTTTCTCGGTTTTTCATTATTAGCAGATTTGCAATACTATTTTTATTTAAAAGAATATGATTGGAAAAATGGACATTGCCACGCCCATAAAAAGTAAATATTATTTTCAACTACTGTTACTTTTCAAACTACTTCTACGTAGCCGATTCTTATAAAACTTTAAACACACACAATCAATACATTACGTTTAAAAAATTGGATAGCGCCACGCCCATGAAAAGTAATTACATATTAGTCATAGCTTAACTTGAGAGTTGCTCTAGCAACTCTTATAGCATATTGCACTAATTTTGAACTTCCGTGACAGTGCAATGTTATAGATAGAAAAGTAGGCAGCGCCATGCCCATAAAAAGTTAATAACCTTTCTCAACTACTTCTGTTTAAACGATTTTTATGAGACTTCTTTACACGCTCCTCATTGCTTTCTCCTGACAATGGAATTCAATTCACACACATTAAGTTTCTTTGACCATACAATTTGTGAACCAACCGGTGAAATGAAGTTTTTTCACCTTCTCATAGTAGTTTTATTCTCGTTTAATGAAACAATAAAAAGTAATGTCAATATTTTTTCGTAGGAAAAACATTGGAACGAAACAGAAGTTTTTCACAATTAGACATCACTGCGATTCTTGTTTTGTGTAGCAGTGAAAATAACTGTCAAAAACTTTTTATATGAAAATTTATTTTACACAGAAAATTTCTAAGAGAAAAATAAAAATTTTGCGAATAGTAAGAGCAAAGTTACAAGGGACTAATTGTTTTGCTTTTTATTATATGATAATTTATTACCTAAGGGATGACTAATGATTTAAATAAACAATACACAAGGAATATTTTATTTCAGATAATTATGTGATAATAATAATAATAATAATCGTAAACGTAATTTAGATTAACAAAACTCAAGAAGGGCAATTTTTTGTTATGCCAAATTACAGTGTAAGAGATTATTAACATTTAAAATTGATATTAACCCAGTATAAAAAATTGGAAGTAATTTTTAAGGAACTACACTTTCATTGCTTCCAAAGGATCTATATTAAAAATATGCAGATAATTAGTAGAAAAGCAAGTAAAAATTTGTAATTCCTTTATAATTTAAACAAATTCTCGCCATGCTTTTTGATAAATTGATTTTTAAAAGGACATTTATAAACTAATATTCTTCTAAATAACTTAATAGCTTAATTACACGCTGTTACAAAATGGCATGTTTTTTACTCGTGAAAAACGACTTAGTGAGGCTTGTAGGTCTAGTTGAGTAGATCATTTTGCCATTTAAAAAAATTGCAGTACACCCTAAAAATCGGAAGTTATCGATAAAAAACGATTTTTTGAGACTTCGCGGACCATATCAATTTTCGCTGCGTTGTTTCTGCACCGATTTTCAATTTTTAAACAGTGTCGAATAGAGGAGGACTTAAGCATTTCGTACATATTTAAAAGAGTTTGTTTTGACTTATATATTTCATGGAAATATCGCCAAAAGAAAATGTTAATTTATTATATTATTCCGATTTTTTAAAATTTTGCGTATTTTGTTGCAACAATTTGCTTGAAAACCTACCCATTTTTTTATTTTCATATAAAGCGTATTTTATAGCGTTACAATACGTCTTATGTCTTTTTTTTGCTGGGAATAAAATTTAAAAAACAACGAATTGAATTTGAATTCATGGCAAAATTAACAAAAAATAAATAATTTGTTAAAAAAAACTCTGAAAAATTTCTAAAAGTCTCCTCGTACCGACAGTAAAATATCGCCGATATTGATGTATCGGAAAATCTGAAGTATCGCCGATATATCGGTATCGGCATCGGTTACATCCGTAATTATTATGTTCCGCAATGTAAGCTGCAGAACTAATTAATCAAGGGAACGATGTCCAATTCTTTGTGACTAAAGTGTTACGAACTTTAGCCAAATCGGTTCGAAAATTGAAATACATAGTGAATTTATTGATTATTAACTTTTTCCATTTCAGAATAATCCCGATATTACCGAAGATACTTTTGGTTTTTTACGCTCAGCTTCTGGTAAAGCTCGTTTATTAGTGTCACAAAAAATGAAACAGTTTGAAGGTAATTAAGAAGAAAAAAAAAATCAATATGTACTTTAGGTTGGACGTTAAAAATTAATTTTTTTCCGACGCCAAAAAAAAACATTCCTCTTGATGAAAAAATACGGGATTTTTTCTCTCTCTTTTTAGAATGTGAGAATAAGTCATAAAAGCAATTTTATAGGAAATGAAATTCTCTACAGAAAAGGTCAGGCTTAAGTTTTTCATTAAATTCATATTTATGGAGATATTCTCATTAATAAACTCATAAACTCTATATAGCGCAGAATTTAAGATCTAAAAAAGTGATTTTTCCTCAATTAAAAAGTAAACTTCCGCGTATTTTTTCATCAAAAAAATTAAATTTTTAACGACTTGCAAAACTAAACTATTTTGCTTATTTTATAAAAACAGGTTTGTGTCACAATAATTTAAACAGTTCCCCGGAAGATCAATTCCCAACAACAGTAGACGATTTGCAAGGATTTTGGGATATGGTTTATTTGCAAGTCGATCATGTCGATTCTATATTTGCCGATATTGAAAAGCTTAAGAATAATGATTGGAAGGTAAGTGCTTTTGAATTTAAAGAAATATGTGAATTCATTGTTTGCTTTCTTCACTATTATAAAAAATAGAAACCCTTGGAAGTTCAACCAGCTCTGAGTGTTGTAAGAACACCTAAAGGTTGCAAAACACCTTTAAATAACAAATCCAAATCAAGTACACACATGACAAATGGTGCTGCTTCAACGGCTACACCATCGGCTGCTGCTTTAAAACGTGAGGCTCAACGCAAAAAATTGCAAGAAATGAAACGTCGCAATCGTGAAGCTATGACAGCTGCCAGTGCCAATTCTAACTCAACAACAACAACACTTGAATCTTCTCCAATTGAAATTGTGGGCGTTGTTAATGCCAATAATGAAACAAACGCTTCTACAGATATTCAACAAACCAGATAATTTTCATTTAAAAAAATTTTTGTTTAGATAAAACGAACGAATTCTTAAAAAAAACAAAATATTTAAACGGAAATTGATATATTATTGGAAACATACAAAACTAAATTAATACTCTCTTAAAATTAAAATCAAAACAAGAAACTATATACTAACTTTAACGAATACTACTATTAAAAAAAAAAACAAATTTATAAATTAATTAAGCCACAAACTCTCTTTCTCTCTTTGCTGTCTTAGTGTTTTCAAAACTTTAATGTTAAACTACTTACTAGTCTAAATTTTAAGCAAGTGTATTAACTTTAACAAAAAACTACAAACCTTTTAAAGGAGTCGAAAATGATTCAAATAAATTATGAAAATTATTATTCACAAAATGGGAAGAAGAAGAAGGAATAAAATTGACAAACATATTGAAAAAACAACGCATTAAAAATATACCACATAAATTAAGAAAAAAAAATTAAGCAAAAATTTCACAAATTTAAAAAGCATAGAATATTTTTTGCAGAGCAGGTTCAAAACTAGAGTCGTGCTTTTAAAGCTCAGTAAAATTTAAAGAAAAACAAAGTTATCCAAAACGATTCAATTTACAATAAAACACTAGTTTCGGTCCTTTAAATAGAAATGTGTGGAATATAAAGCTTATGAATTAAAATCCATTTTCAGTTTTTTTCTATCATGTACAGTTTTTTTTTCTTTAATAAGGATGATTAATATTTTCACTATGTACATTATTTACCCCTATCGGGAATAACTATTCCCATGAAAAAACTCACAAATTTTCTGATTTGCTATTGTGAATGTTTCCCATAACAAAGCTTTTGGGAGCTAATTCACAAACTTAAAAAAGGTGGCATCGCCAATGTTTACTCCCGTGAATAATTTTACAAAATGAGTTCACAACAAGTGTCGATGGGAACGAGAAGGGAACATGTAAGTTTTAATTTGTATTTAAGCTAGGACTGTATTAAATTACTTTTTTATTAAAAGAGCACAAGTGTTAATAAATAGCAAATTTATTGTCTGTTGGAGGAGATGTGCGCTAGCCAAAGTGCCAGCCATTTCACTACGGGTGGTACCGCGAACATCTTGCTGCTAGCAGGCAAATTTTCCTCGTAACGATTAATCGAGTATGTATCTTCGCTGCAATCTCTTCCAGCACCACAAAACGCAGTTAAACTTTATTAATTTCTTTAAAATGTGTATATTTTTCTTCTACAAGTAGTACACAAATTATATATAAAGCACTGATAAATAAATTACAATAGAAACTATTACTCCCAAATAATTCACAATAGACACTTTCACTCCCAAAATATTCGCGATACTGGTTTCTTGGGAATGGGAATATAAGTTTGATCCCAAACAACTTATTCCCATAACATTCGTGATAGGGGTGATTATATCTCACCCCAACTTAAGAACGAAATGCCCAATTTCGATAAACAAAACGCAAAAATATGCATATCAAAATTACCTTCAAACTTTTTTGAAAATGCTTTTTGATTTAATCAAAGCTTTCGGAGTTGTCCCAAATTTAGTATCGAAAACATTTATTTTTCATGCAAAATCAAAAAAATTGTTTTTTTCTAAAAGCGTAAAAAATTTAAAACTGCAAAAGAATTATCGTTTAATTTTTTTTACTCAATTACGGACCATATACCTTGAAACTCTATGAATAAATGTTGGTTTATTAGCAATTAGGTGAATACACCCAGACACTTAAAGGATAATTTTCGTTCTAATTTTTTTTTTCAAACCAAAATTAAATTTATTACAGAAATTACCTTTTAAGTGTCTATGTGTATTTACTGAATTGTAAATAAAATCAACATTTATCCATCGATTTCCATGACTTATGCCTTATTTTGTTCGTAAAACACCTGTCCTTGAGAAAATATTTAAACGGTAAAGTTTTTTGTAGCGTTAAATATTACATGAGCTTTTAGAAATATTTTTTTTTTAATTTTGCATTCAAAATCACTTTTTTTCAATACTAATTTCTGAATAACCGCGAAAGCGTTGATTAAATCAAAAAACAATTTTAAAAAAGTTTGAAGGTAATTTTGTCCTGCATATTTTAGAGTTTTGTTGATCCAAATCGGCCTTACCATTCTCGAGATAGGGTGAAATATACAGATTTACCTAGTGCAAATATTAGTCATACCCATTAAACAAAATATGGGATACGGTTAACCTTGTAGGCCATCCCGTATAGGTCTTCCCTGGAACTTCCCGCTAATTTCAAGCTCAAAGCGCTGGAAAATTCATAGATTTTTGAAGTAACTAAAAAAAGGTTTTTTCAAAACGTTCGATAATGGTATCTCTCGAGCCCTTTTCACAATGTATGGTTAAGAGTTAACGTGGACTTTAACTACAAGTTTTATATGCCGAACTTGCCGTTAAAGTCCACGTTAACTTTTAATCGTACATTGTGAAATGGGTCGTTGGAGTAATTAAAAAAAACCGATTTTTTAAGTCTAAAAAAGAAAATGGAAATTTCCACAGGAAAGTCCAGTTTTTGTCACGTGCGACACCAAGCAATTGAGTTGTATTTCGGTAACATGTAGTTCGATTTTTCCTAATCTTTTACTTAATGTAGAGCTACTTCCGGCCTACACAAATATACAAAGAAGTAAAAAAAACGTACGTTTTTTTTGAAAAAAAAACAAGCTAATTGCTTGGCGTCGCACGTGACAAAAAGTGGACTTTCCTTATGGAAATGCCGAAATGTATCCTGAAAATCGATTTGACAAAAGCTTTGGAGATTGAGCTGTTTACATATATACACACACACACACATACAAATGTACATACTCACATACATACATACACACATACATCCAACGGACATCATCGTCAAAATGGTCGAAAAAGATTTCCACGACCTCAAAACGTCGAGATCTTATGAAAACTTGATTTTCGAAAATCGGTATGAAATCAGTAACTTCCCATTTTTTGATTGCGGGAGCTTAAAAATTTGTACATGATAAAAAAAACAGAAAACGGATTTTAATTTAGCTCATTAAACTCTTCCGCATATTTTTATTTAAAGGAAATTTTTTTGGGAGACCAGTGTAACCAGCGCAGCCAGAAATTATTTCTTAACATAAAATATATTGTTCTATTTTCAACAAGTAACAATGGAAATTAAAAGCAACCAATATAAATTAAGTAAAAAATTAAATAAACGAACTTATATAAAAATGCCTTTTTATTAAAAATTTATTTAAATTAATTTTTTTATAATGTAATACATATTTATTGAAAACGAAAACATTAAAACAAATACAAAATTATACAATTTAAAACTTCAAGTACAAGTATTAGCAAAAGTATTGAGTTTTATTTTTATTAAATTTAAATATTTTATGCCAACTCCTCTTATTTTTATTAATTGATTTTATACATACATATATTCTCTGTTTTATGTTAGCCATACCCGTATGATTTGTTCGTAAAGCATTTCTCCATACACATTGAACATATCATTTTGTGCTTAACTTTAATAATTAGTTAACACTTCACTTTTGCATATTTTTGGCAAGTTATTTGTCTTATAAGCTCGCATTTAACGTTTAAAACTAAAATCGTAATAACAAATTCTCAAATAATCGCTAACAACTCCATTAATATAAAAACAAAGAAGAAGATTTTCAAATTTCTTTAATTTGTTTGTTAACAGCCCCATAAACATGAAAAAGTCGAACAAATCAGAAAATTTGACGAACATATCATACGTGTATGGACTAGCTTTACTTAAAACCAGCTCGATTCAGTTTTGATCTCTGTGTCTTTAGAAAAAAAACATAAACACTTTTTACACGTTTTATTTTTTTATATTTTTCTAAATCAAAACTAAAATTAACTGTTAAAATTATTATTATTTTGGAAAGGACTTTTTTATACTCTTTACATTTACATACATATAAATATTATAAATTTTTTTTTATTAACCAAATGGCCTGCCTCACCAGAGAAAAAGACATTTTTTTTTTTAAATAAATATAATATACTTTTTACCTTTTATTAAAAAAAAACCACCCATAATGTTGTTTGTTTTTATACTGGTGCAGTTCACGCAACATTCGGTAACTGTTTACTCGTTAAATTGATTTTCTTCATATATTTTGTTGCTGTACAATTTATTTAAAAAATTTTTTGATAACAAAATGTATGGAAAATTGTAGCAATATTACGAGTAAACAGTTGCCGAATAAGAAACTTATAATTTTTTAACCAAAACTATAATCGGGTATGTTCTGTGTCTCACAAAAAATAGAATAACGTGAATTCTCATGGCCATGAGCGTTCACATAATTTTATTTTTTGTGAAACACAGAACATGACCGAATATAAAGTTAACTAACTGCCTTTTGCGCAATCCAGACGGTGGTTGGCTTGAGTACAAAATTTATATGAAGAGCACCAAGTTTTTTTTTGAGTGATTTCCATACAAATTTTCTACTGAACTCGAGAACGTCTGGCTTGTGGAAACCGGATATTAACCTATCTTTTTTCGTTATTTATCTATCAAAATACTAAATAATTTTCATACTAATCAATCGATTTTATAGAAATTTCGTTTTATATAAATTTTGTAATTTTGAGTAAGAAAAGAAAATTAGAGTGAAAAATCTTGTTGCATTTATTTAATGATTGTCGTTTTTATTCAGCAATCGATTTTCTTTTTTTTTTCTCTTTATTTTCATTTGCAATTAAAAGATAAAAACAACAAAAAAAATTGCTTTAAGTTGAGTTTTAACAAAAGTACATAATTATAATAATGATAATAAAAAAATAACTGAAAATAACCGTTAAACACAACAACAACAACAACAAAAAATTAAAATACTAAAAAAACAAGTTATTTTTTATTCATTATCGGAAATAAAAAATTAAAAACCTTAATAAATATTAATAAAAGTTGTTTAAATTTAGATTAGAAACAGTTTAGAATGTACTGACGTGCAATTCACCATCATTGTTTCCCTTTATCCAGAATAAAGGGCCTGGCCTGTGCCATAGTATGAGTTTATTTTCACACCTCCATGTTTTATAGTCTATAAAACGTGGTGAGGGGTAGACTTGGATCCAACTCAGGGGTTGACTGGGACACCAACCTATGATATAACCCATATAATTTAAATAGGTTGGACCCAAGTCTATTAGCCTTACGTCTTGTATACTTTATTTTGCCTTCGATGCAGTGATGTCAGATGTAGGAAATTTTCCCTATTTGTAAGCATTTTTCTAGAAAATTCCATGTGTAGGGAGAAAAAAGAAAGGTTCTTAGTAGAGATGAGCGATCCCGTGATTTTTAAAGAACATCGTGAACAGTGAACGTGATTTAAAAATCACTGTTACTTAAAACTGTGATTGTGATCACTGTTTTCAGTTCTGTTATAGTAATGTAATTATCAAAACATACATGCATCTCTACAACAAAAACGTTGTTCTGTGAATCTAAATTGATTATTAGGCAAGGTTCGTAACGTTATATTCAGAATAAAACGTTACGAACCTTAGCCTAATAATCAATTTAGATTCACAAAGCAAATACGTTCAAAATAATCATATTAATAAACAATTAGCTACTGGCTTGAGCTTTTCACATGTTTACATGTTCATATATACTTAAGTATAAAATCAAACCAAAAAAGTTTGTCTTGAGTAGAACAAAAATCAGAAAAATGGGAATGAAGAAAAATAAACCGATGGCAACGCTGGGAAAGTGCACTTTAATATCAGCTTGAGAGTGATTTAATTCTCGTATTCAATTTTCACGAAAAAGTTGTATATATAAGAATTAAAATCACATTCAACAGAGCCACCTGACAAGTGGTGATAGCAAATACACGTGAGCACTGACGATGGAAGTGTAGCGGCTTCCGAAAGTGGCGCTACTCTGTTCTGCTGTGTACGTTGAAAAATTAAGTTGATGTTAATTTTTCTCTTGTTCCTTGGAATGTTAATCATACCCAATTCTTTCTGAATATAACGTTACGAACCTTAGCCTAATAATCAATTTAGATTCACAAAGCAAATACGTTCGAAATAATCATATTAATAAAAAACGTTGTTCTCTAATATACCATGGCAGATTTAAATACGCCTTAAAATATACTTCGAATTTAAGAAATACTAATAAGGAAGAAGAGAATACAAGAAATAGCAACACTATTAGTTTGTTGCTATTGTACGTAAAAAAATCGTTATTACCCACACAAACAGTGAAATATCATAATTTTCTATATGTAACAAATAGAAAAGAACAACTTTGCAAGTAGCAGTTACTTGACAAATTTTGTTACAACTGTGAATCGTGATTTTTCAGTAACAGTGATTAAATCACAGGTACTGAAATATCGCTCATCTCTAGTTCTTAGCATTACGCAAAATGTAGGGAATTTTTAAATCTTTCGTTTGTGTTATATAATAATTCTTGCAAAAAAAAAAAAACCAACTACAAAATGGGGGTGGTGGCACTTCCCCCATGTTTTATCATCCGCCCATGTGCTGAATACCGCATTTCGCAAAATAAATACGATTTCGACTCGAAGTCACTAAATTGGTGTGTTGGAAATCGCAATCACAAACAATTTTGCTGTTTCAACTCGCAAGCAAAGAGTAAAGCGAACTCTAAGTGAACTTGTGTATGTTACAAAAATTTAGTATCAAATAGCAAAAATAAAAGCATTCTTGTAAAATTTAATCTGTTTTTATTTAATATCACTTCAAAAAATAAAAAATTTTATTAGTTTTAATACAAAATACTAAATTAAAAAGTATGCTGTTTTATTTCGACCAGGAACTTGAAACCATGAAAAAATGGGTTCAGGTTCGGGTTCGGGTTAATCAAAATAAAAAGTTCAGGTTCGGGTTCGGTTCAGGTTTAAAACCAAAAAATTTAAACGTGCAATTATTTTGTATAATAATAATATATATAAGTCAATTTTACATTCATGTTTATACGTTTAAACAAAATATTCTTTTTTTTTAATTTAATTAAATTTAACTTATTTAGCTTTCAAAAAATCTTTTTTCAACTTTGTAACGTACGTACCGCATTGACATAAGAAAATATACTTTAAATTAAAAATTATTTGAAATACCCAGAACAAGAAAAAGCTAAAATTTTGGCAGTCATTCTGCACTTTAAAATTGCAAAAAATAGTCAGCTGTCGGGGTGCTGCCATCTGGTATGAATTTGCCTTGGTCGTTATTTTATTTTGATTTTGTTTTTAATTTTTTTTTGCATGCAAGATATGTAATGTTTTTTATTATTCTTCTATTAAATATTTCTCTATTTTTTATATTTTTGTGCCCGAACCTTGCTGAATTGTATGGTTCAACGGGTTCGGGCTCAAAGTCTTCATAAACAGTGAACCTGAACCCGTTTGGGTTCGCGTTCGGTTTCAGTCCCTGATTTCGACTATTGTGTTCCTTTTGTTTACTTTAAAAATGCGGATTTTGTAATGCGCGTCATTATTCTAGACACCTACTTATCACATTTGTTAACCAATATTGTTGCCAGATGCAGAAAAGGCCAAAATTAAAAATAGTTGAAAAATTCTGTGTTGGATACTTTGGTTAAAAAAAACAAAGAGCATGTCGTTGGTCACAAGTAGAAAGGACCTAGCTCAAATAATTGTAAATTTACAGGAGAAGGTAAAAACATAATAGAAACTGTAATTTTCAAAATGTAACTTTTTTAAATGCATGTTTTAATGAAAATCAAACACAAATTTGATGTTCATATTATTTTTAAAATTTTTATATGTATGTATGTATGTGTGTGAAATATATTGAAATCACTGAAAATCTCAATTTCGTAAAGAATACGAGATTAATTCGTAAAATAAACAGAACGCGCGAGCCTCAGCACATGCAAAAGTGAGATTTGCGATTTTAAACTCGCAAATGTAAACGTAATGTTGTATTGTAACGATAACTAAAGGTGTATGCAAAGTTTCATAAGAATCGGTTTAGTAGAAGTTGTTGAAAAAGAATATTTACTTTACAAGGGCGTGGCAGAGCCCACTTTATTTTTATCCTGATGTAGTATTTAAACAGAAGCTTAATGGGTGTGTAAGTAAAGCTTCATAAGAATCGGTTGAGTAGAAGTATTTGAAAACGAGTGTGTATTTACTTTCTATGGGCGTGACCCCGCCCACTTTTCAACGGGACCAATCTGGAAGTACATCCTTTTGAATAGATAAGAAAAATCCGAAATCGGGTCAGAAATGGCGGAGTTTTGAGGGAACATGCATAAAAAATACATGACGAATTGATAACCTTTCTCCTTCAAAAATATAAAAAATTTTTAAAAGAAATCTTATAATTTCTCCAAAGTTATTTTTATTATCATTTATTATTATTATCAGTACATAACAATGCTGTTTTCGGAGACTACACGCAATCCTTCATTAATGTTCATGTATATTTTATGTGTTTCATCACCTTGGTCTACATTTGTTGCAAAACTCAAGTCTTATTCATAGAAATCGTGAATAAATAAAGAATACGAGGATTATTTATTTTTGTTTTAACAATCTCATAGTCCAAAAATATGAAATAATAATAATAATTATTATTATATCACATATTACGTAACGCTATTTTCGGAGGTTTTATAATCCCCCTCCGTAACGCTTTTTACAAAATTTTACAGAGGGGTAAAGATTTGTTACGGATTAGATAAATATACAGAAAATTTTGTAAAAAGCTTTACGAAGGGGGGCGGGGAGTATAAAAACTCCGAAAATAGTGTTACGTAATAAGTGAATAGCTCCTAAGACATTGATGCCATTGATGCGCAGTAGCCATTTTTGTACTCTGCATGTACGTGTGGCTCTTGTGTGTGCGTCCATCTGCTGCTGCAAAGTACAATGAAACTTCAATATAACGAGCTTCGTTATAACGAAAATCTCAATATAACGTATGTTTTATTGGGTCCCTTGAGAAAACCTCTTTATTGCAAAGTTTTTCATACAAAAATACACTATAGCTATAACGAACAAATTCTGAGCAAAAAGCCTCTATATAGCGAAATATTCATTCAAATGTCTCAATATAACAAAATCAAATTAAAACTGAATGGTAAAGTCCCGTTATAAAAACAGTGAAGTCTAAATGTATTTACAAGCGCATTTGTAAAGCCTCTATACAACGAAGTACTCGTACAACAGCCTCTACAACGAAGTAAGAATAAAATTTAAATTTTTTCGAATTTTTAAAATTTCGTTATATCAAGGCTTTGTTGATTATATTTATAGCAGAGCAATAGCTATAACGAAGTATTTTTTGATCCCCTTGGAGTTCGTTATATGGAAGCTTCACTGTATTTATTTATTTTAGGATATTGAATTTTAATTTGCAGCGCAGTAAAATTTAGATGCCTAAAAGTATGCCATTACTTAAAGTAAAAAAAAGAATACCTTATTCACGATCAAAATGCATGACACAAGCATGGTATACGTGTGCATGAAGCTACTCAGGAAAAATTTTTGCCGATCTGTCTGACGTCAGAAAAAAAACGAGACTTTGTCAGACAATCAACCGAGTTGTCTAAAATTCCCGTAGACGCCGTTTACATTGGGAAACATTTGTCGTCGAACATTTTCTTTTGCGTGAGAGTGATGAAATAGAAATATATACCACTTGTATTCCTATCTCGCAATTTTGCACTGAAAAATAAAGTTTTCGGGTAACTATGCTTCCTAGTGTAAATCAGCACTTATGGGTCGACTATGGATAGCAACCGAACCTTAGTTCGGTTGCCAGTTGCTAAAAGCCGAAGGATGTTAATTTCTGTTGCTATTTAGTGCTTTTGTGGCAACGACAAATGTTCAGTTGCCGGCTGGTAATGTAACTAAAGTTTGGTTGCAGAATAGTCGGCAGTTTTCTGGTACGACATTTTTGAACATTTTCTGAAATATTATCCGATTAATATCAGACTAATCTCTGCCCATTATCCGAAGGCAATTTAATTTCTCTTAAGAAATTTAACAGAATAGTCTGCACATTTGCTGATTTACATACATGTTACGACTTTTAGTAGATTTTTAGCAGCCTCTGCTGCGCATTGTCTGATTTTAGTTTTCGTAATAATTCTCATTTATCTCTTGTGAGTATGTGCACAAATATTTGCGTTCTTAAGCTTATAAAGTATGGGTAAACATTTTCTGATGAGCTGCCATAAGCAGCAGAACAATGAATGGAGAGTTTTAAACGATATTTCTGATAAATTTCTAATTTTAATACGACAGGGTGAAAAAAGTACCGGAAATGTTATGATGTTTTGTCAGAATATTTTCTGACATTGCACTATAGGAAATTTTACCCATTTTTGTGGCCATTATTTATACCAGGGCTCAAACATTCATGCAAATGCAAGTTTTTTGTCGTGATAGATAAGTAGGTATTGACTAAATATTTATATGAATCATCAAATTTTTAGTAGTTTGCCATCGATTTGAAGTTGCATATTTTTTCATATTTTGGTGTTAAGTGCATATTTTTGCATATTTTAACATTCAATACATATTTTTGGAGTTATAAAAAAATTTTTAATTCATAATTCTCAATTAAAAAAAAATATTATTAGGATGATTATTGATGGCAGCCGACCCTTAGTTGGGTTGCCAGTTGCTGAAAATGATATTACTGATGGCAACTAGCAACTGAGAGCTGTCAATTTCAGTTGCTATTTACTGCATTTCTGGCAACCATTAATTTTCAGTTGGTGGCTGGCAACACAACTAAAGTTCGCTTGCATTTAATACTTGACCAATATGTTTGTTTTATGTTTTTTCTCTAATAATAATAAAAAATTAAAAACAAATATTTTCATATTATTTTAGTTTTGTCAATTCGTTCGTAGGTAAATGCATATTTTTGCGCATATTTTTATTTTTAGGTGCATTTGTTAAGCGCTTAAAATCAATTTTTAGTTGCATGAAAGTCCGAGCCCTATTAATTACAGCCACACGGCTACACCGATTTAAATAATTTTTGGATTCGACCTTTGGAAGCCTCCCACAGCCCTTAAAATTTCTATCAATTAGTCCTAGTCTATACGAGTCAACTTTTGCTGGTGCAATTTTTTTTGTGTGAGAGTAATGAAATAGAAATATATACCTTATGTATTCCTCTCTCGCTCTTTCTCAATAGAAAATGAAAGTTGCAGCAATAAAAGCGGACACGTATGGACTAGGACTTAATGTCACGAAGAAAAAATTTTTTATCACTCCTATTTTTTGAAGCACTAATTTTTTTACACAGCGTCTTCACGAGACATTAACTTTGATATAACATGAGAGAAAACGTCGGCAGAATAATAAAAACAAAATGTTGATTTTTCTCTTAATCTTATACTAGGGGAAGACGTAATTTTCCTTCTCCTATAAGATTTCATTTTATTCAAATGCTCATCGAGTTAACATGCACTAGCTTTGAATAATTAGTTATTTTATTTTTAATTTTTCACACAAATTTTAATTTATAAATCAATTAAACACATTTATTCATTTATTTAACACAGCAATCAAAAACATCGCTTTTCATTTATTTTAATTAGCACTCATACATTCACACTATTTTATTTTCATGTACATGTGTTTTTTGACAGTTCATCTCATAAGATTGTTGTTATAAGAATTCTTATAACAACGCTATCATAAATTTTTTTTAATGATTTGGAATTTCTCCGTGCCCCCTTGCTATACAAGGGATGGGAGGTTTACTTGGTTGAACCTTAGGTTATTCCGCCATCAACAATTTCTAAAAGGAGTCTCTTCCAAGATAATTCCAAGCGACGTATACCGTCGCACACGAAGCCGGAACTCCCAAAATCCACTCCTTGTTTCTTCGCAATTGAGTTTTTGTTTGGTTCTCCAACCAATTATTAATATATATTTATTTCTGTTTAAAAGTGAGGTTTTGTTTGGTTCTCCAACCAGTTATTAATATTTTTCTTTATAATAGTTTTTTTGCATGTGGTTAATGGAAACCAACGGGATACTGCACGGTTTACCGTTAACCGACGCCAACCACTAATCACATGCGGTGTGGGACGCAAAACTCACGAAGGCCAATAAACGACAGTGGCCTGGTTGCATTTACGATGTAATTGCCAACGACGCGTGATGTTGACTCGCCCAGAGCTGTTTTACGAATCCATAAAAATTTTTATAACATTGAGATAACACTAATTGGAAGTCTACACGTAACATAATTCTCTCTGCGATTGAATATGACAATCTCATTTTACATATTATGTTACGTGTAGACCCATGATACAATAATATAGGTACCATCACGACGACAACATAAACAGCGCCAAAAAATACATATATTTTGTTGGTAGAAACAGACCAGAAATATGTCAAATCTATTGTCTGTGTGTTGCACATATTCATAAGCTACCTCAAATTTACTAACACATGCCCGTTGTTGATAGAAACATACCAGAGATGTGTCAAAATCTATTGTCTGTGTGACGCACACATTTTGAATTTTATTTAAACAGCTGATCTCGTAGTGGTACCTGTTCATTCTACCTTGTCTAGACCTCAAGTTAAGGTACAAGTAAATAATTCGTGGTAATTCGTCGGCGAATATCGTGCGTTTAGAAACTTTGGCGCACATAAAACGGCAAGTTACACAGCGCGCTTTAGAAAAGCGTTTGTTTGCTTAAGCCCGCATTATAGAAAGTTTTGTTTAAAATAGGTTTTAAAAAATATATATCGATTAGAGCTGTGCAGCGAGTAACTCGAACACGTGAACTACTTATGAAATGGTAAAGCATGAACACCTATTCGTAGTATGACAACAAAAAAACGTACACATTTTATAGAATAACCAAGCTGTAGAGTACTAAAATCAAAATATTTTGATTTTAGTACATTGTAGTTCCATAGAAAAATGCGTTTTTATTATAACTTGGCGTTAGTTAAAGGTAGAATTTTATCGGATGGATAAACAGTATTTACTATGCTTTAACCTAAAAGTGAGCGATAGGTTGATGGTGTAAGTTCATCCTATCTGTAACTTATATCCAAGGTGAATTCATTTTATCAGGTGGTGTTGATTCTAAAACAACTACAACATTACAATAACATTTGACATCTCAGCCCCTATGTCAACGTATAAAAACTTTGACATACGAGCATCTAATTTGCGTGAAAAAAGTAGAACAGCTGTGCTTATAATATCACCTGTATAAATCCACCTTGCTTATACCATGAGATTAAGATATCTAAAGTTGCCACATTTTCATAAGTTGTCATATTTTCTACTTTATCATTCAAAACTGGTATAGCCATACTTTAAAAAAATATAAAATTTTTTTATAGGGAAGTTGTGATAATGAAACATTTTTTTAAAGATCAGTTTATCGCTCACTTTTGGTAAAGGTACCTTTAACTAACATCTACTTTACCAACATCTAATTTGCCAGCAAGCTGTAATAATGTCCCTGAATGTTTTGAAATAATGAATATATCGGTGTCAATAAAAGTCGGAAAGAGTTTCTTTTATATATATTTTTGTAATTAGGCTTTATTATTTTCTTTTTTTTTGCATTTGTTTACTTTTTATATATAATTTCATTTTTTAAATTTGCGTTTTCTTCTTTTTTGCTTTCACAAGGTTTAAACCTGTTTCAATTTTATTTTTTTGTTTTAATAATTTCTATAAATAATTTAATAATATTAAGTACAAATATTTTTGTTTTTCATTATTTAATTTTTATTTTTCTTTTATTTTATTTTATAAATTGTTAATATTTGTGTGCTTAAATTCTTTTTTTTTCGTACTTTTTCACCGCATTTTAACAAAATCATCTTCAGCTAACTATTATTAAATATTTGTGATATAATTTTTTTTGTTTTTGTTATTTGTGTTAGTTTTTAATTATCAGCTAATTATTAATTATAAATTATTGATTCTTTTTTACAATAGTTTTTCTTCTTTTTTTAATATACATAAATATGTATAAATAATAAATTATTAACATATTTCTCAATTGAAGAAGTTGCCTTGTCTGTCTGTCTGTCTGTTTGTCTCTTTTTATATGTATATTTGCATTTTGTTTTTATCAGACTTAAAATAATTTCTTTATTTTACTCAAGTTTTTCATTTTTCATCAGGTTTTTTTTTAATCTTAAATAAAATTGGTATCCGTTTTCCGTTAAAAAATTAAAAGAAGAAAAACTTATAGAATTCTTAAAAAATAAATTAATGAGTTTTATGCTTAAAAAAAATCTATAATTAGAATTAATATAATTATTAGGTTTTAATAATAATTCTGTTTATGT
This sequence comes from Panzeria rudis, assembly GCA_956483635.1. Classification (NCBI taxonomy): domain Eukaryota; kingdom Metazoa; phylum Arthropoda; class Insecta; order Diptera; family Tachinidae; genus Panzeria; species Panzeria rudis. The sequence goes on from OY101450.1 coordinate 145,402,608, forward strand.
TGTGAGAGTCAGTAAATAACAATGTTTTGAGCTTAATTAATTTTTCATTTGTTTATGAAATTAATAATTTAATTTATTAATAATAAATAACTCTAAGTATTACGTGAAGTATATATATTTTTTTTATGTTCTAGTATTTATAACTGTTTTTTACCGTTTTTCCTTCTCTAATATTTACAATACAAATTTAGTCAATTTTAGTCAAGCTTTAATGTTTGAAAAGGATCACAAAGTCCTTTTCCTTTTCTTTACTTTTATCAGTTTAAGATAGCAAGAGAGAGAGAGACAGATAGATAGATAGAGAGCGTTTAGTTGGAAACTAAAATTAGTCACTGGGTTTTTCGTTTCTTTAAATTTTTCCTTTCTTCAATTTTAGTTTAATTTTAGTATGGTACTTTTTTGGAGTGTACAAACCCCATTTATTCTGGGTTAAGTACTTTTTCATATGCGTGTATATATATTATATGTATTAAAATAAAGAAAACACAAACGAAATAATTGAAATTAGATTAAATTTTGACTAGAACAAGCAAAATACACGTTATAAGATTATCGGCCCTTTTCACAATGTATGATTAAAAGTTAACGTGGACTTTAACGGCAAGTTTGGTATGCCGAAATTGGCATTAAAGTGCTCGTTAACCTTGAATCGCACATTGTGAAAAGGGCCGTAGTTGTTATTTTTTGTTTTTATAAAATGTCTTTATTTAATTTTATATAAAGAAATTTTAATGATTTTTAACTTAGAAATACTAAAGGAAGACGAAGGAAAATCAAGGCTCAAATAATTAAGTTCCAATAATAGCACTGTACAATAAAAAAAAACAAAAATTATTATATACGTGTATCGGCGTTTTGAAAGTTAACATCTTTATTTTAGGGGGAGCTAATGTTCCCCTCATTTGCAAATCGTTATAGAGAATCAGCATAGGAGATCTGGTAATCCTTACTTAGTCTGCTTAATTTGGTCATTAGGGTGTCCCTTGTTTCTTAAAGTAGAAATAGTTTTTGTCTCACCGCTCAAAAAGTTGAGGCTTGATGCAAAAATGGCTCTCCAAAAATTTCACGCCCCTCGGACCTATTACGCTATCGTTTCTTTTAAGAACACTGGAACAGATGATTGATCTACACCTTAGAGCAGCAATCTCTCCAAACCTTCTAGCAGCTTCCAAGCACGCATACACGAAAGGCAAATTAGTTGAGAAGGTACATACTTCCTTCAATCGCCTTTTGGTTTAATTGAAAAACCCATGATGCACAAAGAATATATATTGATGGTCCTTCTTGATATAGAAGGTGCCTGCAACAATGTAAGACCTGAAACCATTTTTATGGTTCTTGATAGACTGAACATAAATCGTTGAATAATTATCTGGAGGCTTCTGACTAACAAGATAAGAAAAAACTGCTGGGCAAGGGAGGTGTTCTCTCAACTATCCTATGGAACATCACCATAAGCTCGGTTCTGATGAAATCAAACTCCATGAGTTTTAAATGGGTAGCCTATGTGAACGACGCTGCAGTGGAAGTATCTGGTAAATTTCTAGATACTCCATTTCAGCATCTTAAATCGGCATTGGGAATCAGAAATAGATGGAGCATCGAAAGTGGCCTCAATGATATCCCTCAAAAGACGGATATTGTTCTCTTCACAAGAAAATACAAGACACCGATTTGTACGTTAACGACTCAACGGAGTTACCATTAAGTTATCTGATAGCTCGAAGTACCTTGGTATTATATTTAGCTCCAAACTCATGGTATTTCAACGTTCAAGCAAGGGTAGTCAAGGCTTCTGTTCCTCTATATAAGTACCTGCAAAAAGGCAGTTGGCAATAGATGGGGTATAAATCTCACAAATGTCAACTGGCTTTTTGACATGGTGGTAAAGCCCATACTAATGTTACAGTCTAACCAGACACGTCAACTTTAACAGTTGAAAATTGCCTAAATCAGGTTTTTATGCCGGCTAGTTGAGAAAGAGACAACAATTACGTGTTGGTGTTTCATTTTATCCAATTAAAAGTGTTGCATATTTTACAAATGTATGCGTAAAACAAAACAAAAGGAAACACTAATACTTTCTTATTTTTACTTTACTTCGGCTGAGATGGCAATATCTTCTGGCTCGTGTCGCGTCTGGTTAGACTGTGCTAATGTCTGGGGCAGTCGTCTGGTGAAGTTCCTTCTATGATAATGAAACAAATTCTACAAACACCTGCCTTGATGATTACTGGTGCTCCTCGCTCTACAGCATCGAAAGCCCTGTTCACCATGATCAAACAACTGGCCATGAACTCGCGGTTCGACTCAATGCCTCGGGTGCATGGAAACAAAGTAATGTCAAGCATGCGATGATATTGGGACACATTTTAAATCTTCCCGAACACACTGACTATTGCTCGCTCGCACATCTTCTGAGACAAATGACTTTCATCAACGAGGAGTGTACTGGAAATTTATACTGACGGACCCAAGTCGGGTAGGATAGCATGCTTCCAACGTAGTATACACTTTAGGCTACCCAACCATTGTATCATACAGGCTGAAATGCTGGATGTCTGAGCACTACATGCTCTCTGTGGTCGTTTCACCATATTGCAGTTGGTTAGAGAATGCTGGCCATTTCTAAATTAGATGGCGAGACATTTCAACCTGAAGCTTCTCTGGATACCAGGACATGCAGATGTGCATGGTAACATTGTTGCAGACGAGCTAGTGCCCGCTTGCAAGAAAGGAGTATTGAGTGGTTAGAAAGCTATAAATCCACCAGCAACTATTTAGAGAAGTACAAACGAGATGGACAAATGAGATCACATGTGAGGTTTCCAGATCCACCTGAACCCAGTATAGATTCGCAAGGCCTGCAATTATACTGGAGCTTGCTCGTGAATAGATACGTATACTCTAGCGGTCACAACGGGGCACTACTTTCATATCAGTACTCATGCTAGAATATTAAATCTTCTCAACAATATCTTCTGACTGCCAAACACCTCCTCTGTTGATGTCAAGCTCAGTCTAGAAATAGGGCTTTACACTTGACACTTCTTGAACTTTCAGAACTTGGGGAATGTGATAAAAAGGGAATTGGTTTAATACCGACCCAGTTTACTGGAATAGGCAGGGAATTTTAATCAAATATTTTCGCATCCCTTGCAGACATCACAAAGGGACCAAAGAACCCAAGTGGCCCGGTTGTAGCAACTGACAGCCTGTACAATCTAACCTAACCTTCTGTAGTGAAGCTTTTGAAAAATTTTTTTTCACTATTTTATTTCTTATTCAGTTCTTAACAAAAACTATACTAAAATTAAAACAAAAACTAATAAATTCAGAGTTGAATTTGAATTTGTAGAGAAGATTTCTCTGGTTAACAGCATACGTTCGCCTAGAAAATATGACCCCATGACCCTGTTTCCTTTAGTACTTAAAGTTAACAAAAATATATAAATAAATAAAAAAATCAATTCAATTAATGTGTGTGTGTTTCTCTTATTAATTCCACTTTAACTCTCTTAGCTTGAGTATTTCTTTTAACGCTGTGATAGAGTGAGTATATTTTTTGTGTTAATAGTTCTGTAGAGTTGTAGAAGTCAGTATTATCTATGATACAGTGATGATCAATCAATCAGTACAATCGTTATAGGCTAAAATACGTTTAGAGTTGGTTGGTGTGGATCAATTTATTATGTTCGAATACTTTATGCATTTAAATATATTTTTTTACATAGATTTAGATGTGTATGTGTCCCTGCCGTCGTTTAAAGATTTATATTTTAATAAAAGAGATTAGTTCTGTAAATGTGTGTGGTTGTTACTATAATTCGCAATTGTTTTCGTGTGGCAAGCTAATGTCACCGAAAAATAACTACTAATCCATATTATGGTTTGGCGGACTGTTAGGACCGCCCATCATAAAGGAGGTGGGACTATGAACCGATATACTGTCCAAGTCCAATGAACCATCGCCCTTCTCCAACATACCAGAACCATCTTGTTTCATCATCATACGACGCCATTTAGCACGAGCATTTTGAAACCACACCTGTAGTAGAAAGAAATAAAGGGATTATTTACAGAAAAATTTCGGAATTATTAAGATGCGACTTACCTGCAATACTCTCTTTGGTAAACCTGTCTTTTGTGATAATTGCTTAAGATCTTTTGCATCGGGATTATGATTTATGGCAAAATACGATTTCATCGTACGCAACTGATGATGTTTGAACGAGGTACGCATACGTTTTGTTCTCGAAGATGCACTCATATGGGAACCTCGTCCAAAATCAAGGTATTCAGTGTTTAAATCTATAGTTTATAAAGGGAGAGTTTATTTACAATATGTTTCTTCTGTAAGAGAGAGAACAGTACTTGCATTTCATACCTATGTTGGCAGTGAGGGCGTCGATATCTTTGGGTTTCCTTTTGCGTGGTCGCCCTTTTTGCCGTGGTGGTTGTGGAAGACCGGTCATAACATGAGAGGCAGATGCAAATATACTACTAGGAACAATACGTGTTGGATCCGAATGTGGACTCGACGAATCATTCGGAGGTGAACCAAATTGACTTGAATACGGATATGAACTAGCGCCGCCAACACCAGGCACCACCGCCGAGCCCAAACTGGTCGATGCTGTGTCACCTTCGCGAGCCATAGTATAATGGGTTCTACAGAAGCAGGGATTAGAAAGAATAATTAATAGGAGTCTTTTATTTTGTTTGGTGGGAAACACTTACCTGCAGTAGATGAGAGCATCTATAATGCCATACTGATCACCTTTTGTTAATGGTGTCTGGCAAACGACACAGCAAAAACAGGTCACATGAAATACTAAACTTCGCGCTCTCATCACCAGCTCTGTAGCTCCTATTGAGGCTAAACAACGGGAGCATCTTCGAGTACCGAAAACACTGGAAAAAAACATAAAAAAGAGATTTTTATAAATTAATTTTGCAGCTTTTATTTTGTTTGCTTAAGTTAGAAATATTTTACAAGTTTCCCTTAAGTTTATCGGAATTTAATTTGTTTAACTCTGCCGACAAGATTTACTTTAAGTAGTCACTTTAATTTAACGCGTTACTCTTCTTAACTTTATATTAATTTCCTTAAATTGCAAATTTCATTCATTCATTGAAATCTCTGCTGCTGCATATCAATTAAATGTAATGATTTGAAATAAATCAATTCAATTCAAGACGATAACACTAACCGTAAGCCCAGGTATTTATGTATATCTGAATGTCTGCCTACACATAACAACGATGGAAGAATTATCAACCATCATCATCATCATCATCATCACCGTGATTCCCATCGCCATGATCGACATTAACAATTCCATTCAATGTGTATTTTTGAAGTAATTATTGTTATTTTTGTCTTTTCATAAAAAAGAAATTTTATTTAAAGCTCGAATTTATTATGAATGTGACGATAATGATGATGTTTGACTTAATTTCGTGTTTTGAATTGGATTGTGTAACAGTCCTCTGGCGTTTTAATTTTCCTCCTCATCTCTTACTTATGCTTGTGTATAAGCCAACGTCATTTGCCAAATTATGTGGTTGTAGGAAGAAGGAAATTATAAGTTTGGCATGCAATTTCTGATTTGAAATACACAATCAGGGCGGTAATTTGTCCCTTTCTTAAGTTGCTACTGGATATTTTGAGGTTGGTATTGTTATTATGTTTAGATGTTTATATCGAATAAAAAAAAGAAGAAAAAGAATGGAATTAAATATTAGAGCAGTAAGGAGGCAGTCAACCAGTCATGCAGCCAGACTATAAAAATGCAATATGTAATTAGAGAAAAGGAAATGATCAAGTATTTTTATTGATCCACAAGATGATTAAAAAGTACATATTTGAAAAGAAAAAAAAAATGAAATCAAGGTCATATCAATGTAGGAGAACGTGTTTGGTAGGTAGCCAAACTTGAAGAAAGATCACAGCCTTATCAAGTAGAATCTTATTCATTTAACAGAAGACGTAAACAGGTCAATAACCATTTGCAGGAGAAGCTGTCTAATAACTACCCATCTACTAAAACAGGATATATCTACTGATATCCACACCATACTGTGGCTTCCTCGTCAACAGCTATGCATACTCGTAGAGGTCATAACGGGACACTGTTTTATCGGTGGCCATGCTAGGAGATTAAATCTTCTTTGCAATGACTTTTGCTCAAGTTGTCGAAATGAGGAGTACGAAGAGACTGTCAAATACCTCCTTTGTCGTTGTCCGGATTTGTCTAGAAATAGGGTCTTAAACTTGGAAAGCTCATCACTTCTGGAACTTGCAGACTGTGGGGAATGCGATATAAAGGGAATAAATTAATTTATTCGACACTCGGGGTACCGACCCATCTTCTGGGATAGGAACGAAATTTTCGTAACATTTCTTCGTATTCGTTTCAGGTATCATAAAGGGATCAAAGGACTAAAGTGGGCCGGTTGTTAGAAACTGACAGCTTGTACAACCTAATCTAACCTTGGGGCTACCAATGAGGGGACGAACTCTACAAATTGTGGGGACGAACCCTACGAATTGTGCTGAAACTAAGAAAATTGGTTAAGGGAAGGAAGATAGAGGGAGTAGTGTTTGTGGACATTCGATTTGAATCTTCCCAGGCTGAATGTGGCAGGAAAGACCTCTGCAGGAAACTTATTCCAAATACGAACTGTTCGGCTAAATAATGAATTTTTTCTGTAATGCGTAGAGCAATTCACTGGAATATTGACTACAAATAGATGTATTCGTAATGAAGAACGTATTGTTCGCAGAAAAGAGCGGGTTTCGGGAACGAGCTCCCTAATTTATTCAGAGCACAGTTCATTGTAGTATCGATAGAATAGTGAAACACAGCCCACATTGCGGCGATGCTCCAGTTAGTTATTAGAATTGGCTACCCTATCTTATCCGATGGACTTCTTGGCTGTCTCCTGTATGCAGTCGAGTAACCTCAAAATGGTCTTTGAAACACCAGTCCATACATGACAGTTGTACTCCATTTTCGACCAGATGTAGGTGATATAAATAGGAAGGAGATCAGATGGAGTAATGTATCTCTTACACCGTCTTGGAAGGCACAGACACTTATATGCTTCTTTCGACACTTGAAAAATGCAATGCGTCCATTAAACATGGCAAGAAGATCAAGAGATTAAGCATTAAAATCGACCCGATTCGCAATGACCACACTCAGAGATTTTTACAAGATTGCCACATTCACAGATTGGCTTGGTCTACTGCCGAATGAATAAGAACGGCAAATTCGGCTGTCTTCTACGAGAAATAGAAGATAAGTTTGGAATTTTGACAGAGAAGGGCACTAAGAAAAATTAGAAATAGGTAAGGATAAAGAACGGAGCCTTGCGATACTTCTGAATTGATCTTGAAATTGTTTGATGAGATCTCATCTATAACAACTCGTATCGAGAGCAGTCATCTCCGCAACCCTAGAAATATCGAGTGTCAACACTTTACTTTTACCGAAATGGTGTATGCAGTGGCCCCATTTGCTGAAAGAAGGCCAGCCAGAGTGGCGGTCGTTAAGTAAAAGTGTTGGACTCCAAATACATACTTTACATGAAAATTCACCATACTTTCCATTCCTTTGGAGAGTGCAGAACATATTGTAATTAGGCGGTAGTTTTCAGGGTTACTATCCTCTCCCTTTTTGGGGATTGGCGTTACATTGACAACCTTCTTGCAAATAATTCATCTAGATAGTTGGATTTATCATCCTTTAATAGAGCCAAAATTCAGGAACTATCATTAATGATGAAACAGAACTAAGTCTTCAACTTCGGGCAAAAACGATGTCAAATAAACAGGCCCGAAACTAAATTCGGCAGTTTATTTAAAATTTATTTATTTAAAATTTTATTAAAACACGGCAACATTGTTGAGAGAATGAGTGGCTAAAACTGAGAGCATAAGAAAAAACATTCTCAAAATAAAATATATTCTATCTCATGACGGCGTATGTTTAATGTCAATTTGTATGGAAGAACTCGTCTAGCCCCAATTCTGCTTCATCATATACGTTTTATTATTTTACCGAATGACAAAAAATCTTGCTACCTTGAGGGGCAGCAATAACTTTAGCATGAAGACCCTGCTCATACAAAGTTTTTTCGCGCCTTAGTACTCTGGCACACGAAGATCTTACCGTTTTGTGACGCGAAACACTGGAAGCTTCCTCCCAGATTAAACTCTCGGAAAAAAGGGCAGGACAGTCCGCTGCTGCAAGATTTATCAGCTTTATCGGAATGTGACATTAAAAATGATAAACTCGTTCATGTGGTTGTCGGTTTGGAGAAATTTAGAGGAAGGGTGCATTCATAAATTCAGTAATTGTGCAATAATCAAAGTTCTGCGTTCGACAACCACCACTTGCCAATATTTTTCTTCATAAAAGTTTCCTTAGGCAGACCATTGACAGTGCTGCCGCAGATTGCAGCAACTACGGCAGCACTTTTATTAATGTTGCAATAGTTTGCAGACCGGTTGCACAAATTTACTGCATTTACGAATTCACTCATAATATTATTTATTTTCTCCCATTCGGGTAACACAACGGGACCAACTAGGAGGCAAGTGACCTGGTTTTGACTTTTAAAATGGAAACCTGTGAAAGAAATGGAAACCTTCCCCCATTAATTATCTTCTTTAAATTGATTTTAGTTCCACATGAATACTTTTAAGGGAGGCTTGCGCGCTCTGCTATGTTCTGTCGAGTAAGTTGAAAATTATTTAACTTTTTTTTTTCTTTTCCACTAAATTTCTCCAACTTTGGATTAAAAAATAGTTTTTAGATTAGATTAATAGATGAAGATTTTGAAGGTATTAGATCTAAATGAAAAAAAGAGAAAAACCAAGATCTTCTACAGCAATTAATTCTATCCTCTTTGAAACATTTTCATTTTATTGCGAATCTAAATTAGTTGGGTTTTTGAATTTGGTCACCTTCATGGCTTAAAAAAAAAAAAACACTTGATGTGTTGGATTTAACTCCAACATGAAAACAGCATAAAAGATTTTTAGTTAAGATAACAGAATGATAAATAACCGATATTATATGGTCAGGTTTTTTATGTTAAAAATAAAAGTTACAAAAAAACAAACATCCATATAATTTTCGCTTCTTATACTCGTGGTGCAATAAGCACAACATTTATAGCTGCACCAACGAGTGAGTGGTAGCTGTAGAATAAAATCATAAATGTTTCATGAGAATTCGAATACGAATTCAAATGTCTACAAATAAGAAGAATAAAAGTTAAAGATATGAATGCCTACAGTTTGACAACAACGATGTCGACAATTTATGTCACCTCCCAATATGTGCATGTATACATGGATCGGTGTAGTAAACAGATGTGTTGGAAGCAGTGGAATGGAAGAGAGTGCATGCTGCAAACATCAGCTTCAGCCAGCCAGCCAGCCATCCAACATTCTTCAGCACAAGTGCACAAACTTTAAAACGAGTCATCCAAACATCCATCACATGCAACGATTATGATGATGACGACGAAGATGACGACGCTGTTGTTGATGATAATTCGTTACACTTTAAGCTTCATGTTGTTGCTGCTGATGATGATGATGATGATGCTGCTGTTGATAATAATAAATACAATTTATAAAACCAGCAACTGATTTTGAGTGGTAGCAATACATGTGTTTGTAGGCAATACAACATGTGTATGTAACCGTATCTCTCGTTCTCATACGCAACTAAGTACGAGGACAATTGCCATGTTTGTATTTCTATGAATACGAATGTGAAGACTATTAGAAGTTGTTTAAAAGCTTGTATTCTTCTGGGTTCACAAACATCAAAGATTTAAATTAGAGATGGCTGGCTTACGTGCAAAAAAAAACTTCTCATGCTCAAGCAAAAAAATTAATTGCAACCATGAAAGCTTTGACCCAAGAAATACTAGGTTAGGTTAGGTTTGGTCTTTGTGATGCTGAAACGGATGTAAAGAAATTTCATCAAGATTCCCTGTCTATCCCAGAAGCTGTTTCTGTATTAAACCAACCGGAGTACCAAATAAATAAATTATTCCTTTTGATCCAATTTCCCAAGGTCTGCAATTTCGGGTCATATTAGTATCGATTGTCACGCTAAGCAGATTTATACAACTCTATTAGTACGCGCTTTTTTAGAGCAGTTCTGCTATGGTGTTAAGCAGGCAGCTACAGCTTAAGCTTCATAATCATTTTTGTCAATGCAATAAATACCGTCAAACAAGGGCGCTGAGAAGTAAATTATCATATAAACTAATGCACATCAGAAAATTTATCATGTTGATGGCTGGTCCGACTCAGTATTGAACTCGAGCTCTGGCTGCATCATTCGCTTTATAGTCAACGCGCCTAACTTCTTCAGCCAATAGCACGCTTTATGAAAATTAAAAAAAAACAACCAAAAAGTTATTTTCGGCAATGTGCAGAATTTTCGGATAAAAGTCGTATAAAGCTATGTCATAAAACACTTCAGTAAATTTGCAAATTATGGTGTAAAATAGGTAGCCGTTAGATAATTTGCTACCGTACTAGACTATTAGCCTAAAGGTTTTGGGTTCAATTTCTGCAAAAGACTCTATTTGTTTTTGGAGATAAACCAAAAAAGACTTCGAAGTAATTGTTAAGAAAGAATACTTTAAAAAAGCTTCCTAAGAGTCTGCACCAAATGAGATGACAAGCGGGTCGATCGTGATTCAGAAATGTGAGCGTACATATCTGACAAAGAGGGGATCTCCTATTTCAGGATGTGGACATATTAGGTACTTTCTTCAGCTTTATACTCTCAACCTACTGAAAGAGTACAGACCATGCCTCTGGCCTCGCATTGTTAAAGCATAATTTTTTCAAGAGACCCTAATACCTACGCTTAGTGCTCCCTACGAATTCGGGACTCTCGGTAAAAACCATGGACTTCCCTAAAGAGTGTTTTCAAGATTAACGTCAGTAGCTGCTTCGCGCCCTAACCTGATGGTGTTCTTAGCACCAAGTGAAGTAGAGTGATCACCACCATCACCGAGTTTCGCCGAATTCACTTGTGTGACTTGCAAGGAACACACAGGTATCAACTTCTTGTGCATAAACTGACCACCATGCATAAACACCTCGTTAGAGTGTTTGAGCTACCTAAACTCTTACTGCATTAGCAGGCAACGCGATGCAGCCGAGCTCAATAAAGGAATAACTACAGCTATACTGGACTACCCCAGGACCCGACCAACAAGTACCATCGATGCAGCCTCTGTTGGTTTAGCAACAGCACAAAGAGGCTTATAGTAGGTGTCTGAAGTCCAACCAGCCACTAGCACTGGTCGAGCATCAGTCATTAACCCAACACCTCTCCCAGCAATTTAGGTATTAACCACAGTCATCACGTGAACTCCCGAAGGAGACGTCACCAATAACCGTACACAGAACAAACCTTCATGGTGAAGATAAGAGGAAGTCCGTCAGCATATCCATTCCCATGGAACAGAATGCTTTATAGCGAGCATTATCTCTTTAGCCCGCTAGAAGGCAGGTCATCTGTGGAACCACTGGTTCCCGTGTTACCATTGTATGGTTACTGTATGAACCTCGAAAGAAAACCCCTAAAGGTTAACTTGATATCGACTTTGGCCTTGGGCGAGACATTAGGTACCTCTTCATCTTCTATCAGACTATCATAGGTTAACCTACTTCCTCAATACTTATGTACATATATGCACGCCCGTTGCTCTGTTATTTCAGAGATTAAGTAGTAACACATAAGTGTTATTAATTGTTTATTAATTGGCTAATGTTAATGTCTGAAAAACCAATTACCCTTTTTACCAGGAAGCACAGCACCAAGGTATGTATTAGTCGCTAAGATGCCGAGCCGTGCCCCTGGATGTGGACCTCATTGCAATGCTTATTGTGCAGCTGCCATCGTTTCTTCTTCATCCAACTCTTTAAGACAGCTGGAGCCGTTAACAATGTAGGGAGAACCATGGCTTTTAGCGAGGATGCCAAATTCGCAATGATCTCTGACCGTAGCCATCAGGTCCTCTATTTCTGTGTTCCATCTTTTAATTACGAAGCCAGAGACACCGGAAACGATTCACCAATGCCAAGGTCTTAAACGAAAAGATTATCCACTGCTCATACTCAACTAGCTGTTATGAGTAGTTCTTCTAACTTGACAAAGTCCGTTCTGAGATCCGGAGCAAGTCAAAAAGTAAAGGAATTGAAACAAATCTAACCGTGGGATCATATAGTACCCCGAGTACGAACAAGTCGTCCCAAGTGGAACAATTTCGGCCTTCTAAGTAGCTGAGACATAGCCAAAAATAGAATGCATGAACCAAGCTCACTAAATGGAGAGCACTAGTGGCAAACAAAATCCATCACTTCGTCTTAGCAGTCTGGTAGAAGGTTGCGTCCGCCGAAGGGCAAGTTACTACCTAAACAGCCTAAAGCAAGCCATACACGTTACAACCGTTGGTACAACTTGAGTAGGTTGTACACGAAATCGCAACGTTTGTGGGAACGTTGTATTAAGTTGTGTCTTGGTTGTACGAAAGATCAAAAAGTTTTAATTTATTGCCAAGTCGTACAGCACTGTCGCAACGTTTGTGGGCCTGTCGCATACTTTTTTATGTAGTATACATGCTCGTTCTTGTTGTGACCATCTTGCAGTAAGTATTGAATGTGAGTATTATTTGCGGACAACATAAAATGAGAGATCTTTACTTGGTCACAAGTTGATTGCAAAATGAAGTTGTACATGAGATCGCACACTAAATTGTATCGTTTAAGCGATAAACATACAACTTGATTACTAGCTGAATTGTACCAACGCTCGCAAAGTGTATGGCTTAAATAAGGTCAACAGTAATGTTAGCACGTGGTCGTTTAGTGTTATTACGAAAGAAACCTAGAAGTAGAAGTCATCGACACGGGAGATACGGATAGATCGATCCCCAAGGACAAATGAAGTAAAGCTGAGGTTAAACTAGCAGGCACCCAATAGCAAATCCTTGCAGAGAATCCAGGCGTACCTCTTGAGTGTCGCACTGCAAGTTGAAATCAAGATAGGGTCAAGGTAATAGTCTATGGAGACCAGAGGTGGGCAGGCCTATACAGCGCAGTTATCAGCAGAATGCGAGAATCGTATACGGGAGCAAAACTCGATGCATAATATTCCATTCCGAAGAAGAGTTTATGCTCTAATTAATTGTTAAGGAAATTTCGTAAAACCCTCTTATTCAAGTCTTATTTCTGATCAAAGATTACATTATTTTTAAAACTGATTGTGGTTCAATCTTTTTATTTTGATGTTGTGGTATGACTGTTGGTTACAATCTCCTTTTCTGTTGCTATAAAATTATAGTTCTTGTTATTCGTGTCATACTCTTATTACAACAGCCAGCATCCATATACTCAATGTACGCATGCATCATGCATGAGTTCATATTTGGGAACAAAAATATTGTTCAGCATACGAATAAAAAAAAAAAAAAAGAAACAAAAACCTCTTGGGCTCCACCTCTTTTGGTAAATGGTGATATTAAGGTACAAGTGCTCGTACATGAATGTACATGAGAGTATGCACACATGAATTTGCTTTGGTTTTTTGATTTAAAATCTTTTTTTTTTTGCTTTTGGTTTTTGGAATATGTACATATGAAACGACCGAAAATGTTATGGTTTTGATGATTTGAAATGTAACTACTAACATGCTGCATGTGTAATGGTTGATCTAAGGTTAACCATTCACTTTAAAACTTCAGAAACTTGACCAAATATGTACGAAAAATAAAACCCAAGACAAGGGAAACAATTGCAGTATGTAACAACACCCAGCAAAAACTTTTGTCATTTTTGTAATCGGTAGTACTTTATTAATTGGTTACAAGGTAATGAGTGGTACTTATATATCTTATTACTATGCTTCAAGTTAGAACTACTACCTAGTTTTTAATAAAATTAGTACGTATTTTTCTTATTATCTGAAAGTAGTTACAATTCGTTGATATGTATTAGGCCCAGATTTACAGTCATTAGTTAATTATTAGTAAACTAAAATGATAACTATTGTTTAATTAAAACTTCATATTTACATTGTATTGTTTAACTAAAATTTTTAATATGGGTAAAGAATGGTAGCCCAAAAATAAAGAAATAAATAATATTTCAGATCTTAAGGCGCAATATAAAAATTTTTAAGCACACAAAGCTAATGGAGTAAATATTTTTTGTCTCTCCTAAAAGTATGCTATATGCAAGTAATAATTTCTAAGACATGGTGTAATAAGTATGCAGGTTCAACAAATACAACAAAAAACTAGATAATGCTTGTCAAAAAATCACACGTGCTAGACGTTGCTTATGTACAAAACTACCAGAACAAAAAATAATCAGCTGGCGTTAAGCTGACACCTGTATACATTTTGCACCATTTTCCAAAGCATCTAACTAATTGTTAACCAATGGCATTTGACGGTTTAACTAATGGTAAACAAAGAAGTGTGAATAAAAAATCATTGGCTAAACTATTGTCATTAGCTAACTAATGACTGTGAATTCCGGCCTTAATAAAATAACCACTTTTTAAGTCAACATGTGTTTGTATATGAAAAGTAATTTTTGTCGCTTAAGCTTATAAGTCAACAATAGTTCAGTGGGTAGAGTACTTGCTTCAAATCTGACCGAGCACAGGTTCGTATCCCAGCTGGGTAAAAAACAGATTAAAAATATAAATAAAATATAATGTGTAAATTTTTTTTTTCAATTTTAATTTGTTTGACTACATACTTATTTTTTAGCTTCAAGTAAGGCAAATAGTAACTAGTTAATTGATGTGACAATGTAAATACATTTGTAAGGGGTACCCCATATTTTTTGGACTTCTCAAATAAAAATAAGTTGTTATCGAGTCAAATTGTAAGTAGTTACGACTTAAATCTTCATATGCTTTTTTGTCTACCAGTAAGCAAAGTTTTTGCTGGGGCATTTCATTTTCAATAATAACTGCTGGGCGGCTGCCTGAAGTGAACAACTGCATGAGACATCATAGGTAGGAACTTTATCGGCTTCAACAGTATCACTGTATTCAACATCGCCAGCATAATTATTAGCATTGTCAACATCATTATCATTCTACTCATTTGTTTGTTTAAGATGCTGCAAGCTGCAGCCATAAATGAAACTATTTTGTATGCTGCCAGACTTCAATTCACAAGCCTAGACACATTATTGTACAACAATATGTGCAGCAAAACTCTGTATTAAAAACTATGAACATAGATGGTACTTTAGTGCACATATTCACATTTATGTGTATTGTAAACAAAACTACTACTAGTGGCCTTGTGTGGGAATTTTGTGGCTTGTAAATGTTATGGGCTGGCTACCCTAAATACGCCGCATCACCACATCACGACCGAAATAGCAACCAACAGCTCTATACTACATTACAAACATACATACCCATGCACATTCACTCACATACATATATCAGATTTCGAGTGCTCGAAAACACAGTCATATATTAAGAGATGTCACTTTGACATTTCGCCTGCTCTTTTGCATGGCAATAACCATAATTCATTTTTCCCACTTTTTTTCTTCCTTTTTTGGTTTATAGTTTGTTCTGTGTTTCTTTGGTGTTGGTTTTTATGGGGATGTTTGAAAAAAAGAAACGAACATGATCAGAAAATAAAACCAACAACCATACCATTGACAAAAACAACAAAAATAACAATAAAAAGGTGAGAAACAACAACATCATATATGCATGTACGCATAACAGGCCTGGAAAATAAAGATTTTATAATAAGAGAACCATATTAGCTCTAATGGAAGTTCAATATCAGGTTCTCCAGCGAAGTTAAATAACTTGGCATTACTGCTAATGGAAAAAAGTTACCTCTGATTACTACCGCGGTGGTTTACCGGACGGTGCTTATGGCGTATACATAATAATTATGATAGATATTTTCGATAGATAGCATATGCACACACCTATCAGTGGAGACAATTACCAAATGGCACACAAAAAGCTCATGAACTTTGTCTGCTTTTACACAGATCAGTTTTTCTTGAAGCAACTTTTATTTTCTTGTGAGAAAGAGCGAGAGAGGAATATATTTTATGTATTACTATCTCGCTCTTTCTCACTAGAAAATAAAAGTTGCTTCAAGAAAAACTGATCTGTGTAAAAGCAGACTTTCTAGCAGTTTTGCAAATATTTTAATCTCAATGGACACTGAGAACAATAATTGCCCAAATGACTGCTCTTGGCCCTGAGAAAAGATTTTCTGCCCAGCAGGCCTGTGGCCGGACTTAAAGCTGATTTAGCCGAGCGTAAATGTAGAAAACGTTGATGTAGTTGCATGTGCTGATCGTTTCTGTCACATTGAGAAGCTATGAGGCAGAAACGATCAGCACATGTAACTACATCAACGTTTCCTACATTTACGCTCGGCTAAATCAGCCTTTAACGGTTTTCTCCTCTGAGTATATCAAATAATGGCTTCGTTGAGTAAAAATGTTCTGTCTAGCCGGACTTCGTTCGTACTTAACGGTTTCCATTTCTGGATTTGTCATATAAAGGCTTTGCCAGGCACAGATTTCTAGCGAACATATCCATGGAGATTATCACATGTAACCGTTTTAATAAAGTCTTATTACACTT
Organism: Panzeria rudis; assembly: GCA_956483635.1. Taxonomy (NCBI): domain Eukaryota; kingdom Metazoa; phylum Arthropoda; class Insecta; order Diptera; family Tachinidae; genus Panzeria; species Panzeria rudis. Next base: position 145,419,308 of record OY101450.1, read on the forward strand.
TTATGTTTGTGGGCTCCATAAACAAAGTACGACAAAGAACTTCGTTCGAACAAATAAGCCATAAATCGGGTATTTTTCATAATTATAATAAACAAGTTGGCTGTACCACAGCAGACACCAGCGGTATGGTATAATAATTTACAGAGTTGCAATATAATATCTCAGGACTCTCGAGGTCTTTCCTAATTGGCCATCAGGGAAATGTAAACATGGTCCCTGCTTTGCAACTAAAACATTTTAAACAAACATAAGAAATGAAAAAATCGAATCCTTTTTTAAAGATTTACTGAATTTTATTCTAATTTTGCACAATTTTTATAAGATTTAACGCCTGGTTTGATAAATTAATTTGTGCAATAGTACTGAATTTTCCATCTCTGATGCAGTTTGTTTAGCGAAAGGGGGATAAATCTCACTTCAGTTATAAAATTACACGTTTAAAAATTATTTTGGTATTAAAACTTCACAATTACTTGTGAATGTACTATTTTCAGCTTTGTTGATTAGTATTCTGCAAAAATTGTTGGACCATGTGGTCCATTTTAGTTGAAATAGGCTAGTTACAACATGGTCCTATAGAATGCAGTAATGGACCTTGCCATTTGCGAACAAGAGTTTGTCGTTAAGCGACAAGTGTTCGTGTTTTAACGATTGCAAATAGTATATGCATATGTTAAAAAAACAGACACCATGTGATACCACAAGGGCCCTCATCATTAACGGATCGCTGACAAAGTGCTGGGGAATACTGGTCCTCGTGGTACCACATTGAACTCTCATTAAGCAAAATTAAAAACTCCCCTGATTTTGGCCCCTAAACAGTCCGGAGTTCTTGAAACTCATTGCCCCAGCATACGATAAAGTCAATATGTCGGGAGTTACCAAGATAAATTTGTAAGAATCATGCATTAAGGCCTATTCCCATATTACGTAACGCTATTTTCGGAAGTTTTATACACCTCTACCCCTTCGTAACTTTTCTTGCAAAATTTTCAGTATAAAGTATGTCATCCGTAACAAATCTTTCGAAAAAAACAGCGATATATATTAGTGATAAAATTTAGAACAAATTGCGGAAATTTTCATGTCGATATCTTTATTCATTAAAAAGTTACTGGCATCGGAACATGAAACATGTAAAAAACGCAAAATATTCGGGAGTTTTTCCCAAAAACAATGATAGTGTTTTTCGGTCATATGAAATAAATTTCCTCTGGAACATAAGAATGTTTTAGCCGTTTTTTAAAGAAAACCTATGAAAAATGAGTATAGAATAAAAATCTGGTCAAAAGAGGTAATAGTTCTCCCTCCAGCGCTATCCAAAATGAACCAATTTTGAAAGAAAATTTATAGTTTCCTCAAAATTCCTCAGAGTGCAAAGCAACGATCGATGCAAAACTTCATCTAATCTAAGGCCTAGGTGTTGCATAAATATACCAAAAGTTATTTAAATATCACACGGTAAATAACGACAGGGCAACCATTTTCCACGTTTTAGGAATTCTGGTATTTGAATACCAAAAATGTTAAATTTATTCATCTTTCTATTAGAAATCTACTTCGTGTATATAAGTTCAAAATTTTATTACAATATTTACGCTCCGTTCAAATTTTATGTGAATTCGAATATTAGACAATTTTCCAAAAATATTATTAAATCATGAAATTTGAGAATTGAACGGGGGAAAATAACATCTTATGCTATCTGTACATACAGTGGCGAGCACATGTGTATACATACTTCATAAAAAATTTAAACAACAGACCTGCGAAATAATATTTTTTGTAATTTTTTTTCTCAAACTGTAATTATTTATTGTTATTGTCGTAAAAGTAACGGGTAACGATATTGATAAAGGCTGATTTAGCCAACCGTAAATGTAGAAAACGTAAATGTAGTCGAATGTGCTGGTCGTTTCTGTCTCTTAGCTTTCTGTTTTTCGATTTATACAGCCATGTCACAGAATACCATTCCTATCGGAAGTGGTTTCCAGTTCCGTAAGATGCTTCTTCAGAAAACGAAAATTTTCTTCGTAATCAAACCACTTTTAAATTTCAAAGTGGAATTGAAAAACATTTTTCTACTGACTTCATTTGCAGTAAATACTGAAAAACGTGCATACTTTTAGGAGCGTCAAATAAATATTTGGTCATGAGCTTTCCATGTTAATAAAAAGCTCAATGTGAGCTTTACATCTAAAAACAAGAGTGAACAAACGCCTTAAGGTATAAAAACTTTCTCATTGTAAAAACGAAATACAAAATAGACGGAATGTAAAGCACCAAAAATGTACTTGTTCGGAATGACAACTACGGAATCAAAGACAATCCAGAGTCAAAGGCTAGTTCGATAAAAGCAAATGATATCTTGTTTGAAAGGCTATTTCAAAGGCTTGTTTGAAAGGCTATTACACGTTGAATGGTGGTTAGTTGGCTTTGATCGGATAAAAAATACCTGAGTTATAGTGGATCGAAGTTAAGATTTTATGAAATTTTTAGCGTTTTTCACCAATTGTTGTATTTTCGGAAGCAGTTTTGTACCACAACTAATGAAAAATTCTTAGTTTTATAATTTTTTTTTGGAATATTTCATTCGATTACGAAAATTTTAAGCCATAACGGACCGAAATCGGATGCAAACTAAAAATGCAATAATGAAAAAACCAACACACAGAAAAAAAGGAATGTAAAATCCACATGCCGCATTTTTGATTGGAAATCATATTAAATTTACAAGAAATAATTTGTCGTTTGAGTGTGTTAGTGTTTATTTGCTTTGTTCATTGCTACAATTCACTGTTCTGCTTAGTTGTGTGACTTGTTGTTGTTTATTCTTACATGTGTCGTCTATGTAGACGACAAAAAACGAATTACCAGTGAAAATTTACTGCTGCTGATATAAAATTACCATTGTTTCATATTCAAAAACGGAAAATTATTAATATAACCTTAAATCACCGTTAAAACAATTTTATTATAAACGTTAAGTTTCATTTTCAATCGACATGACTATAACTTTAATTTCAAATAAGTTTTATGTTAAATAATCATTTAAATCATGTTGAATTAAAATGAAATGCATTTTCCATACGATGTTATTTATTTAGTGTATAAGTAAAGAAAAGTTTGAAGCTGATGTGGCTGCAGTGGTTAGCGCGTGGACTATCATGCAGGCGGCACGAGTTCAAATCTTGGCTGGGGCAGTCAGCTACAACGAAAAATTTTCTGATGACTATCACGTAAGTAAAGTAATTAATAAAATAGCTACATTAAATTCATGTTGTTTCAGCTTGATATAACTTTGATTCAACATTATTCTTCGTGTTGTTCCAATATCAAATTCACGTTGTTTCAACCCGAAATTACTATGATGATTCAATATGATTTTTCGTATTATTTCAGTATCAACTTCATTTTGATTTAACTGTACTGGAATATTAAATCAACATGAAATGTAGCTAATTTAAAAGGAAAAAATTTCTTTCAAGGTTATTGTAAATCATGGTGATTTAACATGAAACACCTATGAAGCAAAATCACTACCGAAAAATGTTAAATTAACCTGGTTTTCGACAATTTTACATGGAAATTTGTCTGTGTGAAAGCACTATCATTTCAATTTTATGAAAAAAGCACTTCAGGTATGTTCAGTATTCCATGCGGAATTAAAATGTTCGGAATTATCAAAGCATTATTGTTGCAAATTATTATTTATAGTAACAATGCACTGACAATTCCGAACATTTTTATTCCTCATGGAATACAGAACATGTCTGAATATATCGACTTTTACACGTTTCAAAAAAAGTTCTTTAATTTTAGCTTTTAGCACGTCTTAGGATACTTTCGAAATGTTCATCCATTCGGCTTGGAATCGTACTGAAAAAAGAACAATTGTATAGAATTTATCATACTTGATCTCGGTGATCCTCTAGGCGACACAAAAGATCTTATCAGTCGTGATGATCAGGTCCTGCCAATAGTAATAATTATCAGGACATTACCATCAGAACCGAGATTGGGATGAATCAACAGGCTTAATTCTACTGGTTCTGTAGTGTACCGTATAACCTTCGCCAGCAGATACAGCAGGTGCAACTTATGAATCATAACTTGGTTTTTTTTGACATGGAATAAGGTTTATTATCGAAATCTTAAATGGGATTAAAAAAACTTAAGCGATAAAAGATAATGTGTTTCCTACTTTCTTGTAGTGTAAAATTATAGAACTTGTAAATGTTTTCTTTGCAAATTTATATGATTTTACTACAAGACATAAAACTAAGGGGAGTTTTAACCAACAAATAAAAAGAAAGATTTTGTTTCATTAAAGGAAAAAACAGCAACAACAAGAACAAAGAATTATAGTATATTGCGTGTCATGTTTATATTTTTTGCTTACTGTCCGTCCATCTGTCTGTTTCAATCTCAGTACGTACATATATGACTGTCTGTCTGTCTTTTAGTATTTTAAGAATATTTCGTGTTATTTATGACGGTTTTTTTTTCATTATGAAAGATACAAGTGTTTCTTATTTATATTTAAATTTTTTTATGTTCAAGTAGACGACAACACATCACTGTATATTTCAAATTTATTTTATCATAAAACTGCCGGAGAGATTGTAATAAAACAGCAGTAAACGAAAAAAAAGATGCATTTTACTCGTACATATACGAGTAATAAAAATGAATAACGTCACAGCAGAATTAACAAAAGTTTAGCTTAGAATTCAGAGGTTTCTATCTGATGAACAAACACATTCGCTTGCACTGGCTTATGAATGCAAATATGTAGTATCTGTGTGTATGCAGCATGTTTGTATGTGTAATAAGTTTGTGTGAATTTAAATTTCGCAGTCAGTCAAAGATTGCCATGAGTGAGTGCATCATTGGCAGCCACTAACACACATCATTCTCCACATACATAAAATATAACAACTTATTTGCGAGATGCTGATGATGATGCTGATGCTGCCTGTTTGCTATTCAAGCTAAAAAGAAAAAGCTGCTAAAACAAATTCATACTTGTTGGCTGATACGAGTACGAGCTGTGGTCTTTCTTCCATCCTCTCTTTCCCCTGCTCAGCTGTTTAATGAGATTTATTCATTTTGAATTTATTGTTGTTGCCCGAGAATATTTCATCTCTACGCTAGGTTGCATCTTTTGAATGGAAGATGTACGACTGGCTGACTGACTGTGTACATACATAAGTACATATGTATATGTATCTGAAAAAGAAAGATTGTGATGCTTTGCTGGCTGCTTGCTGCTCCTGTTTTTTTGCTGCCGTTTTTTGGCTGTTGAATGACTGACTGTCAACCATCCAGCCTTGCGCTTGCCAATGTGCATGACGACGTTACATCCCAAATCATTTTTCAACAGTGTGAAATTCCCCTTAGTTTTTGGTTTTTACACTTTTTTCGTTTTCTTATTGTTGTTGTGATTTAAATTTTCATTTTATTAAAAAACAAATAAACAAACAAGAAAGTATCTTAAAAATACATAAATATTTATTGTAAGTTTGTATAAATGAAAATGGATGTGTTATGAATGTGTAAAAAACAGCATATAAAATTAAAAATGTCATACATCGGTTGATATGATAAATTCAAATGGAATTGCTTCTTTAGATTCTTCATTGTATCACTATATCGTGGTCGTGTATGTTGGCTGGCTGGTTGGCTGTTCTTTCGATTCGCCTGTGAATCGCTAACATTGAAATATGATGTTTCAGGAACAAAATAACGTAAAAATAAAATGAATTTTCGTCATTCACAAAAATTTATTATTTATTTTTTGTTTTATTGTTTTAATTTATGGTTGGGGAAATCGAATAGTAGCAACGCCAACACAAGTGTCTAAACTTATTGAATTGTTTTGCGTTCAAATTAATTATTGATTCAAAAATAATCTCTTGTTTTTGGGTCAAAACGCGAACCTGTGAAATATTTGGAACATTTTGAGGCACTTGCAAGAATTTACGAGCATCCATGAACAAAATTAATCAAGCAGATGTTTTAATTTTTTATTCTCTTGGATTATTTCTTTTTCAATTTCCTGCAATATTGATTAAAAAGCAATGTTGGCACAGCTTCAAGATAATATTCGGATTTTTGTATTGACCCGAATAGAACAAACCGTCCTGCACTTATGTTAGTATTTTTCTTATAGCTGCGCCCGGTGTATCTCGAAAACTACAACCTATTTGAAGAAACCGAGTATAGATTCGAATTCAGCGCCCAAAATATACACATATTACGTAATGCTTTGTTAAGGTTAAATATTTGTTACCAATTAGATAATTTAGACAGAAAAAAAGGAATGTAAAATCAACATGACGCAACTGTGATTTGAAATCATATTAAATTTACAAGAAATAATTTGTCCTTTAAGTGTGTTAGTGTTTATTTGATTTGTTCATTCCCTGCAGACAAAACGACTAGTATGTGTTTAGAAATATACTAGTTGCTTTTTAACTCAGACTAGTTGCCTATCTGTCCTTTTTTCATATATCGAACTATAGATTTTAACATTAGGTTGTCATAGGAGCACAACTAGTTCATTTGTATACAGTTATATAGCAGTTGGAGTACCAGTTGTTGTAAAGTATTGCTCTTACTAGTTTTTTTATTTGTTTATTTATTTTATTTTTTTATTTTTTTTATTTCAAGGCAAGTACTCTTGGGTCCATTTTAGACTAGTATCGTTACTAGTCTCGATGCAACTAGTAATATAATTGTCCTTTTTTTACTAGTATCGTTACTAGTCTTGTTACAACTAGTAATATGACTGTCGTTTTTTGACTAGTATCATTACAACTAGTATATGACTGTCCCAAAGCGTATCTAGTTGTAAATTTAGCTGCTGGGTTGCTACAGTTCACTGTTGTGCTCAGTTGTGCGATTTGTTGTTGCTTATTTTTACATGTGTCGGCTATGTAGACGACAAAAAACGAATTATCAGCGAACATTTGCTGCTGCTGGTTTAAAATTACCATTGTTTCATATTAATTTTACATGAAAAATTATTAATCTAACCTTAAATCTCTTTGATTTTAATTTTTCACTGTTAAAACAACTTTGTTATAAGCGTTACATTTAATTTTAAATCAATATGACTCTAACTTTAATTTCAAGTAAGTTTTATGTTAAATAATCATTTAAATCATGTTGAATTAAAATGAAATTCATACACCACGCGGAAATTTTTGTTGAACAATTTAGCCCGCTATAATGCCGTTGAAGGAGAGTTTTTCGCCCCTTATTTATTTAGGGGCCAAAAAGACCTATACAACAAAGAGCTAGAGGGTTAAACTGTTGTACAAAACTGTTAATCATAGTCTTCTACATAAAAGTGCTTAGTATATATTATACGTTAAAAGTAAGGCCTGCAAGATATCTTATGCCGAGTCAGTATAACTATGTGCAGAAATGGGAAAATTTAGTCCCCCTAAAATATATCCCAGATGTAAACTTTCAAAACGCCGATACACGTATGTATTTTTTTGGTAGCCTCTACCAGAATCAGTTATTAGAGCCTTGTTATTAAAAAAAATTATTTTTAGGAGACTTCAATTAATTATGAATAAAAATCAATATTTAAGCATCGATTTCAATGAAATAAACCTTATTTTATTTCAAGTATATGCGGCTTTATGATCAGTTAATACAAATTGTAAGTTTTGAAATTTTTTATAAATCCAAAGTTATTAAATTAATTTGGCTTAAGTTCATTTTTAATTTAATCTTTCGATCAAATTATTTTTTATTTAAGAAAGAAATTCTAAAGCATGTAACTATTGAACACTCAAAGAAAAATTTGGCTGTACGGAAGGTTGAACTGACAGCTGTTTCGTGACCACCAAGTCTACTCATCAGAGTCCTTTACCCACACTACCACTGACAGTGGCAACAACACTGTAGCGAAAATCCTACTAATATTAGTAAGCTCAATTAACACACTGTCGCCATCTTGTGGCGAGTCGCACCTTATTGAACTTTGTCTAAATGTTCGGAACTTCACTAACTGTCTTTTCTTAGCATGTTCAACTATTTTAAGCTTTTTCCATTTCAGTCTTACCAGCGTGGAATATCGTCGATATTCTCAATGCTGGGATTTTATTGACCATACAGTTCGACTAAAAATTCATAACTCAATTATTAAAACTCTAAAGGCACTTAGCTAAACATGAATGTGTACTGTTCCAAAAACTTGGGCAAAATAAACATTCAATAAAATCCCAGCATTGAGAATATCGACGATATTCCACGCTGGTAAGACTGAAATGGAAAAAGCTTAAAATAGTTGAACATGCTAAGAAAAGACAGTTAGTGAAGTTCCGAACATTTAGACAAAGTTCAATAAGGTCAGTGTCTTCTTGAAACATGTATGAAATACATACTACACAAGAGCTTTTACTATTATTCACTGGATTTATTGAAAAAGTAAACAAGCTACAAACTATTAGTTTGTATTTTATTTTTATGTGTATGTTGTATACACTCTCAGAGAGTCTCTCTGAATAATTTTGCTAATTGCATATATGCTAGACAAGTTTCCTACAGTTTTTAGTATTGCATATCTGCGACTGTGTAGGAATTGCAAGTTTCTTATATTTTGTTCTTGTTGTGTTGGATATGGTAGCATATATCCTAGACTTGCAAGAGCTGCAAGGTTTGCAATAGCAGTTTCCTACGAAGAGTGATTTCCCCTATTAATTGACATATTGTTGTAATTTAATTTTAAATGAAGTTTATTTGCTGGAGTTTAAGCACTGTCTATATGCATTTCATTGGTGCTTATTTTTGAAAACCATTTACAAATTTGTGAATTCTCAAATTGCTTTTGAAAGTTTGTACATAAGATGAAGGGTTGTTTGTTCAAAACTGTATTTGAAGTCTACTGACAATTTGACAAAGCACCAATGAAATGCATATAGACAATGCTTAAGCTCCTGCAAATAAATTTCATTTTTAAAAAATAAAAATTTTTACATTTTAGAAAAATATATATTTTTCTTCATTGCGTTCTAAATAATTCCGAAACCATTGAGTATATAACAAAATATTTTAGAACGTCTTGAAGGTAATTTTATTTAAAATTTTTTATTGGTCTTCGTAATAAAACTGGACAACCCCTTTTCAAGTTGTGATAAAATCAGCGGAGTAGCTGGCGTCTTCAAAAGTCCCAAATTAAAAAAAAAAATATCCATAGAATTTAAAATTTTGACGGGTTTTGTAGTTGGGGACCATAACACATCAAAACAATTTAGTGGTACTTGTTGGCATTTTTCTTGTTGCATAGTGTTATTACCAGAAATTTAAATTTTCTGTCAGAAATTGTATATAAAACCAGATTTTTGCACACAAACAAGCAAATAAATAATTCTAACTTTGTTGTCTCCGAAATACCAGAACAAACTAAACTAAAGAGTTTTCGAAAATATTTAAAAAACAAAACTTTAAACAAATAAGTAGATAAATTTCATACCTTGGCCTAGAGAAAACTTAATCAAGCGTTAAACCAACAAATATTTATAGAATAATTTTTTGTTGTATTTAATCCTCTAGCAAATGCTCAAAATTAAAAAAAAAAGAAAACGCAATTATGAGTGTTAAACTGTAGTAAGTTGTTTATTTAAATAAAAATTATGTATCTAGAATAATAGAAAAAGGCTTTTTTGTGTTTGCTTTTTTTCCAACTACTTAAACAACTTAAGCCCAGCATGTGGTAATCACAACTTAACTATTGTTAAGTAACGAAATTTACAAATTTCATTTTAGCAATTTGTAGCTTTTTTTTTAAAGAGCTAAAAAAATATCGATGGTTTTAATAGATGACATACTACATATCTACATACTTACCGTACATACATTTTTAAGTATGCTTGTATGTATTTATATGTAAACTAAACCCACAAAACAGTTTTTTTCCTTTTTCTGGTTGGTTTTGTGTGTATTTAACGCCACAGGATGCAAATCCTTTAAATTTTGTGAGTTGCACTCCCGCCGTATTTTTATTGTAAATTGTAAAAAAAACGAGAACTACAACTTTAACAACAACATAATATTTGTTTAACATAAACAATATGCTGTTTTATTATTTTCGCAGTTTTTTTTTCTATGTTGTTGTTCTTGTTTTACGTTGATTTTCATCTAAAACAAATATTACACGATTTTTTATGCGAACGAAGTACCTCTTTGTTGACGTTGTTGTTTTTCTTTCTTTCAAATGCGATTTGTTGTTTTAACTATTGTTACACGGCGGATAAGTCCATATGAGTATTTATGCAGTCAAACCCAGGAACACCCCAAAAACTAACAAGAAACTCAAAACGACATCGACATCAACCCATCAAACAAACGAAACAAATAAAATAATCGTTTTTATGTACGAGTATTATTATTTGTTCAACCACTCTAAACGTTGCACTCGCGCACAATCTCTCTCATAGAACGAGGATAGTCTTAAAAGTCGTTTCTATAGCTTATGAAATCTATTATCCATGCGTTTTACTATGTAAATGCGATGCGAAAGGAAAACTGTTCGCATTTGTATGTTATTTACATTGCAATGCGAAAGCATTTCTTTCGTTTCGAATTACAGAGTAATCCCCCAGGTTTTCGAATATGGGTTTTAATTAAACGCATTACGATTAATAGTACTGTACTACAACAAAATCAAAATAACAAGTTTCTAACGACTGATCCTGGTATTTCAGCGTAAAATCGATGCACAAATCACGATTCTTTTCACAATTAAGTGAAGGAACTCAATTGATAAAAATCGTAATTTTCATACAAAACACATACAAATTGAAAATTTTCTGTTGTATGGGGATTGTGATTTTCATCAAGTGAGTTCCTTCACTTAATTGTGAATAAACTCGACATTTGTCCAAAATTTATGTCTTATTTTATTCCTCAAATACCTAGCTTTCTAATAAATAACAAAAATGTAAAATGTTTGCCCTATTAATTTTTTTATGAGCTTTTGAAATTGAAAAAATTTAATTTTGAATGCAACAAAAATTTTTCGCCACTAGTTTCTGAATAACGTTGTTATTTTGTTTGTGTTGTATAGTGTAATTTATTATAACACACGCTATCATACAATAATTTAAGAGGGATTTGAGGGTGCTGTTGTCTGAGATGGTTAGCGCTAGGGTAATTCATTTTAATCGACTTTTCAATTGTTCGATTAATCAATTAATCGAAATTGAAGTTTTTAAATTACTCGAGCAATTGAGTAAAACTTTTATTTCGCTCGAGTTATTCGAGTAAGCTTTACTGCTAAAAATTATTCGAGTTAATCGGAAAATGTTTGAATTTAATCGGTTTTTTGTACATTTTTGTGGACAAAAGTAAAACAAAACAAGTTTTTTCGCGTTTTTATATTCTTTAATAATAAAAAGAAAACACAACATTTCTACATTAAGTAGATCATTAACTGATCCTATAAAATAGTTTGTTTTCGCTATTTAAATATCGCGCTTTGATAAAATTTTGCGCCAGGAAATATTTAATACCATTCCGACCTGTCCTGTATTCACTTTGGAAATATTTGCCCAAAAGAACGTAACCACTACATTTGCTCAGAGTTAGTTTGATTTAACTTGTTTTTTATATCACAAAATAAGTTATGCTGCAAAAAACAATTTTTATATTATTTTTAATAAATGCGAATCCATGTAAAAAAAAATATTGTAATTAAAAGAAATACAATTTTAACTTGTCTGTGGGTTACGTTTTTTTCGGCAAATATTTGCCAAGTGTGACCGTACCTTAAGACTTTTATAATTCCGAACATTACATTCGATATTTTACGAAACATCTCGTTAACTAGTTGGTCTCGAAATATCTTCTTTATTTCAAATAATTTTTGTTTGATGTTTATATTTCCGAGTTTTTTAAAAGACATTTGATTTGATTTATTGTTAATGTAGTATTTACTTAATTTTTTGATCATGCGGACTATTAGAATGAAATAACGTTCGAATTGAATGGTAAAGTTCATATAAATTAAAAAATGTTTCCACATTTTATTAAGAAATCTACAAAAACTCATTAAAAAAAAGAAAATTTGCATAAAATTTTTTAATCGAGTTATTCGATTAATCGACCTAAATTACTCGAATAAATTTTTACTCGAAATTTTATTTTTTTGTTTGATCGAACATTATTTGACTTTAATTATTCGATTAATCGAGCAAACATTATTCGAGTGAATACCCTAGTTAGAGCGTTGACTACAAACCATGAGGTATTGAGTTCAAGACTAGTTTCAGGTAAGCCAACAACATCACAATTTTTTCTGATGTGAATTGGTGCGTCATTGTGTTGATGGCTAAAACTTATAATTTTTATTAAAAGATCATAAAGCCACATAAGTATACTATAAATAAAGAAATGGGGAATTCGTAAATGCAGTAAATGTGTGCAGACGGTAGGTGCGATTACAAGGGAGGGGGGGGGGGGGGTGTGGTGGTGAAACGGAATATTTCCCCCTACCCCCCAAAAAGAGTAAATTTCTATAGACTTTCTAAAAGAAGTTTTGCAAAATAGTTTGTTTCACCTTAGCCCTTCTGATTCTGATAGCATTTTGTATGAATGGTGCCTCTGGTATAACTGCCATTAATGCAAGATCTTGACTCACTATACATTGTGGACCGCAAAATATAGCGACTTGCAAAGGAGAAAATTCAACAACAATATATTAGACAATTCGTGGCCATTCTCTCAAAATCCTATGTTCGCGAGCATGGGCTGTTTTTTTTCACCATCAACACACGTACACTGTGTGTGATACTCACAGCCTATCTATTTAGCCGCGAAGAACATTACAATAAAAAAATAAGATATTGTATGTTTCGCTACCACTGTATTAAACTGAGTTCAAGTCGCTATATTGCGCGAATCAAAACGTATAGTGAGTCAAGATTTTGCATTAATGGTAGTTATATCAGAGGAGGCATCATTCGTACAAAATTTTATAAAATTCGCTAGGGTTAAGATTCAAAATGTTAATTTTTGTTGGTTTGTTATAATTGAAATTTGATGTCGCTCGGCGGGAGCTAGGTTTTGATAAATTTCTTAGAATTTTGCGTAGATTTTGTTTTAGCAAATTTTTTTTCTCACCCGAACAATTTGACCCATTTTAATGTATAATCAAAGCGCAGCACAGTTCAGAGTAATTTTAAGCCTGAATCTATATATTCACTAACAAAGAATTATACCTACTTGTGAAAACCACTATATGTTTACTACACACGTTCATGTAAAAACTACAACAATAATAATACGACAACAAATAGGAATAAAAATAGGTATAAGAAAGAAAAAATCTAAAATACAATAAAACACACGGCTGTCCATAGAAGGAAAACCAAACCGGCACACATTAGTACAAGTAATAAAACTTTTGTTCAATACAATTCTCATCGAAGTAGTTCCCATTCATTTAAATATATTTTTGTAACTTGTAAGCAGACGACCAGCGGGATGCAAAACCGTTGCTGCTACTGCCGTTTGAAATAAACAACACAAGAAAAAAAACAAACTTCAAGACATCCTTTAAGCGCCTGCCGTTTGTTTGACTCACCTTACTACTTTTTTTCACTTCAATTCGAAAATATTCAAAACGTACATCATCATTCCTGTGAAATTCTCATGTTGGATGAGAACAACGACGACACACAGACACTCACTCATATATGCCTCCTTTACACACGTATACTTGCTATGATATGCACACACGTTCTCATATTACACACACGCCCTTAAATGCTAATGTCTCTACGAGTTCTAAAGGACAACTGCATTTGGAATTGTAAAACAAAAAATATATTTTATTTAAAATATCACATTTATGATGCACTTAAGCACGTTTTTTTTTTATTATACATTTTTCACTTTTGAATTAACATATTATGATTTATTTCTTATGGAAAACATTAGAAACGGTTACTGCCTGCATTGTGATGCACATCTGAATTGTTAAGAAATATTTTATAAAATATTATTAGCTTTGTTTTAAAGTCACTTTAGGAAAAAAAGTGATTTTAGTTGTAAACCTTTTAAAGGTACATAATTTTTTACTTGGTTCCCTCAAACAGAGACAACAGGTGCGACTTACGTCTTTATTCTTGCTTATGGTCCTTTGAATCGCTTTGCAGTTCCTTGAGTTTACTCAAGATTTAAATTAAATTGAAAATATAGTTCAGTATTTAAGAGTATTTTGCAAGGAAATATTGAGCGCATCGGATAAATGATCTAGACTACTTTGCAGGCTCTCACATATTTGTTTTCGCAATTTTCCATTACAACTTTTTCGAAAACTATTTTGAATATCGATAATACAGTCTTTGACTTCAAATACACTGACATATTTCTCTGTGAATTTCAACATTAATTTAATGAAAAACTTCACTAAAACTCAACCAACTTCACGCTTCGTTGAATTGATGAAATAAGTTTCGTTAAAATTATTTTAATTTAAATTTCTTCAAATATATTTATTGATTCAATGTAATAATTTTGTAATAGGCCTGAATATATTTCATTATTTTAGCGAAATATTTCATAATTTTAGTGAAACTATTTCATTATTTTAATAAATATCATTCAATATTTTAATTAAACTATTTCATTATTTTAATAAAAGTGTTCCATTATTTTAATGAATGTATTTCATTATTTTAATGAATATATTTCATTATTTAATTATTATTTTTGCGTAGTTTTTAAGTTTATTATTTCGGCTTAAGTTCATTATTTGAAATAATGTAATTTCAAACTACAGTAGAATCTCACAAATTCGAACCATTACAAATTCGAACCGTCCAGAAATTAGAACCGGCCATTTTAATGTATGGGACGCTCTGAAATTAGAGCCTGTAGTTCTAATTTCTGGAAGTGTTTTTTTTATAGTTCCACATTGTTTTTATGATAAATAGGCGAAAAACCAAATTAAACGCTCTAAAATTAGAACAGAGGGTTCTAATTTCTGGAAGTTTTTTATTTAATTTTTTGTATTTTCACTACAAATTATTATTTTTTCGTTCATTAAAGTAAAAATAAAACGGGTAAAAATAAATTCGTGGTGTGTACAATTCGGTCATATGCGTCTGAAATTTGATATGCGTGTACAAGTCAAAGTAAAGTGTTCATAGATGTGAAAGTATAACGTTCAATTAATTAAACGTTAACAAATAAAAAGGGTTTTGTGTTAAAATAAAGCTTAAATAACTAGCGGTTTTCACTCTTTGTGTTAAGTTTATAATTCAACTATTTTTACTAAGATTTATCACTAGAAAGCGTGAGTCTATTTTTCGTTTGCATCAACAATTAATGGGTCAGCTGTTTTTTGTTAAAAAAAGTTCTTTTTTTGGGAATTATTAAATTACATTATAATTGTTAATGTGCTTTTCCCAAATTAATATTTTACTTTTTAAGTAAAATATTAAATTTTTATTAAAATACATTGAAATTGATTATGGAGGGGTATTAGCTAGTTCCTATGGCCATTTCATTGGGGCTAATGCAAATCGTTAGGGAACCTTTACCCAAAAATCTCATAGAAAAACTAAAGATATTATATTAAACTCCTAATCATAAGAATAAGAAGTTTACAATATCAAAGTTGAAACATGAGCTCCATAATCAATCATGTTTTTCATTTTCTTTACTTGCGCGGACAGTCGCATATTTATAATTGTTTGGTTTTTCGTCAATGTTTTGTCCTGGTAAATTTAACACGCGTGCTTACTACAGCTTTTTCTGTTGTTTTTTAACCAAAGCGCAGTAAACTAAAGTTCGGTACTTTTTGTTGTTGCCTGTGGTAAATACGAGTACTAGTAATTTAACTACATCTACTACATTAACAAGATATACAAGGGTACTTTATCATCAAGAGTGAAAACCGCTAATATTTTTATTATAATTTTATCATTTTCTGTAAAAAAATGTCCAGAAATTCGAACTGCCCGGTGCACAACGTGGTTCTAATTTGTGAGATTCTACTGTATATAGCAAAGGCGAAAACAAAAAATAATAAGAGCTTGTGAGTTGTTGGATAAGTAAGTTGAGTCGCAATAAAAATTAATCCAAGAATTTACATGAAAAAAGTCTTGTATTCTATTTTGCGATAAAAATTAGCTAAATAGCTGATGTTTTCTTGTAAAAAGCATCCATCATCATAAGTGGTAAAGGTGAACAAGAACGCTGACGAGACGGTGCACAGTGAGACAACGCCGGCATTAAATACAAGGAGTTCATTGTAGAGCTCTGAAATTTTGCACAGGTTATTTTTGAGACAATTCCACCTCCCATACAATCGAAATTTGTAAAATGCCGTATTAGGTATGACTTTAAAGTTTGGTATACTTGAATGTTATATTGTTACAAACATTATCGGAAAAAATTTTGAGCTTTGGCCCACTTTTACCCCCACCACAACCTCAACATAAAAAGTGCCATATTTTCTAAAATATTTTAGGTACAACCTTCAAATTTGATATTACTGTAATTGAAATGCAATAAAAGAGAATAATTTTTTTTCATTCCATCAATAATTTTTTAACCATGATGATGGGTTTCTAATTTTTTCAATTTCATTCTCATTCTAAATGACCAAAAAGTAATGAAGTTGTGAGGCTGAAATTTCAGGGAATTGTTACTCATATATCTGTTAATATACTGTGAAAATTTCATCCAAATTTGACGACACGCCAAAAACCATTTTTTGCCGCGGTTACTATAGGGCTGTCACACTGTGCGGCGTAGCGACCTGTAGATATCAGTAGTACTGATCCGTTCTGCTAAAGCGGCCTTCAGACTATTAGATTTAGTATTAATACTTGTCAAAAACTCAAATCTTAAGTAAAAATCCAACAGTGTGAAAACAAATTGTTATGATTTGTAAAGAAACTTGACAGTATTACGGTATTCGTCATTTTTAGGACATTTTCTAAACAATCACATTTTTCATTGGAATAAGAAAAACAGTTGTGTATTTATTGGCCGCCATAAATAAAGAAAAAGAAGAACGAAAAAATGTGCTTTATTGCAAATTATTTATGTTACGTTTTATTTGGAATGTGATAGTGTAGAAACAAAATGTAATGAGAAAATTTTCTTTAAGATTTCTTGACAGTCAGACAGATTTTGATTTGATTTTCGTCTTACGAAATCTAATAAAAATCTCAAAGCTTTGTATTACAATGTGAAAGCGCCTTAATCAGGACTCAAGTCGTCACAGCCGTGATCGTATCACGTGACACGTCAATCGTATAAACTGTATGGAATTATAATAGTACGTTCACGTATGTCATAATCGGAAAATTGTGTTTTTACTTGACGAGTTATACGTTCACAGATGTGACGATTTAAGTCCTAATTTGAATATTCCAACACTCCACTCTTAATAAAATAATTCAAATATTTCAAATAATTCAAATATTGAACTAAAAAGCCGAAAGAATAAAAATTTCAGTTCAAAATAAAATTACGTCAAAAGGAACTATGAAAGCTAATGAAGATGGAATTGGATTAATGAAATGAAATTCTTTCCTTTTATAAATACAATATCAGTTAGAACTTTAATCTATAATAATAAAAGCAAGCATTGAACAATTTTTGAAGAATTTTTTTTCAAGTAATTTCATTTACACCAACATTAATTTTCATTTTGTGTTTTAGTCCAACCGAAACATAAATTGCAATTGTTTGAAAATAGAAAAAAACCAAACAAAAAAGAGTAACTTTTTTGGATGCATAGTTTTTCTCATTGAAATTTTTATAAAAACTGTTGTAACTTTTGTTTTGTATAATTTAATAAATTTTGTAATTCACTAAGAAAAAAATTTATGATACGAGTACACACTTTTTTAGTAGGTTTTCTTTTTTATTTCTTATAATTGTAAATTCAAAAGTAAATTACCGCCAGCAAACATGTAACGCAGAAATAATGGGAGTAAAACCAAAATAATTCATACATTTAAGAAAATACTCGTAAGATACAAATAAGTGGTTAAAGTTGTAAACAGTTTTATTATTATGTATTTCCAAAAAATAAAACTTGGTAAAGTTAAAAAATTCACGTACCAATAATCAGGTGATAGTAAAATAATTTAAAAGCCCATTAAAAATGAACAGATACAGAAACAGAAACTAGGTACTCACTCGTACATCTTTAAAATAAAATCTCAAGAATAAAATATTCTTCTTGGATAAAACTACAAAAAGCTAACACAAAAAAAAACTGTAATAAAATCATAAAAAATATATTAAAATATTCATAAAAAAAAATTAAGTTACTTGAGAAA
Source organism: Panzeria rudis (assembly GCA_956483635.1). Taxonomy (NCBI): domain Eukaryota; kingdom Metazoa; phylum Arthropoda; class Insecta; order Diptera; family Tachinidae; genus Panzeria; species Panzeria rudis. The sequence goes on from OY101450.1 coordinate 145,437,634, forward strand.
AAAATATAAAGAAAAAATATGCGTGTATACAACTAACTCCTCCATATAAATGAGTTTATTTCTTCGAAAGCTAAGAAAGAGCCTTTGGAATAATTTGAAACTGAAGATAGAAGAAAAAAAATACACAAGTTAAACATGTAATGAGAAATAAAAATAAATATAAAAATAAAACTGCTTATGTCGTAAACCGCTCGCTGCTGCAACCACATTATAACAACCATCAACATCATCAGTCGCTCGCTACTTACTCCTTGGCTAATAAAGCTTTCGACCATTCTTTATGAGCCATTGTTAGTTAAGTTTCCCGAAAATTGGAAAGTTAAAAAAGTGTAGCGCGCATATTGTTGTATGTAGTATTTCATCGGTTTAATAAACTCCTCTACGGACTACTTGTGTACAAGAAAAAGATTGTAATAAAAATATGATTGAGTTTTACGGTAATTTAATGGTTTCCAACTTGTGATAAGAGCCTGAGAGAGTTTTAACAAAGAAATAATAATAAAAATAAAAGCAAAGAAATCTTAAGTTAAACTACTTAAAAAACCACTCGCAGTTTTTAGAGGGTTATCCCACAAATGCGAAGAAGTTTTTTAAGGCATTTGAAAAGTTATTTGTTAAATTGGCTTAATAGTAATAATAAATTGATTATGTAATAGATGTGACATAGAGGCTCAAATTTACAATATTTAGTTAACTAATATCGCTGGTTTAACCAATGATATTTATTTGAAATATCATGGGTTAAACTGTTGTGATTAATTAGTTAACTAAAGTCTGTAAAAAAACTATCGCCGTTGGTTTAAATATCATTGGCTAAACTGCCATCATTAGTTAACTAAAGACTTGAATTTGAGCCTGAGTGATAGAATACCTAGAAACGATAGATTTTTCTCTGTTTGCATTTAATTTAATATTTTCATAATATTTACTCTTGGAGTATGATCACCTCAACCGTTTTGTTTTCTTTGTGTGGAATTAAACAGGACATAAAATAGTTTTATTCCAAGCCAAATTTTGGTATATTCAGACTAACACATTTTGCACGCCGAAAGAGTTTCACTTCATAAGTCCGATATTGTTAGATTTTTTCACAATTCTAATGAAATAGCTCACAACATATGGGAAAATACCAGAAATGGCATACCAAGGACAGAATTTTACAGTTGTCAAAACTGTATATATATGTTGATAGAATAATGTGCTATATATTTAACCTTAAAAATATATAAAGGAAATTTTTTTTGGGTGATCACTTTATGAATGGAAGGGATATATCTACACCGAAAAAAAAGACAGAATACTTTTTTTTAAGCTTAAGTTTGAGTTTTTGATGTCGGAGGTGGTCGGGAATCCTCCCTATCTTGAAAATAAAGGAGTAACTATTTTTTTAGATTACCTCGTAAACTATAAGGAATATCAAAAGTTTTTAAAAAGCTTTCTTTTAGATAATAATATTATCCACAACTCCATTAAACACAGTTTTTGTTGTAAATTGTACAATTAAAAAGTTATAGCTATTTGGAATAAATGTAACGTGCGTCACAAAGAGTTCACAGCTTTTGCTAAAGAACGAGAAAATTTTTTGGCTGAAAATAAGTTATTATCCGCACAAAAACATAAATGTGAAAATAAGGCCAAGTACCTATCCGAAAAATTCGGCCTTAAAAAGTACTGAGATCAAAATAAGGACCAAGCTCTTGATAGGTACAATATCATCTAATTTCTAGGCAACCTGTAAGTTTTCTTAGTACTTTCCCATCAAGACCTACTTGTGTACCAAATTTCAGCTTTCTAGCTATACTGGAAGTGCCCCATACAAAGAAGGGGCTCCCTACTCCCGCCAGGTGAAAAGTGCCCGTTTAAAATTTTTTCTAGTTAATTGCTCACCAAGACCAACCTGTATACGAAATTTCAGCTTTATAACTGTAGTGGAAGTGCCCAATAATATTGATGAGCCAGTGACTCAGTCAGTCAGTGAATATGTACTAAAATATGCACTTTTTACACCTTCGTATCCCGGGAAGCTTTTATGGTAGAAATTTCAAACTTCACCTATGAGGTAACATCTCTAGGGAGACCTTATGTTTAAACTTTCATTATTTTACGATTAAGTGGAGCAAAGTTATGAGGGGGTAAAAACAGCTCGAATAGTTTCGTATAAATATACACACTGTGTGACCGGTACTTGGCCTGGTGCACTACCGTGCACCTAGATAGAATTCTCTTATATTCTTTTTCTTTTATAAATTAGATTTTATGAGCTTTATTATGCAAAATTCGCTAAAAATTACGAAAACAAACTGCAAATTTCAAAGTTACTTCTACTTTTTGTAGCGTGCGTCACAAAACATTGTGATCAATTATTTCGCAGCAAATAGCTATGAAAAAAATTATGCTTTAGGCCATTCGAAAATACAATTAAATCATACTGAACACAAATATTTTATTCTGAAAACGCCTACGAATGTATCGTTCGTCACGCAGAATTTTCCTATATGCCAAATTAAAATTTTTATTATTGTTAAATAATTTCATGGGAATTGCTTCATTAGCTTTCGTGGTTTCGTTAGAAGATTTCATTAGATTTATGACAGCAACATTTTGCCCTTTTATGGGAAACCCTTTAAGTTTTGACAAAATGTTTCAATGGACAATTAAAAATCTTGAAATATATCAAACATTAAAAAATGTTATGTTTTTGAATGTCATAATTTCAATATAATGTATTTCATAGTTTTGATGAAAAGCTGCATTGCATTTGTGAAATCAAATTTTCTCCGTTCCTGAATCCGCGTCTGGCATTAATATGCATAAAATAGCCAAAAAAGTCAAGTTAATTAATTTTATTAAAATAATGAAATAATTTAATTACGATGATGAAAAAGTTTCTTTAAAAAAATTAAATATTATCATTAGTTTAGCGAAATCATTACATGAACTTATTTTATATACATATTAAGTAAAATTTTCATTAAAATAATTTTAACGAAACTTGTTTCATTAATCCAACGAAGAGTGGCGTTGTATCAATTTCAATGAAGTTTTTCATTGAATTAATGTCAAGTTTCATAGTATTTATGAAGAAATTTTTTTGGGAATTTTTCCTTCATAGTTATGCTGCTGGAACAAATTAACGAGTCATCAATACTTATGTAAGCACGATCTATTGATGTGCACACTTTATTGTTATGTTTTCTCACACCTTTTTGACGAACTCTTTAAATTAAACTGCGAATGTTAAACGCCGGCTGCTTTGTGTTTGTAAGTAGCAGGGCACCCTGAATTTGAAAAATTAGTTGCTTCACTTGAAATTATTCTTGTATTCGATTTTTCTGTTTTGTTTGCTTGCGTATTACGGTTTGTTGAATGCCTCTTATGATGGCAATTATTTCTTAAAACTGCATCCTAAATATAACTTATTTTTTTACACTAAAATAAAATAAAAAATTACTTTATTATGAAATAAAGTAAATTAAGTAATATTCATAAATATGTATTTATATGTATAACCACAATTGTTATTATATGATTGATATAAAAATTAGTCAGAGGAAGCTGTACAGGATTTGAAAGTGGCCAAAGGCACACTTTTCATTATATGTTCACAATTACGTAATTAAAATTTCTTATTAATATGATTATTTCGAACGTATTTGCTTTGTGAATCTAAATTGATTATTAGGCTAAGGTTCGTAACGTTATATTCAAAAAGAATTGGGTATGATTAATATTCCAAGGAACAATGGAAAAATTAACATCAACTTAATTTTTCAACGTACACAGCAGAACAGAGTAGCGCCACTTTCGGAAGCCGCTACACTTCCATCGCCAGTGCTCACGTGTATTTGCTATCACCACTTGTCAGGTGGCTCTGTTGAATGTGATTTTAATTCTTATATATACAACTTTTTCGCGATAATTGAATACGAGAATTAAATCACTCTCAAGCTGATATTAAAGTGCACTTTCCCAGCGTTGCCATCGGTTTATTTTTCTTCATTCCCATTTTTCTGATTTTTGTTCTACTCAAGACAAACTTTTTTAGTTTGATTTTAAAATTTCTGCTTACTCTATTCTCTTTTTTGATATATTTTTGAATTGAAATGCTTTAATTCTAATTTCTATGTTTGTAATTTTAAAAATTTTAAATGAAAATTTTAACTTATAGCCCATTCAGACTGCAGCCAAATTAAATTTTTCTTGATTTCAGCCAAAATCAACTTGAAATTAAGTAATTTCCCATACATTTTTTCATATCCCAAATTAAGTTATTTTTGTTACATTCGGCGAAATTAACTTGAAATTACAATTTACATCCCTGTTTTTGTTTTAAAGTTCCTTTTTTGAAACAAAATATATTCAACTGTGTGGAGTAAAAAAATATAAGTTGACATTTGTTTTATTAAAAGTTATTATTTAGTGTATAAATTTATAAAAAGACTTAAAATTAATTAAAAAGAAAGTGTTGTGACCAAATAAGTGTGAATTTCTTACGAACTGTTTCAAATATATGAAGAACCAAGTGCAAATTATCAACCGAAATCAAGTCAAATGCCAATTTGCAACAGTATAAACGTTTTCAATTTCGTAAGTAATTTCAGTTTGAAATTAAGAATTTTTGGTGCAGTCTGAATGGGCTATTAGTTTGGAATTTCTCAAAAAAAAAAAATTTAACTTCATCCAGGAAGAATAAAAAAAGTTACGCTCTTTTTTCCAAAGAGTTAAGATACAAAAGATACATTTTGTAATATTCCTTGAATGAATAGTAAACTTATGTGACTTATTCCATATTTCAGTGATAATCTAGTACACTCTAAAACATTACTTCAAATTTACGATCAAATATTGTCTAAATTTGTGTTGAAAATTTCTCCTTGTCTAAAATTACATCGATTTTGTAGTTATTTTATTAAATAAAAAACCTTTCAAATTAAACATATTTAGTCCAAGTGGAAAACAATTTAAAATAAAGTATAATACGGCTATGGCTGAATGGTAGATACGTCAGACTATCAGTCAGGAGGTCGCGGCTCAAACCTGCACGCAGCCAATCGCCTTTTTTAGTAAAAACATTTTGTTCAAAAATAATGCGTGTCTAATTTTAGGTCGATAATAATCGGTAAAGTGTTGCCGATTATTATCGACCTAATTTTCAACAAAATTGTTTTATAGTGTATGTAATGGAAATCGATCGATTTCAAATCGCGCGATTTCACCAAACATGTGTTCTGTAAATTGCGCAATACAGTGAAATCGAGTTCGAATAAAGTATTCTAATGGCGTTTTCTTTTCTACAAAAAATTTTGCATTGTTAGCACTTTTTAATGCAAATTTGCAATACGAGTATAATAATTTTTCGAGGAAGTGAATTTATTAGAAACTATTGTATCGTCCTTTATGAATGTAAATTTTTGCTTTAAAGGAATGCTAAGTGGCAATTTTTTAATAAAAGGTAAAAAATGTTACACTTTTTCTAGAAAAGAAAACGCCATAAGACTCGCTCATATATAATCACCAGGGCTCGGACTTTCATGCGAATCATCAAATTTTAAGTAGTTTGGCATCGATTTGTAGCTGCATATTGTTGCATATTTTGGTGGTAAGTGCATATTTTTGCATATTTTGGCAGTAAATGCATATATTTGGAGTTATAAAAAAATGTTTAATGCATATTTTTAAATTTTTGAAAAAAAAAATATTAATAAGATGATTATGGATTGCAACCGACCCTCACTTGGGTTGCCAGTTGCTGAAAATGATACTACTGGTGGCAACTGGGAAATGAGAGCTGTCAATTTCAGTTGCTATTTAGTGCCTTTCTGGCAACCATTAATTTTCAATTGCCGGTTGGCAACGCAACTAAAGTTCGCTTGCATTAAATACTAGACGAAATTATGTTTGTTTTATGTTTTTTTTCTCTAATAATAATACAAAATTAAAAAAAATATTTTCATACTATTTTAGTTTTGGTACTTTGTTCGCATATTTTTGTGCATATTTTTTATTTTTGTGCATTTGTTAAGCGCTTAAAATCAATTTTATAGTTATTACATATTTAAAATTATGGACTTACTTATATGAGACATTTTCACAGTTTTTAGATTTTGTAAACATTTTTTGGCCACCAGTTCTCATACTTTTGAGCGTTTGAGTTTAATAAAAGAATGTAAAAACATTATTTGCCAACCAGTTAATAAAATATTTAAATTTCATCCTTAAGATAAAATCTAAAGTTACTTTTTATTATGTTTTTTTTTCTAAATTGCTCATATTTTTCAAACATATTTTCCAAAGGAAGCAAATTTTAGTGAATTATATTAAATATTATTTTCCATGTGTTCGTTGCTGCATAATTTGTCAAGATGAGACTCGTATTTCGAATTAATATTTTGCAGTTTCATAGAATTTTTTTTAAAATAAAAATTGTGTTTTTACATAAAAAATAAAACTCCAACATGTAGAGTTCAAATGTCATAAATTCTTTTTTTAGCATGAAATTTTGAATTACTCGCTTTATCTCATGTTCATATCTTCATACATTTATTCTTTATCAATAATACAAGTTTAGTTGTTGTATGTAACTGAGCATGTTTTCTATCTGGTAACAACCACAACAACAGCAACAACAGAAAAGGAAACTGTCCCCTCTTTTATTTTGTTGTTGTCTTATTATTTTGATCAAAAATTACAATATTTTTTTTGCTTATTTTTCTGTTGTTTACATACTTTGCATGTTTTATCAAAATTTTTGTCATGTCATATCAGTTGCACTTGTGTGTGAGAATCTGTCTTGTGTTGTGTTGCTGAAGTTGTTGTTGTTGCTGCTGCTATCGCTGATGTTGCTGCTATTTTTGTTATCCGAACTGATAACATCTAGATGTCACAGTTAGTGGTATGAGTTTAAGGTTAAATTTATATTTTAGCAAATGTTGCAAGATTTTTTTTTTCAATTTTCAATGGTGAGATTTTTCTTTTTTTTTGGTTTCGGTTTTGGTTCTGGTGGTTGGCTGGTTGGTTGGCTAATATGTTGCATGCATGCACATGCATGCAACCATCACCTTCTTCTTGTTTCTGATTATTATTTTGGTACTTTTGTTGTTGTTTCCTTTTTGCATTACATACATATTTATTTAATTTTTTTTAATAAAGATGATGATATTGACGATGATGACAACGTTGATAGTAAAATGGATGTTGCCGTTGTTGTTATTGCTGGTTGATAAAACAACTATTGTTGTTGCTGCTGTTGTTGGTTAATGGATTCGCATATAAAAGTATAAAGTAGCTTGTTTTATGTTAAACAAAGCCTGCCTGTCTGTCTGTCAGCCAGTCAGTCAATCAACTAGTCATTAAGTCAATGACATTGTTCTTGTTGCTGTTATACTATAGTTAAGACGGACAACAATATATTACATATATAAAATGTAGTCATTCAGTTACTGGCTGTTGATGCATGAGAGTATCTTTCTTTGTTATTTCAGTGGCCAACAACAACAATGACAACAACAATTCGAACGCATATTTTCTTTGGGATTGTACCTGTTTCTTGGCAGTTGGTTGTTTTCTTACCTTTTTTCTCAACCAACTAATCAAGCAACCAACCCTACCGGCCAGCCGACCAGCCAGCACAACATGACTGACGGTCATAAAAACAGGCAACACAATTCCAAAAAGGTGAATGTGATAAAGAAAACTTGTATGTAATATTTTTTAATTCCTCTGATGCTAAAGTTGCACTAAAATTTACAATACGGGATAATAAAACTTAAAATAAAGTGAACAACAAAACAAAAAAAAATTCAAATATAATTTTCGAATCCTTTGGTTGAAACAGTTAAATAAAAAGCTGGAATTGCAACAGCAGCTAAATTGCATCAGTTTCAGTTTCACAGTTAAATGTGCAGCTTAAACCGAGAAGACCAAGCAAGAATATGTATTAGAAGGAAGCAGCGAGCGACCATAAAAACAACTTAACGATGACAACAATAGCCACAATAAGCTTTAAAACATTTTCATTAGAGATGTCCTCGTGTCATGATTTTGTTCGTGTCATTTGCGATTCGCATGTAAATGTAGCGAGCACAAGTGAATGATGTCAGTTTTCGATTGAGTTAAAAAAAAAAACTAAACAGGTGTAAGTGCGTGAGCGTGATTAAAAAATAGAATAGAACACTTTATTAATATGATTATTTCGAAAGTATTTGCTTGTGAATCCAAATTGATTATCCAAATAAAGCTGTTGAAATAAAATCGAAGTCTTTAATTCACAATAAAGGCGATTAATTCACAATAAGCACGATTAATTCACAATGAGCGTAACTAATTATCGATAAGGGCGATTATTTACCTGAATGAGCGACTAAGAATGAATTAAATGTTGTGTCGTGAGTGCTTAAGCTCTAACGTGATCTATTCTGAATCCAAATTGATTATTAGGCTAAGGTTCGCAACGTTTAATTCAGAAAGAATTGGGCGTGATTAATATTCCAAGGAATAAGGGAAAAACGTTGAAAAATTAAGTTAATGTTAATTATTCCCTTGTTCCTTGGAATATTAATCATGCCCAATTCTTTCTGAATTAAACGTTACGAACCTTACCCTAATAATCAATTTGGATTCAGAATAGACCACGTTAGATCTTAAGTACTCACGAAACAACATTTAATTCATTCTTAGTCGCTCATTCAGGTAAATAATCGCCCTTATCGATAATTAATCACGCTCATTGTGAATTAATCGTTCTTATTGTGAATTAATCGCTTTTATTTTGAATTAAAGAATTATTTCAACAGTTTTATTTTTTCGGAGAGAAGGAAAACTTTAAATAAAAATCAACTATTCGCCTTTTCATTCGAGATAACAGTGAAATCTAGTATAGACGGGACGTCACACAGTGGAGCAGAATCAAAATGTATCAGAAATTTTTAACCCATTTTTCGCCGCTGATGATTATAATTACCAGCTCTTTTACTATTCATAACTGACAAATAAAATATTTTTTTTATTCAATATACTTTTTTTCAATAAATTACATTCCACAAAAATGAAAAAGTTTCGGATCTATAAAAATAGATAATTCTTATGTATTTTCATCCGCTGAGTTCAGAAATCGCTCTAAAACTTTCCGATTAGATCTAGTTCTAAAGATATAGAGACTTTAACATTTTCTTAGATTACAAGATTTTTGTTATTCTTCGCATCATATTTCCGAACTTGTCCTCAAAATCATAAAACAATTTATGAATTATTAATCTACACAAAAATAGCTTTCTTTTGAGTACAATCTTACTGCTGGGAGTTTCAGGATACCTTACGGGTACTGGCAGGATATTAAAAGTTTTTACTTTAGTCCGTAAAGTTTTGAAACATAAAAAAAATTACCATTTCAATGGTAAGCACAAAATTGAGATTCCAATGAAAATTTTTTTATGAAATGGAAATCTATAGAGAGAGAGAGAGTCCAGAAATATTTAGGAAACAACTTAAAACTTCCCAAAAAAGTTTTACATGCTTAAGTAGTGCACCCAGAAAAAAGATTGGTTAGAAAATTGTTATGCCGATAAAATATTAGTTAAAAAGACTATATTTCAACTCACGCTACCAACTTTCTATGAATGTAATGATTCCATGTTCATTACCATAAGAGCATAATTGTAATAAATAAATTGATTTGACCAACCGATCGTATGCTTCTCTTATAACTAAGTAACGAATATGATGAGCTCAAACGAATAAAATATTATGAATCAGATTTTGGTACAAATTATTGGTATTTGAGTAATTCCATTTTGCTGGGCGTTACAGGCTGCGACTTGCAAGGACGTTAAACATAAAGTCGTTGAATATCGGGTAGACACTGAAAGAACACGATTTCTGCTCAGAATGGTTATCAGAAAGCTACCATTTCTTTTTCAATGAGAATTCTATGATAGTTGGTGCAACTGCCAAAATTTGATTGGCAACAAATTCGGTTGTCTCAACGAATCTGTTTTCTCTGTGTGAAAATGATTAACCAAACACGATTTTTTACAGCCATATAAGAGCTATTACGGCACGAACATTTTTGGAATTGGTCGAGAAACATCAAAATGACAGGCGTTGAAAAAATTTTTGCATGCATGAAGTGCCTCCATTGGGACTTTATAACTCTGCTCCTGAGCATAATTTAAAGGTAATTTTATTAATTTAAACAAAAATAGTCCTTTGCTAAATCTGCGTGAAATTTTGTATTGATCGAAATTTTCCGTTGATTTATTTCCGCTGATTTATTTAAAAAAATATTTGATTTCGCCCTACTGTGCTCTGTTGTGGACAATAAAATGTTGGTAACGACAAGATGAGTGACAACGTCTTATGTTTTGTCTTTAATGATAGATAATCTGTTGAGAATAAGATGAGCAACAATTTCTTACATTTCGTCTTCAACCATACTCTGTTGAGGACAAGATGGCCGACAATGTCCTACATTTTGTCTTCAATTAGATTTTGTTAAGGACAAGATGAGCGACAATCTCTTACGTTTTGGCTTCAATAAAAAAATCAATATTTTGAACTTTTTCTGTTAATGTTTTAGCTGTTGTTCAATTTACCGTTATCGCGAATCAATATGAAAAAGTGTATTCAAGAGAATACACGATCGTGAGTATTTTTAAAATTATTCTTTGTGAAAGTGCATGATAGATATATCCGATCTTGGGCTCACGGTTTCATCTCTGATTTTAACCATAAAACTACTCAACAACAAAGAAATAAAAACGAACATCAGCCAAGTCGCGCCGCTGTAATAAAAATGTTTGAAATCAGCAAAAAAGAAAAAGAAATCCTACTTATTTTTTGCCAGTAGTCAATATTTTTTTCCTCATTTCTTTTTATCTCAAGTTGATGTCTGTATTTCTGATATTTCATGTATTTGTAGCTTTTTTTCTTCGATTTTCATTAATTTGTTGATGAAATATCTGATGAATTTGACGGCTGTAATCATAGATAAAAGAGTTATTTAATTTAAGGCTTCTCTGCTGTCAAATCTTACCGACACTTGTTTGTGTGCAATGACAGCGAAAAAAAAGCTTAAAAATAAAAATCTCTAATTAAAAAAAGACATACATTACGATTACACAGAGCCAGAGACAAATTGCAGGATTAGAGTTTTATTTGTGATTTAACATTTGGAAATGTTTAAGAAAAAAATTAAGGAAGGTTGGTGTGATAAATTTTGGAAGTTTTTGAGTTTACGTAAAATTTTAATTTTTAGAAATAAGAATTTAGAGAAAATATACATATTTGTTGTTTCAATCGATTGGTCTATGCTCTTCCAAATGGTTGAGACATCTCTCCCTCTTTCTCTATATCTCTGAGAGGCACGTATCATGTGCCTCGTTTCTGTAACTTGTGAGAAGTTCTCACGTCGAGAAAAAATTAATAATTATACTTGTCATCTGATCTTTTGTAGGACGATTCATAGAATTTTATTTGAATTATTATATGACTCACCTTGCAAACCTTAAAAAATCCCAAATATATTCCCCCTTATTCCATAACTATTTGTCGACGTCACGTCAATACAATACCAACAAATTGGGACTGGTATACTCGCTGTCGACAAAAATTGACCACTATTAACAGCCTCTTTCCATTTTCTATGCCTTAGAGAATAGTAAGTGGCTATCAGTATTATTAAATTGTTGTCGATGACGAGTAGAAATGTGCCAATTTTTTGGTATTGTCCTGACGTGACGTCGACAAATAGTTACGGAATAAGGGAGATTAATTTTTTTCTCACTCGTCCTGTTTTTCACAGAATGGCTACAAGCTTTCCAATGCGAGAAACTCTCAGGCACACATGTATTCAAAATTACTCTGGACAAGGTACGAAGACTAGCGAGCCTCAAAATCAATAAGGGAATTAGTTAACTCCTCATACAACCGACGTTTTCCATAAGAACTTAAGTGTCTTTATGGTTAAAGCTCAATAAATATTTCTTGTTTTTCTCTTTTATAGTTTTACAGCAGTTATTGGCACGTAGTGACTTTATTTTAGCCTTCCTGTAGAGTCATAAAATCTTCACAAACACGATTTTAAAGGTTAAAAAAAGAAAACAAAAATTTAAGACAACAAATTTCATTAAAAAAAAATTTGATGTTTTAAGAAATTGATTTTAACAGAAAATTGTTGGTTAAGGGTAAACTAACACATTGGAAATGATCTTCAATATATAAAAAACAACGAATTCGAAAATCCATTTACAAATTGTGGAAAATTATCTACTTCCATTAACCAATATTTTTCCTTTAAAATTTAAACTAAAAACACATAATAAAAAAATTTATGGTAAATTTAGTAAAAAAAATAGGGTGGGATTTCTTCTTTAAAAACACGATTCGTAATGGTTTTAAAGATCTAAGCTATTATTATCGTGGCTAAAATACTTTAATATTTTCTTATTTTATTGCTGTTTATGAGACGGTTGTCTGCTAAAATTATGATTTTCTGTTTATTTGTTTGTTGAATCGTAAAAATTACATAAATAAAAATAATTCTTTACGGAAGCATCACTTCATCTAAGATGGTCGTTAAGAACAAGACCATCATACAATGGAAGTCATATGGAAGTCGAATGGATTGGCCTCCGTTATTAAGCGGTAAATATTGATGTCTCAATTGTGTCAGCTCTATCTAACAGATGTTAGAAAAATTATTTATTTGAATAAACACTAAAAACTTAATATTCTAAGTAGACATTTTAATTGCAATCCTTTTTGAAGAATGTACAACGAAAAGGTAGATAATAAATTGTGTTTGTTAGATTTATAAAATTTAGATTTGTTATACCTTTCACCACTAGTGGAAGGAATATATGGCAGAGTTCGCATTTTATCAGTCTATATGCTCATTGCGCTCTACCTATCCCTAGAGAGATTCTCAATTGACAGCTTCTCCTTGCACAAATTACCGGGTCTTGATGGCATCACGCCAAAGATGCTACAGAGAGCGAAAAGCTCTGTCATCCCCCTTTTCCCATGCCTCCTATTATAAATTACAATTTCCCTGGGGAAAGATTCCCAGTGAAAAAAGTAAGTATTCTAAATATGAGGGAAAGGGAGAAATTCTTGCGAGTTTTTCCCCAAACATTTTGAACGGAACTAATGCACAAATTTAAAATTCAAAAATGTTGTGAAACAATGGTATAAGCATTTATTTACACAGAAAGAAAAACGCCGTAGTAAATTGAAGTATTTTCTATTTACTTTGAGTATTCTTAAATTATGGACAAAAATTCTTATTTTATGTACTACTAATAGTATAAACTTTTTACACAGTCGTAGTGTGTTGGTATTTGTTTGCTTGCTGATAGCTTCAGTCGCATGTTGTGCTTATGTTGTTGTCTTGTTGTTGGTTATTCTATTTGTTCGTTCAGTGCAGACTAATAACCTACATACGTCGTATTACATGCTGCTGGTTTATACTGGATTTTAGCTATCGTTCTTTCTATACTGAGTTGGCTGAGTGGTCTAAGGCGTTGGCTTACAAACATGATGAGCTAAGTTCAATACTAGGAATGAACAAAAGAGCGGATTGATTCAAGTATACAACGGGCTTGTATCTACATGTAATACGACGTTTGTCAGCTACTTGTCGGATATGCCCGAGCAATTTGGTAATAGGAAGAATTTTTTCTGGGAACAAATGAATGGGAATAGAAAAAACTCCTCGGAAAAATTAGTAATTGGGCTGTATACCTCTCCTTCAGCTATGTTCGGTCCATCTGGGGAAAGGTTAGAGTAGCTTTCATCCCGGAAGAATCAAGAATCACATCAAGAAGACTAATTAACTCTTATATGACGCAACGACTTGTAGGTTCATCAAGACTCTCGGATAGTCAACATGTTTACCTTGAGAGACCCCCTACAAAAAAGCCCTACACGAGGTAACAAGGTTTATAGAAAGATCCCTTGAACAAAAACATTACATTTTGGATGCCTGCCTAGTCATACAAGGTGCCTTCAATAACGTAACAGTGGCAGCCATCGAACATCCTCTCCGGGATGTTAATGTTGAGGAATACATCAAAAATTGGATAATAACCATGTTGAAGGCAATGAAAAGTCTTAATGGGCAATTCTTTTTAGACTAGATGGTGGGGGGAGTCAATGTTGTAGCATATGCGGAAAATGTGGTACTAATGATATCGGGAATGTTTGTGGATGTGATAAACGATATCATGTCCAATGCTTTGGGCACTATTAGCAATTGTGCTACAGACTGTGGTCTAGGAGTAAATCCAAACAAAAACGGATCTGGTACTATTTACCACAAATACCAAAGTTTAGAGCTTTAGACTCCCTCGGCTGCAGAATAAGGAACTGTCGCTATTGTTGAAACTAAAGGTGCAACACAGGGTTAAAAAGGTCACGGCTGCTTACTACTGTCGTAGGATGTTTGTTTCCATATAGTTAGTGGAGATCAACAAATGTATGGTCATGCCAGAATCTTGGATAAATTACCACTGATACTGAGGAAATCTTTCAATTACATTGTACCTCATATGGACTGTCATAGCGCCTTCAAAGTCTTACTACCAATCAGGTGTGAGTGGAAGATAGGTAATATAGCAAGAAACTACGATTTCAGAGTTTACACTGATAGATCAAGAATAATCTGCGGTGTTGACTTTGGAGTTTTTTCGGATGATCTTGCGGTAAGTCACTCCTTCCAACTTTTTGGTGGAACTAGTGTATTTCATGCTGAAATACTTATTATAAAAGAAGTGGGTGGGGTGCTGATTGATAGGAGGGTCCATTTTCGTTCACGCGGCTCCCACATAGCAATTTTCCTTACCAACAAAAGGCAGATAAGCTGGCCAGAGCTGGCACTGTTCTGCATGTCTCCAATGCAGAATCGGTTGCCATCACGTTTGGCACTATTATAAACAATATCTTCAAACACTATCTTCCAAAAGCTGTGGACTTGCTGTAATGATGAGATCACCATAAAGTTAAAGAACAGGAACCGCAGGAACTTTTCGAGAATCGTCGTCGTGGTTAAGCCTTTCCTTCAATGCGTTCTTCCGTACTTGATGTGAACAAGGTAGGGAAAATACAGTTTTAAACATTATTTCTTTTAGATGCTAAACGACCTTTCAGGTATATCAGAGATTGGTCTAGGTTACCTGATTAGATATACCAATTCGACGGGATGGATCTTGTAACAATCACCAGATCCGAGAACTTGGAATCGAATGTATACAGGTTGACTCTGACGAGTGGAGTGGTCTGTCAAAACGGAATAATTTTGATTCTACTAAACCAACTAACCATGGTGAGCTTCCTTGTGAGAACCCAGGTCACTAAGTAAACCGCTCTATGGGTGACTTATTGGCCTTCCTTTCAGCAAAATGGTGCTTCTCCATACGCCATTTCGGCAGAAGTATACGACTTGTTGTAGATGAGATCTCGTCAAACAAGTTTGATATTAATTCAGGTGTACCGCAATGCTCCATTTTTTCCCTGACCCTCTCTCTTAATGATCTTCTCTGTTAAACTTTCAATCCTATTACTCGTTGCAAATGATAGCATTCAGTAAAATATCCAGTTGTCGGTGATTTGATCCATAAGGCAAAATATGGACGATATACTTAATCGCGATTTTCTAACTGTCTCTTAATGAGGTCGTACCAACGGGATCGATTTAAATCAGTAGTGTCCATACATACACTATCTTATTCTTTATTTGTGTATGTACTTCGCGGCTAAATAGATAGGTTGTGTGTGTCTCACACACAGTGTACGTATGTTGATGGTATAAAAATAACCAATACTCGCGAGCATAGGAAATTGAGAGAATGACCACAACTGATTTAAATGCTCGCAAGACCCACTATTGTACACTCACGCACAGACGTATGACAGACCATGCAGCTTTATCAGCATGAAAATACAATGTGATATTCGATGGACGGATCAAATTTTTATAGTTTCAAAAGAAACATTTCAGTGCCTCGGTTTTCAAAGATGGTGTAAAAATAGTTCACTTCATCGGATCTTCTCATTATTTATTCCATCCGAAAATGGAATATAATTCTAATGTATAGGCCGATGCTTCAAAGACTATTTTGTGGTTACTCGATAGCACACAAGAGAGAGCATCAGAATGTGGGGTGCGTTTCTCTGTTCTATAGATTCTATAATAGAATGTGTTCAGAAGAAATCAGGAAACTCGTTCCCGAAACCTGCTATTTCCTGCGCACAACACGTTCTTCATTAAGAGCACATCCACAGGCAGTCGATGTACCAATGAACCGCACTCCGCATTACAAAAGAAAATTCTTTCTTTAGCCAAACAGTTCGCATGTGAAATAAGCTTCCTGCAGAGATCTTTCCTACCATTTTCATTCTAGGAAGAATCTAATCGAATGTCCACAAACGCTATTTCCTCTATCATCCTTCCTATGAACAATTTTCTTATTTCTGCCACAATGCAGAAGTCATTCCCTGAATGCTGGTTAGAAAAAGATGTCTTTACAACTAGAATTTACTACACTGACACACACGCACTAATTTTGAGTGATCATGTTTGATAATGATGAGACAGCTCAGGACCATGTTATCATAATTTGGCTATATGACGTTTATATTTAGCTATAATATTATGGTTATTTCTACAACACTGTAACTCATATAATGGGCTTTGTTTGATAGAAATAAGTATGTTAATGAACAATAAATAAATTCTATATATTCATTCTTCTTATTGTATTTATTTCACTACAATGAAGGTTAGGTAGCACACCGGTCTGCAACTAGTTGATATAAAATAAAAGTCAAAATACTTGGCCATCGCAATAAATTTCTAAGAGCTTTATTTTCTTTTCATATTTCTCCGCAAACTTTATTAAACAAACAAACGAATTATAAAAGGTGTCACAAAATAGCTAAACAAGTTTTAATTCAATTGTACGACGAGTATTGTATGCATGTATCTGGGAAATAAACAGAAAAAACAAAAAAAACAAGAAATAAGATAACAATGAAGTACCAAAAAATAACATACTGCACACATTTCTTCACAGCCCTGAAACTTCAGAAAAAAAGATTATAATTTAGCTACCAAAAGTCATAAATTCGACAGGTCATGCACGTCACTCGTACTTCCTCTCAAATGAATCTTGTGACATTTATTGCCGCTCAATCCAAGCATGAATGACTTTATGAACAAACAGCACAGCACAATCACATCAAGTCTCATATTTATTGCTGCGACTATGACTAAAAAAAAAACAAAGAAAGACTACTCATCGCTGGCTACGTCCAATGCCTGGCTGACTATACGTATCGTATTCATTATCAATGACTGTGAAAACTTGTCCCAAAATAAAATCCAAAGAACAACAAGTACTTTCACACCCTGCACAGATGCCATGTGTTCATTTCTAAAAGACAATATAATTTATAGATCGTAACAGTTTTTGGTTTTGTAATTTGAAATGGATTTTAATCATGTGATTTTATGCGCCAAAACAAAAATTAACTTCTTGCCAAAAGTCTCAGTTTTCACAAATAATTTTTTTGTTTACATGTGTTTTTAACCAGAAGATGATGATCTTTGTTTGCTGTTAGTTAATGTGTTTGGAATTGCATGGCTAAAGAATGATTACGCTGAATCTAGAGGACTTTTGCAATTTTCGTCGTTTTTGTTGATGATTAAATAAGAATTATTAAGTAAATTTTCTTTCTAAAAAGTTTGCAAGTTCAACAGATTCATTTAAGTAGTTCTTAAACCTAAAAATATATCTATTTATTGTTACCAACTTAAAAAAAGGGCTTCCAAGGAAGTCAATTTTAATACATTATACATTAGCAAACAAAAAATTAGTACTGCCCTGTGTAAAGTTAAACTTAATCTAATATCTTTTTAGTCCATAGTAATCTGGCAACTTTATTGGCTGGTTCCAAAAATTGTTGGAGTTATTTATTGTTGCTATTTTTTTATAGCGTTGCTGGTTCAGATGTTATAGCTGCTGTTGTTGTAGTTGTAGATTGTTCCTGTTGTTGTTGCTATTGTATATTTAATATTAAATGTTCCCGTTCGTTGGTGATTTATAGCTAAAACGTCAGATATGACAATCTCTTATTTTTTATGCGGTATGACTACATAAATATTATTTTTCATATCAGTCAAAATAAAACAACTTTTCGACAAAAAAAAGAGGTAACCAGAACTTCATTATAATGATCATTATGATTATCACTTGTTTAGTTAGAAATGTGATCACAAGAAAACTTCCAGCTAAAGTCACACATTTAACCACATACAGAATTGTATACATTCTATTTGGGTTATGTAATATTCATTGTAACTTATGCTAGCGTTTGCCTAGCGCAATGGTAGTCAAAGTGATCGATATCAGCCCCCAAGAACCATTAAAGTATATTTAACAGTCCATCTCATGCGAGAGTTACTTACTGCTTATATAATTTAAAAACTTTTTGGGACCAGCACTGTTTATGCAATGCATTGTGCCGAAAGCAGTAAATTTGGTTATGTGAAGCCGGATAGAGAGAGAGAGAAAGAGAGAGAGAGAGTAGTGCTTGTGGACATTCGATTTTAACTTTTCCATACTCAAAGTGATTGGATAGACCTCTGCGGGTAGCTTATTCAACATACGAACTGTTTGGCTAAAGTATGAATTATCTCTCTAATGCACCCCATACACGTTTCAACTCAATTGGCAACTGAGTCGGTTGTTGTCCAAATCAAGGCGTGTATGGCTTTGTCAATCGATTAGTTTGGCAGTTGTCGAGTTGGTTGAAGAAAAATCAAAAGATTTTGATTTTTTCCAAGTTGGCTAGTAAGTCTTTCAATTCGATTGTGCTGTGTATGTTCGAGTCTCTTGATCAGCTGTCAAAATTTATGATTTTAGTTTTCTTTTGCAAATAAAACATTGATTATTGTTAAAATTGTCTTTAATTTAATAATTTTGATAGTTGAATGAAAGTTTTTCAATTCAGTTTATGAAGTGTGTGGCCAGGAATCAATTCAATTGAAAGACTTAATTGACAATTGAATTTAAACGTGTATGGGGTGCTTAATGCTTAGAGTTTCAATTTGAGATCGACTACTAATGGATGTGCTGTTATTAAAGAACGCATTTTATGCAAGAAAGCACCCCCTCCCCGCCGAGGGTACGATTATGCATCTTGATGACTAACTACACCTTAATGTTGTGCTTTCTGGGGAAAAGGGTAATTGGATTTTCCAAACATTATCTTTGGCCAATTGCCCATAAAACTTATTTGGATCTCTCTGGAGCAACAGAGCAACGGGCGTGCTTATAAGTAGAGTAGCTTGTGCGATTTTGGAACAAGGTGGAAAGGCACCTAGGTCTCGCTTAAGAACACCAAAGTCGATAGAAAGTTAAATTCTAGGAGTTTTCTTTCGATGCTTTATCAGTAACCTAACAATGGTACCACGGGAACCGGTAACTCCACAGATGAGCTGCCTTCTAGAGGGTTATAGAGATGAAGCTCGCCATTCGCGACATCATCTTGGATGATGTTCAAGAAGGTTACCGGTTATTGGTGAGGTCTCCGTCGGGAGTTCACATGGTGACTGTGGTTGCTACTAAGATCGCTGGGAGAGGTGTTGGTTTAATTGCTCGACCAGTGCTAGTGGTTGGTTGAACTTCGGTCAACCAATGGGGAGTCTCTTTGTGCTATAGCTAAACTAACAATGGTGCTGGAGAAGGCCAGTATAGCTGTCGTCTGCCTTTGTGGTAGACTTCTAACTTGCTTGTTATTCATCGGTTGATCTCGGCTGCATCCCGTTAGCTGCTATTGCAGTAAGAGTTTAGATAGCTCAAACACTTTAACAAGGTGCTTATGCATGGAGGGCGGTCGTGCATAAGAAGTTGCTACCTTGTATGTTCCCTGCTAGTCACACAAAGGTGTGCCTTCGGGGAAACTCGTGGGTGGTGGTGAACACTCATCTTCACTCGGTGTTAAGCGCACCGTCATGTTAGGCCGTAATGGCAGGTACTTAAGTTAATCTTGAACACAGCTATACGCAAGAAAGATCGGATCTCAGTAGGAAGCTCCCTGATTTCATTAGAATATATTCCGTTGCAGTAACGATAAAACAGTGAAACGCTGCTAACATTGAGTCCATGCTCCAGTAAGTCAATAGAGTTGGCTATGCTACTGTTACCGATAAGCTTCTTCGTCCTCTCCTGTGCGCGGTCGAGAATCTCCAAAATAGACTTTGAAGCATCGGCTCATATTTGAGAGTTGTATTCCATTTACGATCGGATATAGGTGGTATTCTTAGTAATATATCATGTGGAATGAAGTATCTCTTATACCGTCTTAAGAAACGAAGGCAATTGAATTCTCCTTTTGAGACCTGAAAAATGTAATCCTTCCATCGAACATGCCACTGAATTTTTATTTCAAGAGCTTCTAGTTCCTCAACAAATCCCTCTGAAATATCTAAAGCCACCACTTTACTTTCGCTGAAATGGTGTATGAGGTGGCACCACTTTTCTGAAAGGGAGAGCAGTGCCTGAACATGCAGAAAAACAGATATACACCTAAAAGATTAGTTTATAGCAAAACTGTGCTCTCACTTGTTAGAGAGCGGGTCATCTGAGTATTGGTGGTTTTCGGAAGAATTGCTTTATCGCTCAGAAGGCTATAGGCGCTAGTCTAATGCACTTTTACTGATATTCAAGGAGCGTTCGGTAACGCTCTTGATATAAAAGTAGTTCCGAGAATTATAAAAAATAATGAACTTTAGAAATTTTATTATCCAGAGAAACTAGAGGCTGTCCACAAGGTGGCATTCTACTGCCTCTACTGTGCGCGTTGGTAATCGATGAGCTAATCGAATAACTCAACAATCTTGGTCGCCAATGACTTTATCACATTTGTGCTGAGTTGAAAGGATGAAACCATATCCGAAAGGATGCAACAAGCCCTAACTTTAGCTAACAAATAGTATAAAGATAGGTAGTTGTCCCTTAACCCTGAAAAGACAATTATTGTACCTTTTGCCAGACGAAGAAAACTTAGACTAATGGAGCCTACCTAAAATGGTTCAATTATCAGGTTCTCCCGCCAATGGGGTCAATCTTGGCAGAACGTTCACTTGGGATCAATATGTTTTCTATACGACCAATAAAGCTACCAGGGCACTACATGCCTACAAATGGATATTTGGGAAAACGTGGGAACTCCAACCAAAAATTATGTATTGGTCATTTACCGCCATAATAAAGCCACATGCTGCCCTAGTGTGGTGGCCGAAAACTGAACAAGTCATTATTAGGCTACGACTTGATAAGAAATACATTCTAATATTTATTTCGATCATCTGAACATTTCGGCTTTGCACATTATAGTGAAGGTCGAGGAGGAGCACCTAAGAATAGTAAGTAGGACTCTTTGTGAACGATCCATGAATGATCAGGATGAATGATCAAATACAACCGACATTAGTCTTGAAAAAAAGTGTTGATGTTCTTATTACTGAAAGGAGCCAATATTGGAACACTCCATGGAATGAAGATGCTGGACTGCTTTGGTTAGCTGACGGCTCCAAACTGGAAAATGCAGATATGAGCGCAGGGACATACGGCCCCAACTTCCAAAGGAATATTCCCAAGGGTAAATGCGCTACGATTTTTCAGCTGAAAGTCTACATCATTATTATTTATATTTACTAGAGAATGCTTGATGAGAAAGTAAAGGACGTTCAAATCTACTTGATGGCAGATAGCCAGTGCTGCCACTCAAGACATTAATCTCTTATGCAATATGATCGGGAGTTGTCATGGACTGTGTCACATCTCTGACATTACACTGTGTGTCTTGGCAGGAAACGGTTGCCTAGCTAACAAAAGAGCCCAACGTAGGTTTATAGGACCGGAATCCTTCTTTGGCATCTCTAGAGATATGCAAAGGGAAGAATAGTTTCTGGACTCAGATAGAATTCGCTGTAGTGGATAAAAATTATCTGAGATTACTACCGAAAAGGTTTACCGGACACTGCGGTCTCAGACGATGTACAATTTATCCTTGGTAACTCTGGGATCAATCTTTGTAGACTGCGATAAAAATATCTGAGATTACTACCGAAAAGGTTTACCGGACACTGCGGTCTCAGACGATGTACAATTTATCCTTGGTAACTCTGGGATCAATCTTTGTAGACTGCGAATCACAAGAAGAGACCTTCGGAACACATTCTCTTATTTCTGATGGTAATGGTGCACAGACTGAAGCTAGTTTGAGGTATCCTGATGAGTTCAGGTGAAGTATATAATCTATCACCGTATAGAATAATTGGCTTTATGCGTAGCCTTAGCATGCTTGAGCGGACATTTGGGCTACACAAAAGATACTTTGGGTCGTGGCGCTTATGACCCATACATAATGATAGTATAGAGGGGGTCACTAATACTATTAACATATATAATGGGAACGATGATCAGAAAAGTTTGATGCCCTCTGGTGTAACGTAGCGAAAATACTTTAGAAACTTCATGATAACGATAAAATTTTCTTTTCATTAGACGCCAATAAATGCGAAGAGCACAACAAAAACCAAAGATGTTGATAATAATGATGTTAAGGTGAAATAAATTAATTTCAACTGCTTGCCATAAGTGGCTAAATCTCTGGGCTAAATACCTGGCTGACTTCATGTCAGACTTTACTATTTCCAAGTTGTTGGATTATAAAGGCAAACAATTTAATATTTTGCTGTTAAAGGAATTAAAATATTAATAACATTTGTAGCAACAACAATGATATGGTGATCTATATGATCACACAACTAATAAAATATTGTTCACTTGACATTTTCATTTTGATGTTTTGATTTTTTTTCTGTGTTTAATTTTTATGTCATCTCGTACATGTGTTTTTATCCATGTTTTGTAATTCCTTCCTATAAAATATTTCATATATATTTTTTTATATATTTCTCTTGTTGCTGTTGTTATCTTTTGTTTTATATAAACAGCAACAACAAAACTATATTTATTTGTTGTCGCTGCTGATGTTTTATTATTTATGGAGCCTCAACAAATTTTTGAAAATGTTGCTCGTCAGATGTGTCTGTTTATAATTTATTAGATTGCATTTTATTATTATTCCCTCCCACTTACTACTGTGTTTCATTTCATGTTTCTACATCGAAACAAACATTTATCCCATCATATTAATATACTTTTTAAACAAATTTATTTGTATTTGGTTTTCTTCTGTTGTATATTTATTTAAACAGATGTATTTATGCAGACAATACGAAATCAATAGAAAAAAAATTAAATATTAAATTTTTTTGGCTTTACGAAATGAGCTGCTGCTATTTTTTTGACAATTTATTATAATAAATAAACCGTAAACGATTCTGTGAATAAATTCTTAAATTTGTGCTCGAATAAACTTTGTTGAAAAGAAGAAAAATTATTATCTCTAGTATGCAGGAATGCATCTAATATTTTTCTTTATACACCAGGGCCACGAGTAACAAGTTGTTTTATATCTGCAGATCTTTCTGTAAAAAAAAATTTACTTTCCCTGCATGTTGATGGACGTTATTACGCATAAAAACGTAAGAATGGGACTGCTAATATAATATATTCCTGAGCCATTAGCGGTTACAAAAGAGCACATTACTTAACTAGAAAAATAATGTTGACAAAATACCCTCACTGTAGAAGCAGATTTTTTCCAAATCAAAAAATATGCTTAAAGTAGAGTAGTTTGATTAGTATTAAATAAATTAAGTAAAGTGCGACTTTGGCTCGCACACGAAGGGTTCCGCACGAATACACATATGTATATCCCTCTTTGTTTTTGCCCCTTTCATCATTTTGGCAGTTTTTTCGTTGTGCTTTCTTGTTTAATTTTAGTTTTTTTCTTTTTTTTAAGTATTTTTCGTTGTTTTTGGGTTTTTTGGTTTTTGCGCTTTTTCAATTTTCGTGATTTTTTCATTTTTTTCTGTCGATTTTTCGTTTTTTGCAATTTTTTTGTTTTTTGTCGATTAGTTTAGTTTTGCCGATTTTTTTGTTATGGTATTTTTGTAACGTTTTCACTTTCCTATAATATTTTTAGTTTTAGCGATTTCTTTTAGTTATGGCGATTTTTTCAGTTTTGGAGCTTTTTACGTTTTTGGGGATTTTTTCGGTTTTTTGTGGTTTTTTAGATTTAGCGATTTTTTTGTTTTGCCACTTTTTTTCGTTTTAGCGATTTTTTTTTGTTTTTTGGCGATTTTTTTAGTTATGGGGTTTTTTTTTGGTTTTTGCGCTTTTTTTCGTTTTTGTGATTTTTTTTTCATTTATGGCGATTTTTAAATTTTTTGATGATATATTTAGTTTTAGCGATTTTGTAGTGCTATTTTCCTTGTGACGACTTTTTCGGTTTTTGAAGTTTTTTTTTAGTTTTTTTTGCGATCTTTTTAGTTATGGTGATATATTGCGCTTTAGCGATTTTATTTAATTTTGGTGCTTTTTTCCCTTAAGCGTTTTTTTCATTTTAGCGTATTTTCGTTTTGAAAGTTTTTTAGTTTTGGACTTTTTTATTTTTAGCGTTTTTAAAAATTTCATGATTCTACATCCTACGGTTTCAAAGATACAGTATATTGTCTAAATTACATTGTCAAAATTACATTAACTGATAGAATACCCTTTAATTTTTATTGCTTTAAATATCGGTGTTAATTGGTGTAGTCTATTATACAGACTACACCAATTAGCACTTACTTTGAAAATTTAAAGTGTCTATATATAAGTGTCTTCATAATACATTAGTATTTGAACATTTTTCGTTGCTCGCTTTAGAACACCCTTTAATTTTTAACTGTCGTATATTTGTTGTTGTAGCGGCCAAAAGTTTTACATATTCTGTGAAAATTTCAGGTCCGTAGCTGCTACGCTTCCCAAAATACAGCAGATTGTCTAAATTACATAGTAAAATTACATTAACTGATAGAACACCCTTTAATTTTTATTGTTTTAAATATCGGTGTTAATTGGTGTAGGCTATTCTACAGACTACCCCAATTAACACGAACTTTGAAAATTTAAAGTGTCTATATATAAGTGTCTTCATAATACATTAGTATTTGAACATTTTTCGTTCAGGTCCGTAGCTCTTACGGTTCCCGAGAAAACATTACATTAGTATTTAAAAATTTTTCGTTGCTCGCTTTAGAACACCCTTTAATTTTTAACTGTCATATATTTGTTGTTGTAGCGGTCAAAGCTCTACATATCCTGTGAAAATTTCAGGTCCGTAGCTCTTACGGTTCCCGAGAAAACAGCCTGTGACAGACAGACGGACAGCGTGGCGAAAACAATAGGATTCCTTTACACTTTTGGTGTATCGGAACACTAAAAAACCACCATGGGCCAAGTACCTTAAGTTTGGTTCTAAAACCTATCACTGAGCATCTTAATTATGTCAGCTGATTACCTCCAAGGACAACGCCATGTTAAAGTGTGACAGATCCTTCTCATATAAAGTTCCAGATTTCGAACCGGTTGGTAGTTCTTGGGAATAGAGTCAGGTGACTTGTATTGTGACAGGTTGTCTTCAAAAAGGATTGCTTTCGCTAATTCAACAACCTTTCGATTTTATATAAATCGAGACAATTTACGCATTGCTCAAAATACACTACAGCCGAAAAATCGTTTAAGAAAAGTATCATGTAAGACGAGGATAAAGTGTATTCTAGTTTGTAAAATACATTTGCATATATTATATATTGAGGCTGTTTAAGCACATGATATATTAAAGTATATTTTAAGAACATGTTTCATATATCACGTAAAGTTAAAAGTTCATGTTTTAATCGTTTGATAATACTCTGTCTTTATTTTGAGACTATAAGTTTGTAGAGGAAGCATCTAATTTATATTGGAAAAACTCATTTTATCGTGGCAACGTGGTGTAAGCATATTTATTAAGTAAACACATCAATTTCCAAGCATATTTTTACATTTTTATTTACTAACGGCCCTTTTCCTCCCGTTAAAGTCCACATTGACTTTTAATCGTACATTGTGAATTTCAAATTATGTTTATCATAACTTAATTTAAACGAGAATAGTAACAACGACATTTACTCATTGTAGTGAAACAGAATGGAGTCTATAGTGGGAGTCGAACCCACAAACCACACTAATAGGCTAGCACACTACCCACTAGCCTACCGACGCACCCAGCCAAGCATAAAAGTGGGATCTTTCGTAAAACTACGAGAAGATCCGAGGCAGAAAATTTCAAGAAGAAATGATTTCAATTAAAACATATATTTAGTTAATATAACAAATTGAGTTGTTGATACGACAAACAAAGAAGTTTTTTTCAACAAGCTGAACTAACTAAATTTGTTGTTATGTATGGCGCAAAAATAAAAAAATTTTTTGAGTATTTTTTTGATTAAAAATTTTGTTGAAACTTGTGGAAAAATTAACAATTATCATTGTTGATATAACAAATGATTGCACACATGTAAATGAAACAAAGCAAATCAAGTTTTGTGTGTATTCATTATTTGCGTATTTAATAACGAATTGCTCTGTAGCTGAGAGCTAAGAACGTTAGTCTATTAGTCCAGAGGAAGCCGGTTCGATTCCGCCCAAAGACATTTAGGGCCTGTCCGATGATGTCGACAAGTCGATGTCGTTCTCTTATTTGCATTGAAAAGAAAAACAAATTAAAATTTTTTATTATTGTTTTTAATATAAATAAGAGAACGACATCGACTTGCCGATAACGTGGGGCAGGCCCTTAGTGTTTTTTGCAAATAAGCAAAAAGTCACTTCGAAGGTTGTGATTGTGTATAAAAAAATATTGTTAATAGAACAATTCTGACAATTAAAATTTGTTCGGAAAATCAATAATTCACATTGTTGATATAACAACAATCTTAATTGAAATAATTTTGAAATCTACAAAAAAAAATTTTTAGTTTTTTTCTGATTTTCTTTCGTAATTGTACTTACAAAAATCCTTGTAGGTTCAAAATCAATTAATTATTTAATTGATATAACAAAAAAATTAATTGTATTTACAAATCTCGTGTTTTTCTGTTTAAAGCTTCCCACCTTTTGCACATGTGTGAATCGATATAGGAAGTACCGTAATCTTTACGTTAAAGGTATCAGCTGTGTTCAGCACACTGCTACATTTTTGTGCAACATCTTAACTATCTAAAGCTCAGCTTTATTAATATTTTTTGTCCGTTTCTTAGAAAAGGAGCGACAAATTCCACTTAAACGGTAGCGTAGCGGACTGAAATGTCCTTCATAAATATTTGTGATAAAGTTCTACTATAAGTCGGAAAACACACCAAATACCACAAAACGGTTTTGTCTTATACGTCAAACACACTCGCATGATTATAACGAATATCAAAAAAATTTGGTGTGTGTCGTCTCATAAGAACTAATGTTCTGTTGTCGTATAAGTCACAAACAACAGTTTTGGCTTATTCGGTGTGGGTTCAGCCTAAGACTGCAAAAACCGTCAAAGCTACAAACTCAACTTGAATGCCATATATCACTCAAAACCAGAGTTGGAAAATAAACTAAACGAAACGTTTGCTTTCGTTTTGTTTTGTATATTTCAATATGTAAAACAAAAACAACGATAATGATAGCCCAAATTAGTTTTGTATTGTTTGTGGTTGTGTACACTAAATGTACATTAACTTAAATGTACGCAGAATGAGAACAAAACTGAAAAGTTTTAAGAAATTACATTTGCAAACGTTTCCCGATTGATTTGCTCATCAGAGTAGAGAGTATGTTAGTGTATTTATGCTAAATACAATAGCACAATTCACAATCTTGTGCAAATGGTCTTGCATCGTAGCATTTGCAAAATGGTATTGCATATTGATACTCACCACTTAGCAATTGTTAGTGGTGAGTATAAATATACTATAACAGTTTGCAAATGCTACGATGCAAGACCATTTGCACAAGATTGAGAATTGGGCTAATGAACCATTCAACAAAATACATTTCTGCTTCGGTTTCGTTTGCAGTTGTACGATTGAAATGGGATATTAAAGCAAGCGGATGAGTGAAAAGCCAATTGTATTGTTTGCAATCTTTGTCATTGCAAAAGTATCTATTTGTTTTGGTTTTGCTCATGTACGAAACTATTGAAAATATTTTAAAAGTTTGTGGCTTCGGATGAAACGTTTGCGAAAAGTTTTGTTTGTTTGCACACTCTGCTCAAAACTTAAAATATGTTTAGTGGTTAATTTTGTACTTATTTACAATTGGACCTAAAATATTCCGTAAACCCCGATTTAATTAAGCTAATTTATATTCAAAATATGTCTTATGTAAAATTTCGCTTATATGTCTGGCAAAAAATTGGCCCCATCAATGCCATCTACCAGAACCATTCGTGAGAACCTTGTAATTTTGAAAACTATTTATTTTTTTTTTAAGAAATAACACACTTAAGCAATTAATGCCTACCGTTTAATTAATTAACCCCATATTCATAAAAACTTATTAAATTTAATGTGGGTTTAATGTACGAATTTTGTATGGGAAAGCCAGTTTTAATGCATACATTAACTTTAATAATCGTTTATGAATATGGGGATTAATGTTTTACATTCTTTGGGAGAGGGATAGTATAAAGAGAGCAGAATGTGAAGTGAGAGAGAGAGAGAGAGAGAGATAGATAAAAAGCTTAATTCATTTACAACTCTGCTATTGCGCGTTTTTTGTTAAATTTTTATAGCACAGTGTTGCAGCGACTCTGGTGTCAGGTAGAGGCATTGATTTTGTTTAAGCAGTTTAGCCATTATATTAGTTCTTTTATTTCGTCGACGATTCTGCTACAATGCCGACGAAGGAGGGCTTGCCTGAAACTAGTCCTGAAAACTGTACTTTAGCAGCGACGTTAAGGCGATTACGTTTAAAACCTTGCCTTGCCAATCTACCAGTAGCTCTATTTATACTTGTAAAAAGTGAATTTTCACGCAAAATTAAATTTTTTTCTTCTTTCTAAAGCACATAAAATATTTAATTCTGAAAATCTTTTCCTTTTAACTATTATTCTTAAGGATAGGTGGTGTATTACGAACAAAATAAGCTATATATGCACAGAATAAAAATTATCACCCAAAATTTTTCAAACAAAAGTTTGTCTAAAAATAAATTTAATTTTCAGTAAATGTTCTGTCCATAATCTATGAATTGTTTTTTTACTTTTATTTAAAACGCAAACACCAAAACAACAATAAAGACTGTGTCGTAAAAAACCACCCCGATGACGACATACACACAAATAACAACAACAACAATCATATCAAGAGGAATGGAAGTGTACCAAGTTTGTTTACAAAAGATTTTTGAGTGAATCGATTAGTTAAGGTCGTTGCTTTAATTCTCATTCATTTTTTTAAAGTGTTTAAATAAACATTCAGACTTGAACACATTTAACAAAGTGAAATCTCATAAATATTTAATGGATGATGATGATGACAGGGACAAAAAAATTTTTTTTTTATTTTTGTTTGATTAAGTAAATTATTTTGCTTAATAATTGTAAGCATTTTTAGACTAATTGTTTATTAAATTCAGATAGAAATATTGTTTGATATTTTTCAGAAAATCCAGTAAATATTTTTGTTTGATTTAGTAAATTGTTTTGTGTAAAATTTGTAAATATTTTTAGACAAATTGTTTTTAAGATTTAAACAATTTGTTCACTGAAAAAAACTCGTTTTTTTCAATGAAATTGTTGAGGTATTTTTCTCTATATTTACAAAATCGTTTGTAGGTCCGTTCATTGACAAAATATTTAATATTTCATTGAATTCCTTTACAGAAAATGAAATTTAGTTTTTTCTGTTTGTATATCATGAAAATCTATAGCTAAACATTGATTTCATTAACAATAAAGTGAATACAGCCAAATATTTAAAAAGTACTTTCGCTAATTAATTTATTTTTGGTTTGAAAAAAATAGAAATAGAGAACGAAAGGCAAACTTTTTGAGGTTTTAAATTTCTTAGGACTTTTTAGAAAGGAACAATTTTGTGATTTTGCTTGAAAAAGCACTTTTTTCCGATACTAATTTGTGAATAACACCAAAAGCGTTGATCAACTCAAAAAAATATAATATTAAAAAAGTTTGAATTTTGTCATGCATAATTTGCTTTTTTCTTGATCCAAATCGGGCAATCCATTCTCAAATTATGATAGCATGACCGCCCTATTTCGGGAGTCATATTAGTCATGGCCATTAAAAACATTTACACGTGATAGAAAAAACTGAAAATAAATTTTAATTTAGTGCATTAAACAAATTTATATTGCACATACATATTTCTATTTAAAGAACCGAAAAAAATTTGTTTTGCAGACTAGTGTCATCAACGTTGACAGTTCAGTTTAAATTTGCATTTACAATCTAATTTGGTAACAATATTATAAAATTTACCCCATGTCTGATTCTTATTTAGATAAAAAAATGCAAATTAATTCCATTAATCTGTTTTAGAATTTTAAGATTTGCAATTCTTTAAAATTTGTATATTCATCTTTTTTCAGAAATCAATTAATTATTTTTATCACACGATCATAATTAACTTTAAACATACTTAACCCTATACATATACATATACATAAGTGTTGAAATAACCCCATAACAAAGTGCTACATTGACATTTAACATTGTTTTGCATAATAAATTTTACATTTATTATTTTTTATTTATAAATTTTATCTTTAAATATTAAATGCTAAATAGTTTTTCTTGTTGTTCTTGTGGTCTGAAAAATGTATCTTTGTATCTAAATCAAACTGAAACACACGCACAACACACATGAAAGAACATTTCGTTTTGTAACATTTATTTTCTCCATATCGCCGATGAAAAACTATAAACAAATTATCGCAAACATTAAATGTTTAACCCTTTTGAACAAAGCGGTGCCTTATTTGTCAGGCAGGCAGTCTCGTGAAAGCAAAAAAAAAATAAAATAAAACAACCACAATAAATTACATAAATACATCTTTGTGCATTCATTCTCTCCCTACAAAATAATTCGAAGCCGCTGAAATAGAATTTAAAGTGCAATAAATTGAAAATTAAAAATAAATAACGAAAAAAAAAATATATAGAAAACTACAAGGAAATTCAATTGAAAAATTTGTTTTAATTACTGTTTGGAGAAAAAACAAAACAAAATGAAACGAAAGAACGGAGAAATATTATTTAGAAGTGTTTTGATTTATTTATTGTAAAGTCTTTGCATGTCATGTTCCAGAGTTCCAGCGATGCAACGGTTACAAATAAGTTTTTCGTATGTGAATTTCAACTGGCAGCAGCCAGGCAGGCAGGCAATTGCCACCAGAGCGTTATAGCGTACGGTATACAATACGTGCAAACATATTGTACAAATGTTTGTAAGTATCGAGTGTTTGTTTGCAGCGGCAGTAAGAGAAAAAGCAATTGCCATAATCAGAAATTTACAAAAAAAAAAAAATAAATAAAAAATTTATGAAAGAACTGCAAGTGCTTTTAATGTCAACTAATGTTTCAGTCTAGTAGTTCCATAGCAGTAGAGACTTCTTAGGCTTTCTGGTTGTTGCTGTTTGTTGTCATTGAAAGTTTAACAGTGGAGACTGGTCGACAGTAATTGAAATTTTGCAAAGAGCAGCTTCAATCTAATTTGCTGATTATCAAAATATCTTGTTTAGGTTTAACGAAACTGATATTATATGGCACAAGCAATGCTAACGAATTGGACAGTGGCACAAAAAATGCTCTCCATACTGCTAGTTGTCTGATTTTAGTCCACAAACTTTGCTTGGTTCAGCTAAATAGAGAAAACAAAGCCATTTAGTTATTGCACGTTTTCTATGGTCCTTCGAGCCGGATTTTAGTTACCGGTAGTCACAGCCTTTACGACAACTGCAGCCCAAGCGTTAATGTCGCAATGAAGGAAATATCTATTGCGGTGCGGCAAGAACCACAACGCATTATGGATGCTGCCCCCAATTCTTTGGAACCTTGTCATAAATAAAATCCCCTTGAAAATTAATGGAAATTCCACAAAAGTAGTAGCCTATACAGATGACGTAGTCCTCCTTATCAGAGGTAAATATTTGTCAACGATTAGTGAACTCATGAAAGCGGCACATAGCAAACTACTTGAATGGACCAAGGAAAACGGGCTGGATATCAGTTCTAGAAAGACCGAATTGGTGCTGTTTACGAACAATACGAAATTCAGGAATTAAGATCTCAAGAACTCTCAAAAGAGGCATAATACCTCGGCATAGTCCTGGACTTCAAGATCTCGCGGAAAGTTCTATGCACTTTTTATGCTTAGATGGAGACTTAAGCCATATATCCTACATTGAATTCATACGTCAGTGATCTGGCCCATTCTCTCTTACGGAGCGCTAATCTGGAAGAAGGCAGAGGGCAAGAGTAGACTCAGAAAGTCAGGCGATTTAAGGAATGACCGTATTGGACGCAGTACCATTATACAAATTGTAGCACGGCAAGGCCTTGAAAGACAACATGACTATTGTCGTGAACGTTGGCAAACGCTTCTCAGTCAACATACCGCAGAGGGACGACCGGAAGGGAAATTACACAACTCGAAACAAATGTAGGTTCAGTCTTTACGGACGGCTAAAAAGGGAAACTGGTACTGGATCGGTGTTATTCATTGAAACTTTTAACCTTTCGGTCTCGCTCAGTTTATCCGGCACGTCCACCATGTTCCAGGCGGAGATTTATGCCATAACCGAAGCTGAGAAAAAAATTTCCAAGCTCGTCTTGAAGACCATTACTATAGACATTGCATCCTGACAATTAGAGCCCTTAATTCAAAGGTGGTGAAACCGAAGTATGTACTGGCATGCATTAATACTCTGGCTCTGTTGGAACGGCATTATGTCAAGGTAGTTTGGTTTCCAGAGCATGAAGGCATTCATGGAACGAAATGGCTGCTGAATGTTTTGGACGCAGAATACTCACAAAGGGGTATATTCATATACCCATAGTTGAGCTGTCAAATGAGATTAAGGGATAGACGCTAAACAATAAGAAGGAAATCGAGTGGCGTTCACTCAGTAGAGTTATGACTAAGCAGCTCCTAGCACATGAAAAAATGTCTCTTGGGCTCCTGTTTGTAGTTACTATGGACCACTGGACGATCGTACGTACATCGGAATGTCTAGGCTTTAATCATGATGGTCACTACAGGAGCCGAAGAAGACGGAGACGAAGAAGAAGACTCAGCCCAACATATTCTCTGGACAGCTAGCCAATCGTTACCTGCATGACCTGGACTGTCTCAACGATGCACTACGAGCTGGCCTGTTAGGCTTTGTGAAAACTTCTAGGTGGTTCTCAGGGCTGGAATACTAAAGTTTTTTTTTTTGGAATGTGTGCGATATAGATAGTCCTCTGAGCACCACAAGGCGCCTAGTGTCTTCCGAGCGAACTCATCAGAATTCTTGTCCACTTAGACCTCACTGCCAATCACGACCTCTACAATCAACTAGTTTTAATACACTTTTACTTTAATCAATTCGACTGAGGCACCATATAGTTTATCAGCTTTCAGTTCGGCTGAGGTACCCTGTAAGATTTCATTTGATGGATAAGAAATTCCATATTTAATTATCTTGTTTAATTGAGTTTTGCCGAAGTATTCGAAATTCGATGGTTTTCAAAATTGCATAAGACAAGAAAATATTAAATTTCTTAATAGGTACCTCTGGGAATGAAGAAAAATAAACGAACGGTAACACTGGGAATTGTTGTGATAAAACATCAAACTAACATAAATTTAGTAATGATTTAATTCTCGTATTAAAATTTCCGGAAAAGTTTGTATATAAAAATTGAAATTACATTAAACAGAGCCATCTCACACGTGGTGATAAGCAAGATACACAGCGGACAAGAATTCTTATGATGAGATTGTCGTTGATCTCGAAACATCATGATGTCAGTTCTACCTTCCATAAAGTTAGGTGATACCCTAGATCGGACAGGGCGTAATTAATCGTTAATTACGATTGTCCTGTCGCCGTGTCAAACCATGCCGATTGAACTAAGTACGAGGATAGCCCGACTAGAACTACATTTTCCCCCCAAAGTTCTTGTCCTTAAGCTGGCTAGAGCTGGACATTGGCATAGAAGATAAAGAACCGTTCCCTCCTCTTCCGCATCATTACAGCTTCTGCAATAGTCATTGTAGTTTAGTCCCATCCTTATGGCATGGGTTCCAATATTCCATTGCCCTGTGAACACTGTAACTAATAGTTTCGTTCGATCTGAGCAGACCACGAGGCAGGTGCCTTGGTGTACCCACCTGTGTTGTGCCAGTCGGTATGATTCAAGCTGTATCAGTAGTTTACAGTGTGATAGAGGGTTGCCAACGAAGTGGCATATCATTGAGATGCTCAATGTCACGCCCTGTTTGGCAATCCCGTCCACAATATTGTTTCCAGGGCAATCAGAGTTCCGGAATTCAACGTTCGTAAAGTTAAAAAGATGTCTTTGTCTTTTCAGTTGTTATAAATATTTTTGTTATAACAACCATTCCATGAAATTTCAAGTTATTTATATATCAACTGAAATACAGAACAGGATCGATTATAGAAAACATTTATATAATGACCTTATTTAAATTTCCCCCACTGTTTGCTGGAAAAATCAGCAGACATAACATCACCCAGAGTTGGTGTTTAGAAACATTTATTTAATTTTCAGTTTTTTTTGTGCCAAAGACTTAAAAGAGTTTTTTTTTTGCTATTGGCTGGATTGTTTGTATTTTGACCAGGTTTTATAGCTGCAAATATTCTCAGGGTTAATTTCTGATATTCTTTATTTTAGCGCATGATTCTTCTGCTTCTTTAGCTGGTGGTGCTGCTGCTTCTTTAGATTTTTGTTCGTTATGGTCTGCTTAATTTGCCGCCAAAAACTGAAACTTTATTGAAAAAGAGTATAAAACCAAAGCCCGCCGCCAACAAAGTTGACTGCTAGGCAGACGAAAGGACAGACAGACAGTCGGACGGACGGACGGATGAAGCGATTGCAAGCTTAACTCTGGCTTCTTTTTGCGAGTACATATATTTTTACTACTGCTGCAACAGCAACAATAACAACAACAACAACTACTACTACTGCAACTAGTCGTAAAAGTTCTAGTAACTGCATAAATATTTCATTTGCGTGTTTAGAAATCATTTTATAGTCACTGTCTGTCTTAGCATGCAGCCTTAAGGTTTATCAGCGATTCATCAGTTGTTGTTGCGCTTGCTGTTGTTGCTGTTCTTTTAGTTTTTATTTAACCAAAAAGAAGAAGAAGAAGAAGGTTTTATTTAAAGTTTAAACTAAACCGAAAGTATATTCCAAGCACCACTATGACGAGTCAGTCAGCACACATGGATGGGCTTGTTGGCTGGTGTAATGGAAGCACCTAAAAACTAAAAATAAAAAACGACCGACAAAAAATGCACAATAAAAGCTTAAATTTTTTGCATTTCCAAGAGGTTTTCCTTTTTATCTATTTATTATTATTTTATATTTTTATATATCAAACAAGATCCGTTTCAAACTGTTTTATAGTAAAAGAGCAGAATTGTAGAAGAATAAACTTTTTAAACAGAGACAAACAAGTGAGCTGAGTTCCCTCCCAAAGCACTCAAACGTCATCATCGTCAACAGCGTTGTCAACTCAGTGCTTTTCGCACCGTTTTTAGTGCTTTTTCGACGCGAAAAATATTGGAGTTAGTGCTCGGTGCTTTTTTAGTCTAATTTTGGTGCTTTCATTTTTTGAAGGTGGCACTGAACCCAAAATTCAAAAATTAATTTCTTTATCTAAAAAATGTTTTCAAGTGTAAAATTCTTTGCTAAAGCAACTATTTCCTGCACACGTTTTTTTTCAGTTTTACAGAAGAATGAAAAAATTGATTCGAACAATCAGTGGTGCTTCATCTTTTGTTTTGTCTGCCGTTTCTTTTTATGGTTTCTTTTTATAGCCGTCTAAATTGGGCATCTCGGCAATTTTTTGAGAAATGTTCGTCATATTGAAGATTGAATAACTTTAGAGCGCGTCATCGGATATTAAAAAATTTTGTCTCATTCGAAAGGTTTCAGTCTCCTCCTAATAAGTATTGATTAAAAATGACATAGCTTCCCGCTATAAAGTATTCTAAAATGCCAAAGTATCCTGAAAAAGGCACTTGTAATTTTCCTTATTTTTTAACCGGCATCAAAAAGAAGGAGGGAGGTTATGTATTCGTGTGTATTTTTTTAGGTGTTATGTATTGGCATAAATAACTCTGTCTTTTCGATTCAAAGTTCCTTTTTTTCATTTTCAAAGTTCTTTTTTTTTGTTTGAAAGGGTTTGCTTGTTGTTTGGTTCCACAATTTTGTTTTCGAAAATCGATGAAGAAATTCGCTCCCCCAATCAAAACTCTGCCATTTGTAAACCCATTTCTTTTAAAGGGGTTGCCAGCGGGTTTGTTGCATATTTATTTCTAAAAATTGGTTGGAAAATTTGCTCCACCAAGCATAAGTCTGTCATATGTACGGTGACCAACCGTACTCTATTATAGTGAACGGTACACTATTTTAGCCTTTTGTCCATTTTTTTTTTGTACGCTATTTGTACATTTTTTTATACATACCCATTATGTACACTATTTTTTCTCATAAATGTTCACTTTTTTCATTACTTCCAACACATTTAGCAAACAATTTGAAATCAAATTAAGTTATATAAAAACTCTAGCTGGAAACCCAGAGCGTTTGATATTATTACATTCAACAGAGCCACCTGACAAGTGGTGGGTGATAAGCAAAATAAATGTGAGCACTGACGATAGAAGTGTAGCGGCTTCCGTAAGTGGTGCTATTCTGTTCTGCTGTGTACGTTGAAAAATTAAGTTGATGTTAATTTTTCCCTTGATCCTTGGAATATTATTCATGATCAATTCTTTCTCAATATAATGTTACGAACCTTAGCCTAATAATCAATTAGTTTTGTTGTTTTTAATCCATAAAATGTGTACACTATTTTTCCATGGAATTAATGGTCACCATAGTCATATGTGAACCAATTTTCAAAATTCTTTTTGCGAAAATCTATAGGGCAAAAATTGATTATCGCATAATCCTCTATTTATGAACCCATTTTCAAAAAAAAAAAAATTATTTGTTTCAAATGCATTGCTTGCAGTTTGATCCCATAGAAGTGAAAATTGGGCGGACATAGTGGTAGCCCGATATATTAATTATCACATAACTCCGACATTTCTTGGCAGATTTTCAAAATATTTTATTTGAAAGGACATGAAAGGTTTGGTACTACGAAAAATTGCGAGCGGACATCCCATTTGTAGACAAGCACACCATTTGATCTAACACAAAATCGCGTTGGTTTTGTAATCTGTTACATAAGACCTTTGCATTGAAGCCGGGGTTTTTCTTACATATGTAATTACATATATATTTATTACAGAGTTAACTACAACTGACAGGTCTTTATTGTACAAAGTCTTTAAGTAAGAATGATAACAGATTACAGTTACAGTTTTTTCTTTATGATATCCCGCTCATTTCTATGAAAAACCTGTAGCAATAACAATGATGACCATATATAATGAATTAATATCGAATTATATTAAGCTCTAAAAAATAGAAAACTACAAAAATGTCTAAAAAAAAATTTTGCTTTTAGTGGATTTAATTTTTCTAAAACCATTCCTTTTAAATCGGTTTACAAAACTGGCAGGTATATAACAACTTTTTTAAATAAAACTAAAAAATAAATAAAATTCAGTGCTTTTTTCCAAGAATTACTCGTTTTTTAACTTGTTTTAGTGCTTTTTGAAATCTAAAAGTTGACAACGCTGATCGTCAACATCGTCATTTCATAACATTCATTCCCTGATTACTAAGGTCGGTTTTCATAGTCACCGTTTGTGTGCCTGTCTGTCTTCTTGGCAAGGCAGATTTTTTTTGTTGTTGAGTTTTGGTGTGTTTATATTTTTTCAAGTTGCATTTGTGCATTCTTTTTTTTTTGTTGTTGTGTAATTTCAGGGAGGTTGTTAGAAGGTGTTTCTTGGAAACACTATTGTGTGCATCAACATTTTTTAAATGTGCACAAAATGTAAATTGTTATATTTTTATATGAGTTTGTTTGGTAGGTACTATTATTTTTTTTTTCATATTAAAATTACAAGTAAAGCTCACCTATAATAATCGCTTTTGCAGTAAATATTACCGTCGCGCGAATAACATGATGATTCCCGGCCGAGGGGCTGTCGACAGGCATAACATTGCAGACAGCTAGCGTGCCACCGTTTATCCACAGCAGAGAGGTAGAAACGATCCTATTAAAGAATTAAAAAGAAAAATAAACAAAATTATTGTTTGACATGTAAAAGTACAATGAAACCGTTATTTTAATGGGTGTATTTAGTTGTATAAGAAATTACATACATGTTTTTTAATATAAGGGGTATTCACATTGATGTTAATTTGATATATAGAACGAAAATCTTTTCTAAGTTAAATTTATGGAAAAAGTTCTGGTTAGTTTTACTAGACTTCGTTGCCAGAATTTTTAGAGGTAAAATTCAGCAGGAGTAATGAATTTTTCACGAAAGTTCTTCAAATCTCAGAAATCCTTTTTGTGTTAGGTTGCATGGACTGCTTGCATTGTAGCAAGTATACAGAGAAAACAGATTCGTTGATACAACCGAATTTGTTGTCAATCTAATTTTGACCATCATAAAATTCTTATTGAAAAATAAGTTAACTTTACAATAATAAATAAACGCTAATGCGAACGGTTTAATCGGTTAGGTGTATCAATGATAATAAAATTAACCAGTAGTTAGTTGCAACAACCGATAAGAAGTAAAGTAAATTTAGAAAAACAATTTTTTAGTTGCAAATACCAATAATTGGCACTAAAATCCAATTCATAATATTTTATTCAGTTGTGATAATCATATTCGTTACTTAGTTATGATAAGAGCATACGATCGGTTGATCTAATCAATCATATCTTTATTACAATTATGCTCTTATGGTAATGAACATGGATTGTTTTTTAGATTCATAGAAAATTGATAGCGTGAGCTGAAATATTGTCTATTCAACTAATATTTTATTGGCTTAGCCATTTTTCAACGCATCTTTTTTCTGTGTGTACACTCGGAGGCCATTAGGCCCATTGTGGTGGCCAGAGGACTATCTACACTGTACACATTCCTACGACGCTCTAGTATTCCAGCTCCTGATTGCCAGCCACAAAGCCTAACAGCCCAATCAGTGGTGCTTCCCTGAGACAGTGCAGGTCCTGCAGCAAATGATTGTCTAGATGCTTAAACCTACGTTCCTGCAGAGCAGGGCAGTTACAAAGAAGACATTGTATTGACTGTTCTTCTTTGTCGTAGTAGCTTCTGCAGTGACCATTTTTGCTAAAGCCTAGACGTTCCGACATACGACCGAACTTACAGTACCCCATAATGAATCCAACTAGCAGTGAAATCTAACTTATTCAAGTGTTAGGAGCTGCTTGGTCCTAACTCTATTGAGGGCCAAAGATTCTCTACAATTGATAATTGTGGACCAGCCGAATGACGCCTTTCTTAGTGCTCATTATTTAATCTTCTCGACTAAAGGAATATTAACATAATTTTTTTGAATTTTTTACATCCAAGACGAATCTACTCTTGCGCATTCATCAACCATTCGTTTTCCTGAATGTCATCATGCCCTAAAACGCAAACTATCTTGAAATTATGTTGCTCAAGCAGCAGAGTCAGAGTTTGAATGCATGTTAATACACACTTCGATTTCACTACCTTTGAATTAAGAGCCCTAACTGCGGCCAGAACATCTATAAAAATGCCCATAGGACTCTGAGCTGAGCCTGTCAATTCTTTTCGCAGCTTTGGTTATGGCATAAATCAAAAGGTCAAGATCTTCATAGAATACAACCGGTAAAAATTCTGTGTCTATTTTGGCGTCCGTAAAGATCGAAACTGCTTTCTTTCGGGTTACGTAATTTTTCTTCCGTAAGCGTAATTTCAAAAGCTCTGTGCTTAGTAGCACATCTCGTCAATGGAAAATCAGCTGATTTTAAAATGGTTATCAGCTGTGGTAAGGGCAATAAACGACTCCCGCAAAGTATGTCATCAATATACGTTCCTTTCCTTAGAATTCTGGAAGATATAAGGTTGTCTTACACAGAATCTGACGACAATTTGAAAAAATCTGAAAGTTTTCTACGAACAGTAATTAGAGTAATCCTTTCCATCTGAATATATGGTTGAGATTTGCGAAAGTTAAAAGATTTCTAATATTTTCTTCACTGTTATTTAATACAAGAAATGTGTATGTATGTGTATAGCTAAGGAAAATACTTCTAATCTAGTGCCCGACATCTTCCGTTCATTTTGTTTAGATATCTTCAAAAACGGCAGACGGAGACCTTAATTCCTTAATTATTAACCCCCCCATGTGAATACCCCTCATATTTGAATAACAAGAAATTACAAAAAAAACTCACCTGTATTAAACGCCCACAACCCGCACAGGGTGGACTACAATTTGGTTTTGTTTCAGTCGCAGATTCAGGACTACTTGGCGGTCCATACGGTTCTGTTTTAAACGATACGCCCGAATTTGTTTCATCATTATCACCATCCGGACAATCGGTTTGATTACGATTAATGGCATATTTTATCGAAGATTCATCGAATGTTGCCTGTTCAGCAGTTTCATAACTAAAATTACAAGAACTTTAATGATTTGTGTTTTAAAATCACAACTGTTGCAAACAATAAAAGTAAAATGTATTCATTTATTTATTACTATTTTTTTTTTGTTACCTTCTAAATGCCACACTATATGCTGCCGCCGCTGCACTAAACGGTTTTGTACTGTGCTCACAGATATCGGGACACGTTGAGCAGGATCGAAATATAAATTGATTACTGTGATTACTATTGCTATTTGCACCTGCAGCACTGCCACAATGTGCGTTCCCTTGATGTGCTACAGGTGGTGTTGGACTTTTTTCCCTTGCACCTGGCCCAAGAAATCTTGCGCTCTGCTGCTGTTTATGTGTAAGCGGCGAGGAAAATGAAATGAAAAAGAAGAGAATGACAGGGAATAAAGAAAGTTAAACCCATTTTTGTATAACAAATATTTTTAAATTTTAAATAAGTTGAGTGTGTCTTTTTAGTTCAAACATTTGAGGAAAACCAAAAATGTTTGATTTAGGAAAAAATGCTGCAGGTTGAACAATCTTTTTCCACGGAAATAATTAACAATCTTGTGTAATACTCGTAAATAATTGGTAAAAGTGTTGACTTACCAGCCACCAATAAGTTATAGATATTGTAATTCATATTATTTCAAAGAATTGGACATGTGACAATACTCTCAAGGAAGAAGGTGAAGTTGATTAATCCAACCTACATGGGAGAGCATAAAAGCGTTCAAAACAATTGACATACAATTTCCCGCACTGTTATTTGAAAGATAAAATTCTGTTTATGCTATATTCCTCTGTTAATTCATCTTCTTTTACAAACAAAGTTCTTCTAGCCTGTGACTACTGCGGAAACATCACAATTGCATTTCTAATATTCGTATGAATATAAACCTTGCAATATAATATTTTTATTCTCCTAGGCTTGGCTTGAAAAAAGTAATAATAATAATATTAACATTTCATAACAAATATTATCAGTTCGTTCGGCGGAGAGTTTCTGAATGCCTGAATCCCATAAAAAAAAAACAGTGCAAAGAAGAAATTCATGACTGACTGACTGCCAGTTGATAACATTTGTAACCCTAGAAAAACAACAACTAAGAAAACTGACAAACAGACAATATTTTTTTATCAATATAAAACTGCATGTGATGTAAATCATCATCAATATCATCATCATGATGAATGCATCATGTAGCACAACTTTTTTTTGTGCTGCATTACACAAGAGAATTTTCTAAGCAGATTTCAAAATAATCTTGAATGTAGAAAGAAGAAAAAAAAAATAAACATTTAAAATTGTCAGTATTTTCAAGTTTTGATTAAAAAAAACTGAAATGTATGAAAAAACAAGTACAAATAAAATCTGTATTTTATTAAATTTTAATAAACAAGAAACAAAACTTTTTTCTTGCATATAAATTTTTAATTAGACAGTTGTATTTGTACGTACGTTGACATCTACACGAATGAATTGTATGGATTTTCGAAATGGATTATTTTTAGATGTGTTAAAAAGAGAGCACACCGACGGACGGACGGACAAATGTCCCTAAAATTTTTATTTATTTTAAATTTTTTGCACTTGTGTTATGAAAATTTTAAGAATTATTTTTTAAACGAACATGTTTGTTCATATGCAGATTTCCATCCGTATCCTTTGATTTTGAAATGAAAGAAAAAGTGTGTGCTGAAAAGTGTCAACGACAAAAACATGTCAAATCTTGTTTCTTTTATACTAATTAACCTTAAAACCAAAGTGGAAATATGGTGCTGCAATTAAAAATAAATTTATCAAAAGATAAGTTCGCTTTATATTTTTCGAACTTTGAGGATTTATCGCAAAAGAAATTTGTTAACTAACTAATATTTAATTTTATGTATCAAAGCTGACTACTACTTTCAGGCAGGTTCACAAAAAATTGTTTCCAAATCAAATAATTTTTTACTTTTCTATAAGATCGAAACTAGTGAGATGACATAACGTTTCAGAATTCATATCTTGGTCAATTACTGGTCAGAGAGAGAGAGAGAGAGAGAGAGAAAGAGAGCAATTTATTGTAAGATCCCCTTCAATAATTTCATCCAAATTTATAATATAATACGACTACACTCATAGAAAAATGTATATATGTATTTCGAATTGGTGACGCTCTGTCAGCCTAATTTTGACATCAATGTTATAGCAAATGTCATCACGAAAGCAAAAACTGACATCAATCTGATCACAATGAAAAATTTACTCATAGAAATATTTTAAGTATTATCATATGCTATAATATTATAGCATACGATAACACTTAATGCTACATTAATGCTACATTTTGTAAACTATTAACATTCAAAATATGTGTAAAAGAAATGAAATAAATATTGTTCTAATGATTTCAATTTGAATTTGAGTACGAGTTTGATTTTTGTATTTATGATTATGGTTTTTAAAGATATTTTCAAAAAGTAGAACAAACAAATTTTAATAAATTATGTAAAGTGCGACTTTAGCTCGCACACGAAGGGTTCCGCACGAATACACATATATCGCTTTTCGTTTTTGCCCTTATTTCATTTTGGCATTTTTTTAATTTTGCTTTTTCGTTTAATTTTGGTTTTTTTTTATTTTTTAAGTTTTTTTTGTTGGTTTAGCGATTTTTTTTGTATTGGCGCTTTTTTCATTTTGGTGTTTTTTTTGCGATTTTTAATTTTTACAGTTTCTTCGCTTTTTGACGATATATTTAGCTTTAACGATTTATTTTAGTTTTGGCGCTTTTAGTCAGTTTTGGCGCTTTTTAGGTTTTTGGTGATTTTTTAGTTTTAGCGACTTTTTTATTCTTAAATTTTTTCGTTTTGTCGCATTTTTTTGTTTGGGCGCTTTTTTTTTGTTTGGGCGCTTTTTTCGTTTTTGTGATTTTTTTTTCATCATTGGCAATTTTTTTCGTTTTTGACTTTCTTATTTTTAGTTTTAGCGATATTTTTAGGTTTTAGTGCTTTTTTCGTTTTGACAACTTTTTTCGT
The DNA here is from genome assembly GCA_956483635.1 of Panzeria rudis. Classification (NCBI taxonomy): domain Eukaryota; kingdom Metazoa; phylum Arthropoda; class Insecta; order Diptera; family Tachinidae; genus Panzeria; species Panzeria rudis. The sequence continues at coordinate 145,481,450 of OY101450.1, forward strand.
TTATTGCGTTTTTTTAATTTTTTGGTGATCTTTTTAGTTTTGGTGATTATTTGCGCTTTAGCGATTTTTTTTATATTTTTGTGATTTTTTTCTCTAAGCGCTTTTTTAGCGTTTTTTTAAATTTGAAGATTTTAGCTTACTGTATCCAAGATACAGCAAACTGTCTAAATTACATTTACTGATAGAACACCCTTTAGTTTTTATTGTTTTAAATATCGGTGTTAATAGGTGTAGTCTATTCTATAGAGTTCACCAATTAACACTAACTTTGAAAATTTAAAGAGTCTGTATATTTGTTGTTGTAGCGGCCAAAGTTTTACATATTCTGTGAAAATTTCAGGTCTGTAGCTCTTACGGTTTCTGAGAAAACAGCCTGTGAGGGTGCTGTTGGGTGATTAGTTAGCGCGTTTGACTACAAAACCTGAGGTCTTGAGTTCAAGACTAGTTCCAGGCAAGCCAACAACATCATGCATTTTTCTCATGTGCATTGGTGTGTTATGATGTTGGTTGTTGTTGGACTGTTAAAGTGATGAAGGCATAGCACTGATCACTTTGGCAGTACCGGCAGCGATTAATACTAACATATCCTAATGCACTTCACAACGTCGGCGCAGTAAAAGAACTAATAAAGTGGCTACACAGCTTAAACATCTCCGATGCCTCTACTTGACACCAGAGGGGCTTGCAACACTGCTCTACATAAAACGCGCAATAGCAGGGTTGTAAATGAATTAAGCTATCTATCTCTCTCCCACTTCACCACCTGTTCTCTCTACACTATCCCTTTCCCAAAGAAGGAAACACATTAATTAATTAAATGGTAGGCATTAATTGCCTGATTGTGTTACTTCTCTTAAAAAAAATACAGACGGACGAACAGACAGACGGACAGCATAGCGAAAACAATAGGGTTCCTTTACACTTTTGGTGTACGGAACCTTAAAAATGAACACGAATAAAAATAAACCAGCGGTAACACTGAGATTTCTTATGATAAAACATCAAATTAACATCATTTAATTTAATTCTCGTATTAAATTTTCAGGAAAAGTTTTTATATATACTATATATCAGCGACTGAAACCGAACACGTACCTGAACCCAAACGGGTTCGGGTTTGCTGTTTATGAAGACTTCGAACCCGAACCCGTTGAACCCTAAAATTCTGCAAGGTTCGGGTTAAAAATATAAAAAATAGAGAAATATTTAATAGAAGAATAATAAAAATATTACATTTCTTGCATGCAAAAAAAAACAAAATCAAAATAAAATAACGACCAAGGCAAATTCATACCAGGTGGCAGCACCCCGATACCTGACTATTTTTTGCAATCTTTAAAAGTGCCGAATGGTTAAAAAAATTTTTCCATTTTCTTGTTTTGGGTGTTTCTAATAATTTTTAATTTAAAGTAAATTTTCTTGTTTCAATGCGGTACGTACGTTACAAAGCTGAAACAATTTTCTTTGAAAGCTAAATAAATTAAGTTTAATTAAATTAAAAAAATAATATATTGTTTAAACGTATAAACGTGAATGTAAAATTGATTTATGTATTTTTTTATTAACAAAATAATTGCGCGTGTTTAACTTTTGGTTTTAAACCGGAATCCAAACCCTGAACCGAACCCGAACCTGAACTTTTTATTTTGATTAGCCCGAACCCGAACGTGAAACCATTTTTTTCGTCGTTTTAGTCCCTGCTATATATAAGAGCTCAAAGCATGTTTTAGTAATAAAAATAATAATTTCTGTCATACATTAATGCTTTCAAAGTTTATTCCCAGCTAACATTTTGTATCATAATCGAATCTTTTGAGAATCAGCTTTACGGACAAAATAGCCGTATATGAGCTCATTTTTTGATCATAAATGATTCCCTCGTTGTAAAAAATGGTACTCTACAGGTGAATCATTCCAAAGAATCATTTATGATACGATTTGCTGATTAATTTTTGAGCCATTTCCTTGTAGTATTTATATATATATATATATATATATATATATATATATATATATATATATATATATATATATATATATATATATATATATATATATATATATATATATATATATATATATATATATATATATATATATATATATATATATATATATATATATATATATATATATATATATATATATATATATATATATATATATATAAGATGGTAGAGGTTAAATTTTGAAAATAAAATGTTTGTATTAAACAAAAAGTTGGTATAAAAGGGTTAACAAAAGCAAACAAGAGAAAATAAATATGATGTTTACATTTGTAAATTTTATATTAATATTTAAGGAAATTTCTTGAACATGTTTAACGCGAAAATAAGTTGCAGATTTTCACTGGAAGTATACTGTTGGATAAGGCTAATTCATAGAACTGGACTACGCAAGACACTAAAATTTGATACACAGGTAGGGCCTGATGCGCAATTAACGGGAAAAAATGTAAAGCGGCCACTTTTGATCTGGGGGGACTAAGGCGTTCCTTATTTTTATGGGACACTTCCATCATAGCTAGAAAGCTGAAATTTGTTACACAGGTAGGTAGGTCTTGATGGGAAAGTACTAAGAAAATTTACAAAATAGAAAATTTTCATTTGGGCCTTATTACATGGGGCACTTATTGTACCAAATAAAAGCTTAGAAAAAAGAACTGAGATCCACACAACAACATAAATGTGAAAATAAGGCCAAGTTCCTATCCAAAAATTTTAGCCATAAAAAGTACTGAGATCAAAATAAGGACCAAGTGCTTGATATGTACAATACGATCTCATTTCTTTAAATCAAGCTCTTGACGCCCAATTTAAGAACGCACTAAGAACAATTTGAAAGCTTCGTTCTAGAAACTCATTGAGTTTTTAATAATAGAGTGTTTAGCAATTTTTATTCTAAATACTTACCCAATGCATCACAGGGCGCTCTTCGGTGCAGACGCCCATGTGCGCCTTTTGAGATATCACGAGGATTGGTTCCAACGATGCTTATTTGGCAGTGCGGCGGCAGGATGTTGTATTTTATGCTGACGTATTTTGGAAATTTTTCCCTTTTCAAATTCAAATATCACATTTACAACAAAAACAATGACTGACGGTTTTACTTGTGTGTTTATTCAAAATTTAAACACACAAAATTTAGAAAACGAATTTTAACAAATTGATTTCTTTTTTGGACAAACACTTTTATTTCTATTTATATTTTTATGTTTAAGTTTAGCACCACTGTATTAAAAAGAAAAGAAATTTTCAAGAGAATTATTTTTTAATTTATTTATTTATTAGCTTTTTTTTTATTTAAATATTTCACAACTTAATCATTGGGTCCTTTAAAGGCTGATATTGCTTTAGTTTGAAAATTAGACCGGAAGCTTGCAAAACAGTGGATAATTCACACATTATCGGATTGATTCTTTTTTTGTTGTTTTTTTTTGTCACACATAAATTTAGTACTGGGGATTGTGGGTCCCACACAGAGTTTCTGTTTGTTTATTTTGTTTATATGCAGCGCCAGCAGGTATTTAATAAATTCACACAAAAATATTTAAAAACTACCACCAAAAAAAAACTGAAAGCAAAACGACCTTCCCAAAATTGTTAAGAAAACAAAATTAAGAATTAAGAAAATCTAAAGCCTTTTGTCTGATCTTAAAGCATGATCTCTTAAATGAAGAACAAAAAGAAAAAATAGGAGCGAACAGTTTAAGGCAGCCAGGCATCTACCACAGCAGCAGCATTAACCACCGAAAGCAACCACCACCACATCACATCACATCACCAACCAACAAACCACATTTTTATGGCAACGAGTTTGCTTATGAGTTTTGAATTTGGAGTTTTTAGTTGTTAGTTTGAAACTTTTTACATTTTATTTTATTCGGGTTTTTGGTCAGATGATGACTGACTCTGTGTGTTTGTGACTCTGAGTTGAGCTCTTCGTCCACATGATATGAAACCGGCCAGAGTGGAGTGAGTGTCTTAATGTAGTTGTTGTTTTTTGTACATGTAAAGTGTCCAAAATGTTGACAATTTTTAACTTAATTTATGACATTAATTTAGAGACGACTGTTAAAAAAAAATATACGGGGAAGGAAAAAAAGAGAAGCAGCCAAACTAACTTATGAAAAGTAGCTGAAAATGAACAAATTAAAAAAAAGAGATGAAATAAAAATTCGAAAAAGATGAAAAAACAACAATTTGAAAACATTGCTTTTGACCCTCCTCGTTAGAACATGCAATAAAAAGATGCAAAACGTTGATAAGAAATCTTTTGAACTTAGAAAAGACACATTTTAAAGGCAACCATTTGGAATTCTATACAGCATTTTATTACCTACACTGTGGGCCATTAAATTAAGGGTGCTGTAACAAAACAAATGTAATGAATGGTTTTTTTGATAAACGAGAATATTTATGAAAAAATTTCAGATTTAATTTAAATAGTGGAGAAAATCACTGGTGTAGATAGACCATTCTTATGAAGGATGAAAAGGACGGAGAGACTTCTGATAAAAGATTGTGGCATGATGTAACTAACCCAGATTGAAATTGGAGCCACTGACGAAAAAAAGCTAAAAAAAATTCCTTTGATTTTTTGTACAAAAAAGTAAAATGATATTTGAAAATCAAAATTTTGTATACATCTTCATGACCTACTTAATTTTATAGTAATTTACCAATTTTTCCTTAAAGAAATGCAACTCTGCTTAATCAAAAAAAAATCAGAAGAATTTAGAAGATCGTGAGGGAACCAAAAAAAATAAAATAGATTCCATTCTGGCGATATTCTGGTCGGCAGTCCGACGATATTTTGCGTTATATAAAAAATATAAATGAGTGATTCTCATTCTAAACGTACATTTTGTGTTTTTTTTTACCAATGCAACTATGCATATGAGAAGATAGGGTTCATATTATAGTTTTCGACTCATTCAATGGATCCTGAAATAATATTGTATTTATCGATTTTTTAAAATTTTTTCTTTATTAAGCTTAACATTTGCTTTCGTGGTTGTTCTGCGAATGATTTTTGAGAAAATATTACACCACAAAAAATTAGTATAGGGTTTGAAAGCGCTATATATCTACTCTCTAAAAACAAAAAATTATAATAGTCGCAGGACGAAATTAAAAGTTATGATCCCTTTAACAATTTTGACTTGGGTTCACATGGAAAAATAACAAATTTGTATATTTTAAAATAATTATTTACAAACATTTATACATAAGCGCAAAGTAGGCTAACTCTTCTTTCAAATAAGACCAATTTTAATCAAACCGACCAACAATGTTAAAAATTATGTCAATTTCAAATAATTATTCGCATCAATATACGACCTACCTAATACATTCTTCGAAAATATAACAACCCACAGTGTTCTAGCACACTTTTTTTTTTAAACAATTAAAAAATTTTAAACAGATAATTTTTCTATATCGTTTTTACCTTTCCGCTGGTGTTAACTTTTTTTGCCGTCCTAAAATTTATAGATAAATTCTACTTAAGAATATTCTTAACGTAACGTTCAATACATTTTTATACGAATTCAATATTTTTTTTAGACACATACTATATTTTCAATTTAAAATAATTTAGACATCTAATCTTCGATGTATTTTACCATAAGCTCCTTATTTATTCATTAAAAATTTCAATTAAATTAAAAAATATGGATAACACTCAATACATTTTGTTTGCATATAATACTTTTGCAATATAATACTTTTTAATACAGTTCACAAAACTTTTGAATATTTAGAAGAAGAAACCTATACTGTTATTTTAGCGTATGTTGTTAATACAATTTTAATAATTAAACTGAGTAATGAAGGGTATTAAAAAAGCGTAACGGCCAACACACAAGACTGCGCTCAACAATTAATTAAAAAAAAATTATAATTTCTAATTATTTTCAAAAACTTTGATGTGTGAAATAAGAGCAGCAAATGCAAATATTCTAAGATTGTTATAAATTAAATCACCTTTTTGAAAAAATTCATAGTTTCTTAATGTGAAAAATCAACAGCATGCATTACGGACACGCCATTTTGTATGAAGAGAGTATAAACAGTATTTCCGTTCTTCGTTTTTAACAAATAATGGACAGTCTTACACAAGACAAAAAAACTTATGTACATTTATTTATAATCTATTAAATCATGATAAAGCAGTTTTAATTTTAAAATTTATGCGATTTTATGAATTATTTTACCATACTTTTAACGGACACGAAAAAAGCATTTGAAATGAGAATCACCCACAACTATATACACAGAAAAAATTATCACCAAAAAATTTTCAAACAAAAGTTTGTCTAAAAATAAATTTTGCTTTCAGTAAATGTTCTGTCCATAATCTATGAATTGTTTGTTTGACTTTTATTTAGAACGCAAACACCAAAAACAACAATAAAAACTGTGTCGTAAAAAAACCACCCCGATGATGACATACATATAAATAACAACAACAACAATCATAACAAGAAGGAGAAGAATGCAATTGTACCAAGTTTGTTTACAAAAGATTTTTGAGTGAATCGATTAGTCAATGTGGTTGCATTAATTCTCATTCATTTTTTTAGAGTATTAAGATAAACATTCATTCTTGAACACATTTAACAAAGTGAAATCTCCTAAATGGTTAATGGATGATGATGATGACACAGAGAAAAATTTCGTTTGTATTTTTGTTTGATTAAGTAAATTATTTTGCTTAATAATTGTTAGCATTTTTAGACTAATTGTTTATTAAATTCAGACAGAAATATTGTTTGATATTTTTCAGAAAATACAGTAAATATTTTTTTGGTTTGATTTAGTAAATTGTTTTGTCAACAATTTGGAAATATATTTAGACAAATTTTTTTATAGATTTAAACAATTTGTTCACTGAAAAAAGCACGTTTTTTTTCAATGAAATTGTTGAGGTATTTTTGTCTATTAGTGAATTTACATTATGATTTTTTTTCATGAAATTTTGTTATGTTGTAAAGTTATGTTGTAAAGTTGCTACGTATTTCACCGTTGCTACGTATTTCACCGTCTGCTTAAACGTTGAAACTTTCAAGCAATCGTCTTGAAATTTTTTTGATAGTTCTCTTTTGAAATGAACGTATATTTTTAATTAAATATAGAAAAAAAACAAACACAAAACACTGTTTAAAAATATAAAATTTAAACAATTTTATAATATAACCGTTAACGAAAGAAATGAAGAGGAAGCAAGTGTCAAAAAAATCCCCTGAAAATTGAAGTCATGCCATTTTTCCTACCCCGCTTGCTTCTCTACACCTCCTGCATATAAAACAAAACTTCATGCAACTGATTTCATGAAAAATTTCATAATGTAAATTCAGTCTATATTTACAAATTCGTTTGTAGGTCCGTTCATAGACAAAATATTTACTATTTCATTGAATTCCTTTATAGAAAATGAGTTTAGTTTTTTCTGTGTATAAATAGGACACACAATTTTGATGAAACATATATGGTTTAAAAAGAATTTTTCGCTAGATATGCACAATATATTTTTTTGCCTAAAAAACGGTTGCAAACAAACCCGTTTACGGATCAAGTCGCCGAATTTCAACCACTAGGCGGGATCCTAGTATATTTAAACTTGCATTGGTTGCAATAGGAATTGTAATTACCCATTGAACATTTTTTGCCGATATGTCCGACGTGAGAAAACAATCTGAGAGTTTCACTATTGTAGTGAAAGAGTCTCACTATTGTAGTTGCGCCGATATAGGAAAATTAAAAATTATTTTGTATGAGGGCTTTAAAATTTTTCTTCAAAGTTCACTTTATTATAAAAGCAACCCACGTCAAATTTAGAGGGCTCACTATTGTAGTTGTAAAGATATCGCAAAATTGATAACTACTTTGTATGAGGATACCAGTCTCTCTCTCTCTCCTATACCATAAATATTTTGCTTGGAAATGCACCAGTTTCCTTCTTCTATGCCTCTTAAATGTTGGTGGATATTGCACTCAATTTTCGGTCCCCTTTAAGGGCTTCTTGCTGTACTTTGGGCCTTCGCACGTGTCTGGCAATATTGAATGTCTATTTTTAACAATATTTTATACAATTTATGTAAAATAACTTTGCTGGGTCTGTTTTTTTGCATCTTTAGTATCTCCCAACTTCAAAAGGCCCCCGGTTTCAAGGAACAGAGTGTCCATACCCTCTCAACTACATATAAGACTACCACTCTTCAAAACTTCAGCTTTGCTAATATGACGTAGGTCTGGTTATTCTACCCTCTTGCACTATATCAACGCTAGTTACCAAAAATTTTCAAACAAAAGTTTGTCCAAAATAAAATTTCATTTTCAGTAAATGTTTTTTTACTGAATCAGTGAATTTTTGTTTGACTTTTATTTAGAACGCTAAAACTAAAAACAACAAAACTCAGTTTTTATGCGGTAAAAAAAACGACATACAGATAAATAGCAACATCAACGATAGCAAAAGGAGTGCGAGGTCAGCATTCATACATTTAGTTAGTATCAAACGTATGTATGTATATTGTAACAAGTTTATTTACTGAAGATTTCTGAGTGAATCAATGTGTTGTACACTGTAAACATCAGCACCCTTTTTAATGTTGCTGCGATAATTCTCATGCATTTTTTTAGAGTCTTTATACACAGAAAAAATATCATCAAACTGCAAATGACAATGCAAATTGTTAATATGTATAATTAGTTAATATAACAAACTAAGTTGTTGATACGACAAACACAAAAATTTTTTCAACACACTGAACTACACAAATTATTTGCTATGTATGCCGCAAAAATGCAACAACTTTTGAATATTTTTTTACTAAAAATGCCAACTAAAGTTTTTGTTGAAACTTGTGAAAAAATTAACAATCAATATTGTTGATATAACAAATGAATGCACACACGTAAATGAAACAAAGCAAATCAAGTTTTATATGTATTCATTCTTTGCGTATTTAATAACGAATTGCTCTGTAGCAGAGAGGTAAGAGCGTTAGTCCATTTAGTTAGTCCAGATGTCGCCGGTTCGATTTCGCCCAAAGATATTTAGTGTTTTTCGCAGACAAGCAACAAGTCGCTTCGAGGGCTGCGATTGTGTATAATAAAATATTGTTAATACAACAATATTGATAATAAAATTTTTTTTCGGAAAATCCACAATGTGAATTGTTGATATAACAATAATCTTAATTAAAATAATTTTGAAATGTACAAAAAAAAAATTGCAAAAAATTTTTTTTTGTCAACAAATTCTTTGTTTAATTAAAAATATTTTTCTTATATTCTTTTAACTTAAAATTTCGTAATTGTATTTAAAAAAAATCATTGTAGGCTCAAAATCAATTAATTTTTTAATTGATATAACAAAAAAATAAATTTTCTTTACAAATCTTTTTTTTCTGTGTATAAACATACACATTTAAAAAAGTGAAATTTCATTCATACGAATTTCTACAGATTAAAACGAAAAGTTTGCCTAATATATTACAAAAAACATCAGAAAACGCTATTGTTAGCTTCAATTATTGTTATTATTTAAAACTTAAAAATGTTTTCAAAAACAATTTCTTACTGACTAAAGCAAAAAGTTTGTTTGATATATGTATATGTATTAAAGAAAATTCATAAAATATTGTTGTTCGATTCAGTAAACTTTTTTGTTTCATATTTCAAAATATTTTTAAGCAAATTGTTTTACAGATTCAGACAAAAACGATGTGTAATAATTTTCAAAAAATAAGAAACCATTTATTTGTTTTGGTAAAACAATTTGTTGAAAAAAATTGGTTTTTTAATGAAATTGTTGTCTGTACTTATAAATTTGTTTGCAGGTTTCTAAATCAAATAGGTATTTATTAATTTATTGAATTTCTTTACTGAAAATGAAAATTATTTTTTTCTGTGATATTTCTTAACAATAAAATTTATAAAAAAATTTTATAATAATTTAATTTTGTGCTTTAAATATCTTGACATTTTACTTTTTATACTTTTATAACTTTTCATTTAATGTAAACATCAGCAACATTTTTGTTATTTAAAAAAGTTGTGCAATTTGCAACCAATCGTCGGCGTTGTATGACAACAGATTTTAAAATATTTTAAAAATGTCGTTAGAAATTAGTATGAAAAATACTTGAACGACACTTACAACTTTGTTTCCTATGTTTTCGAAATGTCGTATGAAGACAAGATAAAGTTAAAACGATAGATTTTTCTTGAAATATTTTTAAATAATATTTTTCATTTACTGAGTTAACTCTTCAGAAAACTATAAATATTGATTTGACTACAATCATATACACAATTAACCAGCATTAGCTCAACACTAAAAACGAGAGGAAAGCATATTTTAAAACAAACATTATTTAATAGCTTCTTAGTCATATTTTGATTACACATAAAAATGTAAAATGTTTTTAAATGCCATAAAACTTTGGTTGTGGTAAGAAATTTTTTACAAATTTTTTATATTCAAGTTTTTATAGGAATCATACACGTAAAGATCAAAGAAGAACAAGATATTTTCAAAATATATTTAAAAATAATTTTTATTTGTAACAATCATATATTGTTGCAGAGAACATAATATAGTTAGTGTAACCATTTCATGATCATTCTGTTTCTCAACTTGCAGCTTTATATTTTGCAAACAAACGCTTTTTGGATTACAAAACTTGAATCTAGCATCTAATCAATACTCACTGCCCCTAAGCAATTAATAGGAAGTGTACGCTGCTAACAAGAAATGTGTGCTTGTGTGTCAGCCAGCCACTAAATATAAGAGGGCAGTTTAATGTAAACGATAATAAATAAAATATATATATAAAAAAACAAAAAGAAAAAAAACTGATTAATGTTAGAGATAAAATACGTACAACTATGACTACTACTTCTAAAACTTCTACAACAATTTCTGTTAATACTTCTTAAATAAACTATTAACTCTGTTTTAAATAAATTAAAACGATCTAAAACGTTTGATGTTAGGTAGTAAGAAAAGAAACACACAAACAAACATCTTCATTCTGATGATGCACGTTACATTCTAACAGAAAACTATTAAATTAAAATGCAAGTTACATTAACAAGAAAAATTCTTTTAAACGTTTTATCATGCTTTTCTTTATCGGGAATATAAATTTCAAAATAATAGTATTTTCGCCAATGTGGGCGTAATAGACGTGACATTAACAATTCATAATTTTAACATGACATTATCAAATTCTGAATTGCTACAACAATGTACAATAATTTATATGTCTACAATACGAAATGTGAAAGATTTTGATTTGTTCCAAGTCTAGTTAATTTGCATAACAGCAAATGACAGATTGTTCTGAGATGCCATAAATCAAACGTTAAAAAGATTATAAATATTTAGTTTTAATAAATATTTAATACACGGAACAAGTTAGTGGAAAACTTAAAAAAAAACATGAAAAACTTTGCTGATTTATCGATATAATGCCTTCACGAAGGAAGTCCTTGCGACTGCTGCAACAACTAAAATTAAATTCAATGAATTTAATTTTATGAAATCTGGCGACAATTAGAATTTAATTTTATTCCAAAAAATAAAAGTTTCTATTGAATGCGCGAAAAACGCAGTTTTAACAAATTTTTTTTTATCTAATTAAGAAAATTTCAGGTTTTTAAATTTTACAGGAGAGAGAAAAACCTAAATAAAATACTTCGTCACAGAAGTAAAGCCGATTTATTTTCGTTTTTAATTTGGCTGATTTTTATGATAAAGGTTTGTGGGGACATGCGTTTCGATATAATACGCAAATTTTTTGTTGGTTACGTGGTTTTGCAAAATAGTTTACTTAATAAAACAAAAATATTTACTCGATTTTTTGTAATATATCAAACAAAATTTTTGTCTAGGTCATCATCATGATCATCCAATAAGAATTTATGAAATTTCACTTTGTTAAATATGATCAAGTGTTAACGTTTATGTAAAGACTCTAAAAAAATGAATGAGAATTAACGCAACGACATAAACGAATTGGTTCACTCAAAAATTTTCAGTAAACAAACTTGGTACAATCGCATTACTTTTGCTATCACTGTTGTTGTTGTTGTTGTTATATGTGTGTATGTCGTTATCGGTGTTTTTTTAAGACACAGTTTTTCTTGTTGTTTTTGATGTTTGCGTCCTAAATAAGAGTCAAAAAAACAATTCATTGAATTATGTAAAGAACATTTACTGGATATGAAATTTATTTTTAGACAAACTTTTGTTTGAAAAGTTTTTGGTGAATTTTTTTTGTGTGTACGTTTGATACTAATTGTATGAATTTCGAAATTGCATTCCTCTTGCTATCATTGTTGTTGTTGTTGTTATTTATGTGTATGTCGCCATGGTGGTTGTTTTTTTACGACACAGAAAACTGGTTGTTATTTTTGGTGTTTGCGTTCTAAATAAAAGTCAAACAAAAAATTCACTGATTTAGTAAAGAACATTTACTGAAAATGAAATTTTATTTTAGACAATCTTTTGTTTGAAAAATTCTTTTTGATAATTTTTTTGTGATAATTTGGTTTTGGTAAGCTAATTTTCTAGATCAACACCTCGTGCTTTTTAGATTTTTGTTTATATTTTTATGGTGTTGTATTTTAAATACTTAAAATTTTAGACGAAAGGAAATTTTTAAAGAAAGAATAAGATTTTCTCTTTTTATTTTAAACAATATCGCAGCACTGGTATTAATTAGTAAGGCGAGATGAGAGCTTAAGCTTTTGAAAGCTAAGTATACCATTTTGTAAAATTTAAGAGAGCAAATATTCCGTTTCGGCTCCCCTGGATCCATGCCTTTATTAGTAAACGATTTATAACGATAAATTGTTAAAGTCGGCGAGTTAAAATCCCACAACTGCATAACAAATATCTCAAAATAATAAAGAATCCTACGAAAAAGTTTAATAAAATCGAAAAAGAAACTTTTAATTTGTTGAAAATCGTTAAAATTATAAATTTAAAAAATTTAAAACAACGAAAAATATAATTCTGACAGATAAACAATTTTTCTTTAATACTACTTTACTTTAACTGAAAGTGAGCTATAAGTTAAAGGTAAGTTCATCCTACCTAGTATCTTAAATTAAATTTGTTACAATAATAAACTGTTTATCCGTCCGACAAAATCCTGCCTTTAGCTATTGTCAAGTTGTAAAAATGGCCCCAAGTCGATTAAAAAACTAATTTGTAATATTAAAATTGAGCTTATCGATCATTTGAGTGTTTGCTCATGTTGGAATAATGGCTAATTCTCGTATTCTATTTTCATTCAAGATTTGTGTAAATAAGACTTGAATTTACAACAACCAGAATCAACTACATAAGAAGTAGTAAAATACTTGAAATAAACATGGCCTCTATTGAGAGGAGGTTGCGACTTCCGAAAACATTATATTCTTTCGTGCCATAACTTGTTCCTTGGAAGATTGTCTCATGTCCATTCTGAATAAAATGTTACGAGCCTTAGCCTAGTAAAGAATATTTTTCGCTTAAAAAAAGGTGGCATGTCATAATGTCCAGTGACATAGTGTCCATGGACATTATGACACTTTTTAAAGTCTCATAATGTCCATGGTCTTTATGCAGGAAATCCTCAATAAGCGAACACGGTTTTCTAAATACCTCAAAGCAGTAAATCCTTGCGCCAATACAGTTATGTTCATTGAAGAAACATTTTCTTCTCTAAGGTATTTCCAAGTCCCGAGGAATTTGTCCCGAGGTATGTATATGGAAAACCGGCCACGCTCACTAAAGAATTTCTGAAAAAAATTTTGTTAAATCTCATGAGCCCATAAAAAAATTTTGAAGTCGGTTTTGAAATACCTCAGTTGAGAAAATTCTTAAGCCCGACCGAAGGCCGGCAATACCGCAAATCTTCAGCAAGCGAAGCCGGTTTTGGAAGTACCTTATAGAAGAAAATCGCTAAGCACGGCCGAAGGCCGGCAATGCAATAAACCCTAAGCAAGCGAATCGGGTTTTTGAAATACCTTAAATGAGAAAATTCTTAATACCGGCCGAAGGCTGGCACCGCAAAAACCCTCAGTTAGCGAAGCCGCCTTTGGAAATATCTCAGAGAAGAAAATCCTTAAGCCCGGCCAAAGGTTGGGAATATCGGAAATACATAAATCTCCAGTAAGCAAAGCAGGTTTTGGAGAAAACTCTTAAGGCCGTCTTCGTTTTCTAAGGGTTTTTGGAATTGCCTGCCTTTGGCCGGGCTTAAGGAATTTGTCCTCTGAGGTATTTAGAAAACAGTCTATATGTCACTAAAGATTTGTTAAAAAAAATTTTTTATGTCATAAGTCCAGAAAGAGTTCTGGTCTTATTTCATATTTTTGGGCTTTATTGCATTAGGACTTATTTCTTTTTTTTTTGTGTGAGAGTTATTTCATTATGAAGCAAGTTCCAAAAATTGGAACTTAATTCATTTGAGGTTTGGGAATAATTTAATTTTCTTTGGATTTATTTCATTAAATTTGTTTGGACTTATTTAATTTTTTAAGGTCCTATTTCATTGGGAGTTATTTCATTGGCCGTTATTTCATACAACCGCTTAAAGTATGTGGACTTAAAGAACTATCTGGAAATTAAATGAAAATTGTAAAAAATTTTGCTATTATTGCTAAAGGATCTCGGCTTAATGATTTCTTCATCTTGGTATATCGAAAAGCGGCTTCGCTGAGTAAAGACTTTTGCGTAGTCGGCCTTCGCACGGGCTTAAGGGTTTTCTCCTTTCACTTCTCGCTGAGTAAAGACTTTTGCGTAGCCGGCCTTTGGCAGGGATTAAGGATTTGCTAAGCTGAAAATCTTAGCTCAGCAAAGCATAATATCCATTACGACACTTTTGAAAGTGTCATAATGTCCGTGGACGTTATGACACTTTTGGAGTGACATAATGTCCATGGACATTATGTGACTAGACATTATGACATGCCACCAAAAAAAAAACAAAGTTGTCTAAAATGATTTTAAATGGTCGACATCAGAACAAATATGCTTAATCCTGACTAGAAATTTTCTTGCAAACCCATTTGGGACCCAACTGGGATCCCAATTGGGATGTAACGCAGAAATATGTGTGGGACCTGAGTGGTTTCCTGTTGGGAAATATCGAAAACTCGCAAAAATTTGCTCAAATCGGATAAATGGCATAATCTAATATTGATTAAAAATCAGTCGCCTCTATCGAAGATGACAAATCTGTGTTAGATTTTCCCAACAAGTTCCCAGTTGGGAAGAACTTATTTTAAATTACTAATTTGTAGATCGGCTATTGCAATGGGATAAAATTTTTGAGTTTGCCACATGCGTTCCCAAGTGGGCCCCAATATGTGCGTTATGAAAATTTCTAGTCGGGATATAGCCTTTAAGGAAATTATCAAAAGGGGTTATATGAGGAGAAAATGAGGCTATTGGTAAGGACCATCACGGGGAAATTATGTGTCTGCAAAATTCTTTACAGACTGTGTGATTAGTTTTCTTAAAATAGCTGATTAATTTGTAGATCTTGTGCCGGACGAGGTACTTTTTGACCGACGTAAGAACCTTCTGCATATAACGAAATTGAAAATAGTACCTTCTCATACACAGAAAAACTAAAATGGGATTGTAAAGACTAACTGCCGTTCATAAAAAATAATGTAGGCTTAAAGTGTACATTAAAACACAATTTCTATACATTTTTTTTACTAAAGCACACTTGAACTCCACAGTAATTCCTTATGAATATAGATGCCAGTAAAATTACAGGTTCAATTATTTGTTTTGTTGAAGTTTAAACAACGACGAAAGTTGTATATTTAATTATTAAAATTCTAAGTTTAAATTTATCAAAATTTGTAAAACTTGTTAGAAGATTTCGTTTTCGATCACATGAGAAATTGTTTCAATTACTAGAATAATAATTTTTTGTTTACTGTTTTGTTCAACTACACAAAAAATTGGAAAAACTGTTTGATGGCTTTTTTATCACATAGATAATTGATTCAATTACAAAATTAATTGAAAGCTATTTTAATTTTTAGCCCCTGACTAGAGCCTAAACGGCTGGACCGATTTTGATTTAGTTTGTTGCGTTGGAGAGGTGACTTGATCGAGAAAGTTCTTGTCTATGTTTGAATCGGTCCAGCCGTTTAGAAGTTATCACCTCTTTTCTGGACATTTTCTCCTGAATCTGTGCGCCTGTGGCACTGTAGCTCCCAAACGGCTAGACCGATTTTAATTTAGTTTCTTTTGTTTGAAAGGTGACTTGATCTAAAATCTTCTCACCTGTATTGGAAAAAATTGGTTCAGAAGTTTTGAAGTTATCATCCATTTTCTTCGGGGGTTTTTAAAATTTGTAATTTAATGGTATAGATAAACTGCTTTTATTAAAATTTTTTGACGAACAATTTTTTCTGTATGTAATTGATCATGCAATTTTTGCCGTAGGTGGAATTTCAACACTAAAATTAATTGATTGCATCTGCAGTTTTTGTAATTGAAATCGTATTTAATTGTTTTCTTCTGTGTGGTGATTCACTTACGTATAAGTAGCGAACTGACTTGATAGAACAAGCTCAGCGGAAGTATTTTAATACGATATTCGGGAAGTTTTTTTTACGCCTAATAGATGTGGCGCTGTCGCAATTGTGTGAACCCTAACTTTACTTACTGCCTGTTCGCCGATGTCGAAGGAGTTCTTTCTTTCGCACAAATTACATTTAAAGCAAAAACATTCAAAAATTTTGTTATTGTTTTAAATGTAATTGTGCGAAAGAAAGAACTCCTTCGACATCGGCGAACAGGCAGTTAATTTATTGCACAAAACACAGATGAGAGCCTGCGGGAAAGATAAACGAAAGTTCTCTGAAAAAAAGTATTTAATATGGAGAAGTTTTTCTGAAGGTCCTTATTTGGGTGAATGCCTTAAATGAAAAATTGTTTGCGAAACCTTCACAAGAGTCGAAAAACCATCAGATAATCAAAACGTATTGTGTATTTCACTATAGAAATTTTCATTTCAAATAAAAATGTTTTTTCTAAGAACTGATCACTCGTTTACTATGAGAACTTGAATAGCAGCGTAAATTTAAGTGATAACCTTTAAGCGGAGGGGTCTTCTTTTATTTTTTAAATGTTGTGGGCATTGTACATTTAAAATGGACCTTGGTTTAAGGTTAATGTATTTTTAAACACATTGAAAAGATGATTTCGTTGATTTTTCAGATTTCAAAGTCTTTGACGAAAAGCGAAACCAAACCATTCATTTTTATTTATTTTTTCAAATGCAAAGTCTCTTAGCGATTGCAAAGTCTTTAGCTTTAAGACAAAACTTTGGTAATTTGTTTTTTTAAATAAATATCGGTTTTTTTTTTAATCGAAAGCTTTGTTAATACCTTAAACAAATGGGTTTAAAGCAGCGGCTTTTGATAAGTGATAATAAGTAATCCCTGAGAGCACTTTTAATCCATCCTGTGGTAATATTTTCCTTTTTTATACTTTCTTTAATTATTCTTTGTTTTATTTTAACACTTTTTGTTTCTTTTTTATTAAATATTTAAATATTTACACATTTTTTATAAACTTTCTTTAAATTGCACGGTTTTTTGTATTAAACCGTTTTTATAGATTTTTTATTTAAAAAAAATTCACAAAATTTTGTTTGTTTTCTCAATTTCTTTTGTTTAACGTTTTCCCGATTTTATTTTTTCCGTTTTTAAACAATAGAGCTGTCAATTAATGATGACGTTAGGACCACAATGACATGTAGTATAGACGGTTGTAGACGATATACTAGTAATGAGAAACGACAATAACAAAACGAACAAATGTTTAACTAGACTGCAAGGCAGATAGACAAACAGACGGGGAGATGAACCAACCATTAGGCCATGTAACGATTTTTTTTGTGTAAATTGCCCGCGGTTAAGTCTGTATATGATATCTAATCCAATGTTCCGCTAAGCGATTTTAACACGTCTGACGCGTTACAGTAACGTACAACATGCAGACTACCAACCAACACGCTGTCGGTCGTCGGTCAATATACAATGCGTGTGATAAAATATTTTCTTTTTGGTTTTGTAATTTTATTTCACTTTTTCGATTTGTTTTTCTTTTGATTTCAACACAACACCTCTAAACGCGTTTACTGTGAGAGATGATGACGGCGAACAAAATAACAACAATGTAACGTCACGACAACAACAACTACGACATTAATAACGAAATATCGAAAGAAAAAATCGTATTGAACATAAAAAATAGACGTATTTAATGCACATTCAAAAAGAAGAAGAAAAGAAAAAACCACCGTTTTTGTTGTTGAGACATGCGCGCGCTAAATGTTCAAAACAAATAACCGACTCACCTTTAGGCAAGTTTGATGGTGAATGAAAATGCTTGACAGCCAAGTTGCTGCTCATGTTGGAAGTGATGAGCGATATGGTTGATTTCAACAATACATATTCTCCACTCTTTTTTTAACAGAAGTGGTCTCTTTTACTCTTATTAACTTAATTCACCATTTTTATTTTTATCGCTCTCTTGTTAGAAGTTCGAGAGAAAGAAAAGAGAGAGTATATTAAAAAACAAAACTTATCATCTCTTTTACTCTTGAGGGCAAATAACGGTGTATTGTGTTTTGTTTATTTTCTATACAAAAACAACCACAATGTTAAATAGCTGGGCGTGGCTTTTCTGCCATTTAATTTATGGCTTTTGTGACAGTATGTATGCGAGTGTCTGTTTGTGTAGTATATTGTTAGCATGGCTGTAATTTCATACTTGGCTTAAATCCATTACACTAGATTTTTTCAGTTACTTTAAGCAGCGTTAACGTAACGCTGACGTTCTGTTAAGTTTCTTTCTTAATAGTTTTTGCTCTTGTGTTTTTATTTTTTCTTCTATTTCTTTGTTTTTCTTTGATTTTTATTTCTTTGTAAAAGAATAAACATACAAAAAGTCTAGTGTAAAAATTTCATAGCTGGAAGCTTAAATCATACAAAGCCAACAATGTAGACTTAGGCGTCATGGCCTGCTTCTTGAAGGCTTTAAAACAGTTTCTTTTAAACATTCTACTTGACTTCTCTTTCAACTCTTGGCTTACTATTTTTATCATCTACTTATGATTGTGTGTGATTGCGGTTTGGGCCATCAAATGAACCAAACTAACAAAATGGCAATCTCTCTTCAAACCGAATTCAAAGTAAAAAATAAATAAATAAATAAAAACATAACACAAATGTTCGATAACCCAAAAAAAAAAGCAAAGAAAAACTGTTATGAGTTATAATTATAAGTTTAAGGTGTAATGTTTTTTCTTTCTTATTTGCTGTTTTCCAGTAGCTACGTTATTTAAATGCTGCTACTTGACGTAACTGTGGTCGTGCTCAAGCAACGCATCTGCAGTAGCAGCGCATGTTGGTTGTCCTGTGCAATTGTATCTTGCACGTTAACGTTTTTTACTGCCACCGTTTTTATGGTCTTTCCGACGTTTGTTACTTTACGATAGTAAAAGTGCTTGCATAGTTGTTGTTGCTACTTCCCTTTTGTGGTTTCTTTCACTGCCTTCATCCCATGGGCGACGAACATTTGTTTGTAATGGGTGTGTGTGTGTGTGTGTGTGTGGGTTTGTGTGTGTTTATGAGTGCTCCAACATCCATTTGACTCTAAGATGACGGCAAATGTTGTTGATATCAAAAGGAATGCCGTACGTTCTTGATGGCTGTGCATTGTGCGAATTTTTAGAGGAACAACAAAACAACAACAACAACAAGAATTAAGAAAAACAAACAAAAGCTGAAAAAGAAAAACTATAAAAAACGAGAAAAAGCTTCACAAACATGCAAAATAAATAAATAAAACATCAACGAAATATGTATATTAAAGATTTATAAATTTATTTATACAAGTTGTGCTGCAATCTAGACAAACTTTCCGGAGTTACAACGACTTCAAAAGCACCCTTTTATATTCGACACACACTCAATTTAATTTTTGGTAAAAAAAAACTATACCCACTCTCGAATTTGATTTCGCATTCGACTCAAGGCGGAGATAATTTGAAAGAACAAAGCGATTCATAAAAACATCACAAACAAAACAAAATAAAAATAATTATGCACTTTAATTAATTAATGTATTTGTGGTATTATCTAGATAGAAGCGAATAGAATGGGAAGAAAGTATTGTTCAAAAACCAGTACTGCGACACCTAGTGGATATTTTGTGCCATAGATCTCTAAATTAAATCAAGCTCTGTATGACAGAGAAGCCTGTCCAACACAAAAACTAAGCAGGAAAAACAGACCCTCTACACAAGAGCGAACGAACTTGGTTTCTTGTCCACAGAGGAGAGTTCAGTCCAAAGTGACCAGTGAGAAAACAAATAACAAGCCGTAAATCTTGCCTTTTGAAGTTCAGGATGCCATTTAATGAAAATGACTGCATCAGTGCTTTGTCCTGCCTTAAACGGGAAGAAGCCAGCCACAATTCCTTTGCGGTCGAAGTGTCATTTTCTCTGTTTAGAGACGTGACAGTCGACCAGCTTATGCCAGAAAAGAGCGCTTATTCGCTTTCTCGTTACCCGGATGACCGCTGTGGTCAGGTATCCAGTAAATGGAAACATTGTCCAATATCAATATCTTCTGTAGTGAGTCAAATCACTATATAAAACAAGCTTGGAACGGAACTCCCATGAAAGGAGAGACTGAAGAGATGTCTGACTATCGGAAAAGATCAACACACTTGGTGATCGCCTATGTTTCTGCCTGAAATACAGTATGCCATTTGCCCATGTGCACAGAGATTTTCATGCCGATCCACAGACTCCAGCGCCAACTCCACAGTGGGACCGTTTTCCTCCCACGTGTCCCTAAGCGGAATTTTCCACAGACTCCAGCGCCAACTCCATCGTCCATTTTAGATCCCTCCGTATACCAACATAAACTTCTGAAGTCCACATTGGGACCGTTTTCCTCCCACGTGTCCCTAAGCGGAATTGAGACATTGAATCTCCCGTCGAGCTGGAGCTAACAGCTTATCCTCTCACTAGGCATTCCTAGCAGCCTACTGCAGGCGATTGTACTCAGCATCGATGAGTGGCCGTTGCCGACACAACGGTCAAAATTCCCCTGACCCAACCAGTCATTGTCGCAGAAAATCTTATAAAAGTTCGTATGCGTGTTAATCCAATCAAGGCCTTAAAGGTTGGACATAGCCTCATTGCGCCTGTAGTAAGAAGACACGCCTCTCTCTAAGCCCTGCAGAGTTTTGTTGTCGCCGCAACCTCTCGAGTTGTCTGCCATCATAAATACAATCGCTCCGTACGTAATCGCCTAAATCATTGTATAGATTCACATGAACATTTTTGGTCTCATTTCCCAGGTGCATCCCGCATAACTCTTCACCACCCAGATCGCCCTGGTGGCTTTCTATGTTACGCATTTAACATGTCGGCTCCAAGTTGACTTGCTATTAAGTGTAACCACCAAGTATTTGACGTCGGACAAATCAAGTACATTGCACCCATTCTACGAGATTGTCCCTAGACCAAGTCTTCTCCTAAGAGAGAAAGGTACCCGAATAGTCTTGTCAGAATTAACCGACAGGCCGTGTCTCCCACACCATATCATAACAGTGCACAAAGCATCGTTCATGATGTCTGAGAGAACGTTGCCGAATTTGCCAAATGTCATCACAACCAGGTCATCGGCGTATCCTGTAACTTCATGTCCTTGTTCACTAAGAATGAGGAGAAGTTCATCAATCACCACTGACCAAAGAAGTGGCGATAAAAAACAACCTTGGAGACACCCTTCCTATATAGATAATAGTTCAGGCCAAAAACCGACTTCAATATAAAGAGTTTATCGAACAGATTACAAGTATTTCGGGGCGGCTACTTTGTCTGCCCGATCTCCACTTAAATCTCTCACTTAAATTTCAAATAAAAAAAAGTTTTTTTCATAATTGGTGCATAAATGGTGAAATTATGAGACAAAGAAAAAGAATCTCTCATATCAATTACATATGTACATATTTTAACATTACTTTTGATAAAATAAAGAATGGATCAAGTATATCCTTCATAAACTATAAAACATCAAATACCTATACATATATTCATGTAAGTATGCCATTCTCTTGTAGGGTGTTTTTATATATTAAGGAGAAAAAAACTAAAGTAAAGTTCCTATTTTGTAGCAAACAGCAAAGGCCACAAAGAATATGGTAAAAGAAGAAAAACTTAACAAAAGCAGTTACAACATTAGCAGCAACAAATACAAAAAAGTTACTCCAACAAATACAGCAGCAACACAAATCGTAAACGACAGACAGCTGGACAGTCCAAAGGATTTTTAAAGACGGACATTCTAACAACAGCCAAAGCATTTTATGATAAACATTTTCTTCAGCTATTTGTAAATTCTGGATAAAAAAATAAAATAGCAAACCGGGCGCATATAACAAGGTTAACGCATTAGACCAGCTGATCATCATATGGATGCAATGAATATTCTGTATTTCATGTAGAATTAAAATGTGCGGAATTATCAAAGCATTGGTGTTGTAAATTAAAATTTATAACAACAATGCTTTGATAATTCCACACATTTTAAATCCATATGAAATACAGAACATAACCGTATATGTATGTTTCGTACTTGTCTAAGTAAATGTGTTTTATTCACATACATTATAAACCAACCCAACATACCAAATGGCTTGAGAAAAATATAATAAGCTTACTAGCATAAGCCTTAAGCTTGAAAAAGTATTGAAAATAAATTGAAAAAAGTTATCGTAACAATTGTAGAAAAATCAAAACGGAACCCTCTTGAAAATATTATAAGTGCATGCTTACTATAAGCTTATTCTTGCAATTGTAGAATAACCTTATGAAAATAATATTATATTAACTTTTGTATAGAAAATTTAATTTGTCTTAATATGTTTATAAGCTTTGAAGAATAAAAGTCACAAATAATATATTTTTTAATGTTGAAAAAGAAAATTATTATTATTTATTTCAAATTCATTCGATTTCATTTATTTATTACAAAATTACACGTGCACCCAATTCGCAATTTAAAACTAGATGTAAATGCCGCTGTAGAATGTATTGAAAAGAGAAGACTGTTAATCGTTATATTGTTCTCTTGAATATATGTATGACGTTTATAAGCATACTTTAGAAACAGTTGTGTATAATAATAGTTTCTCAAGCATTGTTAAAAACTGCTTGTGAAATCACATTTTGTAAACATTGTTATAAGCGAAGTTAAGAAAAGCTTAAGGCCCACTATTTATATAAGCTTATTCTCAAGTTGTATTGAATTTTGATTACTGTATGGTATGTTGGGAAGGCCTATTAACAAATTATATGCTAGAAAGTGGTTTATAGAGAAGATAAATGTCAAATACCATGTACTAAAATTTTTGTTTATTTATTTTTTCATATAGAATTTGATAATTAGTTTCTCTACGAATTTGTTGTTGCATAGGCCCACTGACAAGGGTCTTGATTTAAATCAGTTGATAACTACAGCATTTTTTACACAATAAAAAGCATGTAGTTTTTTGTTGTTGTAGAACTAAGTTACCCTGTAAAGTGTATCAAGGTAAAAGATGTTAATAGAAAAAGTATCGAATTCGCATTGTCAGCATTAGGAAAGAGGAATCAAAATGCAAACAGCAACAACTAGCAATAACATAGACAACAACAACAATAACAGCAATACACAACATCAATGTTGACGACAATGACAACAAGAATAACGTGCAGTGGCATATTGAATTGAATTGCATTCGTTTTTCAATACGTATTGACTGACTGACGGCTGCAATCGTCGACTTTTTGTTCATTCTTTCTAACATACTCAACTGACGTACAGGCAAACAGTCATACATATCAAATTTGCTCCTTTTTTTGCCAAAACCTTCCTCTTTGGAAAAAGGTGGAAAAATATTCAAGAAAACTATAAATGTATGAAAACATTAACAAAGAAAATAAAAATATATTCAAGTCAAAAGCCTTGATAGTTACAGACGTAGATTTGTTATGTAAAAAAAAATAAATAATAAAAGAATTGAAAATACAAAAATGTACGTATAAATTGAATAAATTTTTCTTTTATTCAATAATACACACAGCAGTGATCAAATATTTAAAGGGAGAAAGAAATGATGGCTGGTAAGAAGACGAGTACTTTTTTTCTACGGAAATAACACCTTTTATAATAAAAAAATAGTACCAAATTTTTAGGACTTTTTTAGCTGCATGCTTATATACATATCGCCATATAAAATGCAATAAGGCCTATAACAGTTTTTAGTGGAGATAAAAAAATCAATAATATGCCAACTATTGTTATTATAAAAACGATTTTTTCTGGTAGTATCACTAATAAAGTCTGATTTAACGATGCTATACTGAAAAAACGGGTTTGTAATCACAAGAGTTCGCTTTTTATTAAGTTTTTTATTTATCTTTAAATTTTTTTTAAAAATTATGATTGGCACTTTTGCATTTTATATGACGATATGTTCATTTTAAGTTGGTTATGTTAGTTGGTGTTATGTTGGTTTTGATTCCAAAGTAATTTTTGTCACCACATTTTTCGTTAGAAATTTTTAGATCGTGTGAAAACTTGTCAAGAAATAAAGCAAAATCACAAAAGAATAATATGCAGTTTTCGGATGCCATCACAGCCAGAACAAAAGCCAAACACCTCCACCATGGAAAAAAACACAGTAAAATTAAAACAAACAAATTTTAATTAAAATTTATTGTAAATTTCTTCAAAAGTGTTAAGGTAATTGAAAGTTAAGACTTTTGGCGAATTAATCTTCAATTAATATCTTAATCAATTGAATTAAATTATAAAATTATACTATTATCTTTGACTAGGATCAATTAATAAATTACATGGATTAGTTGAGCAAATTTATTTGTTCTTTTTATTATTTTAATTAAAAAACTAATATTTTATATAGTAATATTTGTATAGTAGTTTATTAATTTGAATTTGAAATCTGTTTTAAGACAAACTATTAATACGAAATTCATTTAAAACACATTTCAAATCGAAGTTAATATTTATGAATATTTATTCCAGAATCGTTTGAAAATAAAAATTTGCTAATTCTATAAAATCAGTAAAGTACTTAATTGACAAGTACAATACAATGTAAAAAGTACGAGTAATTTTTTTACATAGTTTTATCAGACTGTGGTCTCCCTCACTACAACGAGTACAAATGCATGTTACCAAGCTCTTTGAATATACTTCCATATACACGCAGAAAAGAAATATTTGTGGTATTGTTGCAACCAATATATAATAATTGCGATAACTATATTATTGTTGCGACAAACAATGTATTGTTGCACCAAACAAAGTATTACTGATTTTTAACATATTATATATGACTCTATCCACAATAAGTAAATTCTGGACTTTCTTATCTTTATATAATTTATGATATTATTCTATATCTCGAGTACTAAAACCAATTTAAAATCACCGGTTTTATATTAAATTAGAAACAAATATCAATTCCTTCAATTCAAAATTTGTAAATTTGTAAACTTGTGTGATTAAGTGATTATGGTAAGAGACTTTATTTTGATTACATTTAATTATAACAAGATAGCTTGGAACCATAATATGTTATTTTATTACCATGTTATTTATACACTCACAATATAATTACAGTAACGGAATGTACCTTATTCAATAAGTATTCCGTACAATCATTTTTAAATCAATAAACATTTAAAATCCTAAGCAATCTTATTTTTAACTGATTCTGACATTTAATAAAAAAACTAAGTACACATTAATACGGATTTTCGTCTGCTTTCAATATTGTCCGTTGTTTATGTTATAAGTACTAAAATAGTAAATGCGTGTGTGTGTGTGTTTTTTCATTTTTGGTGTTAAATTCATAAAAATTAGTACGTTTATGTTAACTTCGTGCTGCTAGTTGACGTGCTATGCTTTAGCCGAGTGGTTGGTGCGTTGGATTTCAAAACTTGAAAGAGCTTTGTTCGATACCAGTGGAAATTAAAATAACAAACTGTGAGTAAAAATATAAAATTAATAAAATAATAATTAAAGATACGAAATAATAAGCCTTTGACATTTAAAAATAAAGCAAAAATCAATTATTTTTATGGAACTTGGGGTTGATTACACTGATTACCAAAATTTCAACTTTTTGCGATCACCTCAAAAATGAAATGTTTTCTAAGGTAATTTGGGGTCACTGAACACGAATATGGCATTCATTAATTTTTCTTAAGAACCGTTTTCGAGATATTCGCGAAAAACGTGTTTTTTGCAGTTTATAAGGCTATTTCCAAAATCTGGAGTACTGTTTACTTGAATTGAGCAAATTTGGCATTGTTGCATAGATATGCTTTGCCTCTTTCAGCCCATATTAAAAATGTGTTGATCGGATCAAAATTCAATGAGTTACAGGTCTTTAGATTTGAAAAAACTGAATTTTTTTCACTTTTTTTTAAATTTACTATTTTAAGTCGCTCCAGTAAGGCAAAATAAATTTTTTTAAATTTATTTTAGACCTACATCTTAAAGAAAATTTTGTTCCAAATATAGCAAGCGTAAAATTAGTTACATCGGACCAAATATGAGAAAATTACAACACTTTTAGTGAACACATCAAAATTTTAATTTTCATTCGTTGGTCCTTAGGTCAGTATGAGTTTTTGCTTCCATTCCATTACTTTTACTCGTTTGAAAATGAAAGGTCGTCATATCGCATATCAAAGTTACTAAAATTATATTCAGTTTTCAACACTGTATTCAGATTTTTATAATTAAAATTTTTATGAAAGTGGAAAAATGGTGCTATGTGGTGTTTTCTGCATATTATATGTTTTCTTAATTCTTTAAAATCGTTCATTATTGATATTTTCCAATGAAATTTTGCAGTTATATAGGAATTTATGTAAAAACTATGATTTGTTTCTCATTAGAATTCCTAAAAAAGTTCCAATAAATCTAAACAATAGGTGGATTTCAAAAGGGTGCATGCCCTCCAAAAATTGTAAATTCGATTAAGTTGTTTTTCTAAAATCGTGTCTGTGAAGACACCTTTTAGACATGTATATAATAATTATTTGATACTTGAGAACAAAAATTTTATACAGAAAACAATTATGGTGTTTTTTTGGGCAAAAATTGTCATAAATTCAAAATATTTCAATTTTCAAATTAATGATTGTATATTTTCCTACTCTGAAAGAATACTTCCATCAACTATTTTTGCAACTATTCGAAATTTTGTCATGTAACAAACAAAGAAATAATTGTGACAATCGGTTGTTATTTGGCTCCGATATCTTAAAAATACTGGGCAAAGGATTTGAAAAATTTAGAAATTTTAATATTAAAATGAGTGTACCTCACTAACTATACAAGATATTTGTTTAACCAAAGACTTTTTGAAAACTTTACAAGGTATATAAGGACACAAAAAATGTTTGGAATCGAGCGAGAAACAGACAAGCGTTGAAAAATTTTACATGACCGAAGTGCACTACTTTGCACTTCTTGCCTCTGAACCTGAGAAATATGGGAAGCTCATATTCCTCAATTAAATAAGAACACTCCTTTGATATCTCCATGTAAAATTTTATAATGATCGGACTAAAGAGTTAGAAACGGTTGATATATTTCCAAAATATTTAAATCTGCCCCACTGGCATTTTTCTTATAATCATACTCCATACAAATTTTTTTTATTCAAATTGAAAATCGGATGTTTTCACTAAATCTATTGTAACTTTCTAAATTTTTGGCCGATGTTAACAATTTTACTTTTTGTACGTTGGGAACAAAATTTTATTTAAGATATGAGTCAAAACAAAAATTTAAAATTTTTTGTTTGCTTTAATGGAGCATTTCAAAGTCGGGAATTTTGAAAAAAACGCAAAAAATTAAATTTTTTTCAAATGTAAAGGCTTGTAATTCAGTGAATTTTTATCTGATCAACACAGTATAAATATGAACTGAAAGAGGCAACAATGCCATTTCAAGTAAACAGTACTCAAGATTTTTGGAAATATCTTTACAAACTGCAAAAAAAAACTAGTTTTTCGCGAATATCTCGAAAACGGTTCTTAAGAAAAATAAATTAATGCCATATTCGTGTTCAGCAGCCCCCATTTAGCTTAAAAAACATCTCATTTTTGAGATGCATTTTGTTTTGTGAACCAGTGTTATTTAACAGTAAAAATATCATAAACAAGGGAAACTTCTTTTATTTTTACGGAAGCTGCAATTAGTTCTTGTGTCAGTTAAATTGATCCAAACAAAGAAAGAATTATTATTTCTTACGGTTTTAAGTCTTTTAATTTTTTAACATTTAGCGTTTAATAAACTCTTTATTAAAGTTAAATGATAAATAAGTAAACCGGGTTTTTAATTAAATTTTAATTAATTTTATGTTACAATTTCAGTTAATTTTACTTACAGAATATTTTGATTGTATACTTTTATAGTAATATTAAGGCAATATTGTAAAATAATATTTTTCCACAGAAAGGCAACAAAATTAAGTTTTTTATGACTATATTTGTAAATTTTTTTTTTAATTTTGTGCAAAAAAAAAAATTTATAACTCCGAAGCCATTGAGCATATTTTTAATAAGTTAAGGACTTCCAAATTTAAAAAATTTTTAAATATATTTTCACAAAGTTGCAGGAGCTGCTTGCTATCAAGTTATAGCCCACTTTTCTAATCATAATATTGTATTGTCCTGCGGACTTGATGTGTATGCAAAAAATCGGTTAAGTATTAGTTGAAAAATAATATTTGCTACGTTTGGGCGTGGTACTGCCCACTTTTCTAGCCACGATGTTGTATTGTCACGTTAACTAACAAGGAAATTTTTCACTCTTGAAATATCATTTAGAAAGAAATAAAGAATTTCTTCAACATCGATAAACAGACAGTAAAAATGTGAGCAAAGTTTCTTAAGAATTAGTTTAGTATAAGTTGTTGAAAAAAATTATTTACTTTGCATGGGCGTGGCACTGCCCACTTTTATAATCATAATGTAGTATATATTGTAATGGGAACTAAGGTGTGTGAAAAGTTTTAAAATAATCGATTAAAAAAAAGTACATGATTGAAAAATAGTATGTATTTACTTTGAATGGGCGGGACGCTGCTCATTTTTCAACGAGATCAATCTGGAAGGACATTCTTTCAACTGAAGAAAAATATCCGAAGCCGGTCTATAAATGGTGAAGCTCTGAATGAATGTTTTAATAGACGATAAGAGCCTAATTATGTATATACATTAGACGGGGTCGGTCTCTATAGAAAATAAAAACGTTGTGCCAGTCACCCGCTAGAATGAAGGATGCATCTTTAACGTTTCTAAAACAGAAAATTTTTCGTTTTTGTCGAAAATTTCCACAAAATCTTCATATGTTTTTCAATAAATATCCATCCATACAACTCAATCTACAACTCTAAAATACAGCTAAAATTAATATATAATAACTGGGTACTTTTTTTCAAATGGTCCAAATCACTGCAAACTGCCATTGCAGCCGGCAGGCAGTTAAATGAGTGTATTTTGATGGTCGCTTGGAAGCTGCTACTGAAGCTAATATTTTCTCGTCGTTGTTGCTGGTTGTTAGCATTACTTTTTTGTTTGCATCACCAACGTATTAAATTGTGTTGTCTTTGTTGCTGCTGTAGTATTTTTTATAAACAGTTCTTTTGTTGCATTATGTATGAATTTCCTTTATTTATTCGACTTCTGTGTTGGATTTTTTTTTTCATTACTTTCCTTCTTTAAGCTCCTGCCTGGTGCAGCTTTGCTGTTGCTAAAAATTGTGGATCGTGATCGTGTTTGTATTCTGCACAAAAATTTTATGTTCAATTCATGACAACAAAATTGGCAGTTTAGTTTGAGGTAGTGCCTGTCTGCTTATATGCCTGGTAGTTGCCTTTCTGCCATCCATGAGGCCAATACAAAAACAACAGCAACAATAGCAATATTTTTGCTGTGGAGTTTACAAAAGTTTATGAAAAAAATACTTTTGAAACGTACAAACATACGTACATACACACTTATTTATATTGAAGCAAAAGATTTCTAAGAAACAAAAATGCATTTTGCAAATAGATTATCGTGATTTGTTGGAAATTCAAGACGAAAACAATGAACCACAAAAAATATAAAAATTTAAATACATAAATAAAGAAGAGGCCTACAATTTGGTTACCATTTTATGTAACAATATTTTTTTCATTTTGCTGTTGTTGGGTTTTATTTAGCCAGCATAAATTCGTAAAACTCATCATCTCTAACTTCTAATGATTCATTGTTGGTTGATTACAAGATCAACTGCAAATCGAAATTTGTATTTATTGGCTGACTGATCGCAAGTCATGGTATAATTTCCATATTGAGTTTTATTTTCAGTTTTGTCTTTTGTTTGGTATAAAACTGAAATTGTAATTCGAATTACAATTTTATTATAAATTTGAGAAAATGGAAATTTGTTTATTTTTTCTGTTCTTATTTGGACTAATAAACGTTTTTTTTCAAAGGACATTATTTTTGAAGCGGACAACCAAAAAAATTTTCTTTTGCCGAAATTCCTTGATATTTGGCATAACTATACCCATTTGACCTGAGATTCGATATAAAAGAATGTTCGCTAAAGCGAAGAAATTTCAAAACAAAACTCTTCGGTATATCTTCGCGAATCTAAAAAAGAATCGAATGTTCGCTTAAGGGAACTTCTCTCGATGATTTTTCAAATCTGTCACGAAAGCCTAGTGGATGTGCGTTAGTCTGTTAGCCAAGAGGTACCGTGTTCGAATCTGTCTGACTGCATCGCTAGTTAAAGAATTAAAATAACACATAAGCACTTATGTACAATAATTGAATAGAACAAAACATGCCACGATAGCCTAGTGGATGTGTGTCAGTCTGTTATCCTGGAGGTACCGTGTTCAAATAAGTTAAAGAACTAAAAAATAAATAAAATAAATAAATTAAAAAATAAAGATAATAATCTTAAAAAATTGTTTTTGCTCCTTCCTGCCTTTTTGCGATGTCGAAATTTTTCCATATTGGCTCACTTTTGATATTGCTAACGAGCCTTCGAAATCGAATGCTTTTAACCGACTTCAAAAAAGGGAGAAAGGTTATCAATTGGTCATGTATTTTCTTATGTATGTTCCCTGAAAACTCCGCCAGTTATAAACCGATTTTGGATGAACCGATTTTGGATGAACTTCCAGATTATTCCAGTTAAAAAATGGGCGGTGTTACGCCCATACAAAGTTAATATACATTCGTTTTCAGCTACTTCTACTCAACCAATTCTTATGAAACTTTACACAAACATTAAGATTCTCTTTAAATACTACATCAGGACCAAAAAAGTAGGCTGTGCCACGCCCATGAAAAGTAAATATTATTTTGCAACAACTTCTACTTAACCGATTCTTATGAAACTTTGCATACACCTTTAGTTATCGTTACAATACAGCATTATGTTTTGAAAAGTCGGCAGGGCCACGCCCATGAAAAGTAAATAAGAATTTTAGCTACTTCTACTTACCCAATTCTTATGAAACTTTGCATACAAATTTACTTATCGTTGCAATACAACATTGTGGTTAGAAAAGTGGGCAGTGCCACGCCCACGAAAAGTAAATATTCATTTTAACTACTTCTACTTATCCGATTCTTATGAGATTTCGCGCACACAATTAGTTCTCGTAAAAGTACATGATGATAAAATATGGGGGCGGTGCCACGCCTATTTTGTAGTCGGTTTTTTTTGCAAGAATTATTTTAAACAAAACTGAGCGAAGTGTTACCGTTTTTGAAAAAAAAAATTTAATTACACTGGTTCACAAAGTTTCAATTTTTTGCCATCACCCCAAAAAGAAGATGTTTTCTAAGCTAATTTGTGGTCGCTGAAAACGAATATGCCATTAATTTATTTTTCTCAAGAAGTGTTTTCGAGATATTCGTGAAAAACGTGTTTTTGCATTTTACAAAACTATTTCCAAAAATCTTGAGAAGTGCTTATCTGAATTGCGAAAATTTTCCACTGCTGTATAGATATATTTTTCCTCTTTCAGCACATATTGAAAATGTGTGGATCGGATCAAAATTCACTGAGTTTACAGGTCTTACGATTAAAAAAAATATTTTTTTTCTATGTTTTTTAAAAATTTAAATAGTGCAAAATAAATTTTTTAAAAAAAATTTTGTTTGAAATTGGTTGCAAGCGTAAAATTGGTTACATCGGACAATATATGAGAAAGTAACAACATATTTAGTGAACATATGCAAATTTTAATTCTCATTCGTTGGTCCTCAGTACGAGTTCTTGCTTATAAGCTCATTACTTTTACTCGTTTGAAAAAGAAATGTCGACATCTCGCATATCAAAACTAAAAAAAATTATGTGTACTTTTCAACACTATAGGGGCAATTACTTTTCGTAGGAAACTGCTATTGCAAACCTTGCAGCTCTTGCAAGTCTAGGATATATGCTATCCTATGCAACACAACAAGAACAAAATATAAGAAACTTACACTTCCTACACAGTAGCAGATATGCAATACTAAAAACTGTAGGAAACTTGTCTAACATTAGCAAAATTACTCAGACAGACTCTCTGAGAGTGTATAAAACATAAACATGAAAATAAAATACAAACTTGTTTACATTTTCAATAAATCCAGAGAATAATAGTAAAAGCTCTTGGGTAGTATGTACTCGTATTTCCTACATGTTTCAAGAAGACACTCATTATTTGTAGCAGAAAAGGATAAACTATCCTAGAGGTGCAAATATGCTACCAAGAGTGATTTCCGCTTATGTATGAGCTTCTTTCTGCTCATCTTAGATGCATTAACCTCATGTCTTTTTTTATATGTATATAATTAAGAAATTTTTGCTCTTTATATCACAATTTCACCCACACTTGGATACATTTTTTTATTTGTAATTATTTTATATTGTTTTTATATTTATTTATGTATTAAGAGGTACAAACTCAATTTGAAACTATATTACACTACAATTTACTTTTATTAAATAATTTTTGCTCGCGCATTGAATCAGGAATCGATCCCACGATCTCCGCATGGTAGACTAGAACACTAACCAATAAACTACCGAGGCAAATTTATTTACATACACAATTCAATGGAAGAATAATAAATCAAATTACGAAGTAAAAATAACACTCGCATCCATATTTGTATCCATGTAAGCGAGAGAGGATGCACTATAAAATAGCCGACGAACTTCCCCGTGTGTGCGTTAAATTTCTTCATTCGCTTACGTTATTGCAACCTCGTAGGGCAGAGGGAATACACTGTTTGATTTTCCGCATCTCCGAAGGCCTTCTACTTAATCTTACTGCATCCTTGTCTCACTGCATCCAATTTTATTTTTGCTGGTTAATAATTATATGATCCTTAAGAAAATTTTTTATAGAGAAAACAATTATGGTGCCTTTTTGGGCAAAAACTGTCATAAATTCAAAATTTCTCAATTTTCAAATTAAAAATTGTAAAATTTTCAACTCTGCAAGAAAATTTCCATGGGCTTTTTTTTAACTATTCGCAGTTTTGTTGTATAACTAACAAAGAAACAATTGTGACAATCTAACAGCCGATTGTGCATCCGATATCTTAAAAATACTGGAGCAAAGATTTCAAAAATCGAGAAAATCAAGGATCTAGAGTATGAATGTTATAAAAATTGATCGTAAAAAAGGATGTTTCAAGACACTAAAACAACATACCAATTGAGATAATTCTCATTGAATAGTTATGCAAACAAGTAAAACATACACTATTCAGAATGGCGAAGTTTAAACTTAAAATGTCTAGTTGTACAAATTTGCAAAAACTTGCAAAAGTGTGTCTAAATTACAAAGATAAATTAAATTCTCAAGAGAATGTAACTGTCACATTTTTACCTGTTTAATCTTCTGAGAGTACAAAATAAATTCCAGTTGTTAAACTATTTTCTATATGACTCTGTTAAATTGTCATCTTATATATATATATAACAATCTCAATTTTGTTGGTATTTCCTTTTTACAAATGATTAATTCTAGTTTTCTTATTTGTTATTTTATTTCTCGAAATGTTTTCATTTTTTTTTTATTGTCATCCAAATCAAATTCATTGAAATTTCCTGTCACAGTTGCTGATCTCTGTCGTCTTGCTTTGAAAATTGTTACAAAATTATGTATTTTCAATAATTATTACAATCACAATTTTATATTATTTTTCTACTCTGCTGCTTGTCTGTGTTGTAATTTTGAATTGAATTTTAGAAAATTTTTTGCTTTGAAATCAAGTCGAAAGGTAGTTTTGTATTTGTGTGTGTGTGTGTGTGTGAGTGAGTTCAGATGCTAAGTATTTTTTATACCTATAGAATAAAAATACTTTTTTTTAGCATTTTATTTTTATTTTTTATTATTTGCATTCATGTTCTGTAGAAATTGTAAACAATTTTCTGTCTATTTAACTTTTCACATTAATACCATAGAAAACTTTTTTTTAAAGATGGTTTGTTTGCACACAAAGATACTTATTTGCATAGATATTTTAAATGTTGAAAGGTTGTACAAAAAATAGTTTTGCAGTAAAATTCTTAGGTTTCAAGTTTACTTCCCGCCAAAGATATTGGAGATATGATCAGGAAGGGGTTTCTGACATTCTGCACAGTGTAGCCGATCTCAAAATTGAGTGTTATAAATCTGTATCTTCCAAAATATTGATCTGATTGCAAGATATTGTATCCAAAAGTCATAGAGGAAGACTTAAGCTTAAGTCGTAGAGGAAGTCTTAAGCTTTTGAGTTAAATATGATTACGCTCCCATAAGTTATTGAATCTTAAATATTAGCCCTTCAAAGTTGGTTAAAAAGTCAATATATCTTTTTTTCGAAACTATTTAATAAAAGCTAAATATCGTTCCGCTGCAAGGACCTTTAAGGTTAAAACGGATTGTTTTGAATTGAAAAATAGCATTTTAATTTTGTATATTTCTTTAAGAAAATAGCGTGCTAGTTTATCTTTATTCTGTTGATATTAAATTTGGAGTTTAAATGTCCACATTGTGTCAAAAAAAAATCTGAAGTTAGTCAACATCATATTTTCGAACAAAATTCCAAGTAAAAAAGGCCGCTGATTTTGTCCCTGATTTTAAAAAGTAAAATAACAAATTTGTTGAGTTTTTTTTGTCAAACTCCTTATTTACTTTCCGAAAGCTCTTCAACATAAATAGAATAAAAAATAGAATGACCTCTAAGCAAATATCTTGTACATAATATGTACTAGAGGGCTGCAATGAGTACTTATATATAATCGTATTTACAAATATGTAAATGATTTTCAAATATGTAAATGATTTTCAAATGATTTTCAAAAATAACCATAGTAGGCCTTGTATTATTTTCAAAGCCTACTATGCTTATTTTTGAAGATAGTTTATATATTTGTAAATTCTCAAATGGTTTTTGAAAGTTTGTGAATACGGTAAAGGGTTTGTAACTTTTAAAAATTGTGTTTGAAATCTACTGACGATTTGATAAAGCACCAATGAAATGTATATAGACAGTGCTTAAAAACCAGCAAATAAATTTCATTTAAAATAAAATTATGACAATATGTCAAGTAATACATTTCTTAAAGGTTAAAACTTTTACGATATCTTTGTAACTAAAGGGCAGATTTAGAAACAATGTTTAGAGTTTTGGTTTTTCTTTTTTTTCCCGAATAGGGCAAACACTTCTCCAGTTATGCTAATATATGTCATGCAAGTGCCTTCATTTTTGACATAACTGGAGCTGATAAAAAAAATTGGAGTTCAGATTAGCGTTCAGTAGTAGTAGAGGGTGCTGTTGGCTGAGTAGTTAGCGCGTTTGACTACAAACCCTGAGCTCTTGAGTTCAAGACTAGTTCCAGGCAAGCCAACAACATCATGCAATTTTCTCATGTGCATTGGTGTGTTATTGTGTTGGTTGTTGTTGGACTGTTAAAGTGATGAAGGCACAGCACTGATCACTTTGGCAGTACCGGCAGCGATTAATGCTAACATATACTAATGCACTTCACAGCACCCTCCTTCATCGGTATTGTAGAACCGTCGGCGAAGTAAAAGAACTAATAAAATGGCTACACAATACAGCTTAAGCAACTCAATGCTTCTACTTGAGACCAGAGGGGCTTGCAAAACTGCTCTACAAAAAAAAAACGCGCAATAGCATGGTTGTAAATGAATTAAGCTCAGTGTTGCCAGTGAAATTTCGAGAAAGATACATTTTAGTTTCCAAAAAGATACATTTTTTCCCAAAAAGATACATTGTGAAAAAATTTTAAAAATCCGTTTTTAGCGTTTACCATATCAGGAGGAGGGGTTTTTATTGTATTTAAACATGATTTATATTCATAAACTATCGCTTACTATAAAATTTTATAGCCTGTATTTCAAAAGTTATCAAAAATTTTGATAGTTTTACGATTTTAAAATTTTGATTTCAATAAAAAAAATTTTTTTACGATCATTTCGCGCAAAGGGGTTGATATATTAACATAACATTTTTATTTCATATTTAATGAATATTGTAAAGAAAATGATGTCATATAAATTCATTTTTATATTTATTTAAGTCATAAATATTAGGTACACACAAAAAAGTTTGAACATAAATCGTATGAAAAAAAAGTTCATAATTTATTGTTCATATATTTTAGTAATTTATAAATAAAATACAGGAATTTTTCATTCCCAGTATGAATTTGGCTTTCAGTAAATAAATTTATGAAATCAAAGTTACTTTGAAAAAAAATTTCAACTTTTTTGTCAACAAATTCTAAAATGCTTTTCTATTTATATAAAGTAAAAATACAATTAATTCCAAATAGTCTGTTTGGCAGAAAGGAAATAGTTGTGCCTAGTACAACAGACTGTACAAGTTCAATACTGAATTTTGAAAAATAATTTTTAAAGGATTTATGAATTAATTTATATAAAAGTTCCTAGCAGGAATGAAAATAATTTGGAAAAAAATTATCATGTTAGATTCATAGCATTTATGAAAAAATTCCTTGGATATAAGTAATATTTTTTTCTGTGTATGTAATTTTTATAAATACAGTAAGCAAACTTTAAAATTAATTATATGTAACTATCTTTGGATGTTGTCAAAACAAATTAATTTTTGTAAAAATTAATATACGAGTAAAGGCGTTTTTTAGTATTCATAACGAAATGATAACTTTCAAAAACTTTGTCAGAGACGGAAAGAATAATATTTTATTTCTGTACATTTTGCGTACAGATTCAAAAGATACGAAAAATGTCAGGATTATACATGGTACCTAAAGTCATCAAAAGATACGAAAAATGTATCTTTCGTATCCTAATGGCATCACTGATTAAGCTTGCTATCTCTCTCCCACTTCACCACCTGTTCTCTCTACACTATCCCTTTCCCAAAGAAGGTAGCACATTAATTAATTAACTGGTAGGCATTAATTGCCTGATTGTGTTACTTCTCTTAAAAAAAATAAAAAAAAAATATATAAAAAATAACAAAAGAAACAACTTCAAGTTCGAGGTAACAAAAAAGTTTACCGAAATTTGTAAATTTATGGGCTTTTTTGTTAGATTAATAGGTATAAGCTTTTTCGTTATTCTGTTGTTTATTTTGTTAAATATGCGATTTAGATAAAAGCTGTTGAAAACTTTACAGGCAACAACTATTTCGAAGAAAATTGTTCATGATATTAACATATTTTCATCATGCCGTAGGAGTGTAATTGAATAAAATTTCAACCGTAAGTCGGCACAGCAAGGCGTGGGGTCCCAGGGGCGTGGAATTTTTGGAAAGGCATTTTTGCATCAAGCCCCAAGATTTTGAGGGTTAAGACAAAAAATATTTCCACTTTCAGAAATAACGGTCGGTCACCCAATTGTAATTCATTACGCATACTTTACATAGAATATTCCATAATTGTATATAAAGTATACGCCTTCGACCAAAAAGAGGGGTGTTGTAAGTTTGTAGTGTGTCACTGTATCTATGTGTCTGTCTGCACCATCGTAGAGCCCAAACGGCTGAACAGATATTGATTTTTTCTATTTTTGTTTGAAAGCTGACTTGATTGAGAGTGTTCTTCGCTATACTTAAAGAATATCGGTCCAGGTGTTTAGAAGTTACCGTTTCTTTTCTCTCTTTATCCTTTTAAATCTATGTATGTGTCTGTGGTAGGAATGGGCAAGTCAATAAAATATAGCGATATATATCGATATCGGTATATTTTTAAATATCGATCGGCATCGATATATATCGAATAAAAAATATCTATGTATCGAAATATCGAT
The DNA here is from genome assembly GCA_956483635.1 of Panzeria rudis. Taxonomy (NCBI): domain Eukaryota; kingdom Metazoa; phylum Arthropoda; class Insecta; order Diptera; family Tachinidae; genus Panzeria; species Panzeria rudis. Next base: position 145,519,901 of record OY101450.1, read on the forward strand.
ATTTAAAAAAAAAAGCAAAAAAAATAATTTTCTTATAAATAATTAAGCTGCAAGGAGTTAATTTCCAATATCCTTACTGTTCCACCAATATTTCATGAAACATACATCAACAAAATTACACTCAAAGAATGATAATTTTTCGAATAGACAAAATATTATAAATAAAACATAAGATTTTGTTAGTAATATGCTATTGGATGAAGACTGTGGCGAAATGTTTTTAAAAATTACACGAAAGACAAAACCTAAGCTAAAAATATAGAATTCGATACTGTCGATATATTTGGAAAAAATATTGATATATCGATATATCGAAATTAAAAATATCGACGATATATATCGATATATTTTGAAGAAAATATCGATATATCGATATTTTTGCCCATCCCTAGTCTGTGGCACCATAGCTATCAAATGGCTCGATCGATTTTGATATAGTTTTTTTTTGAAATGTGACTTGATGTAAAATATTCTAACTTATGTTTGGAGAAAATCGGTTCAGCCCTTTTGAAGTTAACATGCATTTTTTCGGAGGGTCTTAAAAATTTTAATTTAATGTTATATTTAATAGCATACAAATAATTTTTTCAACTCGACATGAGTGATTTAATCTGCACCCTCTTTATTGCAGCGTGGACGAAATTATTCCTTTAAGAAATTCGACTGAAATTTGTTTACAAATTCAATCGATGTGACTAGTACTTAATTTGCTAATAAATAAAAAAACTTTCTCAACGAGCCCATTTAAGGCATACGTGGATATTCATGAAAACCTTAGCAAGGAAAGATATCAGAAAGTCTTGCGAATAGGTTTCTCTTGTAGAAATGAGTTCTCTTTTGTGATAAACTCATACTTAAAAATCGTCAAACTTCTTTCGTGTTCTAACTTTATATAATCTTTAAGGCTCATACGTACATAACCTGTAGGCCAAGTCTTCGAGACATCATCGATGCATGTGCGAAACAATCATCTATCACCGATGACGAATTGACGACAGATCTAGCCAACTATTGAGGATATTATCGGCAAAAGGGCACAAAAGTCGTTGATGGCAACGTTGGTAACATGCTACTAAAATTGTCGTCAATGGATAATAATAAAATTTCAAAATGTAATTATCGAATCTCCACTGATAGGCTAGCACACTACCTACTGGACTACCGAGTTACTTTTTTACCCGACTGCGCGACGCAAAGAAGGGTATTGTCTTTATCAGCCTATGTATGTATGTTGTGTGTTCCTTTGCGGCACTATATAAACCGAACGCGTAGACCGATTTTGACGATTCTTACGTCAATCGATTCGCCTTAATCTAAAGATATGACAGTAGTCAAAATTCAATATGGCGGCCAACAAACGCCATATTGTTTATACGAAGAAAATAAAAAGTCGGCGAACTATATCAAAATCGGCACCAATCGACAGGTATTTGAAAATCATTCTTAGGTTTCTCTTATGATTTTTAATTTGAAATGACCATTCAGGATCTGTGACGGTTTAAAGTTGTTTTCTTTTATTTTTTTTACGTAGTCGGGCTTTTTGATTTTGTAAATTTAAGTCTTGTTTTTAAAGAACAAACACAACCTGCGAAGCGATTCAGCTTGCCTGCGGAAAAACACCCATGGTCTATGGCGGGAGTTGATCCCATGACCTCTGGACTGATAGGATAGCATTGCTACCATTCAGCCAAGTAGCAAAAAAATCTTTTTGTGGGCAACTTAAACTATCGCATGTACATAAATGGAAGCATGACAACTTCGATGCAGTTGTAACTCTTGTTGTCGTCACTAAAACTGTAAACATGACAACTTCGATACAGTAGGTACTCTTGTAGTCGGCAATGAAACTGCACACACACGACAACTTCGAAACAGTTGTTACCATTGCTGTCGCCATACGAACAAATATCTTATACGCGCCAACGTATACCACCTTGTCGCCATACTTATTTCTAAATGTGTTTTATAGGCGACAAATCATTGATTGTCTTGCAGACAACATCGGTGCAACTGTCGTCGGTAATAACTGATACTACAGGGTATATACATAAACAACTACAGCAAGTGTGTATATGTGTGTTTGTCTACTCATCTTACGCTTTTGAACAAAACAAAAAAAGGAAGCAAAAAAACTTCAACAAAAATATACACACTCAAACACAAGTGCACATAGACACATTCATACTCACACATACACACACTTACAAAATCTTTTACAGATGAAAAGCAAATGAAAGACATGCAGAAAAAAGTGAAAAAATATACACAAACATTTTGTAAAGTCCTTTTGAAAAATGTTGGGCAAAAGAACGAAAAAAAAAACGTTTTACTAGTGACTACTTAACAAGTTAAACACAAGGTTTTCCTACATTTAATTCTTTTTTTTTCCTCTCTTCTTTTTCTTTTGCTGGTTGATGTTTTTGTTGCTGTTGTTGGTACATACTTGTTATTCAAAAGAAATAGAAGAAGAAGAAATAAAAGACTGTTGTTGGTGAGAGGAAAAAACGAATAAGGAAAAAGGTTAGAGGTGGGTTGAAGTTTTATACTTTTAAAGTACAAACATACAAGACTTACACGCATCGCAGCGGTAAAATAATGGGGTATGGAGGCCTTCTAGGAGGCCTTATTTCTGTTGTTTTTTAAGGTTCAAGTAGCACGCACATATCGACGCCTTTGTGCGAAATGATCGTAAGCGACATTAAAAAAAAATTATTTTTTTTATTGAAGTCAAAATTTTATGGGCCGGGGCCTACTGATAGTTTAAAGATGTCAAAAGGTCAAAGCTGTTGATGACTTTGAAAATATAGGCTGTAAGATTTGATCGTAAGTTTATGGTTATAAATTAATTTTAAATACAGTAAAAAACCATTCTCCTGAAAAATAAAGCTTTTGTCGGGGTCGATATGTATGTATATCCTTCCATAATTATATCTTATCAACACGCTTTTGTTAACTTCTCGTGTAAGTAATAATATAATAAAATCGTTTGAAAAATACAATTTTATGATGAGAAAAGTGGGCAGTACCACGCCTTTACTAATTAAATTAAATCTTTCAACGACTTCTATTAAGCAGATCACTATGAAACTTTGCATACACATTGTGTTTCTCTGACATTACAATATCCCACAATACGCAAATCTTAATTATAATATAATTAAAGTTCACTACTTGTAAAGTTTTTCAAACTTTGTATGAAGAATTTTATTAAACAGCAGCATGCTCCAGAGGAAAAACACTTCCTCAAAGGTTAACATTCAATGCGTAAAGCCGTGAGTATAACAGAATACAATTACGAAAATACACCTTTATCACTTATCTTTAGAAGAAAAGGAGAAATTACACGAATGCCTGAAGTGAGAAAGCCTTTTCCATCTTATCGCTGGGGTATTATGTAAATAAATATAAGTCTATATGTGAGCAAATATACTATGTACAAATGAATATATGCTCAGTTGTATGTATGTATTGATAGAATGATAGATAAATAACTAGGATGGATGGATGGATGGATGGTTGGCTGACTGTTTGTTTGAATGGATGTGACGATACCTTTTGGAGTATGAAATAGTTTAACAACCGTATGAATTGAAAAATAAACTTATGAAAAGACATAAAACTACAAACGACAAGACATATAATATGTACAAACATACATTTACATATACATAAGTATGTATATACTCGTATATGTACATACATACATACCCAGTAAAAAAGTTGCTTATAATAAATAAGGTTTCTACTATTATGGAATAAAAGTAGCGCTGACAAACCTGCTGATATCGTTGCTGATTTTTGTATTGCGAGTTCCCGGATTGGAGTACTACATTTTAGCTCACAAAAGCACTTTTTAAGCGCTGAAAATCATCAACATTTTCAGCACTAGAGCTGAAAATATATGAAAAAAATGGTTCGATATGGATTGGCGTCGTTAACGCCATTTGGAATTTTTCTTATTTCTTTTCTTTATTTATTTTTATTAATTTCATATTTTTACTCAATGTTTGTTATTTTAACTTCAACTGGTATCGAACTAAGAACCTTCAGATTTGAAGTCCAACGTACCAATCACTCGACCAAAAACACTGTTGCAAAACGGCACCAAAAACTCAAAAAAAACTTACTATTCATTCTCGCTTAAAAACCTGCTTTGGATCAGCACTATAAAATCAGCTGTTTTGTATAGCTCGTGTACGAAGCTTTTGTATAAGTAAAAAGCAAATACTTTTCTCGCTTTAAAACCTGCATTGCTGTGACGCTATGAAATCAGCTTCTGAACAAGCTCATATTTTAAAGCGAACTATAAAGCGCTTTATTTCTTTAGTGCTTCAAAAAATATGAAAATTTTTTACTGGGTATGTACATATGAATATATGGATATGTACAAGTACTTTTATAGAAATAAATTTTTTTTAACATGGTCTGAATATGGAAATATGGATGGATGGTTAAATCAACATACAAAATACGTTTGTATCTTATAGGTATGCACATATATTTATTTGTGTGTATGCGAAGATGAATTTGAATTGGTAAATTTGCATGTATGTTTGTATGCATGTAAGTGCACGTACGTAAGTGTATACATATTTTCATAAATGCTCTTCCGTGCGTATTTATTTTTGTACTCGTTTACAAATAAGGACTTTATCGTATGTGACACACGTGTGAAAAATACTTCGTATATTTTAATGCCTAAAAGTTACACCCATGAAAAAAGTCTCTAAAATGAAAAAGGCTGTTTTTTTATGATAATAAAAAAATACATACAACTTTTATTCTTACAACAATTCTACTCGACAATAACACTAATGAAATGAAAAACTAATAATATGGAAATTTATCATGACATTAATTAAGCATTTTTTAAAAATTGCTAACTGTTTGGGTAAGTGTTGAAAATCAAATTCGAAATTAATGTGAAGAATTTTCCACATATTCATAAAAATTTATTAAAGTTAATGTTGGTTTACTATTCGAATTTTGTAAGGGAAACCCGGTTTTACTGCACACATTAACTTTACTAATCATTTATGAATATGGGGGCTTATCTTGAGTAAAGCTTCTCATCTAGCTGAGCATATATCACCGCGTATACCTTACATGGAATTACGCATAATTTTATATAACGTATACGCATGTGAATTTTAGCTAGAAAATAAAAATAAATTTAATAATTCAAAAAACCATACTGCGTAAAAAACTAAAAGAAAAAAAAACAAATCCGATAGTCTAGAATTCTGTTAAGAATAACTACATAATTGAAATAGTTTGTTATTCGATACACACAGGGGACCATATTTAAGTGCGACTTTGGGTTACGTACGAATGAATAGACAGATATCACTTTTCGTTTTTGCACTTTTTTCATTTTGGCCATTTTACGTTTTGTTTTTTCGTTTAATTTATTTATTTTTTGTTTTTGGCGATTTTTACTTTTGCCGCTTTTATCGTTTTGGTGATTATTTCGGCTTTTGGGGATTTTTTGATTTTTGGCGATTTAATTTTTTGTTTTTTGCCGATTTGTTTAGTTTTGGCGATTTTTTAGTTTTACGTTGTTTTTTTTTGTTTTAACGATTTTTTCGTTTTTTTGACGATATTTTTAGTTCTAGCTATTTATTTTAGATTTACCGGTTTTTTTTAGTCTTGGCCATTTTTTAGTTTTCGCACTTTTTTTCGTTTTGGTCATTTGGTAATTTAATCGGTTTTTTGTGATTTTTCTTAGTTTTGGCGCTTTTTTTTTTGTTTTGGTGCTTTTTTTCGTTTTGCTGATTTTTTCCATTTTTGGCGATTTTTAGGATTCCGTAAACCAAAAGTGTAAAGGATCCTTTTGTTTTCAGTACGCTGTCCGTCTGTATGTCTGTCCGTCTGTGTGTCACAGGCTGTTTTCTCGGGAGCCGTAAGAGCTACGGACCTGAAATTTTAACAGATTGTGTGAAACTTTGACCACTACAACAACAAATATATGCCAGCCAAACATTAAACATGTTCGAAAGCGAGCAACGAAACATATTAGTATACTAATGACACTTTAAATTTTCAAAGTTAGTGCTAACTGCTGTAGTCTGTAGTCAATTAATACCGATATTTAAAACAATAAAAATTAAAGGGTGTTCTATCAGTTAATGCAATTTTGACTATGTAATTTAGATAATTAGCTGTACCTTGGAAATCTTAAAATTTTAAAACACGCAAAAACTCAAAAAATTCCACAATTAAAAAAAATGTTAAAACGAAAAAGCGCCAAAATTAAAAAAGCGCTTGATAAAAAAAGCACCAGAATTTAAAAAATCGCTGAAACGCAAAAAATTACCAAAACTAAAAAGATCACCATAAAAAAAAACAAACAAAAAAACAGAAAAAACAAAAGTCGCCAAAACGAAAAAAGCATTAAAACCGAAAAAATCGATAATACTAAAAATATTATCAAAAACGAATAAATCGCCAAAAATGAAAAAAAAATCACCAAAACGAAAAAAAAACGCAAAGACCAAAAAAAAAATCGCTAGAACGAACAAAGTGTCAAAACCAAAAACTATCGCTAAAACTAAAACAAATCACCAAAAAACCGAAAAAATCTTCAAAACGGAAAAAAGCGCCGAAACTGAAAAAAAAACGCAAAAACTAAAATTAATCGCTAAAACTAAAAATATCGTCAAAAAGCGAAGAAAACGTTAAAACAAAAAAAAACGCCAAAACCAAAAAATCGCTATAACAAAAAAAATCGTAAAAAAAGAAAAATCGCAAAAAACGAAAAAAATCACGCATATGAAATAAGCGCCAAAACCAGAAAAAAAATCATCAAAACAACGAAAAAACTTAAAAAATAAAAAACTAAAATGAAAGAAAAAAGCACAACGCAAAAATTTCAAAAATGGAAAAAGGGCAAAAACGAAAAGGACTGTGTGTATTCGTACGGAGCCCTTCGTGTGCGAGCAATTTTTTTAAGTTTTGATCCTCTTTTCGTTTTGGCAATCTTTTTAATTTTTGGTGATTTTTACGTTTTAGCGATTTTTTACTCTAAGTGTTTTTTCGTTTTTGGATTTTTTTTTATTTTGGATTTATTTAGTTTTAGCGTTTTTTTAATTTCAAGTGTGCCTATTACGGTTTCCAAGATACAGCAAATTATCTAAATTACATTAACTAATAGAATACACTTTAATTTTTATTGTTTTCAATATCAGTGTTAATTGGTGTATTCTGTATAATAATACACTAACTTTGAAAATTTCAAGTTATAATTGCCTGTATTACATTCGATTCGGTTTGGTAGATTTTGAGAATTTTCGAAAAAAAAATACGTTTCATTTTTAATTCAGTTATGAGTTTTTAGTCGAACTGTATGGGTTTATTATATCTAAAGCAATTTAATTAATTTGGCTTGAGTTCGGCTTTAATTTAATTTTGCAATTAAATTATATTTTTATTTAGAGATAAATGTGGAGCATGTTGATAAAAAAAATTTATAATAATTGAACTGACGTGTTTCGATAGCTCCCGCTAGTCTCGTCTTTTTTTTTTAAATAAATTCTAAAGTATGTATATACTTAAGCGATCGAATCCGAAATCTAATCAGCTCTTAAGCTCATAAATCAACGCTGCAAATTTGATTGAAATCGGTTGAATGGTTCGAGAAATATCTTTGTCGAAAATTTCCGAAAAAGGGCTTTATTTTTACAGATATAAAAGTTCTTGTCAAATAGAGTTTTAGGATTCATTTACTTTTTTGGTTAAGTGGCTCGAAAGGTATCGTGGTTGAAACTTTTGACAAAAATTCATCTATGGACTCTCCAGCGCTTTGAGCTTGAAATTAGCAGGAAGTTCTAGGCATGCAAGATCAACCGTATCCCATATTTTTTTAAAATAATTTTTAAGTATTAAAATTAATTTGAAAAGATAAAATTCCGGTGGAAAAAGCAACATCTCCTATAATCTGTTCACTCCGGCCAGTCTGTGCTTCTGTAAATGTGTGTGTGTGTGTGTGTGTGTGTGTGTGTCTGTATGTGGCAATTGTCAGTTTAACTTAGTACAAGTAGATGAGGTTGTGTAAACTGAAATGTGTTAAACCAAATATTTTTGGTTTTTGGTCTTGCTTTGTTTTCTTTTGGAACAAAGCAGAGACTGACTATTCAGCTTAGTCTTCCTGACTGACAGAATGCCAGCCAGATTGACTAATGAACTGATGGAACAACGATTTCTTTGGCTTGTGTTGCAAGTTTGTTTGATGTTAAACTCTGTACGTTGTTAGAACACTTAACTTGATGGATGATTTTGTAATGTAACTCTATTTGGGTCGGGGGAAGGGATGGAGGGAGGGAGGGAGGGAGGGAGAAAATGTTGTTTCTGCTGATGGTGACGATTGGTGTTCAAAAACCACATAAACAACCGCACAGTTGCACAAATATGTACTTAAAACCAATTTTTCCTATTTATATGGACCAACAACTGCTGCATGCTTGTAACTTTCCAAGGATTAAATTACTGGCCATGATGAGGTGCTGACTGGCTGGCTGGCTGACTGGTGATGCTGACAATGTGTTTGGAATGATGCCAAACAAACGGCACAGAAGCTGGTGGGCAAAGTTAGTAAGTTGTTGTTAAATTCTATTGAAAGACTTGTTTTTGTTCTAGATTCTTTCCAAAGTTAACAAACACACTTGAATAGAGTTAAAAGAAATGTTGTAAAAAATTAAAAACATTTATTTTCCCAAAGAACAAAAAAAATCTTACGTTTTTTATCTTAAACAAATTATTCGCTTGAAATATGGCCGAATTGAATTTTGTGCGTCCTGAAAACTCTTCAACAACAAAATTCATCTTGAAGCCGAGTCGAGTCCGCTTAAATTGAGTTGATGGCAAATTTTTGTTGGTTCTTTTGTTTTTGGTCAAGATTAAAGAAACCCATGTAAAGAAATAATGTGTACAAAATGTTTCCAATGTTGTTGGAGCTTTCAGCCATCCATACTTGGAATATGTTGTTCTTATTGTTGCTGTTGTTAAATGTAGGTACAAAGCGTTGTGTGAGTACATCACTACGGGTATAAGCAAAATGTTTGTGTTGTTTTTATTTTTGTTCGTACGTTGTTGTTTTTTCGGGAACCTTGTTTCTCTTGCCTGCAGCTTGTGTTGGGGATTAAAGTTGTAGGTTGTATTGATGGTTTTTGATTTGTTTCTTTTTATTTTTTAGTCAAGTTTTGGAATACTTTAGGTAGCACACTGTATGTTTGTTAATACGACGATGTTTTTGCTGTTATTTTTTGTTTATTTGGGGGATTTTTTTTTATAAATTTTTTTTATTTTTTCTTAAAACGATGGAATGAAAGCAAAGTAGTAACAAAACGCGTATAACCACACCCTTAAAGTTTTGTTTAATACTCGCCAACAAAAAAGTTTTATTTTTGCACAAGATTTTGCAGAAAAAAAATGTTATATAAATATAAGAAGTTTTTTTATATGTTGCACAGTGGTATGAAAGATATTTTCTTAAGAGGAAATATCCCAGCAAAAATTTAAAATGAAAATAAAGAAATACATATTGTTAAAAAATATACCGTTAAATACATTTTAAGCGACTTTAAAATAAGAAACCGACGTAGATGATTACATCGGATGTTATACATCGGTGATTCTTATTTTAAGTGTACATTTTGTGTTTTTTTGTTTACCAATGTAACAATGTATTAGATATATGAGAATGTAGGATACATATTATAGTTTTCGCCTAAAAATTTTTGTTTATTGGCTTTCACGGTTGTTCTGGGAATAATTTTTGGGCAAAAAAAATCTACAAAAAATTACTATAGGGTTTGAAAGCACTATACATCTACTCTCTAAAAAAATATGTATGTAAAGGATCCGCCATATAACTTTTTTTTTGAAAATGCCATAAAAAAAACTACTGAATATTTTCTCAAATTTCTTTTTTTATTTGAAAGTACAGTCCATCCGGTTAATAATGAAAAATAATTTCATTCGAATGGCTGCCTCGGCTGGCCATGCAGTAGCCTAAACAATCGGTCCAATTTTTAAGCACATTATCGATTGTGTGCAGCTGTATTTCACCAATGGCTTCACGAATATCGTCCTTTAAAGCGTCCATTGTCTCTGGCTTGTCGGCGTAACACTTATCTTTGACGGCACCCTACAAATAATAGTCCAACGGTGTCAAATCGCAGCTCTGAGGTGGCCAAACGACATCAGCTCTGCGGCTTATAATGCGATCTTTAAAAACAGGGCGCAAAACATCGAGTGTAGCTTCGGCTGTCTGGCACGTAGAGCCGTCCTGTTGAAACCAAATGTTGCCAATATCCTCCTCTTCAAATTTTGTGAACAAAAATTCGTTCAACATGGCCCGATAACGATCGCTATTGACTGTAACGGCCACTCCTTGCTCATTTTGGAAGAAAAATGGCCCAATTATGCCTCTGGACCAAAATTCGCACCAAACAGTGACTCGTTTTAGGTGCGTCGGTTTTTCAATGTATGCGTGTGGGTTTTCTGTGTCCCAAATGCGACAATTTTGCTTGTTTACATACCCGCCAAGATCAAAATGAGCTTCATCTGAAAAGATGATTTTTTGGCAAAATCGGCATTTTCTGTAAGTCGATCGCAGGCCCACTTAGCGAAGCGAAAACGCATTGGATGGTCAGTTGGCCGTTCAGCGGAAGGATAAAACTAATTATCTGTCAAATCAGATATGAGCTAAGTGTTACCATTCACGAAATAAGCACTAGTTGAAAAAAAAAACGTTGGATGGTGGACCCTTTATATATAACAATCACATTACGAAATTAAAAGCTATGACCAATTTGCTAATTTTGACTTGAGTTCGCATGGAAAAGCAACAAATTGTATGTTTTAGAATAATTCTTTACAAGCATTCATAAATAAGGAAACAGCAGGCTACCTGTTCTTTTAAATAAGATTAATAATTTTAATAAAATCGGCCAGAAATGTCAAAAGTTATGTGAATTTCAAATAATTATTCATAGCAAAATACGACCTAACTAATACATTCTTCGAAAATATTACAAAGCATATCGGAAATTTCTAAACAGATAATATGCTCTATATCTTTTCTACCCTTCCGGAGCTATTAAATTATATATAAGAATTTTGTTAACGTAACGCTCAGTACATTTTCTTACGAATTCAATAAAAGTATTTTTCAAAACAGATACTTAATTTTGAATAATACGGTTGTATAGTCTTCGATGGTAATGCAATTTTAATAATTAGACTTATTAATGAAGCGAATTAAAAAAGCGTAACGCTCAATACACAAAACTGTGGACAACAACAATTTAAGAAAAATTCTAATTTCTAATATTTTTAAAAAATGTTATGTGTGAAATAAGACAAGCAAATGCAAATTCAAGCTCGTTTTTGGAAAAATTCATACTTTCTTAATGTCGAATATGAACAGCATGCTTTACTGACACGTCATTTTTTATGAAGAGAGTACAGACAGTATTTTCGTTCTTCGTTTTTAACACTTGATGGACATTCTAACACAAAAAAAATATTTACTTTTATTTATAATACATTAAATCATGCTAAAGCAGTTTTCATTTTAAAATTTATACATTTATTTTATGAAAAATTTTACTTACTATACTTTCAACGGACACGAAAAGCACATTTGAAATGAGAATCACCCACACATGTATTAAAAGATTTAGTCGCGGCCCTGAAGTCACACAAACACACCACTGATGTGTATTGATTACTAATTCAAAGAACATATTTCTGTGCTCAAAAGCCTAAACAATTTTCAGGAGAACAGTTTAGAGTCTCAAAAACTCGCTTTCAATCAGACGTTGGCTTATTATCCTTCATTGAATTTGTACATTTGACTAAAAATTTGTTAAATTTTGTTTTTCGATTAAACATTTTTAACCCCTTTTTTCACTTTAGCTATGCAATCATAAGCGTATAAGCTATGTACAATTATGCAGAGTTCTATGTAGAGTATACGTATCGATAAGTGCACTAGAATCTATAAAATATCTTTTTTTTTAATCCATTTTATTTGTTGTCTTAAATTAATATTATAGAACCTATATTTTGTTGCTGCTAATGCCAACTCATCGGTAGACCTTTAACAATCATTTATTTTATTTACGTAATTCTCATTTGTTCTTTGAAAGTTTTGATATAAGCATACGAGTCTAAGAACTTTTCAAACATAATGGTCAAAGTTCTTCTGATGAGTTGGCATTAGGACCAACGAAATGTATGCATATGGACGAGCTTAGCCCACAACAAGTAACAACTTTTCAAATAATTAATTTCTGAGAATAGCTCGTACATATGTAAAAAGTTTTGTTAATAATATAGACTGACTACATGCCATTCTGTAGGCATATAAGTGCACTTTTGTTTAGTGTAATTAGTTTTCAAACCAAATTTGTTTTTAGCTCAACTTATTAGCCTACATTTTCGAAAAAATTTTAGCCAGACGAATTGCACATAAAACAATAAGCCAAGCAGCAAGGGAAAATTTAACGTTAATTAATTTTACAACCATAGAACATAAAAAACCTGTTTTCGGAAGCCGCAATACTCCTTCATTACTCTTACTGGGTATTTTATGTGTTTCGTCACTATTTAGGCAGCTCGTTTGAAAATGTAAAATTAAATCTTACTTATACAATTCATGATCGGAAATAGAATACGAGAATTATTTATTACTATATTACTCTAACGAAAACTCAACTACTCCATGATCGACAATTTCAAATATACACTGAGAGAGTGCAATAAGCGCAATAAAACAATTTCGTTAGATTTTTCATAATTATAATGAAATATTTCACAAAATATGTAAAGTTTCACGAATATTGTGAAAGAATTTCATTATAATTGCTTCACAAGCTTTCATAGATTCGTTAGAAAATTTCATTGGATTTATGACAACATTTTCTCATTTTATGGAAACCTCTTTATATTTGCAGAAAGTGATTTAAAAATTTAAAAATCTTATAATACATGAAGACATGTTCTTAAAAATTAAAGAAAGACAAAGAATAAAAAAATTTAAAGCTTTTGAATTCATAATTTCAACAAAAGGTATTTCATAATATTTCTACGTAATTATTATTCGAACTGAATTGGTTCAAGTTGGAAATTATTATTTCGGCTTAAGTTCCAATTGAATGACTTAAAAGCACAGGGCTACAAGTGTAAAAAAGAAAATTGTGAGTAATTAAGCTTCAAAGTTTTTTGTTCCCATGCATTTCATACATTATATGTTTGGTTTCTAATACATACCGCCTGTTGTACGATAGTACAGGTCTGAATTTTTGTAAAGTGATAGACATTGGTATTAAGTGTTGATTCCTGCATATAACTAAATTATTTTAATTTTAGCACTTGTACCCTTTTACTTTTCACTACCTCAATTATTCTTAAGAGTGGAATATTAGAATTTCTAATCAGACTAGCAGAACCCGTCTAATGAGACTAGTTGCGTACTAAAATAGAATGCAACTAATAAAGACTAAAAAAGAAAGCCTGTTTAAACATGTATTACAACAACAATAGCTTGATTATGTGATAGGCGTAGCTTACACAGAAAAAAATAGACAAGAATTATATTCAATAAAACCATGTTATTAAAAAAATATGAATTTCAATAACATTTATCTTTAACATAATAAAATATTTCGTTGTAAGTATTTCTTTTCCATGCCGGTTATTTCTTTTATTTTTATACATAAGTACTTAAAACAAGTTGTATCCCATAAAAAAATAAATGGGATATGGCTCAGCTAGAGAGTGTATGCTTTACGTCCGGAAAGCCCGGGTTCGTATTCCAGCCATGTCAACATTTTTTTAATTTATATATATATTTTTATTTTGAAATAATTTTGTTATCAATATAGGGGAATTCTTTATCACAGGAAATTTGAAAAAAAAAATTATTGAATACCGGGATTTTTTTTTTTAAAACAAAACTTATTTTTTTCTGTGTACCGACAAGCAAAACAAAAGAAAACAAGAGCTAGAAAATTGGAATAAATAACCAGATGGGAATTTTTGCCCTAACCAAAATTGTAAAAACTTACATATAGTTCTCGTATTCTATTTCGTAAAACAAATTGGTTACATAGACGATGTTACCTTAATACTAGTATCCATGATCAAACGTGGCAAAAGCGAACATAGAACGCTGAAACTATCGATATTAGTAGTACAAATACGTTCTAGCAGTCTGATTATCAGCCATGTCACAGAATACCATTCCGATCGGAAGTGGTTTCAATTCCGTAAGTTGCTTCTTCAGAAAACGAAAATTTTCTTCGTAATCAAGCCACTTTTAAATTTCAAAGTGGAATTGTAAAACACTTTTCCACTGACTTCATTTGCAGTAAATGCTAAAAAACGTGCATACTTTTAGGAGCGTCACAAAAATATTTGGTCATGAGCTTTCCATGTCGATAAAAAGCTCAATGTGAGCTTTGCATCGAAAAACAAGAGTGAACAAACGCCTCAAGGTATAAAAACTTTATCATTGTAAAAACGAAATACAAAATAAACGAAATCTAAAGCACCAAAAATGTACTTTTTTGGAATGACAACTACGGAATCAAAACTAATCCGAACGGAATCTGTGACACGGCTCTCTTAATAATAATTTGAATTTATATTAATGCAAAAATGCGTCAAAAATTTGTTTTAAAAATTTTCTCTTACAAAATATGAATTAATATTTTTGATTATTAATACATATAATATTATAATCATTGGTGGCTATTCTAAAAAACGCGTCGAAGAAGTGAAAATTTGCATTGAAGCAAAAACAAAGTTTCACTAATTGTTTTTGTTTTCATTACATTTCTAATATGACATAAACGTGAGAATTGAAACGCAACATGTTAAATTTTTTTAACGAAGCCTGACACTGATTGAGTTTTAAAGAAGTTTTTCATTGGACTACTGTCGTAAATCACAGAATTTATGATGCGAATTCGTTTATTGTGCAATTACTAAATTAGCTTTAAATTAGCCCATTAATACGCTCTGGGTTTGTGCCACATGTGCAAATTTTTATTTATTTATTTTTGTTTTTGATGCCATGAAATAAACCCACAAAAAATGAAATAAATCGCAAACGCATGTATAGAATGCAAAGTAATTTGAGAGTTATTTAATTTTTTGGGGATTTATTTATTTCATTTATTATTTTGGACACTTATTTCATAATTAAATAACTGCCCAAAATCAGTTTATGAAATAAGTGGCAAAACATTTTTGGCTTTCGCTTAGTAAAGACTTTTTACTTAGCTTGCCTTCGGCAGAGCTCTACGATTTTCTGCATCGATATGTCGAGTAACGTCTTCGCTGAGTGCAGATATACTACCTAGTCTGCCTTTGAGAGGCCACAAGGATATTCTTCTCCATTATATTCGCGATCGGCCCCACACTAGTTCGAGAAATTGTAAAATTTGGATCCTTAAAATGACCACGAAATAAAATTTCGATATAAATTCGACTGGTCAGTTGTTGTTTTACGTGTGTGACCTTAGAGACAGAAGTGCCGACAGCCTGTCGAACAAATGACAATTCTTCCATGGACCTGCCTGTTAACCAAGCCACTGCTCGCTTCCCTTATAGCCAATATTCTACCCTGAAATATGTTTGCTTAGAGACTGAAGTTCCGCCAGGCTACCGACAAAGATGCCGACTCTTCCTTGGACACACCTGTCAATCAACACCCTACCCAATATAATAGCCAATATTTCAGCCTGAAATACACTAGCTTCATCAGGAAGTCTGAAGGAGAGTTTTATTCGAAGGTCCTTCGAGAATACTCCAGAGCTCAAACCACAGATTATTCTTGATCCATCAGTATACATCCAGAAGTTGAAGTCTTTTTCTATATTTCCCCCTTCCACTCCCGTCTGGATGGAATAAGGACTTTGAACTTACTGTCAAAGTCTAGATGAGGTACCATATAATCGGTGTGCTTCCTGAGTGTCGGTGGAAACTGACCTAGGATTCTGACGTGGCCATAGATCCTTGATCTCCACCTTTCAGATACCGCTAGTCTTGCCGCACTGCTTGAGGATGCAGCCAATAACTGAAGGTCGATCGAAATTAGGTTTAGTATAGCATTCAGAGCCTCTGAATTACTAGTACGTAAACATCCAGTAATCTCGATGCAAGCAGATCTGTGTATCCTGTATAGTTGGTCTAACACATATTTCTTACTTGTGGCGGACCACCATACTACCGACCCGTAAGTCATTATGGTACGTACAATTGCTGTGTACATCCATTTAAGCATGTTAGGGCTTAGGCCCCATTTGCAACCAAATATCCTCTGACAGGAGTAATAGGCATTTTTGGCCTTTTTGACCCTGTGTTGCACATTTAGTTTCCACGATAACTTTAGCGTCCAGGATAACTCCTAGATATTTTGCATTGTCCGATAGGGACAGTTCCAGAATATGCAGCCGAGCGAGTTTAAAGGTCTGAACTTTGGAAATCATAGTCTCTATTAAAGTCAAGTTGAGCTGCCATGTAATCAGAGGGCTTCCTCAGTACCGATGGTATTCGGTTCAAGATCCATTACATATGAATAAAATTTAATTTATAAAAGAACTTAAACATTTTGAAGTCTATATCGCTTAGAGCCACTGTTTTATTAGAAACGTTCAAACAAAAATTGAAATGTGTACCGGAGAAAAAAAAAAGAAACGCAGCTACCACTTTTGTAACATTTTTTCCAAAAATAAAACTTTTTTTTTGTTCCTAAAATCAGCAAAAAAATACAAGAAGAATTTTGTATGTTTAGAGAATACACGATGGAAACGACAACGACGATGTGGATGATGATGATGGAGATGGTTGAAAATTGAAAAGGATGTGAGGATGATGGCAATATTTTTGTTGCTGCTGCTGTTCATGATGATGCCAATGCCGACGATGATGATCATGATGATGATGATGATGATGATGTTGGTATTCTTTCTTGTTGGCTTGTTGGTTGGCTAAAATGTGGTGGTGCTTTTACTTGATGTGGTGCGGCGGTACGTACATAGAACAGCTTAAGCCTGCACGTTTATAGTCTTGTAGCGTTGTCGTTGTATATCGTTGCTCTTGGTTCCTTTTGACACTTGTATGAAAAAGGAGAAAATAAAACGAACCATCTTTTTTGTGAATGTTGTTGGGCTCTTTTGTGTATCATTGTTGTTGTTTTTTCTGATTTAGATAAATGTGTATGCAACAAAGTGTTTTTTTCCTTTTTTGCTGGCAATACATCGAATGCTTCATCCGTATATTGCTGTTGTTAAGTCGTATTCTATGTACGAGTATGTCTGACTGGATGGCTGTCAGTAAAATGGTAGTAACAGTAAATGGTATCAAGGAGCATTATACCAAAAGCCAACTTCCATATTGCCACCAAAGATACAACAATATAGTCATTTCGAATGTATGTACTGAAGTGTATCATGTACGAGTGGTAAGTGCAAGAATGAATGTGTGGTTGGAATAGACAGACTTGAGTAGAGGATGGTGGCGCTGGCGGTGGTGGTGTTTGGAGGAGTATTGTATTCACTAAATTTCCAAGCCTACAGTGGCAACATTTTCGTTTATTTTGTATCTTTAAGAAGCAAAAAAAAAAAGCAAACCAAATGAACTACAAGAGAAGAGACCGTAAAAATGGTTTCCATTCAGTATTATTGTTGATGTTATTGAATTGAATTGGTTGGTAAGACAAAAATATGGTTGCAACCTACACCTACATGCCTGTATTTGATTTTTTAAAAGTTTTTTTTACTCGTATATTTTGTATGACTGCAACATGCAAATATGGTTTAAACTTTAATCTTTAAAGTAAGATTTTATATATTTGATAAACCCTGGTGTTATTGTTTTGCTTTAGTTTTTTTCTTTCTTTGCAGTTTTTAAATATATTTGAAAATTTTGGCAAAATGTAGTAAAAAAGTTCACATACAACAAAAAAAAAACTTTTAAGAGAATTGTGATCTTTATGCGAATTGAACTAGATTTCAAAGTAATTCATTATTGCATGCAAAAAAGAATTGTTCCTATTGATTTCATATTTTTATAGTCATGGCGATTAAGAGAATTTAGAAACCATTATGTACACATATTTTAAAGTTGATAGTCTTTGTTGATAAAACTTAGATATCAAAAGCTTTAACTCAAGGTTATTTAGTTTAAGATACTTTTATATATCGCTTCCAGAATTTTTTTTAGTTAACTGTATACTTTCCTAAAAAGGTACTTTAAATTTTAATAAATAAAATATAGAAAAAGAAAAGTTAACAAAATTAAACCGACTTTAAAATATATGGAGTCATAAGTAAAAAATAGCTTATATATTATTATATGCGTTAAGTACATAACTATTTAAGGTTGGTGCCAAGAAGGCAGAAAGCTTATAAATTTATTTCAGCTTTTTTGGTACCTACTGCAAACATATTTTACTTCTTAGGTCATACATTTTTAAGTCGATTTAATATTTTTTTAAGTTTTAATTTTTAAAATTTTTAAATATTATTTTCTATGGGAGGCACACCTACACCAGCCTTAACGCTACCAGTTTTCTATTGGATTACGCAGATTGACCATTTTCCTGTTGGGTTACTCGCATTGAATTTAGAGGAATTCACACTAAGTTTTAAAACGCTCACTGATGAAGTATTCCAAATGCGTCAGCTTATTATTGGTTTGGCGCATATGCCACAAACTCAGAATGGAGAAAAACGACAAGGAAAGTTGAAATAAAGTTTTGTAAAAATATACACAATAGATTTTTTTTTATTTTTACCATTTAAGACGGCATATCGTCAGCTTATTATTGGTTTGGCCCGCCGACCATTTTTGAAAAGTATGAGTTAAGAGTGGATTATATATATTTTGGATGCCCTATATCCAAATCTGAGCCTCGTTTAACGAAATTAATGGTTTCTGAGATATCGACCATCGGCTGTGGTTCATATACACAACAATGAGTCTTGCTTTCCCTATACGTCACTATTTGGTCTAAGCAGATATATATTTTTTGCAAAATTTAAAAAAAATGCTTCACGTAAGACAATGGTGTACGTATTAGACAAGTAGGATGATCAGAATATATATTAAATGAAAGCTTGAAAGGACTTTTGTATAATTGCATACATACAAAAGTACCGTTATATATGGCGGGAGTCCCTAGAATACTTTTCTTTTAATATAATGACTTGTCTAGTTTTAAAAATCAATGGGCAAGCAAACGCATTTGTTTTTATAGCACTTTTATTAATTTGGTGGAGTGCCATAATAAACTCATTTACATAATTGCTAAACATTTTATTGTCAGAGAAACGTATGAAACTAATTCTAGAAGAAAAAAACTAAAGCAACACAAAATAAAATTTTTATCACAGTTTTTTGGTGGAGTATCTTACAAAAAAATTTTATTTAAAAACAGTATCTTGCAAAACTCATTTGTGTAATTGTGAGAAATTCTATTGTCAGAGTAATGTATGACACT
The DNA here is from genome assembly GCA_956483635.1 of Panzeria rudis. Lineage (NCBI taxonomy): Eukaryota > Metazoa > Arthropoda > Insecta > Diptera > Tachinidae > Panzeria > Panzeria rudis. The sequence goes on from OY101450.1 coordinate 145,539,414, forward strand.
AATTCTAGAAAATATAATGTGCAGTAGTAACAAAGAAAATTTGTGTCACACTTTTATTGATATGGTGCAGTGCCATTCAAAATTAATGTATGTATTTGCGGAAAATTACATACGTATGATACTAATTCCAGAAGAAAGAATCGGAAGGAGCATCAAATGAAATTTTCATCACAATTTGGTGGAGTACCAAAAAAACTCATTTGGGTATTTGGGAAAAGTAAGTTAGTTAGAGCAGCGTATAAAGCTAATTATAGAAGAAAGAATCTAGAAGAGTGCCAAACAAAGTTTTCATACCACTTTTATTGATATGGTGGAGTACCATATTACGCTCATGTGAGTAATTGCGAAATTTTTTTTTGGCACATATAAGTATGGGAATAATTCTAGAAGAAAGAATTTGAATGAACACCAATTATAATCTGTATCTCACTTTTGTTGAAGTGGTGGAGTATCATACAAAACTCATTTGGGTAATTACGAAAAATTGTTTCGTCAGAGAAACGTAGAAAGCTAATTTTAAAAGAAGTATGAGACTAATTCTAGCAGAAAGAATCTGAAGAAGCACCAAATGAATTTTTGATCACAATTTGGTGGAGTACCAATAAAACTCATTTGGGTATTTGGGAAACGTTAGTTTGTCAGAGTAGCGTATAAAGCTAATTATAGAAAAAAGAATCTGGGAGAATACCAAACAAAGTTTTTATACCACTTTTATTAAATTGGTGGAGTATAATATTACGCTCACGTGAGTAATTGCAAAAAAAAATTTGACAGACATAAGTATGGGAATAATTCTAGAAGAAAGAATTTGAATGAACACCAATTATAATCTTTATCTCACTTTTGTTGAAGTGGTGGAGTATCATACAAAACTCATTTGGGTAATTGCGAAAAATTGTGCGTTAGAAAAACGTAGGAAACTAATTCTAAAAGAAGTATAAGACTAATTCTAGAAAGAATCTGGAAGAGCACCAAATGAAATTTTAATCAGAATTTGGTGGAGTACCAACAAAACTCATTTGGGTATTTGTGAGAGGTTAGTTCGCCAGAGTAGCGTATAAAACCAATTCTAGAAGAAAGAATCTGGAAGAATACCAAATAAAGTTTTTATATCACTTTTCTTAATTTGATGGAGTATTATATAAAACTCATGATTTTGTGATGTATCACAAACTTTTTCCCAAGATGATTTGTTGTGAAATTTGGCTCTGATGCACAATTTTACATATGTATGTATTTTCAGTTAATTTTGATGATATTAGTAATTAGTAATTTTTCGGAATTTTCGGCATATCTGGCCTAAAGTAATCCATTTTCGAGCTTTGATCCACATGTATAGCTTTACCGATTTGTAATAAATTTAAAAAATTTTTTTCGATGCTAAAAAATTTTCCGATTTTTGGTAATTTCAGCCCTCAAGTTGTGAAAGTTTTTTTTTTAGAGAAGTAAGACAATCAGGCAATTAATGCCTACCAGTTAATTAATTAATGTGTTACCTTCTTTTGGGAAAGGGATAGTGTAGAGAGAACAGGTGGCGAAGTGGGAGAGAGATATAAAGCTCAATTCATTTTTTTTGTAGAGCAGTGTTCCAAGCCCCTCTAGTGCCAAGTAGAGGGACTGAGTTGTTTAAGCTGTGTAGCCATTTTATTAGTTCTTTTACTTCGCCGACGGTTTTGCTACAATACCGACGAAGCAGGGTGCTGAGAAGTGCATTAAGGATATGTTAGTATTACTCGCTGCCGGTACTGCCAAAGTGATCAGTGCTATGTCTTCATCACTTTAACAGTCGAACAACAACCAACACAATAACATACCAATGCACATGAGAAAAATGCATGATATTGTTGGCTTGCCTGAAACTAGTCTTGAACTCAAGACCTTAGGGTTTGTAGGCAAACGCGCTAACTGCTCAGCCGTATTGGCAGTTTTTTGCAGGGTAAGCGCGGAGGAAAATTCTGCAAAGGAGAAAAATTTCAGCCTCGCAAGTTTTCAAAAAAAAAAAAAATGAAATATGTTTTAAAACTAATATCCAGAGGATGGCTCTTAAATCTCCCTAAGCCAGGCGCGAATTCAGCTTAAAGTTTTGGTAGGGTGAGGAAATTTTAAATGAAACAACATTTTCTAAAATTTCTTTTAAAAACTCAATAGCAATTAGGTATATCTTACTCGTTTCTTGGTGGGAGGCTTGTCTGTTTTTCTCTCCTCTGGATCTGCTTCTGCCCTAAACCAACATCTTTTATGCACTTACATAAATGCATGTTCCCAATTCCCTTGAAATAAAAAATCAATGACTAAAAGTTGTTCGTTTTGTTTCTCTATGCCTCTTGCCACAAACATATGCAACATGGTTAGTATTGTTTTTTTTTATCTTCTCATGATAAGATGGATTTCTTTTCTTTCAGTATAATTTTTTATTTATTTATTTTTGGTGGCAACTTCTTATTGTGTTTTATTCACCAGTTAGTTGACCATTTCTAGACTTTTTAGCCATTGTGTGTGTGTGTGTGTGTGTGTGTGTGTGTGTGAATTTTTGGGTTTCTTGTTCCCTCGCTGGCATTTTTTACTTTCGTGAATCAATTTTTGATCATAAATAAATGTTTATGCGTTTTATTTCAATGTACACATGCCAGCATTTTGTTTTTTCTTTGCAACTAAATGTCATTTTGAATATGTTTTTTTTCTGCTTTAGTCTTGTATTTCTTCAGATTTCTTCAGGAGTGTGTACGAGTGAATGTGTAGGTTCGTTCCATTGTTTCCTAAATTATTCAATTTTTTCGTTTTTCATTTTTTCTTCTTTCATCCTATTGTATGGAAATTTTTAACCATAATTTATGAATTCATATCGATAAATGGTTGTTGTTACGGCTGTTGTCATCCTTGTTGTTGTTGTTGTTGTTGTTGTTGGTTGGCTGTTTGGCTTGACTATTATTGGTAAAAGATAAATAAATTCGTGGTATTATATTCAAGGATTTTGAATAAAAACTCATTCATATTTATTTTATGTTTATGATGAAGGAGAAAGAAAGAGAAATACAAAATGGCGATTGTTTATTGTTTTGCGTTTTTAATGCGAAATCTGAATTTTGTTAAATAAATTATACATGAGAGAATAATTTTTACATTAAACGGAAGTTAGTTTCTTAGTAATGATGCAGATGGTAGAAATAGTTGGAAATGATTTGGGAAATTTGTTATGGAAGAGTTTCAGAAAAGTTAGTCGGAAAATTTGTATTGTTTTTTAAGAGTTTTGCATATAAAAATAACATTTATAAAATAGTGGGCAAGTTATGTTATGTTATGTTAACAATTTTTGTGAGCTGATAGAAAAATGATTTGTAACGGGAATGAAACCATTACGTTGACACACTGGCAATAATACAATGAACAAATTCATTAATGGCATGACATATTACATTATATTAACGAATATTACAAAAACGGTATGCAAATTTTTTTAATTTTATATTTCCACACTCAACATAAAATGTTGGTAAAGCAAACCAATTTCGCCATCCTATAAAATACAGTCAAAATCAGCCAATGGAATTGTAGTTTAGTTGATAGTGTGTAAAGCTACTAACAGGGTAAAACTACTCGCTGGCTCGATGCCTGCCACTGCTTAAGCAGTAAGCTTGTTTGTTTAAAAAAAATATTTTTTTGTTCGTAAGTTTTTGGTATTGAACTTTGATTCTCACAAGTTTACTCATGTTTATAAGCCGCACGTCTTTAACATCTCAGCTAAGTCATTTTCTTAAATAACGATAGCAGAAAGTAAACATAGACAATGTCTATGCGATTGTACCAAGTTTGTTTGCTGAAGATTTTTGAGTGAATCAATTCGTTAATGTCATTGCATTAATTCGCATTCATTTTCTTAGAGTCTTTAGATAAACATTCAGGCTTGCACACATTTAAAAAAGTGAAATTTCATAAATGCTTAATGGATGATGATGGCATAGACAAAAATTTTGTTTGATATATTACAAAAAATCCTATTAGATATGTGGTGACTTTCTTGACTTCAATACAGTAATTTTTATAAAATAACTATTTTAAAAAATTTCTAAAAATTAATTCTTTCTGAATGAAACCCTACGAACCCTAGTCTAATAATCAACTTAAATTCATAAAAATTAAATCAGTAATTTTAACCATCAAAAATAATTTTAATTTTAAAATTCAATAAAATGTAATATTTCGGTCTTGAACCTAGGTTCTCATGTTTATGAACGGAAAGCCTTTACCATCTCAGCTAAGTCATCTTATTGAATAACGATAGCACAAAATAACCATAGATGTGATATGACTTACAACTTAAAAAAAGTTATTTTAACCAATGAAGATTGTTATTTTATAAAAATTGCAACAAAAATTTACATTAACAGTAGGTTAACTATTTAAATTGGTTAGATTTACCTACCATTTTATTTTGAGTGCAATGATACGAAACAACGTGATATGTCTAGTTTTCATGAAACCTTGAGCAGTTGACATTTATTTTCTTTTTAATCGCTTTTGCGAAAAAGGCAATAAATCTTCCCCCTCCCTTTTCTTATGTTGGTCACATGTCTCCTAATGTAACTTACAGATTACAAACATTTATATATTTTATTGTTTCATATTACGAAATTTAAATATGTTTTGTTTTTTAAATCTCATTGCTGCAGCAGTTAGTTGGTTTATTGTGGCAGTCACTGTCATTGTTTTTTATATTTAGTTTGTATTTAATAAATTCGTAAAATTCATCAGGGACACATTACTTTGATTTCATTCTAACATCCATAAAAAATATATTTATTTAATTTTATATATAAAAAGGCGAAAACAATATTTTAAATCAAATCAGGCATCATCATGTACGTCGGGCATCACGTTTTCTGTATTGCGGTTTTGTACTATTTTTTCGTCGTGCAACTAAAATGTACAAAAATTGCATTTTATCAACCGTATTTTATGCGTACGTGTGCTGATGTTGTTGTTGCTGTTTTTTTTTATAAATTTATATTTGTAAAGTTGTTGTTTTTATTTCTGTATAAAAAATGGTTAAAAATCACAAATTAGATCCCTTGGGATCAAATTATTGAACAAATAAACGAAATAAATAAAAAAGGAAACAGCACAGACGCACTTACACATGGGCATATAATAACCCAACAAATGCCATAACATATCAAACATCAAATGTTTGAAATATGTATGATGTTTTTTAATACAGAAAAATTATTACCAAAAAAAAATGTCAAACAAAAGTTTGTCTAAAAATAAATTTCATTTTCAGTAAATATTCTTTACACAATCAATAAATTGTTTGTTTGACTCTTATTTAGGATGTAAACACCAAAATCAACAAGAAAAACTATGTCGTAAAAAAACAGCCCTGATGACTACATCGAGACAAATAACAACAACAATGATAGCAAAAGCAATGCTATTGTGCCAAGTTTGCTTACTGAAGATTTTTGAGTGAATCAATTCGTTAATGTCGTTGTATTAATTCTCATTCATTTTTTGGAGTCTTTAGATAAACATTCAGGCTTGATCACATTTAACAAAGTGAAATTTCATAAATGCTTAATGGATAATAATGGCCTAGACAAAAATTTTCTTTGATATATTACAAAAAAATCCAGTAAATAGTTTTGTTAGATTAAGTAAACTATTTTGTTTAATATTTGTTAGTATTTTTAGACTAATTGTTTTATAAATTCAGACAAAAATATTGTTTGATATTTTTCAGAAAATCCAGTAAATCTTTTTCTTTGATTTAGAAAATTTTTTTTGTTTACAATTTGTAAATATTTTTAGACAAATTGCTTTACAGATTTAAGCAATTTGTTCACTGAAAAACACGTTTTTTCAATGAAATTGTTGAGATATTTTTATCTATATGTGCTTACAAATTTGTTTGTAGGTCCGCTCCTACACAAAATATTTATTTTTTCTTTGAATTCATCTACAGAAAATTAAATTTAGTTTTTTCTGTGTAACACATAGGATTGATATTAAAATGTAATAAATATTACGTGAGAGTAAATAGTTGACGAGCCGAATACTTTGTTTTTCAAATTGCATTCAAAATCATATTCAAACGTTTATCCTTTGAGATAGAGATTGATTTCATATCACTGCCAATTTAAGATCAAATCTGTTTGTTTGTTGGGAAACGTAGTTTTTGTTTGAAGTACCAAACGAACACAATTGTCAAGAGTAACTTGAACGTATGTTCGCTATTAACACTAAAAATCTGTAAATCTTCTGGGGAAATACAAACTGATTAATGCAGAGTCGGTTAATGTTGCCCGTATGCCTTGGCTGATGACTGCTTTCTAGCTGTTCCCTTATAGTGACTGCCATCAACCCTGTATTTATGAGCAAGAGTTGTTTTTATAGTAATTTTGCCAAAAAGTTAAGTACCTGAAAGCATATGCTTGTATCAATGAGGATGTGTGAGTATTTTATTAGCTTTTGGTTGAATTGTTTTCCAGAATTCACACATCTTTCAGAGATAATACAACTTAATAGGCCCAAAGGTCTTTAGTTCATGCAGACTTAATGTAGCGCAGTTCAGTGTTTGATGGAAATGGTCTTGCAAAAGTGCAAATATGCAAAATATTGTAGCTTTTTATAAAATCCTGTGCATTTCGTTTTTGTATTTCATAAAAAAGCAACGATATTTTATATTACCACTTTCGCACAATTTTCATCACGCACTGAACTCCGCTAATGTGTTTTTACTCTTTCTGGCTACACAGAAGAAAAAAAACAAAACGAAAATATATTTTTATTTTTATAAAGAGAAATATTTTTTTAATTTTGCGGCTATATGTATTAGGGTATTCACTCGAATAATGTTTGCTCGATTAATCGAATTATTGAAGTCAAATAATGTTCGATGAAACAAAAAATTTATTCTATTAATTTAGGTCGATTAATCGAATAACTCGAAAAAAAAATTTATGTAAATTTTTCTTTTTTGATTAAGTTTTTGTAGATTTCTTAATAAAAACTTGTAAAATTTCCGAAATTATGTGAAATTCGCTATTCAATTCAAACGTTATTTCATACTAATAGACCGCATGATTAAAGAATTAAGTAAATTATGCAGTAGTAATAAATATCTTGTACAAAAATTTGAAAATATCAAGCAAAAATTATTTGAAAGAAGAGATTTCAAGAGCAACTAGTTAATTAGATACACTTTTTTCAAATTCACTTAATTCACTTTTCACTTTTCTCAGACTCTATAGCGTCTACCTACACTCTAAAACACTTTTGTTGAAAATTAGGTCGATAATAGTCGGCAACACTTTACAGATTATTATCGACCTAGAATTACACACGCATTATTTTTCAACAAAATGTTTTTACTAAAAAAAACGATTGGCTGCGTGCGGGTTTGAACCGCGACCTCCTGACTGAGAGTCTGACGTAATTACCGCTCAGCCATAGCCGTATTATACTTTATGTTATATTTTTTCCCCTTGGACTAAATATGTTTAATTTGAAAGGTTTTTTCTTTAATAAAATAACTACAAAATCCATGTAATTTTAGACAAGCAGAAATTTTTAAAACAAATTTAGACAATATATGATCGTAAATTTTAAGTAATGTTTTAGACTGTACGATTAGTGAAAGTTCATTCTTAGTAATGTGAAAAATGTTCAATCAAAAAAGTATTTATGAAATAAAGAAGAAGCATTATAATTTTTAAAACTAAATGTATGGATTTTGTGCGATTATTTAATGATCCTGTTCTGTTCTCCATGCAAAATAAAAATGTTCGGAATTGAAAAAGCTTTGGTGTTACAATTTAATATTTATGTATATCAAAAATGCTTATGATTATTTTTATTTTGCATTGAATACAGAACAGATCTGAATATTATTAAATATTTCCCGATTCCCCGATATGTATTTGAAACAAAAAATTTTGTATATACACAGAAAAAAATAGACAAGAATTATATTCAATAAAACCATATTATTAAAAAAAATATGAATTTCAATAACATTTATCTTTAACATAATAAAATATTTCGTTGTAAGTATTTCTTTTCCATGCCGGTTATTTCTTTTCTTTTTATACATAAGTACTTAAAACAAGTTGTATCCCATAAAAAAATAAATGGGATATGGCTCAGCTATAGAGAGTATGCTTTACGTCCGGAAAGCCCGGGTTCGTATTCCAGCCATGTCAACATTTTTTTAATTTATATATATATATATATATATATATATATATATATATATATATATATATATATATATATATATATATATATATATATATATATATATATATATATATATATATATATATATATATATATATATATTTATTTTGAAATAATTTTCTTATCAATATAGGGGAATTCTTTATCACAGGAAATTTGAAAAAAAATTATTGAATACCGGGATTTTTGTTATCAAAAACGAAACTTATTTTTTTCTGTGATATAGACAAAAATATCTCAACAATTTCATTAAAAAAAAACCTGTTTTTTTTTCAGTGAACAAATTTTTTAAATCTATAAAACAATTTGTCTAAAAATATTTACAGATTGGAAACAAATGAATTTACTAAATCAAACAAAAAGATTTACTGGATTTTCTAAAAAATTGCAAACAATATTTTTGTTTAAATTTATAAAACAATTTGTCAAAAAATGCTAGCCGATATTAAACAAAATAGTTTACTTAATCAAATAGAAATATTTACTGGATTTTTTAAATATATATCAAACAAAATTTTTGTCTGGGTCATCATCATCGTCATCCATTAAGCATTTATGAAATTTCACTTTGTTAAATGTGTTCAAGTCTGAATGTTTATCTCAAGACTAAAAAACTGAATGAGAATTAACGACATTAACAAATTGATTCACTCAAAAATCTTCAGTAAACAGACTTGGTACAATCGCATTCCATTTGCTATAATTGTTGTTGTTATTTGTGTGTATGTCGTGTATAACCGGGAATTCCAGGGACGGGAAATCCCGGGAAAACCCCTAGTAACCAGTAAAAATTTACTGGCAATGAAAATTAAACAGCATTATCAGTAAAAATTTATTTTTACTGGAATTTCTCGGGTACTGCAAAGTGCCCATATATTCCAGATGTAAGATAATTGATAATTACTTTGTATGCTGTGTACACAGAAAAAAATAGAAAAGAATTATATTCAATAAAACCATGTTATTAAAAAAAATATGAATTTCAATAACATTTATCTTTAACATAATAAAATATTTCATTGTAAGTATTTCTTTACCATGCCGGTTATTTCTTTTCTTTGTATACATAAGTACTTAAAACAAGTTGTATCCCATAAAAAAATAAATGGGATATGGCTCAGCTAGAGAGTGTATGCTTTACGTCCGGAAAGCCCGGGTTCGTATTCCAGCCATGTCAACATTTTTTTAAATTTATATATATATATTTTTATTTTGAAATAATTTTGTTATCATTATAGGGGAATTCTTTATCACAGGAAATTTAAAAAAAAAATTATTGAATACCGGGATTTTTGTTATCAAAAACGAAACTTATTTTTTTTCTGTGTACCCCTTTTTCTGCTCCTATCGTATATTGGTGCAAATGGGACCACCTATGGAGTACATCATATTATAAAAAAAAATTTTTTTTTTTAAATCGCTCCACAAATATCGATGAATTTGCTGAATATAAAAAAATACATACATGCCGAAAATATAACCTTCTCTTTTTTTGAAATTGTTTATTTATATTATATGTAAGTCTTCAAAGACACACAGTACAAAACTCAACTGGAAGTTCGAAATCCTTAAAAAATTTAAATGTGTTTGAATAAAATTTTATTTCTACGTCACCATAGAAAAGAAAGCTTATTTTGTTGCACGCTGAAATTATTAAATCATATCTTTTAAAAATTTTGACATGATAATTAATGAATTTATGGGACATCAAACTCTCTTTTATTTATTTATATCATGCATAAAGTGTTTAAAAATCTTCTAATATACGAGAAACAAATGACCTGAATTTACAACAAAATGCCAGTGTATGTAAATGTAAAACCATAAAAAAATTATTATCTTCAAGCATAATTCCAACGAAAACAAATTGTCTCGTAGCGGAAATAAATCTTTACAAATTTAATCATATACGAAATGTGCTGATTATTTTGTTTCCTTCCACAAATTTAAAATTTCCCATAGAAAATTAAAATTTTCTCTACACAAATGAAACTTAGTCATGAGGACATCATAATTCTATTGATGACAATCTCGAAAATGGAAAAAAGAAGAAAATACCTGGTCATTAAACACACAGAATTGCGGTTTTCCCATAGTACTACTTGTAATATACCACCACTTAATTTTTTCTTTCTAATACGATGGTATCAAACAGTGATGATGATGATGTAAATACGAGTACAACAGGAATATGCAAAAAGGAAAATAAATTTTTAAAAGTATGTAGTAAGTACTTCTTCATTTACACAATTAGTCCCAGTCAAGTTATCGAGTTAGGATAACTCTACTACCACCAATTTACCCAACATGCAGTCAGTCAGTCAGTCAGTCATGCAGTCGTACAACTGGAAAAGAATACCTCATGCTGTGAGTGTGCATATTTGTATTCGAGTATGCAACCGTTCACTAAGAAGTTTATGTAAAAACAAATGGGTTTTAGAGCAGCATATTGCACAAATCTTTTATATTCAATTTTACCTTCTCTATTCAAAAAAGAAAGGTGAATCGAAGAAGTACTTAAAATATATTTAGGAGATCTTTTATAACATAAAGGTGTTACCAATAGTGTTGGCAAAGTTGGTACCGACTATAACGTATTCACTTCTTGTTTGAGTAACCAACATCCCCAAGCAGCTACTGAATACTTAGTTCGTATATTTTTAACAGTAAATATCTTTGTTTCACCTTCCTTAAATCCACGCCTGGTTATTTCTTTTGTGTTTTATTAAAAATTTAAGTCGCGTAAAATTTTAAAAAATTTACAAAATTGGAGAGACGTCTTAAAATTGATTTGAAGACCCCGAAATTGCAAAAAGATAAAAAAGTCGACAAAATTACTTACATTAGCTGTTATTTTTAAAAAAAAGGTATTAATCAGTCCACTTTTGCAAAAAATTAGTTAAATGACCGTTGAAATTTTTTTTTAAAGTGGACTTATAACACTTTTAAAACTAACAGCTTATATTACGAAAACTAGACAAAATTCTCACACAATTATAGAAATCAGATGTTATAATATTAAATATATTATATGTATCTGCTACATTACTCATGTGCATATTTTGTATATAAATGCATATAGAAGTGCATATTTAACTTTTAAAAAGCATACATTCGCTTTTCAGTGGTAAAAAGTCTCGAGCCTTCTTCATCGGCCATAAAAAAATTTAAAAAAAACCCGCTAAATATGAAATTAAATGCATGATTTGACTGAGCTGAAAAGTATTGTACTGTATCGAATACAAATTTGCCAACACTAATCAGTAAATCCTTAGAAAAAGCTAAATACAATTTATTCTAAAAATTAATTCATAATGCGTAATGCAACGTAACGCAAAGAGCTAAAAGCCCAAAGAAACAAGAAAATTTATACAAGGAAATTTATGCAAATGAACGACCAGCAAGAAAAGAATTGAATTTACCCGAGCGTATTAAATCTACTCAACGTATCTGAAGTGATTTGTAAACAAATTGAAAGGCGTACACGTGTCAATTTCCCTCTCATTTTCAGTGCCTTGTGTTAAATAGACTTTAGTATTATTAAAAAGAATAACTTTGCTGCCTTAGAAAAACAAAAAATGTATAATAAAAATAAACAGCAAACACACACCGCACAAAAGTTGAATTCAATTCATGCAACATTATTGTTTTGTGGCAAATCTGGATTAATGAATGTTTAAGTGGTATAATTTTCAACTAAACAATACCGGCAACAGCAGCCACATTTAAAATGAAAGGAGGAGGGAAGGTATTTGATGTGTACTTTTGTTACTTTAACAAATATCAGTTGTATTTATATTTACTCGTATAATTATAGCCGTTTAGCGAAAAACGCCAATTCATTATTTCTAAATTTACTTTATTTGCACAAAGGTAAAATAAATAGTCCCACAGTTGCATTAAGAATTAAAAAAGATGAAAGCTTTTAATTCTATGCTTTATTAAATTTTTGTGGAAAATTATTTTTATTCATGTTAATATCGTTGCCTTTTCATTATGCTGTAGCTACTCTAATAAACAACCTTCGATCCAGCAATTTGGTACCCGAACATACCTGTGGGCATTTCCACAGGAAAGTCCACTTTTAGGTCACGTGCGACATCAAGCTATTAAGCTTCAGAGCCATGTAGTTGAATTTTCTCTAAACTTTCAATTAATGTGGAGATACTTACGGCCTATACAAATCTGTAGGTGGGAGGTAAACTACACCAAGTCACATTTTTTTCAAAATAGGGTTTTTATATTATTGGAATCAGCATTTTGTCCTCCATCGATAAGTGAAATCCAGTAAGTAAGAGGTAAACAACACAAAGTCCTTTTTAATAAGTGACGTAATTTTATTACGGATACTTTAGATTTAAAAAAGTAATATCAGAGTTATATGAAATATTTGAGGTAAGTCTAATTTCTAATCCTAAAAAGATTTTAAAAGTATTTTTGCGTTCTCCTGTAAAATGTTCAAAATGCGACTTGATGTAGTTTATCTCCCGCAAACAAAAATATCTAAAGCAGTTAAAAAGACGTACGTTTGCTTTGAAAAAAAAACAAGCATAATTGCATGGTGTCGCACGTGACAAAGAGTGGACTTTCATGTGGAAATGCTCATATGTACCATTAGCGTGGTCGTACCAAGTTCACAAATTTTATTTCTTCAAGTCTCCTACCTGAAATTGTTGGATATTTATAAAAAAAATTTTGCTTAATAAGTTAATATTAAGGCGTGTCGCACGCCCACCAAAGTTTGAGCAAATGCTCTTTTTCTATTTTTTATATCTCATAACTTCATAAATATAATATTTACAAGAAAAAGTTTATCTAAAAAGTTGTTGCGTGTGAAGTTTCCAACAATTCTCGCCTCACCGACTTTTATCTAAATCGTATATTTAACAAAATAAACATAAACATAAACAAAATAAACATAACAATTAAATTTCAAAATGATTGCACTAATTTACAAATTTCGGTAAACTTTTTCGCTTTCTAGAAATTGAAACAGTTTCTTTAGTTATTTAGGCCGTTGAACGTGAATCAGCACTCCATTTTTTTATCAGCTCTAGTTTTCGAGATAAACCGTTATGGAAAAATTGAAGGCACTACCACGACATATATTAGCATAACTGGAGAAATGTTTGGCGTATTCAGTAAAAAAGAAAAGCAAAAACCCGACAAGAAAATTATCTTTAAGCCGACCAAACATTATTTCTAAATCTGTGTATTATTTTCAGGGATATCGTAAAAGTTTCATCCTAAAAATTAAATCCTTAGTGCAAAAAATTGGATCCTTAGTGTGCTTTTATATTTCTATAAATTTTTTAACACAACAATTTTCGCATTTTTTATGAAATTTTTAATTCTTAGGGTCAAGCTTTTACGATATCTCCGAAACTAATGGGCAGATTTATAGACATTGTTTGCTCTTCTTAAATATAACTTTGTTGTCGAGTTTTAGGTTTTTGTTTTTATCCAAAGTTATTTAATTAGTTTGGCTTAAGTTCATTTTTAATTTAATCTTTCGATCAAATTGTTTTTACTTAAGAAAGAAATTCTAAAGCATGTAAATATTGAACATTCAAAGAAAAATTTGGCTGTACGGAAGGTTGAACTGACAGCTGTTTCGTGACCACCAAGTCTACTCATCAGAGAGCTTTACCCACCTACCACTGACAGTGGAAACAACAATGTAGCGAAAATCCTGCTAATATTAGTAAAGCCCTTATGACACTACATTTTTTCTTAATTTTTTAAGTTTTGGAGAACAGTGCAAATAGTATATGATATGAAATTTTACCAGGTGCAAAGAGTTCAGCTATATTAAGATAAATACCAAATTGTCAAAGCTTTTACTAATGTTATCGATAAAAAATGAGGGCCTGTCAAAAAAAATGTAAAAATTTTCAACTTAAAATTGACGTTTCAAGCTTGAAGCATTAAAGTGCTGCCAAGTTAGCGGGTTATTCACGAATTCAGCGATTTAGCGAATATTTTTTTAATCTTTTTTTTCTGTTGGCGTTTTATTGTAAATAAAATGTAGGCAGGACTTAAAGAAAATGTTACGTTGTGTTTACATTTTGTATAGTTGTTTCTTTCTATCATTTCCTGTTTCTTTCTATCAATTATATAGCAAAATGATGCAAGAAAAATGTAGTGTCATAAGGGCTTAAGCTCAATTAGCAGACTGTCGCCATCTTGTGGTGAGTCGCACAGTATTGAACTTTTTCTAAATGTTCGGAACTTCACTAATTGTGTTCTCTTAGCATGTTCAACTATTTTAAGCTTTTTCCATTTCGGTTTTTGTTTTTACTGATTAGGGCAAACCCTTCTGCAGTTTTGCTAGTAGGATGGCTTAAGAAAGGAAAAATTTCAATTATTGTTTTATATAATGCACAATATCTCGGAAATTAAATGTGCTAGAAAAATTATAAGCCAATTTTCGTTATTAGCGGACGAAAATAAATAAGGATCAGTTGTTTTAATTTCAAAAAATTTAAATAAAAAAAGTTCTAAGCAGTAAACCAAACACACGCGATTTTTAACATCCTTGCAATAACAGTAAGATATCCTGATATACTCATCAATGTGACTCTACCCAAATGAAAGAGAATTTTGAGTAGATTAATAATCCAGAAATTATTTAAAGATTGGAGGATCAGTCGTGAAGTATTAAGTGAATAATACTAAAAGTAAATTATGCAACTACTAAATGTCACTATATCATTAAAACTAGAGCTTCTAAGGAAAACCTAATGAAGCGATCGTAATCAGCAGCTGAAAATACATAAGAATCACATATTTTTATTTAAACAACAAAACCACTATTCCGCTGTGTTATGATTAGGTACGAAATTAACCCTTTAACATAATTGAAGGCGTCTCAGTTAAGTCTGGTGTCCTTGAAGAGTCATAGTAAAACTTTAGGAAAAATATTTTTATGGGACGTTCTAGACAGGTACATACACAGAAAAAAATAAACAAGAATGAGGTTCACTTAAACCATGTTATTGAAAAAAATATGAATTTCAATAACATTTGTCATTAACTTAATACAATATTTTGTTGTATATATTGCTTTCCCATGCCGGTTATTTCTTTTCTTTTCATACATAAGTACTTTAAAAAAGTTTTATCTCATAAAAATTTAAATGGGATATCGCTCTGGTTCGTATCCCAGCCAATATCAAAATTTTTTTCAGTTTATATTTTTTTCGTTTGTAATAATTTTGTTATAAAAATAGCGGAACTCTTAATCACAGGAAATTTCAAAAAATAATGTTTTAATACCGGGATTTTTGTTATCAAAACGGAATCTTATTTTTTTCTGTCTAGCAATTGAAAGGGAGAGTTTTATAAATTCGTTAATAAAGGCATTAAACGATCGATAGAGCTAAGAGTTAGAGGATTAAAATGTTACATTATATACATTAAAGTGCTGAACAAATCTGGTACCTTAAACGTAGCTACAGTTGAACATCGATTATCCGGGCCTCTATTACCCGTCTACATTTATTAACCGGCATGTTGTCGCTTTGTTTTATAATCTCCATTGTCCGCGGTTTTACTTCTATTATCCTTGCTTCCTCTTTATACCTCTATTAACTGTGCAACAAAATCAGATTTAAAGTTTTAATAAAAACTAAAATTTCATTTTTTAATAAAAATAATATATACTCTATTGTGTTTTTAGATAACTTCTATTAACCGTGTTTTTCTATTATTCGTGCTAAGCCTGGTTCCCATGCGACTCAATTAATTGAGGTTTAACTGTATTAGAAAAATTTCCTAATTGGTTTCACTACAGCAATGTGTAACAATGGAAAGCGGGGAAGTTTAGCTCCCCCTAAAATGAGTCCCAGATGTAAACTTTCAAAATGTCGATACACGTATTTCCTTTTTTATTGCCTTCTACCATAATCAGTTGTTATAACTTTGTCATTTTGAAAAAATTTTATGTTATTGTATATTGTATTTTTACCAATTTTAATGATGGCTAACAATTTCTTTAACTTTTGTCTCCTTGTTTTCAATTGCAAAAAAAAAAATCTGACTATATCTTTTAAGTAAAATTCTCTTAACTCAAATCACTTAATCGTTTTATCTAGATCACATAAAATACTTACAGCACACTTTCAAATATGAGTACTTTAATTAGCGCGTGGTACGGTTTTCCCAACGACACACAAGCATTATGTCGAAAAATCAAAATCATTGATAGATCATTTCAAACTCGATCTTTATCATAAAAATATTTAGTAAATCTCCGGCTGATAGAGACAACTTTTCCTGAATTATTTAATAAATTAACGCCCAAATGCACTTTAATGTTTGTCTCCCTGCCTGGTCTGGTTGTAATTGAATAAAAACGAAAAATAAAACATGTTAATTCAATTGTTGATGTTTTTTGATGAAAACCAAATATGACAACTATTTAATTCGAAATCATTATTTTCATCGCGCATTGTAATTGATAAGCATCTACCCTTTTACGGGTGGAGTGACGAGTATGTGAAATGACTGGACGAGAAACATCAATGTCAAAATACTTACAAACACGCTGGTAGGAATGAGTCCTTGTAATCACCGTCTGTCTAAGTGTAACTGCACTACTTGCCTTGTTCGCTTCGCTTTGATAGAAAGAAAACACAATCAGGAGGAGAGTGAGTGAACTCTTTTGTTGTTGTTCGAATATGGGAGGGGGACCCTAAATACAATAAACACCCTGTTGTAAATGGTTTTGTTTGTAGTTTTTTTTTGTTCTTTCCCTTTACTTGGCCTGCCCGGTTTCTTTTGTAAAGAAACAAATAAAAACTACACAAAAAAACGAACATAAAAATAAAGTCCTTGTAACAGTGACACACGTTGTAAACAAAACCTGAACACTTGAGATAATCGCCTTAGGGTAGTTTTTAGTTTTTTTTTTGTTCATTTGTTCTTGATGTTGTCCAAAAATAGCATTAAAGTGGGAATGTGTGTATTTGTAGGCATTTTGATTGTATGGCAGGTTGGTTGACTGGTTCGTTGGCTGGTTGGTTTATTCTTGATAGCATTTTTAGACCTTCTTTGTAGATATGAGTATCATAAGTTTATATCCTTAAAGGTTTTTTTCATGTGACAAATAAATAGTCCTCCTGCTTTACGCGTAACAAAGAATATAAAAAAAACACAAATAAAACAGAAATTGAGATGTTATCGCAGCAATAAGCAAAAACTATTGTTGGCACATGTATCCGTTTATTTGTTATGACTTTGTGTTGTTTTTTTGTATGTCCTTATTATTCGTTATTCCTTTCGCTTGCTACTAAACAATTGACTGTTGCTACTGCTGACAACAAAAACTTCTTTATCCTTAAACTAACACTATAATCATAACACCCTACGTACTCTACTGAATTGCCAGCACAGTTGATTTCAAGTGTAACAGAAGAATTAAGAAACATATGTACATATTGTTGGCTTAGTTAGAAAACCTGGTAAATCCACTCTTTATGGACATTGATGCCAACTTTGGCTCTTTTTTACGATGTGACAAAAAACGATATGACATAATGTATTGTCATATCGTAAGTTTTTTACGCTATGACAACACTAAGGTAGCCATCCACGGTGTTGTCATTTCGCAGCGTTGTCATATCGTAAGTTTTTTACAATATATAATATCGTTTTTTGTTATATCGTAAAAAAGAGCCAAAGTTGGCATCAATGTTTATGGAAATTGTTAATTTTTCAGGTAGTATGCTAGTATAACTCAAAATACATAATTTAAAAAAATCCGTTACGTTGTTTTTTTTTGTTATTATGCAATGGTTAGCAAATATGTTAAGGATAAAAAAAAAAGAAAAATTAAAAACAATTCTAAGTCAGTACATAGTTATAGTGGCCCGCACACAATGGTTCCAATTGGAAAAAAGGGTAACACATTTGTATCTTTGAAACTTTTTCGACAACAAAACGATGTATATATGTAAAAATCATAGAAGAGGACCTAACATTTAAGAGTGTTGAAATTTAGATCATTCTATTGAAACACACGTTGAGCTACAGGATGTCAAAGTTGACTACCTAGGGCATGAAAAACCTTGTCGGCCTCATAACTTTTACAAATATTATCCGATTTTGATAAATTTAGACTTGGTGTAAAGCATGTACAAAAAATACAGAGTATTCAATTAAGATATCTTTAATTTTTTCAAAGATATTTGGCTTTGAATTTTTAAATATTGGGTTTTGTTCTCTATTTCGCCAATATCTCTAGCTAGACCATAGCCAACATTTTCAAAAAAATATTTTATGATTTTTTACAAAATTCATCATAACATGTGGAAAACATTTTTTAGTTATCTAAATTCGTGTAATCGTGAAAAGCAATAAATGGTTAAATTTTAACAAAAATAGAGCTTAATTGTTCGCCGTTTCTCTCAAAAAAATTTTCTAAACAAAAACTTTATATTTTCAATTATTAAAAAAATGGACTTCAAAAATGACTGCAGTGAAATTTTAAGTCGATT
The DNA here is from genome assembly GCA_956483635.1 of Panzeria rudis. Lineage (NCBI taxonomy): Eukaryota > Metazoa > Arthropoda > Insecta > Diptera > Tachinidae > Panzeria > Panzeria rudis. The sequence continues at coordinate 145,558,148 of OY101450.1, forward strand.
AAAGCAAGCACGTTACATCCAGGATTGGCCGAATAAGGTGAATTTTTCTACGAAATTCAAAATTTATCGCTCAAGAAAAAAACACTGCCATCAAGTTTTTCTAATTTCTCTACAAATTGTATTCGACATATACACTCTAAAACACTTTTGTTGAATATTAGGTCGATAATAGTAGGCAACACTTTACTCATTATTATCGACCTAGAATTAGACACGCATTCTTTTTGTTGATTTTTTAACAAAATATGTTTACTTAAACAAATAAAAAATTAGCGGCGAAGCGGTTGGATGCCTGCAGCATCGAACCGCGACCTCTTGGCTAATAGTCTGGCGTATCTACCTATCAGCCATAGGCATATTACATATTATAATTTTTCTGCCATTTTATCCACTTGAACTAAATATGTGTGTTTAATTTGTGAAGTCAAATTAGAAAAATTATGTTTTTTTATTCCAAATACCTAAAAAATCGATGCAATTTTAGACAACGAAAAATTTTCAACACAAATTGAGACAATATATGATCCTAAATTGTAAGTAATGTTTTAGCGTGTATAATGCAATTATTGTGGCCTTTATTTGTTACCCGCCTGGCCAACAATGTGGCCAGGAGAGCAGATTTTTTAAAAATAGTCAAGTTATCAGAAGCATTTTATTTACCTGCATCAAAACTGTATTGAACTTCATTTTTAAATTTTTATTTCTTTATGATTAAATAATTTATGACTAAATAAATTTTAACGATATGTTAAACGGTAAATTTTTATGAATTTTTAATTTAAAAAAATATATATGTATGTGAAGAAAATGGGGATATTAATTATTTTTTATGTAGTGCGTATGGGTAATGTGATGATACCATCATATTACTCATACGTAACATTTCGCCCTAAAAGTATTGGAAATTCGCATTTTCTTCACATTCTAAAGAAGAAAGCTACGTTTACAGATTTACATGAAATTTATTTGTTGATGGTTATTAAGCAATTGTCTATATGCATTTCATTGGCGCTTTTACCAAATCGTCAGTAGGCTTCAACCACAACTTTGAACAGTTACAAACCTCTTATTTTATTCACAGACTTTCAAAAACCATTTGAGAATTTACAAACGATAATATTTTTGGAAATCACAAAAGAATAAAATAAGTGTAGTAGGCTTAGAAACTTATACAAAACCCAACAAATATTTTATATTCGATATGAATCTATTTTATAAAATAGATTCTTAAAGGTTTACGGCTGTATGCAAAAATAGTTAAAGTAGCTTTGCCAAGCAATGTTGAGTAAAGTTGTATTCTAAAAAAATTATTATATCAAAAATTTAAAGTAGGCACTCACGTTTGTTAAGACTACTTTAAGTTGATATTTCCAAAATGTGTATTTTTTACCTCAAATATGTTCGTTAATATAGCACATATTGATTCATGTTACATATGAAAATGATGCTTGAAGTCTTATCTCTTAGCTTAAATTTATTACTTGTTTCATGTAATGGGAAACAACACCAAATTATCTAGTTGATTCGAAATACATAGAAAAATTCATTAAAAAAATATTAAAAAATACAAATATAAAAAAATGTCTTAGTGATGTATATAAAATCAAAACAGATCGAAAAAAGTTGGATATTCAAATACTCATTTCATTCGAATAAAAGAAATTGTGTTAATTCTTCTACGTTCATCATATTTTTTACTTTTACTTCATAGAAATGTTTTTATGCTTTACTACAATGTCAGAACCTCATATTTTTTGAATTAAGTTGTTTTACTTCAAAGTAATAAAAAGTTATTTAATAAAATAAAAAGTTATTTGACTACTCGAATGAAATTTGTATTCGCTTTTGTACATCATAAACTATGACGTGGTTGTTGAACACGGTGGTGCTGCCAGTATTTATTATTAAATCACAAAATAATTAAAGTTGTCTTTTGCATATAATTTCTTAACAAAGTTATGTTAGCCTTAAAGTGCTTGGTAACTACTATGAACTTCAAAGCCAAAGTAAAATATTTTTTAACATACAGCCGTTACAGATTTACAAAATGTTATCTATCAGCGCGGTAGAGCGCCAGGCCAAATTCAGGCCACGCAGTGTGTATATTACAGGAAACCATTCGATCTGTTTTTACACCCTCATAACTTCGCTTCGGTTAATCATGAAATAATGAAACTTGAAACATAAGGTCTTTCCACACAGGTAACCTCATAAGTGAAGTTCTGCCGTAAAAGCTTTCCGAGTTATGAAGGTGTAAAATGTGCATATCTTAGTACTCATTCACTGACTCACTCGCTCACAGATCAGTATTATGGGCGATTCCACTAGAGTGCTGAAATTTAGTATACAGGTAGGTATTGGTTTTAACCTGAAAAATCTGAAAACTGACACTTTTATTCGTAAGAGGTACTTCACTATAGCTAGAAATCTGAAATTTGCTGATACCCAGTAAAAAGTTTTCATGTTTTTTGAAGCACTAAAGAAATAAAGCGCTTCATAATTCGCTTTAAAATATGAGCTTGCTCAGAAGCTGATTTCATAGCGTAACAACAATGCAAGTTTTGAAGCGAGAAAAGTATTTGCTTTTCACTTATACAAAAGCTTCGCACACGAGCTATACAAAAAAGCTTATTTTAAAGTGCTGATCCAACGCAGGTTTAAAAGCGAGAATGAAGAGTAAGTTTATTTGAGTTTCTTGGTGCCGTTTTGCAACAGTGTTTTTCGTCGAGTGATTGGTACGTTGGACTTCAAACCTGAAGGTTCTTAGTTCGATACTAGTTGAAGTTAAAATAACAAACATTGAGTAAAAATATGATATTAATAAAAATAAAACACCGAACCATTTTTTTCATATATTTTCAGTTCTAGTGCTGAAAATGTTGATGATTTTCAGCGCTTCAAAAGCGCTTTTGTGAGCAAAAATTTAGTACTCTAATCCGGGAACTCGCCATACAAAAATCAGCAGCGATATCAGCAGTTTTGTCAGCGCTACTTTTATTCCATAATAGTAGAAACCTGCTTTATTGGAAGGAAGTTTTTTTCTGGGTAGATACAGGTAGATGATCTTAGTGGGAAAGTACTAAGGAAAATCTTAAAACGGTCATTTTTGTCCAGGGGAGACCAGTGTGCCCCTTATTTGTATGGGCCACTTCCATTATAGCTAGAGAGCTGAAATTTGGTAACCGGGTAGGTCTTAGTGGGAAAGGACTAAGAAAAATCTAAAAATTGGCATTTTCCATCTATGGGGGGACTAGGGTGCGCATTATTTGTATGGCGCTTCCACTACAGTTGGAGAGCTGAAATTTGGTATAGTAATAGCTCTTGGCGAGAAAATAATAAAAAAAAATTCTGACAACGGAATTTTTTATTTAGAGAGGCTTAAGGAGCCCCTTATTTATATGTATCCTTCTACATAAATCAGCAAAATCTAAAAACGAGAAATTTTTATTTAGGGCAGTAGGGCTTCCCTTATGTACATTACCCAAAATTTTTCTATGATTTTCATTGTAAATCCTCCTCGAAATGTTTTTCTTAGTAAAAATATACATTGCGCCAAATAATTGGCGGATCAATTGCCTCATATAAGGGAAATTTTAATCTTTAATTTTAAAACTAAAGAAGTGAGATCCGCACAAAAACATAAATGTGAAAACAATGCACGCTTCTATCTAAAATTTTCGACTGCAGAAAGTACTGAGATCAAAATGAGGACCAAGCTATTGATAGGTACAATACCATTTCATTTCTAGGTTACCTGTTTGCTTGGCAATATTTTTTTTACCTTTCTAATATGGAAAATAATTATTGGAAAAATATTGCCAAGCTAACCGGCTGCCTAGAAATGAGATGATATTGTACCTATCAAGGACTTGGTCCTTATTTCGATCTCAGTACTTTTTTCGGCCGATTGCTTTTGAATAGGAGCTTAAAAAGTTATAAAAAAATTTTTGCTTTTGTCCTTTTGTGAACAAATTCCTACGAACTGGTTTCATTGGATTTATGAAGCGTAATTCTATCAGTGTAGGTCACAAAAAACGGTTAATGATTTTCCGCTTGATTTATTGAATCCTTTTCAAGAGATTGTACTTAAATTTTCAAATATATTAAGAATTTTCCTCTTAAATTTACAAAACGATAACTTGTTTTAAACGAATGCATATGTAGCATATTAATGCATTCGGCTAAGCTTTGAGAAGTTCTTCCGTTGTTTTTTACTATGCTTTCAATTCATATTCCACAAACCACCCCTTCATCAGCTTCTTCATCGTCCTCGTCATCATCATCAACACATCATTATTATTGTTGATCATGTTCAAATTCATTCACATGAGAATTGAATGTCTGTCCATCTGTCTGTCTGTCTGTTTGTCAATGCTTCTATTTGAATGTTTGTGTGTTCTTATGATTTGTTAAGGTAAAAATGATTTTTCATAGTTATTATTTCCATTGTAAACGTTGACATATTGTCGGCTAATCTGTTCCGCCGCAAACTGATTTAAACACAGTGTATAAAAACTAAATCCAAGAATAACGAGAAGGGTTCGTCTTCTCCTTCTCCCCCTTTTTAACATTAACAATTCAACTTTATAGCCAGCCGTACAAGTATTTATAGTCATGGTAATGTTTGTGTCCTTTTTATGTTGCTATTTTATATCCTTTAGCATTGAGGCGCAATATGAATCCTTTAGTACTCCCCTGATATTTAAACCAGAAAATATGTTACAAAGTGTGTGTGTGTGTAAATTGTGTTTATGACCATGTTTCCCTGCCGCTCATAATGAATGCGTATGTCTGTCTGTCTCGTCCATTATACGATTTTGGTGAATGTTGTAATTTTCTATGCGTGATTTTGTTTGATTTTTCAATTGGGGTGATTTTCCGATTGCACAATCATTATCATCCTCATCATCATTGAACACTTATTTCATTGATTTAACTGTCATAACTTTTGCTTCACGCTGGTGTTTATTGAATTACGACAAAATTACATTGGAGTTGTTAGAATTATTAAATGTCGAAAATTACAAATAATTTACCACTTTATGAGTTGTAGTAGTAACAATTTTAATGTTTTATTTGGGTGACATTTTCTATGAATTATTGATTCCCTATAATGATGTTTAATTAGTTTGAACATTTTGCCCAGAAAGAAAATATTGACTATTTAAAGTGGAACCAGCGGGAGGAGAAAAGTGAAACGTAAAAATGTCCCTGATTTTTATTCCGTTTCTAAAGAATAATTTTACAAAAAATTGTATGTTTCACTTAAAAGTACTCCTCGCAAAGGCTTAAGCTGTATAGACGCCTGCTTCTTAGCCTGGTTTTTACAAGAACATTTTTCCACATATGAAACGAATTTCATTTACTCACTAAAATTGATTTGTATCGATTATATGCTCAATGACCATTTTCAGTTGGTCTCCAGTTCAACTCCAGATTTCGTCAGAGAATAAATGCTTTTTATTATAAAAAATTTCCTAAAGCGGAATGTGAAAGGACTCGAACTCAACCCAGTATAACTAGAAATGTTCATTGAATTTTCGTTTACAGTTTTATATATATTTTATTTCTTTATTTTGGCTCCAACAACCACTGAACTAATTTCTCTGGCGTATTAAAACCAAACTCAAAAATTTTTAGTCATCCACAATTACACGTCTATTCAATGCAATCTCTGCTAGACTTTCATCATATTTAACTGCAAATAACAATTTCAATAAGACCAAAACAAAAGTATTCCGTCAATTGTGATTAGAAATGATCTCTTAATTTCCACAATTGTAAAATGATGACAAACAATTTTACTCCTTTTTTTTGTTCTGTTTTCAATTAACTATTTAATGTGTCATTCATTATCTTTTAACGTTATTGGTGAAACACCTTCCGTGGCCGTTAATTGTATGAAGACAAACAATGATTACAAAAGCACAAACTGTAATTTTATATCATCTTGTTCGGTGACTCCGACGTTACAGTTTTACTTCTTTGTGAAATTTTTATTTTATCATTGTTACAAAAAAAAAAAGTAAAATCTAAGAAGGAAACAATAATAAATTAAGAGATCCATAAATGAAAAAGAAGAAACTTAAGTAAAATCATGGAAAAGATCAGCGATCAATGTGTAACTTTTGAAGTTAATTACACTGACAAAAATTTTCGAATAATTTCTTATTGTTAATTGAAAAGTTATCATCATTTATTTCAAACAATAAGAAATGCACGAATACTTTTATGATTTTGTCCTGACCAAGCAATGACCAGTCAATGCGCCTTATCACCTTCCTATTCATACACAGTACTAGTTCGGTTCTACCTAAGTCAAGTTTTGGCCACATGGCCCTCGAGACTCTACACCAATCGTCCCTACTCCCCCATGGACGGTTGGCCCTGCTCGACACCAAGTCACTGAGCTCCCTATAGTAATGACCGATCGGTATTTTAACCGATCTGTCACACAATTCCTCATCTAACGCTGACCCTAATCTTACCAGCTCATCAGCAGTCTCATTTCCCTCAACATTGCAGTGGCCAGGAACCCAACATAGTCTGACACTATATTTGTCCATAAGCAAGTGGATTGCTCTCCTGCAGTCGCTAACTACTTTCGATCTGATACTGTTTTCCTTTCAATGCTTTTCGCGCCGACTGACTGTCGACGTAGAAGGTTACCTCCTCGCCCTCAGCCACATCTGTGGCCACTATCTCCATGGCCCTGAGGATCGCCAGGATATCAGCTTGGAAAACACTACACTCGTTCGGCAGCCTAAAATAACTACGAATATCCGTCCCCAAAATATAGAGACCAGCTCCCGTGCCTATTCCAATTTTGGACCCGTCCGTGAAGACCGCAAAACCCTCATAAAGCCTATCAGATTGGACCCAAAAGTCCCTATCCGGAATTACCAATGAGGGTGTCTTGCCAAAATCAATTTCAGCGACCTTAGAGTCCGTTATGGAGACCCCCCGCTAAAACTGAACTCATTTAGGATTGCTGTGTGATCTGTTACTCCTGTCCTCACCAACCCTGCCTCTAATAGTCTTAAAAAGAGACTTCTTGCAAGTAAGGCTTCGCACTTTTAGTGCTATTATAGAGAAACTACGTTAATTTCAGGCTTCAATATTTACCACAACAGCTGCCATAGAAAAATTATCACTGTGATAAATATTTTATCGACAAATTATCACTGTGATAAATTTTCTATAGAAAAATGATCAGTGTAATGAGTTTTCATTGGAAAAATTATCACTGTAATAAATATTTCATAAAAAAATTAATGCTGTGATAAATTTTCCATAGAAAAATTATCGCTGTGGCAAATTTCCCATAGAAACATTATCACTGTGATAAATTTTTCATATAAAAATTATCGTTGTGATAAATTTTCCATAGAAAAAGTATTGCTGTAATAATTTTCCATAGAAAAACTATCACAGATATAAATTTTTCATGGAAAATTTATCACTATTACAATATTTCCAATAGATAAATTACCTTTGTGATAAATTTTCCATAGAAAAATTAATAGCTAAATAAATAAATAAAAATATTCCCTTGAAAGTTATCGCTATGACAAATTTTCCATAGAAAAACTATCACTGCTATAAATTTTCCGTAGAAAATTTATCACTGTGAAAAAGATTTCATAGAAAAATTATCACTGTGATAAATTTTCTCTAGAGAAAGCTAGATCCACGCCTATATAACAGCGCAACAAAACTAAGTAGCAATATTTTTGATAATTAAAAAATTAATAACATTTATTTGAATAAATAAATCTATATTTAACTAATAAAATGTATTTAATCGAGATATTCTCAAGAATTTTTGTGCAAAACAGCTTAATAGTTTAATAGTAGATCTTTAAACAAAAATCAGTGTCGGCATTTAAATTAGTTAGCCACAACAAATCAATTAAATTAAATTAAATTAAATTTAATAATATTATTTAAATACGAAAATTTTTAAAATATTATTCGCATAAAACCTAATGAAATCGAAATATGTAAGTACAAATTATTCAAATAAAAATTATTCGAATAAAAAATTTTCGTATAAATTATTTTAATGTAAGTATACATTAGAATAAAATTATTCGAATATGATTTATTCGCACAGCATTATTTCAATAAAAATAGTTCTTATAAAATTATTTCAACAAAAATTACAAAATTATTTTATTCGAATAAAAATCTATAGTATAGAATTATTTGACTGAAAATTATTCGAATAAAAGTATGTATATAAGAAAATATTCGAATATATATTATTGAATGAAAATTATTTTTATGAACTTGTTCGCATGAAAACTACTAATTTGTATAAAAATTATTCATATCAAATTATTCGAATAATTATTATTCGAATAATTATTATTCGAATAAAAATTATTGATATAAAATTTTTATATGAAGACTATCACGTCTATATTATTAACTTATAACTCGCGTTTTTTGAAGAATGACGCTGTTGCAGCAGACGAGTGACATGTAGGTGCATCATTATTCTAGATTTGCAGCAGAGTCTAAAACTGTAAGACCAGTACCTTCGAAGCATCAACGACAATGAGTCCCATATTGATGTGTGGTATGGTTCATTCGGCGTTCAGATGGTGGCTTTCGTTTTAACTAGGGATATAATGATCGCATTTTCCCAATACGATACTGATAGAGATAATCAAAAATAAATACATATCGGCGATTCCGATACGCATATTGAATTTGAATTCAAGTTAAAATATAATAATAAAATAAGATTTAAAACAACGAATTGAATTTGAATTCATGGTAAAATTAACAAAAAATAAATTGTTTGTTCAAAAAAATTCTAAAAAATTAAGAATATCGTCGTATCGACAGTAAAATAGGACCGTATCGCCGATAACGATATATCGGCAAACCTGAAGTATCGCCGATATATCGGAATCGGTTACATCCCTAGTTGTAATCCATATAAAGGGAAGAATCATATACTCCGTGGGTACCGCTGATAAACCAGATCGCATAGACTGACCATAGTTTTTGGTGGGAATTGTACTCCTGACTAAGCTATTTTCTTTTTAACCGACTTCATAAAAAGAGAAATGTTATCAACTCGTCATGTATCTTTTTATGTATGTTCCCCAAATAATATGCTATTTATAAGCCGATTTCGGATTTTTTCTTTATTTATACTTCAAAAAAAAGGGTGGGCAGGGTCACGCCCATACAAAGTTAATACGCATTCCTTTTCAGCTACTTCTACTGAACCGATTCTTATGAAACTTTTCACACACATTAAGTTTCTATTAGAAAACTACATTATGATTAAGAAAGTGGGCAGTGCCACGTCCACGCAATGGAAATATTCTTTTTCAAGAACTTATACTCAGCCGATTCTTATGAATCTTTGTATACACATTTAGTTATCTTTATAATACAACAATATGGCTAGAAAAATGGGAAGTGCCACGCCCATGAAAAGTAAATATAAATTTTAGCTACTTCTTCTTCGCACACACAATTCTCTTCTTTGCACACAGTTCTCGTGAGAGTACAAAATTATGATCAAAAATGTAGGCAGTGCCACACCTATTCTTTCACAAATAAGGTTAGACATTTTTCTTGATTTTCTCAGTGTAAAAGTCTTCATTAAATCTTAAATGGTTTAATGTGCACATCAATATGAACACGAATTACATACACATATTCACATACATATGTACACGCAGAGAAAAGATATGGTTGTGGCATGGTTGCGTCAACAATGTCATATTTTCCGATATAGCTTATGGTTGCGGCAAATAAGCTATTATTGTTTTAAATAATTGAACCACAACAAGACAACAATATTGTATTAACAACTGATTTATTTTCATAATAGCATGATATATAATTTATATAATTCAATCATATTATGTTGCTCTTAGATTATGGTTGCCTTAACAATGTTGTTTCTTTGCGTGTATATAGTATCTGTGTATTTGCTTTTGTATTAAGTAAATTTTACACCTTTTGATAATGACGATGGCTGCGACAACAAACCGATGAGAATGTCGGCATAGTTGAAGAACACAATGATAATGATGACAACGATGATGATGACGATGATGATGTGATGATGGCTGAATTCGATAATAAACAATGACGGAAACAAACATGTGTTAAAGTTTTATTATTTGGTTTATTTTACCTTTTGTAGAACGCTAAGATTTCAATATTTTTTCCAATTGGTTGTTTACTTATTTGTTTGTTCTCGTATACAGAATAGTCAATAATATCTACTGTGAACATGTAAACTTGCGTGTGTTACTCCATACAACGTATTTACCTCACCGATCACTGTTGACAGTATTTATTATTATATTCGATTTATTTTTTATTTATTTTTTTTATTCACTTTTGGTTGGGTTTGCTTTCTTTATTCTTTCTTTGTTGCCTCAGAACAATTATGGTACAACAAAAGTTTCCAATACAAAAACTAACAACAAAATAACATTTAACAATGGCTTAAAACAAAAATGTCAATAAAAAAAGTTTCGAATAAAAGAACGAATGGGGCACAAAGCCAACAAACAGTAGCAACCAGTTTCAATTGTAATCGAAGTCATAACAGAAGCATCAGAAGCGAAGCAATGACAATAATTTAGTGAGTGACAACGCCATTGACACGTTGGGTTACAATTGTTGTCCCATTGTAACAGGTTTTCAAAGCGATCAAAATTAAAAACAGAAATGAAAATAAAATAAAATACTCACGGCTGACATGCTTAAAAGAAAGCACGAAGTACAAATACACAAGTTGTTGTAGGTGAATGCTGCAGTTAATACAAGAATATCTTCCTCCATAAAGTTTCCTTCAAAATAAATTTCAAATTAAAAGAATGCTATACATAGAGCTACCAGATATCTCATGGACATAAGCGTTGTTTGTAAAGTTGTTGTTGATGTTGTCATTGCTGAAACATGGATGTATCACCAAACTATTTTATTAAATCTTTTTCATTAAAGTGCGGAAAAATGTAGCAAAGTGATGTGAAAAAAATTCATTATAATTGTTTTATTAGTTTTCATAGATTCGTTAGAAAACTGAATTGAATGTAGAACAAAATAACTTTAGCATATACAACACATACCCAGCAAAAACTTTGCTTACTGGTAGGCAAAAAAGTATATGAGGATTTAAGTCGTAACCACATACTTATAATTTGACTAGATAACTACTTATTTTTGTTTGAGAAGGGGTATCCCTTACAAATGTATTTATATTGTCACAGCAATTAACTAGTTATTATTTGATTTACTTGAATCTGAAAAATAAGTAGTCAAATAAGCAAATTAAAGTTAAAAAAAAAATTATACACATTACCGGGTATGTGCTGTATACTAATATTTATAACAACAATGCTTTGATAATTCCGCACATTTTAATTCCACATGAAATACAGAACATGCCAGTATATTTCATTTATATTTTTTCATTTTCATTTTTTTTTACCCAGCTTGGATACGTACCTGTGCTTGTTCAAATTTGAAGACACTCACTCAGCTATTGTTGACTTATAAGTTTTAGCGACAAAATACAAATACAAACAGATGTTGACTTAAAAAGTGCTTGTCTACTTATTTTATTAATACATAACAACATATTCTGCCACGTCACAGAATGCCATTCCGATCGGAAGTGGTTTCAATTCCGTAAGTTGCTGCTTCAGAAAACGAAAAACGAAAAATTTCTTCGTAATCAAACGACTTTTAAAGTTGAATTGAAAACCATTTTTCTACTGACTTCATTTGCAGTAAATTTTATTAGTAGTTCAAATTTGAAGCAAAGTAATACGATAAATAAGTACCACCCATTACATTGTAATCCATTAAAAAAGTACTACCGATTACAAAAATGACAAAAGTTTTTGCTGGGTACATATTTAGTTAAAAGAAACCTCGTTATGGAAGACCAGGTAAGCACGAAGTTCCTTCCGTATTATTTATCTAAAAGTAATAATAATATATATTAACTTATCTTTACATATCATGACATGACATGGCACAACTAGATATGACAAATAGACATGACATGGCATTACATGACATGACATGGCATGACATGACATGATATGGCATGTACATCTGAGGAGGTACTACTATACCTCCTCAGATGTATTGGTACACTCCTTCCCCTTAACCGGCTTTGGAGCAGCTGTAGCGGTCAGCAGCATTTCGCACCCTAAGGACAGCAATATTAGCCGCAGAAGACGTAATCGTTCTTGCTCAAAACTTTCCGCTCAAACACTCATTCGCAACTATGACCTTCATCAAGAGAAGCACATACTTCGCGGAAGTAGTAGTCAGCACTCATCCACTCCATCAGTTAGCAACAACTCCATCAGTGAACCGATGACCTATTCAACTCGATCACGGATTTGACAGCATCACCATCATTTGCACTTTTGCAAGACCATTTGCATCAAACACTGAACTCCGCTAATGTTTGTTTTTAATAAAACACATTTCATCAACTCGATGAAAATTTAATTAATATCAGTCATTTCTCAGGATACTATTCTGATTAAAAGTGGTTGTAGTTCCATAAGTTGCTTCTTCTGATAACGAACAGCAAAAATATCGCTTAAAATATACAACTTTAATGGAGCAACATAAAATTTACCATAATGGCCATAAACTTTGCGTGTAAAAAATTAAAGTTGAGCCTTAAATCGAGATATAAAAAAGTAGATTCTGAACGGAAGTAAAACCATTCCAATTAGAGTTTCCCCAAATACTTGTGTATGCAGTTCTCATGTTTTATTAAATTGAAGAGAAGTTAAGTTGATTGAATTTTAATGTAATGAATTATAGTGCAAGTTTTTAGTGTAAAAGAGTAGAATACCGTTCAAAAATTGTGAATTATAATTCGAGAAGTATTGAAGAACTTTCGTTCATTAATTTAAAGAAGAGTTCCTCAAACTTAATTCAGAAACTTAATTTCAGATTATGACCACAAATGACCATAATTACATATTGCAGAAAGACTGAAAACTGGGATAATTCGCGATAGCCAAATCATCTCTTAGCATGAACAGCCTAAATAGATTCAAGAAAACTCATGCAAGACGAGGCAATAGGAGCATCCGACAACAGATTCCGTTGGGAAATTGAGACCGTTTTCTTCCCAGCTAGAGAATAGCGGAACATAGTTTTATACAGCTATTTTATAAACTTATTCATCTCCTAGATCAGGTAATAATGTAATAGTCCTTCTGCTGAGCTTGTTACTTACCTTCATTATTTGTTAGCTCGAACTTCATTATAAATTTCTTTCAAAATTTTGATTTCATATCTTTTTAAACTAAATTATAATAGAAAAATAGAATTACTTTGTTAAAAAACAACAGCAACATCCAAAAACTCCCTGCTATACACTTAACTTTAAACTACATGTTAGGTAATCGTATCGCAAAGTATTTTTATTATGATTTTTTTTAGATGAGGGAGTATATTAAAATAATTAAGAAGAATAAAAAAACAACACTCAAAGAAACCGATATTATTGACTTTAAAAACTAGAGAACAATGAAATCTGTATTTGTTTAAACAATATAAAGACCTAAAGATGGACGGACGGACGCACTCATTGTGAGTTTAACAGATAAATTGTGTTCAATTTACTTTAAGTTCATAAAATGTATTTAAGACTCGCGTGTTAATTGTCACAATAAATAATACAACAAACTGTTTAAATTGTTCGTTTACAAACACAGATACGCACACACACACACACACACACACACACACACACACACACACACACTTGTAGACAATTCATTAAATCACACAATTCGATTTTTGGCCGCAATTGGTGGTCGTTTTCTATATAAATACAGGTGTGCGTGAGTGTGTACGTGATAAGGTGTGTAAATGAATGTGTGAATTGTATGTCCTATAGTTCTACAATATTTGCGGTTTCATTGGCAACTGTTGTTTATTTTCCACTACACAGTAGTAATTACACTTTTACACACTCGCACGTTCATCCCTGCAGATAACGCGACTAGTCCATACACGCATGTAAAGTATACTCCATAGAGAACTAGGACTAGTCCAAAGGTAACCCAAATGTATGGATAAAACGTGGTCGATTTAACATTACGATGTCCTAAGGCTGGATCATACATCCCAACTTTGCGATACATCGAACTAGTCTCAAAACTACTCCATTGAGCACTCAAGTGTTCGTGTTGGAATTGTTAAAACACGAGCGATCATATCAATAAACAATTAGCTACTGGCTTGAGCTTTTCACATGTTTACATGTTCATATATACTTAAGTATAAAATCAAACCAAAAAAGTTTGTCTTGAGTAGAACAAAAATCAGAAAAATGGGAATGAAGAAAAATAAACCGATGGCAACGCTGGGAAAGTGCACTTTAATATCAGCTTGAGAGTTATTTAATTCTCGTATTTAATTTTCACGAAAAAGTTGTATATATAAGAATTAAAATCACATTCAACAGAGCCACCTGACAAGTGGTGATAGCAAATACACGTGATCACTGACGATGGAAGTGTAGCGGCTTCCGAAAGTGGCGCTACTCTGCTCTGCTGTGTACGTTGAAAAATTAAGTTGATGTTAATTTTTCCCTTGTTCCTTGGAATATTAATCATACACAATTCTTTCTGAATATAACGTTACGAACCTTAGTCAATTTAGATTCACGAGCAATTGTCGCTTAACGACAAATTGTTGTCTGCAAATGACAAGGTCCATGTCTGCACTACATCGGACAAATCTTAAAACTACTCTATGTCACCATTCGATGAAGTACTAAAGTGTTCGTTAAAACGCAAACACTTTTATGTTAACTAGAAGATATTGTTTACAAATGACATGGCCCATAACTGCATTACATAGGACCATGTTGTAAGTACTCCATTTCAGCTAAAAAGAACCACGTAGTCCAATATTATCTGCAATTGCGCGTTTTTTTCTAGACCATTGTTGCAAGTCCCTCTGGTATAAAGTAGAGGCAATGCGTTGTTTAAGCTGTATAGATATTTTAATAGATCTTTTACTTCACCGACGGTCCTGCTAAAATACCGACGAAGGAGAGTGCTGTAAAGTGCATTAGGATACCTTAGTATTAATCGCTACCGTTAGTATTAAATACTGCCAAAGTAATCAGTACTATGCCTTCATCACTTTAACAGTCAAACAACAACCAACACAGCAATGCACATGAGAAAAATGCATAATGTTGTTGGCTTGCCTGAAACTAGTCTTCAATTCAAGACCTCAGGGTTTGTAGTCAAACGCGCTAGCTACTCATCCAACAGCTAACTTTACATGCGTGTATGGACTAGTCGCGTTATCTGCAGGGAATACTACAAACACACCCTCCCATGCAGTCACATACACACACACACACAGCTTCATATGAATGTCTGTTAATAAAGATTTATTTACTTTTTAATTCTCAATTGAATGCAACTGAATTTATTTATTTTCTTTATATATTTTTATTTTCCATTTTTAGTATTTTTTACTTTTCTACCTCAATGATTCGAAGTCATCCATGGTAAATAATTTTTTATGTTTTTATTATTGTGTTTAATTTAAATATTAAATAACAAATAAGAATTATTTTAAAACCGGATGAAATAAAAGTATTTTCTTTTTTATAGTTGTAAACATTGTATTGATAATAACAATAGATACTATGTAGTATATTAAAATTTATTTATTTAAAAAAATGATAGTTTCACGTGTTAATAAAATAGCACATTCTAAACGCAGCAGCGTAACCCGGAGAATCAGTGCATGGTCAGGCCTCGAAAGAAATCCCGCACAATGGGACAGAATCAAAATATTTGGAATATAAATCAGGCATGGACGGATAGCTCTATCGAAATAAAATTTTACATGGACATAGCAAGGGAGCAGTCCTACTAATGTTTTAATATCAGCCTTCCTTCTTGCTCAGGAGCGGAGCTATGAAGTTTCAAAGTACAGCACTTTGGCCATTTAACTTTTTTTACTGCTTGCCATTTTTTTGTTTCTCATCCGCTTTCAAAACTTTTTGCTGCTATGTTATAGACCTTGACAAGATATAAAAGACACATGTTTGATTGTACATTTTTCTCTTATATTAATGAGTTATACTCATTTGAAAATTGAAATTTCTCAATTTTTTAAAACTTTAATCCAGTATTTTCTAGATAGAGGATCCAAATACCATCCGCTTTATAAAATTTTTTCTTCGTTTTATAGAGAACAAAGTTTAAAAGAGCATAGAAAAACTGTCATGAAATTCTGCCACCTGAGTTGAAAAATATTAAATTTTTAAATTGAAAATAAAAAAAGTATAATTTTTGACAATTTTTGCTAAAAAAAAGTACTCTTTCATATACACTGTTTTATATATAAAAAATTATTACATGCTGCTGGCTTATAGTGGATTTTCGCTGTCGTTCTTTCTATACTGAGTTAGCTGAGTGGTCTAAGGCGTTGCTCTACAAACATGATGAGCTAAGTTCAATACTAGGAATGAACAAAAATAAATTTTAAATTAAAACAAGTAAGTAAAAATATTAAATTATATAAGTAGTAAAAGGTAAAGGGTAAAGGTCAAGGTCTGAAAATCAAAATTACCATTTTCATTAAAGAGACCAGCACCAAGGAGCGATTAGTCATCCAGATGCTGAATTGTGGCACTTGGTGGGCGAAGAACGGACAGCGTACGGAAAGCAATAGGGTTCCTTTATCACCCTTTGGTTCGAAACCCTAAAAAAGCAGTGACACGCCCATAAAAATAAAATATCAACTATTTTTACTTGACGTTCCTTGACGTTTAATTGAAGCTCCTACGAAACTTTGTTCATACTAGGAAAGGGCAAAAATATCGATATATCGATATTTTCTTAAAAATATATCGATATATATCGTCGGTATTTTTAATTTCGATGTATCGATATATCGATATTTTTTGCCAAATATATCGACAGTATCGAATTCGATATTTTTTTAGCTTTGGTTTTGATTTTCGTGACAATTTTAAAAACATTTCGGCACAGTCTTCATCAAATAAAATATTACTAACAAAATCTTTTGTTTTATTTATAATATTTTGTCTATTCGAAAAATTATCATTCTTTGAGTGTATTTTTGTTGCTGTCTGTTCCATCAAATATTGGTGGAACAGTAAGGATCTTGGAAATTAACTCTTTCCAGCTTAGTTATTTATAAGAAAGGTACTATTTTTTGCTTTATTAAAAAAAAAATATTTGGAGACTACGTATTAATTATCGTTGTCGAAAATATATAAATATTTCGATATATCAATATTTTTTATTCGACATATATCGATACCGATCGATATCGATATAGATCGATATATTTTTTTCACTTGCCCATCCCTAGTACATACATTGAATCTCTCCAGCAATACAATATCATAATTGTAAAGGTGGGTAGTGCCACGCCCATACAATGTAAATATTTATTTTCAACTACTTCCAGCTGATCGATTATTACGAAACTTTGCACACACAATAAATTTCTGCAGCAGTGCATTTTCATTATTAAAAAAGTGGGCAGTGCCACGCCCATATAATGTAAATTTTTATCTGTAACTGCTTCTAATTGATTGTCTCTAACAATTCAATTAAGTGATTAGAAAAGTGGGCAACACAACGCCCACATAAAGTGAGTGTGCTTTCCACTTCTTCTGGCTGACAGATTCTTACTAATACAACTAATTGAATAGAAATGTGGGCAATGCCACGCCCTTAAAAAGTAAGCACTATTTTCAGCCACACACTATTTTGTACACACATTGAATATCTCTGATAGTGCATTTTCATGTTTAGAAAAGTGGGTTGTGTCACGCCCATATAATGAAAATATTTATTTGTAGCTGCTTATAATCGATTGATTCTTATACGTTGAGTATCTCTAACAATTCAATTAAGTGGTTAGAAAAGTGGGCAGCACAACGCCCACGTAAAATTAAAGTGCTTTCCACTTCTTCTGGCTGACAAATCCTTACGAAACTTTGCATAAATTGAATAGAAATGTGGGCAATGCCACGCCCTTAAAAAGTAAGCAGAATATCTCTGACAGTGTATTTTCATGTTTAGAAAAGTGGGTTGTGTCGCGCCTATACAAAATAACCATTGTTTTTTAACTACTTTTACTAGAAGGATTCTTACGAAATATTGCAGGCTGTTTGAGTTTCTCTTACAGTACATTTTCATGATTAGAATTGGGCAGTGTCATGCCCATACAAAGTAAATATTATTTTTTGTTCTCTTTATTCAGTCTTGTTAATAAGGCAAAATTTTTAGTTTTCTAATTTATATGCTATAATTTTTTATAACTTTTAAATTAAAAACAAAATATTTTGTTCACATAAACCATGACACGAACTCAACTCTTTCTATTTTTTTCCCTTGTGATAAATTCTGCTTATCAAGTTACTTGCTAAGAGTCGACTTTCTGCTTAATTCCATTTTGGTTTGAAACTTAAAACCCAACATGCGTTGAAACATGAACTTTTTTTGTTCTGCATCTCTAAAACATGAAGACGATTCCAATGGATTTTATGAAATACTCCAAATGTTTTTTTTTTTTGGCGCAGTGACTTTGATTGCAAGTAACAAAATTGAGATTAGTAATGTCTCAAAGAACACAAGGAAGTTAAACCAGCAAATCCTAGTTGAAAGTGTGTGTGTGTGTGTGTGTGTAGCTTTCTGCATATCAAGATGAAGATGTAATTGAAAGTTCAACAAGCAATAAAAATTTCTTTGGTTGTTTGTTTGTGCATTTTATTTTATTTTTACAAGTGCCTTTTTACATTTTACACGTTGATTATCAAAAACTGATGAAGATGATGTTGATGATGATGAAGCATGCAAAATAAAGAATAATAAAAAATTAAAACTCTAATCAAGAAGTTAGTTTGAAATAACAAACAGACGTACGTTTAGCTCTTAAGGATAATCTCTAACCAGGTTAACAGGCTCAGCACTATTACAACAACAAATACAAAATCCCTTCCCAAATAAACAAACAAACGTTCATATTAATGCAAAAGCAAAATACACCGCTTCGCAAATTCAAATATTTTTCAAATATTTTTAAGGCAACCCTCCATGTTTTACTTAATGACATGGAGGGTTGCCTTCATTTAGATTTGCTGCTTTAATTCTGTTTCAACTCCTTTTTCCCTAATAATAAAATTAAAATCGCATAAAAAAGTATAGAAAAGCCTCTTAACATCTTAATTGCATTTTATAGTCGTAAAATATAGAAATATAATGTAATAAACACCAGCTCAAATAAAAGTATTAAAACATGTTGAGACATGTCTTATTTATGTATATGTAATAACACACACATGTGTATAGAAAAGATATTAAGGTAGCACAGTTGCTTTGTAATGAGTTTTTTTTTTCAGAAACGCAAAATATTTTTCCTTGCTTGAGCCGAGTATTTCAGAGACCCCATAGGTCAAGTATTTTTGTCGATAGTTTTACTCTTCGTCTTCGCATTGATGACAATCTGTCATCGGAATTCTGTCGTCAATGTTATGACAAATGTTATCAATAATGCATTAATTTTCTCCGCATTAATGACAAACTCTCATCAGAATTTTTTGTCAATATTATGACAAATGTCATGAATAATACGAAAACTGTCATCAATAGCTTCATTAATTTTCTTCGTATTAGTGACAATCTGTCATCAGAATTATGTCGTCAATGTTATGACAAATGTCTTCAATAATGCGAAAACTGACATCAATTACTAATTAATTTTTTTTGCATTGATGACAAAGTGTCATCAGGATTATATCGTCCATATTATCATAAATGTGATCAATAATGCAAAAACCGACATCAATTCCTTCATTAACTTTCTTCGTATTGATGAAAACCTGTCTTTAGAGTTGTGTCGCCTATGTTATGACAAATGTCATGAATAATACGAAACTGACATCAATAGCTTCATTAATTTTCTTCGTACTAGTGACAATCTGTCATCAGAATTATGTCGTTAATGTTATGACAAATGTCTTCAATAATGCGAAAACTGTCATCAATTACTAATTAATTTTTTTTCGCATTGATGACAAACTGTTATTAGAATTCAATAGGCATCAACTGCTTCATTAACTTTCTTCATATAGATGAAAACCTCTCTTCAGAGTTGTGTCGCCTATGTTATGACAAATATCACCGATATGTAATGTGAAAGATGACATCAATTGTTTTATTTATTTTCTTCGCATTGATGACAATTTGTCATCAGAATTATGTAGTCAATATGATGACAAATGTCATCAATAATACGAAAGCTGACATCAATTGTTTCATTCATTTTCTTCGTACTGATTGATGAGAATGTGTCATCAAAAATAAGGTACTCCCTAATACTCAAATGTCCTGTTTATAATAAATCGTTTCTAAATAAAAACTCTTTTTCTATACAATATTTTTAAGCTAAATGTCAAAACTTCTCCGCTATTTAATTTACAAATCTATCAAGGAGCCAACCAACCATCTACATAGTCAAGCAAACGTGCCAAACATGTTGAAAAGGTAAAATAAACCAAAGGACGGACACATAAAATCTCTTTACATCTTCTTAAATGTTCTTGTTTTTGTTGTTGTTTTATAAGTCGTGAGGCATCATGCTCTTGCCACGATTTAGCAAACCGTGCATTATGCTTGTTTCTTCATCCTCCCCTCCCCACGGTTTACTTGAGTTACGGTTTCATTATACTGACAAACAGATTTTGGTATGGGATTGGGTTGCCATTGCACCCGTTTTGTTGTTGTACGAGTATGTTGCACGTGCAGCTCATTGTTGGCGTTGTAAAAATCTTTACTTTGAGCACGTGCAAAAGCTTCAATTTGTTGCTGTTGTTTTTTAGAATTACACGTATAACAGCCAACAAACAAGCAACCAAACAAACATCATTATTCGAATTAAGTGAAAAAAAGTTTAAATGATGCCGTTTTTTACAATGCAGAGTCCTTTTTTCCATTCACTTATTTGCTGCTTCGTTTCAGACAAAGACTCTGTGTGACCTGCGTTCATGTTGTATGTGTTGTAGTTTGCTGTTGGGTCACAAATAAACTGAAAACAAATAGAATCGAACCTGTGTTCAAAAATCAACCCACTGAATATTCACTCATACCCCATCATTAAATGCTTCGTTGTCATTAGAAACCGAGTCATCCATTCCCAGCCGCGCCCTTTATCTCACACCCAAAAGAGTTTTCATTGATTTTGACTTTTTTCTCAATAACTGACTGAAACACGAATGTAACTGAGATTGTCTGTCAATTTTTACGCAAAGCTGACGAGATTTCTCAAAAGCCCAGCATGTGGTCTGTTTAATACTACTTTTTTGTCGAATGAGTCCGTGTGTAGGCTTAATGATCCTGTGGGGTGCTTCATTTCAATTTTTGGTGTGAGAAATGTAACACACACACATACTTACACGTTGTTGCAACATAAGTTTCATGTCATGTTAAACAAAAAATGAAATAAAATAAATCAGTAGTAAGAGCAGGAGAAAAGAAAGATTCGTGTCATTTGATACTATTTGGCAATAAACTGTGTCGTCTGTGTATGAGCGCAATAAGATACAAATTTGTTGTCGATTTACATTATTAATTTGTTCCTGCTGAATATTGACTTCAAATAGTACAATTTACCATTTAAAAGGGAAGTTATTTAAGAATTTATTAAAGGAAATATGAGAGAGAGAAGGAAAAAAGATAGAAATACTTGTAAATGAAATTTTAAACGTTGCCAATGTTGATGCAAGAAACGAGCGAAAGGAAGCTTAAGACATTTTTAAATTCCAATTACAATAAACTTTAAGAACAATAAAAAAAATGAAGGATGGTAGATAAATATGTTTGTACTTTAAGAATATTTTCTTTAGCTTATAATATACTCCATGAGTTGAAGCTTGCAATTATGTGGGTAATTTTGCTCTTATGATCATACTTCAACTGGATAATGCCTACTTACCAACAATACATTGCATCCATAAATCAAAACCACACCTAGATCTCCACCTAATCCGCATCCTTAAACGTTTCACGTCCTCTTGATGTGAGAATACACGTTAATGCATCGGAACATTTTAATTACTCGTAAGCAAGTGAAAATAAATAAATTATTCCAAAAATTTTTTAATGCCTCCGCAAAATTTTCTTGTTGAATATTATCATAATATGCTTCTGCTCCAGAGACGACTCCCTCATTCGACTGAAATATTTTGACATCTATATTTCTTTAAATTGAAAAGCAGAAAAAATTCGCTAAGTCTGCTTTTACACACATCAGTTTTTCTTGAAGCAACTTTTATTTTCTTGTGAGAAAGAGCGAGAGAGGAATATATTTCATGTATTCCTCTCTCGCTCTTTCTCACTAGAAAATAAAAGTTGCTTCAAGAAAAACTGATGTGTGTAAAGGCAGACTAAAAGAGAAATCTGGATGAATAAGGTGGATGCGCCCCGCCAAAAACTCGAAACTCAACTCCTTCCTGCCTTTTTGCCATCAAAACTGCACACGAATGCACACAAGTATACAATGATGGACGGACGGTAAGTTCTGTGGTCTACGTCATAAAACGAATTTTTTCAGTAGAGGAAACCAAAAAAAAAATTTTAACTATGGCTAAAGTATGAAATTTTTCAAACTTTCGTTTTAACACTTTCGTAAATATGTATATGCAAAAAGAACTTTGTGTAAAAATTTCACGCAAAAAAAAGGAATGTGATCCTATAAAAGATTCGTATAGCCGCTTATGTCGACATAAGTGACCTTTTACTAAGTGAAAATTAACAAAAAATTTAGAAAAATATCAAAATGTGTTCAGGTAATAACAACGCATCTCTGTTTGTGTGGTTAAATAATCCATCACACACGAATAATTACGTCGTTCTTGCTGAAGATTTATGGAGTTAATGTAGAAGTTGTTGTACCCAAAAAAGCATCGACTATAGTCTATGATACATATACCATAAATTTTTACACTGATGTAAAGAGCGTTTAAAATAGAGTCATTTAGCATTAATATCTCAAAGTCTACTTAAGTCAACTTACGCTGTTATTCAAGAAAAATACATAGTTTCCCCAATTGGAGTGGTATTCTTGATACTTCATTTTTTTCGGAACGAAGGAAGTTCCATATGGCACGTTGTGAACATCAAAGCATTGAGGGCTGGAGGGTAAACAAAATTACCAATACTGGTAACGATTGCTTCGGCCGAAGCAGATTTGTCAGCGAGAAAAGCTGGCTGTTGTTATTTCTCCTCCTTCGAAAAGCACTTCCAACAGGAGTGATTCTTATTCGTGATGTCCCACTTGAGTGCTCTTGTTTTTGACATAAAACAGCGCTTCTTTCGAAGCATCAAAAAAGCTCTAAAATCATGTTTCTTCATCTTATTGCGTCATCCCATTGTATCATCATTAAGCTACAGACAAAATAAATCGTGTTTTATTAAAAATATATCTCCTTCAGACAATAAGTGAGAAATGTAGAAATTATTAAGAGAGAATGCTTTTAATGCTACTGAATAAGATTGTGATTATTTTGAAGTTAGCGTTTAATAAATATAAAAAGCCGACCAGCTTCGAAATTTAAACAATATGCACATTGAACGATCTCTGCCTTCTTTTTGAGCATCCTCGGATATGATTCAAAACATCGCATATGGAAGGTGTGAAAGTTGTTTACTGCTTCCAGAAACATGAAATTTTTTTGCTGGGAAGTTGAAGGTGAAAGTTCGGTAGGAAGGTCAAATTCAGGGTCGTCAGCGATTTTTTCGGGTTGTTCAGTGCTGCAGTAGCTTTCAGGGGAACTAAAGGGTATTTCCACGATACCTCCAGCCTGCTTAATGTCCTTGGTAAATGATTTCTGACTCTGCTAAACGGTTTGTGACCATGCTAGCTGAACGTGCAGCTGCTAACTATTGGTGTTAAGTATCATTTTAGTATCTTCCAAGAGATAGTTTGCTTAGTTGATGACGACCTTTGAAAGTGTTTTCTTCTTATCATCTGGAAGCTCAAATTATTATCTAAAATTTTGCTGCTGATGCTATTGGTGGTGTTGCTTCTACCGCTACTCAATGTTTTGTTGATATTTCTAGTCCTGCTGTAGCTGCTTCTCCTGGTATTTTTCGTCCTGCTATTTTTGGTTCGGCTGGTACGTTGGTTAGTCAACGTTCAAACGATCCACATCTTATTGATCACCTTCTTAGTTTTTCTTCTTTGAACTTTCTTTGGCGTTCAAACGATGAAACTCTTATCGCTTGTTTATTTCTTCTGCATGAACGTATACACAATGTGAATGAATGAGAAATCAAAACGAATTTCATGAGTACATGAGGTTGTGTATCCTTTTCTTTCCTCTTGCCTCTCTCGCCCACAAAATAAGAAGCTGATCAATAAGACTTGCATCGTCTGAACGTTGACTTAGTGCTGCTGTAGAGGTGTAGGCGTTCAATGGTATTGATTGTGGTTATTTCGTGAGTCGACGTTTAGACGATGAAAGTCTTATTGATCAGCTTATTATTCAGCTGTGAGAAAGACAGAGAAATGAATGCACATTTCTCTGTTTTTCTCACAGCTGAATAAGAAGCTGATCAATAAGACTTGCATAGTGTAAACTGGGACTGATAGATTTAAAAAAGTCACCGGCTCACTGACGAAGGTGTTGCTAGTTGATGGAAAGTCGATATTTAGACGATGCTAGTCTTATTGATCAGGTTCTTATACAGGTGGGAGAGCGACAGAGAAATTTGTATTCATTTCTCTGTCCTTCTCACAACTGAGTAATAAGCTGATCAATAAGACTTGCATCATCTAAACGTTGACAAAGGAAATTTTGTTGCGGTCTGAGGTTCTCTTTATGAAGCTTATAGCTGGGATTAAGCGTTTGTGGCTAACGTTGCGGCTTTTAGGACGAAAAATGCTGCTCTAGTGTCGACTCCTGCGGTTGCCCTGGTGGTTGCTCTCAAACCTGTTGAGACGTGTAGTCTTACCTCCTCAGATGTACATGCCATTTCACGTCTTATCATGACATAGCATATCCTGTCATTTCGTGTCATATCTTGTCATTTCATGCCTTGTAATTTCTTTTCATGCCATGTCACTTTATGTGAACGTGGCATAATATTCTTAATATATTGTTGTTAATTTCTACAAATAGTTAATACAGATAGTTCCATGCACATCCCAAAAAAACAGTGGCAATAGCCTTAGCAACTGATTTCACTGTGTTTGATTCCTTCGGGACACACTTGTCTCATGCAATGACTACACAGAAATAACTAAATATCACTCTCAGTTAAGATTACAACAAAATCAGTTTTGCACAGTGTAATCAAATTACAATTGACTGCAACGTGTTGCTTCATTTTTTAATCTTTTAAATAAAATTTGCAACAAAAACACTTTCCACAAAGACCAGTAGTTAATTCAAAAGCAATTTAGTACAATTAAGGCAATTCCAACGCGTATTCATTTATAGCCAACAAAAGTCTATAATTTTGAACCTGTTGAAACTACAAATCAAGATTTTTTAAAAATAATAATTTAGTGGGTGTTATTTGAGAATAATAGTTCTTTTAAATATAAATTCTCTTAGATCTTATTTCCAAATAAACAAAGACATGCAATATTTAAATACAGAGACTAAAAATAATAAAAAGAAACAGAAGCTGTTTATCAAAATTTTTGAAAACTAAAACGATTGCGTGACTTTAAGTTGCCAGGATCACTATGCAAGCAAAGACACTTAAAGAAATATTTCATAAGAAATAGTGGAATTGCCAAAAAACAAGCCAACTATTAAAGCATTTTGGCATTGAAAAACTGTTAATACTTTAATCTACATTCATAAAGAAAAAATTAAAGCAAATAAAGAAGAAAGAAATGGAAGCCAATTCAGCAGTTCGTGTTTAAAGTGATGATGGGACTGTGGTGTTGTTGTGAGTCTAAATCTGAATGTTGAATATTGTGTGTTTGGTATGAGTGTTTGTGTGTATGTTATTGATAATGATGGTATCGGTAGAAGGCAATAAATTTGATTTTAATCAATAACAGATCTTGGCATATCATTGATAGTTGTGTGTGGCTTCTATGGCAAACAACATGCATGTTGAAAACATTTTGCCAACATGAAACAGACAGACAGACAGATAGACAGACAACTTCTGCTACAACTATTTGGGATTCATGTCTTTTTCTTTGTTGTGCAGTTAAGTATGTAGTTTAAAGTGTAGTTTTCAAAAATGCCTTCCATGAAAAACCAATTAAGTGGTTATTTTGTTTAAAATTTTAGTTCTTTTTGTTTCAAATAAGCTAGACCGTTTGACAGACGGACAGACAGACATGTGAGATAAATATATATGTACCTAGAATACCTAAATAGTATCTCACAATGACCAAAATGTCTATAATTATATTTGTGTCCAAAATACGGTAGCATTCGTTAAAATTCCTCAAGCAAAACTTTTAACAACAGCTTTTGGGTTTCACAAAGACTCTAAAAAAGGAGCAATGAATTCACTCGTTCTTTAACATTCAGCCAATCATTCATTCATACGTTCTAACATTTTAGTTTGCAATAAAATCTGCGAACGGAAGCGTTTAAATTTTTTCACTTTTATTTTACTAATAAAAATATTTGTCATATTTTTGCCATCATCATCATCAGCACCATCATCGTTTAGCATTTTGGGAAAATCACTAAAGTTCCCATTCTCATGCCAAAAAAAAAAGAAAAATTATTTAGATTTTGTTTAGTCCTCATCATTATGATCATCATCATGGCCTTTGTTTTGCATTCATTTCAACGAATACCGCTTCTAAATGTTCCATGACACAACCAAATTTGGGAGGAGAAAAATATTATGAAGAGAAATAAAATCTTTCATTTATTTTGTATTTAATCAGATACAAAATGTTTGATGTATTTGGTCCATTTAATTGACGGCTATTTAAGGCCTCATATATTTTGACAATCATTTAAATAATATTTACGATTTAAAAGAATTTTTTGCTTAACCGTTCGACAGCGATGACAATGACGGCACATGCTTGAAGTCCATGTCTGTCCGTGATGGTCGTCTTAATGACAGAATGTGTTAAATCTTCTAATATTTATTTGGAAGTCGTTTGAGCAACGAGGATCTTTTGGCCGCCGTTACTACAATTTAGAAATTACGAAATGTTTTATTTAATCTTAGAAGGCTATAAATTTTCTAACTAAACTATTGAGGTCATTAATTACACTGTACAACAAAATGAATTTTTTTTCTCAAAATTATAAGGTTCTAATGACTGATTCTGGTAGAAGGCACTAAAAAAATACATACATGTATCGGCGTTTTGAAAGCTTATATCTGATATTCATTTTAGGGGAGTTAAGTTTCACCCCATTTTGCACATAGTTATCGGAATAGGAAATCTTATAAGACTTACGTTTAAGGTATAAGATGTGTTCGGTAGTTTTATGTAAAACACCACAAGGAAACTTTTTGTGGAACATTTTAATCCTCTTACACTTCGCAGTAAGGAAGTTTTGGCCCCTTTCTTAAATAAGGGACAAAATATTCCCAAGCATATAGAGGCTAGAGAGAGAGAGAGGAAAATAGAGAGCAAAACACAAAGGGATCAAGCGAGGAAGTTAGGTATATAAACGAATTATAAAAGAAATAACGGGCAACAGAAAAACCGTTTAGTATTTAATAGAACACTGAAGATGACCTATGAAGCAAAATCACTACCGAAAAATGTTAAATACATCTTGTTTTCGAAGATTTTGGAATGAAATTTTTCTGTGTGTATATATAACTTATACGCCAAAGTATAAATACACTTCTACTAGATTTCTTTAAATTGTTTGTAGTTTTCGAGATATACCGTTTTGTCAGCAGTTGCACGACAAATATCAACATAACTGGAAAACGGTTTGCACTATTCAGTTAAATAAAAATACGAAACTCGACAACAACATTATATTGAAGCCGTAAAAACATGAATACTTAATCTGCTGAGTAGTTTCGGAAAAATCCTGGAGCTTCTACAAGAAAAATATTTTTCTAGAAATTTTTGGTTTTAAGAAATTATTAACATATAGGTAAATATATTTCAAACAAAACGAACCATATTTCATTAAAATCGATTCACAACTTTTGATTTTATTCACAATTAAGTGGAGGATCTTAATTGAAAATTGCAAAAACCATTAAAAGTTGAGTTTTTAGAAAAATAAAATAGATTCATATCGAATATAAATTGTTTGTTGGGTTTTGTATAAGTTTCTAAGCCTACTACGCTTATTTTGTTATCTTGTTATTTTCAAAAAAAATTATTATTTGTAAATTCTCAAATGTTTTTGAAAGTCTGTAAATAAGATAACTGGTTTGAAACTTTTCAAAAGTATTTTTGAAGTCTATTCATGATTTGGCAAAGCACCAATGAAATGCATATAGACCCACAACAAATATTTCTTTGTTTTTTGTATGTATATATCAAAATATATACATTAAAAAAATCACCCATAAATACTTAGCGAACAAAATAAATTAGGTAAATTTGCTTAATTAAGCCTGCATAGATAATAACAGAAAAAGAGATAAGAGAACTTCAACTAAACATTTTAAAATCTGGAAAAGTCCTTTTAAGCCTTTTATAAAAATTACCATCCCCTATCAATTCTGTTAAATACTAAAATATTTATTTCAAAATATTAAATAGTTGACCATATTTTTCTATGTACACATATTCATATGTAAATACAAAATGGTTTCTTTTTTTTTTGCTTCCTTATTAAACTTTCAAACAAACAAGTACAATCGATTCTGAGCTAGATGATAGGGCAGGACAAGATGATATTCTATAACCATAGTAACAATATTCGAAGAAGATACATAAAAACAAACGTTCATACAAATATGCAAGTAAAACCATAGTGAAACCAACACATGTACAAGCTGATATGTACCTTTATAAAAAAAATTAATCCTTAAAAATCCTGTTCCTCTTAAACTTTATGCATCCCTAATTCATTATGAAAAAAATCAACAACAAAATATCAAAGCGGAAAATATACTCAACAACAAATCTTTGATATTTGTCAGTTCACAAAACAAAAACTAAAAGATAAAAGTACAGCAGCAATAAAAAAATACAACTTATGTATGATAAAATATAATTGGCATAATCCCATGAAATCTTTTTTTTTCAGCTCAATTTATTTATTTATTTTTTTTTCTTATTTTCATATTATGTGATATCCATTCCTTAAACCCTGTGATATTTTTGACATCACACATCAAACAAAAATCAAATACTGCAACACAAACAACAAAAGTAAAACACATCAACTGGTTGGAGACGGGGTCCCATATTTTTAACAGCAGTATCAAAATCAGCAGTATGATTCACAACCATCAACCAACCGAGTAGTAATAGCCAGCCAGCTACCTCAGCAGCAATAAATGCCGGCACAAAATTTTGTTGGTCAAATGTGAAAACTTTCAATGGTTTTTGATGTGTTTGTATGACATTTGATTTGGATCAATGACGGCTATTTATATTGATTGCATTAGACAGAAATTATTTAATTTTTAGTTTTAGCCAAAAAAAATTGTATATTGCAAATCACTTATAAAGTTGCATCAAAGTTCCTCGGTCAATGCTTTTGATTTTGTGCAGAATTTTCTAAACTACTTACCTTAATATGGGAAGGGTCAAAATCGGTGACAGATAATAAGGTCACCATGGTACGTTTTTAAATGTGAAATAAAGTTGACAAAAATTTGGAAGTAAAGTAATTGACTTTATTTCGCTATTCAAATGGAAATAACGTCAACAATGCTCAATGTATGTCGGAATTAAGGGGTTTTCCTCTCAGTATATCGAAAAGCGGCTGCACCGAGTAAAAATTTTTGCATAGCCGGCCTTTGGCCGAGCTTTAGGGTTTTTTCCTCTCAGTATACCCAAAATGTAGCTTCGATTTTTACATAGCTGGCCTTTGGCCGGGCTTACGATCTTTTTTCTTCTCAGTATATCGAATAGCAGTTTCTTGCATAGCCGGCCTTTGGCAAGGCTTAACGATTTTCTGCTTTGGGTTAAGCGAATTGCGGTTTCGCTGAGTTAAGATTTTCTCTTCCGGCGGGCTAATGGGGTTTCTTCTCTGCTTTTGCCGAATAAATATTTCGTACTAGTGAAGTCTGGCTAGGCAGAAAATCTTAGCTCAGCAAAGTCTCTTTGCGATATACTGAGAAGGGCGGTTATGGCAGAAATCTTTACTCAGCGAAGCCGTTTTTTGATATACTGAGAGAAAGAAACTCTTAAGTCTGTAGAAAATCTTGAGTAAAAAATGAAATATCTTAAAATTTTTAATTAGAAAGGAAAAAACTAATAAAATAGGGTTTTTAATTGATACCAATATTGATTTGGTACATTTAGATCATTATTAGTATTATTATTCATTGGGAAGTATCGCGCTGCTATGCAAATTAAATGTTCGAAAAAGCAATAAAATCAATTGACTTTAATTCGTTTTCGAAAACGCAATTAAGTCAATTGACTTTATTTCCCTTTATTTTCCCTTTATGGTGGGAAATAAAGTCAATTGGCATTATTTCCATTGACGTTATTACCTGTCACCTCAAAATCATTTTTGGATCGAAGTTCCCTATGGCACGTTAGGCATGCGATATGCAGCATATATGTAAATGTTTTCTATGCGGGGGTTAAAAAAATTTTTTTAATATAAAATACATGTAACGAATACTGGTAACAAATACGTGTAACGAATACTGGTAACATTTCAAAACGAGGACAGCAGGCCGACGCGAAGGTTAAATTCCTTAAAAAGTCTGAGTTGCCGCTTTGGTATTTTCGCGGTTTTCGGTGCTGCCGTTGTTTTCCGGAGAAGTTTTGGGATTCTGGAGAGATTTTTGTTCTATTTTTGGGAATCCTTTGACAAGGTTTGTGTCTTGAATAATGGTTGGTTTCCTTGCTAAGTAAAGGTGTCTCTGCTAAACACCAGGTGCTCGGCCAAATGCTTTAGAAGTATCGCCTAAGTATCTTCGGAGCAATAACTATATTTTGTTTATAAAGACCACGAGAAACATTTTTGTGGAACATTTTAACCTTCTAACGCGTCTCAATACGGGTTTTTTAGTCCCTTACTTAAAAATTTTGGAAAACTCCCCTTCAACAACGTTGATGTAGCGGTCTGAAATTTCCTGCAAAAATTGTTGCCATAAGTAGAATCTTCAAAGACACTAAAGCTAAAAAATTAACATGAACGCCACAAATCACTTAAAACTTATAATGTCTTTAAAGGTTAATTTTGTAATTATTCACAATTAGTACTCTGCATAGGAAATCTTGTAAGCCTTACCTTTAATATATAATATGTGCTCAGCATTTTTATGCAAAATACTACGAGAAACATTTTTGTGCAATATTTTAAACCTATAACTGTTCATTGCGTGAGTCTTTTTGTTTCTTTTTAAAAAAGGGGTATAAAAAGTCCTCTACGGCGGCGATATAGCGGGATAAAATGTTCTACAAAAATATTGGCCATAAAATGTTACCATAGGTCCTTAAAGACTTTCAATCTGGAATGACAAAAATGCATAGGAAATATTGCAAGTCTTACGTTCAAGGTATGAAATGTGTACAGCACTTGCATGTAAAACACCACACAAAACATTTTCGTTGAATATTTTAACCCTATAAATCTTCGTTGGATGTGTTCTTTTGTCCTTTTCTTGAAAAATGTGCATAAAAGTCCCCTACCGTGGCAATATAGCGGGCTGAAATATTCTACAAAAATATTTGCCATTGAATTTTGCATTAAGTCTTCAAAGACATCCGAGCTACAGACTAAACTTTGTCACCAGAAATCATTAAAAACATAAAATTTTTTAAGGGTAAATTTCGTACATATTTACAATTGGTACTCGGCATAGGAGAGCTTGTAAATATTACGTTTAAGGAATAAGGTGTGTTCAGCGCTTTTATGTACAAAACAACGAGAAACATTTTTGTAGAATATTTCAGTCTGCTATATCTCCGCTGAAGGAAAGTTTTTTTGTCACTTTTTTTAATATATGGACAAAAAGGCCCATACAACGAAGAGTTATAGGGTTAAAATATTCCTCAAAAATTTTCCTTGTGGTGCTTTACATAAAATTACTGAAGACAACCTTGCACGCAAGGTTTCCTGTGCCTAGTCACTACAACTATAGTGCCCTCTACCAGAATCAGTCGTTAGAACTTTGTTATTTTGAAAAAGTAGATTTTATTGTACAGTGTTGTTGTGTGATTGATTCTTATTCTAAATGTACATTTTGTGTTTTTTTTTGTTTACTAATGTAACTAATATAAATAAATATAAAAAGGTAGGATTCATATTATAATTTTCGCATCATTCAATTGATCCTGAAATAAAATTATATTATTAGACTTTTTTACACTTTCTTGTATTGCGCGTTACATTTGCTTTCGCGGTTATTCTCGGAATGTTTCTTGAAAAAAAATATACCACAAAAAGTGAGTACAGGGTTTTAAGGCACTATACGAGTACATCTGCTATATAAAAAAAATCATAATAATTCCTGGACGAAATTAAGAAATACGACCACTTTTTAATTTTGACTTGGGTTCACATGGAGAAATAAAAAATTAGCATCTTCTAAAATAATTCTTCACAAAGATTTATACATAAGCGAAAAGGAGCCTAACTCTACTTTGAAAAAAGACTCAAATTCAAATAATTATTTGTACCAAAATGCAACCTAACTAACACATTCTTCGAAAATATAAAAACCCACAAAGCGGTAGAAGCAAACATTTTTCAAAGCAAATCGGAAATTTTTAAGCGGATACTGTTCTCTATATCGTTTCTATCCTTCTGCAGCTGTTAACTTTTTTTTTTGGCATAAAATGTATAAATAAATTATATGCACGAATTTTGTTAACGTAACGCTCAATACATTTTCTTAGGAATTAAATACTGTTTTCAGAAGACACACTAAATTTTGAATGTAAAAGAATTTAGATGTACAGTCTTTAATGTATTTTAAAATAAACTATATAGTTATTCACAAAAAAAAAAAATTAAATTAAATTTAAAATATATTGATGGCTCTCAATAATTTTTTTGGATACAAACCACGATAGACTAATGAAACGTTATGCAATGTAATACTATTTAACAAAGTTCACAAAACTTATAAATATTTAGAAGTACAAACATACACTGTTATTTTAGTAATTATATGTTTTTAATGCAATTTCAATAAGGAAACTGAGTTATTATGAAGCGTACTGAAAAACCGTAACGCTCTATACACAGAAATGCGGACAAGAAGCATTTAAAAAATTATAATTTCTTCTATTTTAAAAAAAAATTTAATCCAAAATCGTTATAAATGTAATCTCGTTCTTGGAAAAATTCATACTTTCTTAATGTGGAAAATCAACAGCATGCATTACGGACACGCATTTTGTATGAAGAGAGTATAAACATTATTTTTGTTCTTCGTTTTTAACACATAATGGATAGCCTTACTCAAAAAAAACTTATGTACATTTATTTATAATCTATTAAATCATGCCAAGGCAATTTTCATTTCCAAATTTATACATTTATTTTGAGAAATATTTTAATATACTTTCAACGGACACAAAAAAAACATTTGAAATGAAAATCCCCTATGTAAATATTTATGTATTCGTCTAAAATGTATATTCACTGACATAATTTAAAAATAAATTTTGATGCAACTTACGATTTTTGTTGGGCACGGATCCTTCCGAATTCCACCTATTTTGTAACGTATACAGATTTGTCATTTTAGTTTTTTTGGGTACGACTGCACAGAAAGAATTAAATTTCATTTTCTGTAAAGGTATTTAATGAAATAGTAAATATTTTGTCTAGGAACGGACCTACAAACAAACTTGAAAATATGTACAAAAATATCTCAGCAATTTCATTTCTTCTTTCAGTGAAAATATTTTTTTAAATGTATAAAATAATTTGTCTAAAAATATTTGCAAATTGTAAGCAAAACAATTTACTAAATCAAATAAAGAGATTTATTGGACTTTCTGAAAAATATCAAACAATATTTTTCTCTGAATTTATAAAATAATTATTCTGAAATCTAAAAATACTAACAAATATTAAACAAAATAGTTTACTGAATCAAACAAAAATATTTACTGGATTTTTTTGTAAAATATTAAACAAACTTTCATCATCATCCATTAAGCATTTCTGAAATTTTACTTTGTTAAATGTGTTCAAATCTGAATGTTTATCTAAAGACTCTAAAAAAATTATTGAGAATTAACGCAACGACATTAACGAACTGATTCACTCAAAAATCTTCTGTAAACAAACTTGGTACAATTGTATTCCTTTTGTTATCATTGTTGTTGTTGTTATTTATTGTACGACACAGTTTTTTTTAAGAACAAACTCAACCCGCGAAGCGATCAGCCTGCCTGCGGAAAACCACCCAGGGTCTATGGCGGGAATCGAACCCACGACCTCTGGACTGACAGGCTAACGTCACTACCACTCAGCCACAGGGGCACCTATTTTTCTTATTGTTTTTGGTGTTTGCGTCCTAAATAAGAGTCAAACAAACAATTCATTGATTATGTAAAGAACATTTACTGAAAATTAAATTTATTTTTAGACAAACTTTTGTTTGAAAATTTTTTTGGTGATATTTTTTTCTGTTCACATTTATTCACATTTTGAAAGAGTGAGGACGTCCATTTTGTATATTCACAAACAGACAGTTTGTTAAAATTTTTGTACATTTTGTATTATTTGCCATGGTTGCAAAATGCAACCACATTATACAAATATATTAAACAATCGCATGCAATTACGCACTATATACATATACTCTTCTGCTTGCTTGTGTAACTACAAATCTAATGTACAGTGGCTTTCGAATTCGGAATACCGGAAATAAAACCTACATACAGATTTAGCAGCTCTAATAATGGCAAGATTGCTAAACATTTAACGGCACATATGCAAGAATATCAATAAAGAATAAGAATTTTTTCATTCCGAATCCTTAATTTCGATCAGAGCGTTTTGAAATTTTTTTTTAAACATACCCGAAATAATTCATGAAAACCGCAATTATTGTTGTGCAAAATGCTTTTTGTCCCCCACTTTTCGCATAAACGTATGTACTTGTGAAAACAGTTTGTTTGGTGATATCGTGGTTTGGACACTGATATTTGAAAACATTTCCATTATACATTTGCTAAGGCCTTTTTTCCATCCATTGAGATCCACTCTTTAAACTACAAAACAAATACACACGCATGCACAGATAAATGGACAAAATGACATGCTGGCAAACAATCATCAATCTAAAGTTTTATACTGTAAGATTCATGCGAATACGAACATGAATAAATTCATTTGATTTGCACATACGAGTCTGTCTGTCTGTCTGTCTGTCCATCTGTCTGTCTATGCCTTCATCAGCATGTGCATTTATTTGAATCCACTTGCATTTACGGAAGCATTAAAATGTACAGGATGACGATGATGATGATGATTGCTCTGAGTGCCGGGTTAGTTGGTTGGCTCGTTCACTGCCAGGCTGGCTGACTGGCTGGTTAGTTTAGTTGAAAGGTTGCTTGGTTGGTTGGCTAGCTACTGTCTTTCTGACTGAATGTGCTTCTGTCTAGCTATCTGCTTGTCACGTTAAATCAACATGTTTTTTTTTCTTTCTACTATTTGAACCTTAAAACTGTTACAAAAAAAAAGAAAAATAGTTCAGCTTGCTGCTGTTCTTTGTTTTTCTGTGCAGTTCGCTTTGATGCACAAAAGGGCCAAACAGCCAAAAGATACGAGTATGATTATAAAAATGTTACAAATAGACATAAAAGAAATCTAGCTCGAACATGCTAAATGAATAGGCGTTAGTGGGGGATGTTTTTCATGTCTATTTTTAAGATTCCTTTTTCTAATTTGTAAATTATTTCACCCTTTTTTCCGCTTTATGAAAGATATAATAAACAACATTAATAACTATAATTATTTAGACAAACAGCTACAAGCCTCAACAGATAGATATCAAGCATTAACACGGACATGATTACTGTTCACAGCCAAATCAATTGAAGTCGAAATAAATCACTTAAACCCGAACACAACACTTCTTCTATCTAGGATCATGATGATGCCGCTTTATTTGTAAATGTAATTGTAAATAATAATTTCAATAACCCACAACAACAAATAAATTGAGATTTCAACTACATTACATACCTACATACATATATTGCAATATGATAACACAAGGATATTACAGAGTAACTTGTATAGTTTTAAACAAATTGTTTTAATTGAAAGCACAGGTCGACAAGAACAATTTTTGTGATACGACTTGAAGAGAGCTTTAATTGGAGTATTTCATAAATTTTTTCATATTATTTAAGTCACAGGGACAATACTGTCTATTGATCACGATGTCCACTTTATATAAATTTTATTTCTTGCCTACTTTCATTCAATTGATTCTTATTAAACTTTGCGCACATACTGAATTTTTCGAGCAATACAATTTTCTGACTATAAAAGTAGGCGGTGACACGCCCATAAAATAAATATTAGCTTTCAACTAGTTTTACTTAACCCATTCTTTTGACAATAAAATATAGTGAAAAGAAAAGTGGTCAGTGCGACTCCCATACAAAGTAACTATTAATTTTTTAAATATTTGTTCTTAACCGATTCCTGTAAAGCTCTGCGCGCACATTTGAGTTCTTCTGGCAATACAATTTTATGCCTAGAAAAGGGGACAGTTTTTCGTTTTTGTTCGATATTTTTAGTTTTAGCGATTTTCCGCTTTGGCAATTTTTTCGGTTTTTGGCGATTTTTTAAAGCTTTTTGGCGATATTTTTTCTTTAGATGATTTTTCGCGCTTTACCGATTTTTTTTACTTTTGGTGCTTTTTTTGCTCTAAGCCTTTTTTCATTTTAGCGATTTTTCGTTCGCGTATTTTTCTAATTTTTGAATTTTTTTAGTTTTAACATTTTTAGGGTTCCGTAAACCAAAAGTGTAAAGGATGCCTATTGCTTTCGCTACGCTGTCTGTCTGTCTGTCTGTCTGTCTGCCACAGGCTGTTTTCTCGCGAACCGTAAGAGCTATGGACATGAAATTTTCACAAACTCTCCAACAACCGAAAAAATCGCCAAAACGAAGAAAACCATCAAAACTTAAAAAAAGTCGCTAAAATTAAAAATATCGTCAAAAAACGAAAAAATCGCAAAAAATGGAAAAAAATCATCAAAGCGAAAAACCCCCAAAACCAAAAAAAAAACACAAAAACTACAAAAAAAATTCTCCAAAAACGAAAAAAATCGCAAAAACAAAACAAAAATCGCTAAAACTAAAAAAAAACACTACAGCTAATATATCACCAAAAACCGAAAAAAGCGCCAAAACTTAAAAAATTGCTGAAACTATCGTCAAAAAACGAGAAAATCCTTTAAAAAACGTCAAAGCTAAAAAATCACCAAAACTAAGAAAATCGGCAAAAAAAAAACAAAAAAATCGTCAAAGACCGAATAAATCACTAAATTGAAAACAGTGCCAAAACTAAAAAAAATCGCTTAAAAACGAAGAAAAACTTAAGAAATAAAGAAAATAAAATTAAACGAAAAGGAAAACGAAAAAATTGCTAAAATTAAAAAAAGAGCAAAAACGAAAACCTTCGTGTGCGACAAAAAGTCTCACTTTACTGAATTTATATATAATTTTTTGTGTTGAACAGTGAAACAAATTACGAATTTTGCCATCACATGTATGCAAATTGAATACAAAAGTTGAACAACAAAAAATTCCTTTCGCACTGTATTCAATCGTTCCTTTTAATTCTATTAAACTCAACCAGTTTTCAATAATTTTCTATACATCCTTTATGTAAATATCTAGAACATTGGTGCTGCTCGCCTTCTCACATTCAGTTACCAAGGACTTGACTCTTTTAGTTTCATTTGTGGTACATCTTGGGAACTATAACTCAGTATCTGTACGCGCAGTTAAGTTTTTGTAACAATCAGCCAGCCTGTGTCCTGTGCTAAAATTCCCTCTTTGCTATAAACTTTTAAATTGTTTATTGTGTATTTTCGCTATTTAACTTTTTGTGCCGAGTTCAGTATGAACGTTTTTATTCTATAGATGACTGGCGTGTC
Source organism: Panzeria rudis (assembly GCA_956483635.1). Classification (NCBI taxonomy): domain Eukaryota; kingdom Metazoa; phylum Arthropoda; class Insecta; order Diptera; family Tachinidae; genus Panzeria; species Panzeria rudis. The sequence continues at coordinate 145,596,419 of OY101450.1, forward strand.
AAAGTGTGAGCAAACAATATTTTTTGTCGGATTATCCTTTTTTGCCAGCTGAGTCCATTTGTTCGTTCGTTCATTCACTACATGCTGTCTGTCGCTGTATATAAATGTTATAGGATGTCTATGGCGGTGTTTGTGTCTGCTGTTTGTGGAAGTGAAATCATTTGGGCTTGAATATTAATCCTTTGTATCAGTTGCATTTAAATAAAACAATTTTATTTATTTGTTGCTTTATATATTCGTATCTGTAGTTACTTGTTTGTTTGTCTCCATGCTCAGATATAAATGAATTTATTGTTATTTTTGGTTGTCATATAAAATACTTTTGTTTTATTGGTTGATTGCATTTTTGATCAGAAATTACGCCTGATTGATTGAGAGTATTATTATTATTATTATTATGCACACGTGTATTTATTTAAATATTTTAGCTCAAATTTTATACAATTAAATAATAAAAAAATAATGGGAAAAACGATCTAAGGCTGGATTGATGATGTTTTATTTAATGTTATTTTATTTATATTCTTTAAATTGTGTAAGATGAATTTAAAATAACTTTAAAAAATTATTTAAAGTTATTCGTTATTTTTATGAAAAAAGTAACCCAGCAAACATCAATTGATTTTGACAACAGGTAAGCAAAAAAGAACTGCATACTGTTTTCGAAGGCCGCAATGCTCTCTCAATAGCGTTCCTGCGCTTAATTTTTGGTAGTACCAGAGTTCTACTCACTACAAAATTATATTCCCTGCTAAGCAGCTCTTTTCCTTTTTTCTATTTTTAACTAACCCAAACCTTCGGCTCTAAGAAATTAAGTTTTCATGCTTATTACGCTTTTGCCTTCTTCTTCTTCTTCATTTTTTCTTGAAGATTTTATATATTGGAGTTGTAGTTTTGTAATTTTATATTGCTCTAAAGGTGATAATTGTGGCGAAGTCCTCCACCGTTTGGACGACCACTAAAATAATGGTAGTAAGTCTGTATTTTTTAAGCTACTGATCCTACACTCTAAAACACTTTTGTTGAGAATTAGGTCGATAATAGTCGGCAACACTGTACAGATTATTATCGACCTAAAATTACACACGCATTATTTTTGAACAAAATGCTTTTGCTAAAAAAAACGACTGGCTGCGTGCAGGTTTGAGCCGTGACCTCCTGACTGATAGTCTGATGTATCTACCATTCAGCAATAGCCGTATTATACTTTATGTTATATTTTTTCCACTTGGACTAAATATGTTTAATTTTAAAGGTTTTTTCTTTAATAAAATAAGTACAAAATCGATGTAATTTTACACAAGGATAAATTTTCAACACAAATTTAGACAATATATGATCGTAAATTTTAAGTAATGTTTTAGAGTGTAGATTTTCAGAAAATCAATTCATTGATGACCTAGTTGGAGTACAAAATAAGTCATTGTGTAACAAAACCTTTAATTAAAAATTAATATAAGGAGATTTCCACAGAAAATCACCATTTTGTCACGTTACGTCACGTCAACTATGTGTGAAGCTAATTACGCTCTACACCAAAACACAAAAATAAAAAATATGTATTTTAAGTTACTATTATAGTTTTATTATTATTATAGTTCTATAAAATCATTTTTATCTTTTGACATTTTTTTGAGAAAAACGTAAAACATTAATGCTCCTTTTTGTCGAAATATACCCATTTTCAAACACATATCAAAATCTTAAATTAAATTATATTTCACGACGTATAATATTGGAGTTTAATGCAAATTCATACACTGAAAAGAAAAATCAGTCCAGCCGTACTTAAATTAATGCCAAGCGGTGTGAAAAGTATGGTAATCCCGGTTTTTCTGAAACTAAGTACAGAAATATTGATTAAGTCGGAATATTCAAGTGCAAAATACTTAATTTAGCCTCATTAGCCTTTATTCATGTAAAACAATGTTCATTTTAAGTACGAATAGGTTTATAAACTTTATACACAGTAGTACTCGTACTGTGTTGGTGTTTGTTTGGTTGATGATAGCCACAAATTACTATTGTGGTCAAGTTGTTGTTTTTTTTTTATTGCAGATTCAAGTCCGTTGTATACTTGAATAAATCCTTACAATCCTAACTGCGTACTTTATAATCAATCCCGACGCGTAATTGAATCAAGCTTGAATCAGGCTAACTTTTACTTATTTAATCCTGGAACAGAACAGACTTATATAAATATAAGACTTGTTTTAATTTAAAATTTATTTTTGTTAATTCCTAGTATTGAACTTGGCTCATCAAGTTTGTAAGCCAACGCCTTATGCGGGTGCTAGACGGATCAATATTTTAGCTTCAATATATGTGCTTGTGTTTATATGACTCTTTTTTGTAAACAAACGCATACAAACACATATATTGAAGCTGAATATTGACCTGTGTGGCATTCGCTTTAGAGCACTCAGCTTACGCAGTATAGAGAGAACGTCAGCTAAAATCCATTATAAGCCAGCAGCAGCGATGCCATTTTTGGGGTTTTTTTACGATATAGCAAAAAGCGATATGACATACTGTGTTGTCATATCGTAAGTTTTTTACTTTATGACAACATTGCGATATGACAACACCGTATATGACTACCTTAGTGTTGTCATATCGTTAAAAACTTACGATATGACAACACAGTATGTCATATCGTTTTTTGTTATATCGTAAAAAACCCCAAAAATGGCATCGCTGGCCACACTCTAAAACACTTTTGTTGAAAATTAGGTCGATAATAGTCGGCAACACTTTACAGATTATTATCGACCTAAAATTACACACGCATTATTTTTTAGCAAAAATTTTTTACTAAAAAAAACTATTGGCTGCGTGCAGGTTTGAACCACGACCTGCTGACTGATATTCTGACGTACCTACCATTCAGCCATAGCCGTATTATACTATATGCTACATTTTTTCCACTTGGACTAAATATTTGTAATTTGAACGGGTTTTTCTTTAATAAAATAACTGCAAAATCGATGTAATTTTAGACAAGGAGAAATTTTCAACACAAGTTTAGACAATATATGATCGTAAATTTGAAGTAATGTTTTAGAGTGCAGCAGCATATAATACGATGTTTGTAGGCTATTAGTCGGCACTGAACGAACAAACAGAATAACCAACAACAAGACATCAACATAAGCGCAACATGCGAGTGAAGCTATAAACAAGCAAACAAATACCAATACACTACGACTGTGTAAAAAGTTAATACTAATAGTAGTTCATAAAATAAGAATTTTTGTATACAATTTAAGAATACTCAACGTAAGTAGAAAATACTTGAATTTAGTACAGCGTTTTTCTTTCTGTGTATATATATTTTTTGAGATACTTTGAAATAATATTATTAAAGATATTGGCGAAAAATAAAATGAAATCAAAGTGGAAAACATATGAGTGTTGTGTTTTTCTTCCGATGGGGTTTGTTTGAATTTGAAACGATTTTCCGTCATCCCACGTCGAATTTGGTTGATAAACAGACCGGTTTCGGCTATGTGCCATCTTCAGTGTTCTATTGAATACTAAATCATTAGTATTCAATAGAACGCTAAAGATAGCACATAGCCGAAACCGGTCTGTTTATCAACCAAATTTAACGTGGGATGACGGAAAATCGTTCCAAATTGAAAAACATATATTTCAAAACCTTATATCTTTTGATATATTAAAGATATCCTTAAGAAGAAAAATAGTTTTAATGCATCTTTTTATTACCTTTTAAAACCCTAAAATTTATGAAATTTTTTCTATATTTGGAAAACGAACTCTGAATTTTTTTATTATCATTATATGTGCAGTTCTGTTAAGTTGGCAAAAAAATTATCAAAATAAATTTCAACCAGGCTTGATCTCGAATTTCAGTATGTTTTTTTTCTCAACTCAATATGTATGTATATTAGGGCGTAGTGAAAATGACAAACAAGAATTTTTTTTAAATTTCCTCTATTGCTTATCGATGATCCTATAGAAAAGCTTAATTTTCGCCGAATATCAAAGATCTTCGACTTTATTTAGGGGTGGCGCACGAGGGGTGAAATTTTTAAAAAATGTACTACATATAAATTTTTTTTTTGGTTCCGAAAAAAATTGTTTTTTCTTATTTCTGCATCTTGATATACTCAGGCAATAGAAAGGCGCAATAATATGCCGATAATATGTACTAAACGCCATTTGCGATGTATTTAACCCCGACTAGCCCATCGAAACGCTTCTTCACAAAGTTTTAGTATAAACTCTCAGCTCCGTAACAAGTTTGTAGCCCCCTAAATACGTTACGTAATATGTTAACACTCCAAGAACTAGTAACTGAGGCTTCAATATCTGTCTGTGGATCAGAATTAAAATATTCTTACTTAAAAAATGGATTGATTTAAAACTTCAATGCGTCTGTGCCACCTCAAAAATTTAACCGAGGCAACTAAAAATTGTTTTCAGTGTGTTTCACACTATAGAGCATCGATTCATAATACAGGAAAATTCAAATTATAGAAAAAAATTTTTCACTTCACCCTAATGTGTATGTACATACATATCGTCACAAAAAATGCAAACAGCCCTATCTAGCATTTTAAAAGTTTTACAGGAGAGGCATAAAACTTTCTTAAATGAAAAATATATTGACAATTAGTGCAAAATTTTACAATAAATATATAAATTTGTTGGTCCTTTGTTACTCATATTGTAAAATTTGTGTTTATTGTAACATTTTGCACTAATTGTCAATATACACATATATTTTTTTGAACAACCCAGCAAAAAAAAATTGCAACTAGTTCCAAAGGTTTACCGTTTTCATTGCATACCAATCACTTCACACTCTAAAACATTACTTCAAATTTACGATCATATATTGTATAAATTTGTGTTGAAAATTTCTCCTTGTCTAAAATTACATCGATTTTGTAGTTATTTTATTAAAGAAAAAACCTTTCAAATTAAACATATTTAGTCCAAGTGGAAAAAATGTAACATGAAGTATAATACGGCTATGGCTGAATGGTAGATACATCAGACTATCAGTCAGGAGGTCGCGGCTCAAACCTGCACGCAGCCAATCGCTTTTTTAGTAAAAGCATTTTGTTCAAAAATAATGCGTGTGTAATTTAGGTCGGTAGTAATCTGTAAAGTGTTGCCGACTATTATCGAACTAATTTTCAGCAAAAGTGTTTTAGAGTGCAGGTACTGAATTTAATATTCTAAGGCTGTTGTTTATGTCAAAAATTGTTCTTTGGATGACTTCCGTCCTTCATTGATGTTTCACCAGAAATAAAACTACTTTGAGCAAGTTCATCAATGCTGTAACTAATGATTTGTATGTTAATTTTTTGCTGGGAAGTTTTATGATTCTCCTGTAAAACTTTTAAAATGTTAGATAGGGCTTTTTTCATTTTCTGTGCCGATATATTGTGTACAATTTTCATCTAACAATCTTCTCATAAATATTTTGATCTGTTAAGAAAATTCCAAACCGTTATTACACACCAAATCTTATCCTGTCGGCTTTTTTCAAAAGAACTAAACATTATTTGAAAACATTTTTATACAGAACAGATATAATATATCTTCAATCTTGTAGTTCATTCATTATTTATCTTAAAAATTTCCACCTTAACTTTAATAATATCCCCATTCTACGAACACTTTATTCTTTCTATCCGCTAGAAAAATCAATGACCTAAAGTTCAATTAATATTGATTTTTTTATAGTTGGCAGCGGCGAATTGTGAAAATCATCTTGTTAACTTGGCTTTAAACGTCATGATGGTGTACGAGTATTTGTATGCCACAACACGTTGTACATATTAATTTAAACTGAATTATAAAATTAATTTCAAACACATTTTAAATATGAAAAGTATGCTACATGGAGTGAATTCTAAAGAAGAACAAGAAGAAGAGACACTTAACGACGAAAACGACAAGACAAATGCGATTTTTGTATCTACATTTTAAACTTGTGTACTACAAAGTGCTTTACGAGTGCACTCGTTCTTGTGTGCTATGTCCTGCTGGGTTGTGTGAAAAAAAAATTATAAGTAGAGTAGTAATAATAATTGCACAAAAAAGAAGAGCAAAAAACGAAACACCAATAGTAAACATAAAAATAATTTTCTTTAGCTTTTTTTTTATAAACGAAACACGATTATTAGAAAATATTTTAACTGATTGTTAAGAGCCATTACACACAAACTTATGCAATCATTCATCCAACCAGCCATCCATCTATCCATCCATCCATCCATCCATCTATCCAAACAACACTTCACAAAAATTACAGCAACAAAATGTTGCAGAAACAGCACATTTGTAATACAAGACGACTGAAGAATACTTTGAAATTGTTTTCGCACACACAATCATACCACACTTTCATAGATACACACAACACACTCCTACAGTCAAAAAACAAACTCATGCCTAGTGTTCCCTTTAACTAAAAAATAAAAACAGAAAATTACAAATCCATCAAACTGAAGGAACCGAGAAAAAAATCGTTTGAAAGATGTTAAAAGTTTAGGAAAAAAAAACAAGTCAAACAAAATGTTAAAATAAACATTAAAATACACCCAAAGAAAATATGTCCGTCCGAAATTTTTATTTTTTTTTAACGAACATTGTACGCTTTAGGGTTTCAGCTGCCTTAAAAATAGTCTTTTCTCATAGAATGAAAATTACTCATGAAAAGTAGTGGATAGTGTGCTAGACTATTGACCGGGAGGTCGCAGGTTCGAGTCCTGCCAAGACGATGGGTGTTTCTGCAGAAAAGCTGAAAAAGGCTTAAGCAGTATGTGTATTCCTTTTTTTATAACAGAAGTAGAATTGACTCCCAGAACTAGTGATTGTCTTCGATTTCAATTCAAATAAATATTCGTTAATGTATTGAAACATGTTTTAAGTTTACCTGAATATTTTCCATGAGTGTACAAGTGTTGTACATGAACATACCGACAGGTACTTCAAATATTTTTGCAATCATACAATTCTAAATGTTTATCGGTTTTCGCAGCCATGTTCTATATAAAAATATGTTTAAATACAGTCGGCTCTACAATTAGTGTGCTATTCAATTAATTAATCATCATCGAAATTATGTGGCAGCAAATAAAAAAATTTTTTTAATTCTTATTTAGAAAAAAGAAATTGTGAATTACTGGCACAAATTTAAGTTGTTTACGACTCCTAAGCATTTACGATATATCAGAGTAAATTGTTGTAAAAGTCTTGAAAGTTATGCTTATCTACGGCCCATCGTTTTTTATTTCGGTGGTGAGAATGAATGTATGCGTGGGTATATTTATATGATGATTCCATAATACATAACATGTATTTTTTTTAAATAATCGTACATGCCCTACAGATAAAGCTACTAGTATGTAGCAACTATACTAGTTGCTTTTTATTTCAGACTAGCTACACTCTAAAACACTTTTGTTGAAAATTAGGTCGATAATAGTCGGCAACACTTTACAGATTATTATCGACCTAAAATTACACACGCATTATTTTTTAACAAAATGTTTTTACTAAAAAAGCGATTGGCTGCGTGCAGGTTTGAACTGGGACCTCCTGACTGATAGTCTGACGTATCTACCATTCAGCCATAACCGTGTTATACTTTATGTTACATTTTTTTCCACTTGGACTAAATATGGTAATTTTGAAAATTTTTTCTTCAATAAAATAACTACAAAATCGATATAATTTTAGACAAAGAGAAATTCTCAACACAAATTTAGACAATATATGATCGTAAATTTTAAATAATGTTTTAGAGTGTACCTATCTGTCCTTTTTTCATATATCGAACTACAGATTTTAACATTAGGTTGTCATAGGAGCCCAACTAGCTCATTTGTATACAGTTATATCCCAGTTGTAAACTAGTGCTCTTACTAGTTTTTTTATTTAGAGTTTTGTAAATGTTAAAAAAACTTTGGCTCAGCAGAGATACAAACACACATTCCTCATATTTCAAGCCAAGAGCTCTACCCCATGAGCCACTTTCTATTTATTTTTTAAGAGCTAAAATATGTTTTATATAGAAGTCGTATACCTGAAAATGTTGTCCTTTTTTGACTAGTATCGTTACTAGTCTCGATACAACTAGTACTATGATTGCTCTTTTTACTAGTATTGTTAGTAGTCTTGCTACAACTAGGAATATGACTGTCCTTTTTTGACTAGTATCATTACAACTAGTAATATGACAGCCCCAAAGTGTATCTAGTTGTAAATTTAGCTGCTGGGTGCAAACATACTTATTCAAACTTGTATGTATGTAAATACGATGCACAATGGAGCAGAATAAAAATTGTTGGAAATAAATCAGCCATTAACGGATAATTCGATCAGTATAACATTTCACATGGGCATAAAAGAGGGCATTTCGGGAATATATTTTTGTTTCCCGCCTAATTCCCAAATACATAGTTTGTGTTCTTGTAGCCTTATCTTTTATAGTAAGTAAATTATAGTCCTTTGAAAATTAAAATATCTAAATTTTTCAAAAACTTGGTCCAGTATTTTTAAGCTAAGTAATTCAAATAACAACCGATTGTCATAATGGCTTCTTTGTTAAATAAGCAATAAAATTTCAAATTAAGAAAAAAAAATTAATATGTACCAAACACTACATCACATATCATTTGTTTTGGAAAAAAATCTTTCAACAAATTTCAATTGCTAAAATCTGAGTAGCTCTTAAAGCTTTACATAATTTTGAAAATGTCTCTTGTAAACGTGCAAAATTACTGGACTTATAATAAAAAACTCGTACTGTACACCCTTAAACACTTTTGTTGAAAATTAGGTCGATAATAGTCGGCAACACTTTACAGATTATTATCGACCTAAAATTACACACGCATTATTTTGAACAATTTGCTTCAAATTTACGATCATATATTGTCTAAATTTGTGTTAAAAATTTCTCCTTGTCTAAAATTACAACGATTTTGTAGTTATTTTATTAAAGAAAAAACCTTTCAAATTAAACATATTTAGTCCAAGGGGAAAAAATTTAACATAAAGTATAATACGGCTATGGCTGAATGGTAGATACGTCAGACTATCAGTCAGGAGGTCGCGGCTCAAACCTGCATGCAGCCAATCGCTTTTTTTTGGTGAAAACATTTTGTTCAAAAATAATGCGTGTGTAATTTTAGGTTGAAAGTAGTCTGTAAAGTGTTGCCTACTATTATCGACCTAATTTTCAACAAAAGTGTTTTAGAGTGTATACATGTTTAATATTATTAAGTCTCGGTTCATACTATGAAAGTTTTCTTTTAGAAAGTCTTAGTTTTTGGGTGAGAGGAGAGAGAAGATTGGGAAGTGGTACACACTTCCATTTTCCTTGAAATTCTCTTTTGTTTTGTAATTCGTAATGGCCAACCTGATGTTGGCTGCAGCTTAGTTTTACATTTTCTTTTAAATTTCATTTAAAAAATTGCAAGGTGTAAACTTGAATGAAAGTTTAAAAAAGAATTACAGAAAATTTCAGAAAGAAAACTTTCATTTGTGAACAGAGATTAAGTATACTTAACAATATGTATTAAGTAATCGTATGGAGCATATATGAAGCTCATCGTCGTAACTTAGATAGGAATACATACTCCTTTGCCACGTCTATGTAAAATTTTTTACTGATCGGATTATCCGTTTCTAAGTGGCTAATTTATTTCCAACCTATTTTTATTCGGGCCCACTGTGCAATGTACTTGTAAAAACATACTTCTATGTACATTAATATGTTACTATATTACGAAATATATATTTTTAACAAAAGTTTGTTATGTATTTTAGCAGAGCTCTAAGCAGAACTTACAAGCAGTCAATTCATTCAATAACGTTTTTCATAAATTAACTAACTAGAGCTAGTCGGTGGTTAATGATACATAGAAGTTTGCCTATACTAAAATGTTTAATGCTGCCTGTTTGTAAATCGAGTCGATTTAAAACGCTCAATTTAGAGAAATTAAATCCACTAATAGCAAAATTTTTTCCAATTTTTCTCATATTTTCTAGAGCTTATAATATCATATCTTAAATTAATTTACTATATATGATTTAAAATACAGCAATTTGGGAATTTTTAATTTTTGGAAAATGAGAAATTTACTCGGATTCGGCTTACAGAACAGGGCAGAATATGTTGAAATCTCTTTCCTTTCAGTTTTATACTCTTCCTGCAACAACATCAATCCAAAGCAGAGAAAATATGCTGTATTGTTATTCTTTTTGCAACAGAAAAATTAACAAGTACTGAACCGATTTTTTGCAAAATATAGATTGGGCACATCTGCCAATAAATCTTATATATCTTCTTATATATAAATAGGCCATAAAATTTTTTGTCGTACACTTTTAAGTATCTTATTGTCCACGAATATTGATGAAACTACATCGTTTGAAAGGTATTTTTCTCTACATATGCCCAATATAGTTTTTGCTTAAGATACCCGGTTAAAAAAAACCCGGTTACGGATCAAGTGGTTGAATTTCGATCATTGGGCGGGATTCTAGTATGTATATATAGGCCACACAATTTTTGTCGTACCCTTTTAAGTATCTTATTGTCCACGAATATTGATGAAACATATATCGATTGAAAGGAGATATACACAATATAGTTTTTTGTCTATAGATAAAAACCGGCTGCAAAACCACTTACGAACAAACCCGGTTACGGATAAAGTGGTCTAATTTCCACCACTGTGCGGGATCCTTGTATCCTTAAAATGGTGTAAAATTTATCAAAATCAATGATGCAGCACAAACATTGTCTTTCCTATTATAGATCGATGTAACTGTTGCTGTTGGAGATATAGATGCACATCGCTCACTTTTTTCGGATAATCGATATTTTCCGAGTTGCATTATATAATAAGTAAATCGAATGGACAAAAATCGAAAACGAAGTGCTTTAAATCAAAATTGTTTTATTAATTCTTTAAGAGATCTGTTGATACAATACCTGAAAATATGTATTACGTATACATATTTATATGTATATACCCGGTTGGCCATGTCTTTCAGACATTTTGCAAGACCGATGCATGACAATGTTACAGCTCAAACAGATCAGTGAGGACATTTTCGAACAAGGGGCCGCTAAGTTCATACATGACAACACGAGCGACGATGTCACCCATATTTTCACTAATGACCATACAAATGACAACATCCTCCGAAATGTGCCCAGTACATTTTTGCGTTTGTTTCTTTTTTACATGTGTTCTACAATAACAATTTGAGGAATTTGTCGCTCAGAGAGTATTTAATACAAGAACTTTTAATAGAGATTGTAACAGAGCTCATCGTTCCCAGTTTTGGGGATTTTCCCCAAATGGGAGATTTTTTGGAGCTCCGTTTGACTCGTTGCTCCCCAAATTTCGAGTATTTCGAGATTTTTAATAGTTTTTTCTAAATATATTCGAAATTTGAGGGGAAACGAGCCAAACGAGTGCCCGATTTTTTTTTACGATTTTTAATACCTAGTTGAAATGACATTTTTCTTTTTTATCGTCAAATTGACTATTTTGTCACAAATTTATCTGGCAGCCCTGGTAACAAAACTTTTCATCAGCTCAATTTTGCTCAATTTTAGCAAGCAGACTGAGCGATAATGTCCACACGAAGTTCATTTACTGGTATAGGAAGAGTAGTGTTTTTTGTTGTAACGAAGTTATACAAAATTTTAAACTGAATATTGCAATACTAACTTGCGTACAATATCTACCAACTAGTTGGCATGACCAGTTGAGTAATTTCGTGCATGACAAATGTCGAAATTTCCTTAACATGACATATTTTTTATCATGACAAATGTCAAATTCCATATATGAAAAACAGCTAACATAAAATAAATTATTTTTCGATATAAAGTTTGACTTTTGTCATGATAAAACTATATCAGGTATAGACGTAGGGTAAGTAGTCGTTGATGAAAATTTCCTCTACGACGAGTTGGCCAATCGGGTACATATGCATGTACTACATACATATATACTTACCTATGGATACGTAAGTATGTACCTACATACAAATGTATTTATGAATGTAACCATGTCTGTAAGTTCAAGAATAGCGAGTTTATCCTCTTGAATTTCAAAAAGTAAAACAAGTAGCAAAAAATTAAGTTCTTTGGAAGGAGGCATAAAAGGAAATATTGTTAAAAATTGAAATGAAAACATAAAATCATCATTGAAGCTCGCAGTTAAAGTATGTGCACGCGTGCGGAACATTTTATTTATTTATTATTCCTTGAGATTTTGTTGCCCGTTTTCTTTCTTCCCCCCAGAAGCCAAAACCAGTTTTAAAAATTTTTATTGTCGATTTCTGTTGTTATTTTTATTTCTCCAATACGTTTAAATTCTACATATATGTAAGTTGCAAAATAATGCCAAAAGTAGCAAGTTATAAGAGGAACAACAACAGCAATGAGATTTAAGAAAACTTGTAGCAAACGAAAGCACGTTAAAAACAGGGAAGAAGATGTCGGCCAAAAAAATAAATGAAAAATAAACAAAATTTAAACAATTTTCAACAGCAGCAAGTTCTTATGAAGAAAAAAAGTTGTTAAAACAAATTTACACACATTCACAGGCATTTAACAGCAACAACACTCACACACACTCTGCAACACAAGAGTCACCACGCCCTTTTGTGCGATTGGTCCTTGCGGGTAGAAAAGAATCAGCATAAGAATTTACGTGTGAAAAAATGATAGAGAAATATTGTACAACTACAACACAACGTGTAAAATATCAACAGCAACAACAACAAAATTTAGCACAACAACAAAGTGGTACAAAACACACACACACACCCACGGACATACACAGGAAAAAAGGGATGTAGTGAAAAAAGTACCAACAACTCTTAACACAACAAAAACAGAAACCAACTTTGAAAAAATCAGCCAAGAAAAAAAACTTGGCAACAAAAACAAACAAAAAAGAAAAACATGAAATGAAACGCAAAAAATACAACAACTAAATCAAGTATCATAAAAAGATGGGTGGCAATGTTCAAAGAAAACAACAAAATGAGCGAAAAAAGCCAAGACAGAATCAAACGCAAAAAAAAACTTTGAGTTAAAAGAAATCTTTTCGTAGCTGTTGTTGTTGTTGCTGCAGCTGTTTTTTTGTTTGTTTTTTTTTTGTTGGCGTTGTTAAGCTACTGCAGTAGCAACGACGAATTGTGGTGTCTTCTGTTACGAGTGCTTTATGTTCTTGTTGTTGTACTTCTTGCTGTAGTTGTTGTTATATTGACGATAAAGAAAATGATGACGACGTTGATGGAAATGATTTCAGAGGAAGACATCCATCGATTGTTTGTACACATTTACACACTGATACACAGAAATTTGAAGTGGATACAATCATACAGACAGAATTATTTGCATAATTTTGATTTTGTGTTAATTTCAGGCGCGTTTGCTACTTTGTCTTTAGAAGGGTAAACGTGTTTTTTTTTGCTTCCTTTTTCTTCAGTCTTTCCGCTTTCCGCTTTCTGTATTTATAATTGTAATGGGAGATGAGAAAATTATTATTTTTATATCCGATTGATACGCAACTGCTTTTAATATATGTACTGGTTAAGTAGAACAGAAATTTAAGAGATTCTTTTTTTGTATGATAGTGTTTTAATAGGACTTTTACATATATCTACAAACTTAGAATATAAGTATGTATGTATGTATGTATGTATACTTGCTAGTGTGTTTGCAAGTAGCAAAATCTAAAAAAAATATATACTCGTACATACTTAGGTAGGTAGTCGAAATATGTAATTTCTGGCAGCAATGCAAACATTTCGTATTTAGGGCCTATGGGCCTTGTGAAATTATGTATGTCAGAATATATTTATGTTCGAGACATATGTAATTTTGGATTTTCGGTCAAATTTCTTTTGTATGCTTATAAACAGTGAAATTTTACGTAATCCAAACAGGCCTCTGAACTCGAATATGACATTAGTTTATTTTTCCTAGGAAGAATTATCGAGATATTCGCATAAATTTATTTTGGCCCTATAAACAAATTTGTAAATTCAGACAAAACATTTGCCCAAATTTTGAAGAAAAAAAAATTGTTAAAAATTTGTTGTTGTATTCTATTTGGAAAAAACCAAATTCAAAGAAAATAATTTACTGAATCAAATAAAATAAATGTCTAAATTTGTTTTCATAATCAGCAAAAAAATTTATAAATTCAAAAAATTTTTTTACTGAAATAGGACCTAAAAATGATTTTTTATAAAATCAAACAACACGTTTACTGAGAATTAAACTGGTTTTAGTTGTTGCTTTTATGTATAAATAAGAGAAACATTTATTTAATAAGATAAACTATTTATTGAATTTAAAGCGTATTTCAAATAAATGCTTGTCTAAAAACAATATTTGAAAAATTGTTTGTGTGTATCCAAAAATTTTGAGAACTGTTAATTTCAAATATAAAAACTTTGCACTGTTGCATAGATATGTTTTTCCTCTTTCTGCCAATATGTATACTGTGTTGATCGGACCAAATTAATTAATTTTCAGGCCGAAAGATTTGAACAGATTTATTTTTTAGGCTTTTTTTTGAAATTCGATATTTTAAGTCTCTCCTAAATCTAAAATTTTTTGATACATATACATATATATTAAAGAAAATTTTGTTCTTACGCATTAAGCGTAAAATTGTTAACATCGTACTAAAATTTAGAAAGTTACAACTAGGGATGTAACCGATACCGATACCGATATTAGAGGGCTGCAAAAGTACTCAAATGTATTAGTAGATTGTACTCATATGAATTTTGTGTGGCCGTATATGTATGTTCTTATGTATGTACGTATGTATACATATATGCATGTACATGTGTGTTCATACAAAGCCACGTCCAAATATACATATATACATACATATACACACGCATACATTCTTAAAAACATTCATATATGTATACACACACAAACATACATACGAGTACATACTTTGGAGTATATTCGTGCAGCCCTCTAAGACATATGTATATGTGTAAAATAATCGACTTATAAGTAACAACCCGGTAACGGGTTTTGAGCGACTTTGTCATATTGATATTTTCATCTATGATAGCTACTCACAAAGTACACTCTAAAACTTTACTTCAATATATGATGTCTAAATTTGTGTTGAAAATTTCTCCTTGTCTAAAATTTGTAGTTATTTTATTTAAAAAAATCTTTCTAATTAAACATATTTAGTCCAAGTGGAAAAAATGTAACATAAAGTATAATACGGCTATGGCTATGAAGCCAATCGCTTTTTTAGTAAAAACATTTTGTTGAAAAATAATGCGTGTGTAATTTAAGGTCGATAATAATCTGTGAAGTGTTGCCGACAATTATCGACGTAATTTTCAACAAAAGTGTTTTAGAGTGTAGGTATTAAGGCGTAATATCTATGAAAATATCGAAATGTGGATGAATGTACGCGACATTTTTGTAATTATTCGGTACAAAGCTGAACTCTGCTGGAATTTGTCTGTTACAAGTATTCGTCAATGTTTGAAGCAAAAAAATAACGAATTATTAAATATTTGTTTGTTTCTTGCTTGCCACCGCATTGAAGAATATTGGAACTTCGAAACATTGTCTGTTATGAGTGGATGTAAAGCTGAGTTTTTCTGCTACGTATCTCCGGGTTGGCGACGAATTACATAAAAACTCTTATATGAATACCGATGATATATTCTGCCTACCGAACAAAATCAATTCGGGTCATGTATGATGCCAAAGAAAATTCAGGATCTGTCATGAAAATTTAACATTATCAGCATTTTTCACGATGAATCATCATGACGTTCGCCACCGGGAACTTGTACTGAAATACATTTTCGTTGCTGTTTTCTTCCACAAAATGTTAGACAAATATTAAGTATACGTATGGAGGAGAATAGCAAATAAATAAGAGTTAAAGCAATATTTAAGTACGAGTGGTTGTTAGAGAGCTCCAGCTTACCAGCAAAAAGTTTGCACATAGTCGTACCAGCCACATGCCCGTATTCACACCTGTATGACGCTGGTTGATGCATTTTGGGGCTAAGACCACCGTAAGATAGACGGTAAAGGCCAATACACACGTGTTTGAATTTTATTACGTCTAATTTTTTGTTTATGTAAAGAAAACTTTAGCACAGTTTTTAAACACAAAAAACTACAAAAATTATATAAGTTTTGATAAATACCAACAAGTTGCTGCTTTATTTGAAATTTATTCCACTTTAAATTGTATGTAAATTCGATTTGTTCAGTGAACATATTTAAATGAAATTTATTCAACAGTTTCTTGGTTGGTTGGCTGTTGGTCCGGCTGACTGGTTGATGTTGGAATGATTGTTAACTTAGATAACCTTATCTGGTGTACAAAAGTACATGGAACAAGTGACAACATTTAAGTGTCACGAAAGCAATATTATTTTATAGCCAAAAGCAACAAACCAGACGAGAAACAAAAAAACCCCAAAAACTTCAGAACTTTGCAAAAACAATGGCAGTGTAATTGAAAAAAACAATTGTATATCGTTACCCTAATATAGAAACTCCCTAACTTATATTTCTCTCATCGAGTTTTTACATACATACGTACATACGAGTAGATAATTCTATAGATTATAGGTTCATCTATTGAAATATGCAATAAACTCGATTTTAAAAAAATGAGTTAGGGCCTTCCTGTATTAAGGTATCGGTATGTACTTATGTATGCACCTTGTGCAACAAGTAAAAAATTGCCGGACGATTATAAAGGGTAAATAATTTTGACGATTTTAAGTTTTTCGAAGTACATAATTATATAAAACGAAATAAATAATTGGTGTAATGCCAGGTCCTTGACATTTTGACATTGCTCAACATTTCTAGTAAAACTGTGGTGTAAATACTTTGGAGTCAATTTCCCCCAAAGAAAAAAACCCAACCAGCTTCTTAGGAAACTGAACATTTATACGAACCAACAAACAAACAAACATCAATGAAGCAATTTAATTTAACATGTGTTTGTAATTAAACTTTAAAATTTAACAAAAAAAAAAAAAATAAAATAAGTTTTGTACGACAAAAGGATGGAAAAAAGAAAAACAAGCAGCTACAAAATCTAAATGTATTTACATGAAAATCGCGTACTCGTACACACACGTAAAAGCGTGTTCGTTTGATCAACCCACCAAACATTATTATTAAAGGAAGACTTAATATAACTTTTAATACAATTTCCCACATTGAAATGAGTGTTCTCGGAAGTATGAAATGAATTTTTTTTTTCAAACGTTTAATTTTAGGTTTGTGGGTATTAAGAGTCTGTGTTATAATAATTCTGATAAAAATCTATTGAAACTTCTTTTGTATGCGTGTAAATCTGTAATAATCGTTTGTACTTCTTCTATACATATAGATAAATCCTTACAGGCAAACTAGGAATCTATGTACGTCATTGATGTAGTAGTTTATACCACAAACACTTGTTCAGATAAACAAACTACTGCTACTAAAACTATTAGGTTTTTACTGTTTTTCCTTGACGGAGCTGACTTGTATTCTTAAGTCTATGGATTAGTTCGCATATTAGGCCGACATACCGACACACACTGTTACATGAACAGACTTTTACGCAGACCATACCCAGCAAAAATTATTGCTAGCTGGAAGCATTTTTATAAGGAGACTACAAAATGGAATGAATCACATGCAATTGCGCTTTTATAAAGCATGATTTTTGTTCGCGATGAGCCGCTTAGAAGCAATACTTTCTGCTTCCATAAAATGCTTATATTAGTGCTGAAAATCATCAAAATTTTCAGCACTAAAGCTGAAAATATATGGAAAAATGATTCGATGTGAGCGGGGCTGATGTATTTATTAACGTCATGTTAAAGGTTTGTTAGTTTTTATCTTCAGTTATCAAGTTTGTATTTTTACTCACTGTTTGTTATCTTAATTTTAACTAGTATCGAACTAAGCATCTTCAGATTTGAAATCCAACGCACCAACCATTGAACCAAAAACACTGTTGCAAATCGGCAGCATGAAGTTAACATGTACTTACTCTTATAAATACATTATATTGAAATTATTTACTTTATTTTTAAAATGTACTGTTCGTTCATACACATGTGTATGTGTGTGTGTACTGTTCGTGTATATACTCGCAGAACATATTTTAGGGTCTCGCTTACGTTAGTGCTTCCAAGAAGCACTATCGTCAGTGAGAGAACTTAAATATTAAATACTTATGTTGCTTTTCATATATTTATTACATTTTAAAATTATCGTCAAAAGCTAATAAGTATTCGTGCATATTTGTTCGTGGTCTTTTACAAACTTTAGTGCATTTGTGGTAGCATTTTTGGAATCATTTGCTCTTAAATAAGCAATGCATTGCTTCTAACAGCTTTTAGTGCTTCTAAAGGTTGAATATCTTTTGCTGGGATACATACAAAGCAATATTCTTTCTGATTATCTCTAACATTTTTGCTATAATAAACAACAATTAAAACGAAATAATATAAAAACGCGTTAGTGAAAAGGTTGCCTATTCTGCGTTTTTTTTCATATAAGAATTGTAACACTGTCAGCATTGGTGTAGGTATGCATTTTAGAACAAAGTTATTTATAGCACTTTGTGAATGGGTTACGCTACTCTGTCCGCCCGTCCGTCTGTCTATCTGTCTGTCTGTCACACGCTTCTATCTCGAGAACAGACCTCAAATTTTCACAGAATATCTGTAACTTTGGTCGCTACAATAGCAAATACTAAAAATGTATGGAAGCTAAAAATTAAAGGATGTTCTAAAGCGGGCTACGAAACATGGTATAATCCTAATGTAATATACAAACACTTGATATATAGACATTTAAAATTTTCAAAGACTGCACCAATAAATACTGCCATTTAAACAAAATAAAAACTAAAGGGTATTCTATCAGTTACTGTAATTTTGAACATATAATTTTTGACAAGCTGACAGCTGTATATTTTAAACCATAAGATGTAAACTGTTGAAACTTTCAGAGCTAGTGCAGCATTTTAAAGGCAACAGTAAGTAACGAATGATAAAAACAAACAACCTAAAAATTAAATGGTATTCTATCAGGCAATATAATTTTGAAATTAAGCTGCATCTTATAAACTGCAATAATTAGACACTTGAAACAAACAATATTAATAATTAAAGGGTAAATTATTAACTAAAAGTAAATCGCAAAATGAAAAAAAAGTCGCTAAAAGGACAAAACCGCCAAAACTAAAAAAAATGCAAAATGAAAATAAATAGCCCAAACGAAAAAAATCGCCGAAACGAAATAAACGCTGAAGCAAAAAAAATCGTCAAAAACATGAAACACCAAAAACGAAAAAAATCGGAAAACGAAGAGAGTGTAAAAACAATCAAAAAACGCCGAAATACAAAACCCATGAATAAAAAAAATACTAAAAAGCAAAAAAACGCTAAAATAGCACTAAAATGAATAAGTAGCCAAAACAAACAAAAAAATCCCCTAAAACTACAAAAACCCAAAATTAAGAAAAAACCAAAACAAAAATAGCAACAAAACGAAAAAAAATGCGCTGAAACGAAAAATACCAACAAAAAAACGTAAAATCTAAGAAACCAACATTAAAAAAACCAAAACGAAAAAATCATCAATATGAAAAAAAGCGCTAAAACATAAAAAGGGTTTCCAAATGTATAAAGTATTTGTACGCTACACTTCGTATGCGAGTCAAAGTCCCACTTTAATGAATTTATTGTCTTTGCCACACTCTAAAACAATTTTCTTGAAAATTAGGTCGATAATAGTAGGCAACACCTAACAGACTACTTTCGACCTAAAATTACACACGCATTATTTTTGAACAAAATGTTTTTACTAAAAAAAGCGACTCTCTGCGTGCTGGTTTGAACCGTGACCTCCTGACTGATAGTCTGACGCATCTACCATTCAGCCATAGCCGTATTATACTTTATGTTAAATTTTTTCCACTTGGGCTAAGTATGTTCAATTTGAAAGGTTTTTTCTTTAATAAAATAACTACAAAACCGATGTAATTTTACACAAGGAGAAGTTTTCAACACAAATTTAGGCAATATATCATCGTAAATTTGAAGTAATGTCTTAGAGTGTATATTATGAGTGCCTGCAATTACCGGTGTCTGTGTCTCTCCTTGTGCTATTTGTTGTAATGCTTCTTAAAAATTGTTCAGCTTAAATTATCAACTCGATAACAAATCTTTAAACAATTTAAAGTTTTTGAACATCATATTTTCAATGAAATGTATTTTATAGTTTCAATGAATAACTGCATTGGAATCATGAAAGGCCGATGAAATAAAACCGATGTATGTATCTTTTCTTGCATAAAAAAACACTTTTAATTATTTCAAGAGTTGTCATCAAAAATAATTTTGTTTGATTGTTATTGCTGTAGTCCTTCTTATTATTATACACCCATTGAGTATATAGAGCTGTTGGTTGAAGTACACTCTAAAACACTTTTGTTGAAAACTACGTCGATAATATTCGGCAGCACCTTACAGATTGCATATTATCGACCTAAAATTACACACGCCTTATTTTTCAACAAAATGTTTTTACTAAAAAAGCGATTGGCTGCGTGCAGGTTTGAACTGCGACATCCAGACTGATAGTCTGACGTATCTACCATTCAGCCATAATCGTATCATACTTTATGTTACATTTTTTCCACACTCTAAAACACTTTTGTTGAAAATTATGTCGATAATAGTAGGCAACACTTTACAGATTATTATCGACCTAAAATTACACACGCATTATTTTTCAAGAAAATGTTTTTACCAAAAAAAAAAACGATTTGCTACGTGCAGGTTTGAACCGCGACCTCCTGACTGATAGTCTGACGTACCTACCATTCAGCCAAAGCCGTATTATACTTTATGTTACCTTTTTTCCACTTGGACTAAATGTGTTTAATTTGAAACGTTTTTCCTTTAATAAAATAACTACAAAATCGATGTAATTTTAGACAAGGAGAAATTTTCAACACAAATTTACACAATATATGACGTAAATTTGAAGTAATGTCTTAGAGTGCACTTGAACTAAATATGTTTAATTTGAAAGGTTTTTTCTTTAATGAAATAACTACAAAATCGATGTAATTTTAAACAAGGAGAAATTTTCATCGCAAATTTAGACAATATATGATCGTAAATTTAAAGTAATGTTTCAGAGTGTACAATCTTAAACACTTTTGTTGAAAATTGGGTCGATAATAGTCGGCAACACTTTACAGATTATTATCGACCTAAAATTACACACGCCTTATTTTTCAACAAAATGTTTTTACTAAAATTGCGATTGGCTGCGTTCAGGTTTGAACCGCGACCTCCTGACTGATAGTCTGGCGTATCTACCATTCAGCCATAACCGTATTATACTTTATGTTACATTTTTTCCACTTGGACTAAATATGTTTAATTTGAAAGGTTTTTTCTTTAATAAAATAACTACAAAATCGATGTAATTTTAGACAAGGAGAAATTTTCAACACAATTTTAGACAATATATGATCGTGAATTTGAAGTAATATTTTAGAGTGTAGTTATGGCGTTGCCTATAAAGCAAATGGTGAACATCAAGGATCTGAATTCAATACTGTGGAATTTCATTAGCATCACAAATTTTTCTGATGTTCGTTAGTAACTATCGTTCGTATTTGTGGCATTGAATTGTTAATTAGTCAATAAAATAACGAAGTCTTGATATAATTTCAATGTCTTACCATTTTTAAGCACATATTTTTGTTCGACAATCTTGTAACATCACAAAAACACACAAACATAACCCGCGAAGCGATTTAGCTTGTCGGCGGAAAATACCAAGGGTCTAAAGCGGGAATCGAACCCACGACCTCTGTGCTGTTAGGATAGCATCACTACCAATCAGCCACAGAGGCACCTCGATATATGTAATTTCATTAAAACAATGAAATATTTTCATTATAATAATGAAATAATTTCATTAATACAATGAAAAAATTTGGTTAAAAGAATGAAATATTTTCATTAGTTTATAGGAATTATTACTTTAGATCAATGAAATTATTTTATATATTTGCTTAAATTTTTACGAATTAACAGAATACTTATAGTATCGTTAAAGAAAGACAAAAATCTCAAAAAATTCGAAGCTGAGCCGACAAAGTCGAACAAATTTTTAATGTTCGAAAAATTTCAAATATTTAATACCTTAAACTGGCTGATGAAGCTCTTGTTTTTCTTTCAGAAATTTTCATTTGGTAACATTGAAATTATTTAGTTGTTTTTTCTTAAATTAAAGTTAAAAAATCATTATGCAAGTTCATGTATGTACAAGTATGTGTGTGTAACTTTTAGTGGGGCTATCTAAGCGAGTGTGTGTGTGTGTGTGTGTGCATACACTAGTAATTTGTTGTTGTTTTAATACAATTAGTTGAAATTTCGGTTATCATTTAAAACACGTGCTGTGTTGACGCTTGTAAATATATAATTGACGATTTCATTAATGTTCGGTGCATGCCACGCTATGCCACACATTGTTTGTTGTTATTTTATTTTTTCTTTTTTACTTTTTTTAAATTTATTTTTTCTATACACAAACAAAATTCAGACAGGTCGCTTAAAACAAAGAGAGCTGAATTGTGTCGTCAGACAATTGGCGGTGTGAAGAAAAAAAAAAAGCAGCCAACAAACACTTGCTGCCGTCGTCTGACTTTTGATGTAACGTGTATTTTTGGTGTTAAGTTTTTATATTATTTATTATTGTAGTTGCACTCCCATATATTGTTGTTGCAATTCATACTTGGTCTGCCGTTGGCGGTTGCTTCAAAAAAATGCAAGAAGAGAGAAATTACAATTTAAAGTTACAGCATAAGGGGATTATTTACAGTTTATTTTTAATTTTTTTTTAATTATGTTTCGTTTGCACTTTTTTTTTGATTGTGTTGCAACATTATCGCTGAATGTTTTGGGAAATTTTTGGTGTTAAAAACTAATTAATGTTTAAACGTACTACACACGTTTCCATAAGAAGCGATCATGTTTTATTGATAGACATCATTGTAAGTTGACTCCTTTTGGCATCTTGCTTGGACTTGTCATTAAGACTGGCACGTTTGTTTTTTAATTATTTTCTTTTTATTATTACAATTAAAAAAATAATAGAGTGAGTAAAACTTTAAGTTTTTAAAAAATTTTGATTTATGATAATATGACATGTTTATTTTGAAAACGTCTTATGTCCATTTGTCAAAAATATTAAACTAATCATTATTTTTGTTTTGATTTCCACTAAAATTTGAGCCGTTTTCTTGAAATCGTTCTAAGTCTATTTATTATATACATACATATATGATTCAGTGGGTAGTATGAATAAAAAAAAGTATTCGCTTTTTACATAAAAATTTGTTTAAAACACAAAATTCCGGAAATTGTTCAATATAAAATTACGATTTTTTTTGTTTTTAAAACAAATTTTTAGATTCATTTAATTGTTTCCAAAGGTTCCTAATATTTTTCACTTACCCGCAACACTTCTCGTGCCTTTTTTTGATATAATGAATGGGCATTTCACGTGTGAAATTTTACGTGAATATTTCAGTTACCTGCAAGACATTACAAATAATTTGTATACATAAATAATTATACATATTTAATAGGTATTACGATTGATGTTATCTCTTTTAAGCTCACAATGTACAGATGATTTATGCATATGTGCATAATCCTTACACACAGAAAATTTTCCGTGTAAAATCGTCGAAAACCAGGTTAATTTAAAATTTTTCGCTATTGATTTTGCTTCATAGGTGTTTCATGTTAAATCACCATGATTTGCAATAATCTTGAAAGAAAATTTTTCCTTTTGAATTAACTATATTTCATGTTGATTTAATATTCCAGTACAGTTAAATCAAAATGAAGTTGATACTGAATTAATACGAAAAATCATATTCAATCAAAGTAATTTCGAGTTGAAATAACGTAAATTTTATATTGGAACAACACGAAGAATCATATTAAATCAAAATTATTTTAAGTTAAAACAACGTGAATTTGATATTGGAACAACACGAAGAATCATGTTGAATTAAAGTTATATCAAGCTGAAACAACATGACTTTAATGTAGCTATTTTATTAATTATTTTACTTACGTGATAGTCATCAGAAAACTTTGCGTTGTAGCTGACTGCCCTAGCCAAAATTTGAACTCGTGCCACCTGCATGATAGTCCACGCGCTAACCACTGCAGCCACAACAGCTTCAAACTTTTCTTTACTTATACACTAAATAAATACCATCGTATGTAAAATGCATTTCATTTTAATTCAACATGATTTAAATGATTATTTAACATAAAACTTATTTGAAATTAAAGTTATAGTCATGTCGATTGAAAATGAAACTTAACGTCTATAACAAAATTGTTTTAACGGTGATTTAAGGTTAGATTAATTATTTTCCGTTTAACATTAATATGAAACAATGGTAATTTTAAGCCAGCAGCAGAAAATATTCGCTGGTAATTCGTTTTTTGTCGTATACATAGACGACACATGTAAGAATAAACAACAACAAGTCACACAACTAAGCGGAACTGTGAATTGTAGCAATGAACAAAGCAAATAAACACTAATACACTCAAATGACAAATTATTTCTTGTAAATTTAATATGATTTGTAATCCAAATTGCGTCATGTGGATTTTACATTCCTTTTTTTCTGTGTGTATTATTTATCGGTTCAGTATTTTGGGAGCTATGAGCTCGTTAAGTTACTAATACATGCGCACTTAGTACAAGTGAATGTATTAGTATAAAGTTAAAAAAGTAAACACAACATGTATTTATGTTTGTAGAATTTGCTTTTACAAAGATAATAACAATAAAAAATTTTTTCTCTGCTTTGAATTGGTGCAGTTGTAGGAAAGTTATAAGATTAATATTAAGGGATTTTGTTTTATATTTTACCGTGACTGCTTCTTAGTAGAATTAATTACTTTCAAGTTTCTTGCAACTTTATCAGTTTTTATTTGATAATTTTCTCTGAGTGTTAAATAAATTTCAAATGAAGTTTTAAAGTAGCACCAAGAACTTTTTTTTTTGCTCTTTTCTTAAAATCTGAACTTGATTAAAATTGTTTGTCATTGTATTTCTTTTATCATTTTAGGGATACAAATGTTTGTGCCACTGCCAGCCAACATTTTGTTTTTGACCCTTCAAAGTCTACAAAAATCCTAAAGGAAAAAAATTAAAAAAAGAGGAGCAGCAAAAAGCAGCCACAATTCCAAAAAATAAGTGCGTATTAAACGTAAGAATTTAGATGTTTGTTTTAGAGTTTAACTGGTTTTATATATTTTGTTGTTTTCTTCGTTGAAACATATTTGTATAGGTATGTATAATGTGTGTGTTGCTTGTCTGTCTGTCAGTCTGTATGTCTGGTGGTTGTTGATCTACCAATTCCATAGAATTTTGAACATTTAACATACAAATACAACAAATGTATTGAAAAATCTCCTAATTGGTTCAAAATTCCAATCTAACAAGCTGCCTTTTTTTCCACCAATACTCTTTACGAAAACGGTATCTACGACGTCGCGTTATACCACAGCCACTACCACCAGCAACAAAAACAACAGCAACAAAAGCATTTTATTGTATCGAAAATGTTACCTTATTTCTGTATTTGTTGTTGGTGCAGTTGTTATTTGTATTGATTTTTGATGGACTTTTGCGAAAAACATTTTTGGCCAGACAAACAACAACAATCCGATCGATGAACATCATCAGCCAGCATTTTGATGCAATCCTCCTAACGTGTAATCGTGTGACCAAAAATGAAAACTAAATTTACCAAAATTATATGAAATTAAAAATGAAACAAATAGAAATAACAACAAAAACGTTTGTTTCGTCAAATGTTTTTTCTCATTTATCAATTCGCATTCGCATTCACATGAATAAAAATAAATTGAATTTAACAAATAGTAAGAAAAAAGTTTACAACATTTTTTTCAGTTTTTACGTAAAACAAAAACGTTTTGAATTGTTTTGCGTCAATATAAGGATTCGAACAGCATGTTTTAATGTTTCCATTTTGTTTGTTTGTAACAAATACGGATTTTTCTTTCAATAATTTTGCAACTACATACTCGAATACTTCATTCGTACAGCATACAAATCTCAAAAGGTGCTTGTATTTTGTATTTCTTTCAAACGGCATTTCAAGCCGTTTGTTGTAATTTTAATAGCAACAACAATTAACAATTTATTATGTCAATATTTAATGAATTATTGAAAATGAAAACCATGTCGACAAAAATAAACTTCCGTTTTTATTTATGAAATGAATGTAAAGTGTGTGCCAACGAATGAACTTACCTTTGTGTAATAAATACAGACATACATAAATTTACAAGTGTGTGTGTAGGTATATTATGACAGAAGTTGCAACCGGTGAATAAATATTCTTGCAACATTGTCCACACACATTTAATTGTATGCAAATAATTCCAGCAAAATTAGCTTCCCTTAAATTTAAATTTCTGTTTTATTTACAAACGGAAATTACTAATTTCTTGTGTTTATTCTTGTTATCGAAAATTGAAGTCCATAAATTTTTATGAAACTAATTTTCATTTTTTATTCATTATTTTCTGTCTTACAAATTAAAAAATGGCTGCCCTTCTTAACATCCTTTCCAAGTTGTTTATTTTTATTTCAACATGCCAAAAAATTGCTACCCTACAGAGAATCTTTAACTTTCTTTTCTTCCAATTTCCTCCAATTGGAAAAGAGAATACAAAACAGTTTGAGAGCAACTGGTGATGTTTACATATTGTATTCTGTTAATAACAGACTTAATTTACGGTTTATTTTATTAACAGAAATAAAACACAGCAAAACAAAACATTTCGTAGCAGGGATAGCAAAATTTTTACAATATTACTATTTTTGGTACAAATCGGACTTTAAAAGTACAATGGTACAATGGGTTATTTAGTACAACTAATGATTTTTTTAATTTTATAGAAAATCTCCTTGTTGCAGCTGTTTTATTGTGATAAAATATTTCATCCTTTTCGTCCACTCGTACATATAAAACATTGTATATGAATTAAATTTAAATTTGGCGAAGTACTGAAAACAAAGTTCGACTAAAAAGGAGGAATATTAGAAGTGGTCAAGTATGGATAGCCCACAAAACTTAAGCCGAAAGTCCACAACACGCGTTTCACGCTTTAACGCGTTATAAGCGTCTGCCAAAAATGTAGAATCAGTGTAACTTCATGTGACAAGATACATAGCACAAAGCGTAGAACGCGTAGACGCGTCTGACGCGAAAAGTAGGTCTACTTTCGTATGCGCCAGCTGTTTTTGATAGCCAGAGATGTCAAATTATATTCTATTTTCAATGTTATGGATAAATATGTTTGTGCTGTAGATTAGTTTTCTCCATATTTTTTATTAAAAAACGTTTTTGAATAAAAAAAAACGTTCATAATAAAGTTTACAAATATTTTCAAAAACAAAATGCATGAAAATGAATTTTTTTTCCACAATTTTTTCATGAACAAAATTTGCATTGCAGCTATCGCCTACTTTTACGTACTGTGTCTCATCTCTGTTATGTTTATTAATTTTATTAATTTATTAAGCAAGTGCAATGGATGCATAAACTCAGTGAATGCAATGGATGCATAAGTCAATGAATGGATTTCTGAATTCTGAACTTCACATTTCATTTTTACAAAAATTATTTTTCATTTACAAAAATATTTACACTACAGCTGATCAAAACAAAACAAAAACTCGACGCACAAAACGCGTTGCATGTTACTTGAATTTAGAAATGCGCCTAAAGTATGAAAAGCACAAAACGCGCAACGCAAGAAACGCGTGGTATGGACTTTCAACTTTAGTCTTTGCAATTTAAAGCCCTTGCAGATCATGACGCGTATAAAAAATAAATGTTTATAAATTTAATTGCAATATTTCGAACTTTATTGAGAATATATCCTTCTACCTTCCAATATCTAGTATATCCAAATTAATGAGCTATTTTCGATTACAAATTGTAATTGCTAAGTCCGCCTTATTAAGCACACTTCTCTATTTGCCATAGATAGTTCCATATACGTATGTATGTATAGAAAAATTATATATTTTATATACTTAATATATGTTTCTGGCTTAAAAAAATCAGTTTTAGTGTAATTAGATCCAAAAAAGTACAAATTTAGACATCGATTGGTACAATTCTAAAATTTCATTTGCCATCCTCGTTTCGTAGAGCATTGGTTTTTACTCTACAGTTTAAAAATTATTGCTTTTATTAATTTCAACAGGATGTTAGTTATAGAGTATAATCTTAACAGTTCGCCAATGTATACCAGTGAGTGATGGAAGATGCCAATTTTCAAATGGTACTTAAACTTTATCTTAAAAAGTACATTGTGCAAAATTCACAATACGTATGATTGATAAGTAGAGTCTTTCTTTTCTCGGACTTTTTCATATCCCGAGAAAGCGGGATTGATTTCTCAAATTTCCGGGAATTCCCGGGAATTCACGCCCAACACAAAACGATACAAAATCTAATTTAATTTAATTTAATTGAACAAAAAGTTTATGAATGCATAAAACATATAAAATTTCAGTTATTTATAGAGGAATTCTAAGTGAAATCAACAAACAGGTGCGCAGTGCTGCATGTTTTATAATTTAAATAAAAAATAAAATATTTTATTGTATAGCTCCTGTTTAGTAGCCACCAGAAAGTAAAAAGTTTGACCAATTTCATACGTTTTTAAAATTGCTCTAGCTTATTAAGTAGGAAAAAAAAGGTATTGAAATGATTTATGATTTAAAAACTGAACTGAATAATTAAGTGGCTGGAAAGTGATAACTTGAAAATTGTACAGTATTATTTCGTTTTATCAATTTTTAATTGAACACTGTGTGAATCCTGTTGTACATAAAGCATTGATTTTTTGGAGTGAGGAAAGAACCCTTCTGATACCGCGAGATAACTTTCATTGTCTTAAAATAATATCTTCTGCAAAAAAGGTGCAAAAGCTTATGATGTTTGAAAAGTTCACAAATTTGAGCTTCAGTCCTTTACGAAATATAATGATTTTTTAAAGTGCAATTTTTATAAAATTATGGCTAAAATGGGAATACAGATAAAAATCTGAAATTTTTTGAAAAATATGTTTTTATGTTGAACCAATATATTAGGCAAATAAAATGGTCTGAAAAATACATAATTGTTCTTTTATTTTCATATTTTTCTAAATAGAATTAGCACGAAAAATGTGTGCTTACAAAGACAAGGTGCCATAGTAATATTTAAGAAATCCCGGGAATTCCCGCACAAATATTGCGGGATTTTTTTTCTGAAAAATGTGCGGTACCCCGGGAATTTTTTCCCGGGATATCCCGAATGAAAAACACTATTGATAACAGTAAAAGTCCGTGTATATGATATTCCACAGGAAAAGGGCGCTTATCTTCCTATGCCAAATTCCACAATAAGACTAAGAACAAATGCTTAAGTAAATTTAAGGCTCAGATTTATAAAACTGTCAATTTTAAAAATGCAGAAAAATTAATATTGAATTTCCTGTGGAACATACTTATTACAAAATAGCAAAATTATGGGATACCATTTCAACCTCAAAACGCTAGAAAATCCCTAGATTTTTGAAGTATTTAAAAAAAAATTTTTAAATAGTTGCAAATTCTTTGTATTTCGGTTAATACTACAGCCTTTACTGTCAAGTATAGTTGTGCTTAAGATTAACGTTAGTACCTGCCATTACGGCCTAACGTGACGGTGCTTTTAACACCGAGTGAAGTTGAGTGTTCACCACCACCCCCTAGTCTAACCGAAGGCACAGCTGTGTGACTTGCTAGGAACACACAGGTAGCAACTTTTTATGAATGGCCGCCCTTCATGCATCATGGGCTATCTTAACTCTACTACATCAGCAGCTAACGCGATGCAGAAAGACTGTGAGGTACAGTATTAATATATTTTAATTGAATGATTATACTGAAATATATTATTTGAATTATATGTAATTTCATATAAATTGGGTGGTTTTGCGCTGCAGCGGTGAAAATCTATTACGGCAGCACTGTTGTTGAATCCGGAGATAAATTTGCCTTAAAAATTAAGTTAACATAACAACAGTCTGTAGAGCTATAAATAACATTCATAATATTATTTACAGCTATCATATAAAGCTACTTACTGCTAGAGGGCAGCTCGTTAAACAATTGCGATTCATGTCTATACTAAGTTTATTTTATCACATAGACAAACCATTCCCTTAAAAAGAAGAAACAAATAAAAAGTAGTGGAGAGTATTTTAGTGCTACGCTATAGTGTTAACCCACTGCCTGCTAAGACAACAACCTTCAAAGTATTAACAAATAGATAGATAGCAATGATGAATAAAATAAGCACTACAAAAAGTCGGAGTGTGTGGTGTGGAAAGGAGAATTTCCACCTTTAAAAAAAACTCGGTTTTCGCGACTAGAAGGACCTGTCTGTTATGGACGGAAACTGATTTTTTGCGATATAACAAACAACGAAGCACCATGAACTGTTCAGGTATTACAGAATTACCCTCAATATTTGACACATTCCTTTATGCATGCTGCGTATGTGTCAACATATCCCTTATGACATAGAAGGATAAAGTAAAATTGTGAAAAACTTACTGTAGTACATAATACTGACTTACTTCCTTGTACATTAACTTAACAATTATTTTATAAAAGTTGTGTTCTTTCCTGGCGAAAATGTTTAAATTTTTTTTAATTCCAGATAATTTTCCAGATAACGACGTTACATTTGTGATTTTCGATCAAACAAGTTTTATCTTTTTTAAAAGTCTATTAAATTACGCGTCGAATAGTGGCTATTGCTTTGATCGGATACAAAAATGACTCAGTTACACTTGATCGAAGTTAATATGTAATGAGTTTTTTAATGATTTTCACCAATTGTTTCCATTTCAGATGATGTTTTGTTGTACAACAATTTACAACAAAATCAATTTGACTTGCAGGATTTGTTTATGTTATTTTTTTTTTATTAGTAACAATTTTCTTCATGAATAACAAACAGGTCGAAATCGTCTAAGCAGAATCGAATGACCAATGCCATTGTGCTATAAATATTTAGACTTGCAGAAATTGTCCTGTTTACAACTGGCATTGTTTTTTGTAAGCATACTATTGTTGCCGCCGAGTGGTTAATAAAACACTTATATATAATTTGTATTTTTTTCAGTAACTTTTTTTTTCGTTCATATATATTTTTTTCTTTTATTAATCTTCTTTTTTCTTAATATCATTGTTTGTGTATATTTTATAATAATATATAGATTTTGTTGTATATATATCAAAATAAACTCATACAAAATATTTAATAATAAACAAAATTTATTAATAAGTTAAAAATAATGAGT
Organism: Panzeria rudis; assembly: GCA_956483635.1. Lineage (NCBI taxonomy): Eukaryota > Metazoa > Arthropoda > Insecta > Diptera > Tachinidae > Panzeria > Panzeria rudis. Next base: position 145,627,964 of record OY101450.1, read on the forward strand.
AAAAAATATTTAAAAAAAAATTTAAAACTGCACTCGTGTAAAAATATGTTATTTATACAATTACTTTAATAATAATAATGATGACATTTTACCATCATACAATGTGTGTGTGTGTGTGTATGTACTTAATCAACAAACATAAAGTGCTCTACAACTAGCTATTTTCTGTTATAGAGATTCTTCTTTGCATTTTGAAACAATTTTTATTTGAAATTTATGTATTTGGGTAACTACATTTAAATATTTGTTGTTATATTTTTTTGTTGTTAAATATTCATTATGAGACTTATTTGTTACTCTTAATTATATGACCACATTTATTTAGTACATTCCGTTTTATTTTGTTTTCGTTAACTACCAAAACCGACCGACTACAAGGATTTTAAAGTTTTAACTTAATTTTAAATTTATTTTCAATTAATTAATTACAACTTAATTATTAAAAAGATTCTTAACATTAAAAGAAGTAAAACTAGTTCGTTTGTATGCAGTTACTCAGTTTGTAAAAAATTAAATATATTTTTAAAATTATATATAAAATTATTTAAAATTTATCACGGAAACTTCGATCGTTATCGATTGAATTTCAACTCAAAACTTTACATGAGTTTTAATTTCATAGTTATCTTATATTTTAATAAATAATTGCATATGTTTAATTAAATATTTTATAGTATTGTTTGTTTTTCGTTTAGTAGAGTTTTAAGTTTAAAATTCATTATTTTTGAGTTTTAGAAGAAGGAAAAGTTAAACTATTTTTTTGGGTTGATTTTAAATTTGGCAATTTTTTGCTTTTTATATATTTAGAATTTTTTTTTCAATATGTATCTTTAAGATTTTACTACAAGAGTTTTAATGTCAAAAAATATTTTTCCAAAATTTTTAAGCACTTGGGAGGGGAACTTAAATTAAATTAAAGTAAAGAAGAGAAAATGGTTTAAAAATGTTTCAAAAATAAATTTCATTGTCATTAAATAAAACAAAATCAAGCTTTTAAAAGCATTTAATAATTATTTTGTAAGAAGACGAACTCAAAATAGGCGTGGCATTGCCCACATTTTTGATCATATTTCGTACTTTCACGAGAACTAATTGTGTGTGCAAAGTTTGTTAAGAATCATCTCAGTAGAAGTAGTTAAAATGAACATTTACTTCCATGAGTGACAAGTTACAAGGTACATACAAAGTATCAATTAACCCCATCCTAGGCCATCACAATGTAAAAGTAACTGGTCCGCTTCATAGGAGGTGTTAGAACTCGGACTGGTCCCAACCACCTGGGGACCGGTCACGTCACTTGTTTTGTGTCAGTTCCATTTAGCGAAGGGTTCATTCTTCAAAATTAAGAAAAAATCCGAAATCGGTTTAAAAATGGGGGAGTTTTGAACGAACACATATAAGAAACACAATTAGTTTTCGTGAAAGTACAATATGATGATCAAAATGTGGGCAGCGCCACGCCTTTTTACACTCGGTTTTTTGCAAGAATTATTTTGCAGCCGGCAAAAAATTAAGTTGAATTTTTTGTTATCGTGTTTAATGTAATAAACAAAAAAATAATTAAGTCCTTGAACTATTTCATAATGTATCAGCCCCATATTTTAGAAGTCTTACCCTTTGGTGTTCACAGTCACGAATGAAAACTTCTTCTAGAAATTTGGATGAAAACCACACAGTTCTTTTTTTTTTGTAGTAAATATATTCATATAAATTGTTAAGATAATATTTTTTATTGCGTCCCCCAACCAGGTTCTTAATAAAATGTACGAGGATCTGCTCAAACAGAAAAAAATACCAATGTAAAATCGTGACGTATTGATTTTACATTGGTATTTTGTGGATTCGAAATCATATTAAATTAATGAAAAATAATTTGTGGTTTAAACTTTGATTCAATTTGATTCTTCGTGTTATGCCAGTATCGAATTCACGTTGTTTAAACTTGAAATAACTTTCATTTAACATGATTTTTCATATTATTTCAGTATCAACTTCATTTTGATTTAACTGTACTGGAATATTAAATCCACATGGATTGTAGTTATTTCAAACGAAAATATGTTAGATATTAAGATGAAACACCTACGAAGTAAAATCACTAGCGAAAATGTTAAATTAACTTTGTTTTCGACGATTTTAATGGAATCATTTTCATTTGGGTAGAGACTCGTCAAATTGTTTTTCGTATTCTCTAAAATAATTTCAATATATTAAAAAGGTGTTTGAAGTGAATAAACTTTCTTTGCTTAACTAATCACTAGGGTGGGCTGAAAAATATTCCTTCAGTCACCACCTAAAATTAAAGATATCTCAATTACTTTTCTATAAAAAATAATTTCCAATGATTCAATGTAATAATTTCGCTAAAATAATGAAAAAATTTCATTATTTTTAAGAAACTATTTAATTATTTAAATGAAAATTTTCGATTCTTTTAATAAAATCATTTCATGGTTTTAATGCAATTATTATATTACTAAGTATGATCATTAGCTCAAACTGTTTTATTGACTATTTTAATTTATTAATGCAATAAATATAAGCGATAGACATTAAAGAACATCTGACAAATTTCTAATGTTAATGACATGCTCACAGTATCGAACTCAGACTCTTGATTTTCATCATTTACTATATGGGCACCGTCTTAATTACTTCAGATAACAGCGCTTTCAAATCAGTGAGCTCAATGAGTTTAAGTATAATAATAAGAATTAGTAAAATAATAACAATCATACAAAGCTATTTTTATTGTTCGCTTTTATTTGACAACTGCTGAAATAAATAAGGTTGTTGTTTTTACGAAAGCAAATATATATATGTATGTGATTTAAGCAGTTTTTCATAAATGCAATGACATTTTTCATTAAATCAATGAAATACATTTCATTAAAATAATGACATTTAAAAGCTTAAAAATACTAATTTATTTAATTTTAAAAAGCATATACGTACATATTTCAAGCATTTTAAGTATCCTTTAAAACTGTTTGTCAAACCTTAAGAGCGTTTCCATAAAATGACAAAATATTATTGTCTTATTAAATCCAATAAAATTTTCGAATGAAACTATGAGAGCTAATGAAGCAATTTCAATGAAATTCTTTCGCAATATGTATTTGTAAAATTTCACATACACAGAAAAAATTATTACCAAAAAATTTTTGAACCAAAGATTGTTGTTAAATTATAATTTAATTTTCAGTAAACGTTCTTTGCTAAATCAGTGAATTTTTTGTTTAACTTTTGTTTAGGACGTAAACAAAAAAAAACAACAACAAAATTCAGTTTCCTGTGTCGTAGAAAAATATCCATCATGACGATATACACATAAATAACAACAACAATAACAGCAAAAGCAGTGCGATGTCTGAATTCTTACAATTAGTATCAAACGTAAATTGTAACAAGTTTGTTTATTGAAGATTTCTCAGTGTACAGGCTCGTTGCACCCTGTAAACACTAGCGGCCTTTTTAATGTTGTTTCGTTAATTCTCATTAATTTTTTTAGAATCTTTAGATAAACATACAGAATTGAATACATTTAACAAAGTGAAATTTCATAAATGCTTAGTGGATGATGATGTTATTATTTGAAACTTAAAAATATTTTTACTGACTTAGACAAAAAGTGTGTTTGATACAAAATCCAGTATATATTAAAGTTTGATTGAGTAAAGCATTTTGTTTAGAATTTTGTAAGCATTTTTAGACAAATTGCTTTATAAGTTCAGACAAATATATTGTATGATATATTACAAAAAATCCAGTACTCTTTTTTGTTTGATTCAGAAAAATATTTTGTAAGCATTTTTAGACAAATTGCTTTATAAGTTCAGACAAATATATTGTATGATATATTACAAAAAATCCAGTACTCTTTTTTGTTTGATTCAGAAAAATATTTTATTTATAACTTTTATATATTTGTAAACAAATTGTTTTATAGATTTGGACAATTTGTTTACTAAAAAACACGGTTTTTTAAATCAAATTGTTGAGACATTTTTGTCTGTACTTACATGTTTGTTTGTCGGTCTGTTTCTAGACAAAATATTTACTAATTCATTGAATTTCTTTACTGAACATGAAATTTTGTTTTTTGTGTATACAGTATGAAATGGTTTCACTGGATGTAGGAAATGAAATTCTTTCAGTGTAACTGATGAATCGATGATACTACTTCTGATCGAGTCGAAATTTTAGATGAGATTAAAAGGACATTGTAAACTTTTTCCAATATGTCATGACAATTAATTATTTGATTTTTTCAAGAGTATAAAAATATAACTCGAACAAGAAACATAATACCTGTGTCGCGATAGGTCCTACTTATGCTGGATATGAATTCATAAATTGTTTTCTGTGTTTATCAAATGACAATAAAAATAAAATTCAAGGAATTAATTTTGTTTTGCTTTTTGTACATTTTTTTAAAATCACAATGGATCAAATTGGGTCTCCGAGTGGATGTGCGGTATAGCACTACCCTTCCTAACCTAACCTTTGTAAATTTTAGGGCTGACACTTCTTAACCATTTTTAAAATTACAATTATTTGTTAACATTAAATTTTAACTTATTTATATCTTGTGTTAATTTTTTGTTCATTTATTCAACGTAATAAAAAACACTTTTACATATTTACCCTTATTATAAATTTTATTCTCTTCGACTACGTTCCACATTAAATATTTGAGTATTTTTCCTTGTTTTATTTCCTTTGAGTTACTCGTTTTTAAAACTAATTTCTTTGTTATTTTTATAGAAATCACTAAAGCTACTGAACATTTTTCTTTTGTTGTTAAATATGAAGTTACACATTATAAGATTTTTTATATACAATTAGCTGTAGATGTTCTAATTTAGTTTTTCTGTAAACAAAAGAGAACATTTTTAATTTCATTGCAAATGGCACAGGAGACATTAACTTAATGAATTACTATTTCTTAATTTATATTTCTTTTTTTATTGTTATTATGTACTTGACTATTCGTTGAACATTCCAAAAGTTTAAACAAACCATATTTTTTTCTTCAAATTTGTCACAATATTTATTAACTGAAATTTATTTGTTGATGGTTATTAAGCAATTGTCTATATGCATTTCATTGGCGCTTTTACCAAATCGTCAGTAGACTTCAACGACAACTTTGAACAGTTACCACCCTCTTATTTTATGCACAGACTTTAAAAACCATTTGAGAATTTACAAACGATAATATTTTTGAAAATCACAAAAGAATAAAATAAGTGTAGTAGGCTTAGAAACTTATACAAAACCCAACAAATATTTTATATTCGATATGAATCCACTTTATTTTTCTACACCTGTGTACAATTAGACAATTGCTTAATAAACATCAACAAATACATTTCATTTAAAACATAATTATGACAATATGTGAAATAATAAATTTCTTAAATATTTATTAACGTTATTTTTCTTTCTGTTCATTGAATTGAGATAAATTTAGTTAAGAAGTAGGTTTAAAAAGCAGAGAGAGAGCAGGTGTTTTCTAAAATATGCAAGGGGAAGAATTTAAAATGTTTTTTATTTTCCAAATAAATTATTTTTATTGAAAAAAGAATTTTCAAAGCATGAAATAAATAAAAAGACAAAAACAAATCCTTGACTTGTATAAGGGTCGAACTGAACACACTGATATTTTCGAGAGTAACCATGATCTTATCATCAGAGCTCTTGTTATGCGTTTCCATCGTGTGAGGATGGTGAAGTGAAGTAAACAAGCGACTAACATTAAACCAATTCGCGTTGAGCTTTTTACAAGTATGGGGAATTTTCTAAATTTCCGTAAGCTCTTTTTATTGTTTAGAAGCTTTTCAACATTTGGTTGTTGTCTTCCATACAGTTCGACTAAAGCTCATGAGTTAATTTTTTTTTATTTAACACAGAATGTAATAGCTTCTAGAAATTATTAACATTGAAAAAGCTTTCTTTTTTAATACACGAGTGCATACGCCGAAACACTTATGCCAGGGCAGACAATAAAAAGATTTGTCTAAGATTTGAAGTAGGGGGAGGGGTACCTCCAATACAAAGTAATTATTAATTATCGTATATCGCGAATACTATATCAGTGAAAGTCTTCAAACAAGGTGTAAATTATGGTACATTCGTAAATTCAGTAATTGCGCAATAATCAAAGTCCTGCGTTCGAAAACCATCGTTTGGCAATACTTTTTTTCGGAAAAAATTTCTTTAGTGGTGCAAAAGTTTGCATACCGGCTGCACACTTTTGCTGCATTTACGAATTCACCCATACTTTACATGGTATGGTAAGAGCTGGGAGAAGGGCGCCTCTTAGGCAAAAAGGTATTTAGTCAATGACTTAAGTTAAGGGCTTAAGACATTCTAGCCTAAGGCCTATCTGAAAAACAATATTATTATTGAAAGTCTTTATTCCTGGTGTAAGTTACTTGAAAGCCAGTACGCGTAAGCGAAGTAATATTTAAAAAACTTAAAAATATATTCGCTAAATAGTAAACAAAAAACTTTAAAAAAAATTAAACCGAGCTTAAAATATGTATATCAACTAAAAAGTAAAAGATAACTAAAATGTGTTAACTACTTAACTGTTTGCAGTAGTAAATTTATATTACCTACCAATAAAATAATTTCTGCTTTCTATCAAACAGTTATTTTTTACTTTTTAGTGCATTTTAAAGTCGGTTTTATTAAAGTTTTTTTAAATAGAATTTTTTATACAAATTTCTTGTTTCTATTTTTGTCCTCATATTTTTCTTATATTGAAGGAATTGCACTGAAAAAATTTTGTAACACAAATTCAACGAATAAAATTCATTGACCTGGATTCGTTAAATTTTAGCAAAAATACGTTGATTCGATGTATGCCTACGTTGTTTCAATGAAAATATTCATTGAAGTTCAATATAAAACGGTGCATTGACAGCATTCCTTGTCGTTATTCTTTAACAAAATGAATGAACCAGTTCATTGATGAACCAGTTCATTGATTTAAGGTACTGGTACGTTAAGTCAAACTTAATGAAAAAACTTTTTTCTTGGATTTTCGGGTTAGGGTATCGCACAAAATTTAAAATTTTTGAGTTTTTCATTTTTTAGAGCAGCAAAACATGTTTTCGTTTTTATTTCCGTAAAAGATTTGTTTCTGTGACATACTTGATTATTTAAAAAGTGTTGATAATTAACAGAGAATTAAAATGCAGATCATAAATTGATTAACATCAGATTTTAAAAACATTAAATAAATGGGAATAATATATTGATGTAAGAACTTTTAAATAATTTTATAAAATTAATAATCATGGTGATTCTTTGTAACTCCTTTTACGCTTAAATTACACAGCCGATCTTCAGGGAAAAAAGTTGGCTTTTAAGGTATTCATTTACAGATGTGCACAATTAATAGATTATCAAAATCAGTTCAGTATTTTAGGAGCTATAACTGTTCAAAAGCAGCGCTGCAAAGCTCTTTTTTAATTTAATTTTTCTTTTATAAAAATATTTTAAACTTCTTTTCTAAGTGGCTATACGAAGAATTTGAACACAATTTTTTTGTTTTGCTTCTTCCTTAAAAAATATTATTCATACCATTTTAGTACTGTAAGTGTGAAAAAGTACTATTTTATACCCAATTAAGTTGAATTTTGAAAATATTATTTATCACCACCCCTGATTGTTAATATGTATTTAATATTTCTCTTGATACTTGGAATATTGTCTCATGTCCAATTATTTCTTGTTAACCTAATAACTAACAATAACTTTGCACTAACAATACCATTAAATTATTCATTTTTGTTTTTAAAAATTTTTAAATCTCTTCCTTACCTGCCTACTCCTTCCTCTCTTACTTTTTGTATCCTTCTCACTTGTTATTCTAATTATATAAATTACTAATTTTACTTTATATTAAATAGTTAAATACAATTAATTATAAATACACATATAAAAAAATTTGTTCTCTTCAAGAAAAGGCATCTTAGTAAACAGTTTTTTTTTCATTTCTTAACATTTCTTAATTCTAAGCGAGTTATTTCAGCTCTAACTCTAGCTTTTTCTCTAAAACTAGCTCTTACTCTAACACCCTCTCTCTCTCTCTCTCTTTCTCTAAATCCATAATGAGCCAATAGTTTCTGTTATAACATCCATCACATCTTGCCTTTCCATATCTTTCAAAATCATCAACAGCTCCACAATGGTCTGTGAAGCATGTGTTCGTTGGCTGGCTCTACACTCCCACAAATTGAGGATCTGTTCAGTGGGCGAGGGTTTTGTGGCGAAATAAGCAATATAACGATCGGTGTTTAGTTTTTTCGCCAACAAACGCCAGTCACGTTCATCTTCACGTGGCGGATCTAAAGCAGAGCAAATTCTTTTCTTGGTATCACGCGGCAAATGTATAGTGCTGAGAGGTAAAGTGGCCTCATTGACATAGTTCCCGTGAGGATCTATGGTAACCGTGCTTTGACGTTCCAACGAGGAGTGGGCAGAGTGATTGGCGGGGTATGTGTGTTGTTGTTGCTGTTGCAATTGGCGACTTATACTAAAGGAATGCACTTCTGAGTATAAATGATGACTATCACTACATTGAGCAAAATCTACAGTTAAATTATTGGCTGAATACAAATGTTCATTGCGTTTAATATTAAATTCACAATGTAGCACGGAATTATTCGACAATATATGATTGTAGGGTATTATCTGTTCGTGCAGTTCGATTTCATTTTCCGTATCCCACATGTCTTCTTCGGAGTTACGCAAACGTATATTCATATTACTATTGTTGAGATAGAAAGCGAATGCTTCGCTTTCTCCCATAAAGGAACCACCCAATTTCGTTTCGATACTGCTACAAATATCTCTACTATTAGGAAAATCTTTGACTATATAGATTCTTAAACTGCAATTAGTGCTGGTGGGTGTAAATTGACTAAATGCCATTAAACGCATTTGCAAAGCATTTTGCATACAACTGGAGCTTATTTTCGGTTCGGCCACTACCACAAAGCGGCCCAACTGTTCGGTCATTATAAAAACATGTTGAGGCTCCAATTGCACAAATACCGGAGTATTAATGGTCTCCTCTCCCACGGTTAAAATTTTACGCCAATTGACATTTAAATCATCTTGATCATTGTCAGCATAATAAATGAAAACATTCCATAAGCTTGTGTCCACTAAACAATGAGGTATTTTTAATATCACCGGTTTTAGGAATGAATAATTGCGTGGCGAACAGTGTACAATAGTGCTGCAGACGAGTAAGGAGGATTCGGTATTTGGTATGGTTACCCGCGAGGTTTCATCACTCACCAACATAAGAGAGACATGCTTACGCATGCTTTTTCCTATGGAATGTTCGGGTATATACAACATTATTTCACCCGAATAGAGATTCAAAGAGCCTCCACTATAGTTGAGTTGATCGTAAGTGGAGCATTTTGAGGCCGATAGGCCACCAATTTTAGTAGTGACATCGTAGGTGGAGTTGGCTGTAAAAGAGAGATATATTTACAAAATTTATAAATAATTTAAATTGGTATTTCAAACTCAGAAACGAACTATAAATTGTGGAATTATGTTAAAGGAAAAAAAATTAGAAACACAGATCGACAAAAAATTTTTTTATTTTATTTTGGTACATCGCTAGAGAGAAGAGAACCTCTCACAAGGCAAGTTATGTGTCGTTTTCTCAAGAACTAGCGACCGGTACTGGTCAAATTATTGTTCTTTAAGCAAATATTTTTGATTTGGAAAAGGTCACTGAGGGTAGTTTGTTAAAATGTTTTTTTTTCTATCTATGTACTGTGTTTTTGTTCTCTTTTCACCGCTCACGATTCCGGAACATATTGCACTACTCCCATTTCCATCAGTCACAGCAGTAGTATCTTGAAAACAATTGGTAGTACCAATTTGGTACAACTCACAGATCATATTATTTTGAGAGTTCTGTTGCGTAAGGCAGTTAAGACGTTGTCTATAAAGCAAATGTTGAAAGTCAAGAGTTTGACTTCGATACTGTGAGAAGTAATCAATGTTACAAAATTTTTCTGATATTAATTAGTGTCTATAGCAGTCAATAAAACAGTTTAAGTTATTGATACCACTTAATGAAGTTTTAATTTCATTAAAATTATAAAATAGTTTCATCAAAACAATGAAAAATTTCATTAAAATAATTAAAAAATTTCATTAAAATAATGAACTAGTTTCATTAGAATAATGAAATAATTTCATTAGAATAACAAAATAATTTCGTTAAAATATTGCAATATTTTCGTTGGTTTAGCGAAATTATTACATTAGATCAATGAAATTATTTCATATAGTTAGTGAAATTTTCAATAAAATAATTTTAACGAAACTTGTTTCATAAATCCAACGAAGTGTGTCGTTGGCTGAGTTTTACTAAAGTTTTTCATTGGATTAATGTCGAAAATCACAGAATTTATGAAGAAACTTCTTTCAGTGTAGGTAGATTGAAACTAAAAGTTGTTCTGATCTTTTTATAAACTGGAACAAATAATTTGTTTGATAAAGTGTAAAAAATTCACCAAAATTTATGTTTGCTTGTTTATGGTTGAAATTTGTATATATTTTTTTGGGTTGTGCAAGTACTTACAGGTATCCGCGGTCGAAGTATCCGGAGTATCTGTCAGATAGTCCACACTTAGATCATCAATCGGATTCACATAGCTGAGCAAAGAAATTAGAAAAATATTTTAAAATTCTTTGTCCACTAACAATTAATACTTACTTCGCGGATAAATTGGGCACATCATAATGATGTTCGGATATTGAGCAACCAACCAGATGATTGGGCGGTAAGAAGCGATGTCCAGGACTTGCATAATCATAATTATCATTTGCGGTTTCAATATGCATACGCATATCCTTTTTACTAATATCGGTTAAATATTTAGGATCCATAACTAAAAATGAAATAAAATAAAATCATAAGGATATCTTGCTTATGCACTATAAAAGCCACACACACACACACACTTACCCGTTCTTGTCATATTGTAGTGCTGATTAACTCTGATTCCTTTGCGTGCACAGCATATCAATGCAGCTCCGAAGGCAAAAAACACAGCCGTCACAAAGGCTAAGCCCAAATATAGAGTCCAATCGAAATCTAAAACGCAATAAAACAAGCCAATTGGTTAATTTAATTGTCATGACTTGATTTTTATCTGGTGTGACCCATTAAATGGTTTGTTAATTTGTTTTATTTATATTTGTGTGCCAGCCACCACAGCCTGCCTGCCTGCCTGCCACTACTAAAGAAGGAACAAACAAACAGCCAACAGAAATATATGCATTCTGTTCGTTTGTACATCTTGATTTTATCATCCATCGAGCCGAAGCAGCAGCATCAGCATTGAAATGACGAAATGATTAAAGGGAGTTGTTGTGTGCTTTTTATTTTGCAATCATTGTTAATGTTGCTGTTGTTGTTACTGTTGTTGAGTTATATAATCCTACCCTGTCATTACTATTCGGTAATTAATTTCCCCACAAAAATGTTAAACAGACATAAAAAGCAGATGACATCAAGAGTAAAACCGATAGAGTGCCACACATGACGTCTTCCATGGCTTCTTTTTTTTGAAATTAACAAAAAAAAACCTAAATAAATAATCCATCCAAAAGGATGTTGCAACAACAATGTAAAAAATGAGCACACACAGTTATGTGTCACAAACACTAAACAAAAGCAACATTAATAAACAACAAAAGCAACAACAATGGGCCTCATCGTCATCAACATCATCATGAGCTGACAGAGCTTCTACAAAGTCTATGAAAGACTAGCAGTGATAATCGCCAGGAAGATGTTGAAAGATGAGACACGGCAGCAAGCCAACTTTTCAATATAAAAGTGAATACAATACATTTTCAATTTCAAATACAAAACAGTCATAATTCTTCTTTATGTCTCCATTTCCCATCGTCATCACCCACACCATACCCCCAGCACCCCAGCACCCCACCACTAATGCGCCTCATACGCTTAACTTTTGCAACACACATAAAAATTATGTTGATGATGTAGAGTCAGTCAGTCAGTTAGTTAAAAATTTTTTTCTATTGTTGCCATTACACTGTACAACAAAATCAATTTTTTTTCTTCAAAATAACAAGATTCTTAATGTTGATTCTGGTAAAAGGCAGGGACAAAACACTACATGAATGATTCTCATTTCAAATGCTTTTTTCGTGTCCGTTAAAAGTATAGTAAAATACTTCATAAAATAAACGCATACATTTTAAAATGAAAACTGCTTTAGCAGGATTTAATAGATTATAGATCAATCTATATATGTAAGTTTTTTTCTGTAAGACTGTCCATTATGTGTTAAGAACGAAGAACGAAAATACTATTTATACTCTCTTCACACAAAATGGCGTGTACGCAATGCATGCTGCTGGTTTTTCATATTGAGAAAGTATGAATATTTCCAAAAACAAGATTAAATTTATAACGGTTTTAGAATATTTGCATTTCCTTCTCGTATTTCACTTCACACACACAATTTTTTAAAAATATTAGAAATTGTAATTGTTGAACGTTACACTTTCAATTAAGGAAATTGCATTAAGAACATATACTAAAATAACAGCGTATATTTGTACTTCTAAATATATAAAACTTTTGCGAACTTTGTCAAAAAGTATTCTATTGTATTGAGTGTTATCCATTTTTTTTATTTAATTAAAAATTTTTAGTGAATAACTAAGGAGTTTATGTTAAAATACATCGAAGGTTATACATCTGAATTGTTTTAAATTAAAAACATTATTTGTATTTTGAAAAAAATATTGAATTCGTATAAAAATGTATTGAGCGTTACGTTAACCGTTTAGAAATTTGTGACTATCTATCAAAACAAAATTTCTTCTACCGCACAGTGGGTTGTTATATATCCGAAGAATGTATTAGGTAGGTCGTATTTTGCTACGAATATTTATTTGAAATTAACATAACTTTTAACACTGATAGTCGATTCTATTAAAGTTAGTCTAATTTGCAAGAAGAGTTAGCCTACTTTTCCCTCATTAATAAATATTTGTAAAGAATCATTTTGAAAGACACAAACAAGTTTTTTATTTTTCATGTGAACCCAAGTCAAAATTGAAAAAGTGGTCATAACTTTTAATTTCGTACTGCAATTATTATAATTTTTTGTTTTTAGAGAGTAGATGTATAGTGCTTTAAAGCCTTTTACTCATTTTTGTGGTGTATTTTTTATTTGCAAAAATTACTCCCGGAACATCCGCGAAAGCAAATGTAACACTCAATATACAAAAATATTTAAAAAATCCAAAATGTATAATTTTATTTCAGGATCCATTGAATGAGGTGAAAGCTATGCCATGAGCCTTATCTTCTCATATTTCTATTAGTTAAATTGGTAAAAAAAACACAAAAATTACGTTTAAAATGAGAATCACCCATATATGTACATACGTGTATCGCCGCGGCATTTTGAAAGTTTACCTTTTGCACGTAGTTATAGTCACTCGCCATATGAAATCTTTTAAGCATTACGTTTAAGGTATAACGTAAAAGGTATTACGTTTAAGGTATACGCCTTATATCTTAAGCTTAACGCTTATATGATTTCCTATGCCGAATCGCTCATCATAACTGTGCGTGAAAAAGGGAGAACTTTAATTCCCCTAAAATAAGACCCAAATGTATTTTTGGTGCCCTTTGCAAGAATCACTCGGTAGAACCATGTTATTCTTTTTTGTGTGGTACAGTGTTATTTGTCATAAATACACACGCACTCAATCACATACACACATGCACCCACACACACACACACATAAATACTTACCATCTTTGCCTATTTGACAATATTCCCCCCGACATTCTGCTGTCTGTATATCTTTTCCACTACACTGAACTTTGATTCCGCCAGGAATGAGACCAGTGCTGCCAATGCTGCCACTATTTAAGCTGCTAACAATACCGTTACTTGATAAACCGCCAACGCTAATGCCCAGACCATCATCGTCGTCATCCAGCAAAACCGAAGAGGAACTTGTAGTGATACACTTCCGGCGTCTTATTTGTATGCATTCAGCCGAACATGAACTCCATTCACTCCAGGCCGACCAACGTCCCGCTGTGTAAGAGACAAAAACACAAATACAAATAACAAAAAGAATAAAAAAATACTGCAAACAAAGAAATAGTTAAAAGTTTCACAACTATACACGGACTTCATTACTGCTTTAGAACGATTATAATACTTTTTAATCTTTTATTTTTGCAACACAAGAGAATATGAAATTGAAAACAAATCTTGGCTAAACAAAAACAAAAAGAAAAACAAAAAGACAAGAAACCAAGAAATTAATTCTTTATGTTGTTGATACAATATGCCACCATGTAACCCATTCCCTACAACCGTTTTACTAATTCCACTTCACAAACAACATCCTCCTCCTCGTTTTTGTCTTTTTATTTTTATTTTATTCCCTGTGACGATGATAATCATCACATCATCATTATAAGCAGCATTAGCATCAAAAGACACATTTTGTTTCATTCTTCTTAAGTCTTTTATTAAAGTGCTCATGTTTTCTGGCAATACGACGAGTGAGTACAAGGAACAGGAGCAAGTTCGAGTACTTTCAGTTTAAAAACACACACAAACAAAATATCCTGCAGCCTTAAGTTTCCCCATTTTGTGTATGTGTGAGAGTGTGTATGTGCTATCGTTGCTGCTGTTTTGATTGTTTATAGTTCATAAAACAATTTCGTGTGCAAAATAGAAGAGATATTAACATGTTTTAACAATAATTCTTTTAAGCAGCACGAATGAAAAAATATAATAAAACAATCCAAAAATTTGCTTACAAGTGGTTTCTTAATGGCTTTAGTTTTTCCAGCGATTTATAATAAAGTTAAACACAATACAGTATAACAATGCGTTATTATAATAAACACAGGGTGGTGGAAAAGTTGAAAGACAATAGAAAGCTGAAGTACTAAGTTTAGTTAAAATGTCTGTTATAAGCATCGGTTTAATTTCAAAAGAACAATATTCATTATTTTAATAAAAATGTTATTCTTTTCTGCTAAGAAGGAGGAGGGAGAGGTGCGTGTAAGTAAGTATTCTCTATTAGCATTTTAATTGTAGCTTCGTCCAGCTCATCAGAAAACTTTTTACATAGTTCAACAAAAAATGTTGAAAGTATTTTATATATGTATATTTAAGATATTTGAAGTTAAATGAGAAGAACTCTATAAAACAGTGCACATTGGGACAGAATGTAAATATTTTGGTAATAATTCAGCCATTTCTAAATGGATAATTCAACCAGTATAGAACATCACATGGACATAGCTATTTAACTTAGGAAGATGAGCTTCCCGCATTACTCAGGAGTGAAACTATGAAGTTCCAAAATTAGGCATGTAATGTTTTTCAACAGTTGGCATTTGTTTGTTTTTTGTCCGATTCACAAAAATAACCTTTATAAGGTTCTAAAAAATCATATGTATTTGGTTGAGCTTTTATCTTTCATATTAGTTAGTGAGGCATACTGATTTTAAAATTATAATTTCTCAATTTTTCAAAACCTTTTTCCAATATTTTCAATATCTCGAATCCAAATAAGAAGGACACACAACAACAAAATCCCAAATTGTTATTGTTATTGGAATACTTCTTCTGAGTTAGAAAATGTACAATTCTTAAATTAAAAAATACGTGGACTCTATGAGCAAAACCATAAAAAATTAGTTTTGGGGATTTCTTGGATCTTTTTTAGGAATTCTGAGATTCTCAATAGTAAATTTTAGTTTTCTTAGCATTTAAAAGAAAGATAATTTTTTTGTGTAAATTAATAATCTAAAAAGCGTTATTCATTTTTAAAGTCCAGTTTGGAAAAATTAAGCGTAGAAGCAAAAATGAAATTGAATGACTAAAAAAAAAGAGTTGACCAAAATAAGCTAAAGGTAGTTTGAAAATGGTGTCCCATATATGTTTTATCAGTTATGTATAGTTTTCGTTTCAACAAACCAAAATATCAATTTTTATAGCAATAAGAAAAAATTACGTATAATTGATCAATAATATTAAGTATACGCATGGAGGAACATCACATTAAAGCAGGCGCAGGCGATGTGTAAACGTGAGCCACGACGATTGCCGACTTCTTTTCGGTTATTTTTAAATTTTACATGTACACAGACGACAATTTACATGAACACAGCACAAACAATCAAAATAAACAACAACAAGAGCACAACAATCATTTGTATCTATCAACAATGCACCTAAACACCAACACACTTAAACAACATATTTTTTCTCATTTATTTAGATTTTTCTTTGCCTGGCTCTGCATTAAAGCTTTTCAGTACGAGTTTTTATTTATAAGTCCTTAACTTTTACACGTTTAAAAGAGAAAGTAGACATATAACATATCAAAGTTTACAAAATTATGTGTAGTTTTCAATAGTGTATTCAGATTATACCAATTAAAAAAATTTACAAATATTTTTAAATTAAAAAAAAATGTTTAAGGACTTTTTGCAAAAAAGAGATAAACTGTTTTATATGATGTTTTGTGCATATTAAACTTTTTCTTATTTCAAACTTATTCAATTAGTTTGGCTTAAGTTCATTTTCAATTTAACATTTCGATCAAATTATTTTTTATTTAAGAAAGAAATTCTAAAGCATGGAAATATTGAACATTCAGAGATAAATTTGGATGTACGGAAGGTTGAACTGACAGCTGTTTCGAGACCATCACAGTCTACTCATGAGAGCCCTTTACCTACACTACCAGCGACGGCAGCAACAACATCATAGCGAAAATCCTACTAACTTTACTAAGCTCAATTAACAGACTGT
Organism: Panzeria rudis; assembly: GCA_956483635.1. NCBI lineage: Eukaryota > Metazoa > Arthropoda > Insecta > Diptera > Tachinidae > Panzeria > Panzeria rudis. The sequence continues at coordinate 145,644,856 of OY101450.1, forward strand.
CCGAAAATGAAAAAAGCTTGAAAATGGTTGAACATGCTAAGAAAAGACAGTTAGTGAAGTTACGAACATTTAGAAAAGGTTCATTAATAGGTGCAACTCGCCGCGAGATGGCGACAGTCTGTTGATTGAGCTTACTAAAATTAGTAGGATTTTCGCTACAGTGTTGTTGCTACTGTCGCTGGTAGTGTAGGTAAAAGGGCCCTGATGAGTAGACTGTGGTAGTCTCGAAACAGTTGTCAGTTCAACCTTCCGTACATCCAAATTTTTCTTTTAATGTTCAATATTTATTTACATGCTTTAGAATTTCTTTCTTAAATACAAAATAATTTGATCGAAAAATTAAATTGAAAATGAACTTAAGCCAAACTAATTAAATAACTTTGGATAAAAACCATACAGTTCGACTAAAAATTCATAACTCAACTTTTCCTTAATGCTAAAAAATCTTTGATTATTGATATATCTATATATAATGCTTTTCGACAAGTGACAAAATCATAACAAATGGTAATTTTTATATTCTAAATAAATTTAAAATTTCCATTTGTTATAATTTTGATTTTGTGACAACGCTTAGAACACGCGTGTATTTCTATTACATAGAAAAATTACTTTCTCACTCCCTCAAATTATAAATCTATTTGTTTTCTAAGAATTCTAAAACCATTTTGCTAAACTTAATGTATTGAAAACTCTTCTCTTTTAGCAGGCTCGGATCCAGCTTGAGCTTCTGGTCAGAGTGGGGGGGGGGGGGGTGAGGAGAGGTAGGACTTTTAAATAAAACATACTATTTTGCAAAACCTTTTTTAAAAACTTAATAGAAATTGGGTATATTCTACTTATTTTTTGGGTTATATCCCACCCCACCCCTTGTACACGCGCCTGATTTTAGTCGTATGCCTTTCCTACAACCATACCAATACAAAGCAGAGAATTTATTTTATTTTGTTAGTCTCTTTGGAAGAGCAAAATCAACACACAACCAAGCTTGCTTTGTTAATTTTTTTTAGCTTTAATGTAATACATGCATGTGTACTAAGTGCCTATAGCAACTTTAAATGCTTATAGATCTTAAAATAGTGAACCGATTTTAATAGAACATAAATTTTGCAAATTTGAAAATAAATACCTTTAAAATGGTATAAGAGGTGCTGTCAAATCAGCTGTATAATGTGAGTGTAAAATGCATGACAAAAATCATTTTGCCTATTAAATATACAGATTCGACTATTTGTGACCTTACGCCTTTTGTTAAGATGACTATTGTTGTTTTTTTCATAATCCAAAATCCCTCTAGCAGGCAAATCTAAATTAATCAGTAATAGAATAAGCACATAAAAACAATTTTCCGAATCGTGTGGATCACAGGGTTACTGTACTAAGTAAGCCCTTCAATTAAAGATAGTGAACTTTGTAAAAATGTGTCTTTGCTCTTTAACACGTTGTAATACACAATGTTGTGATATTATCACAACATTTTTTATTCAATTCATCTTGATTTTACCCTAAATAGATTCCATCATCTTTTATGTTTGTCACTTAACAAAAACCACATACGAGTATTTATCCAAAAAACAACTTACATCAGTATGATTAATATGTTACTCAGTATCAACGTACATTAATATTATTTTAGATCCGAAATTCTTATGCATACGTCTGTCATTTCAAAAAGTCACTGCTTTTTTATAACTTTCAATTCTCCTTGGAAAAATAAAAAAACACCTGACATCTTCTTACGCTATCATCCTTTGAAACAAACAAAAAAAAATTCCCCAAAGGAGTAAAACTATTAAACAATCTTAAAAAAAAAATCCCTAAATGAACCAAAGCAGCATGAGCTAAATTCCTGCTAAAACTTGTTATTAATTTCAATTATTAAATAAATTGTAATCGTAATTCCCAGAATAAATTAAATTTAGTTTATTTCATTTTAGATTTATTTACTTTTTCCATTTATCAGCTAAAGACCCAAAATAATTAAGAATAACCGATGAAAGTAAAAAAATTTTCCCAGAAATCTAAGAAATTTTATTAGAAATTAATTATACTCTCTTGTAGCGTTCTCAATAAAATGTTGTTGGCATGTACGAATTATAATTGTTGTTATTGTTGATGTTGTATTTTTTATCTGGAACATATTGTTTATCTTGTTTTTATTGTATTTGTTATTGTTGTTATTGGTGTTGGTGTTGTTTCTGTTGTTGTTACTAATGTACTGTGCACGCTTTTTTTAATAACAACGCAATATCTCGCACATTAAAACCACCCCTGCCTACTTAATAGCCCAGCAAACATTTGGTTTTGTGGAAGTCATTGGTTAATTAATGGTTGATATACATATTTTCTTTTGAAGGTTTTAGGCTCGATTTATGCCTAGGACATCTAGTGAAGGTCGTTGTTATTATTATCGTCATATTTAAGTTATAATATTTATAATTTTTAATTGTACATATCTATAACATTTAGGAAACAATAGTAAACTATGTCTTGTTTTTATAATAAAAGTAGTCTTCCTTTGCAAAGGAACATTCCCTCAGGAAGTGGTATCTTAGAGACTCGAAAAATTCACCGCAAGATGTAACTTCTCAGTGATGTGCAATACTAAATACAAAAGTTTTACAGTAAAAGAAGCTACAAATTATTTTCTAATTTAATTATGGAAGTTTACTTGTATTTGTGTTTAAGAAAATCTGAGTTCTTGGCTGTAGCCGAACCTGCAAGCTGGCAGAGTAGCATACTACGGGGCACTCTCCCTTTAATGCCCAGCAAGGAATTTATGCTCTCAGGCACTATTCACATATTACGTAACGCTATTTTCAGATATCTTATACACGACCCCACCTACAACTTGCGTCTGGATCTGGACCTATAGTAGAATTTTATGGCAAATATTTCTGAAGAACATTTCAGCTCGCTGTATCGCCGTTGAAGGAGAGTTGTATGCCTCTTTTTTAAGAAAGGGATAAAAAGACACATACAGTTAAGAGTTAGAGGATTAAAATGTTCCACAAAAATATTTCTCGTGATATTTTACATAAAAGTTCTGAGGACGTCTTATACTTTAAACCTAACGCTTACAAGATTTCCTACGGCTAGTACTAATTGTGAATAAGTACGAAATTAACCCTTAAAACACATTTGAAGTTTTGAATTATTTCTAACGTCCAAGTTGAGTCTGGAGCTCGGTTGTCTTTTTGTGGAACATGTCAGCCTGCTATATCGCCGCTGGAGGAGAGTTGTTAGCCTCTTTTTTAAGAAAGGGTAAAAATGGCCTATATAATGTAAAGCTTGATGTTTAAAATATTTCACAAAATATTCCTCGTGGTGTTTTACATAAAAGTGTTGAACATGTCTTATAACTTGAACGGAAGGCTTTCAAAATTTCCTGTATGTAAAGAAAAGTTATCTTAACTCAATCGAAAAAATAATATCGACCCTTTTGCGCGAAATTATCGTAAGCGACATATTGTGAAAAACTATTTTTTTATTGAAATTAAAATTTGATGAATCTACCTATAGTTTAAAATTGTCAAAATGTTAAAATTTGTCATGTCTTTTGAAATACAGGCTGTAAGATTTGATCGTAAGCGACAGTTTATGAATATAATGGCTCGATTATCGATGGTAACTAAACTACAGTGGCGTTGCCAGCCGGCAACTGAAAATTTGTGGTTGCCAGAAAAGCACTAAAAAGCAACTGAAATTGACAGCTTTCAGTTGCCAGTTGCCATCCGTAATATGGTTTTTTGCAATTGGCGACGCAACTTAAGTTCGGTTGCCATCGATAATCGAGCCATAAATCATATTTAAATACAATAAAAGATTTTTGTCAATTTTTGTCAATTTTTGTCGCTTATTATCCTTTCCCTAAAAGGGTTTGATATGTAGGAACGACTTCGGCTGAATATGAAATGTCTGTTAACGCATTTAAAACTCAAAACTAGCGATAGAATATGGTATTAACGTATTTATTCAAATAAAATTTTTCTGACGTTATTCGTTCGAATATTCGAATAAAAGACTACAATTATTCGGCTGTTCGAGCAACGAAAAAATTATGAAATTTTATTTGGCCGATTATAAAATCCGAATAACTGACAACACTAGTAACCTTAAACACATTTAAACACATTTTGTTCACTCTGGATGTTAGCTGTCTTTTAGAACCTGTAGTAGATTTGTATGGCAAATGGTTTTGCAGAACAGATCAGCTCGCTGTACCACCGTTGAAATGGAGTTCCTCAACCCCTCTCTCTCTTTTAAAAATTAAACAAATCCCTTAAAACAAAGATCTAAAATGTTTCGCAAAAATGTTTCTCATGGTGTTGTACATAAAAGTGCTGGCACATCTTATACCTGAAATATAAGGCTTATAAGATTTCCTATGTCGGGTCACTGTAGCTACTATATATGCAAAAAGGTGTGGGAGGACTTTAATACCCTGTTCAGACATACGCCTTAATTGCGCAATTCAGGAAATTTAAGCAATTAATTGTTTCATAAATTGAGTAAAAGTTCGAAATGCAAAACCATGTGACAAGTAAATTTACTGCGTAGTATGTTCAGGGAGAAGCAAAAATTGTATACAGTGGCAAGCCCAAGGTGTAACAAGTATACAGATGGCAGTATAACGCAGATGGTTATTTTTTGCTCTGGCAATTTTGTGCATAAGGGGCTATTCACATATTACGTAACGCTCCAGGGGGTGGGGGGTTAAAGATTTGTTACTGATTAGATAATTTATACTGACAATTTTGTAAAAACCGTTAAGAAGGGGGGAGTATAAAATCTCCAAAAATAGCGTTACGTAATATGTGAATAGCCCCTAAGCTACGTCAAACACGTATATTTTTTTTACAACCATTATCTAGTTTTTGTTTTATTGTTGTATTCGTTGTTCTTATGTGGCCACCTGTATACTTATTACACCATTGACAAGTCAAATGCTAATTGAGTAAACTTAATTTACTATGTGTGAACACTAAATTTAATTACTCAATTAAAATTAAATTGTCTCAATTAAAAATCCATGTCAGATGTAAACTTTTAAAATGCTGATACATATATGTATTTTTTTTTTTTTTGGTTCCCCTGCCAGAATCAGCCGTTATTATCATGTTATTTATTTATTTTTTTGTGTTGTACTGTGTAATGTAATAGCAACACAAATTGTTTCTGTAAATTAAAAATTTTTCTCCTTACTATCTTTCAGAAGATTCAAAAACGAAAAGTCCATGATCAACAATCTTCCAAATGTTTAGAGGGAGTATTTGAATTCTTTTTTTTTTTTAGTTATGCGTACATGAGCTTAGGATGCGTGTGTATATTTTTGGATGTTTGTACATAATTTTAACTACATCATGGATGGTTATTTCCACTTAAACATTCTCATGCAGCTTTAGTTACATGCGGGCATTAAAGATGATGATGATGATGCCATAACATCATTGTTGCTAGAACTTTTATTAAGAGTATGTCGATCGAATTGTCTTTCTGTCCGTCTCTTTGTCGGTTGGTCCATTCCTTTCTATCATGCTGTCAGTATGTTCCTGAAGCGATGGTTATTGTTTTTATTTTGGCGTTGGCTATTACGACGAGTACCATAAATATACAATTTATAAATGGTGTAGAAATGAATGAACTTGATGTCTGTGTATCTCTTTGTGCATTGGTTTTTGCTTGTAATGTTTGCAAGGATTTGAGATTTAAAGGAATTGAATCTTGTTTCTTATAGATTTACTAAATTCATTCGCTCGTCGTCTGTTTGGCGAAGAGCGCGTGGATCTTATTTTTAAAGAAATGTATTGCTTATGACGCTCCCATCTAAAATTTGGTTTCAGTCAAATAAAAGACATTAACTGCAAACAAACACTTATTAATTATGTATTTGAATTTTATTACATAAATAAGGGTTCCATAAAGTCGTTTTTCTCCCCTTATTCGAAAGTATAACCAACCAACAACTCTCAAAGAATTTGCATAAATAATTATGGACGATTAAGAAATTTTCTTCAGAAACGAATACATTCCTTGCTTTGCTTGAATGTTGCCCTTTTGAGGATGATGACTGTGATGTTATTTTATTTGTGTTCCATTTGCAAGTTTCTTCCCTGTCGATGGTTAAATGGTTGGTGATTTAAATGACGTCATTTACAGAGTACAGCAGAAGTTTTGCTTTGACTGTTTGTGAATGATGGACTAAAATAAAGTGGCAACGATTGAAACTGGAGTGAAATTAAAGCAAAACTTTTTTGTTTTCTTTTTGGAATAAAAGTTTGGTGTGAGAGTAAAGTTTTAATGTATGATACATAAATTGAATGTGGGAAGGAGGGGAGTATGTAGGAATGGTACATGAAATCATCACAAAAAGTGTGATGAGGATTAAATGACAATGTTCAATGTTATTGCACGAGTTCAAAAGTGAACTTGAATGCGTATGATGTCGCTAACACTGTTTTAAGTCTTCAAAATGAGCAGTTTCTGTGATTCTGCTTTTATTTTTTCAATATTTTTATTTAACTTTCCCATTTTGTGTAGTTGTACATTTTTGATTTTTGATTTGGGTTAGAAGGCAGAGCATTTGGGGGGAAACAGTTTGTCATGGCAGTCACATTGTTGTCGTTGTAGTGATACTGGTCGATTTGTAGGGGGAAGGGGGAAGGGATGGCTTTTAAGAGGAAGTTTCATGTGGGGGATAAACGGAAATACACTACACAAGTTAACAAATAGTTCTATAACTTAGTTGAATCCATAAATTAGTTTACTGCGAAGCAACAAAAAAGAATATGAAATCCAAATAAAGGAAAAAGTGCTCGCTCGCTTTGTTTTCATTTTGTTTGGCATAGTGACAGACAGTGAGTGAAATAAAGTGATCATAAGAGGGGGAGAAGGTTAGATTAAAAATATACAAGTGACTGAATAGGATGAAATTGTATAAAAACAACAAGGAATAAATAGTTTTTATTTTGTTGTTGTATTAATTATTCTGCTCTTTAGTTCAAGTGTACAATAATGTAAAAGATTTTGGTTGACTGACTTCCATAGATGATTGTTGCGAGTTGTGTTTTCATGTTTATCTCGTGAATCAGTGACTGACTGAGTGAATGAATGAATGAATACAGGAATTGATAGCTGTATGCCTGGCTGTCTGTGTGTGTGTGTGTTCATATGCCAATATCACTGCTTAGTAATTATTTGTCTATCAATTTTAAGCTTAACTGCAGAAATGATACACAATGCCATTGATTTTCAAATTTCAGTATGTTTGTAGAGCATAAAAGATGATGACTAAGGAAAGTATTATATTTAATAGATTTTTTATATTATATGTACATATTTGCCCCGTTGTCTTTTCAGTGTTTTTTTTTTGTTCCTTTTACTGCTTAAGAAATGATGCAATCGAATGCAAAACTGAGGGTTGAAAAATTATAGCTCTTCCATGAAAAAAAGGCAAAAAAAACCTAGACATTAAAGAAATATTCATTTCTTTGTACATTTTAATAGATGAAAAAATATGAGTTTCTTTTATAACAATTTTGAGCTCTTTAATGTCTTTCGGTATGTTTTCCGTCTGTCTGTCTGTCTGTCTGTCTGTCTGTCTGTCTGTCTGTCTGTCTGTCTGTCTATCTGCATCATATAGAAAGAAGGATTTAGAGAAAAGAGATAAAGTTGAATTGTGAAACTTTCACAGAAAAAACTAAAATACGAATTCAATTACTAAAAGTACAGATTATATTAATTGTGTTGTTGAAGTTCAACTTACGACGAAAATTTAATAAATCATTCATTTGTTGCAACAACATCATAACTCAAAAAAAAACTTGTTTCACAGAAAACAATTTTAAAGTTTTTATGTTTAATTTACTCACAACTTAATGGAAAAAGAAAATATTTTATTTTCTCTCAAAAGGTGAGTACACAAAAATAAAAGACAAGAATTATGTCCAATAAAACCATGCTATTGAAAAAATATGAATTTCAATAACATTTGTCATTAACTTAATACAATGTTTCGTTGTATGTATTTCTTTCTCATGTATTTATATCCCCGGTTATTTCTTTTCTTTTCGTACATAAGTACTTAAAAGAAGTTTTATCTCATAAGAAAAATAGCTGGGATATAACTCGGCTGTAGAGAGTATGCTTTACGTTCGGGAAGCCCTGGTTCGTATCCCCAGCCATGTCAACATCTTTTTTTATATATATATTTTTTCTATTGAAATAATTTTGTTATCAAAATAGCAGAATTATTTATCACAGGAAATTAAAAAAAATATTGAATACCGGGATTTTTGTTACCAAAAACGGAACTTATTTTTTGTGTGTATAAAACGATATTTGTATGAAATTTCTATACAATATGAAGAGAGATATGGCGAATAGTTCTGCACTGTTGGCTCAAATATAACGTTTTCTGAGTTATGAAGTTGTTGCAGCAAGCGTGCGAAATAATTACTAAAAATCTAATTTTCAATTACTTAAAATTTACAAAAATTGCTAGAAAATTTTGTTTTTAATCAAATGCGTAATTGATTCAATTACAAAATTAATTGAAATTGTAATTTTGATAAGCAGCATTTTTTTATGTTTGAACTAACTTTCTCTGAATTTTGGTACACAGAAAATATATTCCTTAAAAATGTCAATAAAATTAGTTTATCAAAAATAAAAATTGTTGTCAATTACAAAATTTCCTAATCAAACCGTTTACTCATGTTTCAGCATGAGCTTTTACTTAAAAGTCTACATATTAATTTTAAACGTTTAAAAGAGAAAGGTAGACTTTTTTAAATGAATAAACATTTAAAATTGTAAATAATCTTATTTTTAACTTATTCTAACATTTAACAAAAAAAATCTAAGTACATATTAATACGGATTTTCGGTTGCTTTCAATATTGTCCGTTGTTAATGTTATAAGTAGGGATGTAACGAATACCGATACCGATACCGATATATCGGCGATACTTCAGATTTTCCGATAGATCGGTATCGGCGATATTTTACTGCCGATACGACGATACTTTTAAAAATTTTTTCAGAGTTTTTTTTAACAAATAATTTATTTTTGTTCGATTTTACCATGAATTAAATACACTTCGTTATTTTTTAAATCTTATTAATATCAATTTTAAAAATTAATAATATTTTATGCTGTTATTTTGTAAAAAAAATTATTTATTTTTTGTTAATTTTACCATGAATTCAAATTCAAGCCGTTGTTTTTTAAATCTTATTCCAGCAAAAAAGAGATACTCCAAAGAAGTCATGAAAATGTAGAATTCGCGATCTGGAAGTATTGCAAATTTGGATAATTTCTAATTAGTTTTACATATCCTTGCCCTTGCAAGAAGTTCTGTTTTTCGATTACCAATCACCGAATTGGAAGCGATGCTAGGACAAATTTCTTTTTCGGTATTCTATAATGATTTTTCCTTAAGGAAAAAGGATAAAAAAGTACCCATTTTCACAATTTTTTTATGCGAATTTAAACTCAGAACTGTATTTTCATGTCAATTTAAGTGAATAAATATAAACTTAGAAGTCTTTTAATAATTAAGCTATTAAGTTATTTAGATGAATATTAGTTGATAAATGTCCTTTAAAAAAAAATCGATTTTTTAAAAAGCATGGCGAGTATTTTTTTTAATTATAAAGGAATTAAACAATTTTTCTTGCTTTTCTACTAATTATCTGCATATTTTTAATATAGATTTGTTGGAAGCAAAGAAAATGTAGCTCCTTAAAAATTACTTCCAATGTTTTATAAATTTTAAATATTCTCTCTTATAATGTAATTTTGTATAATAAAAAATTGCACTTGAGTTTTGTTAATCTAAACTTGAACTCAATTTCAATATTCGTATCGGTATCGGAATCGGTATCGGCGATATTTATTTTTAAATATCGGTATCGGTATCGGATCGGCAAAACGGCGTATCGTTACATCCCTAGTTATAAGTACCAAAAAAGTACATGCATAAAAATAACACACGCACACACACACACACAAACTCAAAATATTCTATACGATAGGTAAGGTTAGGTTATCAGGTTGGCGGTGAAGAATTGGAAGTAAAATGTTCCAGCCCACTTGGGTCTAATAATAATGGTCCCATGGTAATACCTGTAGAGAAAAGAAAGGGGGATAGGGCAGAATAGTATATAGGGTGAGAGGAGAGAAGTTAATAGAGAGAATTAGAAGATAGTAAGAGGAGAAGAGGGAATGGTTAGGCGTACGGTATTCGGTGAAGGAAGGGTCGTTAGGGAAATAAAAACGCCATTTGACCCATAACCGTGGCCATGAGGTTCCGTAGTGACGGGGCACTGCACCTTTGGAACCCACGCGAGACGTATGGATCTAGACGTATATGATGTATGATTACTGCTTAAGCTATACGATACATTCTATACGATACATTAACTGAAATTTTAGTTTAAAATATATGAATATTCTTTTAAAATCAGTAGTGCAGTGAGCTAGACTCTTAACCAGGAGGTCACATGTTCAATTTCAGCCAAGATAAAAATGAGTAAGTTTATGTTAACTTCGTGCTGGTGGTTTACAAACTATGCTTTTGCCGAGTGGTTGGTGCGTTGGATTTCCAACCTCTATGAGCTTTGTACGATTCCCAGTGGAAATTAAAACAACTAACAGTGAGTATAAATATAAAGTTAATAAAATAATAATTAAAGATAGGAAATAATAAACTTTTAACTTGACGTTAGTTCATTTAAAAATAAAGCAAAAATCATTTATTTTTACGGATTGATTATTTTTAACAGTAAAAATTACAGAAAGAAGGAAAACATCTTTATTTTTACTTAAGCTATGACTAGTTCTTGTGACAACTAAATTGATCCAAACAAAGAAACTGTCATTCATCTTTTACGGTTTTAAGTCAGTTAATTTTTTAAATTTTTAATTTTGTTAAATTTAAATGACAAATAAGTGGAACGGTTTTTAATTGAAGTTTCATTTATTTTATATTACAATTTCATTTAATTTTACGTACAGAATATTTTGAGTGTACTTATTATCACTTGCTAGTTAGCTCGATTAAATGTGATCTCATTTCTTATTGATGTACATAAAAGTTTTTTGAGGAATTTAAATACGATAGTTGTATCAGTACTAAAATGATATTTCTCACAAGAAATTTTTAACGACCACTCCAGGAGGCATGTTATTTCAACAACAAAGTAACAGAAAATTATAATGTTTCCAAATCTCTACTAAAACAAATTTATAACATTCTCTACTTACATCTTCTTATTGCTGGCACATCGAAACCTTCTGTATTGACAATTTGTGTTTCATCCGGACAGGGTAAACAGTCTGCTGACTTTTGCATTTGTGGTCCCGAACAGTCGGCGCCACCATTTATGGGTATAGGACTATTGCACATACGTGTACGTTTACGACCTTGAGCCATTTTACCCGAGCATTTGCAATCACGCCACGAAGACCAGGAACTCCAACCGCCATTAACTAAAAGTAAAAAGCAAAAATTTTATAGAATAAACTTATTTATAAATTTTAAGAGAAAATAATGTTTGTGGATCATTTCAATTCTCCAACTCTTCGTTATATGGGTCTTTTTGTAGCTTTCTGGAAAAAGGGGCAAAAAAGTCCCCTTCAACGGCGATATAGCGGGTTCAAATATTCTACACAAATATTTGGCATAAAATTCTACTTTAAGTCTTTGAATATACTAAAGCTTCACGCTCAACTGGAACACCAGAAGATTTTGAAAACTTAAAATGTGTTTAAGGGTTAATTTTGTACTTATTTACAATTAGTACTCGTCATAAGAAATCTTGTAAGCTTTACGTTTAAGGTATAAGATATGTTCACCACTTTTATGTAAAAGATCATAAGGAAGATTTCTGTAGAATATATTATCCCGCTATATTGCCGTTTAATGAGAGTTTTTGTCCCTTTTTTAAGAAAGGGGCAAAAACATCCATACAACGATGACTTAGAGGGTTAAAATGTTACACAAAAATGTTCATTGTGAAGTTTAATATAAAAGTATTTAGCAAATTTTATAACTTAAATGTAAGGCTTAGAAAATTTGCTATGCCGTGTCACTATTACTATGTGAAAAATGGGGGAAATTTAGCTCTCCCTAAATAGACTCCCAGATTTAAACTTTCAAAACGCCAATACACGTGTCTATATTTTTTGGTGTCATCTACTAGAATCAGTCATCAATATCTTGTTATATAAAAAAATTAACTTTGTTGTACAGTGTAATTAGCCTGAAAGTTCGAGATGTTATGTAAAATAATTAAATTCAGAATTTACCATAAACTATAAGTACCGCCGAATCCGAATTACGTTTACCAGCAATATTTTCAGCTACACAAGTATAATTGGCCATGTCCTGTAACAAAAATAGAATGAAAAGAAAATTGTTTTCAGACAAATTTTAGTTATAAATAACTAGTCTCTAAAGCTTTTCCATACCTGCAAGGAAACTTTACGGAATGTCAAACTACCCGTTGGCGACACGGTAGGACCATATTCATTATTCACCGTCAAGTGCAAATTATTTCTTTGCCAACTAACTGTGGGTTCAGGAAATCCACTGGGTGGCTCACAATACAATTCAGCACGAGTACCAAGTTCGACTCGCAGGGAGGTGGGAGAAGCAACAAATTGCTTTCGCATATCTACATTTTGATGAATTTTAATTAAAAACAATTTGTAATTTAAAACTAAAATCATACAAAAACACGCACACGTTAACGCGCGCACACACTTGCACTCACACACACAAAATATACATTAACACATTTCATAATTGCTAGAGAGACAAGAATGCTACAAATTTGCTGTACGTGTTCTATTATTAAATTGACTTACATGCAATATTAACTGTGGCCGCTTGACTTTTGACTACACCCCTTGAAGACCAGGCATGACATTCACATTTGAATGGTCCCTTACCAAAATATTCATCAACAAGATCACGGTGTATTGTTGCTGTTACTTCCTCCAAATGCACCCCTGTGTGAGGATCCACGTGCTTGTCGTGTGTTGAGGGTGGGGGCTGTGAACTACCACTACACTTGAAATGCAGCTGCATAATAAAAGGAATATAAGAAAATAAAAAATAGTAAATAAATGGACTTCCTGTTGAAATACCAAAACAAAATAAACAAACAAAGAATATTCATTATGGCATTATAAAACGCACGTACGTACCTGCAACGCATGAGCAGCTTTGCACTTTATCACGGCCGGTCTATTCTTTACCACAAAAACACTTTCTGGTTCAGTTAGAAAATAAGGCAGTGTAACACCGGTTTCTGAAGCTCCCAATTTGCCCGCGGCAAAATCATCTAGTGTGCCAGCTGCTCCTATAATCAGCGTCTTGTTAACATTAACACCCTGCGAAGAAGACACTTCACTTGAATGTCCAATATTCAGCGTATCATCAAGGAATGTTGGTATTGTCAGCATTCTGGACTGATGAAATACATTCGTATTATCATGATAAGTGGAGCTATCCATTTCTTTTAGGTTTGGCCAACTGGAGTATTTGTTATTATCAGCTTTGGGTGTCATTAGCTCATCCATTTCGTCACTCATATCATCAAATTTACTAAAAATATCTTCTTCGGAATCGTTTAAAAGTAACGTGGAGGAGGAGGAGGAGGAAGAGTCTTTGGCGGAGGGTAGACATGTTGTACATGTTCGGCATACAATTAAATATGTGAGGATAACATTGACGATCGTGTAGCTTCTACTGGGATACGTTTTAGGCATTTTTATAAATACGAGGCAGGAAGTATGTGTCTTTTTTTTCTTTTGTTTCTTCTTTGCGCCCGTTTATTATTTTCGCTGTTGCTGTTTGTTCTTTTAGCAGTTGCTGCTTAGAATGACGACAGTATTGACTTTCGTCCATTAACTAATGTGGGAATCATGTGTATTTAATATTTATTTGTACATATTTGTGTTTCTTCGTTTAGTTTTGTTGTATTAATGTTCGTGTAGAATCACTTTTCAATGGCTTTTAATTAAGTATCTGAAATGAATAAATAAAACTAAACACTTTACTCAGGTTACCACCAAAAGGAAATTCAATATTATGAATGTCTTAGAATACAAAATGAGTTGTGATAAAATGTTAATTTTACTCTGACTGCTGGCTGCTCCCTTCTGCGATCAATGTGACAGATATAATCAACGATACTTTTCAAAAATTCTTAATTAGCAATTGAAATTTTTTTCAATAAACATAGATCGAATGATAATGAGAAATCTGCTTTCATAGTCGGTTGATTGGAGTTAAAAGGCTTTTAAAAATGATGTCTGTTTGTTTGTGTGTTTGTCTAGAGATTAATAAAAATTTCAGATGGCAAATTTATTAGCCAATAATATTACTTTATTTAAAGATTTGCTCAATGTATATTTTATTTAAATCGACTTTCTCTGATTTTTTTCAATTCCCGGGAAACGGAAGTCAAAATCTCGGAATTTCAGCCACATTCTGCGAAGTAAAGCATAACGTCCCTTAACAAAAGCAGTTTATGTGTTGGAGAAGAACTCAGCGGTAAAAAGAAGGAGTATAGGGCGAAGCCGATGTAAAATGGTGGTCGGCGGCGGCTAAGACCAAATATACTCGGCGGCGGCTTCTAGCCGGCTAAGAGCCGAAAATTTTTCGCCGGCGGCGGCTACCCAAATGTATCGACTAACAGAGTATTTCTTGTTTACTAACATACAAGGCATATTTATAACAGGTATTCTCCGCCCAAATATAAATAAACTTAGCTTTCTGGACGATTTACTGCTTTATTTATATAAATAATTTTCATAAGAAATATTCTTCATATGTTTCAAAACTAAATTAAATATTTTTAAATGCGCATGTTAGTAAATACCAACTTTTTATTATAAAAAATCGGCTTAGCCGCTGGCCGATATCAGCCGCACTAATCGGCGGCGGCTAAGTGATTGTGAAAAATCGGCGGCGGCTTTTAGCCGGCTATTAGCCGACCGGCTTCGTGCTCTGAAATAGAGGCCTTATAGAAAGCATCAGTATCGCATCGTTTAGAAGCTAGATCCCAGCCGTTCCAAAATTCTTCTTTGGAAGCAACGTGCAAATGAAAATATGATGAATAATAAGGTTTAAGCAGGCCTTTAAGAAGGCTTGAAGAAAGGAGGTCGTTTTAGTTTTTCCGCTGTGTAATCCAGGTGGACCGCACAAATTCGAAATTAATATTCAGATATTTTATATAAAGAAGGCGGCCTGCAGGAATGCTCTTCGTTTGAAAAAAATTTCCATCAAGAAAACCTGGGAACATACTTGTATTAAGACGATTCCCCTGACTGGTTCATTGACGGTTTCAAACAGTAAAATGTCTTTCCAGAGGCGGATGCTTACACACCTATTTTCCGAAGGGCCACTCCCATGGTTAAGTAATATAGGATTTCTCACTGGAACCAAATTATGGAGAAATTGAGAAGAGATTTAAGAAATGTCAGAGCACTGTCTTTGTAGACATTCGGGCCAAATGCCTCTTGACAACATATTTCTTGGGAAAGCTTTGAAAATTCAAATAAATACATAGTCTCCCGCATTAATCTGTTTCGCAAAAGATCCTATAGGTCACTATGATTTTCCACAATAATATATATAGGACATTTTTTATAGGAACTATGGTAGAGGGATTATTATTTGTAGACATTCGATTTGAATCTTCCCAGATTGAAAGTGGCAGGAAAAATCTATAAGGGAAGCTTGTTCCACATACGAACTGTTCGGCTAAAGAACGAATTTTCTCTGTAAAAGTAGTATGAATCACTGGCATATCGACGACAAATGGATGCACTCTTTATGAAGCACATGTTGTTCGCAAAAAAGAGCGGGCATCCGGAACGAGGCTCCTGATTTCTTCAGCACACATTCCATTGTGGTATTGATAGAACATTGAAACACATTATATCGCACCTGTTCATCAAAAGTAACACAACTCAAAATTTACAAGTTTTCAGTAGAGGCAAAAAACTAATTGCGCCAATATAATGGAATTATTGTTATAAACAAATATACCGTTGTAAAGGAAACTCAATAATATTTCAATAAAATAATACAATACCAAAATTTTTACAGTGGTTAGATATGGTAATCATACACTGTTTCCTTCAAAAAAGTGGAAAATAGAATTTTTTGAGTTGTGTTACTTTTGATGAACAGGTGCGATATATTGTAACCATGGTATAAATAGTAAGGAGACCAGCCCCCCTATTCTGTAACTCGCTAAGGCTAAATGTGTTACCTTCTTTGGAAAACGGATAGTGTAGAGAGACAGGTGGTGAAGTAAAAAAGATATAGAAAGCTACATTCATTTACAACCCTGGTATTGCACATTTTATTTTTAGTTGCTAAATTTTTTAGAGCAGTGTTGCAGCGCCTCTGGTGTCAAGTAGTGACATTCATTTGCTTAAGTTGTGTAGCCGTTTTATTAACTAATAAGTAAAAGAACAAATTTTTTTACTTCGCCGACGATTCTGCTACAATATCGACGAAGGAGGGTGCTGTAGTGTGCATTAGTATATGTCAGTATTAATCGCTGCTGGTACTGGTAAGGGATCAGTGCTATGCATTCATTACTTTCACAGTGCAACAATAATCAGTACAATGACACACCAATGCACATCAGAAAAATTCATGATGTTGACGGCTTGCCTCAAACACGTCTCGAACCAAGATCTCAGGGTTTGTAGTCAATGCGCTAACTAGTTCAGCCAACATCATCAAGATCCGCTAATACAATATTAGCTACACGCGCTAGAAAGAATATTTTTGGAATAATTGATTGCTTTTTGGCAAGTCAGAACTACTTGCAAATAATGCAACCAAAATGTTATTTAATATTGTTTTGTCAATGTTTTCCAGGAATAAACGACATGTAGGTGAAAGAAACAGTCGCAAAAGACGTGACGAAAAACCAGTAAAGAAAGAGTCATATGAAGTTCTTATAAATTTTTCCATTAGAAATTACTTTGGCAACGATTTGGTACGACTCATACTGTGCAAAGTATGCCAAACTTTCTGTAGAAATTTTTGGGTCGTAAAGGGTCTGGCCCAGCAAGGGCAGTAGGGAAGGACGGCATGCTCATTTCACCCACTTAAGAAACAATGGCCAGTAGTTCCAGCCAAAACCGTGTATACTTGTATACGCCTTCAAAATTTTATAGTTGTGGACTTGGTCGATATTTAACATTTATTTTATTAAATATCTGATCTAAAGAAAACTCGGGAAAGATGTAAAAGTTATTCGAAAAAATTCTTTTGAGGAAAATCAACATTTACTAAATTGTGAGCCAAAAAAAAAAATAAATGAAAAATATATAAGAATTTTCTCAAACTTAATCTTCACAGATTGACCGGAAACTTATTTGCATAACCACCCTAATGTAAACGAATCTTGTCTTACTTATTAATTACTCTATCGACCACCCTCCTCTCTAAGCCACAAAATTAATCAAATACATTTCATAGTTATCAATTTAATTTAAGTTTTGATTACAATTGTTAAAACTTCCACACAAAATAATTCCTAGAAAACAAATTTAGTATTTATTTATTTAAATAATTATCTTTAAAATGAATTTCCTAAATCAATTTTCAAAATTTACCCCAAACGGATTTAATATTGGAAGCCTTCTAAAGTACCTTTACAATTTTCTTAAGTGTATGGTCATTATGGCTTTAAATCGATACATCATAAGAGCAGAACTCCGTATGACATCTACACTAAAGGAAGTATCTTTCAATTTTTTATTTTTGTGTAATTTATCCGTAAGTATGTTTACGTTGTGTGTGTGCGGGTCTAAGTAAATATGTACATTTTTGCCAGCACTTGAGTGTTAGTTTGTTAGTAAAGCAGTCTGTTAACCAAGAAATATCTGTAATTACATCTACGGCAAAATGTTCAAAAGATAGAATGAGCTCTAAGGCAGAGATTCCCAAACAATTTAACTGTGCATAATATTTGCGATTCTTTACGTTATAGTATTTTTACAAGTCCCTGTTATATACAAATATATATTTGAAACTTTGTAAAAAACAATCCAGACAGTCGAAATAAGTAGAAAACTTATACAAAAAGCACTTACTTCAAATGCTTACAAGTCAAATGCTTGAATTGTGGAAACTCTATTTATGTCTTTTTCCAACTTTAAGAAGCCCTGCCTACATTACTCTAACATTAGGTACATTAACTTTTTTATTCATTACTTTTACTTGATGTTAGTTGTTTCGTTTTGTTGACAATTTGCCGTTGCAACATGGTCAATGTCTTTATCGTCTTCGGTGTAGCATTGAATAAAATGACCTTACCAATAATAATAATAAGACTTAATCTTACAACATTCAATAGGAAAAGAAAACGAATGTATGTATGTTGCAACATGCATACACATGCATGAACATGCTAACCTGCATTTTAAACTCGTATGAACGTACACATTCATGCACTTAACAGCCAACCATTTCAGTACAAAAGACAATTATGTATGGAAATGCATGCATATTTTAACTTTTTTTGTGTAGTGTTTGGTATGAAAATTTACGTACATACAAGTAAGTATATTATGTATTATGTAAATAAGATTATAATAAACACCCATTGAATGGAGTATCCAATTTAAGACAACAAAATTTACGAAATTACTTCTATACAATTACATTAACTTACAATTACATACAGCATACACACGCACACTTGATTATACACCCTGCAGATAATATTGGAGCACGTGTTCTATTTAAGCTGAAATGGACTATTTACAAAGTGGTCCTGTATAATGTAGTCATGGACCATGTCATGTGCAAACAACAGTTTTTGGTTAACCGACAAGTGTTCGCGTTCTAACGATTTCAAATAGTATAGGCAATCGCTAAAGCTCGAATATTTGAGTGCTCAACCAAATATGTAGTGACATTCAATAGTTTTAGGACTACTAAGATGTAATGCAAGGCCAGGTTATATGGTCCAGCCGTAGAATAGCGTAATCTTAAATGGACCATACATTTCGGTTGCCTTTGGACTAGTCCTCTATGGAGTATACTAAACGTGTGCGCAAGACGTACAAAAGTTTACAGTATTGCATTTTTTTTCTAGCTTGAATACTGATTGTAGTAGTAATTGTAATTGAATGTAAAGTAAATATAGAGAACAAGGAAACAGCAATGCATAAAATCATTGTGCACCGTTTGAATAGACAGTTGTGCCAAGTGTACAATAAAAATACTGTACACTTCATAATATACATTATTTCATAATTACTTTAGAAATAACACATACTGCTTAAGCCATTTTAGGCTTTTCTGCATAATAAAACACAAATTAACTACATATTGGTGGACTTCACGCAACATTCGGTAACTGTTTACTCGTTAAATTAGTAAAATTTTCCATATATTTTATTGTTGTTAAATTTATTTAAAAATATGTTGACAGTAAAATGTATCGGAATTTTTATCAATTTAACGAGTAAACAGTTACCGACTGTAGTGTGAACTCGACCATTATTTTATATTTTTTTAGAATAGGCAGAAAAACATAACAAGGGGTAATTGTAATAACGAAAAAACAACAAAAATAAAAAAGTATCTGCCTTTATTTGTCTTTTCTTTCATACATACACATATTGTCTCAGTATAAATACTGGGTAGTATGAATAAAAAAAGTATTTGCTTTTTATTTCAAAAATTTTTTAAAACACAAAATTCCGGATATTATTCAATATAAAATTAAGAATTTTTTTGGTTTTAAAACAAATTTTTAAGTAAAAAGCAAATACTTTTTTTATTCATACTACCCACTATTTCATTCCAGTTGACACCATTGTCAATTGAAATGCAATAGTGAAATTTGCTTCGACACTACAATAAATAATGCCGTTGCTCGGCAAATAAGCATATGTTGTTGTTGTCTGCTTTTCATAAAATGGGGTAACAATTTTAGTGTCCTCAATACTGTTTATTATGAAGAATAAGCAAGCAAATATTTTGTGCTCACGTTTAGAGTAGATAGTCGCGTTATCTGTAAGGTACATTCAATTACATACATATATACATGCTTACTAATAGAAAAGCAATTTTGTATACATCCATACACAAATAGTATTCTTATAAGAGAGCATTCTAAAAAGTTCTTAAGCTCTTTAAAAATCTAAAGCAGACATCAATGGCAGCTTGGCACAGATTTCTTCAATTTAGTTATATCTGCATGTATGCAGTAATCGTTTCTAAAGATATTCAAAATCGGCATGGTTATATCCTTATGCTCCCCGTAATGTTCGGATATATGTGCTATATCGAGCCATAAACTCGAAAAATCGTAACCCACAGAAAATATTTTTTTTTTCTTTTTTTAATTTGTTCAGAATTTTTTAATGAAAGTTCAAATATGGCCTGGACGCTATAAATTGTTTTACGTTAATTTTTCTAATAAATTTTATCACATATCTGGAGAACTGTATCAGTAAAATTCTATAATTTTGATGTGAAATAGTTGGGAGATAGTGTGTTTAGCCATACACGCAATATATTAGCGGGAGAGGAGCAGGGGGAGGAGTACCTCCAAAGCTATCTTTTTAATTTTAAATATTACTTTGTATGGGAGGTGCTCGTCGCACAATGGCTTCCAGCTACCTCGCATGTAAATTAAAGGACGTTCACTGTTATAGTTCTCCAGATATGAGATAATTAATAGCACTGTTCAAAGCAAAAGAAAAATTACATGATTATAACATAACGACTAATTCTGGCCGAAGGTACCAAAAAACTATATTTTATATTGGCGTTTTTAAAGTTTACATCTGGGATTAATTTTAGGGACTCGGTATAGGAAATCATGTAATCATTACGTTTAAACTATGTAGATGTATTCTACATTTTTATGATAAACATTATTGTGAAATATTTTATCCTTCTAACTTTTCGTTGTATGGGTATATACATATATACATACGGGGTGATTTAAAACTCCCCATCAGCAGTAACCCGACTAGAAATTTTCCCAATACTCATATTGGGGCCCGATTGTGAATGCATGTGGCACATCGAAAAGGGTTATCCCATTTGTGATTTGATCGGAAACTTGTTGGGATAGCCAATCTACAAATTAGTGACTTAACAAAAGTTCTTCCCAAGTGGGAAACTGTTGAAAACTTGTTGGGAAAATTTAACACAGATTTTTAATCGTATATTTTGCTCATCTTCAACAGAGGTAAATGTTACATACTTTGGTCCCTTGGATAGCTTCAGCAATTTTAATTCAATATTAGAGTTTGATATTTTCCCGATTTAAGAAAATTTTTGCATGATTTAGATATTTCTCCACAGGAAACCAATCGGGTCCCAAATACGTTTCTGCGTTACATCGGAATTGGGATCCCAGTTAGATCCCAAATGTGTTTGCATAAAAATTTCTAGTCGGGAATAAAGCTGGATGAAATATTCTGTAAAAATATTTGGCATAAAATTCTACCATAGGATTTGAAGGACACCCGAGCTGCAGAATGAAGCTGAGCGCCAGATATGTTTCAAAACCTAAAATGGGCTTAAGGGTTAATTTAGCATTAATAACTCAAAATCAACTTAAGTCGACCGCCGTTGTTATTCAATGAAACCACTGATATGTGGCATCTAAAGTAGAGGTGGAAAACTATCGATGGCATTATCGATAGTATCGATATTTAATTTTTTGTATGACTATCGATGATTTTATTCGGCAATCGGTTATTATTTAAAAACAATCGATATTTTTTGCCGCTATCGATAGTAAATTATCCACTACTACTGTTTTGCTAGACAAGGTTTTCAATGAGCGTCCTTTAGTTCAATTGGATTTAAAATCATTGAACTCACGACATTTTTCTTATATTGAAAAGTTACAAGGACTCTAGTATTATTATTTATTGAACTAAGAAATAAAGTTCTGTTTTGTTTAAGAAGCGATTTTATTTAGCATTTTTACATAAATATTTAATGCTTTCTCTAAGAACTATAAAACTTTGATTGTATCACGATAGTATCGTCGATATATCGATAGTTTTTCTAAATTTTGATAGTTTAGAATCGATATATCTATATATTTATTAAAAATATCGCTAGTTTTCCACCTCTAATCTAAAGTATTGGCCAGTTTTAATGCTTTGAAATAAATAACAATATCCTTTTCAGCTTGCCCTTGTATATAGTCTCAGCAGTGGCATAAATTTCAAATTTTACTTGCACAGAAGACTAAAACGTAGAATTAAAAGAAGTCTAGGTTGCATTCATGCATTTAAATCATACATGTGCGTCCGTATTTAATTGTAGTAGAGGACGTGTTTAATAATCAAATATTTAATAACAACAACAACAGCAACAACATCAACATCAACTGCAACTAACTATTTTTGTAATAAATTGTTGAAGAAAAGAAGTCTGTAGTGAAACTTATGACTTAAGTATACGAGTATTATAATAAATAAATTTTACATGTTATAAAATATTTATATAGTCGCAAGGTAATTTTCAATTTTCTAGAAATTGTTATTTTAGATTTTCTATATATTTTTTTTTTCTTACGTTTAGTTGAGTTTTTCAATTTGTCGTTTTTCGAATGATTGTCAGCCAGCCAGCCAGCCAGTCCGTCATATTCAGGAAATGCAAGAAGATAACAATTTTTATGACTTTAACGTTTCTTTATTTTCTCATTTTTCATACATTCATTCATATAATTTTATTTAGGTATTTTATACATTCTTATTACTTATTTTTTTAATTTAGTGATTTTATTTTCACTTCTCATGAATTGTCTTGGAATGACGCGTACTGCATTAACGCTTTAACGCTTTCCACACGTTCATTCTGTTAATTATTTACACTCATACTTGTGCACATTGAACATTTATTTATGCAGAATTTTATTTGAAATAAAATAAGCGTTTATTGCTTCAAGAATTTATACGTTTGTAATTTCCATATTAGAATTAACCGCCAACAGTAGCGGCTATAAAATATACGAGTAAAAAAATAAAAGCAGCCAGTTTTAACTTTGATTGGTGGCTTTAGCTAAGGGAGTGGAGTGTAAAGCACCTCTTACCCTTTTGAATTTTTTTTTTTAGTTTTGTTATCTAACTTGTCAACAACTACTTATGAAGATTACGAGGGTGGCGGGCGGCATAATTAATTGTATTGTCATTTTACTTTTGAAGTGTGCAAAACACTTTATAGTTTGCAGAAAGTTGCACGGACAGTTTCACATGTTTAATGAAGTGGCAAAATTAGAGGATTTATCGCAGATAGATAAAATTTGTTAGACCAGTACTTGAGAGCTAAGAAAATTTTGAAGTTTAAAGAAAATTGGTGCAAGGACACGCTTACTTGCAGTTCATCTTGAATTTTAAAAACTAAATTTTAGTTGGTCCGAAATTGACTAAAATCGTATTGTTAATAAAGTTTTTAATATCCATTGGAAGATATTCGTATCGAACGCGTGCTTTATAAAGAATTCTATAGTTTTATGGTGACAATTTGATTAATATTTTAATTTCATTTTTATTTTTACAAAAATGGAGTTCCCAATGTTTTATTAACGAAATGTTTTATTTGCTAAAGTTTTCTTGGATACTCTCCATGAATTCAGTTATACGACGAAATACAAACGACAATTTTATAAAGCAGACCACAAGCGAAAACAAGGGCTAGTACAGCATCATAAACTAACTCCATTTAACGATACTATATCAAAATCAAATTTTCTCCTAAGATTGAAGTAGAGCACGAGCATCATTCATGACGCCTGAGAGAACACAACAGATTTTCCATTTACCATAATCAGGGTATCCAGTCAGTTCATGCCCACTTTCACTACGAATGTGGAGAAGCTCGTGTATAACCACCAACCAGGGTAGTGGGAATAGAGGATACCCTTCAATAACAATAATATTACATTTAAATTCATAAATTGTTACTTTTAATTAGAGATGTGCGCGTGAGTGATTTTTCGCTCACGATCACGCACGATCACGAAAAAAAATTTTTTTCACGCACAGCAAATTTTAAGACTCTCACTATCACGCACGCTCACGATCAAATTATATTTTATCACGCGCGCTCACGCACGACAAAAGCTTAAGCTTTCACGATATTTATTTTTTTTATATCCCACAAAAACACAAATCGAACATTAAAGTTTTAGGCCCTAATTGTGTAAATCACGTCACCAAAGTGAAATTTGTATACAGAACAAAAACAAAATTTCAAATATTTTATCAATTTATTTTATTTTTCATACAAATTTTAAAATATTTGATAGGTAAAGCAACGCTTTAATTTCTATACGTTTGTTTGGTGCAGAATTTGTATGAAAAACAAAAACAAATTTTAAAAATTTTTTCAAATTTATTGTTGCTTTAACATAAACTTCACTTCGGTGATGTGATTTACACAATTAGGGCCTTAATAATTTTTTAGTGTTCATATGAAAACGAGTTTTTGAAATAATATCCATGGGGATTCTCATTGTGAGTGTACATTTTGGGTTTTTCATTTTCTTTTTTTAACTTTACCAATTTAATTAATAGAAATATGAGAAGGTCTTATAGTTTTCGTCTCATTCAATAAAATAACATTTTTGCATTTTTGTGGATTGAGCGTTACATTTGTTTTCACGGTTGTTCTGGGAATGACTTTTTGAAAGCAAATCAGAAATTTGTGAACGGATAATGTTCTCCATATCGTTTCTGCCCTTCCGCCGCTGTTAACTTTTTTTACCACCCTAAAATTTATAGATAATTATATTTAAGAATTTTGTTAACGTAATGCTCAATATATTTTCTTACGAATTTAATATTTTTTAGAATCCACTATATTTTGAATTTAAAACAATTCAGGTGTATAATCTTGGATAAGTTTTAACATAAACTCCTTATTTGCGCACTAAAAAATTTCAATTAAATTAAAAAACTACAATACATTATTATTGATTGGTGAAACTTTTTGCAATTTAAACTATTTAACAAAGTTCGCAAAACTTTTAAATATTTGGAAGTGCAACCTACGCTGTTATTTTATTAATTAAACTGAATATTGAAGCATGCTAAAAACGAGTAACGCTCAATAAACATAACTCCGAACTACAACAATTTCTTTAAAAAGTTATAATTCCTATTATTTTTCAAATATTTGATGCAAAACACCATACAATTCCGATACATCAGTTTGTATGAAGAGAGTATAAACAGTATTTTCGTTCTTTATTTTTAACACATAATCGTCAGTGTTACATTAAAAATATATATTAAATAATATATTAAATCATACTGGAGTAGATTTCATTTTAAAATGTATTCGTTTATTGTATGAATTACTTTCAATATTTTCAAAGCCATTAAGCCATTATGAGTGAAATGGAATTTTAAGCATTTTTCGCCTGGCTTTTTACGTAAAAACAGCGGTATCTTAAAGACTGGACAATATAGCGGTACTCAATCTTTTCTTTTATAGGGAACCTTCCAAGCTTTCATTTGGTGTATATTTGTAAGCTATCATTTATTAAATATAAAAGCTATGTAACTTCTAATATCAGTTTATGTACCAGATTTGCAAAATATTTCGTAAAAATTCGTATTACACAAAATCTTTAGTAAGTGACGCCTTGGTGCGAAATATCATAGAACACAAAATCTTTGTGTCCGCTCTTTCAGTATATAAGCGATATATCGTATTTCAAATGTTTTGATTTTTTGTGTACTGGGTTGTCTTCAGCTTACAAACATATTTTTCCTGATGTCAGACATGTCGGCATAAAAGGTTCACTGGGTTTCTTCTGCTGTCGACACACGTACTTTCGGTCCGAAGTAGGGCAGAAAGTCTGCACAAGATGCCGAATTCGTATTCGATGACGGTCCATATGAGTGTTTAACAAGAAAACGAACCTCTTTGTCTGAGAAAATTCTAAGAACTTTGCCGAAACTCTGTACGAATTCTGACGAATCTTTTAAGGAACTTTCGACATGTCGCAGAAAACTGGGATCTAAAATTAGAAATTTATCAGAAATGTCGTATAAAATTCGCAAATAAAATCAAAATATTGTAGGAGTAAAGAGGAAATTTTTTTCTGCAAGCTACGAAATGTAATTTCGTGAGTGCTTGAAAATTACATTTTTAAAATCAAGCTCGATCACGCACGGTATTTAATTTGTAAATCACGCTCACGCACGATTGCGTGATTATTTTTTAATTTAATCACGATCACGCGTGAGCCACGCGTGAATCACGCCTGACACTAAAAATTCACGACATTTGCACATCTCTACTTTTAATTACGAGTTTTTTGTATAAGAAATTTACTTAAGAAATTTAGGGCCTTATTTTCTATATCCCTACGCCTCACTTCACATAGAATTTCTTGAATTGCTATTTTGGTAAACACTTTACAGTGGCAGGTGATTGCTAGTGTTGAACACCTGTTGTTAGGTTATTTTTTTAAATTAATATATGAAAAACAAATTTTATAAAACGTTTCAGTGAAAAATAACCCACTTTATATGCCAAATCAAGCACAAGTTTTATTCAAGCGTTTGTGTTTAAATTTTTCGAGAAAAGTTGCAAAATTTTAAACAAGCCATAACTAATATTGATTAAAAATCGGAAAACTGTAAGGAATGCAAAAAGAGCGGTGAAAATCGCGAAAATTCGCAAAAACTTACTAAGAGCGGAATGATAACAAAGTCTAATATTGTTTAAAAATCGGAAAAACTGTTAGAAAGCTGCAAACATGCATAAACTCGCTTTTATTGCGAACTTTGCTCAAATTCGCGGGAAGTTGCAAAATTTTAAACAAGCCATAATATTGATTAAACATCGCTAAAACTGTAAGAAATGCAAAAAATGCGGTAAAAATCGCGAAAATGACGAAAATTAAAAAAAATTACTAACAACAGGATTATAACAAAGTCTAGTACTGTTAAACAATCGGCAGAACTGTTAGGAAGCTGTAAACATGCCAAAAGTCGCTTTTATCGCGAACTTTACGAAAATTCGCGAGAAGTTGCAAACTTTTAATCAAGGCGTAATATTGATTAAAAATCGCTAGAACTAGGAGTGCAAAAATTCGGCAAGAATATCGAAAATGGCGAAAAGTCGCAAAAACTCACTAGCAGCGGAATGATAACCAAGTCTAATATTGTTTAAAAATCGGCAGAACTGTTAGGAAGCTGTAAACATGCCAAAAGTCGCTTTTATCGCGAACTTTGCGAAAATTCGCGAGAAATTGCAAAATTTTGATTAAGCCATAATATTGATTAAAAATCGCTAGAACTGTAAGGAGTGCAAAAAATTCGGCAAAAATATCGAAAATGGCGAAAAGTCGCAAAAACTCACTAACAGCGGAATAATAACCAAGTCTAATATTGTTTAAAAATCGGCAAAACTGTTGCGAAGCTGAAAACATGCAAAAAGTCGCTTTTATCGCGAACTTTGCAAAAATCGGAAACTAGCCCTAAAATTTATTAGAAATCACCAAAGCCGTTAAAAATAAAAAGTTCAGAAAAAACGCCAAAAAATTGCAAGTTAGCGAAAAATTGCTATATGTATGTAATAAAGAAATTACCTGCAAATAATAAAATTCTCAATAGTAACTGCAAAAAATAATCATGATATAATAAATAATATTGATATTTAATGAAAAATATTGATATTAATTCATAGTTTCTATGTGAGTATTGGGAATTCAAGTGATAAATGTAGCAAAGTGATAAATGTAGCAATTTCGTAGTGCTTTACAAAATTTACTTATTTTTATTCGGCGTTCACTTTAGTATGTGACGTGCGAGTGAGGTGGTTATCACTGGGGATATAGAAAATTAGGCCCTTAATTTAAATATTTCGAGAACCCGGGGCTTTTCACGAATCCCGGGATATGGGAGTCCCAAAAAATCCCGCGATTTCTGGGATCGGGATTTCTCGATTAGCATCCTAATTGACAACGCGTAACTGATTTTTACAACTTTTCAGCTAAAGATATTATATTATAAAAAGGCTGTAAGCGTTACTAGCAATGCAATACAATAACTTATTAATTTAAGTTATTTAATAGCTACTCTGAACTAATTTCGGTTGTTTTTATATTAACGATAGGAAAGTTTTTTTTTACCGATTTAAAGCTTTAAGCGTTTTACGAAAAATAATAAAAAATCAGTTACATGTTGTCAACGTATGACCATCAATATTTTTATTTAGAGTAACGAAAAAAATTTTGTTTGCAGACTAGTGCAATTGGTGAAATTCGCATTAAAATAATTTAAGCGAAACTTGTTTTATTAATTTAATGAAGCATGACATTGGTTGAGTTTTAATGAAGTTTTTCATTAGATTAATGTTGAAATTCACAGAATTTACGAAGAAAATTCTTTCAGTGTACACAATCACATTGAAATCGTTTGGTCATTTTCGGAGATTACCTTAAACAAAAACAGTGACGTGTTACTTTGATTTATTTCAAATGCAAATTCCAAAGTACTTGACTCTTTGAAGTACAAAATACGAAGTGCATTTTTATTGTATTTGTATTTCAGTTACAAGTATTTCAAAAGCTGCCCACACCTGCCAAATTAAATGGCATATCTGTTTTGTATTTCTATTAACTACTAGGACCTCTCCCGGTGGTCGAAATTTGGCCACTTGGTCCGTTATCAGGAAATTTTAGGCAAAAATTATAACGTGCATTTCTAGATTTAAAAAAACTTTTGTACCATATATGGGCATTTCCACAGGAAAGTCAATTTTCTGTCACGTTCGTCACGTTCGTCACCAAGAAAGTAAGCTTGTTTTTCAGAATCAAGTGATTCATTTTTTCCTAAACTTTTACCTACTTATGGGCTACACAAATATATGAAGAAGTAAAATAAAATTACGTTGCTTTAAAAAAATCAACAAAATTGCTTGGCGTCGAACATGACAGAAAGTGGACTTTCCTGTGGAAATACCCATATGTTTCATCAGTATTAGTGGACAATAAGATATTTAAAAGTGTGCGACAAAATATTGTGTAGCCTATTTATATTCTCTCCATTGATAGTGACATTTAATGGCAAGATATTGCTGTTCGAACAAATGTTCTGGAAATGCAGTTTGAAGAAGAACATGACATCGACGACAAGAGAGGTCTTCACGAGACAAATTCATGTGCGAACAAGTTTATGGCTCTTCTTAAAAAAACCCCCCCTGATCATTCATCACCATTTGTTGACAGTGTTATTTTGATATTTTCGTATGGGATAACGCAGTGTGGTACGGTTTTTTCACCAAGCCTTCAGAAGCTATGGGTAGCGAAGATTCTTGTGCCTTCGCTACTTGCTTACATTTAAATATAATTTTAAATTGTTTCGTAAAAAAACTCTTCATAAGTAAAGAAATTTAATTTATTTTAAGTATCCGCATTGCATATCCTTGTTGGTCAAACAACCCTCGTACTAACCATTTAGCATATTCAAGCTGTCAAGACAGCCATTTATCTAAAGGCAAACGTATGTAGCAAACAGGCAACCAGCCAGGTATTTCTTTAAAAAATAAAAAAATTAACCAACCATGGATGAGTCTCTTTCATGATTATTTTGTACATTGATGATGTGTGTTTGATGATAAAAATCATCATTGTCATTTACGAAAATACAAATAGTTGAGTGGAGGAACAAAATAGTTGCAGAAGTGCGAGTAACAGCAGTAATAACAGGCAGTGCCAGTAGCAATATGCTAACAATGGCACTTATAGTCAGACTGACAGTCACTCTTTCTGTCATAGGTATAAATATTTTTATTTTTTTTCACAAATTTTACTTAAGTTTCCTTGAGAGTGTATGCGTGTGATTGTGCATATTTTATTTATTAAATAGTTAATTTTCGGAATAAAACTTGATGACCAAATTAAGTATTCAAAACAGGTATCAAAAACCTATAAGTTCCACGAAACTCGACTGATTGTTGTTGGTTGTGCTCAACACAGGGAGTAGCTGTTGTTTGTGTGTGTCCATGTCATTGTTTTGTGCCTTTTTTTTATCGAAAACTAAGCCGCCACTTAATGATAGAATTACAAAAATAAAATAAAAATGTTACTGCATGTAACAAACTGGCAAAGGATGATGTTAAAGGAACGTGGGGTTTTGTTGGTTGGTTGGAGCATGATACGCTCCCTCGCTCGCTCGCTCGCTATGGAATGATAAAGTTTGAAATGCATAAAATATATTTAAGTAATTTGTAATATCGTTAAAAACAAAAGCCTCATCAAACAACTAAAAAAAAAAATGTTGCTTCTTAGTTTCATTATACTTTTTTTATACACAAAAATATTTTAAAAAGCATGAAAGCGTTTTAAGACCCTACATTAATAGCACCACAAACAACAATAGCAACAATAAAAGAATTACAAAAACACAAAGGCGGTTTTGAATATGGTATCAATGAGCATTAAAAAACAGTATAATCAAACCCGTCTAATGACTTTCGAAATAAAATAGATGGGAATAATTCGTTTTGTTCGTTTTTCTTTTTTTAATTTTATGTAGTTTTTGGGAATTTTGAATATTTCAAAACATTTTTAAATACATTTTTCCAGCGTGTTTTATTGTATGCCATTTCACCCTTAAAGATTAATATCTTTAAGATCGGTTGCTTTTTCTTCTTGTTGTTTGTTGTCTTGAACTTCTTAATATTTTGTTGAAAAGTAATATAAAAGAACAAGCGTATAACGAAGAAAGAAAAAAAAGAAAAATCTATCTATCATATCATTTAATATTATGTTCCATTAAGTTTTCTCTAATGTTATGTAAAGTATTATGAATGTGTTAAAAGAACATTCCTCAATTGAACTCAAGCAACCAAAATGCCATACAGATAAACAGACAGACAGACAAACGAACAGATACGCAACACTGGCACACACAGCTACGCACAATGTCTCCTCTTGTCTTACGACTTGGTTGGTTATAAAGATATTTAAATATACAACATCGTTATAAATTTTCAAAATTTATCGTCCATACATCTATCAAGATACAAGAACCACGAAACAAGCAACCAACAACAAGCAGCAACTAAAAAAACTCAAACTGAAGGCAAAAAGTCAAGTCTAGAAGAGGAGTATAAAAAAATACTCGATTCTATCTTGTTTAGTCCAAAAGCTGATTAATCGAAACAAAAAAAAGGAAAAAAACTTCATGATTCTTCAATAGACTTTTAACGATTTGTTTTTTGGAGCATGTGTTCAAGTGTATTCCAGTGTATACAACACACACGCAATACAACACACTTATACACATGTCTATCATATGCTTGATTTTTTTTAATATATATTTTTTTTTGTTCTTGTTCAATACTCTTAAGAATACAATAAAATACAATAGAAGAATATTCGTAGCGTACAATTCAAATTTGAATTTCAATTTGAATTGTATTTCTTCTGTATGATTTTATTTCTGTTGTTGTCTTCCAATCTGTCATATTCTTGCAACAAACGGTAGTAAGTAACAATACAACACAACATCTGAGGACTATTTCATATAATGCCCCTTTATTATTGGTTTTTTTTTTCTTTCTAATATTTTTTTCTATAAATTCAAACACGCAATTAGTTACAACAATTTATGTAGATGATGATGACGTTGATGTTGATGATGATAAGAGAGAATATGTCAAAAAAGATATTCTATAGGACATGTGTGTGTGTGTTTTCAAGTGACAGTCAGTAATGATAATTTTAATGATGACTTTTTTTCATAAGGCCTTTGTAACTTAAATCCTCTTATTATTATTATCACATGAGTATGGCAAAATCAATTGGAATTTTTGTTTAACAAAAAATTAACCCTTTTCTTGAAACGTGTTGTGTAGAGGCATAAAAAAGAACCCTCATTGTTATTGTTTTTCTAATTTAATATGTAAAAATAATAAAATGTGTGTGTCTTAAGAAGTTTTGTTTGTCAGCTGTCACCGTCATTTTTGTGTCATGTATGTATTTGTCATAAAGTTTTAGAAAGTGTAACAACTGTGTGAACATATTTTTTTCACTTTCTTATTGAACTTGACAAAGTTTTCAATAATATCCTTTTTATAACAAATCCCACATACAAATTTAATAAGTGGAAAATAAGTGTTCAATGTATCTCCATAGGAGTAAAAAAAAAGCCAACATCTTTGGCTATCTCCTGTATATTTTTTTAGGGGTGCCAAAATGAACAAGTGTAAAAATGTCCAGCTACGCCAATAGTTGGCTCTGTTAGTTAATAACTAGCACAATGCAATGGATTTTAAAACTTCTGTAGTGCGCTCTTCGTATGTTTAGAACGAAGCATATTGTTACGTGGTTCTTGGCCGCTATGGTTGTGATGCCAGCCAGCTCAACACAGGCATCTGCAGGGCAGGTTCCAACCCACAACCACAGCAGAAACACGAACAATTAAAATTTGCATAACAACTATAATAATACAAACACTACACAAAACGGAAACAATTGGGAGAGTAAACAAGGTGGGACATTCACTACTCGCCCTCCCTACCTGGGACACAGACATTCCTATTAAATTTTATTTTTAGTCCCCAAAATCCCACACACACTTACCATGGGAGAATTGTCCATAGGAGCTACAAAGAAAAAGTGAAACATGTCATAAGAATGTCAAGTTTAGTATTTGTCTGGACTAACCGGTATTTGTCTGTGCTATTAATTGTAATAGTTAGTTGCCTATTATTTTATTTTTTGTAATGATAAAATGCTGAAGTATAAAATGAAAACATTTACACTGTACAACAAAATGAAACTTTTGTTATGCCCTTTGATCGCCACTATATTTTTTGTGTGTGTTATGGTCCCCTAACTACAAAAACAATCGAAATTAAAATTTTATGGATACGTTTTTTTAAGTTATTTTCTTAAATTTGGAATTTTTCAAGAGGCTGCTGCACCGATTCTATAATATCTTGGGAGAGGATAGTCCAATTTAATTACAAAAAATATTGAAAAACTTGAAGTAAAATTACCTTTGAGCCGTTCTAACGTAATTTTTTTATATACTCAATATTTTCGGATTTATACAGACCGCAATGATGAAAAATATAATTTTTTATGCAAAATTAAAAATTTTTGATTTTTAAAAATTTATTAAAAATCGAAGATGGCAAAAACTTACCATTATTATTAACTGATCATAAGGCCACATATACTACAAAGAAAATAAGCTTTATTTCATGAAAATCGATGGATAAATATTGGTTTTATTCGTAATAAATTAAAGTCACCTAATTTTTGCAAGGCTTGCGAATATTTACACTATAAAACAAAATCAATTTTTTAATAACAATGTTCTAACAACTTATTCCGGTAGAGACCATCAAAAAATACATACATGTATCGGCGTTTTGAAAGTTTACATCTGGTCTTTATTTTTTAGGGAGTTAAATTTCTCCCCTACCCCTTTGCACATAGGTATACTGACTCGGTAAAGGCATAAGTGCAGGATGTATTCAAAACTTTTATGTAAAACACCACAAGGACAATTTTTGTTTAACAATCAAGCCGGCTATATTGCTTCTGGAGGGCAGTTGTTTAGGGGCCAAAAAGACTGATACCTCGAAGAGCTAGAGGGTTATACCGTTCTACAAAAATGTTAGCCGTTGTGTTTTACATAGAAGTGCTGAACACTGCTTATACGTTAAATGTATGGCCTACAAGATATACCATGCCGACACAGTATAACTATGTGCAAGACGGGGGAAATTTAGCTCCCCCTAAAATGAATCGTTGTTGTAAACTTTCAAAACGCCCCAAAATCTGACATTAAGAGGGAAGGATCCGAGGTGACATAAGTAGCGCCCAGAAGCCCAGAATCGGATGTCGGATTAATAAACCACCGGACAAAAAAATGAAGCCACAGTCAACGATTTTATTTTTTTAGAAACCTCATTAACGTATCTTTCATACTAGAGGGTGACTGGTGCAACTTTTTTTTCGAACTACCATATTATAGATTAAGGTTTTCATGTTCTTTGTCTTCTTAGAGTAATTTCAAAATTCTCAACACGGTCTGGATATTTACACTATCCTATATTAATGAAATTCAACATATATATTCTACTCTTACGTGTGTGTCATGGCGTAAGAATTGGTCCGATAGTTGATATTGTATAGCCGTCTAAACATAAACATCTCATATATTTTTGCGTAAAGTTTGGCATATTCGAGACTGAATAACTTTAGAGCGCGTCATCAGATATTAATAATTTGTATGACATTTGAAAAGGTTTCCTCTCCTCTTAGGAAATATTAATTGAAAAGCACAGAGCTTCCTGCTACTAGTCCCTCTAAAATGCCAAATTAACCTTTATACTTATATATCCTGAAAAATGGTATTTTATTTATTTTTTTAAGGAATTCAGACTACATTTGCAATAGAAATTATCGGGATATCATAAAGAAAAAACTATAATCTTTGGATCAGTTTACAATTAAAGATGTAAAGTGTAGAAAATTTGATATGGTGTAAAGTACAAAACATTGTTAGAATTTAAAATTATCAAATATGTACAAGAAAATACGCAAATTAAATCATTCGTTCATTCCTTGACAATTGTCGACTATTCATGATGATCAGGGCTCGGACTTTCATGCAATTAAAAATTGATTTTAAGCGCTTAACAAATGCACCAAAAAATTTAAAAGTATGCGCAATATATAAAAATATATAAAATATACCAAAAATTAAATAATATTAAAATATATATTTTTTAATTTTTTATTATTATTATAATTATTAGAGAAAAGAAAAATATAAAGCAAACATAATTTGGTCTATTATTTAATGCTACCGAACTTTAGTTGAGTTGACAGTCGACAACTGAAAATTAATGGCATCAGTTGCATCATTTTCAGCAACTTTCAACCCAACTGAGGCTCGGTTGTCATCCATAGTCGGCCTAATAATATTTAAAAAAAAATTAAGAAATATGCACTAAAAAAATTTTTATAACTCAAAGAATATGCATTCATTGCCCAAATATGCAAAAATATGCACTTACTATCAAAATATGCAAAAATATGCAACTACAAATCGATGCCAAAATACTTAAAATTTAATGATTCGCATAGATAATTAGTCAATACCTCTTTATCTATCGCCATAAAGAACATGCATTTGCATTATACTCCGAGTCCTGATGATGATGAACTAAAGAGTAAGAACGTCAGCAATAACAACAATAATAATAGTAATTAAAGTAAAAACAGTTTGAAATAAAATTAGGTCGTGCGTACACAGAAAAAAATAAGTTTCGTTTTTGATAACAAAAATCCCGGTATTCAATAATTTTTTTTTTCAAATTTCCTGTGATAAAGAATTCCCCTATATTGATAACAAAATTATTTCAAAATAAAAATATATATATAAATTAAAAAAATGTTGACATGGCTGGAATACGAACCCGGGCTTTCCGGACGTAAAGCATACACTCTCTAGCTGAGCCATATCCCATTTATTTTTTTATGGGATACAACTTGTTTTAAGTACTTATGTATAAAAAGAAAAGAAATAACCGGCATGGAAACGAAATACTTACAACGAAATATTTTATTATGTTAAAGATAAATGTTATTGAAATTCATATATATTTTTAATAACATGGTTTTATTGAATATAATTCTTGTCTATTTTTTTCTGTGTACTCATCATCATCATATTCAGTTTATCCACATCAACCACAATCAGCAAACTCACTCGTATCGTACACATTTCAACTGTCACAAATTCAAATATTGACTACGGGAAAAAGATTCGTTATAGTTGTCGTATATAATAAAAATCATACATGCAATTATGATTGAAAATGTATAATTAAATTAGTAAAGAACATTCTTTCAATAAGAGAACAAAAAGAATACATTCCCCTACAACAAGACATGCAAATGAAATTTAAATTATGAATTTAAGTACTCGTAGTATTTTGTAGCAATCAACAGACAACATGCTACATGTATGTATTGCCTTACTAATTCTTCTAATAATTAATGCATTAAATGTACTATTTGTTTCTTCATGAGTTGAAAGTTGTATTTAATTCATTTACAAACAAAAACAAAAAAAAATAATAAATAAATTGTAACGTTAAATAAAAAATATGACGTTTTTTTCTAAACTTTAATGGGGGAGTTTATGTCAAGAATATTTATTAGAATTTGTTTTTAATATTTTTGTAGCATTTTTAAAATGTTTTCGTTTTATTTTGTTAATTTATCAGTTAAACGAAATTTATATAGATTTTTTTTTAGATATTTTCCCAGTCATATTTCAATATCATTTTTCTTTGAATTAGTCTCTACGTAGTATGTATGTATGCGTGTACGTTTGTAAAAGTTTACACCTACTTGTGAGTTAGTTAGTGTATTGATAGGCAATAGCGTGAGAATCCTTAAGGATTTTAAAGGCATATGTTGCCTGATAAAAATGGATCTCCTACAGTTTAAGGTAATAAATTATCTGTCTTCACTTCATATCAACCTTTTTTTTATTTCTTAAATTTTCGGTCTGCCCACAAAATGTTTTACAGAAACATATGTTTTCTTTTATTTCATATTGTTTTATTTATGTACGAGTGTTAACAATAAAAAAGAAACAATTTAAAAACAATACAATAAAAGCCGAAAAAGAAAATTTAATTGGTTTTATAAAGAATTTAAAGTAAAATATACGAGTGCGTAAAGAATATACGAGTATTTTGTAAATAATTTATACACATTTTAGTTTTCAATATAAATGTAAATGATTTAAAGTTTTACGTACTTCTTTTGGGGGTAAATGATTTTAATATACTTGAAAAACATTGTAAGTGGAGAGTCCACTTCAATTGTACAATGTTTGGCACAACTACACTTGCCAAATAAACTATTATATAATAAAAAAGAATTGGTTTCAGTTTTACCAAAATAAATAAGTATTACACTAAAATTATTCAAGGGCTCTCATGCACCAATTCTATTTGGTTGGAGCCCATATATATATATATATATATATATATATATATATATATATATATTTATTCCTTTTACTCCTATGGGGAGCATAGGGCCGTAACAATTTGACTCCAATCTACTCTATTTATAGCACAAACTTTTAATTCATTTAGACTTAAATTTAATCTATTAGCTTCACTTTCAATTTGTCGTTTCCACGTATGTGAAGGACGTCCTCTTCGCCTACTGCCTTGCGGGTTCCATTCGATGGCCTGCCTTGCGATGTCGTCCGTAGGTTTCCTTAGCGTGTGGCCTATCCATCCCCATTTTCGTTTTCTTATTTTGAGATGTATTGGTTTCTGTTGCGTTACTGACCATAAACAATCGTTCGTAATAGCTCTGGGCCAGAATATACGAAAAAAATTTCGTAGGCATTTGTTTTGAAATACCTG
Source organism: Panzeria rudis (assembly GCA_956483635.1). Taxonomy (NCBI): domain Eukaryota; kingdom Metazoa; phylum Arthropoda; class Insecta; order Diptera; family Tachinidae; genus Panzeria; species Panzeria rudis. The sequence goes on from OY101450.1 coordinate 145,682,319, forward strand.
GATGGCTTGAATATCGCGTTGAGCAGCATTCCATGACTCGCATCCGTAGAGTAATGTTGATTTTACATTAGAGTTGTAAAGGCTCCATTTCGTCTTCTGTGATATGATTGTCGACTTCCATACAGGGTTCCAAAATCCGAATGCCTGCCGAGCTTTGTTAATGAGGCTACGTATGTCTTTTTGAGATCCGCCTGAGGTGTCGAGTAGGCTTCCCAAGTAACAAAACGATTCAACATCTTCGATTAGTTGATTTTGTATGCAGAATCGTTCAGCATTTTCCACATTTAAGCGCATTGAATTGGTTTTTTTAAATTTATCTTCAGGCCTACACAGCTCACCACTTCCTGCACTTGTGTCAGTTTTGATTGCATGTCTGCAAAGGTGTGGTTGGAGCCCATAGAGAAAGAATAAAAAACTTTATTGAAACTCAGCCAACGTACTGCTTTCGTTAAAGTTCTCTTAATGGAAATTTCACCAAACATATAATATAATTTCATTGATCGAATATAATAATTTCGCCAAACTAATGAAAATACTTCATTATTTGAAGAACATTTTTTCATTATATTAATTAATTTATTTTTATTATTTTAATGAAATTATGTTATTATTTTAATTAAATTATTTCATAGTTTTAATTAAAGAAAGAGTGGAACAATCAAAACCGCACGAAACTATTTTTCTTGTTGGCTTTTGGTTGGCTGACAACTTATGAAATAAATAAACGTGTGATTTTTATGAATGAATGTGACTTATTTCTTTCGTCGTTCATGAATGCAATGCATTTCTTCATCAAAATTATGATATACGTTTCATTGAAATTATGACATTCGAAAGCTTAAAATAATTTGTTTCCCATATTTTTATGTGTCCGTTAAAACATTTTGTCAAAATTTAAATGGATTTCCAAAAATATTTGTTTCAAATTTTAGTTTTTTGGTTGTCTACGTCTCTCGTGTTCGGCTGAGAGCAAGAGTGTCCCTCCTGCACGAGTGTCCCTCCGTACGATTACAGCAGCCCCATGGCTGCCCCCTGTGTACGGAGTATTTTAGTTTGTCGCCTTTGAATTTTTTCTACATTTGATGCCGAGGCAGTGCCCCATAACTTGATACCGTAGGACCATATTGGTTTTAGAATCGAGTTGTATAGAAGAAGTTTACAATCTAGGGTTAGAGCATAGTTCCTTCCAATGAGCCAATTCATTTGAACTGCTTTTAATTTCAATTTGGGTCACCTTTGCATTTATGTGGGACTTCCATGTTAGACGACGATCAAGATGAGCACCGAGATATTTTACTTCAGTGTGTTTCCATAAAATGAGAAAATATTTTTGTAATAAGTCCAATGAAATTTTCTAAAGACACTATTAAAGCTAATGAAGCAATTCCAATAAAATTTTTTCACAATATTCTTGAAATTCCACATATGCGGTTTATTTTTGAAGCGGACAACCAAAAAAAATTTTTGCTGAAATTCTTTGATATTTGGCACAACTATAGTCTATTAGGTATAAATATGTACGCAAAAAAATTTTTTTGTATGATGTTTATTTGTCGAGTTATGGGGTGCGAAAGTGTTGCCGTTTTTGAAAACAAAACAAAATTTTATTACAGTTTCGAACTAGAAAAATATAAAAAACAAACAAATTCAAGTATGTATGTATGTGATTCTTATAGAAAATCGTCTGATCTTTTAAAAAAAAATATTTTATTTAAAACGAAATTTTTTTCATGATCAAAACCGAAAATGACCAATTGAAATTAGAATTTTTCTAACTTCGATCCTTTGCATTTTTTTATTTTTATACCAAAATTGGTCTACTGTGTCCTTATTATACTGTAAAAGTTTGATGATGAGATCTCCTTAAGTTTAAAAGTTATGCAAATTTCTTTACCTAAATCCCACCTTTTGGTCATTGTTATAGAGAATCGGTATAAGATATCGTGTAAACTTACGTTTAATGTATTAGGTGTGCTTAGCACTTTTATGTAAAACTCCACAAGAAATAATTTTATGGAACATTTCAACCCTCTAGCTCTTCGCTGAATGTGTCTGGGTATGGGTGACCCTTTCTTAAAAAGGAGCGTAAGAACTCCCCTTCGACGGCGATATAGCGGGCTGAGATATTGTACAAAAAATGTCTCTTAAAATTTTATTATAAGTGTTTTAAGACAATAAATTTCTAAACTCAACGTGATACGCCGGAAATCAGTAAAAACTTAAAATGTGCTTGAGGGTTAGTTTCGTATTTATTCACAATTAGTTCAGTCAAAATGATTCTTTGTTTAATTTCATTTTGATTTAACTGCACTGGAATATTAAATAATCATTAAATATAGTTTATCCAAAAGGAAAAAGGTTTTCTGAAGTTTATTGTAAAATCATTTTGAATTAACATGAAAAGCCTATAAATCAAAATTCGATGATTTTAATATGAAATTTTTCTGTATGTACAAATTAGTTTTTTTTAAGCATCAGTAAAATTAAAACAAAACAAAACAAAACAAATATTTTATCACCTTTTTTAGAAAAAAGAGTTTATTTCTTTAATTTAAAAATGGATATAAACCATAAAATTTTATCATCATGCTTCGATTCGATATGCTCAAGAAAAAAAGATCAACCAACTCTTAAAAAAATATCCAGACAATCGTTTTAAAAAGAACAAGTTTTCAAGCCTTAAAAATACTTTTCTAATTTTATGGCATTTCTTTTTTAACAAATTTTAATATTTTGTTGTTTATTATTAGTAATTAAAACTTAACAAAGTAAAAGAAACATTTTTGTAAAAAATAAATAAAAAATGATCTAAACTCTAGCAACTTTTGATCACTTTGCTTGATCTTTTCAAGATCTTTTGTTTTAAATTTATGTTTTAATTTTATTTGCTCGTTAGTCAAATAACATAAAAATTTTTAAAAAAGAAAAACCATTTCAAATAATTTATGTCTGACACTAGCTGATAGACTTTTTCTATTTATTTGTCGTAATCATTAGATTAGAATTCAAGAGTCTCTGGCTGGCTGTACATGCACTCAAATAATTTCTAATTCCCAAATCCATACATACTTTTTGTCTAAGGAAAAACAGTCATCTATAAAATTTTAAAAAGAAATCAATCTTTTTGTACATTCTTTGGAAACTGTTAGAGTTCTACTTTGATATACAATGTTTTTAGAATTAAGTGACAAACTAATAAAATACATACATTTCCTGTCCCTCTTCAAATTTTGGAGAAAATTAAAAAATTCCATTAGCAAATGCAGACACAGACAGACAGATAGACAACAGACAACAACAACTTTAAAATAATTTTTCCAAAAAACACTAATTTACATTTCGGAAAAACTCCACCTGTTTAAATACATATAAAATATTTATTTATTTAGTTATTTTCTCTTTTTGTATGCGGCTGAGTATCTGTGAGTACTTATGCCTGCATGTATGCGTATGAGTGCTGATATGGATTTGTAGTTAAAAGCAGATACTTGTGTTAAAAAAACGTCTTTTGTCACAAAGTGAACTTTAAGTCTTTATTATAGTGTTAATAAAAAAAGGTGTTATTTTTAGAGCTTTTGTTTTTTTGTTTAGTAAATAGGTCGTAAAGTTTAGGGTGGCGGGGGAAGACAGCCAAGAGGCGGTAAATATAAAATATTATATGATTTATCTGCTTTGGACATTAAAATCTTTCAAAATAAACAGATTTGTTTTGTTAGTTTTTTAACCTTAAAATCACCATCACATCACACTCGCTCGTATGTTTCAAGAATAGTGAATGAGTGGTTGGTTGCTTGCTTGCTGTTGACTGACTGTTTGTTTGCATTTGTGTGTGTGTGTGTTTTTTTTTTGTTTGTTATTTTTGTCGTTGTTGTTTGTCAGTGAACCTTTGTGCCGCTTTTAAATTAGGAAAACATAAGTCTCACTAATGCCATACTTATTTGTTAAGATATTTTCTTATTGAAATATAAAATGAAAAAAAGAAACTAAAATAAATTTTTGAGGATTCTCTTATTTTCTTCTTGCTTTTCCTATATTTTTTTCAAGTGGAGAATCCTGACTTATTTTTCCATTCATTCAAGAGGTCGTATAATATAAATGTCAATAAAAATGGTACAATGGCATGCCATTTTATATTAAAATAGTTTTGTGTCAACGCCAGCTCTTCTTTTTTTCTGCTTTTTTGCTGATGCCAAACAAGAGATTGTGTTTAATATGTGAAATATAAAAGAAATTAAATCATGTTTCTTGTATGGCATCCCAACCAAAATCAAATCAAAATTGAGCTTCCTTCGTTGTTCTTCAAAAAAGAAAAGTACAAAACAATTTTCAAAAATTAAAATCAAAATCACTTTTCATTCCTTGAATGCGAGGATTGTCCTTTAAGGCAAAAAGGTATTTCATTTTTTAGAACAAAAATTGTGTGTTAAAGTCATGGGTTCTGTAGCACAACTAAGCGATTCGTCTAGAGAAATTTTATAGAAATCATAGAAAAAATTCAAAAAGGAGTTCAGAGTTCATCATACCGATTGCAATATAAACACTTTGGTGTTAATAAATAATCAGAGTAATTTTTTAACATTAAAAAGTTCTGATTTTAATAAGAACAGAAAAATTGTTATACATATATTTTTATAAAAAAAAATAAAGGAATCAATACACAGAACAATTCGTACACAGAAAAATTTCGTATTAAAATCGTAGAAAACAAAGTTAATTTAAAAATTTTCGGTAGTGCTTTTGCTTCATACGTATTTCATGTTAATTCGTCACGATTTCACAATAATCTTCAAAGAACATTTTTCCTTTTGAAATACAGCAGTACAGTTAAATCAATATAAAGTTGATAAGAGACATAATACTAAGAGCTATGTTGAATAAAAAATTATTTCAAGTTGAAACAACTTGAATTTGATACAGAAATAACACGAAGAACCATTTTGAATCAAAGTTATTTCAAGTTGAAACAACGTGAATTTGATATTGAAACAACACGAAGAATCATGTTGAATCAAAGTTAATTCAAGTTGGAATAACATGACTTTTTCTAATACACCTCGCTATTCGCACAGGCATCAGAAAAATTTGTATTGCTTTAGGTATACACTAAATAAATACCATCATAAGTAATATTAATTTCATTTTAATTCAACATGATATAATTGATGATTTAACAGAAAATTCATTTGAAATTAAATGTAACGTTGATAACAATGTTATGTTAACAATAAAAATAATTAAATCAAAAAGATTCAAGGTAAAATTAAAAATGATTCTTTTAAAATTAATATGAAAAATTGTTAACTTTAAATCTACACCAGCAAATTTTCGGCAGTAATGTCAAGTTTTCGGTTATTTGTCCTCTATTTATATTTACACAACACGAACATTAAAATAAACAACAACAAGTCACACAACTGAGCACAACAGTGCATTGAAGCTATGAACAAAGCAAATAAACACCATCACACTAAAACACCAAGATATATCTCATAAATTGAATATGAGCTTCGAAATTGCGGCATGTTGATTTTACATTGGTATTTTTTCCATGTGAGAAAATATCAGTAACTAGTTCTGACCTTGCTCAGTAATAATGCAAAAAATGGCGTTCTAAAAAATAACAATGCAACAGTGATGCCAACTTTTTTGGGGCAAAAAGCTCAATAAAATTTAAAAAAGGCACTGAAAAACATAATTTTTAGATAAAAGAAAAATAAGAAAATATCTAAAAATTTAATGTTTTGAGACATCAAAAAGCGCTACAAATGGTGTCAACATCACTACGTTGGCATTGCTGCAATGCAATTTCATCCATTTGCATATTTAGCACTAAGTAATAAGTCTTATTCAGTTGATGTAAAGATTAGGATAAGTATGCAAGGTATTACCACAAACGTGGGGAAAGAAGCTAAATTTGCTATACGTTGCATCCAACCAACAGAGTATAGAAAGAGCTATGCCAAGACTATTTCCGCAGGTATTAAGGACAAGTCAATAACATTAGCTAGCCGATCAAGACCCGAAGTATTTATCTTTTTGGATTACAGTACGTATTTGCTATGACAAGCACACATTAGCTAGCCAATCAAAAAAATCACTTATCATAGTTATTCGATGAAGAGCATTTATCTTGTCGGATTATAATATTTGCCGATAAAGAGCCGAAGAATTTATCTTGTCGGATTGTAGTAGTTTCTTGTCGTAGTTACACATTCAAGGGCCGAAAAATTTTTCTTGTCGGGTCGTAGTATTAACTCGTTGTAGTTAAACGATCAATATTTAAAGAATTTATGTATAGCGATATACACAGAAAAAAGTAAAAACAAGATTCAATTAAGAAAAACGAATATTCACTTGAAAAACTAATTAGTTTTCAACCAATCACGAAAATGGTAGTATTAACTCAACATAATTAATTGAAAATATTTTTAGATTTTTTCAATTAAAAACATATTTATGTCAATTAAAAAATTAATTGAAATATAAAAAATAATTAATTAATTGTCACAATGTCGATTGCTCAGAAAAATTATACAATTCTCACACAAATTTATTTTATTTATACACAATTGACATGTAGAAGTTTTTTCTATTTTATGGTAGCTTGAATTAAAACTTAATTGAAAGCATTGTTTTAAAAGAAAATAAAACCAATTTAAATAAACGTTGATTCAATTAAAATATTAGGTGAACATAAAAATTGTTCTGAGTAAACAGATAATTGAAAACATTTTGGGAAATAATTGTTTGTGTGCCTCTACCTGACACCAGGGTGGCTTGCAACACCGCTTTACCAAAAACGCGCAACAGCAGGGTTGTAAATAAATTAATCTTTCAATCTCACTCCCACTTCACTACCTGTTCGACGTTTTTATCTTACCTTATCGAAGTATTTTATTTGCTTGGCGAAGTTAGACAGACGATCGAGAGCTGAAGTATTTAACAATTGAAAAGACAAGAATAATTTTGGCTGCACGGAAGGTTCAACTTACATCATGATGCCTCGATGCCAATCACGATCTATCTAATCTTTAGAATTGTTGTTCTCTTGCCTATTTAGATTCGGTTAAGAACAGATGACTCCATTTTATTTTAGTCACCATAATTTCCTTGTCTTCACGAATTTGATAAAAATGATTTTTTTGTTAATAATCTCAATAATTATTTCTCATAACTCCAATAATATATTGTCAGGAGAGATAAATATTTCGTGATTCAGTGATATAACTATTAGAGTTATTTTAGCCAATATTTTTAACCAAAATTAGTTATTAAAGATTAAATACCTACTATGATATTGGTTTTACACTCAGTTTGTCATAGTAAAACTTACCATGCATTCACCTAAATTTTATCTCAAAATGTGTAATTTTGCCGTCAACAAAAATTCCCAGACAAACCTCGTCGTTGTCATGTGTTTAATATGTTCCACATAAAATTACAATATAAGACCCCATACACATTTAATTCCCTGCACATTTAAAAACACATCCAAAATATCCTCACCCAGATTTTTTTTTGTGTGCAACCTCCAACTCCACAGCATCTCTAACCAAATCAACACTCCCCAACAAACCTCCCTTCTTACACTTCCTCCTCTTCAGTTAGCACTTTGACAATACTTTTATTATTATTTTTTTTCCAAAATGCCAATGTTTAAAATAAAAACCAAATAAATAAAAAATTCTTTACGTTTTGGTAAACGAAATAAGAAATGAATGTTTTATTTATGGAACAAAAGAAATGTAAATTTTGTTGTATGAGTTTGTAATTTTCTAGAGTGTTGAGCGGAGACATGGGATGCACGTACATACGAGTGAGCACATGTACAAATGTATCTAAGAGTGTGGAGGGAGGGCTTAAATGTTGAGTACTAGCACTTTTCATAAGGATGTGAAGTGATGTGATTGAAATGGTCGCATGAGAAACTCATAAAATTTTGATGTAATTCGACTTGGTTGATGCTGATGAGATGTCATTGTAGTTGTTGCTGTATTTTCAAAAATTTTTAAATAAATTTTTGTAATACTTATGAGTGGTGCTACAAATACAACAAGGTCCTCTTACTTCATTCACTACACTTGAAAAAATATAACACTGTAAAAAATGTGTGCATTTAAATTAGAGGCTATTGTGTTTTTTATTTTACTTCAAAATTTCAAAAAACAAAGAAACAACCCTAAAAAAGTATGACATTATTTAATATCAACATCATCATCATCATCATAATGGTCGTCATGATAATCATCGTCATACGGCTGCTGCCTCCTTTATATTCAAAACTTTTGAATAAAATTTTAAACAGCTTTCCTACATATCATTTATTCCAGTGGGTAGAGTAATGTGTATGCGTGTGATTAATTCATTCTCTCATTCATTCATTACGTACATATTTCAAACGAAAAGTGAAATATTTTAATGCTTGTGTGTAAGTAAAATTCTCATAGTATTTTTTTCTAAAGTATGTTAAGAGTTAAATTATCAAGAATCAGACCCATCAGCCAACTGAGTTTTCATTTCTATACATCAAGTCAGTTACAGAATATTGTGTGTAATAAATGAAGAACACAAGTTCATGTGTGTAACAAACTATTTTATCCATCCATCCATCCATCTTTACATTTAACCAGTCTTCCACTTTATAATATTAATAATAATTTACTAATCATTTTGCCCATTCAGATAATAATTGTAGCCGTAATCGTGTAAGAAAACACTCATACGTTCGTTGGTTTGTTTGTTTATTTGTTTGCTTGTGTGAGTAATAAAGAATAATTTTTATCAAAAAAAAAAAAAAAGAACATGAACAATTCAAGTAAATAAAATATAAAAAGTAATTATTATTAAATTGCTCATGACCAATTAAGATGATGTTTGTTGTTTGTAAGTAAGTAGAACGTTTATATGTCTGTTTGTGTGTCTCTTTATCTGCCGGTCTCGGTAAACCGTCTTTCCAAAGTCTACAACTATCACACTGCCAGACAATGTTGTACAAGTATGTCACAATGTTTGTACTCGTATCTGTAGGATTGTCTTTAATAAAATTGTGTACAATTATATGGAGGTACTTCATACAAAAACATACAGCAGCAGCAGTAGCAATCAAAAACAGCAACAACAAAAAATACGCACAAAAGCACAATTTTCTTAATACATGTACGAGTACATACACGCAGTGTCAAAAAATATGCAATACATCATTAATCAATAGACGGGTGTTAGACATTCGGATACAATAATCTCTTTTTTATTCAAAAGATACATTTTATTAGTCTGTAAACAGCAGCAGCAGCAACACGCACTTTTATGTACTCCATGTATGAGTCTGTGTATCTGTGTGTACTCACTAATAAATGATTGTAATTGTAGCATAATTACAGGGTTTATATTTTATTGGAAACAATCGTGAGATCTTTTCTGTTACAAAATAAACTGTTTGCCTTTTTCTGGGTTCATTTTTGGTACCTACCAAATATGAAGGCAGGAAAAATGAAAATATCATTTAATATGAGAAATTTGTTTTAATATTCTACAATCTATAGGGGTTAGGAAAAGTTTTTTCTAACTAAAAAATTTTCGAGAATAATTGAGGTGCCGAAAATGACTGATTGATTATCTTAAAAATAGACATTTATATTACTTTAAAATAGCACTTGTTTAAAATTTAATCTTTGAAATTAAAAAAACGAAAATAATAATAGAAGTTTCTTAGCGGCAAGTCGTTGTTTCTCAGTAAATGTAATAATAAGCATGAAGATAAAAAGATATCATGAAAGACTTATTAAATTCCTTAATACGAGAAGAATAAAATATATGCAAACTGTACACACAGAAAAATTTCATGATGGAATCGTCGAAGAAAAGGCTAATTTAACATTTTTCGGTAGTGATTTTGCTACTTAGGTATTTGATTTTAATTCAACAAAGAAAAGAAAATGTTTCCTATTGAAAGAACTATATTTCATATTGCTTTAATATTCCAATACAGTTAATGCAAAATTATGTTGATACTGATATAATACAAAGAATCATGTTGAATCAAAATTATTGCAAGTCGAAACAACGTGAAGTTGATACTGATTTAACTCCAAGAATCATGTTGATTCAAATTTATTTAAAATTGAAACAACGTGAATTTAATTTAGCCATTTTATTAATTATTTTACTAGCGTTATGTGTATTAGATAGACATCAGAAAATTTTGTGTTGCACAGAAAAAAATATCATCAATCTGTAACTAACAATTTCAGTTGTTAACATATAATTTAAATTCAAACATACATTTTGTTAATATAACAAATTGAGTTGTTGATACGACAAGCACAGAAATTTTTTTCAACAAACTGAACTAACCAAATTTTTTGCTATGTATTGTGAAAAAATGAACAATCATTATTGTTGATACAACAAATGAATGCACACAGGCAAATGAAACAAAGCAAATCAAGAAATTTTTTTCAACAAACTGAACTAACCAAATTTTTTGTTATGTATTGTGAAACAAATTAACAATCACCATTGTTGGTATAACAAATGAATCCACACACGTAGATGAAACAAAGCAAATCACGTTTTGTGTGTATTCGTTATTTCCGTATTTAATAACGATTTGCTCTGTAGCTGAGAGGTAAGAACGTTAGTCTATTAGTCCAGAGGTTGACGGTTCGATTCCGCCCAAAGACATTTAGTGTTTTTCGCAGGCAAGGAAAAAGTCGTTTCGAGGATTGCGATTGTATAAAATATATTGTTAATACAACAATTGTCCGGAAAATCAACAATTCACATTGTTGATATAACAATAATCTTAATTGAAATAAATTTGAAATCAACAAAAAAAAAATTTTTTTTTAATTTTTCTGATTTTCCTTTAACTTACAATTGCGTAATTGTATTTATAAAAATCGTTTTAGGTTCAAAATCAATTAATTATTTAATTGATATAAAAAAAATTAATTGTATTAAAAAATTTTTTTTCTGTGTGTACACAGAAAAAATTATGATGGGGTTTTTTTTAAACAAACATGTTTTTGAAACTGATTGTAAATTTGTATTATGTCTCTATTTTGTTGGCTATATAATTTAGTTTGACTTATTATTTCGTTTCATTTTTGCTATCGCCAATGGTGGCAACCTGATAAAATTATGAAGTTGTTTGATTTGTTTTTTAAATTTCTTGTGTAAATTTTTTATTGAAAAAATTTTTTAATTGAAAATATAAAATTTTTCCAAAACAATTATTACAAATTTTTGCATTTGAATTTACAAATTTCTTTTTGTAGGACCTAACTTGAACAAATTTACGTTTTATTCAGGGAATTTTGGTGTTTGAAGTAAAAAATTAATTGTTTCTCTGTAGTTAGCTGCATCAACCAAGATTTGAACTCGGGCTCAAGCAAGTAATGGAAGCAAGGGATGATACTTCGTAGTCAACGCGCTTACCACTGCAGCCATCCGAAAATATAGTTACTAGGGTATTCATTCGGTTAACCGTTAATCGCTTAACCGGTTAATTACTACCCGATTAACTGATCGGTTAATTTAAAATTGGCTATTTTCGATTAACGGTTAAGCCGGTTAATTTCAGTCGATTAACCGATTAAATTTTTTTAAAAATAAAACACAAAAAATACTTTTCTTATAAACAGTTAATCTGAAACGAGTTAATTTCAAACTTCCTTATTGTCTCACCAACATTTAATGGAACGTTCAAAAAAAAAATTATACTCAAAAAAGATAATTTTTCGTATACACAAAAGATTATAAATAAAACAAATGATTTTTGGTAATATTCTGCTTGATGAAGATTGGGTCCAAACTTTAACCAAAGCTAAAAAAATATCGAATTTCATACGGTCGATATTTTCTGACAAAAACATCGATATATAGATATATTGCAATTAAAAATATCGATGATATATATCGATATATTTTTGAAAAAATATCGATATATCGATATTTTTGGCCATCTCTAGTATGTGTGTATGTAGTTGAGAAAAAAATACAATACATTACATCCTCTACTACTACCAATAAAATTTTCTAGGACAGAAATTGATTTTAAAAATCAGTTAAAGGGTCTTTTCTTTATCACTTCGACGTTAAGCCAGCTTGACTACCTTCTGTAATATAATTAATGTCTTTGCGTCATTTGCTTTCATATTGACAACTTTTTAATCCTCGTACGAGTATGCCTTCAAATATTTCATATACAATTGTACTCATTCATACATCTTGTACATTTGTTCGTATTTGACAATTTTTAATCACTTAATGCCGCACAAACAATAAATTTCCCTACAAATCTTTTCCAAATCCCAACGATAATCTCCCCATTTCTTCTGCTATTCTGTTCCCTCTTTATGATAAATGACTTTAAAAATATATTATGACATTTTTGAAACAAACATCTATATTTAATTCTGTTTTCCTCTTTATTTTTTCGTTTTTCAGACACTGAGTGTATGAAAGGAAAAAAAATCTTATATTTTATTTAATATCTGCTCTGTGTTGCATTTTAAGTGAGTGAGTGCTCTATCCATCCACAGTGATGCAGACATACCAACGTTCTACATTTAACAAGATCACATCATGTTTTTTTTTTGTATTTCATTTTTTTATTATCTCATAATAAATTAAGCGAAATTCATTCTTACAACTATAAGACAAAAAAGAACATAATAATAATAAATACAACTAAAAGGAAAAAAACTACCCGCTCTTTAGGAAATTTAAATATGGGAGAAAAAGTTGTACTTTTTTTGTTGTGGTACTGCTCGTATTCAAAAATGAAAACTTTAAAGGGTATTTTTTAAAAGGGAAAATTCTACCCTGCCTAAGTGAGATTGCAGAAACAATTAGTTTGGAATCAACTTTTCTCTTTAAAAATTAACTTCAAGCAATGATTCGATCGTTCCAAATTGTAGACGTTGAAATGAATATGAAATAGAATTCTCGTATTCTTTCTCCGTTAAATACTTGATATCAAGTAAAAAGTGCAAAAGGCAAATGAATACTGATGACCTCGGACTTTCATGCAAATGCATGTTTTTTGTGGTGATAGATAAAGAGGTATTGACTAATTATCTATACGAATCATCAAATTTTAAGTAGTTTGGCATTGATTGTTAGTTGCATATTTTAGCATATTTCGGTGGTAATGGCATTTTTTTGCATATTTTGGCAATAAATGCATATTTTTGGAGTTATCAAATTTTTTTTAATGCATATTTCCTAATTTTTGAAAAAAAAATATTAATATGTCAATTATGGATGTCAACCGAGCATCAGTTGGGTTGCCAGTTGATGAAAATGATACTACTGACAGCATCTGGCAACTGAGAGCTGACAATTTCAGTTGCTATTTAGTACCTTTCTGGCAACCATTAATTTTTAGTTGCCGATTGGTAACGCCACTAAACTTCGGTTGCATTAAATAATAGACCCAATTATATTTGTTTTATGTTTTTTCTCTAAATAATAAAAAATTTTTAAATATATATTTTCATATTATTTTAGTGTTGGTACAATGTTCGTAGGTAAATGCATATTTTCGCGCATATTTTTCATTTTTAGGTACATTTGTTAAGCGCTTAAAATAAATTTCTAGTGGCATGAAAGTCCGAGCCCTGCTGATGAGGCAGAAAATAGCAGGTCATTCCGTTCTGCTGGCGTAGTCAAAAATTCAAGATAAACACAAACCTTTGAACAAACGCTTCTTAAATTATGTGGGTTTGGTCAGAGGTTTGTGTATAACCAAAACTATTGAACGAATATCGTTAAGCTTATTTTCAACTTAAACCCTAGCGTTAAAAAAATCACCCTATACTCCCAGAAAAGGGCCAGCGACTATGTAGTAGAGCACAGTTTTGAGTAAATACAACGAATTGAATTAAATATTTTTTCTTCGTACGTGAAGTAATAAAGTTAAGAGTAAATATAATTATTTGACAAAAGAAAAGCACAACTATAACAGCAGCAACAACAACAACATTAAGAAACTGTCATATTTGAATTAAAAACAAACAAACAAACCAGAAACAACAAAAACTACAATGTAATAATAAAACTTAAACTATTATAAGGAAATGCGTGGGTTCTATATTTTCAGATACAATATACAATTTAAAAAAATATATTTTTATTTTTTATATTCTTGGTCGGAAAATGAACTTTAGGTATCGCTTCATTTTGCAGTTGTCATATTTTTATTAAACACAAGTATGTACAAAAGTCAGCTAAACAAAAAAATAATAATAAGACCAGCGAGGAATAAACTTAAAGTCCAAGAACATAAAAACAAGGAATAGGTAAATAAATATGAATTGTACTCATATGGTTTTAATTAAACTTCATGTTAAACTTTGCTTGCATTCAACCAAAATACAAGCAAATATCCCAGCAAAAAAAGAGCTTCAAAGGAAGTCAATAAGATCCTGAACTTGTGATACGGAAGTGGTGCAAATCTAAATCATTTCTAATGACTTTTACATAGTGTTGTCATTGCAAGCAGTTCCCTTTTTGATGCCTATTCATTGGATCCGAAGTCATGTTAATAATGTTAAGAAAATTTGATTTTTTCTATGTTCTTTTTAGTAAGTGCAAAGGAAATAGTCTTTCATTATTTCTAGAGAGTTGTTTTTATAAATAAAATTCTGATAGTTCATAATATTTATTTCATTTGCTAAAAAAATCAAGAAACGTCGCAAGTATTTGAGAAATTTTCAAATGATCCTTAATTTTGTATAAGCCAAATAACTTTATTTAATTATCTGGATATTATTCATAGCCACTTTCTGAAAAGTCGAATACACACTTATTGATACTTTGGAAGTAGAGAAAAAGTAGTTCCCCAAAAACGACTTCCAATTTTTTTCACTGGGATGCATTAAAAATATATCTGTAACACTCCTATGAACATACTCGTACACACATACATACATATGCATGTATGTAAGCGCATATCTTTATGTATATATATAATTGCCACTACAGTTAGTAAGTGATACGCTAAATTACACACAAACTTACAATGTACGTATCCCGTGGCAGTAGTTCAAGAATTACTCGGAACAACTTCTTCTAGACAATCAAAAGACAATAGTCATCATAATGTGTTGTTATTACTATTGTTTGTTCTTATTGTCGTTTTTTGTTTGAAACCCTAATTTATATAATACGACTATTTTAGTTGCTGCATTTTATATTTGTCGTTTTAGAATGTTGAAATCCATTTTAAAATTGTATTTATTCGCACAAATATACGACCGTTAGAAGAAGACATACTCCAAGAAATTAAACTCCTTTATGTCATTTTCAGTTGGGGGAACTTCAAATTAAATCAAGTACTTTTGAGCAGGCGATGCCAACCTTTTTATAAGGAGGTCATGACCGTTTCACGGATTTTCACAATTCTTTTCCAAAGTCATAAAGAAGTTCAAGTGGTTCTACCAAACTTGGTAAGAATTGGTCCATGATTAGTGCTAGCTTCCACACAACATTAGTTTAAAAAAATTTAACATACATACATACATACATATATCCATAGAGATAATTAAAGGAAATATTTTGACTATATACACTCTAAAATATTACTTCAAATTTGCGATCATATATTGTCTAAATTTGTGTTGAAAATGTCTCCTTGTCTAAGATTACATCGGTTTTGTAGTTATTTTATTAAAGAAAAAACCTTTCATATTAAACATACACTCTAAAACACTTTTGTTGAAAATTATGTCGATAATAGTCGGCAACACTTTACAGATTATTATCGACTTAAAATTACACACGCATTATTTTTCAACAAAATGTTTTTACTAAAAAAGCGATTGGCTGCGTGCAGGTTTGAACCGCGACCTCCTGACTGATAGTCTGACGTATCTACCATTCAGCCGTAGCCGTATTATACTTTATGTTAAATTTTTTCCAGAAAAAAATACCAATGTAAAGCCAACATGTCGCAATGTTGATTGGAAGTCATATTAAATTTCTGGAAAATCACAGACTTTATTTAAAATTACCTATTGGGGCATTATTTGTGCAGCGGACAGGCCAAAAATTTTCTGTCACTGATTTTTATAGTATATTGGTATATCTGTGCCCACAAGGAATAACAGCTAAAGTCAAGTTAGGAGAAAATTAAGTTATTACTACTATTGTATTCACATGGACCTGCACACAAAATTTTATCATTTTATCTCAAAAAATTAATATTTTATACTTAAAAATCTAAACAACCAAAGTCGATGGAATAACAGCCTATTTAAATTTTATTCAAAAAAAATTTTTTAAATAGTCTCTTAAGTAGAACTAGGATTTCATTCCAAACCGTGCCGTGATTGTATACATACGTGAAAGTTCTGCTTAACTCGAGTTTAGCCATTATTTCGTTTGAGAAATTGATATTTTTTAATTAGTTTTGGTCGCTAAAGTCGAGTTTAGCTATTATTGAGTTATTTTTGAAGTCAAAGCCAATTCATTAAGTTTGGAATAATAGCGAAAGTAAAGATAGGATCTAGAAATTTAAAAACAAAGAAAATGAAAAAAACAAACTGTTTGTTTTGTTTGTTTATCTTAAGTTAACTGTTTTTTTTTTGTTATAAATTAAATTACAATTTAAAATATTATAAAATTGCTAACATTGAGCATGCAAAGGTTAACTTAATACAAATTCCCTAATATCAGCCAACGATTTCAAATTTAAAAATGCTATCCTGAAAACCTGGCGATATCGAGTTTAGCTGTTATTCCTTGTGGGCACAGATATTATACATGTATATCATCGGTACGGAAAAAAAGTTTTTTTTAGCCTCCTTAACGATATATAGGACTTTTAAAATTGGACTAAAGGGCAGGTACGCGCTATTTCAAGTTTTATTATGTAGTTTCAACAAGTTAGAAAAAAATAAATCAACTTACCAAGTCTATAGTTCAGTAAATAAATCAGCTTTTTAAATATATTTTTGGATTTTAGAAAAAAAAATGCACAAACTTCCCCCTCTTTAGCTTTTTATAAATTTTTACCATAAATAGTTTATAGTGTACAGATGATTCGTTCCAAGTTTTATAATGTGCACAAAAGTCGTGCAGGAGCTATCGAATGCAGTAATCCATGCACTCGATACAGGACGAAAATAGTCACTTTTTCCTTTCATCCTTATTAATGTTCAACAAGTTTTAATAAAAAGACATAGCAATCAATCTAAAAGGTCCTGATAATTTTATTAAGGCTGGTAGAAAAATTATCCAAAAGTTGTAAAAATTCTCTTACAAAACGACCTCACATTTTACTATATAATGCAACCACATATTATTTATTTATTATACATAAAAACTTTCCGATACTGAAATTAAAAAAAACAGTCGTAAAATACTAAACAAAATCCCGTTAATATATGTATTTATTAATCTATCTTCCTTTTTAATCTTATGCCTTTCCTACAACAACACCAATGCAAAGAATATAATAACCCAGTTGGCCAGATTGCCTTGCACGACATTGGCATCTACGATTCTTGCACGATCTGTCCTCTGTCGATTGGTTTCCTACTCGATATTGTAAAGGAAGTCGTCGTTCACGACAATCTGAGCGACAAATTCCTGCAAGTTGTGCTCAATCCATTTTTTTGAGGACAATATGAGCGACAATGTCTTACATCTTGTCCCCATTAATATTGTGGAGAACAAGATGAGTGACAATGTCTTAATTTTTGTCCTCAATCCAACTTCGTTGAGGACAATATGGGCGACAATGTCTTACATTTTGTCTTCAATCAAGCAAATTAATATGTTGGCCTTTTGTTGCCTATGTTTTAAGTGGTGTAGCGGCAGGGTGGTAAGCGCGATAAAGCTAAGCTCGATAAACATACAGACTCAGTTCGAATCTCAGCTACTTCAGTCAATAATTTAAATGAAACGGAGAAACAGATAAGCAAAAATATTCAATAATTAAGTAGGTGACATTGTCGCTATGTAATCGTTAACGACAAGGTAAACGACATTGTAGCCTATGTAATCATTGACGACATAGTAGGCGACTTTTTTGTTTATATTCTCATTGACGGCAACATAGGCGACAATGTCGCCCACGGAATTATCTTGTGTTATGTGAACGACAATCTGAGCGACATTGTCGCTCATTAAATCGTGCACGATTTTCGCGACACTTGTTCGAAAAGTTCATCGATCATTTCTTCCGGCTGTTCGACATTTGTCGTCGAGGATTTAACATTGTCGTGCACCCGTCATTGATGATGTCCTAAAGACGTGGCCAACTGGGAAATGTTGTACTGTAAATGTTATAACCTTTAAAACAGAAACATTTACACACACAAACATGTCTTGTTTGTTTTCTTAACTTTAAGCTAATGCATGGATGTGTACTATGTAGATTGAATTAGCAGCGACTCCAAACGCTTATAGCGTCTAAAACAGTGAACCGATTTTAACAAAATATAGATTGTGCACATCTGTCAATAAATACCATTGAAATGGTATAAGATTTTTCAAAAACGGTTCTATAATGTGAGCGTAAAATGAATAACAGAAATCTGTCTTGCCCACTATTTATATATTTAAATTAGGGATGTAACGAATACCGATACCGATACCGATATATCGGCGATACTTCAGATTTTCCGATACATCGGTATCGGCGATATTTTACTGTCGATACGACGATACTTTTAAAATTTTTTTCAGAGTTTTTTTAACAAATAATTTATTTTTGTTCAATTTTACCATGAATTAAATTCACTTCGTTATTTTTTAAATCTTATTAACATCAATTTTAAAAACTAATAATATTTTATGCTGTTATTTTGTACAAAAAATATTTATTTGTTGTTAATTTTACCATGAATTCAAATTCAAGTCGTTGTTTTTTAAATCTTATTGCAGCAAAAAAAGACACTCCAAAGAAGTCATGAAAATGTAGAATTCGCGATCCGGAAGTATTTGGATAATTTCTAATTACTTCTACATATCCTTGCCATTGCAAGAAGTTCTGTTTTTCGATTACCAATCACCGAATCAGAAGCGATGCTAGGACAAATTTCTTTTTCGGTGTTCTATAATGATTTTTCCTCAAGGAAAAAGGATAAAAATGACCAATTTTCACAATTTTTTTTATGCGAATTTAAATTTTAAACTTTATTTTCATGTAAATTTAGGTGAATAAATATAAACTTAGAAGACTTTTAATAATGAAGCTATTAAGTTATTTAGAAGAATATTAGTTGATAAATGTCCTTTAAAAAATCGATTTTTTAAAAAGCATGGCGAGTATTTTTTAAAATTATAAAGGAATTAAAATTTTTTCTTGCTTTTCTACTAAGTATCTGCATATTTTTAATATAGATTTTTTGGAAGCGAAGAAAATGTAGCTCCTTAAAAATTACTTCCAACTTTTTATACTAGGTTAAAATCAATTTTAAATATTCTCTCTTACAATGTAATTTTGTATAATAAAAAAATTGCACTTGAGTTTGGTTGATCTAAATATGTTGATCGAATATTGAACTCAATTTCAATATTCGTATCGGTATCGGAATCGGTATCGGCGATATTTATTTTTAAATATCGGTATCGGTATCGGATCGGCAAAACGGCGTATCGTTACATCCCTAATTTAAATTGTATTTAAATTGTTCTGTATACGAAACACTTTTTTGTGTCATATTAAATATGTAAAAAAATGTTAAGTCTTTCTTTTCTTTATATTTCAGGACTTCTTTAATGAATTTATATTTTTTCTTTTTATAAAAACTTGTTCATTACAATGTACTGGAATTGTTACGCATTTGACATTTTATACTGAAAACTTTCTCAGAACTGTTAAAATCAGGGAAAACGCCTCTATGTAAAGTTCTTGAAATAAAGTTTAAAAAAAAATTTAATAATTTAAAGTGCGTTAAGAGCGCAACAGGTTTTTTTTACGAAAGAGTGTTTGACTCTGTCTACATTGTACATAAATAAGTTTAAATTAAATAATAAGAGTTCCTGCAAGTAATTGCATGTCAATTTATTAGTGCGTGCGTGGGTTTTACTTTTAATTCCCAGCTTGTGCTTTTTATTCTATAATAATACAAAAATAAATTTAATTGATGTGTAATTTCTCGTTTAAAACAAATAATAAAAAAAAAACTTATGCTTTAAATGCACAAAACGAAAGCAGCTTTAATGAAACTCTATTCGATGAAGTAGAAATAGTTTAAAATATAAAAAGAAAACTTCTTATAAATCCTCTAAGCCTAAAGGCATTTCTAATTGTTATTCATGTGAGAAATATAAAAAATAACCAGGTAGAGACTTCAGAAAAACAATAAGATTATGATGATAAAGCGATAAATGACTGAGAACTAACCCTTGTTGAATACCTTAAAATTAATTTGAAAAACATGGGCCTTAAGTTTCCCCTAACTGTGTGAAAAGTAAAAGAATTTAATATTGAAACATGTTAACTTACGTGGTTCTTATTGTTCTTCTGCTGCTTCGTCTTCTTCTTCTTAAGTTCCTTATAGAAGTTTCCTTTTTTGTGAATAGTGTTTTCTATGACAAAGACGACATTTGTATGCATTAAGAAAAAACTAAAAAAATAAAAAAGTCCTGCTGCAGTTTTTTTTTTCTCTTTTGTCCTTTTGTTTTCTGCAAGTAAGTCGTAGGGGATCCTTTTATTATGGCTTAGCTGCGAGTTTTCTTATAATAGAGAGTATAATAGTGTTTGTAACTAGCTGAGTAGTGTGTGTGTGTGTGTATGTTGATTTATTTTGTATATGCGATACTTTATGTATTTTATATTTGAATTGTTTGTTGTTGTAATTCTTTAGTTCTTTTTTTTATTTTTGTTAATATTTTCAACTTATTTGTATCATGTTACAATCCTCAAACTGCATGCACTTGCTCTAAGGAATAGTTGTGACAACAGCATAGAACCACGACTATGATTCCAATGAGACAATGGCAAAGACGTCTACAATAGTGACAATAATAACGATTACAACTAGCAAACAAAAAATAGACACAGACACACACACAGGCACAAAAGCATTCCGTTCCAAAAATCGAGGACAAGGAATTTTGGTTAGATTTCACACACATTCTTAGAATGTAAGAATCACATACAGACGTTCTTCATTGAATTAAAGTCTTACAAAAATAGAGAGGTGCAACGAGGGTACGCTGAAAAGTTTATTCATGAGATACCCGATGGCTCCTCAACCAACAAATATCTATGACTTTTGTAGTAAAATCCTCTTTCAATTTTAGGCCTCAAACAAAACCTGGGCTCTTCCAGATTGCTATACACCAAGGTTTCGTTAATCATCAAGATGACATGCTCTCGGAGGAGCTACTGTGCTACAGTAAAGCTATTTTTCTTACTGTAGCCAAAATTATTTGGAAATCGTAAGAAAAACAAAATAAATTTAAAGGTTTAGAAAAACCGTAATTTTGCCTTTACCAAACAGAAATTAATTAAAAGAGAAGAAGTTTAAAAACATTAATTGCTTTAAATGGACGTGGTACTGCCTACCTTTCTTATCATACGTGGCGGGAACTCAAAGTCCTTAAAGTTTCGAAAGTATCAGCTAAGTAGCAATAGTTGATAAAGAAATTGTATTTATTTTAAATAAGCGTAACGTTGCCTACTTTTCTCATCAGAATATTGCATTGTGGCGGGAATTCAATATGTTTGGAAAGTTTCATAAGTATTGGTTAAGTAGAAGAAGGTAAAAAAGAATATTTGTTGAGTATGGGCGTAACGATGACCACTTTACGTATATGAATGCAAATTGTCATGATTAATTTATGTAAAACATTTTCCATGTAGTGTACACGCAGAGGAAAGACCTGGTTGTTATATGGTTGTGACCACTATATTATGGTTGTGTCTAACAATATATGGTTGTATCAAACAAGCTTGTGTTGCTTTTTAAAATTTTTAGCAAAAATTTAGTTTTGCATTTCACTCGTTTATAAATTAAATATAGCCATAATAATCTTATATGGGTGATTCTCATTTAAAACCTTTTTACGTGTCCGTTGAAAGTAGAGCTGGGCTGTACAATTTAGCCGGCCAAGCTAAAAAGATTAGCTTAACAAAATTTGCCGTTTAACCGGCTTAGCTGACTAAGCTAAATTAGCTGATTTGCGGCCCTTTTCACAATGTATGATTAAGAGTTAACATGGACTTTAACGGAAACTTCGCCATACAAAACTTGCCGATAAAGTCCACGTTAACTCTTAATCATACATTGTGAAAAGGGGCGTTAACTGGCTAACATAACATAACATAAATCGTTAAAAAACGAAAACAAAATTTGCCGCTTAACTTGTTTAGCCTATTAAGGGCCTTTAACAATAAAACTAATAACTTGCAGTTAACACTAAACACAAAATTTAAATCTTAATTGATGAAATTGTATTAACACAAAGCTGATTTACCTATTATATTTCAATTAAATTTAACTGGAACTTTTTTGAGTTTAAGTTCTTAACTAAAGAAATTATTGACATTTGAAAATATATTTGGCCAATTCACAACCTATTGTATGTGTTGTAGATCGTATAATTGTAATTTCCAAATAAACATTTGCTTAGAAACATGTTTCTGTGAAAATTACCAACAACATTTTTACGATCTACAACACTTACAACAACTAATTTTTTGTTATTCTGAAAATATTTTAAATAAATTTTCAAGAATAATAAAAAATTCAAAGCTTCTTAAGCGAATGCAACACTTCTTTTTGCTGCAATCATAGTCAGCTGATGTTGAACCATGATATTATTTATATAAATTGCAAAAATGTTGGAATTTCCTAAAAATATTTTATTGCTCATTTTTTTATTGTTAACGAAAATTTTTAACTTTCAGTTAAAATTAAAGTTTAGGAAAACAGAAAGTTAATAAACTTGAAGTTAAAATCAACATAACTGAGCTTTGTGTTAATGGAGGTAAGCCGGCTAAATTAGCTAAGCCGCCAAAGCCAGCTAAGCCGACTAAGTCAACTAGGCCGATTAAGCCAGCTAATTGGGTTAACGGCCCTTTTCACAATGTACGATTAAAAGTGAACGTGGACTTTAACGGCATGTTTTGTTTGCCGAACTTGCTTAATCATACATTGTGACAAGAGCCGTAAGCCAGATAAATTACATAAGCTGGGCGGTTAACCGGCTAATTTTGTTAGCTACCCTTTTAAGCCTGCTTGGCCGTCTAAAGTGTGCAGCCGTAGTTGAAAGTATAGTAAAATACTTCATAAAAAACGCATAAATTTTAAAATTAAAAATGTTTTACACAGAAGAAACTAAAATACGATTCCAATTACGAAAACTGCAGATTCAATTAATTGTTTTGTTGAAGTTTAACCAACGACTAAAATTGTATATTAAATCACTGAAATTAAAAGTTTCAATTACTCAAAGTTTGTAAAATTGTTTAGAAAATTTCGTTTTTGATCACATTAAATTACGAAATTAATTGAAACTAATTTTAATTTCTGATCAAGTGTATTAATTGAAATTTTTTTGGGAATAATTTTTACTGTGCAGCATGATTTTTTAGATTACACCGCGAAACAGTGGTTTTGTTGTTTAAATAAAAATATCTGATCCTTATGTATTTTAATCTGCTGATTACGATGGCATCATTAGTTTTTTCCTAGCAGCTCTAGTTGACATTTAGCATATGCATAGTAATTTACACAACTTTTTGTATTATTAGCTTAATATTTCACGAATATGCATCAAACCTTAAAATACTTTCTGGACTATTCGTATAAAAATGTATTGACCGTTACGTAGGAAAAAAATTTTATAATTTATCTATAAATTTTAGGACGTTAAAAAAGTTAACAGCAGTTGAAGAGTAGAAACGATATAAAGAACATTATCTCTTTACAAATTTCGGATTTCCTTTGAAAAAAATTTGTTTCTACCGCACTTTGGGTTGTTATATATTCGTAGAATGTATTAGGTAGGTCGTATTTTGCTATGCATAATTATTTGAAATTAACATAACTTTTAATATTGTTGGTCGATTTTTTTTGTAAGTTAGTCTCATTTGAAAGAAGACTTGGCCTACATTTTGCTTGTGTATAAATCTTTGTAAAGGATTATTTTAAAAGCTAAAAATGTTTTTTGTCAATGTGAGCCCAAGTTAAAATTGAAAATGTGGTCATAACTTTGAATTTCGTCCTGTGATTATTATAATTATTTCTTTTTAGAGAGTAGACGTATAGTGCTTTCAAACCCTATACTCATTTTTTGTGGTGTATTTTTTGGCAAAAATCTTTTCCAGAACAACCGAGAAAGCAAATGTAACACTCTATACACAAAAATGCTAAAAAAAAAACCGAAAAATAAAATTTTATTTCAGGATCCATTGAATGGGGGGGGGGAAAACTATAATATCTGTGGCCACAAGGAGTAACAGCTAAACTCGTTTTCGGCAAGTTTTCAGGAGAGCATGATAATCATAATCCCAAAATAGGCCACACAATTTTTTGTCAGACATTTTTAAATATATTGTTATCCACCAATTTTAAAAGGTATTTTTCTCTAGATATGCACAATATATTTCTTGGCTAAAAAAACCGTGTACAAACCTGGTTACAAACAAACCCGGTTACGTATCATGAGGTCGAATTTCGACCACCGGGCGGAATCCTAGTAATAATAATCCTTGCATTCATAAGAAATCCATAAGAACATTGTGTAAAATTTTCAGGCAAAAATAACGTAAGAATGAGACCCTAGCAAAGATGCTTAACACCGCTTATGGCTACACACAATCGCCAACTAAATTTTATGTACTACACTAATTTTGAGAATTAGTATGTGTTATACTTCTCATTTAGTTAATATTCAAAAGAACAAAAGTATGAATTTAAGATTTACTCACATTCGGACTACGACTTCTGCAAGGCTAGAACTTGCTACACTGACTCGGAAATTATATTCGTCACACATACACACACACAGACATGTACATGATGGTCGTATGGGACCATATTTTGATTGCCCAGCGAACACTTTTTGCCGAATTTGATAGGAATTCTTTCAGAGTATGCACAAGCTGCCGAATGAGTGCAAATTCGTCACTTAGAAAACGTAGCGAGAAGCGTCTGGACTTCTTTGACTGGGGAAATTCTGAGACCTTATCCAAAAAAAATGTCTGGGAAAACTCTAATAAAATTTTCAACATGTCTGAGCAATGTCGGAAAAATATCTGAGAAAACATCAAAATGTCGGAGTTGAAATAAGAAATTTATCGAATATGTCGGACAAAAGTCTATCAAACAATTGTAAGACTTCTATGGCTTTTCGTGTATCAACAATATATGTATACAAAAACTCAAGAAATAAATAAGAAGTATTACGAAAAGTGAAATAAGAAAATTCTTGCAGATGACGGATAAAATCGTAAGTCACAGGTCAGAAAATGTGCTGACTATTCTGTTAAATACCTGAAGGAAAACTACCAAAAAATTGCCGACTACTATAATAAATGTCTTAGGGAAAATTACATAACTCGGATGATTGTCTGGTAAAGTTTCAGATTTAAAAAATTTTTTTTTCAGAGAAGTAATGCAACCAGGCATTTAATGCCTACCAGTTAATTCATTAATGTGTTACCTTCTTTGGGAAAGGGATAGTGTAGAGAGAACAGGTGGTGAAATAAGAGACAGATAGAAATTAATTATTTAATTAATTAAGTTACAGCTCTGCTATTGCGCGATGTTTTTGTAGAGTAGTGTTGCAAGCCCCTCTGGTGTCAAGTAGCGCATTGAGTTGCTTAAGCTGTGTAGCCGTTTTATTGGTTCTTTTAACTCGCCGACGGTTCTGCTACAATACCGACGAAGGAGTGTGCTGTGAAGTGCCGTTACTGCCAAACTGATCAGTGATATGCCTTCATGACTTTAACAGTCCATCAATAACGAACCCAATAACACACCAATGTACGTGAGAAAAATGTATGATGTTATTGGCTTGCCTGAAACTAGTCTTGAACTCAAGACCTCAGGGTTTGTAGTCAATCAAACGCGCTAACTACTCAGCCAACAGCACCCTCATCAGACATGTCAACAAAACGGGCTCACTGGGTATATTTAAAGATAATAATATAATTTTAAACCATATTATGGCTACTTTTGAGCATACTATTTTAATAAATTGTTACAATACCATAATTATCTGATCAAATATTATTATTATGTACACTTTTACAACGGCTTTGATTTAATAATTATATATTGTGCCTACTACCTACCACATAAGTCATTTATAATTCGTTGCTCTTAAATTATGATCATCTCAACCATGTCTTTCCTTGTGTGTAAATTCTATCCCGTCCACTTTCGTAACTTTTAAAACATTTTGTGTCTTCAAGGAGTAACGGAACATCTGCAACTTATTTTTATTTAAACGTATGGTCGGTCGGTCGCTGGGTCTGGTCTGGGCTGTGTATTTTTAAGTAGTTGGAAGGAGTTTGTTTTTTTTCCTAACAATAAGTTAACAATATATTTTGTATAAAATACTTCTTGTATTGTATAAAACAGTGTATGTATGTGTGTATGTATGTTTTCTTTGCTGCTCCTTGCTGGGTTTCATTGGCATACATTTCTTATTATTCACCGACCATGTCGAAGGGAAACAAAAGAAGGCAACAATTTAGGGGGTTTATATTTGCAATAGCAAAGAAGAAACTTACAAAGTAAATTCAATTTTCCGCTTTTTACGATATTTTAGATTTTTTGTGTTCGTGCGCCGAATATTTGAGATTTTTAAGCACACAAAATCATGTTAATCGCTGTTATCCTGTTGACTATGGCTGTGATTTTATGCCCGCACAAGTGTAGGATACTATAAAAATTGTTCTGTATCATGTTCTATTTATTAGTCCATATATTTTGTACTATTTTTTACTTTTTTTTTCTCCTGATATTTGATTCTTTCTGCGTTCAGAAATTGTTGCTACAGGAGGATTTCATTACTTTAGCAAATAAAATATTAACACACGCACGCAAGTACACGTTTGTTAACAAGGATTCATTCCATTTATTTTTATATTTCACTTTATTAAATTCATATCAAATTTCAAGTTTAACACACTTTATTATCAATTTACCGTAAATAAAGCAACGGTAAATAACAACAGAAAAAAACAACCAAAACAAATCGAACTGAATCAATCGTATTGAATGAACCGATATTAAAATATTTTATTTTTAAAAACGTTTTTTGTATCGTTATTTTTTTGTTGCTTCAGAAAAATAAACATAAATAAACAATAACACGTTTAAGATTTTATACGCACGTCCAAGCACGATGACATATCTAAACAAACTGAATGTGAGTCAATATTCATTCACATGTTCACGGTGATAGACAAACGACTACTGACAATATCAAAAACTTCAATAAGGGAATCAATTTTAACTACAAATGAGCACAAGTCCTAAATATTTATTTCTACTCTCTCACTCGTTTCTTTTCGTTTTTCTATACAATTTTGCTGTTTTATTCAAACGTAACCACCAAATAATGTTCTTCGTAGATAAATGTGAACAATGTAGCGATTTTTTGAAAAAGTTAATGTAAAACTTAGCTTTTTTATGAATTGGTTGTGGGTCAGTTTTGGTTACTTTCCCATTGAAAATGGAGTTTCCAAAGAAATCACTAAGATCCGCAGACTTGTGATTTCTAATGATTTTTACATGGACTTATTTATCATTGCAAGAAATTGTCTTTTTGATTCCTATTCATTTGATTTGAAGTTATGTTCATAATGCACAGTGGGGCAAAATCAAAATAGTTTGAAAATAATTCAACCCTTATTAAACGGATTTGTCGATTAGTATAAAATTCCAAAGGGACATGTCAGACGACTATTCCTATTTAACCTATTGAGGTGAGCTTCTTACACTGCTCAGCAGCGGACCTGTAAAGTTCCAAATTAGGGCACTTCGGGCATGTAAAATTTGTCAACGCTAGCCATTTTCTTTTTTTCGCCCGATTCGAAAATTCCTATATGAATGCAAAATATCATTAGAAAATATCAGTAATCAACGATTTTATAGAATTCAGACAAAAATTTAATATACACTAAACACTACATAATACCATTTTTCTCTTCGTTCTGCAAAACGTCTTTAAGAAAAATTCAAAATTTTTAAATCTGAATGCACAGAGTTTTGTAAATTTTTCATATGACCTTTCTCTTTTAAAGGTGTAAAATTAATGGACTTATTCGTACTGAAATAGCTTTACTTGGTAAGTAAATTACTATGTTCCCTAATGCTTATACTTAATATTATTAAGTATACGTAAATTTAAAAAACTTAAAAAAACAAGGATCCAAATGTTGTTTTATGCATGTGTGTAAAATATTTTCTTAATGCTCTTAAATCGTTGATTACACTATGCAATAAAATAAAATTTTTGTCATGACCTTTGATCACCATTATATTTTTTTTAAGTGGGTCCCTAACTACAAAAAATTTTAAATTCTATGGATACGTTTTTTTTCTCCAATTTGGAATTTTTTTAAAGGCTGCTACATAGATTTCAGCAATTTTGTCACAAAGAACACTAAAAAAACTTGATATAAAATTACCTATAAGTCGTTTTAAAATAATTTTTTTATATAATTAATGGTTTCATAGTTATTCAAAGCGCAATAATGAAAAAAAAAATTATGCAAAATTGGAAAATGTTTATTTTTTAAAAATTCATAAAAAATCAAAAATGGCTAAAACTTAATATTTTTATTAACTGATCATAAAGCCACATATACTACAAATAAAATACACTTTATTTCATGAAAATCGATGGATAAATATTGATTTAATTCATAATAAAGTGAAGTCACCTAATTTTTCCAAAAATTGTGAATATTTACACTGAACAACAAAATATTTTTTTTAATAACCAGGTTCTTACAACTGATTCTGGTAGAGGCCAACAAAAAAATATATACGTGTATCTGCATTTTGCAACTTCATATCTGGGACTTATTTTAGGGGGAGAAAAATGTTAGACATAAATAAAAAATAAATAAATCTGTATTTAATGTTGATAAAAATACAAAATTTTCTTAACTCGACTTAAGTGCTTTTCTTAAAAGTCCACAAATATAATAGCTGTTAGAAGTGATAAAAATTATTAATTTTGTTGCGTGGTTTAGTTGGTGTTTATGCAGTCAAATAAACAGATATATTGTTAAATCTGGTTTGCATTAAAACTGCATTGAAAAAATATTAATTAACAAATTCTATTTCAGCGATATTAAATTTGCATGCAAACGAAAAATGTTCAATTGTTTCTTTGCACCGTTTTTTGTATCTTATTCAATGTGCAACACTGTTTTTTTCGCTTACAACAACACGATGACTGAGGATGTGATGTTTACGTTCTGTGCTGTGCGAAGATATGTATGGTGGGCACTGTTTGGCTTTTAATGTGTGGAGTAGTTTAAGAAGTACAAACCACTTATGGTGTGTGCGAGTGTTTTTTAAAAGACCGACAAATACAATTTGTGTACGGCAATGACTCTCCTGGCGCCTCTTTATATTATTGTTATTATATTCCTTCGTGTGGTATTACGTTCTATGATTATTAGGGATGGAAAATACATATGGTACTTTTGAAAGAACCTTTTTTGTGGCATATCACAGTATATTTCGCCAATCTGAATGGTTATTACAAAGCAGTAGTAATATTAAATAGATATCAGCCAGATACAAATTCAAAGCCATTTTTTAATGTGGCTTTACCACTTCTAGAACGGCTTATGCCCGCCTTAAAAATTTTTAAATTTCTTAGTATATTCACGCAAAGGAAAAAACATGGCTGTGGCAACCATAATAAAAGAACAACGTACTATGATTTAATTATATGCTTGTAGTTAAATCATATTATTGTCAAAAGAATGCTGCTGTCTAATTTAACAATAATATCATGTTACATAACCCTCATATTGTTTAATGTTATCATATCTTCGTTTTGTCTGATCATATTGCAATGAAACGGAAACATAGTGCTGTTATGCTTAGTCCTTTAGTTGTTTTAATAAAATAGCTTACAAGGCAAAAACTTTTCTATATATGATTGCAAATAAACCAGCTTATTGATGGTTATTGATGATATTGATATTAAAAAAAACTTTATAACCAAATTCAGAATTTTTTAACTAAATTCTATTGTTAAATACAACCATGTTGCCATTTTTATGAATGGTGATGATTAAATGTAAACATGAAATTGTTTATCATTATCTAATTAAGGTTTACAATATTTTAAAATAATAATTGCATTCGAAAGCTTGAGATAATATTAGAAAACATGATACTGTTGTCGCCACCACACTACAGAAATTTCTTTTCTGTACATTTTTGCGGCATATATTGTAACACAAAAATGTCTGCACTTTATCTTATAAGATTTAATCTTGTTGTGTGTGAAATTTAATAATAAGAAATAAATAAATAAATATATAAGCACGAGAATAAGTTTTTTAAAATAAACATGACTTCCTTGCTTTATACCAGTAGTGTCATTACAAATAAACTAAACATTTTATCGTTATAGATATTATAATATTTTTGCATAATAATGAAACTTTGATTGAAGTAAAAATTTTTTTAAATTATATTGTTGAATGCAATCATGTAATGATCCAATTAAAACATGACTTTGTTTACCGTAATCAAATTAATGTTTACACTATTTTGCAACAATAATAACTTGTTTTCACAAGCATAGATTACAGCTACAACATAATATTATTATCGCAACCATGTGATTTCTCTACGTATTTTTTTCGAGTCTTTCGTATTACTCCAGAAAAATGCGTAGCTATACCAATGCCTAAATTTTAATATTTCTTCTATTAGATTATCATTTTGAGCCCATTACGCTCGAAAAACAGTTTCGAAAAAATTAATTTGTTTTTTGCGTTTTTCTCTTTTCGTACCCAAAAAATACTTTTTTAAATTATTTAGTCTCCTTGTGAAAAATCAAACACATAGATAATTTTTAGCACAAATGTAAGATCGAATAAAAAAACGAACACACATACTGCTTAAGCATTTTTCGGCTTTTCTGCAGAAACACCCAGGGTCTTGGCAGGAATCGAACCTGCGACAGCACAATATCCACTACACTACGAGGGTACGCCGTATTAATATATGAAATTAACTCTTTCTTAATTTCTAAGTTCGCAATACATATTCAAGTTTACGACCTTTTGCAATTAAATATATTATTGAAAGTAAAAAAATTTTTATAATTTCGATTTTATTTTTTTTATTTTTTTTGCAAAGTTCTTCAGGGATGTTTACTACAGTCTGGCAACCATACTTATATAAAATCAAAATTAAACACAAATTTTTTTACACAATAAACATTCCAACAAAAATTGATACAAATTTATTTGAAAATCTGAAAACTATAGGCAATTAGCTTTTTTTTGTACCAAAATTGGTACAATTGTGCCATAGATCCCCACATTGATTGGTATGCACGAGTATGTTGTGAATATTTGTTTTTGTTATTCGTGTTGTAGTAGGTTGTGTATTATTTTGTGTTGCATGTTTTATTATTATTATTTCTTTGTTTTTGTTTTTATTTTTTAAAGTTGGAAGGTTATATCAGCTGTGTACTTGTTCTCTCTCTCTCTGTCTCTCTCTCTCTCTCTCTCTCTGTCTCTCTTGCTTAACTAATTACACTCGAGCTAAAATATGATTCCATGTTCTACTCAAAGTACACGTTTCATTAAAAGATTCCTTTTGTGTGTCTTATGGAAAAATTAATTTATTAAAAAACTGAAGTTTGACATAAATGTCAGCTCATATTTTGACTGATTTAAAAGGACATTTCAAACAGATTTCAGTATGAGGTCCATTATAATATCTTAGAGATAAAGGCTGTAAAACGGTGTGCAATATATTGTATGGTACTTTGATTTTAACAATCAGTTTAAGCACGAACATGCTTGGTGGCACTTAACAACGTCTTATTCATTAACGTACATTTATTTTAACACGATGTGGCAACAAGTAACATGCAAAAGCAACAGCAACAAATCTGCACACTGATTGTTCAGCGTTGGCTAAAAGCATGGAAGGAAGGACTTATTTGTATATAAAGCATTAAGTTCTGTTTTTTTTTTTTTGAAGTAGAATTGAGTCATAGTTGTTGGTGTTAAAATATATATTTTTTATGGTTTTTATTTATTTTCTGGCTACAAGATGTACTCGTACATTTGAAGATACATACTTCCTTGGATTCTTGAAAATTTCTTTGAATCTTAAAAGCGTTTTTGTAACGTATTTAACGACATCGCTCAAAATAATAAAAAATAATGGTGATATGGTAAACCCTTCTTGTAGTTATGAATTTAGTATAGTCGGCAAATTTGCTTATGAAGATTAAATTACTCGTTATTCAAGGTATAACAATTAAACATTTATTATATCCTTATTTTGTATTATAATACATATTTTTGTTATTCAACACATAGAAACATTTTTTTTAAAGCTTTATTGCAAGCACTTTACGGTATGATCAAAACTAATGTGACCAAAAATGTATTACATTTCATTTAAGATGTTTTTATTGTAATGATACTCGTGTGATTTGATATCTAATTAGAATAAAAGTGCACAGTGGGGCAGAATCAAAATATTTTGGAAATAAATGAGCCATATCTAACGGATAGTCTGATCAATATAAAATTTCACATGACTATAGCAGAGGAGTGAGTATTGCTATTTAACCTAAGAATATAAGCTTCCCATATTGCTCAGGAGTAAAGCTATGAAGTACCAAAATAGGGCCTTCGCTCATGAAAATTTTGTGATCGCTTGTCATTTTTAGGGTTCCGATACACCAAAAGTGTAAAGGAACCCTATTGTTTTCGCTACGCTGTCCGTCCGTCTGTCCGTCTGTCTGTCACAGGCTGTTTTCTCGGGAACCGTAAGAGCTACGGACCTGAAATTTTCACAGGATATGTAGAGCTTTTGCCGCTACAATAACAAATATATGACAGTTAAAAATTAAAGGGTGTTCTAAAGCGAGCAACGAAAAATGTTGAAATACTAATGTAGTATGCAGACACTTATATATACACACTTTAAATTTTCAAAGTTCGTGTTAATTGGTGTAGTCTGTAGAATAGACTACACCAATTAACACCGATATTTAAAATAATAAAAATTAAAGGGTGTTCTGTCAGTTAATGTAATTTTACTATGTAATTTAGACAATCTGCTGTATCTTGGAAACCGTAAGAGCTACGGACCTGAAATTTTCACAGAATATGTAACACTTCGGCCGCTACAACAACAAATATATGACAGTTAAAAATTAAAGGGTGTTCTAAAGCGAGCAACGCAACATGTTGAAATACTAATGTAATATACAGACACTTATATATAGACACTTCAAATTTTCAAAGTAAGTGCTAATTGGCGTAGTCTGTATAATAGACTACACCAATTGACACCGATATTTAAAACAATAAAAATTAAAGGGTATTCTATTAGTTATTGTAATTTTTACTATGTAATTGAGACAATATGCTGTATCTTGGAAACCGTAAGATGTAAAATCTTGAAATTTTAAAACACGCTAAAACTAAAAAAATCCAAAATTAAAAAAATTTCAAAACGAAAAAAACGCTAAAATGAAAAAAGCGCTTAAAGGAAAAAAGTGCCAAAATTAGAAAAATCGCTAAAACGCAATATATCACCAAAATTAAAAAGATCGCCAAAAAAAAACAACGTCAAAAATCGAAAAAGTTTGGAACGATTTTCCGTCATCCCACGTCAAATTTGGTTTGAAAACAGACCGGTTTCGGCTATGTGCCATCTTCAGTGTTCTATTGAATACTCAATAGAACACTGAAGATGGCACATAGCCGAAATCGTTCCAAATTCAAAAAAAAACCCCGTCGGAAGAAAAACACAACACTCAATCGAAAAAGTCTTCAAAACGAAAAATCGCTAAAACTAAATAGATCATCAAAAAATGAAAAAATCGCCAAAAAATTAAAAAAATCACAGAAACGAAAAAAAATCGCAAAAACAAAAAAAAAGCGACAAAACTAAAAAAACGCAAAAAACCAAAAAATTCACCAAAACGAAAAAAGTGTCAAAACAAAAAAAAAATCGCTAAAACTAAAAAACCACAACAAACCGATATAATCCCCAAAAACGAAAAAATCGCCATAACTAAAAAAAATCGCCACAACTAAAATAAATCGCTAAAACTAAAACTATCGTCAAAAAGTGAAAACGTTAAATAAATGCCATAACCAAAAAAATCGCCAAAAATAAACAAATCGGCAAAAAACAAAAAAAAAATTGCAAAAAACGAAAAATCGCCAGAAAAAAATTACAAAAAAAATCACAAAAAGCGCCAAAATAAAAACACCCAAAAAGCAACGAAAAATACTTTAAAAATATAAAAAACTAAAATTAAACAAGAAAGCACAACGAAAAAACTGCCAAAATGACAAACGGGGCAAAAAAAAAAGGGATATACATATGTGTATTCGTACGGAACCCTTCGTGTGCGAGCCAAAGTCGCACTTTACTTAATTTATTTTTTTTGTTCTCGTCATATTAAAGCCCTTATAAGGCTCTCCAAAAATCATTTATGGGTAAGCACTTATCTTTCTTTAGTTATTTGGAACACTGCACGCGAATCTGCACTCTATTCTTTACCATCAGCTCTAATTTTCGCGATATAGCGTTATGTAAAAAATAAAAGCACTTTCACCACAAATAGTAGCATAACTTGAGAGCGGGTCTCCCTATTCAGTAAAGAAAAAAACCGAAATTCTACAACATACTATTCTCTAGGCCGTGCAAACATTGTTTCCAAATTTGCTCCGTACTTTTAGAGATATTATAAAAGCTTAACCAAAAAAAATTAATATTTTATAAACAAATTTTAATTTTTTGTTTTTAAGAATGCATAAAAAATAAAAATACAACAACGAGCTATTTTTTGATTCAGTAGCTTGTAGCTAAATGTATTCCAAAAGAATTGAGACCTTTTTTATTGAAATTGCTGCACAACTTTTGATTTTATTCACAATTCAGTGAGAGAACTGAATTAATAAAAATTAAATTTTCATACAACAGGAATTTGCGACTTTGTGTTTGTGTTTGCTACTGTTGTATGGTAATTAAAATTTTATCAATTCAGTTCTGTCACTAAATTATGAATAAAATCAAAAGTTGTACACCAATTTCAATGAAAAAGCGCTGAATTGTCTTGGGATATATTTAGCTACATGCTACTGGACAAAAAACTGGCCCGTTGTTGTATCGTTATATTATTATAAGGTTTTAAAACAAAAATGTAAAAAATTTTATAAAAGATTTTTTTTTGCTCAAACTTTTACGATATCCCCAAAACTACACAGAAAAAATTATGATAACTTTTTTTTTAAACAAACATGTTTTTGAAACTGATTTTAAATCTTTATTATTGTCTCTATTTAGTTTGATAAATAATTTTGTTTGACTTATTATTTCATTTCATTTACCTACCGCCAATGTTGGCAATCTGATAAAATTATGAAATTCTTTGATTTATTTTTTATATTTCTCTAAAACATTTTTTGATTGAAACAATTTGTTTATTGAAAAAATCAGAATTTTTTTCAAACAAATTTACAAATATTTGCATATGAATTTACAAATTTCTTTATAGGACCTAAATTGAACAAGATTACATTTGATTCAGGGAATTTGGTATTTGAAGTGAAAAATTAGTTTTTTCTGTGTACTATGCAGATTTAGAAATTATGTTTGTACGGCTTATAGATTATTTTGCTGTCGAATTTTAAATTTTGTACTTAACTGAATAGAGCATGGACTTCTCAAGTTATGCTCATATGTATGTATATGTCCTGCAAGTGGCTTCATTTTTAACATAACGGTATATCTAGAAAACTAGAGCTGATAAAAAACTCTAATTATATATTTAAAACCTGCATAACATAAGTAGTCGATAACGGCTAAGATTTTTCCGGAACGCGATGTACTGTAAAAAGTGTAATTTGTTGTTTGTTGGTTAAGGCTTCGGGCACTCTGGCGTTTTTAAAACGCACGTTTCTGCTTTTTTATTAAATTTGAAAGTTTTAAACTTTGAAACTCTCAAGTTTAGTACAACTAAATTCAGTAAAATGCGACTTTGACCCGTACAAGAATGGTTCCGTACGAATACCATATACATATGGGCAAATCCGAAAAAATGTATACCAAGGACAGAATTTTAAAGTTTTCAAAACTAGATATATATATGTTGAGGGAATAATGTGCTATATATTGAAGCTTAAAATTATATAAAGGATACATTTTTTAGGCAATGCCTTCATGAATCCCTGTCATTCATACCTACACCAAAAAAGTCCAACTTTGCATTTCATATATTCTGCAATCTTTTGTATGTTTAGTTACACATACGACCGTGAGCTTAAATTTGAGCGTCCGAGGTCGGAGGGAGTTATTACTTTTTCAGATTATCTCGTAAACTATACGCAATATGCAAATTTTGTTTCTTCTAGATAATAATATTATCTTCAACTCCACTAAACACATTTTTGTTGGAAATTGTACAATTAAAAAGTTATAGATAGTTATTCTTGAAAAAATGTAACGTCCGTAACGTAACGTCCGCAACAACCGATTTTTTAATTTTTAGATGAAGCCTGAAGCTTACCATCCCTGTTAGAGCCATTTTTATATCCTCAAATACTCCTCTTTCTTTTATTATTTGGACTCTTTTGGTTAATATGCAAAATTTGCTAAATATTATATAAATACATACTCGTTAACCTTAAAACTGACTTCTGTTTTTTGTAACGTGCGCAACGGCACTTTCGGCACGAATATTTTTTTCTCAAAAACAGTTCAGTAAATAATTAAATGTTATTTCAAAGTAGTCCTAATGAACTGTTTTTTCTGAAGATTGTATGAAAATATCTCATTCGGAACGCAAATCATTACCAAAAATATATGCGTACGAATGTAAAGTCCGCCGCACAGGATTTGCCCATATGTATATCCATTTCTTCCTTTTTGGCGGTTTTTGTTTGTTTTTGGGGATATTTAAATTTTAGTGTGTTTTTCGTTTTAGCGTTTTTTTTTTTGATTTTAACAAATTTTTTCTTTTTTTCGGTTTTTTAGTTTTTTAAATTTTGAATAGATTAGTTTAATTTTTCGACCTTTTTTTATATAATATTTTATTAAAAACTTCAAGCTGAAGGTCAATTAAAAAAAATTTTTAGCAAATAATAAACTTTTGTTAAAAAATTTTTTGATTGACCTTCAGCTTGAAGATTTTAATAAAATATTTTAAAATTTTTTTTTCATTTTAGCTTTTTCATTTGGGCGCTTGATTTTCTTTTAATGTGTTTTGGCTTTTTTTAGTTTTAGCGTTTTTTTTTGCAATTTTTTCGTTATGGTGCTTTTTTCGTTTCGGCCATTTTTCAATTTTCGGGTTTTTCGTTCTTGCTATTTTGTTACCTTCGCCGTTTTCTTAAGAATTTTTTTGTTTTAGCGCTTTTTTTCATTTTAGCGATTTTTTTCGTTTTGGCTATTAATTTTAAACTTTTTTTATTATAAGTCGGAAGTTATTATTTTTTTTTATTTTTTATGTTTTTTTCTTTTCTCGTTTTGACGACTTTTTAATTTTTGGTGATTTTTTCGTTGTAGTGCTGGTTTTCGTTTCAACGCCTTTTTCATGCATGCAGTTTTTCGTTTTGGCTATTTTTCAAATTTGGGTTTTTTTAGTTTTGGCTTTTTTTGTTTTTTTGGCGATTTTTTTTTTTCATTTTGACTATTTATTTTCGGTTTGTTCGTTGCATTACTTGAAGGAATACCCTTTAATTATTAATTTACCCTTCAAAAATTAATTTTGTTTGTTTCAAGTGTCTAATTATTAGGGACTGAAACCATGAAAAAATTGGTTCAGATTCGGGTTCAGGTTAATCAAAATAAGAAGTTCTGGTTCGGGTTCTGTTCAGGGTTCGGGTTCAGGTTCAGGTTTAAATATAATATATATAAGTCAATTTTATATTCATGTTTATAAGTTTAACGCCCCTTTTCACAATGTATGATTAAGAGTTA
This sequence comes from Panzeria rudis, assembly GCA_956483635.1. Taxonomy (NCBI): domain Eukaryota; kingdom Metazoa; phylum Arthropoda; class Insecta; order Diptera; family Tachinidae; genus Panzeria; species Panzeria rudis. Next base: position 145,720,460 of record OY101450.1, read on the forward strand.
ACGTGGACTTTAACGGCAAGTTTTGTATGGCGAAGTTTCCGTTAAAGTCTATGTTAACTCTTAATCGTACATTGTGAAAAGGGCCGTAAGCAATATATTTTTTTTAATTTAATTATATTTAACTTATATAGCTTTGAAAAAAAACTTTTTGCAACTTTGTAACGTACGTACCGCATTGACACAAGAAAGTATACTTCAAATTAAAAATTATTAGAAATACCCAGAACAAGAAGAAGCAAAAATTTTGGCAACCATTCGGCACTTTTAAAAATTGCAAAAAATAGTCAGCTGTCGGGGTGCTGCCATCTGGTATGAATATGCCTTGGTCGTTATTTTATTTTGAATTTGTTTTTAATTTTTTTTTTTGCATGCAAGATATGTAATGTTTTTTATTATTCTTCTATTAAATATTTCTCTATTACCGTTTATGAGATTCTGCTTAATTTCACAATTACATTACCCTTTAATTACCCTTTAATTTTTAGTTTGTTTGTTTTCTAGCATTCCTTACTATTGCCTTTAAAATGCTGCGGTAACTGTGAAAATTTCAAGAGTTTGCCTGTTATCAAATTACATGGTCAAAATTACATTATCTGACAGAATATCCTTTAATTATTATTTTGTTTAAATTTCAGTATTTATTGCTCTAGTCTTTATATTAAATGTCTGTATACTAGACTCAGACCAAAAAAATCAATAAAAACCATATTGATTCAATAAGAAACATTAACAAAACTCTAGTCACGATGAACATTTTTATTTCAATATTGAGCCATATTTATTCAAAGTTGAAAATTATTAATTTAGTATATTTCAACAAAGCTTTTATTTTGAATTGAAAATTATTGAATTAATATGACGAGTTTTTACTTTTAAATTGTCGTTTTTCTCTTAGTTTACATTAGGATTTCAACATGTATCGTTACTCCGTACCTCTTACGGCTCTCGAGACTATAACAGACAGACAGACGGGCGGACAGCGTAGGGAAAACAATAGGGTTTGTCTTCTCCTTTGGTTTACGGTACCCTAAAAATAATGCGCACAAAATCACAATAATCACATGGAATGATGAATTACTTACAATATTTAAGAAGCACGCGCTAATTTATAAAGAAAACTTTGAAGAAAAAATCATAGACTATTTTATTTAAAAGTAAAAAAAACCCAAATTTAGAAATCTTAAAATCATTGGCTGAAAATGATTAACTTTGCATTAGTATAAACAATAATATGGTTATCCAATAATCAAAATAAAAGTTAAATTGTAGATTTTTTCGTATTAGTTATAATTTACCATCAAAATAATATATAAAAATTTTTTTGTGGAATTGCCCAGAGTGCCAGTCAGTACAAACGGGATTTATCAACTTTGAAGCTTTTTATATCTTCCCTGAGCAATAACAGACAGTGTGCCTTCCAAAACATTATTTGTTGTGAAAATGTACAAGTGTTCTAAATTATACCAGTCTTCACATAAATTAAAACAGTCTGAAGTTATCATAAATAATGAAATTGAACTGGTTCTCAACAAGTTTTTCCATATCATTTAAATTTAAAAATCATAGTCGTGACTTAATTTTACATTCTAAGACGATTTCTAATGCCATATTACATGGAAAAGCTTGTTAAGACCCAGTTAAATTTCATCTCTTATGCCAACTTCTTCTTATGCATAATTCAGTAAAAGTAATTTTTAAATTGTGAGCATTTCCTTAACAGGACAAATTTTGTTAGACTGCATAAAAAAACACTTGAACTTAACAAAATCACTCTTTCTCTTAAATACTACTTTACAAAAAAGTAAGCAACACCTTCCTGAAATTCATTCATTGCACTTGTTTATAATTAAGTATTTTTAGAAAACTCGCTTTTAAATAAAATTTAAATTCAATCAGATAATAAAAAATATATTAAAGCGCCTCTAAACATAATTTTATGTAGTACGTACACACAGAATATAAACAACTTTTACCAAAAAAAAAAACATATCGAAAGGACAAATTAATTGTTTATCAGATACGTAATTAATGGTTTCAAGTGGCAGGCCACTTTCTAAATTAAACATGCAGTGGTTGTAGTCAGTCAGTCACTCGTACACACAACATACTTCAGCTACTTAAATTTTCTTGGCGATAAATCTCAAGTGGAATCTTGTAAGATAAACAAATAAATAAATACAATTTCTCAATTATAATTGGATTTGCAACAAAACTACAAAGAGAAAAAAACAATCGAACAACTAAAATCAATTTTGAAATGCGTTTTCTTTTTTATGATGATGATTTCCTCCTTTTTTATTTTACTCTTTCTTTTACTGACATTGACATGTGATTTCTCCCAAATGTCCTTAAATTTTTAATCAATAATCAAACAAAAACTAATTACATTTTCCTTGATTCTACATACATATATGCTTACAGACACACACACACAACTGTGGGCAAACATACGAAGCCATTGGGTAAAGTTATTTAAGAAAAGTTGATATACATATAAATTGCAATCTGAAACAAGTCGGTTTTTTTAATAAAGACCCGTCAAAAAGGGATATGCTTAACCTCTTACTTTGAAAGAAGAGGCGCGTTTGTCTTGGCGTTGAATAAGATGTCTGAAAAGTGTCCTAAAATTTCTTGTACGCTACACAAGCTATCAAGGGTCAATATGTTGCTCCCTGTCTTGAATTCAACTTAACAAACTTCCAAGGATATATTTATTTATTTATTCAGTTCGTAATATCCCAGCAAAAACTTTGCTTACTGGTAGGCAAAAAAAGTATATGAGGATTTAAGTCGTAACTACTTACAATTTGACTCGATAACTACTTATTTTTGTTTGAAAAGTTCAAAAAATAAGGGGTACCCCTTACAAATGTATTTACATTGTCAAAGCAATTAACTAGTTATTATTTGGGTTACCCGAAACTAAAAAATAAGTAGTCAAATAAACAAATTAAAATTACAAAAAAAAAATTTATACCCATTATATTTTATTTATATTTTTCAAATTTTTATTTTTTTTTTACCCAGCAGGGATACGAATCTGTGCTCGTTAAGATTTGAAGACAAGAACTTTACCCACTCAGCTATTCATTACTTGTAAGTTTAATCGACGAAAATTAGTTTTCATATACAAACACAAGTTGACTTAAAGAGTGGATGTCTACATATTTTATTAATACATACCAACAAATTGTAACTACTTTGAGATAATGAGAACAATACGTACTAATTATATTAAGAAGTAGGTATTAGTTCTAATTTGAAGCAGAGTAATAAGATAAAAAAGTACCACTCATTACTTTGTAACCCATTAATAAAGTACTACACATTACAAAAGCCACAAAAGTTTTTGCTGGTATACAAAGCGCTTCTGGGCCATTAAAAATGTATATTACACAGTCTTATGTATCGTACACCTAAGTAATTACATATTGAGAAAAGAAATTAGAAATAAATCTTATATGCAAATAAATCAATAAGCTCTCAGTTAATCTATTTTTAACAGTTCGTATAACTTGCCCCCCCCCCCCCCCAGACACACACATCCTATGATAAGCTAAGAATGATAATGAAGTGAGCAAACACATTTATATACGGTCCAATTAGGGAAAGAGCGTACCCATAACAAACACAAATCCTATTCCCAGAAGCAAGACCATTAAGAGGACAAATGTTTAATAAGTTTACGCTTAAAAATATTATTAGAGTGCGTAAAAATACGCAGCTCTAATGGCAGGCCATTCCAATAGCCGGTGGCCCTAACGAGAAAAGATCTAGAAAAATCTGATCTAAAAAATCTTGGTAGATTGAGATGAGGATTCCTATTTCTAGGCGAAAAAATAAAGGAGCTGCATAGTGCGACCGGTTAACCACTTATAAGGATAAACTTTTCAAAGTCCATTTCTTGTGTTCAGTCGAACCGAACGACTTTTTTTATTGTAAAGACCATTTTCGTTAAAACCAATTTTGCTATAAGAAAATATTAAATTCTTTGTATCCTTCGAAAATGTAAGAACAACATATGACTAACAGGTTGCCTAGAAATGAGATGGTGTTGTACCTATCAAGAACTTGGTCCTTATTTTGATCTCACTACTTTTTTACAACCGAAATTTTTGAATAGGAACTTGGCCTTATTTTCACATTTATGTTTTTGTGCGGATCTCATTTCTTTTTTCTAAGCTTTTAGTTGGTACAATAAGTGCCCCATACAAATAAGGGGCATTCTAGCCCTCCCCCCGCCCTAGATGAAAGTTTTCCGTTTTTACATATTTCTAGTACTTTTCCATCAAGACCTACCTGTGTAGCAACTTTCCGCTTTCTAGCTATAGTCGAAGTGGCCAATAATATTGATGAGCGAGTTAGTGAGTGAGTAAGTCAGTGAATGTTTATTAAAGTATGCACTTTTTACAGCTTCATATCTGGGAAGCTTTTACGGTAGAACTTTCAAATTTCAAAAACAGCTCGAATGGTTTCGTGTTTTATCTAGGCGCACAATAGTTTTTAAACTTTCTTTCTTATTATCTTTTGAAAATATTTTTATTTTTCACTACGTATTTTTTAAAACGCTGTATATTCAACACCCATTATACATACATATGAATCAAATGCAGATATTATTGCATTTCATGCTATTAGTGAAAATTTCCGTTGTTAAGTATTTTTTCTCTGCAATGGGAATGAAATCAAATAAAGAGCATATTTCAAGTTATTTGAACATGCTTAACATTTCAATTTCAACTGAAATTGCGTGCTGAATCAATATTTACACAATAGTAAGTATGTATTAGGGATGTAACGATACGCCGTTTTGCCGATCCGATACCGATTCCGATACTTAAAAATAAATATCGCCGATACCGATTCCGATACCGATACGAATATTTAAATTGAGTTCAAATTTAGATTAACAAAACTCAAGAAGGGACATTTTTTTATTAAACAAAATTACAGTGTAAGAGATTATTAATATTTAAAATTGATATTTATTAACCCTTATATACTGGGTAATTTTTAAGGAACTACATTTTTATTGATTCCAAAGAATCTATATTACAAATATGCAGATCATTAGTAGAAATGCAAGTACAAATTTGTAATTCCTTTATAATTTTAAAAAATACTCGCCATGCTTTTAAAAAAATCGATTTTAAGGGACATTTATCAACTATTATTCTTCTAAATAACTTAATAGCTTAATTATTAAAAGTCTTCTAAAAGTTTATATTTATTCACTTAAATTTACATGAAAACTGTTTTGTGTTTAAATTCGCATAAAAAGAAACGAGTTCTAAAAATGGGTAATTTTTCATCCTTTTTTTGAGGAATCATTATAGAACACCGAATAAGATATTTGTCCTAACATCGCTTCAAATTCGGTATTGGTAATCGAAAAAGAGAACTTCTTGCAATGACAAGCAAATGTGAAACTAATTAGAAATTATCCAAATTTGGAATATTTCCGGATCGCGAATTCTACATTTTTATTACTTCTTTGGAGTGTCTTTTTTTGCTGGGAATAAGATTTAAAAAACAACGAATTAAATTTGAGTTCATGGTAAAATTAACAATAAATAAATTATTGTTTTTGCAAAATAACAGCGTAAAATATTATTAATTTGTAAAATTCATATTAATAATATTTAAAAAATAACGAAATGAATTAAGGCCCTAATTGTGTAAATCACGTCACCAAAGTGAAATTTGTATACAGAACAAAAACAAAACTTCAAATATTTGATCAATTTATTTTATTTTTCATAAAAATTTTAAAATATTTGATAGGTAAAGCAACGCTTTAATTTCTATACGTTTGTTTGGTGAAAAATTTTTATGAAAAACAAAAACAAATATTTGAAATTTTTTCAAATTTATTGTTGCTTTAACATAAACTTCACTTCGGTGATGTGATATACACAATTAAGGCCTTAGTTCTTGGTAAAATTAACAAAAAATAAATAATTTTTCAAAAAAAAATTGAAAAAAATTTTTAAAGTATCGTCGTATCGACAGTAAAATATCGCCGATACCGATGTATCGGAAAATCTGAAGTATCGCCGATATATCGGTATCGGTATCGGTATTCGTTACATCCCTAGTATGTATATCTACAGTTCCCATTAATAACAGTGTAAGTTGACTTATGGTGATTTTGAGGTCTTAATGCCTACTTGCATTAAGAGTACGAATTTTTGGAATATCACGGATCAGTCTCGATTTTTTTGTTATGCTAAAGAAAAGAAATTAGCCGTTACACTCAAAATATTATGTATGTAAAATTAACTGAAATTGTAATATAAAATAAAAGAAAATTCAATTAAAAGTCGGTCTACTTATTTTTCATTTAAATTCAACAACAAGTTTATTTAATTTGAAATTTTAAAAAGTGAACTCACTTAAAACCGTAAAAATTAATGAATATTTCTTTGCTCGGATCAGTTTAACTGTCACAAGAACTAATCTCAACTTCCGTAAAAATAAAAAAAACTTTCGCTTGTTTCTGTTATTTTTACTGTTAAATAATAAAACCTAAGTTCCGTAAAAACAAGTAATTTTTGCTTTATTTTTAAATGAACTAACGTCATTTTAAAGGTTTATTGTGTCGTTTGTTTAATACACTGCTCGTTATATTAATTTCCACTGGGAATCGCACAAAGCTCCTTCAGGATTGCAATCCAACGCACCAACTACTCGCCTAAAGCATTGGTATGGAAACCGGCAGCATGAAGTTACCATAAACTTACTTTTAAGCTCTTTCGCTTTCAAAAAAATATCACATATTTATTTTCTGGGTAAGCATGTATGTATGTGTGTCATTTTTATGCTTTTAACATTAAAAGTTTAAAAAATGCACACACACACATCGTCTTGCCTGGAATTTAGCATGTGACCTCCCATTTAATAGTCTAGCACACTATCCACTACACTACTGGTTTTAACTGAATATTAATTTATTTTAAATTACAATTTCAGCAAATATTACCTACAGAGTATATTGAGTGTTTCTGTGTGTTATTTTTATGGATATACATTTTAGGTACTTATAACAGTAACAACGGACAGTATTGAAAGCAACCGAAAATCCGTATTAATGTGTACTTAGTATTTTATTGACTGTTAGGATTAGGGATGTAACGATACGCCGTTTTGCCGATCCGATACCGATACCGATATTTAAAAATAAATATCGCCGATACCGATTCCGATACCGATACGAATATTGAAATTGAGTTTAAGTTTAGATTAACAAAACTCAAGCGCAATTTTTTTATTATACAAAATTACATTATAAGAGAGAATATTTCAAATTGATAAAACATTGGAAGTAATTTTTAAGGAGCTACATTTTCTTTGCTTCCAAAAAATCTATATTAAAAATATGCAGATAATTAGTAGAAAAGCAAGAAAAAATGTTTGATTCCTTTATAATTTTAAAAAATACTCGCCATGCTTTTCAAAAAATTTATTTTTTTAAAGGACATTTATCAACTAATATTTTTCTAAATAACTTAATAGCTTAATTGCTAAAAGACTTCTAAATTTATGTTTATTCACTTAAATTTACATGAAAACAAAGTTCTGAGTTTAAGTTCGCAGAAAAAAATTGTGAAAATGGGTAATTTTGTATCCTTTTTCCTTGAGGAAGAATCATTATAGAATACCGAAAAAGAAATTTTGTCCTAGCATCGCTTCCACCAAATTGGTAATCGAAAAACAGAACTTCCTGCAATGGCAAGGATATGTAAAACTAATTAGAAATTATCCAAATTTTCAATACTTCCAGATCGCGAATTCTACATTTTCATGACTTCTTTGGAGTATCTTTTTTTTTGCAGACATAAGATTTATAAAACAACGACTTGAATTCATGGTAAAATTAACAAAAAATAAATATTTTTTTTACAAAATAACAGCATAATATATTATTAATTTTTAAAATTGATATTAATAAGATTTAAAAAATAACGAAGTGAATTTAATTCATGCTAAAATCGAACAAAAATAAATTATTTGTTAAAAAAAACTCTGAAAAAATTTTTAAAAGTATCGTCGTATCGACAGTAAAATATCGCCGATACCGATGTATCGGAAAATCTGAAGTATCGCCGATATATCGGTATCGGTATCGGTATTCGTTACATCCCTAGTTAGGATCAGTTAAAAATAAGATTACTTCGACTTTTAAATGCTTATTCATTTAAAAATGACTGCACAGAATACTTCTTGAATAAAGTACATTCCGTTACTGTAATAATATTGTGAGTGTGGATGTAAACCTTTTTTGCCCACAATGCGCTCGATAGTATGTCTAGTTTTTGTGTGGTACAACAATTGAAAATGTTATTTGCGAGTACAAAATTTATAGTGTCAGAACTAAAAGAACTCTAAAAGGGCATTTTTAACTTCCTTGTGATGAAACTTGGTTATCCTGACACAAACTATAACCACCATAAAACTCAAATGCCAGGAAATTTTGTGCAGATTAAGAATCTATAAAAACATTTGATTACTTCGAGATCGAAATTCCAAATACATAGAGAAATAGCAAAAAGTGTATATTTAAAACAAAAATAAAAAAGTGTATATTACTACTAATTGTGACGTGGTGCAAAATTTCGAATGATGTAGTTTTATATTGTTTAAGGCCCTTCACATTGGAATACAAGCTTTTAGTTTCTTATCAGATTTTGTAAGACGAAAATCAAATCAAAATCAGTCTGACTGTCAAAAAATCTTAAAGAAAATCTTCTCATTACATTCTGTTTCTACACTAACTATCACATTCCAAATGAATCGTAACATAAATAATTTGCAATAAAGCAAATTTTTTCGTTTTTTTTTTTCTTTATTTATGGCGGCAAACAAATACACAACTGTTTTTGTTATTCCTATGATTGTTTGTGCTAAATACAGCCCTGATAAAATTAAAAATGTGATTGTTTAGAAAAGTTCCTAAAAATGACGAATACCATAATACTGTCAAATTTCTTTACGTATTAGTTGACAGGTCATAACAATTTGCTTTCACACTGTTAGATTTCTACTTAAAACTTGAGGTTTTGACAAGTATTAATACTAAATCCAATAGTCTGAAGGGCGCCTTAGAATCTTATGGGCATGATGAAATGACAGTTTGTTTTTCAGTATTGAATAGTATAATTAATTAATTATATATAGAAACTGGCCTAAACTGAAATTAAAAAAACAATATATCTATCTTCTTTTTAGTCCTATACCTTTCGTACAACAACACCAATTCAAAGCAGAGAAAAGATGTGGTATTGTTATTTGCTTTGAATAAGTAAAATCTACGGATACACATTTATGTTTTGTTGATTTTTCTAACTTTAATATGTAATAGGCATGTGAACTATGTGGGCATGTATTGGTAGCACCTTCAAATAGCTCCCAAAATACTGAACTGATTTTAGAAAAATATAGATTGTGCAGATCTGCTAAGAAATATCTTTAAAATGGTATAAGTTTCATGACATAAAAGTCCCTATTAATTACATATGTATATAGATTAAAAGCAGAAACATATATTCACATTTCATTGTTGTTTTCTATTTTATTTCAATTCTGCATTTTTAAATGAAAAATCTAGTTTTTTGAGTTGTGATAGTATTGCAGCAATTGGACCTGATGTAGGTACATTAAGGAATTGTATGCAAAAATGTTTGTACATAGATATGTGTATGCGTATATGTATCAAAACAAATGTTAGACATGTATAATTATTTAAATCTGTATGTATGGCTATTGTGATACACGCACTAACAACATTCTAATCGTATCGTATAAAATATCTAGTTGCCACAATAGTAACATTCCACCTCCTTTGGATTATCAATTAATTATTATTACTCGTATCATCATTACAATAATAACAGTAAATATTACGCTCACCATATGTAACAACCAAACCACCTCCTTTTTACAGTTATTTATCCACAGCTAATTTTGCTTCAGCCTCTTTAAATTTTTGTTTTTGATGCTGTCGCGGTCAGGGGTGCCAGATGATTTTGACAAAAAAAAAATCGGCATATTTTCCAAATAAAATCGGCATTATCGGCACTTCAATTTAAAAAAATCGGCAAAAAATCGGCAAATTCAAAATACCCATTTTAAATACAATAAACCAAGTTTTAATTAACGAAAAATAACAATACAGAACAATTCAGCATTAACTAATGTTTATAACATATTAAAAATAAATTTCAATTGAATTGTTGACATGAAAGAGGAGCTCTTTGTCTGAGAAACTTCTAAAAACTTTGCCGAAATGTCTCAAAGAGTTCTGTAGAAATTCTGAAAAATTTTCTGGGGAAATTCAAAAGGAATTTTCGATATGTCTGAACAATGTAAGAAAAAAGTCTGACAAAACACCGAAAAATATCTGACAAAATTCGAAGCTAAAATTTTTAATTTATCACAAATGTCGTATAAAATTCTCAAATATAATCAGAATGTTGTAAGACTTCTTTGATTCTTCTTCTGGCATACATTTTTCTGCTACAAATGGCAGCTCATTAGAAAACATTTACCTGTATTTTATAAGTTTAAAAGCTGAAACATTTATGCGCAAACTCTGAAGAGATAAATGAGTATTACATAAACTAAACTCAGATAATGGGCAGAAGTGGCTGCTAAAACTTTTAAGACGTACTTATATCAGAAAATGTGCAGACTCTTCTGTTAAATGTCTTAAAGAAAATTAATCGGATAATATATCAGAAAATTTGCAGAAACATCGTGCCAGAGAACTGCTGACTAATCTGCCAAATGTCTGAGGGAATTATATACAACTTGGTTGATTGTCTGGTAAAGTCTCAAATTTTAACTGACGTTAGACATGTCGGAAAAAATGAGTACTGGCTAATTGTTAATAAACCTAACCGTTTTTCATTTTAGTTAAAGGACTGACTGAATAACAGCTGTCTGTTTTTAATGTAACAGTGTATTTATTCTATTCCAGTGCTACCTAAACTTAATAAATTATAATAAAACAAACAAAGTTATCCTGTGTTAAGTGTTTATCAAAAAATCGGCATTTTTGGAGCAAAAATCGGCAAATTGGCACTTTGAAAATTTTGAGGCAAAAAATCGGCAAAATGCCGATAAATCGGCAAATATGGCAGGCCTAGTCGTGGTTACTCTCTCGGTATGTCACTACTCACTCTCTTTATCATTTTATATGATTTTTGTTATCGTTATTTTGCTTTTAGTTTTTTTTATATTTCAGTTATTATAATTTAAAATTTTACCACAGCACTCAGCTACTCAGATTTTGAATTTTGTATTGAAGCGCGCCACTATAATAATCTTATTCCAGCAAATACAGATACAACAACAACAACTGAAGTACCCAGCGGTAAATGGAAGGAGTAAAGAGGCTTTCTATAAGGCCTTATTTAGCAGTCTATAGCACTTCCACTCCCATTGGAGTGGAAGTGCTATTGGTCCGCAATATCATTGCGGACCAAGGTCTTTCGCAACCCATTACTCAGCAGGCCTAATTGAAGGCATTCTTTAGTAGGCCTATTTGTAGGTTAGGCCTGATAGAAGGCCTGGTCTGGAAAGGTCAGTTAAAAATCAAATGGTGGTTCATTTTTTTTATCTGGGTACATATTTTTATAGTGGGTCCTATATTTTGGATTATCGTGATTTTTTATTTCGAACTCCTTCTTTTCATCCAAAGTAATTTTTTATACATATGAGGGAAGCTAAATTTCGTGTATTTATTAGGAACGAATTGAACATGATGTAGCAGCTGCAACATAAACGATATAATAGCAACATGTATGATGCCTCTTGCACGTAAATTTCAGTCTTATATACAAATTATTTACGAAAAAAGAATACGAGAATGTTTGTTATTTCTAAAGTATGTTTTTTGCTAAACAAAATGAAAAGTCTAAAAATAGAATACTCCTTGCAAAAGAAACCAGTGTACAGGCCTTCTAGAAGGCCTATCCTTAGAAAGCAGAAAATAACTAGTTTTGTATCTTAAATTCAAGTCTTGGAAGGCCTGTTTAGTGAGCGCCTCATAAGTTTACCGCTGGGTAGTTTCTCTGATTTCACATAAACAACAAACTAACACATTCATTAGTATAGCAATTGTGGAAGCATCATTATTGCAAACAGAAATAAGCATTTTTATTCTAAATTGTGTTTTTGATGCAGATAAACTTTTTCCAATAAAAAGTTTTTTTCGCTAAAATCTTATTTTAAGGCTGATTCCATACCAAATCAATCATGAATTTTCTTGACCACCTCCGATTTTGATTAAATTTTATCTATTTGTTATATCCCCTCAAAATCTCCAAAACGTGACATTCTTGCGCCTGCAAAACTCAATATCGTCGGTTCTATTGTAGCTACAGTAACCAATTTTTTAACAGACTTCAAAAAAGCAGGAGGCTATAGATTCTTTTACGAACCGATTTCTCTTTTTGTTTGAACAAGTTTTCTTGCAATTTTGTGCCATAATTTTTTTGGAAAACCGGGCGCGCAATTTGCTTGTGCCAAATATTGATTATCGCATAACAACTCCTCCATTTATGAACTGATTTTCAAACTTCTTTTTTTGGTTGAAAAGTTTTCCTGCAGTTTGGTCCCAAATATTGATGATCACATAACTCCTCCATTTATGGACCGATTTGCATAATCTTTTTTTGTTTTTTAAAGTTTTCTTGTAGTTTGATCTTATAACTTTTTTTGGAAATTCGGAGGGGAAATTCGCCCACTCAAAGTAATGATTCCCAGTAAAAAATGTTCATGTTTTTTGAAGCACTAAAGAAATAAAGCGCTTTATAATTCGCTTTAAAATATAAGCTTGTTCAGAAGCTGTTTCATAGCGTCACAACAATGCAGGTTTGAGAAAAGTATTTGGTTTTTACTTATACAAAAGCTGCGTACACAAGCTATACAAAAAAGCTGATTTTATAGTGCTGATCGAAAGCGGGTTTTTAAGCGAGAATGAAGAGTAAGTTTATTTGAGTTTCTTGGTGCCGTTTTGCAACAGTGTTTTTGGTCGAGTGATTGGTACGTTGGACTTCAAACCTGAAGGTTCTTAGTTCGATACTAGTTGAAGTTAAAATAACAAACATTGAGTAAAAATATGAAATTACTAAAAATAAATAAAGTAACGAAATAAGAAAAATTCAAAATGGCGTCAACGACGCCAATCCACCACAAACCATTTTTTTCATATATTTTCAGTTCTAGTGCTGAAAATGTTGATGATTTTTAGCGCTTCAAAAGCGCTTTTGTGAGCAAAAATGTAGTACTCCAATCCGGGAACTCGCCATACAAAAATCAGCAGCGATATCAGCAGGTTTGTCAGCGCTACTTTTATTCCATAATAGAAGGAACCTGCTTTATTGGCAGCAACTTTTTTACTGGGTTGTCACATAACTGCTTTATGTATAGACCTATTTTCAAAAATTCTTTTGTTGTTTGAACAGGATTGCTTGCAGTTTGGTCAAGAATTTTTTTTTTTCAGAAATCGGAAGGGCAATATGCACGCATCAAATATAGGTTGTCGCTTAGCTCCTACATTTTAGGACCGATTTAAAAATAAAGATTTTAAGGTTTTCTTGCAGTTTGGTCCCATTATTTTTTTTTATCGGTGGGACGATTTGCCCGCCCCAAATATTAATTGTCGTTTAACTCCTCCATTTTTAGACCGATTTTCAAAATTTTTTTATTGTTTGAACAGGTTTGCTTGCTCCTTGGTCCCATAATTTTCCCGCCACAAATACTGTCGCATAACTCCGGCATTTATGGACCAATTTGAAAAAAAACGTTTTTTATTTGAAAAATCGCCTTTGAATTTTCCCTATATTTGATGCAGAGCTAGTATAACATGATTGATTTAACATGGAATGACCCTCATATGGCAATTAGGGAATGAATAATCCTTATCGCAAGCAGAAATAAGATCTTTTTATAAATTATGTTTTTGTTGCCGTTAAACTTTTTCCAATAAGAAAAAGTTTTTCGTTAAAATAATATTTTAAACTTTTGCTTTGTGATGTTACATGTATTTTATAAATATCATTAATATTTTACAAATTCTCATACAAGACATATTTGTAATACGTATTACAAAATATTAAATATTTATATACAAACCAACAGGCGAACTGAACTGTTAGCACCAGACATAAAAATAACAATAAATATAATTTATGAGAAAAGCCATAAAACAAATATTTTGAATAGTTTTCTTTTTTTCAAAAAAAATTCGCTGCACAATCTAACAACAAAAAGATAAACAAAAGCATCAGTATGTAAAGGTCGGTAGTCTCAAAAACAAACAAAAAGCAGAGATTTTATTTTGCTTGTCTTAAAACAACAAGAAAAAAAATATGCACAAAAATACCTTTTGTATGCTTCGTATGCAGGAAGGAGTTCTTTCAGATTTTATTTATTATTTGCCGTTTGTTTTCTCCTCACTATATTGGTCAAAAGCTTTTTGACTGGAGGCTGCATGCAGGTGAGCATGCATGTGAGCATGTTTGAGCCTGTATGTGCGCTTGTATGCTATTTTTTACATTTCATACATGAGTTGAAAATTTATAGAAGAACAAGATACGAAATAAGTACATATCTTGTGGCTACTTGACCATCAATTAACTATAGGCATTTCGGTGTATTTGCATGCATTTTTCAACACACTCAACTCAACTCAATTATTTTATTTTCTTTCGTTACATTTTTCAGTCAATAATTTTCTTATTTATTAACTAAATTTATTTGCACTTATTTTATTATAATTTTCATGTTTTTTGATATTTACTATTTTAAAATAAATTTTGAATTTTTTTTCTTGTGATGCTGTTTAATTTAAATTACTTTAGATTTATTTATTTGCACACAATCTTTTTCCGTGTTAAGTTATCCCGAGAGCATACCAAAATGATACAAAAACAAAACAGTTTCGTTGACGTCTACAGTAATAATTTGTAAGCAAGAATGTGGTCCCGTTTTTTTTGCGTAGTAAATCGGATAAAAAGGAATATGAAAAAAATAGCCATTAACTGCCAACGGGGTGGCAGCACTCTGTGTGTAATGTTGCCACCAAATACTACAGTTTGTAAAACCGTTATAAACATTACCGTTAAATTGTATTTAAAAAATTGAAGGAATAAAAAATAAATCAATATAATATAAACTAATTGCTTTTGCTGTGAGTTCGATAGCGAGTTTATGTTGATAAAGTGTGGGGTAGAATCAAACTATTATGGAAATAAATCAGCCATTTCTAAACGGATAACACGATCAGTTTAAAATTTCAAATGGCTATAGCAGAGGAGTATTCCCTTTTTATTGCAAAAGTCAAAACTTTTCGGCAAAATAGGTCGAATTCGGAAGGATCCAGCGCCAACAAAAATGGTAAATGGGGCAAATTTTCTATTCTAAAATCATGTCTAGGAAGATATGTACATCCAAGGCATAGAGAAACAAGTACAACAATAGATAAACAAATACAACAATACAGGCATTTTTGATGCCGGTCGCTGTCAAACTCCATATTAAATATAAACTAAGTTTTTGAAAATTTAAATATGGACTTTTTTGCATGGGTTTGATAGAGGCTGCCACCAAGCAAACTAAAGCAAAATGTAATCAGCTGCCGCACAGTGATAACTCCGTTGACGAAAATTAAAAAATGCTTGAGTGTTGAAACCTAACAAATTGGATATCATTTTAAAGGTAATTGTCCATTTAATACAAATACAAAACAGTTTTGCTTGAAAATGTTTCTTGACGTTGCTACGACACTTTAAAGTTGGGTTATCTTAATGCAAATATGTATGTCGTTTTGAGGTGTTTTTATGGCTGATATCATGCTAGACTTTTTTTCAAAGCTAGATAATACGAGATTATGTGGGGTAAGTTTTGTTACGAAAACTTGTAAAATATACAACTTTAATTTTAATTTTTTTTTTACAAATACATAATTGCAAAATTCACCGTTTTTAATACTCAATGAAAGGCAGTCACCACAAATAGTGGGAAAATAGGCCGATTAATGTGATAAATGTGAAGCATGTAGACAAAGAAATTTTTGAATGCCCGGAGGGTTGAACTGACGTTTCGATAGGATGAGATTAGCGGGAGCTATCGAAACGCCAGTTCAACCCTCCGCGCAGTCAAAATTTTCTTTGTCTACATGC
The DNA here is from genome assembly GCA_956483635.1 of Panzeria rudis. Classification (NCBI taxonomy): domain Eukaryota; kingdom Metazoa; phylum Arthropoda; class Insecta; order Diptera; family Tachinidae; genus Panzeria; species Panzeria rudis. Next base: position 145,736,647 of record OY101450.1, read on the forward strand.
TTCACATTTATCTCTAAATAAAAATATGTATAATTTAATTGGAAAATTAAATTAAAACCGAATTCAAGCGCAAGTAATTAAAATTTCTTTGGATACAATCGCATACAGTTCGACTTAACTCATAACTTAATTTTCATATTATTTTATAGTTAGTACTTTGTTCGTAGGTAAATACATATTTTTTTGCATATTTTTAATTTTTAGGTGCATTATTTAAGCGTTTAAAATCAATTTTTAGTTGCATGAAAGTCCGAGCCCTACACATAACAGTCCACTATAATCCACTATAGCCAATATTAAGGCTCTACTTCGATAATAATTCAAAAATACCTCTCCTGTAAAATTTACTTTTTGGCGCTTACGCTTTTCTGGGACGATAAAGTAAATATCATACCAAATTTAATGAGAATGGGATAACATTTATAAGAGTTATAGTATTTTTACGATAAAACTAAAAAAATCCCCGAAAACCGAAAAAATCCCCAAAACCGAATAGCGCCAAAACTGAAAAAAATCGCACAACTAATATAAATCGCTAAAACTAAAAATATCGTCAAAAAGTGAAAAAATGTTAAAAAAAAACGCTAAAACCAAAAAATCTCTAAAACTAAAAAATCGGCAAAAAACTAAAAATTGCAATAAACGAAAAATCGCCAGAAAAAAAATAAAAAATCACGAAAATTAAAAAAGCGCCTAAACCAAAAAAAAAATTGTAAGAAACAACAAAAAATACTTTAAAAAAGTATACAAAAAAGCACAATTAAAAAACTGCAAAAATGAAAAAAGGGACAAAAACGAAAAAGGATATACATATGTGTATTCGTACGGAACCCTTCCTGTGCGAGCCAAAGTCGCACTTTACTTAATTTATTTCTACTAATAATCTCATATGGAATAATGGCGTAATTTAACTTAAAATATGTATATTCAATTTCAAATTTAATATATTTTTGTGAACGTTGCGGTGCTTAGACGAAAATGTGCATTATTGGCAAATGCACTTTTTGCAAACGGTACTTTTTTAAAATTTTATCTTTTTAAATGCTCTTACTTGGAATATGTAATTTTTGTGAAAGGTATTTTTGAACAAGGTTGTTCTTTTCGAAAATGTTTCTTTTTGAAAGAGCTACTTTTTACAAAGGGCTCTTTTTGAAAAAGATACACTCGAAAACATTACTTAAAATTTACGATCATATATTGTCTAAATTTGTGTTGAAAATTTCTCCTTGTCTAAAATTACATCGATTTTGTAGTTATTTTATTAAAGAAAAAAGATTTCAAATTAAACATATTTAGTCCAAGTGGAAAAAATGTAACATAAATTATAACACGGCTATGGCTGAATGATAGATACTTCACACTATCAGTCAGGAGGTCGCGGCTCAAACGTGCACGCAGCCAATCGCTTTTTTAGTAAAAACATTTTGTAGAAAAAATAATGCGTGTGTAATTTTAGATCGATAATAATCTGTAAACTGTTGCCGACTATTATCGACCTAATTTTCAACAAAAGTGTTTTAGAGTGTACATACTAACTAAAACATATATATACTTTTTTGAAAAGGTTCTTTGTTAAGATCGTACTAAGCTAATTTTGTACAATATTATTTTGTTAACATTATTGTTTTTTTAAGAAAAATAATGAAAATCTATGTTTTATATGAGTATTAAAATCCAGTCTCTAATTTTTAATACACGTTTTACTTATCTTTTTTATTTTTATTTTTTTGTATTTCTATAATAAAAACATTAATAATTAACAGTTAAATGTTAAAACTTATATATGAAATCTTAAATGTTCCTAAAATTCGTCTAGTTTTTATACATGTCGCACAAAACTTTCTCCATGGGCGTATTGCCAATGGTACGTTGAAAATACACCAATTCAATTTTATGCGAATTAATCATACGCAATAAAGGCAACATCAAAAGCAAACGGCCGAAACGTGCCACCTGAGCGGTAAATTGTGCCTTTGTATGTTGCGATAACATGACCTGGAAAATGAAATTGAAATGTATAATTTTCTTTAACTCAGTACAATAATAATCACTTCACTCACATGTGCCTGGTCCTGTAAATTTTCTATTTGTGCGGGATCCTTCAAACCTCTTGTTTCAGGTCGAAATAAAACAATAGCCTTGAGGCAGGCAAATTCAGCCGGATCAACTAAAACAGCCTTGTATTTGCAGAAAATTTCAAACAAAATGCGTACATCTGAAACAATCTGTGAAGTGTAATAAAATAGAAAAAAAAAGTGAACTAACATTTTGTCTTGACTTAGCAGAGAACGACACACACAGGGTGTTAGCAAATGTTTTATAAATGTTTAACATGGTGGCCTTGTATGTAAGAAATAGTTTGTCTTAGCTAAGTTTAGCAACGCCAACTAACCGTTACTACAGTAAATTACTTTTAGCAAAGTCAACTAGCCGTTAGTACACTTAAATGTTGTCTATGCTACTCCGACTTCTTTCGCCTTAGCTAGGCGAATAAATTTTAGGAAGTTTGCAGCAGGGTTGTATGTAAGGCGATTTCTCCCAAACGAGGCGATTTTTCAACTTGATTGGCGTCTAAATTTTTGATTTGTCGACATGGCGATTAATCTGGCGATAAATATATTTGTTGGCGATTTTTATGGCTATTTTTTAACAAAATTGAAGTTCAAAATTTGTATGATTCAGGAAAATTACTTTGTTTAAAGAGTATTTTTAAAAATAAATCCCACAAAAAGTCGTCTGCAATATAATAAAAGTTTTAATTTAAAACTATGATGGTTTTTTTTATTAATTGTAGATAGACATTAATGGATTTTTAATTTGAATGAGAAAAATTTACATATAATTTTTGGCGATTTTATTCTACTTTTGGCGATTTTCTGCTAAATTTTTATACGATAATTTTAAAAATATTTATATTAAAAAAAGTATTATACAAAAACAAATTTACTAACAATTATATATTAAAAAAACTACATAAAATTGTTTTTGACGACTTTTGACGATTTTCGGGAAAATCGGCAGGGACAAACTAAATTCGCCTTGGCCCCGCTGGTGTACAATAGATAAATCAGGGCGAATTCATACTAGGTGGCCCCAAGAGCCCAGCTGTTTACGTAAATGTTTACACATTTGGGCTGTCAGCAGTGTTAATGTATCAGCTTTTTTGAAAGCCCAAATGTAAATTCTCCACGGCGAATTCTCTTGCGACTACCTGGTGTTGATCTACCTTGAGATAAATGAAAGGCGTGTTTACCCTGTAGTCCGAATCTTCGAGACATCATCGATAAAATTTCTAAAGAAGTATCTATCACGGACGACGAATTGACGACACTCCATGCCAAATATTGAGGACATTTTCTACCAAAGGGAACAAAAGTCGTTCATGACAACGCTGGTAACATGCTACTAAAGTTGTCGTTAATGACAACATTGGTAACATGCTACTAAAGTTGTCGTCAATGAATAATAATAAAACTTAAAATTTGACCATTGAATCGAACCCACAACCTCCAAACTGGAAGGCTAGTCCGCTACCTACTATCCTACCGACGCACTCAGAAGCTTTTATACAAAAACACGTTTTGTGGGCAACTTAAACTCTTTAATATACATAAATGGATGCACGTTGTTACTCTTGTTGTCGGCAATAAAACCGTATACACGACAACTTCGATGCATCTGTTACTCTTGTTGTCGTCAATAAGCCTTTGCAACACAAATTTCCATCATGTTGACAGAAAAAATTCTTTATACACGACAACGTATACCACCATGTCGCCAAACTTATTTCTAAAAGTGTTTTATAGGCGACAAATCATAGATTGTCTTGCAGACAACATCGATGACAACTGGGACTACACGGTAGTTTTACATATTTGAATTTTGGTTTTATATAAATTATATGGAGTTTGGCATCCATCGTACACCAAAAATGTTCGGTGTTTTTGTATTTGTTGTCACCGCGCTGCCACCTTGTAAAATGAATTCGCATTGGCTCTAACTTTGTCACACGAAGTTTCCAAACGTTTCGAGTTCATTTTAAAATATATCAAAAAATAGTAAAGAATTAAAAAACAGAACTTTTTAATTCAAAACTTACCTCTTCTTTAGTCATACAGCTGGTGCCATTATTATTATTCGTAGACTCATAATTATTACAGTGTTCGGCAACCGAAAATAAAGGACAATTTGAGGGATCCAAAGGTATACACCATTGAATGGCATTAAGTAGGAATAATTCCGACCAAGACTCCTCCAAAAGAATCACCTTTTCATATGAAAAGCAAAAGAAAAGTTATTCACTCACTCACTGGATCCTTGACCATAAAAACCTACCTGATCTCTAAACGAGAGACTAGCGAAACTGGGTAAATTTTTAGCCCATTTTACAGCCATAAATAAAAGACGAGCACTGGTTTCATACACAGTTTCATGTTGGTGGACATATAAATTAGGTGACATTATTTGGGAAATATCAAATTGCATCAAAGACTTTTCTCCATTTAAAGGCTCCTCATCTTCATTGGTCACATCAATAGAATCATCTGAAATCGATAGTGAATGAGTATAGCGTAAAAGAAATTACATTTGTAATAGCTCATTAGTACTCACCATCATTGTCTGGTATGGGACTTGCTGAACTAATTGACGAAACACTGCCACTAACGGGATTTTTGGGAGCAGCTTTAAAAACAAATTATAAAATTAATAATTACACCAACAATTGAACATTTTTTTGAAAAATTAATTAGAAAAATTATCTATGTAATTATTAGGCGATATAATTTTTTGTGCTGCAGCTTATGCTCACATTATACAGCTGATTTTGGCAAAGCTTAAACCATTCAAAGATGTTTATTGGCAGATGTGCACAATATATATATTTTGTTACAATCGGTTCAGTATTTTGAGAGCTATAAGCGTTTAAGTTTTCCTCTAATACATGCGCACATATGTAGTACAACATATGCATGTATTAGCTTAAAGTTAAAAACAAGCAAAACCTTCCCCTTTTTGTAGATTTTGCTTTTGAAAATATAATAACAATACTAAATGTTTCTCTTCTTTGAATCGGTGGTGTTGTAGGAAAGGCGTAAGACTAAATGAGGAGAGAATATGTACACTCAAAATATTCTGTACGTAAAATTAACTGAAATTGCAATATAAAATAAATTAAAACTCAATTAAAACCCGGTCTACTCATTTTTCATGCTGCTAAAAACCCACATTAATCCTTTCAGTTCGCTTATATTATCAAAATTACTCTAATATTTCGAATTTCTAGGGCTGTTACAGCGATTCTGGCGGCGGACTAGGCCCCTAGAAGGGCCTAGCCAGCAATCATTCAGAGACTGATTTTTTGAAACACAACTTTTTAAAATGCTTAAAATCTTAACGCTTAACATCTAGACATTATTTTGCAACAAAACAGCATTTTTTTCAAATTGACAAAGTTCCAAAGACTGATTCTAGTAAAGGACACAAAGTAAAAGTATACGTGAATCGGCGTTTTGAAAGTTTACATCTGGGATTCATTTAACGGGGTATTAAAGTTTCACCCTTTTGCACATTGATTGCTATAGTGAATCGGCACAGAAAATCTTGTAATTTTTATGTTAGAGGTATAAGACATATGTTCCGATTTTTACCATTTTAACCACCTAACGCTTTGCTGTATGATCAAAAAAGCATTCCTTAGGGTAATAAAATGTTTTACAAAAAGACTTTTCATAAAGTTCTACTATAGGTCTTCAAAGACCTCAAAGCTCCATACTTAACTCAAACGCCACAAATCATTCAAAACTCGAAATTGCGTTTAAGGGTTAATTTCGTACTTATTAAAAATTAGTACAGTGTGTGTTTTTTGTTTAAGGTGTACATCTTTGAGTGGGCACCACCAGTGATGTCAGATGTGGGGAATTTTCCCTTTTTGTACAGATTTTTATACAACCGATTTGACTGCTCACATTTACATTGTGGCTAGTACGGTTTGACATTTTATAATATATAGACGCACGGCAGAGGAACGCTTCTAAACCTTTAATATTTAAATCATTTATATGAAATACTTGGAAAAAAGCTTAACTCATTAATTACAGGATATATAAACGTTGGAATTTTTTGATGAAAATTTTAAGAACGTCTTATAATACCAATTTTAACATCTTCTTATTATTCTTCGAATAATTTTACAAAATTTTACATAATTATCCTGTTAATTGGCCACCAAGATCGTCTGATTGGATTATTTATAAAGTCGTCATTGGACTATTTATAAAGTCACTCGTCACCACCGATAAACCAAAAACTATTAAACTCGTTGAAAATCAACATTCGACGAGTTATTGGCAAAATACGGTCGCAAATGCTTCGAACAGTGTATGAAAATTGGAGTGCGAGATTGCGCCATTTACGCGACAGCCGTGGCGACCACATGCCCCAAATCATATTTAGACGAAATGTCATTTAATTGTCTATACACTAAAGCCAGTTTAGTTGATATTAAAAATATTTTTCTTTGTTTTATTTTAATTTAAAGCTCTAAACCTTTAATAAAAAACACCCTTTATATCCCACAAAACCGGATTTTATGACGTTAGTTTCTATTAAAAATGTCTTACGTAAAATGTCACTATCACCCGTGTCACAGACTCCGTTGTTATTCCGTAGTTGTTATTGCGAAAAAGTAAATTTTTGGTGCTTTAGACTCCGTTGAGTTTGTATCTTGATTTTACAATGATGAAGTTTTTATACTTTGAGGCGTTTGTTTACTCTTGTTTTTAAAAGAAAAGCTCAGATTAAGCTTTTAATCAGCATTTAAAGGTTATGGCCAAATATTTATTTGACGCTCCTAAAAGTATGCACGTTTTTTAGTATTTACTGCAAATGAAGTTAGTAGAAAGTCTTTGTCAATAATTCCAATTTGAAATTTAAATGTGGTTTGATTACGAAGAAAAATTTTTTTTTTCGTTTTCTGAAGAAGCTACTTACGTAATTGAAAGCAGTACCCATGCTCTGTAACTAATGTGAGAACTTTCCAATGCGAGTAAATTTTTATCATACTGTAGAACACAGGGTGAGTAACAAAAAACTAAAATTTTCTTTGTTTATTTTAATGTAAGAAGTTTAATTATTTTATAAATCACCTTGCTAAAAACGGGATGACTAATTTAATTATTAAATTGTTCTCGATGCGAAAACTTCTCGCCAGTTACAGAACACAGCACAGTTCTGATCGGAATGGTATTCTGTGACATGGCTGTATAAGAGTCACCATACCAGAAAAATATTTGATTTAGTGCTACAGTGATATTTTTAACACTTACCGTTCTCTGGAGGTGGTGAACACGGATCTATCGAATTGCTGGTTGAGGAATTTGATGATGATGAAATTGTGCCTCCACTCGATAACTCGGCATATCTTTTATCCTTTGCGGTTGTACTTGTGGTATTGTAAATATTGTTGTTGGTGAATATAGGAAAAGTGCCGTTATTATTATTGTTGTTGTTATTCATATTCGCCGATAATTGCATTGAAGTGGCGGCCAAGTGATTATGATGTAATAGACGCCCCGTTGGCAAACCTGAAAGTGCTAAAACCAACACAATAAAATCATAAAAATGGGTGGTAATTAGATTGTCCTAAAGGCATAACTGAACAGTTACACTCACACGCACACGCATTCACATACACATACACGCTCATGTGTGAGAATTTCTTTGAAATTATGTCTCTTTAAGAGTGAAATAACACAAACAACAGCAAAAAGAACATGACAAAATTCATTTAAACATGACCGAGGAAACAGAAAATAAAAGTGGGCAAATGGTAGAAGAGGGAAAAGAAAACACTAAAAGTAAAAACAAAAAAAAACCAATTACTTACATGGCGGCGGCAGTAAAGCTGGTCCATAACATGGCGGTGATAATAAAACGGGTGGTCTGTGTGAATAAAAATGCGAAGTTCTAAACATTATTTGTTTTGTGAGAATATGCAGATGAGTTGTTAACTTGTTTTCTTTTGGTACGAGTACACAGAGCACAACTTACCCAAAAACCCCCACAGCTACAGCAGCTTCACGCAAAGCTCGTCCATGCTCCATCTCCCGCAGTGTCTCCGGTCTAATAGTGGCCGTGTTACGTGGCTGACGTTCATTTTGAACGGCTGTAATTGGAAACAGAAATAACTGTAACTATTTGTTTGAATGTGTTGTACGTATGTATATGAGTTAATGTGAATGTGTGTGTAGGTGTGTGCATGTATGTAGTATATTAGGTAACACCCTTTAGATGTTGTTTTGATAATGATGTCAATGATGATGTGATTTGATGTCTGTATTTGTAGTTTGATGGCATTTCGTACATGTCACGTAATCAATCTCAAACAGTGAAGTAATCAACGTTAAAGGTCTAAGCAAACTAGAACAACACAACCTCAAAACTCCCACTGCGAGAAGCAGAGGAAGTGAATAAAATTTTGTAATGCAAATTTTAATTGTTTGTGGCCTGATGTGAATTTAAAAAAATGATTTTGTTAATATTTGACATGAAATAACTTTTTGAATTCCCAAACTAATATTATAATATAAATATACTTCCGTTAGACATTAACTTACTCAACCGTTTCTCAACATTTATTTAAATGGCGTTTTATAAAATGCAGTTTGTACTTTTCGTTCTAGACGACAGGGAGTGCGTGGTATGTCCCCTTACAGTGGATCGTCAATATTAGAAGAAAAAAAGTATATGCTGTGGAGAATTCTTGTTTATTGGCTCAAGGGCATAGCTATCTCCTATGTATAATTAATTCTCTAAAAAATACATAAAGTATTTTATTATATGTATCTAATCGCAAACTTTAGAAAAAAGTTAAAATTCATTAAGTCCGGTCGATATAGACTTAAGTTACGACAACTACAACGTTTCTAACACCCGAGATGGCGGTTTTTGACCAAGACGATAATCAAAATATGAGTTTCTGAAAGCTTAGGTCCTCTTCTATGAATCTTTGATACATAATTTTTTAATCGGACGAATAACTAAGAAGTTTAGGATCTATTATCATTATTTTAGCGATTAGCTCCACTGTGCGTAGCGACAAATAACATGATAATAAATTTAAAATTTTTGTCTTCTTAACTTTTTTATGAGTTTTTTAAAACGAAAAGAGGTTTGAATCTACACAAAAAACTAATTTCTGAATAGCTCCGAAACAGTTCAAAATATAACTTAAAGGTAATTTCATTCCGCATATTCTGGTGGCTTATTTATTCAAATCGGATGAATTGAACTTACGATTAATATTTTTTATTATGAAAAGTACATAAACGTATCGCAAAACATTGCAAATGTACTTACATATGTTGTTCTTATGAGCTCTAGGTAGAATCTTAGATATTATAACAGTTGTGTGAATAAAAGGATAGAAGTTAAGAGAACTCTTTATATTCTTCGAATTGCACACCCTACACCCTAGGCGTAGTAAAGATATTATTTTATTATACAACACAAGCTTCTCTGTCGCTTATATATTTTTTGTGGTATAAAACTTTATTTTTCCTATATTTTGGTTTTTTAGGAAATCTGCGCGTATATCCGTATTTATGGGCAGGCTCTGCTCAATTTTTTCAAATTTCTGAGAACTATCTAGATTATAAAACTTTGTAGTTGGAACTTTCAAAATCCATAATCACAATTTTTTTTAGGTCCTTAAACACACAAACTATTTTTCAAACTGATCATTTTCGACCCAGCAATGGGGTATAATGTAGGGTACATATCCAAAATACAAAATAATTGACGCTAGACACACTGTCAATGAACTGCCCTTGCGATTATTTCAAAATTCTGAACTTTAGCCCTTTTCTGATCTCAAGAATGCTGATAATAATTTTTTTTTTAGTTTTACTTAGAATTGTCGAGAATCGAATTCTGCATTTTAAATCAAAATCGAACTGTAAGCTAAAAAGTTATAGGCAAAAAACAAAAAAAAAGTCAAATATCTTCAATTAAGTTATGAGTTTTACGGCCCTTCTCACAATGTACAATTCAAAGTTAACATGGACTTTAACGGCAAGTTCGGCATACAAAACTTGTTGTTAAAGTCCAGGTTAACTCTAAATATATTTTGAAAAGGGCCGTTAGTCGAACTGTATGGGCTTATATCCAAAGAAATTTAATTATTTTTGGCTTGAGTTCGGTTTTAATTTGATTTTTCAATTAAATTATATATTTTTATTTAGAGATAAAAGTGAAGCATGTAGACAAAGAAAAATTTGACTGCACGGAGGGTTGAACTGACATGTTTCGATAACTCCCGCTATTCTTTAAAGTTAAATATATTCTAAGCTATTGGAGATACGGAAACACATGAAAGAACATATGTTTTTTTATTTTTTACGTTCACAGTTTGCATATATTTTACCGAAAAAACGTGACCAACAGACAAGCTAAAAATGTATTTCCTTTAATTCCAGTATATTTTTATATATGGGTTCGCATTTATTAAAAATAATATAAAAATAGATTTTCGCAGCTTAATTAACTTTATTTTGTGACATAAATACCAAGTTAAATCACACTAACCCTTAGCAAAAGTAATGGTTACGTTTTTTTTGGCCAAGTGTAAACGTACCTCAAAGCGCTTTAAATTTTTAAAATCGAATAACATTTAAAAAAAGTTATAAGCCTCAGAAGATTTTTTGAGTCCCACGTGGTCAACTTTGGCTCACTGTAGCTTCTCTCGTGCTTAAGCCATAAGGCTGGCTACCCATACACGCGTTATAAAGCTTGGCTCCTCCTCTAAAGACGTTTAAGTTTCAGCTAAGTCCAATTAGCAGTTTAAGAGTTCCAGATTTTTTAGCATATATTTTGCAAAAGTCCCCGCTGTGCAGTGTACAAATAGCAACATATGCATGAAAACTCGAAAAATAAATTGCAAAGTGTGAAATAATCGTGTTAATTATGATTGGTAAATATTTTGTAAGTTATATATATAATTTTTTACAAAATCAACTTTTATCCAAAATGACAAGATTCTAACGAATTGTCCTGGTAGTGGGCACCAAAAAAAATTTGCGTCTATTGATTGGCGTTTTGAAAGTTAGCCTCTGGGATTAATTTTAGGGAGAGTTAAACTCCCGCCCTTTTCCGCATTGATATAGTGAATCAGCATAGGAATCTGGTAATTTTTACGTTTAACGTATAAAATTTGCTCAGCACTCTTATTTAGAACACTTCGGGGAATATTTTTGTGGAACTTTTTAAGCCTCTAACTCTTCGTTATATGTGTCTTTTTGACAAAAAAAAAAACTCCGCTTCAAAAGCGATGTAGTGGATTAAAATTTTCTACAAAAATATCTGCCATAAAATTATACTCTGTCTTCGAATAGACCAAAGCTCAAAGATAAATTTGAACGCTATAAATTAGAGGGCTGCATACTCGAATGTACACGTATGTATGCTTGTATATTCGAATGTACTCGTATATATGTTTGTGTGTATGCATGTATGTTTTCTGTATATATATATACACAGAAAAAACTAATTTTTCACTTCAAACACCAAATTCCCTGAATCAAATGTAAATTTGTTCAATTTAGGTCCTATAAAGAAATTTGTAAATTCAAATGCAAAAATTTGTAATAATTTGTTTGAAAAAAAAATCTGATTTTTTCAATAAATTGTTACAATCAAAAAATGTGTTAGAGAAATATAAAAAATAAATCAAAGAATTTCATAATTTTATCAGGTTGCCAATATTGGCGGTAGGTAAATGAAATTAAATAATAAGTCAAACAAAATTATTTATCAAACTAAATAGAGACAATAATAAAGATTTAAAATCAGTTTCAAAAACATGTTTGTTTAAAAAAAACGATCATAATTTTTCTGTGTATGTATGTATGTATATATGTATATATGGTCGTGGCTATGTATGTACGAGTACACACTTGTACATGAATATATATATACACGTACATACAAAAAAACATACATATATGCTCACCCGAAATTCATACAAATACATTGTACGAATACATTTGAGTACTCTTTGGAGTCCTCTACTATAAATAAGTCAAAACTTATTATGTGATTAAGGGTTAATTTCGTACTTATTCACAATTAGCATAAAAATATACGACAAAAACTCATGATGCTAGTTTGTATTAAAAATATGGCTTACGTAAAATGTCACTATAAATAAATTACCACACAAAAGTTGAAAGCAAACTTAATAATATTTTCAACAACAATGAGTCTGAATACTTGGCTTTGCGAACAGTTGAGCGAAACGAAATGTCAAAATTTTCCTAAATGTCCCGGTATAACGCTCTCCAGATAGGGTGAAATATACTGAAATATTACTCGTGCCCATTAAAAAAAATCTGTATGTTATCAAGGTAGATTTGTTTAAAATAAATCTACCTTGGTGCGTTACAGAAAAAAAAATAAAAATATTTTTATTAATATGGTTATTTCGACTATATTTGCTTGTGAATCTAAATTGATTATTAGGCTAAGGTTCGTAACGTTTGTTTCAGAAAGAATTGGACATAATTAATATTCCAAGGAACAAGGGAAAAATAAACATCAACTTAATTCTTCAACGTACACAGCAGAACAAAGTAGCGCCACTTTCGGAAGCCTCTACATTTCCATCGCCAGTGCTCACGTGTATTTTGCTTATCACCACCTGTCAGGTGGCTCTGTTGAATGTAATTTTAATTCTTATATGTATATCGTCATATAAAACGTAAAAGCGTGTTGTAAGTGACAAAAATTACAAAATCGCTGTTTTAATCAATTATTGTATGTTATATCGAAGCCCATGCCTCTACAAATTTTTAGGCTTCTACTTGCCTGCTCGGCGACATTATAATCAAAAGGAAAACAACGTAGCCACTATAACTTCATAAACTGTTTTTCCTCTCCTGTAAAATTCAAAAAATTGTAGTTACATGGTTTTACGTTTTATATGATGATATACAACTTTTTCGTGAAAATTTAATACGAGAATTAAATCAATTTCAAGTTTAGATTAATCTGCACTTTTCCAGTGTTGCCATTGGTTTAGTTTTCTTCATTCCAATTTTTCTGGTTTTTTGTTCTACTTAAGACAAACTTTTTTGGTTTGATTTTATACTTGACAAGTGGTGATAAGCAGGGCTGTCAGATATGGCGATTTCTCGCCAAACGTGGCGATTTTTCAACTTGCTTGGCGTCTAAATTTTTGATTTGGCGACATGGCGGTTTTTCTGGCGATAAATAAATTTGCTGGCGATTTTTATGGCTAATTTTTTAACCAAATCGAACTTGAAAATTTTTATAATTCAGATAATTACTTTATTGAAAGAGTATTTTCAAAAATAAATCCCACTAAAACTTGTCTGCAGGAAATTAAAACAATGTGATTTTGATGATTTTTCTTATATTAATTATAGTCATTAATGTGTTTTGAATTTTTATGAGATAAATTTACAAGAAATAATTGTTGGCGATTTTATTTCTAATTTTGGCGATTTTCTGCTAAATTTATATACGATTATTTTATAAAAATTTATATTAAAAAAAGTATTATCTAAAAACAAATTTATTATCAAATATATATTAAGAAAGAGTACATAAAATTGATTTTGGCGACTTTTTGGCGATTTTTCAAATCAATTTGGCGAAATAGGTCGGAAAAAATCTGACAACCCTGGTGATAAGCAAAATACACGTGAGCTCTGACGATGGAACTGTAGCGGCTTCCGAAAGTGGCGATACTCTGTTCAGTTGTGTACGTTGAAAAATTAAGTTGAGGTTAATTTTCCCCTTGTACCTTGGAATATTAATCACGCCCAATTCTTTCTGAATTAAACGCCTAATAATCAATTTAAAAATATTTTTATTAAAACAACATTTTCTTTGCAAGCAAGTGTTATCAACAATTAAATTTTTAAAATTCCGCACAACATTCAAAATACTGGAACACTAATTTATTAAAAGGAAACCACAACTCAATAAACCATTATTTTTTTTATCTTATATTTGACCGCTTTTTTAATTTTCCTTTAAGACCCAACATTATGATGAACATTTTCAACCGATTAATTCTCAAAAACAACCCACTCAAATGCTTTGAAAATATTCAAATGTTCTCTCTTGTCATATTTGCTGGTTGATTGAACATAAATGTCTCAACCAAAAGGGATCCATCAAAAATAGACAAGGATATTATCCTTTGGTTAAATAATTTGCATGCTGTGCTAACTTATGCAACTTGAAAATAAAATAATATCATGCACCCACTCCTACAAATCATAGAAACGCATGCGTATGTGTGTGCAAGTAAATAAACATTTATAAAAAAAATTTACAAATGAATAAACAATATGCTTAAAAATAAACACAGTAAATAAATCAAAAAGGATAACAAAGTCTTAGCAAAAAAAATTGAGGAAAAAACCACACAGCAACCTAAAAACAGAAAGGTAAACTGAAACAAAAAAAGCATAAAGCGTATGAATATTTAAATAAAAGAAAAAATTAAATAAAACCAGAAAAAGGGGTGAGCGAATGCTCTTCTTAACTGCTGCTGTTGCTGGCTTTAGTCACCGAGAAGCTTCACGGTACACAAATATTACACGCAATAATGAATAATTATAAACACTAAACAAAAGGAAACATTTTAAAAATTGTTTTACGTTTAAATGATGCCTACACGAGGCACGTGTCCTTGTTGTCTTTAACCTGGTTAAAACTAACAAACAATTAAAAACAACAACAGCAACAACAACACCAATTATTTACTTTCTACAAATTCCCATCATTTTGAAAATTGTTTTCAATATTTACATTGAAATCATCATCAGGTTGGTTCATCATCATAATAATTGTTTACACTTCATTAACTCTTCTTAAGTGTTGAGTTTTTGTGTGTGTGTGTTTGTGTGTGTGTCTTTTGAATTAGAAACAATGTGCGTTTGTGTGTTTATCTATCTACTGGCATATTATGAACATCGAATGTTATACTTACCATCCTTGTTCATTCCCATTTGAAGGCACTTTTTTAGACGACACGCCTGACACTGATTGCGATGAGCCTTGTCAACAATACAACGTCCAGTACCAGCCTGACATCTGTAATCAAATTTAGCAAAACATTCAAGTTAAATAAAGAACAAAACATCAAAATTTTGTTTTATGTTGCACGACTACAAATAGAAATTTTAACCAATACATATAATGAATGTGATTTACTTCAAAGATACAATTTACATACGAACATTTCCAACTGACAACAGTTCTTTCACGTACCACTTCGACCTTTGTATTCAGTCCAAATTAAATTATATCTTTCATTTAATATTCGAACAACAGAAATTGCAACATTTGTGTTTTCTATGGAACCGCTAAAGCAGAACGATTGATGAATTGAGTTGCATACAAAAAGAAAAAAGAAACAAGTGAAAAATCTCTACAAAGCCATACACACACACACACACTAAGGACTTTGAAAACATTAATATTCGGTGAGTTTTCTTTTCTCTCCTCGTTTTATTTTATTTTTTATTTGCCACTTACCAATTATCGCCGAACAAAAGAAACAAGATTCCACTTGAACAAAAATTAAAACTCATCACTTCACTTTTAGACTGGTTTTTGGTTCAGTGCATGTGAAGCATAAAATTTAGTTAAGTCCCTTTTAATTCGTTTTCTATTCAACGAAAGGGGGAAAAGCAAAAAAACATGTTGCAAAACTGTTGTTCTTGTAGTTTTTAAATAGAATAATGATGATGATGAAAATGATAATAATAATGATGATGGAAATAGAAGTTGTTAAGCTGTCCGGCCATCAAACACAATTCAGGTCATCATAATGAAATTATTTCAAGTAGAGATTATTTCATTAAGATCAGTTAAGCTTTTATTGATTAATTTCCGATATGTTGAAATTTTTCCAGCAGACCACTTGAAAAAATGTATATAATTTATATTTCGGAAGTTATTATTATTCGGCTTAAGTTCAATAATTGAATTAATGTAAATAATGTAAATGACGACAGCGGCTGTCGAAGTTAGTAGTACTAATCCGTTCTGCTAGTCTGATTAGATATTCTAATATTCCACTTTTAAAAATAATTTGAATTTACACTAATTCAATTATTGAACTTAAGCCGAATAATAATAACTTCCGACTTATACCTATTTCAGTTCGAATAATAATTACGTACAGAATTTATATTTTTTAGTTCTATTTTACAGTTTTCAGTTCAGTTCAGACCTTTATTTTTAATATGATTTTATATCGAACTACATATCGCCACAGAAGATGCAAAACGCCCTATCTAACATTTTAAAAGTTTTACAGGAGAAGCATAAAACTTATTTAAATGAAAAATATATTGACAATTGGTGCAAAATTTTACAATAAATATATAAATTTGTTGTTCCTTTGTTACTTATATTGTAAAATTTTGCACTAATTGCCAATATATTTTTCATTTAAACAAGTTTTATGCTTCTCTTGTAAAACTTGTAAAACGTTAAATAGGGCTTTTTGCTGTTTATGGGACGTTGTACTTATTAATTCACAATAACATTTAAATTAGGCTAAGGTGTTTATACCTATTAAAAAAGAATTGGAGAATTTCCAAAAAACTAGAATGAACTCAATAATTCCAATCTGCCCGATAGAACATAGCAACGCTGATTTCGGAGGATACGTATTTCACGTCTTTCCCCACTTTTTAGATAGTGCAGGGTGTATGTAGAGGAAAACTTCAGTTTATATTAGTGGCGTTCTTAAAACGCGCGTTTCTGTTTGTTTTATTGAGTTTGAAAATTAAAAAAACTGAAAACTTTCAAATTTAATACAAAAAAACAGAAACGTGTGTTTAGAGGCTGAAGTTATTTAAATTTCAGCCTTGCCGTGTAGGCGCAGTTGTTACCGAAGACAATGTTTTGGCTATTTTTGGCGATTTTTTCGTTTTGCCGTTGGGCTTTTTTTTTGTTTTAACGCTTTTTCCACTTTTTGACAATATTGTTAGTTTTAGCGGCTTATTTTAGTTTTGGCACTTCTTTTCAGTTTTGGCGCTTTTTTCGGTTTTTGGAACTTTTTTCGGCTTTAGGTGATTTTTTAGTTTTTGTGATTTTTTTCGGTTTTGACACTTTTTCGTTTTGACAATTTTGTTTTTGTTCTGGCGCTTTTTTTTTTTGTTTTGGCCCTTTTTCCGTTTTGGTGATTTGTTTTTCATTTTTGGCGATTGTTTTCGTTGTTGACGATATTTGTACTTATAGCGATTTTTTAGGTTTTAGTATTTTTTTCGTTTTGATGCCTTTTTCGGTTTTTGCTTTTTTTTAGTTTTTTGTTGATCTTTTTAGTTTTGGTGATTTTATGCGCCTTAGCGCGTTTTTTTTTATTTTGGTGCTTTTTTCCTTTAAGCCCTTTTTTATTTTGGCGATTTTTCATCCTGACATTTTTTTTAATCTTTTAATTTTTTAGTTCTCGCGATTTTTAAAATTTCAAGATTTTACCTCTTACGGTTTCCAAGATACAGCAAATTGTCTAAATTACATAGTCAAAATTGCATTAATTGATAGAACACCCTTTAATTTCTATTGTTTTAAATATCAGTGTTAATTGCAGTAGTCTATCCTACAGACTACACCAATTAACACTAACTTTGAAAATTTAAAGTGTCCATATATAAGTGTCTGTATATTACATTAGTATTTCAACATTTTTCGCTGCTCGCTTTAGAACATCCTTTAATTTTTAACTATCATATATTTCTTGTTGTAGCGGCCAAAGCTCTACATTTTCTGTGAAAATTTAAGGTCCGTAGCTCTTATGGTTCTCGAGAAAACTGCCTGTGACAGACAGACAGACGGAAAGCGTAGCGAAAACAATAGGGCTCCTTTACACTTTTGGTGTACAGAACCCTTAACATTATCTCTCGCTGCGAAATTCCTTCAGTTTGTACTAATTTCTTTATATAATTATTTATTTATCCCTTCTGTACAAAATATTGTGTTATTAATACCACATTCCATCAAATTGGCAATAAATTTCTTTTTTACCAGTTATAATTGGTTAAAGACAAAAAAATCTTTTTCCCCGCCTGTTTTTTTTATTCTTTGAACAAGTAAAATGGTTGTTATTCCTTCATAAATAATATCGATTCTATTATCTGTTTTCGTTATTTCTTTTATAATCGAATGAATACTATTCGCATTAATAAAAGTCATTAAATCAAAAAGAATGTAGGCAGTACTTAAAACTTATAAGCCAAAATAAATCGATTTCAAACTTCTGTCGCCAAAAAGTAAAATTATTAGTTTTATTTTATTTCGTTTTCAAATCAGATCACAACAAATTGATATTTTTGTAAATCTTCTTAAGCTTTAGATACAAAAATAACCATAATATGTATCAACAAACACGCACACACACGCACAGTCACAAAAGTATGGAATATTTTTGAAGCCACAAAATAAAAAAGAATATCAATTTTTTCTGTTGTTGTTGAGTTGCTCTTCACTGAAAGGATGATGGAAGTTCATCCATCTCCCACTACTTTTGAAAGAAAATTCCTTTATACTTTTTTGCTTGAATCCAAATAAATACACATACACACTGGAAAACCACATCTCATAAAAATGCTTGACTGTATGGTTAGTAATTTGGTGTATACTTTAAGGAGGTTTGTGTATATGGGAGCAAGTATTTGTTTTATATCCATGACTATGCTTATGTGTGTGTGCGGCTGTATGTCGAATACTGCATATTTGTGTGCGTGCACATCCTAAAAGTCTATTTAATTTGTTTGTTGTTGGTTTTGGTGGGATTATGGGTATTTGGATATTTTACACCCTGTTTGTTTAACACACGCACTCGTCTGCGTGTGCTTGTGCTTTTGTGATTTTGTTCTTCTGCTTCTGATTGCAGCAGTAACGTGATTTACGAAATTTAATGCGGTCACATTTGGCCAAGTGTATTCCACTTAAGTTTAATGTCAGTCTCTGGGGAAGGGATAATGATAAAAACATTTTGACATTTGTGATTTGCCAAAGTGGAAAAAATGTTTAATATAATACACATACATACAAGCGTTAATAAAATATTGTACATGCCATCATATTACTAAATTATATTTTTATTTTTTATTTCCTTAGTTCGAGAAACTTTTTTCATATATATGTTTTTTTTCCATTTGGAGAAAAGATAATAAAAAAATTAGTAATAGACTGCACGATTAATTTGGGGCCATAAACGTTTTATGTGACTCCCATATTTAATTTGTTATTAGAAGAGTTAAGTGTCAATTAATTTAAAAAATTATATTTTTATATTATGTTGCCAAATTCTCATGCCATATTATTTTAAAAGTAAAAATAATTATAAGAACAAATAAAAATATGGAAAAACATTCGCACATACATATCTAAAGTAACCACAGAAGAAGCATCTCTACTAGAGATGGACGAGTGTCGTGTTTGTTTTTTGTGACACTAACACGCACGACTCAACTTGAAGTGTTCGTGACAGAAAATCTGATTTCTTTCGTGTTCGGGTCGTGTCGTGTTAAGCAAAATTGGCATGTAAAAGCACGAAACGATTTTAGGTGCAAAATAGGTATGCCTGAATTTCCAGTAAAGAAAAAATTTTATATATTGTATCGTCAAACATGCAAACACCAGAACATTTTTTTATGGTGTATGGACCTCTTAAGCTTAAAGTTCTGTACATAAACTAATACCCAGTGAAAAATTTTCATGTTTTTTGAAGCACTAAGGCAATAAAGCGCATAAAATAATACGCTTTAAAAGAAGAGCTTATTGCAGAGCAATGAATGTATATGAAAGAAACTATACACAAAAAAACAGATTTTTCACTGCTGATACAATGCAGGTTTTCAACCGCGAAGGTTCTATATACTTACAGTTTTTGTGCTGAAAATGGTGATGATTTTCAGCGCTTCAAAAAGCGCTTTTTGTATCAAAAATGTAGTACTCCAAACCGGGAACTCGCCATACAAAAATCAGCAGCGATATCAGTATGTTTGTAAGCAGTACTTTTATTCTCTCATAATAAAAACCTGATTTATTTGAAGAAATTTTTTTACTGGGTAGTATCAGCTCTTCGCATGCTAACTTAGCACAACTCTTTAAAAAGAGACGCTTGAAAAAAGTAATTAATTTATATGAAGCTATTCGTCGAAATAATGAAAACTCCCATTGATAGCGAACGACCATGGCAGAATCAGTGTTTGGAATAATTTTTCTCGTATTGAATGCAATAGCGTCCGTATATATTACTTTGTAATAAGTGCCTGCTGGTCTTTTCATATACGTTCAAGACTGGAACCGGAATCCTAAATAAAACCAAAATATGTCGTCGAATATAAAAAAATCATTTTTTGTTATTGGATTTTATTTCGTTCGTGGTGTGTCGTGTCGTGTTAGGAAAATTTTTGGCGTGCGTGTTTCGTACGTGTTGGACATCTTGATATTCGTGTTCAGGTCGTGTCGTGTTGAAAAAATTCGACACTTGCCCAACAAACCCAATAAACTCCATTTCTTAAATAAAAATGAGAATTACAGAAAATATAAATATAGTAGTCTAAGAAACATCAGAAGATATGCACTGAGACAAAGCAAACTAAGCAGGGTAACCCCAATCTGACAGATATCGATCAGTCGCATTAATGCATCATATGAACTTCACAATGCAAAAAATTATTCTTGCAAAACTAAACCGACTACAAAATAGGCGTGGCACTGCCCACATTTGTAACCCTAATTTTGTAGTTCCATGAGAACTAATTATGTGTGAGAAGTTTCATAAGAATCGGTTAAGTAGAAGTAGCTAAAATTAGTATATACTTTTCATGGGCGTGGCACTGCCCACTTTTCTTGCCATAACGATAACTAAGTGTGTCTTCAAAGTTTCATAAGAATCGATGTAGTAGAAGTGGTTGAAAAAGAATAGTTAATTTGCATGGGCGTGGCCCTGCCTACCTTTTTAATAGTAATGTAGTATTCAAACAGTGTGCAAAGTCTCATAAGCATCGGTTGAGTAGAATCAGTTGAAAAGGAATGTGTATATAACTTTTTTTTAAAATATAGTTCTTTAGTTAATTAAATAAAGAAAAGAAATATGAAATCGGTTTCCAAGTGACGAAGTTTTGAGGAAATATACATGAAACGATACATGACGAATTGATAACCTTTCTCCTATTTTTGAAGTCGGCTAAAAAGGTCTCCGGCTGAAATTTTTATGCTATCACTACACTAAAAGACTTTTGCTTCATAAAACCAATGAAACAATTTCATTACATTTTTTCCTTAATCCAATGACAATTTCACATATCTAATGAAAATTTCATTAATATAGCGAAATAATTTCATTGGTTGAAAAAATTTTATTAGATTTTTTCATTAATCCAATGACAATTTCAACAATCCAAATAAAAATCTCATTAATAATGTGAAAGAATTTTGTTGGTTGAATCTTTATGAAAAGTTTTATTAAAATTCAACCATCAAAATTCTTCCACAATATTAATGAAATTTTAATTGGATTTGTGAAATTGTTTCATTAGTTTTATGAATCAATCAATAATGTCCGCCAAACTGCTCGAAAGGTCCACAATATGTGAGTAAAAGTAGGTTTTGTTCTGTAAAGCTAAAATTTTATGAAGTTTTAATAGAATTTTGATCAAATAGACGAGTCAGAAAACTTACCTTGATGATGAACACGAAAATTATATTATTTTTTGGCGTAGAGCTGTTTTCAAGGTAAATTTTCGTAAAAATGTGCTTTATCCGATTTTTTTCAGTTATTGCAGAAAACCTCGAGAGCAGTTTTCCGAATAAAATGATTTCTTTATTATGATAAAAATGTTTTTCTGCTCTTTCAGACAAACAATTCGAATTGTTAATATGTAATTTAAATTCAAATAAATATTTAGCTAATATAAAAAAATTAAGTTGTTGATACGACAAACACAGAAAATTTTTTCAACACCCAAATTTTTTGTTATGTATGGCTCAAAAATTTTTTAATGTTTTTTTGATTAAAATTTTTTTGTTGAAACTTGTGAAAAAATTAACAATCATCATTGTCGATATAACAAATTTAAATTTTTCTAGTCAATTAAATTTTCTCAACAAAATTACTTGTTAAATTATATCATAACGGAATGCACACACGTAAATAAAACAAAGCAAATCAAGTTTTGTATGTATTCGTTATATGTGTATTTACGATTTGCGAATTGCTCTGTAGGTGAGAGTTAAGGACGTTGGTCTATTAGTCGAGAGGTTGCCGGTTCGATTCCGCCCAAACACATTTATGCTGGAACACGAACAAAATTTTTGTCCGGACAAAATTTTTTATATGTAGTTTGACTTCTCTCTTCCTGAGAGAGAGAGAGAGAGAGAGAGAACAGAAGAGAAATAATTTTGTTCGGAACATTTTCAGATTGAATTGGTTAAATTTTAATTTTTGTCCGGAATAAGTTGAACTGAGTTGCCACATCAAAGAAAGTTTTTATAGCAAATCTATCATTTCTCGCTTTTTTTCTATAAATGTGTCATGCAATTAATTAGTTTAATAGTTATTAGCATAAACAATTGCATTTTAACCAATTGTTAAAAAAAATTGTCCGAGGTGTTTATATTTTATTTACATATAAAATCCCAGCAAAAAAAATCGGAACTAGTTCCAAAGGTTTACCATTTTCATTGAATACCAATTAACACAGGTACTGTATTTAATACTCTAAGGCTATTGTTTATATCAAAAATTGTTTTAGACAACTCTTTTAGACAGCTCTTTGGATCACTTCCGTCCTATGATAAGCACGTGCTAAATTCATTGATGTTTCACGAGAAATAGAACTACTTTGAGCCAGTTCATCTATGCTGTAACTAATGATTTGTATGTTCCTTTTTTGCTGGGATATGGTAGCTTTGATTTTCCAGACAAATTGTTCGAAATATCGTGTTGCAAAAAATTCTCAATAAAAGAAATTTTGTCGGGGCAAAAATTTGGTTCGGAAACAATGGGTTGGGTGAATCCACCTTTAGTGTTTTTCGCAGACAAGCAAAAAGTCCATTCGATAGTTGCGATTGTGCATCAAAAAAATTTTGTTAATACAACAATTATGATAATTAAAATTTGCTCGAATATTGATATTGATATAACAATAATCTGAATTGAAATAATTTTGAAATTGACAACAAAAATTTTTAAAAAAATGTTTGTCAATAAATTATTTAATTGAAAATCTTTTTCTGATTTTCCTTTAACTTACAATTTCGTAATTGTAATTGTTGTAGGTTCAAAATCAATTAATTATTTAAATGCTATAACAAACAAATTAATTGTATTTACAAATCTTTTTTTCTGTGTAAAGCAAAATGAACTTAATTAAACCCATGTGAAAAGTTAATTTTTTAATTTTGTAAGCTATTTATATGCATATACATACATATATATGTACATCCATGTATGTTTATGAACTGTTAGAAATGCCTAAATTATTCCTTAAACAAACTAAACAACAAATCTTTCTCTGCTTATTGGCAGTCTCGTGTCTGATTCATACGTTTTTAATTCCTAATCCGAAAACTTAAAATGAAGTCGTTTCACAAGTCCCGTCTGCCTATTTAACACATTATTTATTATTTCCAAGCACAAAACAACACAAAAAAGTGATTTTTCAATTAAATCCTTAAATTTAATTTTCTTAAGTGTTTTCAAAATGTTATAAAAAAGGAGCAGAAATAAATTGTATGTTTCCGCATCCGCAAAGAAATGATGTCTGTAAATGAGTGAGTGTGTGCGTACCAACCTGTAAATGAGTTTGCGACGAACACTGCGCTTGAAAAATCCTGAACAACCGTTACAAGCCAATATCCCATAATGTTTCCCCGAACTGGTGTCGCCACAAACTACGCATATGAGACCAAGATTTTGATTCTTCTGGCGAGATACAGTAAGGCAGGTTGGTTCATTGTTGTTGTTATTATTGATGTTGCTGTTGTTGTTGTTGTTATTACTGTTGCTGCCATTTGATGATGTATCGTTGGCCTGTGACACAGCTGCCGAAGCTGCTGCCGCTGCAGCAGCGGCGGCCGTATGATGATTCCATGGCATCAAACGATTTTGGGGCGGTGTACAACATAATCTGCTAGGATTTTGTATTTCTGTAAGTGAAGAAAAAAAGCAAATATTATAGAAAAATATTTTCACTAAAATGCATTATAAAAATGAAGGAAAAAAATCAAAGAAAAGAAAAGAAAAGAACAAACAAGTGATAGAACATATACACGCTTTTTAGCTAATTTGAATTTTATTACTGTCGCATTTCATTATTGTTATTGTTGTTTGTTTAGTTGAAAATTTTTTGGAGAGGGTCGTTTTTGAAAGTATGTACACAAAGTAATTGTTATAACTAGTGGCGAAAAAAGAAACGGTTTGTAATTGCATAAGAAATACCAAGCATCAGCAAGAAAATATTTTGGAAATAGCTGCTGTGATCGAAATTAAATTTCACCTGGACACAACAGAAGACAACTTCAAGCTTTAATGATGAGCTTTCCAGAAATTTGCGAACATTAATCGGCTCTTATATGTACAAAAATTTCCTTTTAATCGATATTTTAAATTTCCAAGAAATTAAAGAAAATGTTTCATCACTGAAAGAATTTTGCTTTATATATCCAATGTTATCAAATATATCACAATATGTGTGAAATTTTATCGAATACTGTGAAAGGATTTCGTTGGAATTGCTTCATTAGCTTTCATAGTTTCGTTAGAAAATTTAATTGGACTTATGACAACAGCAGGGGCCTAATCATCGCTTTCGATATCGAGCTGATTCGATCGAGTTTTCTTAGTTTGAGATTATGACATTCGATATAGAACAATGTGTTTATATTGTTCGATAGCGAATGCCATAATCTCAAACTGAGAAAACGCGATCGAATCAGCTCGATATCGAAAGCGACGATTCGGCCCCAGCATTTTCTCACTTTATAGAAATCCCTTTAAGTTTTGACAAAATGTTTCAATGGATACTTAAAATTCTTGAAATATGTACTCCTAAAAATTAAAATATATATAAAAATTTTAAGTTTCTTTATATGTAAATTACAAAAAAAAAAGTTTAAGCTAATGAGCCTACTTAATAATGAAATAATTGTATTAACACAGCGAAATAATTTCATTGAAACAATGACTTAATATTAAAACAATGAATAATTTCATTAAAATAATGAAATTATGTCATAAATATACAATATATCATTATTTTAACGATATGATTTTATCGTTAAAATAATGATATATTTTCATTAGTTCAACGAAATTATTACAATTATATAATATGGTGATTTTCGCATTAAAATAATTTAAACAAAGCCGGTTGAGATTTAATGCAATTTTTCATTGGATTAATGTCGAAATTCAAAGAATTTATGAAGAAAATTCTTGTAGTTTAGCTTTGAAATTTTTCTGACCATTTCTATTTCAAAAAGCAAAAAGCTTGATTTATGTCTTGCACTGAAATCATAAAAACTTTGGCGCATTCTTACTTTTATTTGCAAAATTATGCACAAGTGTCAAAACCTTTATAACTGAATAACAAACAAGTTTATCCATCAGTCTGCCTTTTAGTTTCATTCATGAAGTCTGCTTATGCTTTTGACATGCAATCCTACTCTCTGCTATTCGTATTTAGCATAATTTCCACCACCGTAAAATTCGATTTTTATCTGAATTTATTTACACATTCAATTAAGACCATCACATTACATTCAATCTGCAAACAAACAAATTTTCCTCGGGGGATGGACAATTGTTTTCTCATCACACCCTAATTTGATTTAAGCAAAAGTTTCAAAGCGTACGGAGTGTAGAGTGATTTCAAATTTGATCAAAATAGTCAGTCACTGCTGTTAGTCGTTCTTTTTTGTTGACTTCCACTTAACCCACGTTCAAATAGTCATTAAAAAAAAGAAAGACCAGTAGCACCAGTTAGTCGTCAGTCATTCATGGAATCATTAGTTTTCTTTCTTGACTTTCGCTTTGGCTTGTTTTTCGCAAGTGATTTTGTAGGCGAAGAAATACACAAAATAAAACACCAACTGCGGTTGAAAGCCGCCGGGATTAACGTCATATGTTTGAATTTTCACAAGTTAATTTCTGTCCGTCTCTCCTTTTACTCATAGTAGCTCTTATGAAAATTCTCCTGCGCCTGTATATGATACATTATCCTTTTATTGTTGCAGCAACATTTTCAATCTTTTGTATTGTTATTGTACCCTTTTTGTAGTTAAGCTCGTATATCGAATAAAAAGATTGAACAATTGTTAACATAATTTAAATCTAAACCGATTTACAATTTGTCGCTGCCACTGGTTCTGCCACTGCTGCGCTTCCAATTCCAGTGTTTGTTATTGCTGTTCTTGTTGCTGTTTAAACTGTATTGTTTGGTTTTATTTCTGGTGTATCCTTTGGTTGTGATATGAATATTAAGGATGTTGATTGAGTCAAATTTAATTCAATTACATGACTAATGATATTATAATATAATCATTTTTTTATGACTTTCAGAAGCGATCCTTAAGGTAGAGAAAGAGATTTTGTGACGATGAAGTGGAAGAAACACATTATGCATATTAAATGCTGTTGAACTTTTTTGTAACCCTTTATTTATTCCATACATATCTTCTCTTTCTTTTTCTTATTTCATTTTGTAGTGTTATAAAGCTGCTTTTAAACTGATTGAGAATTAAATGAAAACGAGGTAAGGTATACTTATTAATATACATAAGTATCACAAAGTATACAAATTAAAGAGCTGTGAAAATAAAACAAGCAAGTTGTAACACAGCACCACGAACATTGTAATATTAAACTCGACCCTCCTCCCTATTAAAAATATTAATAGTACTTAGAAATAATCATCACACAAAAATTTTCAAACGAACGTTTGTCTGAAACTAAATCCAATTTTCAGTAAATATGTTGTTAGATTTTACAAAAATCGTTTGAAGTTAAAAAAATTTTCTAAATATATAAACTTTTTTTTTAATTTTATTATTTCGGATTTTTAGTTCAATATGTATTTGAATTAATATAAATTCAAATTATATTATTAAGAGTGGAGTGTTGAATAGCTGATGTTTCCTTGTAAAAATCAGCGGCCTGTCGAAATCAGTAGTACTGGTCCGTTCTGCTAATCTGATTTGAATATTCCAACACTCCACTCTTAATAAAATAATTTGAATTTACATTAATTCAAATATTGAACTAAAAAGCCAAAATAATAATATATCAGACTTATACCTATTCAGCTCAAAATAAAAATTAGGTAAAAATATTTATAAAATATTTTTATTGATTTGGAAAAAAACATTTTTAGATAATTATTTTTTTTGTCTGATTCAGTAAATGTTTTTGCTTGACTTCGGTTTTTTCAATGTGGAATACAACAGTCAAAGTAAAAGTAAAAGAATTTGTAAATTTAGTGTAAAGCACCGTTAACAGCGTTGCTTACAAGGTTACACAATACATGGGCTTGTATGGTTTACCAAACGCATTTTTGCATTAAAAATACATGCGCTTGTACACTTGTACAATATTATTACAGTAAAGTAATATACTTTATTCAAGAAGTATTCCGTGCAGTCATTTGTAAATTAATAAACATTTAAAATTCTAAGCAATCTTATTATTAACTGATTCTAACAAACAATAAAATGAACTAAGTACACATTAATACGGTTTTTCGGTTGCTCAAAATATTCTGTACGTAAATTTAGCTGAAATTTTAATTCAAAATATATGAATATTCATTTAAAATCAGTGGTGTAGAGGATAGCGCGCTAGGCTATTAACTGGGAGGTTACATGTTCAATTTCAGCCAAGACCATTCATGTGTTGTTTTTTAATTTGAAATGTTAAATATATAAAAATTATTAAGTTTATGTTAACTTCGTGCTGCTGATTAACATACTATGCTTTAGCCGTGTGCTTGCTGCGTTGGATTTCAAACCTGAAGGAGCTTTTTTCAATACCTAGTGGAAATTAAAATAACAAACAGTGAGTATATATAAAATTAATAAAATAATATATAAAGATACGAAATAGTAAACATGACGTTAATTCATTTAAAAATAAAGCAAAAATCATTTATTTTTACGGAACTTTGGGTTGATTATTTGACAGTAAAAATAGCAGAAACACGGGAAACATCTTTTATTTTTACGGAAGTTGCGATAATTTTTTGTGGCAGTTAAATTAACCCAAACAAAGAAAGATTCATTAATTTTTTACGGTTTTAAGTCAGTTAATTTTTTAACATATAAAATGTAATCAACTTTTTGTTAAATTTAAATGAAATGTATCTAGACCGGTTTTAATTGAACTTTCATTTATTTTATATCACGATTTCAGTTAATTTGACGTACAGAATATTTTTGACATAACCGTATTTCTCGAAAACTACAGGTGATAAAAATATTAAGTGCAGACTTGCTTTCAGCGGACGAAATAACTAAAGAAACAACTATCATATCTAGGGAATGAAATAGTTTACAGAAATTTGTAAAATTACGGGCTTTTTTTAGATTTTAATAGTTATTGGCTGTATTCGATATTCCTCTAAAGCAAAAGCCTGACGTAAGCTCCAACGTTAAACATATTTAACTCGGCATATTTACCTTCACACACCTTTTTAAATATAGCCTCATACGTTTGTTCATTTACCTTATTTTCTAATAGCGTGCACAGCAGAACAGAGTAACGCGCCACTTTCGGAAGCCGCTACACTTCCATCGTCAGTACTCACGTGTATTTTGCTTATCACCACTTGTTAGGTGGAGCTTTGAATGTGATTTCAATTCTTATATATACAACTTTTTCGTGAAAATTGAATACGAGAATTAAATTCACTCTCAAGTTGATATTAACTGCATTTTCGCAGTGTTGCCATTGGTTTATTTTTCTTTATTCCCATTTTTCTGATTTTTGTTCTACTCAAGACAAACTTTTTTGGTTTGATTTTATACTTAAGTATATATGAACATGTAAACATGTTAAAACTCAAGCCAGTAGCTAATTGTTTATTAATATGATAATTTCGGACGTATTTGCTTGTGAATCCAAATTGATTAGGCTAAGGTTCGTAACGTTTTAATTCAGACAGAATTGGGCATGATTAATATTCCAAGGAACAAGGGAAAAATTAACGTCAACTTAATTTTTTTCGAAATTATCATATTAATAAACAATTAGCTACTGGTTTGAGCTTTTCAGATGCTTACATGTTCATATACATATACTTAAGTATAAAATCAAACCAAAAAGTTTGTCTTGAGTAGAACAAAAATCAGAAAAATGGGAATAAAGAAAAATAAACCCATGGCAACAATGGGAAAATGCATTTAATATCAACTTAAAAGTGAATTTAATTCTCGTATTCAATTTTCACGAAAAAGTTGTATATATAAGAATTGAAATCACATTCAACAGAGCCACCTAACAAGTGGTGATAAGCAAAATATACGTGAGCACTGACGATAGAAGTGTAGCGGCTTCCAAAAGTGGCGCTATTCTGTTCTGCTGTGTACGTTGAAAAATTGAAGCATTTGCACTTTGCCAAGTTGGATTTTTTCAAGATATATCTACGTTCCAATAAAGGAGTGATATGTGCATATACGGTCTACATTATGAAATGTATAACTTGGGTTGGTGCACATTACAAGGGCATTTTTATTTTGTTCCCATGTATTCCACTTTGCTGTTGAGATTTAAACAAACAAGAACATACGTCCATACATATATGAATTTAGTAATCTTTAATTAATTTTTAAATATATTTATGTACGTATTTACTTTTAGAATGAATAAAGTTGATTTTATTCTTTGTAGAGCTTGTTTGATTAATTTCCGAAAATTCCCGCGAATTCCGGGAATAAAGAATTTTATTTGCCGTTTCCCGGGAATGGGAAAAGTCCGAGAAACTAGAAACCCTACTCATAACCAAGGCTCGAACTTTCATGCAACTAAAAATTAATTTTAAGCGCTTAGCAAATGCACCTAAAAATGAAAAATATGCTCATACACATGCATTTACCTACCAACAAAGCCCTAAAACTAAAATAGTATAGAAATAGTTTTCAAATTTTTTATTATAATTTAAAGAAAGAAAATGTAAAATAAACACAATGAATCATGTAATAAGACTAAAAAACAAATTTGAAACAAAAATCTGTAAATTTTTCACCTTAAAAAATCCCACTCAAGGCGAATTCATACTAGGTAGCCGCAAGAGCCCAGCTGTTTACGCAAAAGTTTACACATTTAACTTGTCAGCAGCGTTAATGTATCAGTTTTTTTGACAGTCCAAATATAAATTCTCCACGGCGAATTCTCTTGCGACTACCTGGTGTTGATCTACTTTGCGGCCCACTTATAGTACGCTACTGTTTACGTATGTAGCAGAAATATTTTTTTTATATTTTCAAAAGTAAAACTACATCTGTTAGGCCGTAGAAAGCTATTGTACATCAAAAACTGGTTTCACCGTCTACTGAAGTTAAGAAAGCGTATTTCAATGATGATATTTTAATCCGCGAAAGTTTGACTTTTAAATTATTTCAACCTGCTGGAGTATCCCAATATCTCGAGTATCTGATATTTTTCTCTATGATATTATTTAACTTTTTTATTTCTTCTGCATTTAGGCGTCTTACATTGTAAGCTTCTGTAATACTTTTGTCAATTTAATTTACTTGTGTGCTATGGGTGTTGAGTACCTGCAGTAGAGCATTAGTTCCACTTATGATTAGAAGTTTAACATAATATGTTTATTTTTTCTATGCGATTCTTAGGTAAATGCTCCCTAGCGATTTGCATTAATGCAATGAAATGCGCATAGGAACTAGCTAATACTCTTCCATTTTAATAAAACGTTTTGGGAAAAAGCTCGTTACAAAATTAAAAAAAATATATATACCTGGCTGTTCTGTAAATCGAGTTGATTTGAAAACGCTCGATTTGGAGAAATTAAACCTACTAATAGCAAACTTTTTCACATATTTTAGAGCTTAAAATATCATATCTGAATTTAATTTACTATATACGATTTAAAATACTTCCTTGGGGACATTATTTATTTTTGGAATCCGAGAAATTTACTCGGATTCGGTTTACAGAACAGGGTTGATAGTTTGAATATAAATAGGTTTTTTAGAATTCAAATTTAATACTTTTTAATTTTTGGATTGTATTAGCATCTTCTTATCTAACTCATTTTTAATAGTATTTATTTCGTCAAAATAATTTATGTAATATATGACGGAATATAAGCAGATTCTCCATCTGGTAATCACTTGTTCTAATAGAAGAGGCGCATTTGGCATTTTTTTTCTCTAAATTTGTATTTGTTCTGCCCATTTGTACGATAAATTGTTGGTAATTTAGCTATTTTCTCATCAAATACAACAATTTTCAAGTAGTATTCAGCAATTTTAATGAAAAAAGTTAGAAATTAAGGCATGTTCCACTTTCAAACGCAACTTAAAAGTAGTTGTTTAATATTTTTAATAAAAATTTTAAAATATGCAATAAAAAAATATTTATAACTCCAAAAATGTGCATTTATTGCCAAAATAAGCCAAAATATACACTTACCACCAAAATACGCAAAAATATGCAACTAGAAACCGATGCCAAACTATTTAAAATTTGATGAATCGAATAGATAACATGCTTTAACAGTAAAATCATAAATGTTCCTTATTATATATCATTATTATATATCATATTGAATTAACATGAAACGCCTATGAAGCAAAATCACTACCGAAATACATCAAATTAACCTGGTTTTCGACGATTTTACATTGAAATATTTCTGTGTGCAGTGAAAATTGTTTTTGTCCGTGAGTTCCCAAAAAATCGTTTTTAATCGATAACTTCAGATTTTGAGGGTGTATTGCAATTTTTTTAAATAGCAAAATGATCTACTCATTTAGACCTACACGCCTCACTAAGTCGTTTTATACGAGTAAAAAATACTCGCTATTTTGTAACAGCGTGTAATTTGTCAATACCTCTTTATCTATAACTGCAAAAACATGCATTTGCATGAAAGTTCGAGCCCTGCTCATAACTTAATAAACATAGTACATATTTAAAAAAAAAAAGTACTTTTAAAAAGTTGTCTGTGGTAACAGCTGTTGGCTTATCGACTTTTACATAAATCGCATAGAAATTGCTTTGGTGTATGAGACTTGAAGAAATCCAAATTTTAGTTTTTTACGACTGTACGCGAGACCAAACTTATCTATACATATAATAAAACTGTAAGAGAGAGGGGCGTGTCAGTACATAAAATATTTTTTGAACATTTTAATGCGGGCGTAAACAGTAGAATACGCAACACGAACTTTTGGAATTCCGGTCTGTCTGTCTGTTGCTCTGTCTGTCTACCTGTCTATCTACCTGTCTGTCTGTTCGAACACGCATCACACAAAAACCACTGAAGAGATTTGTATGAAATTTGGTATGGAGAAGTGTTGCAATGTATCTTTTTTTCTTCCCCCAAAAAAATTCTAAAACCCCCTAATCTTAGCCTATTTTGAGAATAAACCCCCTAAATGTAAAAGTATTAGCATTACATACTAATATCGTTACCTGAATAAAGCGAATACACCATTTTTTTAATTTTCTTAAATTCCTTTAAAAAATTTTATAGTTTCTTGAATATTTTTATTTAATAAAATACATTTGAAATTAAAAAATAACACTCTAATAAAATACTGTTACGCATGTACATATCTTCATATAGAATGCAAAAGGCACTCTGGTTTGTATCTGGTTTTGTATCATAATTTAAAAAAAATTTCAGGAGATAAAAACCTTAATAAAAGCCAAACTTTTATGATTATACAAACTATTTTTTCTGGATTATTTCATTTACAATAAAGTCCAAATTATTGATACAATCCTGAAAAAAGAGTTATTGCAATCACAAAACTTTGCTTTATATTAAGTTGTTTATCTCTCCTTCAAAATTTTTAAAAATTATAATAGGCACTTTTGCATTTTATATGGAGATATGTAAGTATATAAATCAAATTTTTATCAAATTAGAGGTAGTAGAAAAATTATTTTTATAAGCATTGAAACCAAGTTTCTTCAAAAATATCAAGAGATGACAAATCGTCATCACTAACTTTATACATTTGAGCGGAATTAAAAATTTTAGGCATATAATGGATACACTAAATATTTTCAAAAGGCTTTTCTTTATAAATCTTTCACTTGAATTAACAGAAAAAATGTAGTTTAATTTTACTTTATCTACTATGAAAACAAAATTTATCAGCTGTAAAATACAGAACTTTTAGTTATAGGGAAATCTCCTAGCTATTATATATAACATTGACACTGAAAGAGATGTTGTAAAATATAATAATAATTAGCTCTTATATAGGCTTGCCCCCTAAATTTGCTCCTAAATAAAATAAAAACCCCTAAATCTAGGGGGAAAACCACCAAACTGGCAACTCTGGTATGGAGGTACTTTAGAGTCCTGCTGCCCCCTTATTCCGTAATTTGCTAAAGCTAAAGCTAAATCTCGATCGCTAAAATGCTGAACGAGCACAAAATTAAACATTTTTGGCGATGACATAAAACACTAAAATTTCGGCAGATTAAATTTTTAAGACATTGCCTAATTTATCAATAGACATTGAAAAATTGTCTTCGTCCCCAAAAATTGATATATTGAATTTATAAATTTTAAGCGATAGAGATTTAGGTTTAGCGAGTTACATAATAAGGGGGCTGGTTCAACGTTAGAAGAAAGCGAAAATACGCAATTTTGTTAATATAAATGTTGCTGGAAATTAGAAAGATATATATGTTTTTTTAACATTGGTGTCACTGTTTATTTTGTATAACGGGAACTTTAAATATTATCTAAATTACTTCTTATAGCCATAAAACCGACTTTGAGCATCTCTAGTCATTAATAAATAACAGAAGTTTACAAATTCAGGTCAACTTTTGGGTAGGAGCAACGAAAAGTCGTTTCTTTTGTTATTTGGAGCGCTGAATTTGAATCGCACTCGATTTCTTCAAATTGGTTCCTCTTTTCGAGATATAAAGCTATGTCAAAAAGGAAGCTGTTGCACAACAAATATTAACATAACTGGAGAGCGGTTTAGTTAACTAAAACATCTGAAACTCAACAGCCGTTGTAACAATGTTTTTTTCAGCTAAGTAATTTT
Organism: Panzeria rudis; assembly: GCA_956483635.1. NCBI lineage: Eukaryota > Metazoa > Arthropoda > Insecta > Diptera > Tachinidae > Panzeria > Panzeria rudis. The sequence goes on from OY101450.1 coordinate 145,770,952, forward strand.
AGAGATATTGTGGAACTTCTGCCAAACAAAACAAATAAAATAAAAAATTATAAAACTTTTTGCTTTTAAAAAATGCATAAAACAAAAAAAAGCAACGAAAATTTTTTTGTTTTTCTATAAGCACATACATAGGTTAATATGTTCCAAGCAAAACGAGCCATATTTCATTAAAATCGATCAGCAACTCTTGATTTTATTCACAATTATGTAATGGAACTCAATAATATAAGAAAGAACTTTACATTGCTCTAGCTCAAAACCTTGTACACACACTTATGCATTTAAAACAGCGACGGCATTCATATTTCAGTTATAAAGTCATTACTTCACTTCTTTTAATATTACCTTGAGATATAGGACGAGAAATTGCCACCGATTCTTCTTTATTCATTGTTAAATATTTGTTTAATATAAAACTTGATTATTTTCTTTTGTACAAAAAAAAAGAAACAATACAACTTTTTCACTAGATGTTTAAGATTTTGTTAAAAAAAAAATTTTTAATAACATTACAATTATTTTTACAAGCTTTTAACACACAAATTTAAAATTTCTTTGTTGTGATTTTTCATTCAAAAAAAAATCTTAATGATTTTTTCTTTCTTATATTTGCTCTTGTGTTTTTCAAAACATTATTTACACAAATTAATTTTACGATGAAGTAACGGCAACAGCAACAGCAGCTAGAGGATTAATGAAAGTGATTAATTGTAATTGTGTGGCAGATTCGGTCGGAAGCAGCATCAGAGTTGGAGCTGATATAGCAGCTCTGGTCGGAACCAAAGAGTAGTTAAGTAAATAAGTAAATCACTTCAATTTTTAATTTTTGAATTTTTTTGTGTATTTTATTGCACACGCACCCGTAAATTACATACACACTGAACACACAGAGAGAGATAGAAACGAATAAAACGATTCGATGCGATGCGATGCGACAGGTTAAATGTGAATCCGCGTTGTTACCGTTTCGATATACGATCTAAGATTTATCACGAAAACATCATACGTACAATACCCATGACAGGAGCTAAATATTCTGCTTTTGGTGTGTGTGTGTGAGTGTGTGTGTGTGTAAAGATGAATGAATGAATGGATGGATGGATGGATGTAGTTGGAAGGTTGGATTGGATGTATGGAATAATACAGAAATGAATCAATGTGTATAGATGTTTGTCGAATGTATTATTGTGCTTTTTCAACGTAGAACAAAACACAACAACATAATCGACCAACCCTTAAATATATCACACACTCACACACACACATGCAATACATATTCTTTTTAACCCGCAATCAGGAATGAGCAAAGAGCAAGCAAAAGCAAAGTTGTTGTCATCATCATCGTAAGCATCCAGCATCAAAGATACTGATTCATATTTATTTGAATGTGTGTATGTAGTACATGCTGTTCTATATAGAACAGCAGTATGTATAAAGTATACTCCCAGATTTACCACCATTTATGGTTCATACATCCAACAACCAACCACCCACTAAAATCAAACAAACACACCGAACTACACTAATACTATTACAACAACAAATAACGACAGTCTGTGCCACAGAATAATATTTTAAAAGCAAAGAACTCATAAGCAGCATCAGCCGCCTAAGAATCAACATTTAAGGAGGTTGTACAAAAACCAACTTGTTCCATTTCCAAACTTGATTTGGATTAAATAAAACAGCACCACCGTCTCCTTCAGTCGCAAAAACAAAGCACCAGACAGACACACATACAAACTTCGTTCAAACATTTCATTCAGTCAGCCAGAGCTTTGTTAGTATTGGAAAAAGTTTATCAGTATAAAATTTAAATTTTAAAGAATTTTAATTTTAAATACTGCAAATTCTAACTACAACTCATCTTGTGCACATAAGAAAAGATATTGTTGTGGCATGGTAAAGACAACTATATTATGATTGTGATAAATAATTTAGGGCTGCAGAACACAATAATTGTTGTTGAGTTTTAGTATTTAAACTAGGGATGTAACGATACGCCGTTTTGCCGATCCGATACCGATACCGATACTTAAAAATAAATATCGCCGATACCGATTCCGATACCGATACGAATATTGAAATTGACTTAAAGCTTAGATTAACAAAACTCAAGTGCAATTTTTTTATTATACAAAATTACAGTGTAAGAGATTATTAATATTTAAAATTGATATTAACCCAGTATAAAAAATTGCGAGTATTTTTTAAGGACCTACATTTTCTTTGCTTCCAAAAAATCTATATTAAAAATATGCAGATAACACAGTGCAACAGTATAGATTCGATTGTACTACCACGGGGTAGTAAAACCCTATACTTAGCTTGGCGAATTTGGTGACCAATTTCGTTTTATGCACCTCCAAAGTTTTGGAAAATCAGCGGGCCCTCAAAAAAAGGTGTCATCAACTTTTGGCCAACAGAAAATTCAAACTCGATGATACGGCTTAACTATATATGGCAATAATGTAGCTAAGAGTTCGCTAAACAGATTTTATTACCATTTTATGCCAAAAAAATTTTTTGTGCACCTTTTTTGAAAAATTAAGGGAAAAAATTTTTTTTTCACTTTTTCCAGAATAACTTACAGGGACTCGTAATTTTTTATTAACAATATTTGGCAAAGTTATAGCTACGGTAAAGCTGAACAACTTTTGTAAACATGTCAATACAATCTGAATTTATCTGGGCACCCTAAACAGCACAGAAAAACTAATTTCTACCTTAAAAGTTTTCGTTTTTTACGAGTTAGGCTATATTTTTATTGCATTTCTTTTTGCTTTCCTTGTTATTGTTCCACTTTTTATGTTGCTGATTTTAGTATTTACTATTTTTTATTGTTTGTTGTTGTTTTGCCAAATAATGGTAATGAAAAATTTGGAATCCCTACAAGTTATACTGAAAAAAGTGAATAAAATAACTTTTTTTTTCAAAAAAAGTACAGGAACATATTATTTTTCTGGGCACAAAATCTTAGTGAAACACAACAAAGAAGTATGCACTTGAATAACTGTTTCAAAAAAAAAAATTTTTTTTTTTGCATAAAAAAATAGTGAAAAACTGAAATTTTAAGGTAAAAAGTGGTCTGTGTGAGCTATTAGAGTGCCTAGATACGTGCAGATTGTATTGATATGTTCACAAAAGTGGTTCAGCTCTACCGTAACTATAAGTTTGCCAAATATTGTTAGTTAAAAATTACAAGTCCCTGTAAATTATTCTGAAAAAAGTGAAAAAACATTTTTTCCTTAATTTTGAGAACAAAAAGTTAACGAAAAATTTTTTTTTTGCCATGAAATGTTAAAAAAAATCTGTTAAACAGACTCTTAGCTACATTATTGTCATATACAGTTAAGCAGTATTATAAAGTTTGAATTAGCTGTTGGCCAAATACTGATGACACCGTTTTTTGAGGCCCCACTGATTTTTAGAAAATTTGGAGGTCCATAAAAAAAATTGGTCACCAAATTCGCCAAACTGAGTAAAGGGGTTTACTACGCCATTGTAGGACAATCGAACCTGTACTGTCCAGTTCTTGTGTTTTTCCAAAAGTCTTTATTTATCGCATAGTGTAATTAGAAGAAAAGCAAGAAAAAAATTTAAATTCCTTTATAATTTTAAAAAATTCTCGCCATACTCGCATTAAAAAAATTGTGAAAATGGGTAATTTTTTATCCTTTTTTCTTGAGGAAAAATCATTATAGAACACCGAAAAAGAAATTTGTCCGAGCATCGCTTCCAATTCGGTGATTGGTAATCGAAAAACAGAACTTCTTGCAATGGCAAGGATATGTAACACTAATTAAAAATGATCCAAATTTGCAATACTTCCGGATCGCGAATTCTACATTTTCATGACTACTTTGGAGTGTCTTTTTTTGCTGGAATAAGATTTAAAAAACAACGAACTGAATTTGAATTCATGGTAAAATTAACAAAAAATAAATAATTTTTTTACAAAATAATAGTATAAAATATTATTAATTTTTAAAATTGATATTGATAAGATTTAAAAAATAAGGAAATGAGTTTAGTTCATGGTAAAATTAATAAAAAATAAATAATTTGTCAGAAAAAAACTCTGAAAAAATGTTTAAAAGTATCGTCGTATCGACAGTAAAATATCGCCGATACCGATGTATCGGAAAATCTGAAATATCGCCGATATATCGGTATCGGTATCGGTATTCGTTACATCCCTAATTTAAACCATAACTCCAGTCAGAATAAAAAATTTTTTCCTTACAGTCGATTACTGAAGTATTACCATCCCTAAACGTCAAAACATAATTCGACGAGAACCAAAGTTTTACTACTAAACAAAAATATTTTGTTCATTTACAATCAAAGTTAACCAAGCAAATCGGAATTCACAAATTAATGGCAAGTAGTGCTCATTAAGGTGGGTCGATTTTTGTACAAAAAAGCAACTTTGCCCTAGAAAACGTGAGCCTAAATTGATCTCGGCCCTACGGAAATTTCAAAATATGTCTTATGGCGCTTTTGTTATAGGAAAAATTACATAGTGCTCGTACCATTTTGGCGTATACTTTATATTTTATCAATACATAAAATAATCATACTCATACGCCATCCGATCATCATCATTATTGTCACGGTTGCCAGATTTGACGATTTTACGATTTATGGCATTTTCACAACTGGACAATTTTTACCTTGAATGTTACGAATTTTTAGAATTATAAGATGACACCATTTTTTAGAACTTTTAACACAATTTTGAGCTTGATCAAGAACTTCGCAGCTTTTGCTACAATATGTAGTAAAAGTAAGGAGTAAATGGATAGTTATGTCATACTTAGTTATTTGAATGTTGCATTTGCACTGAACTCCGTTCGCTATTCTAATTATTGGTGAAATGTATTTAAAGTTTTGAAAACGTTAGCATAGATATGGCTGTTATTAGCTTTTTATTGGTTATAACTTTGGTTTACATTAAGATTTGTCTCTGAAAAGTTTTTTACGCATACAGAGGGTATTAATAAACAATTTTACTAAAGTAACTTGAAAATTTTGGAGTTTTGAGATATGATTATGTTACATTAAAAGAGCGATTCGTATGTATGCACATAAAGAATTCAAATTTAAGCTTTTGGTATTGCATTTTTAAATAAGTATTGAAACGAATAAAGTCTAGTGGATATGTATATGAAGGGCTTGGTGCAATAGCTCTGTAAGCCAACTAAAATCAATATCTCCATCACCCTGTTTAAACACACGATGAGCTATAAGGTATCATATGCGGTCAATTATATGTACTAAAAACGTTGTAGATGTTATAACTTGAACATATATAGACCGATTTTAGGGAATTAAAATTTAAAGTTTAAAGTTAACATATAAAGACTCAATCGATTTTTATGATCGATATCTCATTTTGTTTCTATTACATGTGGCTTTACGATAAAGCAATATATCTGAACAATTTTTGCCGTTTTCGATTTTTCATAATTATTTTTTTAAAACAAAAAAACTTGCTATTTTCACGTAAAAAATATATTTTAGCCTACAATTTTTTATTATAGCTCCGAAACTACTGATCCGATTGAAACGTAAATATAAACGGATTAGGGGATATATAAATAAACATTTTTGTACATTTAGTTGAACAAAATCGGACTAGTTGTTTTTGAGTTATGACGACATAAGTGGAGACATGTCTCAAAATATTGACAATTTTACTACAAAATTTTTTTTAAAAAAATTATCCATAGAATTTAAAAATTTTACCATTTTTGTACTTAGGTAGCCATGATGCATCAAATCTATATACTGGTTATTGAAGACTTTTTGTGCTGTTGACTTGTGCTATCATTATTTTTCGGATCGACCCCACTGTTGCACCGTCGTAAAACGAATTCTGCAAAATTAGAACTTATTGCCCCGAATCAGAAATTTTTTTCGTCTAGAAATACGGTGATCGTGTTTTACCTTTCAATTGAATTGATTCTTGGCCACACACTTCATAAACTGAATTGAAAGATTTTCACTCTATTATCGTTTTCATTCAATTAAAGACAATTTAAAAAATACTTAACTTTTTCTTTGCAAAAGAAAAATACAAACATAAATTTTGACAGCTGATCAAGAGAGTCGAACACACACAACACAATCGAATTGAAAGACTTACTAGCCAACTCGAAAAAATTAAAATCTTTTGATTTCTCTTCAACCAACTCGACAACTGCCAAACTAATCAATTGGTGGAGCCATACACGCCTTGATTTGGACAACAACCGACTCAGTTGCCAATTGTATTGAATCGTGTATGGGGTGCATAAGATGTTAGTTTTGAAAGTGGTATAAGTCCACTTGAAACAAATTTTAAAGATAATATTAACAAGATATTTTTTTCCGAGTCCGAGTAAATTTTTCGTTTTCGAAAAATAAATAATTCCCCCATTGATGTATTTTAAATCATATATGTATAGTAAATTAATTTCAGATATGATATTTTAAGCTCTAAAAAATAGAAAACTACAAAAAAGACTAATAAAATTTTGCTATTAGTGAAGTGGGAGAGATAAAAAGCTTAATAGCCCAATTCAGAGTCTTGTGCAAATGGTCTTGCATCGTAGCATTTGCAAAATGGCTTAGTATATTTCTACTCACCACTAACAATTGTTAAGTGGTGAGTATCAATATGCAATACCATTTTGCAAATGCTACGATGCAATACCATTTGCACAAGATTGTGATTTGGGCTAATTTATTTACAACTCTGCTATTGCGTGTTTTTTGTTGTATTATTGTAGAGCAGTGCTCTACAATCCAAAATTACATATTTAGAATTTATGCATTTCATTTTCAATTTTTGCATGAAATGAAAGAGTTCAGAGTATATTTTATAACTCCCTGAAAAAGATTAAATAGGTTCCGAAGTTCGGGATTTTAAAATACAATAATGTATGGGCATTTCTGAAAACTATTTAATATTTTTGAACATATTGCATTGTTATTCATAAATCTGATGAAAAAGTGTATATATTTACTTCCTCAAATCATATCTTGGTCTGGACTGTTCGCTGGGGCTCCATTGATATCAAAAAAAATTTCACTTAAATTTTTTTTCATATCTCTACATCCCTTTGAATATAATATACACATATGTAATATATTAACGTATGTACTTTGATACGTTTTTTTAAATATGTTTAAATGGAATTTAGAACATTTCATTATATCAAGGCTCTGACATAAAATATAAAGTATTGTGATACTTTTGCTTTGATTCGTCCTTCTTGATGTAGAGGATTGGGGTTTTTAGCGTTTGCTCCAACTGCTTGCTATTGCTGCAGCTATAGCATAACCAAGCCACAAAATATCAAAAGCATTTCAAGATAATACACATTAGCGGAGCTAAAAATATTTTGCGTGTGGGAGGTAGTGACATCAATTTTTTTTTTTTTGCTTAAATATAGAAAATAAAGTAAATGAAATTTATTTGTTGATGGTTAAGCATTGTCTATATGCCTTTTATTGGTGCTTTATCAAACCGTCAGACTTTGACCACACTTTTGAACAGTTACAAATCCCTTATCTTATGTACAGACTTTCAGAAACCATTTGAGAATTTATAAATGGGCTTTGAAACTTATACAAAACCCAATAAATAATTTGTATGCGATATGAATCTATTTTATTTTTCTACACCTTCAATAAAGTAATATACTAAAAAAAAAATTTTGTTCTAGATGGGCATTCTAAGATGGGAAATAGACTCCCCTTCCCCTCCCCAGAAACGTTTTCACTTCAATTACAGTTTAACACAATGGCAATAAAATCTTTTCAACTCATACTCTTAAAGTTCAAAAAATAGTCATGTTGTTTTGTTGCTACATGTAAAAAATCACCATAATGGCTTCCATACACTCTCTCTCTGTTGCATCGTCTTTAGTATGTCCTAGATTCTCTTTTCTTCCTTATTATATTAGTTTTTATTATTGTTGCTATTTTTGTTTTTTGCATGTTAAGGTACGAGTATATAAAATGTATGGGTTTTAATCATAGAACATACATACATACATTCTACATATGTATATATACATACATACTTATTTTTTAATGTCAGATACAAAATCCATTAGATACAAAAAATTCTAAATTCATTCTGGTATCATACAGTCGTCCGCTCACCCACCACTCCAGTTATTTTCGAAATCTAGCGGGTAGTTGCTGTTAGCTTTTGCATTATTCACATCATGACCGAGAGCTGATAATCGTGTGCTTTGACATTTTCCTTTTTGTTTTGTAATTGTTGTGTTGTTATTGATTACTTTATTGCTCCTGCTACTCTTTTCATTATTTCTATGTAGATACAAAATAAATATATTTAATTCACTATTGTTGTATTTTAAATTATACACATTCAAATATGTGTATGGAAGGAATGCCCTACAATATATTCTATAAAGTTCTATCATTATACGCAAATATGTGTCGATAAAAAAAATATGAGATACGATTGACCTTGCAGATCGTTCCAGAGATGATCGGATTTTTGGAGTATTATAAAAAATATGTTAAGTTTGGAGCAACGATGTCTCAAGTACCACTTAACCGATTTAGATCAAATTTTTAATAATTTACGCAGTGCTGAAAGATCGATTTGATAGCAATTTCTGAGCAATTACAAAATATGTATTACCTTTTACGAAATTTTTCGACAACGATATCTCGGAACGTTTCAATCGATTTCAATGATTTCTGCAATCGACGTAGTTCTTTAAGGTTAAGAGCTGGTTAAATTTTCGGTACGACTGGAACAGTGGTTTAAGAATTTTTTGAAAAAACATGTTTTCGAAAAATTTATTTATGAAAATTCTTGAAATGTACTGAGTCAAAACGGTTCATATTCAAACGATATCTAAGTTTAGTCAAAATCTTAAGAATGACCACAATTTTAATACTAGCTGTTTAGAAGCTATGAGGGTCCAATATTGTTCCAATTATGTTGGGAGTCCTTTTATAACAGGACGTGTGTATGTAATTTTGTGAAATTAATTCTATTGGAACTTCGTAGGTTACAATTGATTCGCGAAAGAAACAATATAGCTTAGGTAGGATCTAGGATCTTTCCCATCCCATGACGTAAAGCCTTGCGGCAGTTCCACAGAGAACGTTTGAATCATTGTATCGGTGTATTTTAACGTGTTAAAGACTCGCACTCATGGTAAACACAACAACAGCCAGAGTCTTGCGATGATTTCATTCCATGAATAAAAATATAAAAAACATACATATACTACATACATCCGTAGGGACATCATCGTAAAAATAGTTAGAACAGCTTCCTAGAACCTCAAAACGTCGAAATCTGATGAAAACTAAATTTTCGAAATTCGGGGTGAAATCAGTAATTTTTTATTTTTTTTTATTACGGGAAATCAAAGTTTTCACCGAAAAAATATCGGTAAAATTTTTACTTTTATTTTTAAATGAAAAAAATATATTGAATTTCTAGGGGTGCACACCGATTCTGGTGGTGCCTTAGCCGCCCAGAAGGGCCTAGCTTTGCCAATGATCTTATTTATAGAAATTATGACTAAAAATTTTGTACGAAAACTATAAGTGAGGGGCTGAGACGCAAAGGGCTACAAGTGCAACAAGAAAATTCTAAGTAATTAAGCTTTAACTTAATATTTTGTAAGACATAAACATACACAGTCATCACACAGGTCTGAATGTTTGTGAGGTACTATTAGTATTAAGTGTTGATTCCTGCATTTAACTAATTTTTTTAGTTTCGAAACTTATACTCCCTTGCTTCTCAGAACTGAAATTGTGTAAATAAGACTTAAATTTACATACATACAATTGATCCACCTAAAAAGCGGTGAAATATGTACGAAAAATACTCATGAACTCTGATATGGGGGTGTTGCGGCCTCCGAAAACAACTTTGTTATAATCTTCTGTGCATGTTGGAAGCTATTAACTTAAAGTGTTTCCATTCTCAACTTCAAATTACGATAGAAAACACTGTTCCTTAGGTTATTGGTTAAAGCTAAAATTTTGTAAGCTAGTGTTATTTGAGCACTACTATTAAATTGCTTAATGTTGGCGTTTTATAGAGTAGGTACTAGGGTATTCATTAGGGTATTCACTCGAATAATGTTTGCTCGATTAATCGAATAATTAAAGTCAAATAATGTTCGATCAAACAAAAAAATTCTATTTCGAGTAAAAATTTATTCGAGTAATTTTGGTCGATTAATCGAATAACTCGATTAAAATATTTTATGTAAATTTTCTTTTTCTTAATGAGTTTTTGTAGATTTCTTAATAAAAAGAGGAACAATTTTTTTATTTATATGAAATTTGCCATTGAATTCGAACGTTATTTCATACTAATAGTCCGCATGATCAAAAATTTAAGTAAATAATGTATGAACAAGAATAGAGAGAAAGGAACTAACTTCAAATATCTTTTAAAAAAATTCGGAATTATAAACACCAAAAAAAATTATTTGAAATAAAGAAGATATTTCGAGAGCAACTAGTTAACTAGATGTTTCGTATTAAAATATAGAATCTAATGTTCGGAATTATAAAAGCCTTAAGGTACGGTCACATTTGGCAAATATTTGCCGAAAAAAAAACGTAACCTACAGATAAGTTAAAATTGTATTTCCATTACTTACAATATTTTTTTAAATATGCGTTCGCATTTATTAAAATAATATAAAAATAGCTTTTTGCAGCATAATTAACCTTATTTTGTGATATGAAAAAACAAGTTTAATCAAACCAACTTTGAGCAAAAGTAGTGGTTACGTTTTTTAAGCAAATATTTCCCAAGTGTTACAAGTTAATATTTATAACAACACAAAAGAATTTCTTTTGTGTTCATTATTAAAATATATAAACACGCGAAAAAACTTGTTTCGTTTTATTTTTGTCCACAAAAATGTAAAAAAAAACCGATTAAATTCAAACTTTTCCGATTAACTCGAATAATTTTTAGCAGTAAAGCTTACTCGAATAATTCTAACGAAATAGAAGTTTTACTCGATTGTTCGAGTAATATAAAAACCTCAATTTCGATTAATTGATTAATCGAACAATTGAAAAGTCGATTAAAATGAATATCCTAGTATTCATTTAATCGGACTTTTGCTTTAATCGGCTAATCGCTCGGTTAAATGATCGAGGTTTTGGTTTAATCAGTTAATAATTGGTTAGTAACAAAAATTGTTCCTTCTCCCCTATGATTGTTGCTGTATATTTCACTTAATTCTTTAATATCTACATTAAGCGGTCCAACAGTATCTCAAAACGATTGAATTGAACGGCAAGTTTTACAATATTAACATATTGCCAGTTTTGATTAAAAAATCTGCAAAATGCATTCGAAAAAAATAAAATTTATATAAAACTTTTTACTTGAGTTATTCGATTAATCGAGTTAAATTACTCGAATAAATTTTTACTCGAAATTGGACATTTTTGTTTGATCGAACATTATTTGCTTTCTATTTTCCGATTAATCGAGCAAACATTAATCGAGTGTATGTATATGAATATGTATGTTATTCCAAGGCAGATTTATTTACTTATTTAAATTCTTGAGGAAGTATTTTATCCTCTTGGTATAGCGAAAAGCGGCTTCACTGAGTAAATATTTCTGCATAGCCGGCTTTCGGCCGGGTTTAAGGGTTTTTTCCTCTCGGTATATAGAAAAGCGGCTTCACTGAGTAAAGTTTTCTGCATAGCCGGCCTTCGTCCGTTCTCAAGGATCGAAAAGCGGCTTCGCTGAGTAAAGTTTTCTGCATAGCCGGCCTTCGGTGAGCTTAAGGGGATTTTCTCCTCGTTATGTCGAAAAGCGGATTGCAAGAGCTAATTGCAAAACTCAATTTTTTTTTTAAATCAGGTAATTTCACTTATTTTATTTGTGGTATGTGTGGCTTTACGGCGATTGAATAAAAATTTTATCATTTTGTAATATTCGATTTTTTATAAATTTTTAATAAATAAAAATATTTAAATTTTGCATAAAAAAAATATATTTTTCATCATTGCGTTCTGAATAATTCTGAAACCATAGAGTATATAAAAAAATGTTAGAACGGCTTAAAGGTAATTGTATTTAAAATTTGTTAGTGGTTTTTGTAATAAAATTGGGCAATCCCTTCATAAGTTATGATAAAATCAGTGGAGCAGCCTCTTCAAAAATCCAAAATAGAATTTAAAATATCTACTGTTTTTGTAGTTAGGGGACTATAACACATCAAAAAAGTGTAGCGTTATTAATCAAAAGCTTAATAATTCCTCCAAATTTAATTAGAGTAGCCGAGTCCTTACTAAGCTCTTTTATTTGCAGTCTACACCTAACTTAACTTAACATTAACTACAAGTTAATGTTAAGTGTAGACCGCTCAAAATAATGCTTTTTTTCAGGTTATAAAATAGTTGTTAGTGCAATTGTTTTAACAACGCAGTCATAACTTCAAGTTACAACAGCATTTCAAGTTAGGTGGAGACGTAGAGTTATAGCCACGTCCAAAGTTTTTAAAGATTTACTTAAGTTAATATCATTGAACACACTTCTTTGTATGACAAAATAATTTCTAAACACATACCTTTTGTATATGAGACGAAACAAATATACACACAAAAAATACATATGTCATACCTAATCAATGTGTAAAATATGCACAAATATATGCATTTACCTACGAACGAAGTACCAAAACTAAAATAATATGAAAATATTTTTTTCTTTTTTTATTATTATTAGATAAAAAACATAAAACAAACATAATTGTGTAAATTATTTAATGCAACCGAACTTTAGCTGCGTTGCCAGTCGACAACTGAAAATTAATGGTGGCCAGAAAGGCACTAAATAGCAACTGAAATTGACAGCTCTCATATTTTTTTCAAAAATTGATAAATATGCATTAAACAAATTTTTATAACTCTAAATATATGTATGCATTTATTTTCAGAACATGCACTTACCAGCAAAATATGCAACTACAAATCGATGCCAAACTACTTAGAATTTGATAATTCGCATAGATAATTAGCCAATACATACATCTTTAACTATCACCACAAAAAAACATGCATTTGCATGAAAGTCCGAGCCCCGGTTATAATACTACAAAAAATGAAACAATTTTTACATCGGCTGATCGGTTAATCAACTGAAATAAACCGGTTTAATCGTTAGTCGAAAATAGCAAATTTTAAATTAACCGATCAGTTAATCGGGTAGTAATTAGCTGGTTAGCCGATTAACGGTTAACCGACTGAGTACCCTAGTAGTTTGATAATTGACATTAAGTTTGTTCTTAAATAATTTGTATGTGGCTTAAATTAGTCCTTCGCAGCAGAACAATCGTATGTTTGTCCCATACACATCTCTGAAATGCTCCTACTTGTAGGTATGTATGCATATTCCAGTATTAAATCTCTATATGTATATGTACATAAGTATTTACAAGCATATGTATGTTGTATGAATGTGCATACATACATACTATATAACATAGATATAACATAGACATGCTATATAATTTGTTTGGTGTTTTGCGAGTGTGTTTGCAAGTGGATTGTAAAATTTTTTATGTTTAGTTTAAGTGCTCTTGTATGGATGACATTAAATCATACATTATCCCACTGCAAAAGTCAAGACAAGATTTCATTCATAAGTAGACACGCCCCTTGTATATATTTTGTTGCTATTTCTAAAAGTAGGGTGGAGCGTAGTATGTACGAGGCATCTATGAAATCAAAAAGTAACCACTATGTCGTCGTTATCTGATGATGTTGTGTTGTATCTACCTTTAATTTGGCATTTACAACAGCTCTGGCCGCGACCTCTGTCACTGCCGAAGTCACTGTGCTGCTGCTCTTTCGCTTTTGTTGCGTATAGTTTTGTTAGCAAAGAACAGAATTCAAATGTGAAGATATATGGATGTATTAGTTAAATATACAACATATGATGGCGGTAATAGGTTGTATTCTGGTGTGTTAGAGTGAGATAACATATCATCTATACAGCATGTGAGGAAAACAAAGCCATAAATCATTTTATTGCCAAGTTGCTAAATTTTTATTTAGCATGGGGAACAATAACTATAGCACAGAATATGGAACAGAATACTCACTTTTAACAGCTAAAAAAGGCTGTTATCATGTGTTATGCAGTTTTACATGCAAAAAGTTTTTACTAAGATAATATGAAAGAGATATTCAAACTAGAAACCACATTAGAAAATAAGATTTGCTTCTCTTTCATACAATCTTCGTAATGTTGTTGTTGTTAAGTGACGGGTCTAGTTAATAGTATATGACTACAGCTTGTAAAGGCTCGTTTCCGCATATAACGTAATCGTCGACGACAACGAAATTCCATATATTAGCAACAAAAAAATTTGTTTCAGAGCTTTTTTCGTTGCTAATGTATGGAATGTCGTTTCGTTTTCGTCGAAGATTACGTTGTCTGCGGAAACGAGCCTTAAGCCACAGCTAATAAAAAATTTTTTGTATAGGGAGAATTCTTGATTACATCAAGGCGAATCCATACAAGGTGATATCAGTGCCGAATTCAATACGCTGTAATCGATGTGCTTTGACCCCACACATGGTAAACTTCATATAAAAAAACTAAAAAAAAATGATTTCCAATTTTTTATATGGAGTTTGGCATCTATGCGGTACAAACAACAGGAGCATAAAATCCAAAGACAACTGCCGTAGTAACGTCACGTGGTTTTCAGTTCGCCTTGGGTCATATTTACTGCCTGTTTTTATAAAATAAAACGAAAATTTCGTGTAAGAACTTATGTTGAAAAGAAGAATAAAATACGAAAATTTGTTTTTGTTGCCAATATAATTTTTGCCAGTAACGGTCTGTTTTTATAAAATGAAACTAAAATTTCGTGCTAGAATTTATATTGAAAAGAACAATAAAATAGGAAAATTCGCTTTAGTTTCTCACAGTAACGACCTGTTTTTATAAAACGAAACGAAAATGTCGTGTGGGAAACTATTATTTAAAGCTAAAACAAGTTTTCGTATATTATTGTTATTTTCAACATAAACTCTCACAGGAAATTTTCGTTTAATTTAATAAAACCAGGTGCATTTGACGATAAATCTTCAATAAACAATAAATATATATACCTTGATTTTTTTCTCCCTTTTTACTTAATTTGTTACAATACGAAGTAATTTTGTGTATTTTTATTTAGATTTTCTTTATTCCTCCACCTCATTATTGGCTTAGCGCATATGCCAAATAGTCGGAATGGAAATAAAGACAAAGGCGATGGATATGGAGTTTTCTCAAAATATACCCGATAGAATTTTTTGTATTTTTCCACTGCTTCCGGCATATGTTTGGAAGAAAAACGTAATTTTTTTAAATTAATTTGTTACAATACGAAGTAATTTTGGGTATTTTTATTTACATTTTCTGTATTCCTACAGGCACTAGCTGTTAACCATTATTGTATTCTATGAATGCATTTATATGAAAAATAATGGCCGAGCATTCGCCTGTTTGTAAACGATATTGAACAAATGACTGTTCAACCTAACAACGTTGCCATTCTTGGTATTTTTCTATCAAAATTTTTCATTTGGTTTTATGGATACATATGTATTTATAAGCTTATAATTGTCGACAATTTGGCAAAAATTGTAGTAAATTTTTACATTTCCTATGGCTTCCACGAACTAAGAAGTCACAGCCGATAGTACGGACTTAGCACTTGTAATATATTCTGATTTTCAGCAGTTTTTTTTATTTCTTCAGTTTTTTGTAATAATCATCCGAAATAAGGATATTTAGCAATTTCGTGAAACAATGTTCCCTTTTCTCATTCCTTCTATTGATAATCACAATTTCTTTAAGCTATGTACAGACGATTGCCAGATTTTACAATATTGTAAGTAAAATGTACTAAAAAGTTCTTACAATCGGGTGAACTGAAAATGTTGGCAGAAAAAGCATTCAGTAGATTTTAATACTACCTGTTGACAAAGATTGAGATGTCAGTCATATTTTAATTGTCAGATGTGCGAAGTTTCTGCATCTTACAATGGCGTCATTGTCAGAGTTCTTTACACTACGTCTTGACGAGCAAATTTTTTGTTATAGCAATGATAAAAACGTTGGCAGAGCTGTTAACAAAATTTTGTTAAGGTCTTTGTTGTGGAGACTACGTACAATGTTTTTGTTAGGCCTAGTCATATTATTTTAAGGTGGTGCGGTCTCTTTTTTCGTATTGAAAACAATGCTTGTTATTATTCTATTCTATACAGTCATGTTCTGAAATCACAGTGATTTCAAAGCGCGAACGATTTTGAAATTACCCGAGTGATTTTTTTGTGTTCTGAAAATTAGGAGATTTTGAATTTTTAGTCGAGATTTTCATTGTTCTAAATCACGAGATAACAGCTGATTTGCTTTGTTTAACTACTAAAAAGGAAAAATAAATCACGAAAAATGTAAACAAAACTAAATGAAGTTGCCACAAAATATACAGTGTCATCGCAAATTAGTAAATTTTAAGGTTCTTCTATGTAAAATAATTAATTTTATTACAAAAACAAACAAAGAACAAATCATATTAAGTGTATGTAATCATATTATTACACAGTTCAAAGCAAAATGCTTAAAAAAACGTCAAGTGATTTGAAATCGTCAGCCTGTTAGCTGACCTTGTTCAAAACACGAGATTACAAACATGTTAGTACGCAGAACACCTTTTCGGTGACTTCAAATCATTTTACGATAAAGTGATTTTCAGAACATGCCTGATAGAACCAGAATAAATTAAATAATTTTAAGGTCTTAAAGAATTTTTGTAGATTAAAAAAATGGCGGTTAATAAATTTTGTGGCAACACTGAATCGCATTGCTTGGGTACAATGGGCCTGATTGTGTAAGTCGTTGGCGTAAACTTCTAAGTCGTTTTTTGTAGTAGATTAAAGAATACGGCTTGTGTTACTTTAATCTATTACAAAAAAAGACAGGCGTTTACGGCAATGCCTTACAAAATCAGGCACATTTAGTCAGTAGTACTGGGGATAAAGTCAAGTTAATAGTGAATCAGTACAGTTTTACTATCAACATTTCCTTCAGGGTATGTACATACTAAACGTGTGCGCAAGACGTTTAAAAGTCTACATTGATTGTAGTTGTAATTCTAATTGAGTGTAAAGAAAATATAGAGAACACAGGAACAACAATGCATAAATTCATTGTACAAAAGTTTAATAGACCTTGCGTCAATTGTACAATAAAAATCCTATACACTTCATCATGTAAAGCACTTTAAACAATCAGACATACTGCTTCAGCCTTTTTTGGCTTTTCTGCATAATAAAATTCAAATTAAATACATACATAGTATATTTTTTAGAATGAGCAGAAAAAATAACAAGGGGCGATTAGAGTAACAAGTCGATCGGCTCAAAATCGGCGGCTAGCCGCCACCGGTCCTTTTTCTCAAAGCCGCGCCGCCGCCGATTGACTTTTATTATACAAAATAACTATTTTTCGTAAAATATTAAAATTTTTTAGCTAGAAAAAAATATTTTTTTCAATTTCAATATTGTCCGCGCCGCCGCCGCCGATGCAAAGGCCTCGGCTTGGAACTCTGGGGGCGATCGTAATAATAAAAATTGCAACAAAAATAAGTGACTGGCTTTATTTATTTCTTCTTTCACACATACACATTAAACACGTGCACCGCTATACCACAAAGTATTGCTAAAACAGATATAACAGATACATACCTGTTACTATAAGTATAAATGATGGAATGAGTGTAACTGATATTGTATGATTTTATTCCACGCACACATTCTACGCGTACTAAACAATAAGAACAACATAGTATTTTGCAATGGATAAAAAATTTGCATGATTTTTGTTATAAAATATCTGTTGTACCACAGATATTTTAAAATAATTGTTAGTACAACAGATAATGTGTGTGCGTATGTTTCATACATATAAAACACATTCACATACAATTCATGTACAAATTCATTGCTAGCTTACAATAACAGTTAATGCTTGTTGATAGGTACAGCACAGTGATGTGCATTGTTATTGCTGTTTTTTTTTTCTCTATTTTGATGTTCGTTTTAAATAGCCGAAGAATTGCGAACAAACTTCGTTTTGCCTGTTTATACAATAAGTACTTATTGTACGACATCAGTATCAAGGCGAATTCAGTACCAGGTAGCCCTATCATCACAGATGATCATCAGCTGATTACACCCAATCAGTCAAACTCTATATAAGAAAAGAGAAAAACTTTAACCCGAACTGTCAAAGCACAAATAAAAATAGTCCTACACCTACTTTGTATGTGTGTTGTTTTGATGATAAGGCCACTTGATATTAATTCGCTTTGATCAGTATCTGTTTATATCTGTTTGGGCGAGACATAGGAAAACAAATGTGTTTCTCTCAGTCTCTCTGTATCCACTCATATATACTATACTTCAGCCAATAACAATACAACCTAATAACAGAAACACTACATTACTTATCAATATGCACTCATAAGAATTAAAACACAGAAACTGATATGAACGGATGTATCTGTGCACGTGACTTATACACATATTCTGGTATGTGATAGGTAGGAATCGATCGATTTCAAAGAACAAAATCTCCTGAAAGATGAGTTATTGATAGTGTCCGACCGAACGTTCGGGTTCGGTGTCGGGGTTCGGCAAAAAGCTGTGTTCGGTAAAATTTTCACCGAACACCGAACTTTGTATAATTTTTTATAGACATATTTATAATCATCTAACATACACAAAAATGCAGTCCTATAAAATATTATCGAAAGAAGCAACGTACTACGAATTTCTTCATTTTGTATTTATGAAATAAATTAGTTATAATTAAAAAAAAGTTAAGTTGAAATTCTCCTCTTCAATAAAAAAGTTCGGTTTCGCGCTCGAGATCGGGTTCGGTTCGGTTCGGTTTTAAAAATTCAACCGAAGTTCGGGGTTTGTTTTTATTGTTTTCGATGCTTAGAATATTTTATTCGATCTTAAATACGATTTCACTGTATCGTGCGATTTACATAACACATATTTGAAATCGATCGATTTCCAACACATACCAGATTGTCGCACTATAAACACTATTTTATTTCCATAGACACTACTGTCAGTTCAAATGCAATATTGAAATTAGCTTCAACACTACAATAAACAATTCCGTTGATCGGAATTATTGTTGTATGCTTTTGATAAAATGGAATAACAATTTTAGTGTTCCCATAAAATCAAATCAAAAGCAATAAAATAGTGAACAATTCAATAATGTACATTATGGAGACTTTACAAATAGGTTTAGTACATACAACGCTGCTTATAATATCCCAGTAAACATTTTTTGCCACATCTTCCTTTGATGGACGTATCGTTCAAGAATATTTCATTTTGGTAAATTGCTTTGTAAGCAGTTGCAGACAGGTCAGATTATAGGGCCCATTTAATTCAAAATGAAAATTATAGGTACATATTGTTTTTTATTGTTTTATTCAATCATTGTGAATAATTTTATTTATTTTTTCTTTTTGTTGATTCTTTATATTTTTTTCTCTCAGTTTCTTTTTATTACATACATTCTTGCTGTTTTTCTCGCACAAATTTTAATTTAGTTTTTATTTGTAAATGATCAATTAATTGGTTTAAATTAATTACTTATTTTTTCTTTTTTTAAGGACTCGTTAACAAGTCGTTATTTAAAAAAAACTTAAAGTTTACATCTAAACAAAAAAATAATATTATAGATAATAATTAATAAAAAGGTAAATAATAATTAATAATATTTACTATATTTATATATTAATAATATATGCATATACTTTTAGTTTCTTTTCAGGATTTATTCCATATTAAATCCTTTTATTTAAACAATAATTGAGGGGAAGGAGGTTGTTGTTTAACATTTGCTGGTATTGTTTCAATCTATTGTTTTGAGTAAGTGATTTTGTTTTGTTTTTTATTTTAATAATATTTTACAAATATATCTTAAATGCTAAAAAAAACATTGTTGTGGTATTTTTAGAATTCCTTTGTTTCTTTCGTGTTTGGAATATTTTATATATTTTTCACTAAATTGCATTATTTGAATTTTGATAAATAATAATTAAGATTTGATTTTCTTTCTTTTTTAATTGATTAAGATTCTACAAGAATTGCTTCTTCTGTTTGTATTCAAATAAGACTTCCATTATTGTGTTTTTTTTCGGGTGTTGGTTTTGAGTTGTTGAAAAATTATTCTCATAATTTATGATTGGAAGTTAGCCACGTAAGGCCTTCGTATAAGCCATCACCAGTTGTTGCACAGGAAGGTTGAACATACCAGTTACGATCTCGTATTCTAGTTAAGCCTAATTTTTCTTGAATCTCATGAGGTTTCATTGCTAAAATTTCAAAGGAGAATTAATAAAAATATGTTATATTATATTAAATGATATGTGAGACAGCTTTCTAAAAAGTATCTAACCAACAGTAGCTCAAGAAATATATTTACTTTGCATGGGCGTGGCTCTGATGACTTTTCTAAACATAATGTTATATTGTCACTGGAGCTCCATGTACATATGTCAAAAGTTTCATAGGAATAAGTTAAGTAGAAGTAATTGAAATATAATATTTACCATGTGCGCGTGTGGCACCACTGCATACTCTTATACATATAAAAAGTTTGACAACAACCCCGCAAATAATTTTTGGCCAATTCGGTCCGAACATTGTCAGAAATTCGCATCCGAAGTCAGCCAGAAAATGTACCGAAAATCCTATGATGGGTAAGACAAGAAAGGGAACCTCTTTATCAGGGGAACTCTTGCACTTTGCCGAAATGTCTGAGAAAATGCTGTATGAATTTTGGCAAAATGCTAAAGGAATTTTCGACATGTCTGAGCAAAGACGGAAAAATTTCGGCCCGATTTTCCGGATACTTTTTACGTCCTGTCGTATTAAGTCGGAGAAAAGTCGGAACAAAAATTATAAACTTATCAGTAATGTTGCATAAAAGTAGCATACAGAATCAGAAAATTGAAAGACTTTTGTGACTTGTTGTGCTATGCATTTTACTGCTGCTTATGACAGCTCATCACTAAATATTTATGCACAAATTCTCAAGAGATGTATAAGAATTATTGTGAAAATTAGATAATCAACCTGTTCATAGAATCCAATACGGATTGGTTTCGATTGTTTGCATTTATGAAATCCGTTTGTGCTTGAATTTGGCAAAATTGCAATCAGAAATGGAATTAATTGTTATGAATTGGAGTTCAGGATCACTTTATGTATGGCATTTAACAGCTAGATCATATTTTTCCTTCTTTCTAATTACTAAATATACATTTTTGTAAACGATATTTTGCATTTTGAATGCAAATAAAAACTTTTTGAATGAAGCGATTTCGATAAGATTTCATGAACGCATTCACAATTGTAATTTGATTGGAATTCCAATCCAATCCCGTATCTGCTGTTGAGCGTGATTATCTGGTAGCTTCAGATTTTTTCTGAGTTCGATCTTATCTTTTTTCAAACCAAAAAAAATGTTTCTCACCGAAAGTATCCTTTAAGTTTCTGTGTATATTCACTTAATTGCTAATGAATTCTACATTTATCCATCGATTTTCATGACATAGGGCTTACTTATTGTGTTCGTCCTTACGAACGATTATTAAAAGGTAAAGTTTTTGCAGTTTTAAGTTTTTATGAGTTTATAGAATGAAAATTTTTTGGAATTTTTCATGAAAAAACATATTTTTCAAAGTCTGAAGGTAATTTTGTTATGCATATTTCGGCGTTTTGTTGATCGAAATCGGGCATACCGTTCTCGAGTTTGGGTGAAATATACTAATGTAGCTAGTGGAAATATTATATATGCCCATTAAAAAAATCTGTACTTGATATAAAAAAATGAAAACGAATTTTAAAAATCTTTATATTCAACATATGTACATATTTTTATTTAAAGGACCGACAATATTTTTCTTTGCAGACCAGTTTTGTATTCACATGGAGACAAATATAAATTTATGTCAGAATGCCATTTTAATTTAAAATCTTTTGAACTCACCATCCGCTAAATCTTGTTTATTAGCAAATATTAATATAATGGCATCTCTCATCTCTCTATCGTTTATAATTCGATGTAATTCTGTGCGAGCCTCATCAATACGATCTCGATCTGCACAATCGACTACAAATATTAGACCTTGTGTTCCTACAATTAAATAAAATGCAATCATTAACATAGTAACGTAATAAGGTCATGAAAACTAAATGTGATATTGCTGATGATAAGAATATTTTTCAAAATAATCAATATAAAAAATATTTACCGGTGTAATAATGCCGCCATAATGGCCTTATCTTATCTTGTCCGCCAACATCCCAGACATTGAACTTAACATTTTTATAGGTAACTGTTTCTACATTGAACCCCACAGTGGGTATTGTCGTTACAGATTGACCTAATTTTAATTTGTATAAAATTGCTGATGTAAAAAAAGAGAGTGAGAAAAAGAAAACCGGATATCAGAAATAATATAAATCATTTTTATTTGAAATTCTTATATTCTTACTTGTTTTGCCTGCTGCATCTAGTCCCAACATTAAAATACGCATTTCTTTGTTGCCAAAAATTTTCGAAAGTAGTTTTCCCATTTCGGCAACGACAATGCATCAATGGTGTTCAGGTTAAAACTGAAATGAAAAAAAGTTTATAAAAAATATTATCTGTCGATCTCATGATGTCGACAAGTCGAGTTTGTTCTTATATTTATATTGAAAACAATAATAAAAAATTTTAATTTGTTTTCCTTTTCAATATAAATATGGAGAGCGAAATCGACTTGTCGACATTGTAGGACAGGCAGTATGTTCATTAAAAATTTTATGGTGTGTCGAACTGCTCCATTATAGAGAAAATTCGTTATAAGGAAGATGTCAAATTTCTATTATTCATTTAAATTTTTGAAAAAATAAACTTTTACGCTTAGGCATTGCAGATGAAACACACATCAAAACTTGCTTAAAGCTGCGTAATATTGTGTTATCTACATTTTGTGCTCAGTTTTTCTTTTTCAGTAGACACAAAAGACTAGACGTATATTGCAGTTACATTTAGTTTTGCAACAAGTCTTTTCAATGGTGTGATTTGGAAAGAAAACATCGAAGTTTTATCTTGATAAAATATTATTTACAGAGTAAACTGCTGTACAGAAGTTCAACAATGGCGTAACAAGCGAAGTTTTATCTTCAATATCCTCAATTAATGTGACGCTGTGACTGGTTGGTAGGAATGATTGTCTCTCAGACCAGAGCTCTTGGGATAAATTCCCGCCATAGACTCTGGCTGTTTTCCGCAGAAAAGCTAAGTCGTTTCGAGGATCCAAATTCGAATTATTTACTCATTATATAATACACAATCATCTCGGCCAATAGAAAGTATTATTATTAGAATATACATTTAAAGCAAATAGCTATGTAATTTACATTTATACTTTTTTAAATTGCAAATTAAAACCTAAAATAAAAATATATACATATCGCGACCTTAGTTGTGTTTTGGCCCACCGAACATTTTTGAAAAAATTGAGTTAATTATGAATACCCTCTTTCAGAATCCAAAAACTGTTTCGCGAAATAGTTCCTGGTTTCTGAGATATCAAGCATTCATTGTGCTCGATATCATCATTTTTGATAAATTTCTTGTAAAAAAAAATAAAAAATTTTTAAATAAAATAATAAAGATCAGAAATCAAGTAAAATATCAAGTTTCATCAATATTAACTTTTTATTCCATGTAAATATCTTTTCTAATAACATTTATACGCTTATTTGTAATAAAAAGTAGAAAATTTCATCTCAATAACAAGTTACTCAATACACAGCAGTTAGTATACACATGGAGCAAAAAAGCTACTTTTTACAAAAAAAATATAAAAAAAGTGGTTACTGGAGCACATACAAGATATTTTACTTTCAGTAAAAAGATGTTAATTTCTAATCGGATTGATGAAAGTTCACAAAAATTTACATTTTTCTTCCAAACATATGCCGGAAGCAGTGGTGAGAATACAAAAAAATTCTATCTGATATATTTTGAGAAAACTTTATGTAAATCTTCTTTGTTGTTTTTCTCCATTCCGACTTTTTGACATATGGACCAAAACAATACTAAGGTCGCGATATGTATGTATGTAAATTTTTTGTTGTTTATTATGAAAAATTTATATAGGGTTCCCTACCAAAGCAACGTCATCTCGAATTAATAAAATATAAGTGTTAAAATATGAAAAAACAGCATATGGGTGTCCCTGCTAGAGGTTCAAATAGGTTAAACTTTTTTGTAGACAGAAATAGAATCCAAAATATATCTTAGCTCTAAAGGTAAGCAAAAAAATATTATGTTTCTGGAAGCATTAAAAAGCTTTCATGCCTTCCACATGCGATCTTTTGAAGCGCTTCCGACGATGCACAAAAAGAAGGCAGAGATCTCTCAGTGTTCATAATGTTTAAATTACGAAGTTAGTAGGCATTTTACATTCCTTCAATACGAACTCCAAAATAAACAAAATCATATTAGCGGAGTTCAGTGTTTGGTGCAAATGGTCTTGCGAAAGTGCAAATGCAAAATATCGTAGCTTTTTTACAAAATTTTGGGTAGTTTGTTGTTGTGTTCCATAAAAAAGCTACGATATTTTGCATTTGCACTTTTGCAAGACCATTTGCATCAAACACTGAACTCCGCTATTCAGTAGCATTGTGGCTTTCACCAATATAGGTTCTAAAGAATTATCGCACGCATTGCTTCAAATAAACACTAACACATTTGAAAACTCAAAACCCATTTAAAGTATGCTCTCTTTCTACATTCCCCACCTATTGCATGGAAGAGAGAAATTTATAACAAAACACGATTTGTTTTGTCTGTAGTTTAACGATGATAAAATGAGATATGATTTTAGAGCATTTTCGATGCTTCGAAAAAAGCGCTGTTTTATATCAAAACCAAGAGCTCCGTAGTGGGACATCGAGAACAAAAATCATTCATGTTCGAAGCGCCTAACTATATTTAAGAATCGTAACAACTCGATGTATTTGGCGTCGGTTTAAATTTTCAAAAACGACGTCGGCGTTCGATTTTAAAACGATCAACTTGCTTCTCTGTTTTTGACACTTAGGCCCAATTTAGACGAAGAATTAAATTCATGAATAAAATTCATTTTTTTTCTTTTTGGTGGACGGGCGGGGTAGAGAAGAAAGACGGGTAGGAAAACATCACGACTTCTGTTTTCCATGTTTTTTATACTCTTCTTTAGTTCGATTTAAATATTCTCTCATTTCCTCTCTCTGTGATTGTGCCATGATACAATAATATCCCAGCAGGAAAAGGTTATGAATAGTAAACGAGAAAGTCATGCTGAGAATGTATAATATACCAGAAATCATTATTGTTAACACAGAACATTAATTTTTATTAATTCGTAATATAATAATATTAAAATATGTATGTAAGTACAAACGAGGAAAACACGAACAGTTGCTACGACCAGAAACAATACATTCCTACTTGGTAAGATGTGGTAAAGTGTGTGTGATCAAATTACCTTCTCGCTTCCAAAGGAATCCATTGTTTCTCTTTTTAATATAATACATTATATCTTTCATTATATATGTAATCAATGACTAATTTTCCCGCTGGGATATGTACCACCACGACGACTACAAATACAACACCAAAAAACACATGTAATTTTGTTGGTAGAAACACACCAGGAATATGTCAATTCTATTGTTTGTGTATTGCACACATTCATAAGCTCTCTCAAAATTACTAACACATGTCCGTTGTTGATAAAAAACATACCAGAGATGTGTCAAAACCTATTGTCTGTGTGACGCACACATTCTCAAATTTACTAAAACAGCTGATCTCTTAGTGGTACCTGTTGAATCTACCTTGGATTGTGCTAAGGTTTTTGTTGTTTGAATGAGTAAATAAAACAAATTTTGAGACTAATTTATAAAAATAAAAAAACATGAAAATAAAAATCATCGTATAAAGGCAAGAGGTTTTTAGAAGTTACTTCTAAGGAAATATAAAAAAAATAATGATTAAAAATTCTTAATCCAGGATCAGCACTCAATGGTTTTTCAGTTTGCGGATGATTTTATTTTGGCCACCTTTGATAAGGATTTTGACAATACAGTTGGTATTCTTAAGAACAAATTATCGGGTTTCATGCGGATCTGTGGTCCTCTGAATCTCTCGTTCAATTTGGAAAAAACAAAAGGAATATATCTTGCCAAAGGAAGTAGAAGGAGTATAGATTTGAACATAAATGGTTTCAGTATAGAGCAAGTTACAACACTGAAATTTCTTGGAAGAACAATAAATGCCTTTTTGACTGTTGGGGAACATTACAGTCGTCTTCTCTCTGAAACCAAAAGCAATGTAAATCTTTGAAAGTGTCTAACGACTGTTAAGGGCGGTATTCAACCGAAAGTCGCCATAAATCTCTTCAAAAGCTTTGTCAGATCAAAAATAGAATACGCGCGGTCGACGGCTGCTCATGCGCCAAAAACAAGTTAAGTTTATTTGAGACTTCAAAAAAGCATTACAAGGTAAATTATTAATAAAAGGAATACAAAGAAAACTTAAATCTATAATGTTTTGAAATAATATATTTAATGTTAAACAGTAACAAGCTTATCAGTTTGTGTGAATATGTATACATAGTAGTAATTTTTGTTAATTAAGTGCTTGCTCCCGGCACAATACAGAGGAGTTATAATAAAAAAGAATGGACTTATAAACTAAACTTAGAACTAATCGAAAAAAAGAAAAACAAAACAATACAAAGAGGAAAAAAATTAGACGGAATAAAATAAAAAATATTAACCCCTGTGGGCACCTTAAATTTTCGAGACATAGAATTTCGGCAATAAACTGTTTACACAGGCAATTTCTGGTTCAACATAGCCCAAGGGAGAGTAGTAAATAGTGTTCAGCCAATTAAAACCTGCTTTATTGCTAATGATATTTTGAATTAAAACATTGTCTAGGCTGTGCAAAGAATTAATGAAACGTTTCATTAAATCAAATGCATAAAATGCCAAAGGTTTAACCTTTGCTAAATCGTATATATAATCATTTGATAATCTTTTATTACTTCGTTCAAAATGTTTGCTAATGCACAACCTAAGAGTTTTTCTCTCAAAAATTTCAAATTCTTTCATAGCCGTTAGGTTATCAGGTCGCTGGTGAAAATTATAAAGAAAGGGTTCCAGCCCACATGGGTCCAATAATAATGGTCCCTTTGTTCATAACCGTTGGAAATATAGGAAACCAAGTCGAAAATGCATATAAAAGTATAGGTCTAATACTTAATTTATATATTAACAGTTTTGTTTTCTCTGGCAAGTACCTGCTATTAAACATTCTTCCAAATAAAATTTTAACTCCACGAGCCCTGTTAAGGACTGTTCTAGCATGATGATTAAATTTAAAAAGTTTGTTAAAATTCACTCCTAAATATTGTATACTATCAACAAAAGGAATATTTTGTCCATCTAGAGCTAAACTGAGTTGCTTGCTTTCTGGAACAACAAAATAGTTGCACTCCACAGAAGCATTCCTCAAACATTGCCAAAAACAATTAACAACAAAATCACCACATTTCAGAATGCAACTTTATGAAGATGTCTTGGTCTAACACGCTCAACACTCATTCATGTCATTTATGCCTTGGCCGGAAAACTCCCACCAATGTATCGTGGACAATAGCTCGCTGCGAAGGAGATTATTAGTAATAAATTTCAGAATCATCAGGTGTTCGCGTCCATCAACAATGGTAATCTCTTTAAGTCGAGCTACAGTTTTGTCTTCAATAGATTTAAGGATTTTTTCAACAGAATAAATACACAGTGTCATTTTTCTCACTTTCAAGGACTCAGAATTTTCTATAACTTGTTACCAGACCGAAAGAATAATATTTCCAGGGAGCAATGAAAAAATTCAGTTTTATTTATAAACGGAATGACTACAGAATCCTTGCCACAGATGCCTCGCTGTCGGAACACTCAACCGGCTGCGCTATATTTGATGTTCTCCACGAGCCCTGTTAAGGACTGTTCTAGCATGATGATTAAATTTAAAAAGTTTGTTAAAATTCACTCCTAAATATTGTATACTATCAACAAAAGGAATATTTTGTCCATCTAGAGCTAAACTGAGTTGCTTGCTTTCTGGAACAACAAAATAGTTGCACTCCACAGAAGCATTCCTCAAACATCGCCAAAAACAATTAACAACAAAATCACCACATTTCAGAATGCAACTTTATGAAGATGTCTTGGTCTAACACGCTCAACACTCATTCATGTCATTTATGCCTTGGCCGGAAAACTCCCACCAATGTATCGTGGACAATAGCTCGCTGCGAAGGAGATTATTAGTAATAAATTTCAGAATCATCAGGTGTTCGCGTCCATCAACAATGGTAATCTCTTTAAGTCGAGCTACAGTTTTGTCTTCAATAGATTTAAGGATTTTTTCAACAGAATAAATACACAGTGTCATTTTTCTCACTTTCAAGCTTGTTACCAGACCGAAAGAATAATATTTCCAGGGAGCAATGAAAAAATTCAGTTTTATTTATAAACGGAATGACTACAGAATCCTTGCCACAGATGCCTCGCTGTCGGAACACTCAACCGGCTGCGCTATATTTGATGTTCTCAGTAATAGAGGTCATCAGTATAGATTAGACTTTAAATCGTCAAGCATGTTTGGTGAAATATGGGCCATAAGGAAGGCTATTGATATTGCCATAGATGATGGAATTTCTAAAATAGTAAAATACTGGGGGCTACTGTTTCAAAGAATTATATTGTTGCATACATTCATAACAAACTTACGAGCTCTAATATTATCTCGTGCCACATAGTATGGTCACCCAGTTATGTGGGCATTGCCTGCAATGAAAAAGCTGATATTATGGCCAAAGGTGCCGCAACAGATGGGACTCTTCTGCGTGTGGATCTTACGCTCGAAGAGGCAACCCGTTACATAAAAAACCAACTATATGATGAATGGAATTATGATTATATGGAAAAGTCCAAAGAGAAGGGAAAATTTTTTGCGGGCATATGCCCTAATGCTCTTCGAAAACCTTGGTTTCATAAAGCAATGGGTCTTGAACCCAAAGATGTCAAAATAATAAACAGACTTCTGACTGGACACACATTTGGTACGGTTTACCTATCCAAAATAAAAGTTCTTCAATCGGATGTATGCCAAGACTGATCTGTATCCGAAACAGCGGATCATATGATTTTTGGATTCAAAAAATATGATCAATTCAGAACCAGATACAAATTTTTCAACTACTACACCAACCTTAGTCAAATTTTTAACAAAGATTTCTCGGTTTATCCGGAACTAATCGAATTCTTAAGAGACGCTAAAGTCGATGTATAAAGTACTTTTTTAATTATGGAAAAACAATTCAGTTTGGAGTTTAACCTGGCAATTTGTGAATAGAATTATTCCGCTAACAACAGAATTAAAAAATTAAAAATTCCTCGTCTAGATTGGGCCTTAAGCGAATGCTAGACAGGTCAAAATTCAGCTTCAATATATGTGTTTGTGTGCGTTTGTTATGAAAATAAAAAGCGTTTTGATATTCTTCAATATTTCCCCTCTGTATATGTATGATTTTTTTGTAACCAAACGCATACAAACACATATATCGAAGCTAAATATTGATCTGTCTAGCAGCCACTTTAGGACACATTTTACACTAACAAAATGCCTATTGTTTTTGTATTGTTTTGATTGTAGTAGGGACGGTTCTACCTGTTTTTAATGTATCATGATTTTAATTTATTTTTTTATTTCAAATATGTATATTTTTTAGCAAGCAAAAGTGTTTACGAAAGGTTTTCGTTACTTTCGTAAATTCAAAAATATATTGCATAATTGATTTTTCGTAATATATACGAAAGTTTCGTATATTTTACAAAAAAAAGTAACTAAAAAACTTTTTTTTTTTTGTAAAATGTTGCATGGATTATTTTCAGTGTACACTAATTTAAATTTGGTATCACTTTGTTTTAGCTCTAATATAAATTACAAAGGATTTTTTTAACTGCAAAAATTAGCTGGGAGACAAGATACGGTGGCTGTTGGGACGTGAGCACATTTAAAGGTTGCACCAGCCATTACAAACGTTATTCCATTCAAAGACTGTGATGCTATGTCCGTGGCGGAGCGTAAGTCCAATTTTCATGGGAACTATTTTCTTGTAGTTTAGATTCCTGCCAAGAACCTGATTATTCCTGCAGACAATTGAAAAATGAGCACGTCATTTTTAACTTAGCACCTATTAGTGATGTTACGAATATTAATTTTTAATATTCGCGAATACGAATATCTGGAACAATATTCGCCGAATTCGAATACGAATACGAATATTCAATCTAAATAGTTAGTACCACTTAATATTTCAAATATAATTGAAAAAAAAACTACACTTTGGGTCAATAACAATAAATTGAGAAAAACTGTCACAATACTATAGGTATTTAACATTATTATGATATTCCGATGACGGAATTTGAAATTATTAACTTAGCACCTGAATGCCACTTTTTTAAATTTTTGGTGGAAAGTAAATAAGAGAAAATGCGAGCTTCTTTTACCTATACGCAGTCAATATTTAGTGACACTAGTGGCGAGTGTTCCGAGCGAGCGAATGTTTAGTGGTGCGGAGCTTTTTTACACACCGCGCAATAGGCTTGATGGAGAAGACTTCAAAACTTTTATTTTTGAAATTCAACATTCCTCTACTGAGCTTTGAGTATTACTTTAACATGATTAATGAATTAATTTAACAGGACTTTATTTTTAAAATACCATGTCGTTGTGAAATATATTTTGTTTCATTTTTCTTTACAAAAGAAGATAATTATTGTTTTGCGTTATAGACAAATTTGTTTCAGTAAAAATTAATATTTTTTGTTAATTTTCAGTATTTTTTATGTATTATTTTTTGGAACGTATTCACAAAATATTCGTGAAATATTCGCTTGAATTTGGCGAATACGAATATCATGACAGCCGAATATTCGGCGATTCGAATACGAATATTCGTAACGTCACTAGCACCTACATATTTATTACTAGAATCGGGCCCGGTGGTCGAAATTCGCTCACTTGATCCGTAACCGGGTTTGTTTGTAATCAGTTTCGAAACCGTTTTTTTAGGCAAAAAATTATATTCTGCGTATCTGGAGCGAAATACCTTGCAAACCATATACGGTTCATCAATATTGTTGGGCAATAAAATACTTAAAAATGTATGACAAAAAATTGTGTGGTCTAATTATATATAAGATTATGTAGGATAAATTTTAAGGAACTTATCGCCTTTATCGTTTTTTATCGAGCTTTTTCATGGCTTTCATCATGGGGGTGCTAAAATAGGCATTTTGTCAAAACAAGAATTAAATAAAATCAATACCAAATATTTACTTCATCAATTGTATCTCAAGCACAAAATAAGGATTCCAAGTTTTATGTGAATTGCTAATATGTACATTGCTTCTCAAGAAATCATCTCAAATTTCTATTGAATCAAATAAAAATCTGCGGAAATAAAATAAACTGGATTTGTTGTTAAGCCAACCATAAACATTACAACATTTCGTTTTTGTCGTCTTTGTTGTTTTGTGTAGTTATAAAAAAGGCATTCATTAAAAGCTATAAAACAACATAAAATGAGCATAAAGTCATAGAAGACAAGTATAGAGGATATAGAAGAGAATGAGAAAGAATGAACAAATAAAAACAGAAAAACTTGGGGCGTGATCATTACACAAAACCGTCATCAATGACAGATTTGATTTTGGCATATATGAATAGCTACAAGCACATACATATATAAGAAATGTCGCACTGTGTAAAATATTTACAATGAAAAACTTGGTATAGAATTCTAAACGTCCGTTGCTCGTCAACTGAATGATTCGGTCGAACCCAGTCATATTCGCATTTGCTATCAGAAAGTTTTTCCGGCATTCCAATGCTTTCATTCTTGAGAACACAACCAGCCTTTAATTTTTTTATCAGCCATTCAAGGCAATATTTTTGATTTTTTGTTTTAGGCGTTATACTGTAAAAGCCAAACATGCACTCACACAGTAAATAAAATTTTTGCCATTATAAAAAATGGAATTAATGAATAAACAAAAAAAGAAGTTATACAATTACGTTTTTTAAATCCACAAACATACTTATAACTAATAAGTTATTAGTAAAATTCATTTATCATCATTTGTAATGCAAACCTTGGCAAACACTTGGATTAACACGTCACACACACACCGCCGCCACAATTCAGATTTCTTCTACGTTTCCTCACTGCCGCTGCCACACTTTTTTTTAATTGGAATTCACTGCAGTCATGCATAGGTTTACTTCTCTTATCGTTTCTGTTTTTTATTATTCTAGATTCCCATTTGCTATTTTAATTTTGTTTAGAATTTTTCTTTTGCTTAGCTTTTATTAATTTCGGTTTTTTGCAAACTTCATTTTATAAATTAACATAAAAAGTGAAAAACTTGTTATAAAACAAAATTACTCATTTCTCAATCAGAACGAAGATGAATTTTTATCGAAGGCAGAGGAATAACATTGATGCTCCACAATGAACTTTCGTAGCCATGTTCTAAATATGCGTACACAGGGTGTCTGTTCAGTTTTACATAGAGATGCCAGAAAAATTAACTTTTAGTACTGACATAATGAAAACAGTGTTGATAAATCATACACCTAGCTCCATGATTATATGTACAGGTCGTGTACATATAATCATATGACTATTTCGCCGCTTTGGCTGTATCTGTCAATTGTTTTTTAATCGTGTGTTTTAAATGATTAGTAAAAGTGCTATTAGACACGCATACTTGTCTGCAGAAATCTACGATGGCATACCAAAACTCACTGTCTAATAGCATGTATGTCGAGTACGTCAAACATGTATGTTGGTTTTCACACATTTTTGAATTTCTGATGTCTGTCGCACACCAACATTCTCGTCTAATAGCTTATCCGCCATACTTCATATACAAATTCAGTTCGCTTGCTCAAAGCGAATTAATATCAAGTGGCCTTATCATTAAAATAACACACATACAAAGTAGGTGCAGGACTATTTTTATTTGTGCTTTGACAGTTCGGGTTAAAGTTTTTTTCTTTTCTTATATAGAGTTTGACTGATTGGGTGTAATCAGCTGATGATCATCTGTGATGATAAGGCTACCTGGTACTGAATTCGCCTTGCGCTTGTTGACGCTGCTGTGTGCGTATCGGAAATTTGTGGAAAAAAATGTGTTTTGCAAATGTTGTTTTGTACAACTTTCCGCTTCATTGCCATGCATACATGTCTGCATCACCGACCAACCAGACGCGACACGAACAGCAATCTATTGCCTATTCACTCTTTATAGACTGGCGTTCAAAAGAGAAATAAGAGTGTATTGGTGTTGAATTTTGTTTTGTTTTTCGAATACATACGTAATATTTGCAACACTTTTATTTGGATAAAATGAAACAAGAACATATAATAGTTGTCTCTTTCTTAAACGGCTGCCCTCAAAAAATGATTTGGGCAATTTTTAACTGTCACAATTGTCGTGTCTGGTTGGTCGGTGTCTGCATGTACGATGGCCCTTTAACACCCCGACCACACGAGCAATAAGTTTGGCAATTATTGGCGTGGCAACCGTCAAATTCGATTGCCGACACAAGATATTTGCATGTGGACCGTATGAATATGTGTTCAAATACATATTCAGCAACAAATGTTAAAATACATTGCTGAGCAATAATCTTTTAACACAAGCTGTCAAATTCAATTGCCATTTGAGTTTTTTTTTTTGTGAAAAGTGAAAAAATTAACAATAAAGCTAATTTTGAAAAAAACATTGCTGAAAAATGTAAAATATTATTATATATAAAATTATAAATTACATACTTAAAAGAATACAGTGTAAATAACGCACAACCTTCTTCAGCAAAATTGTCAATTTAATGTTTTAAAATTTGTACGTGTTCGCTACCAAGAAATTCAAGCAAGAACATTGGTAATTGACGTTGCGGTTCTGCCGGCGTTATTGCTTGTATTAAGACATATACAATTGCTCGTGTGGTCGATATGTAATGCCAGCCATACACTACACAAGTTCAGTGCTCAAGTCTGGCACTGCGTAAACGAAACTTGTGATACACACTATACAAGTAAACTGTGCAGTTTTTTATTTTAAATTTGCTATCTCTGCCGCACCACCTTAAAATAATATGACTAGGCCTAACAAAAACATTGTACGTACTCTCCACAACAAAGACTTTAACACATTTTTGTTAACAGCTCTGCTGACGTTTTGTTCATGTTATAACATAAAACTTGCTCGTCAAACCGTTATAAAACAACACATCAAGCATTATGGTGGTATCCGTGAAAATTTTGTATGTGTGACACCGACGATGCTTGATGGAAAATCAATAAATTTTGATTTTTGGCGTGCATCACGGGAAAATTTTACGGATGTATTACTTTTACTCTTCAAGCACGTACAGAGTTTTAACAGATTTCAAACAGAACAGGGGCCGAATTACCGCATACGTGATCGAGTAAAAATTTTCGAAAATTTTCTTTTTTGGATTTAAATTACACTCGCTAGCACTAGAGCGAGCGAAAACAATATTTTCTTTCGTCACGTATGTTTTGCAAAAAAGCATGGAACATTCCCAATAAACCTTATTACAGTTTTCAAATTGACTTGGTTGTTGTACTAACTTAAAGAAACACAACATTTTTCTTTAATTTATTACAAATTCTTAGTCGATTCAACAACCGGTGTAAAACAATCTTGGTACTCTTTTTAAAAATTTCGATACGTTAGCTATCGAATGCGGTAATCCATCCATTCGATACGCGACGAAATTATATTCGATACGAAAGTCTACTCGATAATTAATGCGGTGATTCGGCCCCAGGTGCTAAAGATGTCGGATGCGAAAAATGTTTTGGTGGTGATTGATAAAAAAATAATAATTAATAATAAAAATAATAAATTATTATAAAAATTAATGAAGTTAAAATTAAAAATAAATGATAATGATTAGCAAATAATAAATAATAAAAAAAAATTTTGCGTACAAATGCTACTAATGTTTACTCTGCAACCAACATACATTACAATACAAAATTAAATTATAAATGAATGCTTGACAAGTGTATGTCCTAACGTCAAGCACATGTACATGAGCTTGATGTCAAGCATTTGACAAATTTATAGTGTCTTTAAAGGGCAAAATACACCATAATGCTTGACAAACATGTTAATAGTATGAGTGAAATTTTGTTAGTATTAGTGACACCGACGACGCTTGGCGGAAAATCTACTTTGTTTTGATTTTTCATCAAGCACACGTATACGAATCTGACATCAAGCATTTTGATGGTGTATTTTGCTCTTAAGAGATTGGGAGTTGTGCGTCACATTATAATTTTCTATTGCTATAGAATTAGGTGTACCTGTTATTTGTGCCATAATCAATCATATGTTTTGTAACCGAAATAGGCGGGAAAGTGCCAAGCAAACAATCCACTGGCAACACTATTTGCAATTTTTTTTAGTAAATTGGCGCGCTTAAAGCCATAAATTGTGTAAAAGAAAGAACGTAATAGAAGTGAGCACAATTGTTATTGCAAAGAAATATATTTTTAATTTTATTACAATAAAAATACCTTAAAGTACAAACTTACTCAAAAAATTCGAAAAGTAACATAATGGAATCAGAGTTAAGTCAAGCATATTATGGAGTGTATTGTTCTTCGAAAGAAATTCTTAAGAATAACCAACGCCATTTATACTGCAGCGTACGTAGACAATTTTGTAATATGAGTTCTACTTTTGTATCTAGGTTGCAAAAAGTGCTGGTGCAATTTTCTCACATTTTGCTTTCTTTAATTTATTGCATCTAGATGTTGGATTTATTAACAAGCACTTGCAAGACAACAGGTTTAGTGGGCAGTAAGATTGTGAGCGAGGAAATGATTGATTTTTGGCTGTCCGACATTTTACCCTTGATGTTCGACACAGACCGTGCCATACAGACAAAGGCTGTAGAAGCCTTTGAACAGGGATTGGCATCGATGGATGTTAAGACAATACACAATAGCAAACAGTGGACGACCTTCAAAACGGCAATGTCTACACAGCATGCACCGAAAATACACAAGTTAAGGGAAGAGCGTAATCGACATTGGTACCGTGTGTGGGGGTTCATGATACGGATATTAGATAAAGAGTTGCTAAAAGGCGCCAGTACCATAAATTCATTTTTGTCCATAGTGGAATTAGGTTTTCGCAGTACTGACAATACTATTCGGGCCGAATCATTTTTGTGTTGGCGTCTTTTAATTGAAATTTTTGCCAAATACGATGAGCTGTCATCGCCCAAGCGTTTAAAGTTGATTTGTATTCCTCTGAAGAGTTCTCAATCAAAATCATCTCAAGCTGCTGAAGTCAAATTAAGAGTGTGGTGGTATTTATTGACTTGTTTCGGTGAGAAATTGTGTCAACATTTGGAGACTGTTGTAGAACCATTCTTAGTATTTTGTTTTGGTGGTAGTACATCGTCGAAAAGTGTTGTTTGTGCCGTAGAACAATATGAAGTGATCAGAGAATTGGCAATTCCATGTTTTATAAAATTGCTATCAAGCGAAAGAAACGATTATTTAGATCGATGCTTGAGAGATCATAAATTGGAGCCGTTAAATACGCCTTCCCCAATTTTAGAAAGGGATATTTTAGAGAAGCATTGGCAACCTTTGCTACATGCAGCTGTTGAAGCGTTTCGTATTATGGTAAGTTTTAATGGGAAATAATTATTTTGGTTTAAATGTTACAACACAACAGATCAAAGGAAAATTGCTTGCAAGAATTTTTCCGAATATATAAAAAAACCGTGGTTCCGCAATCGCGGACCGCTTGAAACCGATGTCAAGGTAATGACTGAACATAACTTTGGAACTACTTACCTTGCCAAGATAAAGGTCCTACAATCTGATGAATGACAGGTCTGCTCGGTATCTGAAACGGCAGAACATCTAATTTTTAAATGCAGACGATATAACCACTTAAGAACGAAATTAAAATTTTTTTCCAATCACGATTCTTTGTACCCAATATTTAAAAAGGGAGACATATCTATATATGGATCCCTAATTGATTTTATTAAAGACGCTAAGATTGAAGTGTAAGGTTCAACCACGGTTGAACTAACACTTTAGAATTAAAAAATAAATGAAATGTTATAACAATTTACATTAAAAGTTGTGTATTTAGTCGAACTACCTATATGGGTTTTAATCCAAAGAAATTTTACTATTCAGGCTTTAGTTCAATTAATTTTACAACTAAATTATTTTTATTGAGAAAGCATGTGAAAAAAGACAACATAGACAAATTCTTGACTTTATATAAGGGTGGAACCATGATACAATAATATAATATATTATTGTATCATGGGTCGAACTTAACACTACGATATTTTCGGGCACAACCACGAATAAATTAATTGTAAAATTAAATTAAACGAACTAAAGCCCGAAGAATTTAAATTATAAACATATTCTTTTCTTCGTAGGTGA
This sequence comes from Panzeria rudis, assembly GCA_956483635.1. NCBI lineage: Eukaryota > Metazoa > Arthropoda > Insecta > Diptera > Tachinidae > Panzeria > Panzeria rudis. Next base: position 145,808,724 of record OY101450.1, read on the forward strand.
ATGAGTCTGAAGTTGGGGAACAGCATCATTTTCAAACTCTTCTGCGTCAATTACTACACCTTGCCTTTCGCAAAGATATAGTCAAATTAACAATCAGCATTTGCTCATCTTTTACAAAAATGCTTTCAAATAACCCTCGTGTAGTTATCATAGCCATGAATACTTTGGCCTCGGACGGTTTAATATTGAAGAAATCATCTGAAAATTTAGAAGATTTTCAAGAGTTGTTGGAAGTATTTTCCATATTATTTTCATCAGCTCGTTCAATAGTATCACCAGCTATTTTGCAACGGTGCGTTGACCAAGTTTTCTCGTTGGATATACTGCAAACCGGTCGGAACAAGTGGCGTTTGCTGGCAGCAATGTTGGATAGAATTATCATCCTTAAAGATGATGAAGACTATGAGGCTTTCGAAACTAAACTGTTAATTTGGCGTAAGGTATCGCAAGGTTTACTGAGCCACTTAAGAGAAAGTACATTGGATATACGAGTTAAGGATAATTCGTCTTTAATGGAGAAGTGGGTATTGTGGCCGGTGAAGTTGTGTGTTGGTTTTGCTGGTCGTAGATCTAACATAAGTTTTGATCAGACTTTTTGTTCTCTATGGCGTCAGTTATTAAATGCTGGACAAAATTCGCCAGACAGACGCGCGTTTTTGAGCAAAGTTTATAAAATACTTAAAGAGCTTTTAAATGCTCGTCATGAAGAAACAGCATTTGGTGAATTGTTCGATGCTTATGCAGCGTCCGTAATAAAATTAGAAAGTGACAAGGGCAATAAAGATCTCAAGGAATTTTTTGAATTGATGCAGGAAGTTCTAAAGCAACAACTGCCCAAAAAACCGTTTGAGGCATGTCTTAATACATTAAGAAATACATTAATGGGCTTAAAAAATGAAGAAATTATACATAACTTTGATGTTATTAAACCAACTATTTTTGCAGTTGTGCAATTGAATATAAAGGGCTCTACATGTCCATTAGAAAATAAATTTTTAGACGAGTGGAAACGAAATGTAATGGAAAAGTTACGTTCTCTTCCCAATAAGGAAATTTCTCATCAAATAAAGGATCTTTTAAAAGGCAATAACGAAGTATTTGTTGTTATTCCGTCAGTATGGAGCATGAATCCGGACAAATTGACAGAAAGACAGAAAGAAAAAATGGCTGAAAAGGCTGACATACCAGCTCTGTACAACGATATGAGCCAGTCACAGGAAGCTTCTTCGCTTAAACCATGGACTCCTAAGAAAATAGTTATAGCCCAAAAAGATAAATCTGACATTGTTTTGGAAGGTCCTGAGCAGGAAGAAGTTATTGAGGAATCGGAACATGTAGTGCCCAAAGAAAAGTTTGTAAGCCCACCACAAAGCAAAAAAATATTAAGAAATTCAAAAGTACCAACCCCCACAAAAAAAGAAGCGGAAGAGACAAAGACAGATGAAACCGCAGATATCATACGCAGCACTCGCAATTCTAAACGCCGTTTGTCTATCTCGGATGACGAACCTAAAGAGAAAATGCCAAATCCAGATGACAGTGTAATCAAAAGGGTATGCATCAAAAAGCTACTTTTCTATTTAATTAAACTGTAATTGTGTTTTTTTAGCAAACTCGTCGCTCTGGCTTACGTAATAAAAATGAGAACAAGAAAGCCGATGAGTTACAAGAAGAAAAATCTAAAAATACTGGCCCTGAAAAACAAAAGCAAACAGAAGTCTTATCAAGTAAGTTTTTCCTAACACTACAATTAAAATATAAACAAATACAAATTTAAACTGATAAGATATGCAGTTACATACTAAAAATGCAAACTGTAAAAAACATTTAAATACTTACACAGTGAAAAATTCTATTTTTTGATTATGTAGCTCCAACAAAATCAACTAGTAAAATATCACTTAATAGTGAGGATGTATTTGAAGATCAGGAAACTTCGTGCTTGGTTAAAGAAAAAGATAAAATTTTGCAGCAACAGGACACCGAGTTTAATACCATGACTGGTACCTTGACATCTCATGCAACCACAACCGTTTCGACTGCTTCTATAGATCTTACAGCAGAAGGCAAGACGCCAGCAGAGAAAGTAATGGAAATCGATCATGTTTCAAAGAAGACTACAGCTGCAACTTCTGCTAACATCTTGTCTACCGAATTAATTGATCTCAATAGCAAGAATAATGCTATAACAGAATTAATACAAGCTAAAGAGGTATCGCCTAAAAAGACTATACCCAAATTTACACCATTGGTAAGTAGGCCTTTCTGGTTAAAATGTTATATTATTATCCATAAAAATGTAATAATGGGCAAGATATGATAATATATACATACTTACATCGGATCATAGTTGGGTCTTACTGTAGGTTTGCGCCACAAGAGCTAGAAATACTTTGGTTTTTTAACTGTCGTAAAAAAAGATGAAAAGTTAACAATTCCCTCAAAACACCTTTTATTTCGTAATTCGGATTTTTTTCTTTACTTGAAAGGATGTATTTCCAGATTGGTCCTGTTGGAAAATGGGCAGGGTCAATCTTATACAAAGTAAATTCACATTCGTTTTCAGCTACTTATAATCAACCGATTCTTATGAAACTGTGAAAACTTTTCAATACTAAATCATGATTAAAAAAAGTGGATAGTCGATTCCAATGAAAATTTGCAAACACTTTCAATTATCGTGTCAAAAAAATATTTCGGTTAGAAAAGTGGGCAATGCCACGCCCATGATAAGTAAATATTCATTTTAACTACTTCTACTTAGCGATTCTTATGAAACTTCGCACAGACCATGAGTTCTCGTGAAAGTACATTATGATATAAAAAAAATGTCGGCAGTACCGGCAGTAAGGTCCCAATCGGCGCAATGCACCGACATTCGTCGGCTCACCGCACTGAAGCCATGGATAATAAAACAAAATGTCCTTCTCAGGACTATCCTAACACTGTATTTTAATGCAATTACACCCTTATTTTTTAATAAGTTGAGAAATAAGGCCATTTGGCTTTATTACCTATGGCTTTATTGCAGTGAGCTGACAAAAATCGGTACAACTTAATGTCTAATTTAATTAAAAATCGTTTCAATTATATGTTCAATAAATTTTAGTCTTCCCCACCTGATCGAAAACTTACAAATAACAGTAGCAGTCCTACATTGAGACCGAAACCAACGTCTCACTTGACTGGAAGAGGAGCGCAACTAATAAATATGATACGTAACAAAAAGGTAGACATGTCTGCCCCTGCAACTGCCTACTCACCAGGGCCAACAAACACGCCTTCGCACCAACGAAATCCAGCTGCAGAATTAATGGAATTAACTGGCACTGATAACACTTCTACACCGGTACAACAAAAGGAATTTTTAGTATTCTCGAAACGTCTACCCTCGCCCACAGCTAGCCCATCAGCAAGTATATTGAAACGCAAAATTAGGCGCGACAGCATTGAGGATTTATCATTTGAATCACCAGCATTCAAACGCAAGCGAGTTAGTTTCCATGATCCTCCAGTGTCAGTAACTAAGGAATACATAAGGGATACAGATGAAACCAAAACCAAACCGAAAAGGTAATGAACAAAGTTTAATTCCATTGAAAACCAATTTCAAAATGTTTTATTTTACAGATGTCTAATAATGGACAAAGTTTTTGAAGCGAAACATGCTTTAAGGAGAAGAAGTAAGTTGGATAGTCTAATTGAAATTGAAAAATATAACAATCCCACAGATTCAAATAATGATAAAAATAATGTCATAAATTCAAAAGCTGCTAATGCAAATTCTAATACAACTTCAACACCATCGTGTTATACTACATCGGCTAACAAAACAACGGATTCAGTTATGGACGATAGTGTAACATCTTTAAAATGGAACGACAGTCGTAACACATCTGATGGTCCTACTACTCCCCATACCACCGCAGTGCCAATGACCCACAATGAAACTGAACATGTCGCTGTGGAACTAGCTGCCTCAACACATGTTTGTAAACATGTTCAGCCACCTGTTCTTGATATAGAAACTGCCACCAAAATGGTTATGGAACAGTGTTCACTCGATACAATACTTGAGAAATATTTTGCCATCGAAAATACACCGCAGTTGAAATCAACAAATGTGATAGCGAAATTCTTATCAAATGCCATGGAAACAAGCACAAAGATAAAAGCCAATGTGCTAGAGACGTTATCGGAAAATCACTCAAAAGATTTCTTAGATCATGCAGTACAGGAAAATCTATCATCTGTGGTCTGCGATCGTTTAAATTTAAACTCGGTTATCGATTATATATGTGCCAAATCGAAAATTAACGCCGGTTGCCGTAACAATCTTTTGCAACAGATACCGGACATCTTAAAAAACAGCAAAAATGAAACAGAACGCTTCGATTTTATAAAAAAATTAGTTGCACAAAGCAGTTTTTCAGACGACCACATCTTGGAGCTTATATCACTGCTAATGCATTTTCGCTGTAAAACAAAAGGAGAGCAAGCCACAATGGTTTCAGAATCGGCTGTCGATTCTTCATCAAATTTATAAATAGAATGCAACCTGGAAATTGTACGTACAATAAATACATATATTCATACATAAATTAATATTTTTCAATTACATACACTTATTTTATTACATGCATATAACTTTTTTCATCTTTTTATTATTTTACGTTATTTTTTAATAAAAAGTGTTTTAATTATTACATATATGTATATTTTATAATATATGAATACATTTAAAATTATTTTTCATTTACTATTAGTAAATTGTTAATATATTTACACAAAAAAGCGTATAACTAATTGAAATAGCTTCAAACGTTTTCAATACTTTTAACTTATTGAGGGTTTTATTTTCGAATAAATTTTTAATTATCAAATGTGTTATATTTCTTTTTCATGAAAATAAAAAGGATATTTCTCTTTTAAAACTTTAAGGTTAAAGTGGTTGTTTTTGGATAAAATTTTAATTAAATAATTATTAATGTACGTCATTTTAGGTGGATACTTGTTTTGACGTTAAATCAGTTGATAAGTATTATTTCTAATATATTTATATATATAGGTGAGTATTCATTTAAAAACTATTCAGCCTGTTCATGGAATCCGTTACCGAATTGGATTAAAAACGGAATGCAAATACAATTCCAATGATAAATGGGTTCATGAGAACATAATGAAATTGCTTAGTTCGAAGTGCTCATTTTTATTAAAAATGTTTATTTAGTAAATGGAGGATGGAAAAAATATATTCTAGTTCTTAGAAACATAAATTAATGGGCCGATTATTGTTCGACTACGACATTTTTGTAATAGATTAAAGACAGCACAATACATGCTTCTTTAATCTATTACAAAAATGTAGTCGAAGGCGAAACTCGCCAAACACTATAAGGGGGCGGATGTAGTGAACGTATTCAATCGGTTTTGCAGAGAAAATTATGCCAAACCAATACGAATTGGATTATATGAACACGATGAATATGTGCTATTTCCAATAACAGACGGTCGACTTGAGTAGAAAATTTTTATGGAAATCACTCAAGCAATTGAGTGACTGCTTTTCATACAAATACATAATTTTAATTATGATTATTTTTTTATTTCTGATTAGGTCACTAATAAATAAAAAAAAAACAAATGTCTTTGGACAAGATTTTTACTTCTTGTTTAAACTTTATTAAATATAATAAACTAATTTAAAGGTGCTTCAACTGCCAATGTTGTTTTTCAATAATTAAGGTCTTGTTTTTGCTTCTTGATTAAACTTGGTTTAATTTAAACAAGAAAAAGATTAATCGATCTTAAACCATTAGCGCTGTTTTTCAATAAAGGATTAGCCAAGTTTGTTACCACTACCATACAATAGGTCTGTTCCATACTTTTCCAGTAATAATTCACCCTTATTATGATTGGCGTTTTTCAACTTCGACATTTTGTACATTAAAAAAAATTTTTCGTGTTTTCATTAATCTGGTACAAAATGTCGAAGTTAAAAAATGGTAACCACGATAAGGTCCATTATCCAGAAACATTTCAGTCACCCCTATAGTGAATAACTGAAATTAAGATTCTAGCAGCTGCGAAAAAGTCGTTACGGTGTGGGCTGGGTGTCAAAAACGACGAAAATAGTGTCATGCAATATGTAAACAGCCCCTTATTCAAAAGGTTCACACGACATATATAGCTTTTGCAGTGGAAAATTGACAAGTCAGATGTAAAACACAGGTAGTATAAAACCACCTTTACTGACAAATTAATTTCATTTTAAATTCACACTTATCTGCTCTATACACTAGTACTATAATTTATAAGATATTTTATTTTGTTGTGTTAGATAACACAGTATTAATAAATAAATAAAATAAATAAATAAGTAATGTAGTTAATCTTTATACTAAAAAGCAGCCCTAAGTACCTGTTGTTTTATATAAAATACAAATTTTCGCTAGGAACTTTGAATTGAAAACCAAATCAAATAAGAGTTTTTTTTTGCTGTTTCAATATAAATTCCCTAACGAAAATTTTTATTTTATTTACAAAAACAGGCAGCAAGTGTAATTGACATAGACAGCTGTGAAAAGAGATCTGTAAAAATAGAACAATAGAAATCCAAATATGTACATACATATAAGTATGCATTAGGGTGGTCCTTAAAAAGATCCCAAAAAGTAATACACATCTGTGGACTTTTGACAAAAGCGGTATTTATAAATGGAGAATTTTAAGGCGCGTCTTTTGGTGTGATGTTTAGTCACATATATATTAATATTGTAAGAACTTGACTTAACTCCATATTTTGCGACTGATCAACAGCCAAATTCGAACGTGTCAAAAAAAATTTTTTATAAAAAATTCTAATCGGAATCGATTAGTAGTTTTCATTCTGCTCTTTAAGGCCGTTTCAGACTATAATACAAGTACATGTTGATACTTTTGAAGAAATTGGCTACCTGATATAATTGTTGTTTGAAAAATTTCAAAAAATAATAAATTATCATGTCAGGGTTTCATTTTTCTTATAATTATTAATAATCGTACTTGTATTATAGTCTGAAATGGCCTTTAATAGTATTCTTGCTGTTCTGAAAATTTTGAAAATTATTTTGTCAAAACTCCACAGGTATGTATATGTATATATATTGATTTTTAACCAATTGAAGAAAATTTTAGGAAGGCTGAAGTCAACGGAAATTTTGAAAAATATGGGCTTTAAACCTTTTTTTTTTGCTTAAACCATAAATAGCTAATTTTCGAGCAAACCTGGTGGAGTCCGACAATTTATTACCCGAGAGAAAAAAAAAACAAAAAACCTAGCAATAAAGTGGGCTGTTCACACATCGAGCTTTTGCTGCAATAGTCATACCTCGAAAAATCTTGTTTTGCAGAAAAAGAGTTTTAAGTTTTGAATTAACTAACAACTTAATGGCAAAAGAAAATTTTATTATTCTCTCAAGAGTTGAGTACACAAGATATTTGTATGGTATTTTTATACAATATGAAGAACGAAATAACAATTAACTCTGCATTATTAACTCAAAAATTACGTTTTTTGAGTTATGACTTGATTGCAGCAAAGGCTCGATCACGTACCCAGCAAAAAAAGACATGCAAAAGAAATAGTTAGTACATGGGTTCTACTGAAAATGAACTGGTTCAATTTAGGTGCAGAACGCATAATTTCAACACAGGCGTGTCATTGACATGCATGGGTTCACATTTAACAAAACTACTCATCATTGAAATGAGTGCTTAGAACCAATACAAGTTCGATGATTCGGTTACGTTTTTTGCATATATAAAAATGAAAATAAAAAAAATTGCTGCAGCTGGGATACGAACCATGCTCTTCTGACTGTTAAGACATGCTCTCTACCACTGAGCTATTGTCTTCTTAATTTTTAATGGAGCTAAAACTTGTTTTATGAAAATGTGTCAATGTGATGATTTAATTCCGTTTTTGCATGCCTTTTTAGGTGGATATTTTTTGCAATATATTACGTAGTAAAATCGCATGCGTTTTTAATGAGTTCAAAAACTATAGCTTTATTTACGATTTACGGTGGTGTTCAGAATGCATTCGAAGAAACAAGTGCTCAAGAAATCATGAAACACTGGCCGACTTCCTAAACGCCAAAATGCATTGCAGTGATGCGACTTTACATTGTTTACAACAATAAAGCACATACGACTTTGCATCACTGCAATGCATTTTGGCGTTTAGGAAGTCGGCCACTATTTAATTTTGAGCGCGCTCATTTATTTTTTGCTTGGTACTTTGGGAGGAAGGGGTTGAAAATTTATTATATATAGACGCTACATAAACAGCACTAGTTAAATTTATGACCTACATTAGAATCTCGATAATTCATAGTGTATAAGGACGGCCCAAAAAGTAATGTATCTTTTATTTTCGGGATACTAATAAAAAAGTATTTAACAACATCTGCAACTGACAAAATATGGATACTGTCACACAGTATCGATTTTACGGTTTACATGTCTGTCCTTCCTGTTTTAAATCGACTGGTTCTGTGAACAGTCAGTGGGCTTAGTCTGTTGTAATTCGATTCGAAAACAAAACTGAACGACAAATCGAATGTAAAATGTGTGTTCTAAAAAAATCGGTTGATCTATTCCAACCTGAGGTCCGTTTGGCTTATAAACTCTCAAAACTTCGAGTAAACGGCGAAACTCGAAATTTTGCTATATATTCGCGCGTCGAAATATATGTGGGTGGGCGGCCCTTTTTAATGTACAGACCACTTATTTTTGTGTGCCGGTGATATCATGGGAATATCTCGTTATACTAAAAGAAGCGTCTCAAAAATCTGCATTTAGAAATAACAAATCTTCTAGGTTTGCCTTAAATCGACTTAAGTGCTTTTATCAAAAAGTCAACAGATATGATAAAAAAGAAAGAAACAATTTTACCTTTGTTATTATGAACTACTTTTTTGAGAGCTTCCTAATTACCATGTGTATGAATTTTTAAATGACTTAACAGAACTATTTGTGCGGTAGGTGACAGCGACAAACAAGTGAAATAGCAAAAAACTTTTCATTGCTTTAGCACTGTACATTTTTTTAAATTCTTTTCTATAATTCAAATAAAAAATGTTATCTAAAGAAAATTTTAAAATCCGAAAAATAATTAGAAAATACAGACAACTACTTAACGATTGTTGGCTCGAACGACTCCCTTCACATGACAGCAAATATAGTGGCACACGAATAGTTAAACAATAATGATTTTACAGAATAATGCTGCGGGCAACAACAATGGTGATTATGAAGTTTTATTGTTTGATTAAAACTAAATTCTACAGCGTGTCGTTGGTGCTCGCTCTTATCAGGCACAAAAGGTGGCACTGGTGGTTGTAGAAAAATTTCACAGTTGCAGTTGCACAGTTCTCGCCAATTCAGCATGTTAGGTGAATAACTTACAAAAGAAATTAAATTTAAACGATAAAAACGAAAAGGTGATTTAACTTAATAAAAAGAAAAAAAAAACTTACTAAAATAAAATACGATATCACATTTAATACATTTATTCCTATCTTCCGAATAGGTAACTGAAAAAATTTTATTTATAGGGATAAAAAATCAAAAATTTATATATTTTCAATTATCTTAATCATTAAAAATTGTATTCTTAACGGTAAGAATATTGAAAAGTGTATTAATAAATAGAAAATAACGAAAGATAATTTTAAATAAATTAAAATTGAAAATGTGTTGTGCAATCATTACATGATTTAAAAAAACTAAAAAAAGAAATAACAAAAAGTGTTAGCATAAGTACTAAATAAAAAACTTAAGATATGTTTATTTTAATATTTGTGAGCTTTTATGAATTTTGGACAAAATAAATAGACAAAAGCAGAAATAAATGTGCCTTTAACACATTCGCTCCCACACACGTAAAATAGTTTTGTTTAAATAATGTCATCATTATGTAGACTAGTGTTCCTAAACTTAATTTCCTATTTGTATTAGAGAAAAAGCTATTTATATGATGTCTGCTTTTTTTTTTGTTAAGGTTACAGGGTGCTCATTATAAATTCTTTAATCTTAACATCAGAAGTACAAATATAAATAGTGAGTTTTAAATAATTTATAACGACTAAAGCATTTAATATATTTATTATTTGAGCTATTCTGCCAATTTAAAAAAGTTTTTATTTGTTGCGGGTTAAGCATGTCTGTATGCTTGAATTTTGTTGTTGCCTTAACAAATCATCAGTAGGCGTCAACCATATTTTTGAAAAGTTCCAAACCTCTTAAGTTATGCACAAACTTTCAAAAACCATTTGAGAATTACAAGTGATAACGAACTGGTTCGATTTAGGTGAAACATGCTGACTTTTTATATTGATCATGTGTTTGTGAGTGAATTTAAATAAATTGATCTCCATTAAAATTAAGGAATTAAACCCATGCATTATTCCTTGATTCGAAGACGTTTGCCACCAACCAACCAGATACGTCAATTGTGACAGTTGAAAATTTCCCAAATCAGCTTTTGAGGGCAGCCGTGTGAGAAAGAGACAACAATTGTATGTTCTTATTTAATTTTATCCAAATATAAGTGTTGCAAATATTACGAATGTATGCGAAAAAATTAAATAAAATTGAATACCAATACTTTCTTAATTCTCTTTTGAACGCCAGTCTGTCAAGAGTGAGTAGGCAATAGCTTGTTGTTCGTGTCGTGTCTGTTTGGTGTACAACTGAGCTATTATCTTATGTTTTATGAAAATGTGTCAATGTGATGCTTTATTTAATGCAATATATTGCCTAGTATAATCGCATCCGTTTTTAATGAGTTCAAAAAGTATAACATTATTTACGATTCAGAATGCAATCGAAGAAATAAGTGCTCAAAAAATCATGAAAACACTTTCATTTTGAACGCGTTCATTTATTTTTTGCTGGGATGCTCTGCAAACCATATGCCCAACATATCGCTACCTCAAAATACGGATGTCGTATGTCAAAATTTCCGATTTTGGGATTATATATTCATAAAAAAAATTCTCACGCTCTTTCTAATGGTGTTATTAGTTTCTTTCCAAGCCTAATATTTTCGCAGATGTGCAGTATGCATTATATCGTACGTCACAAAATTATACATATTATTATTATTTTTAATTAATCAATAAACTTTTTTAAAAGATGTCCGTTAAGATTTGAAATGTTAAGATTGGAAATGTTATGATACATTTCCAATTTTACAGTAGCAGATTAAATTCTTCCAGTAGTTTTTTGTCGTATGTACAAAGAAGAAATTTGAAGCAAAAGGCTAATAACGCCTTTCTCATTGTGATTACAGTAAATTTGACCCATGCTGATGAAAACAAGACTCGGGTTATATATTCACTACAAAACTGGAGTGAATCCTTTGGGCCATTTTAAAGATATTTGATGTTAAACGTTAAAACCGTCTTCTGAAAGGTTAAGTTTTGCTACATACGACATCCGTATTTTGAGGTAGCGATATGTATGTACTATACATATATGAAGTAAATTTTTGTTTTAACTTTAATTTGTATATTATTTCACAGTATTTACATGAACTGTTAGCTCTTTTTTTTCAATAAAGCAAATTAAAATCAAAAGCAAATTTTCAAAATTTTTTCGAATTTGTTTTTGCTTTACACAATTAGGGAATGAGAAAATATCTATTTTCGGGATGAAAAATCGAAAATTGGTGACAAGGTATGAATCAAAACTGCGAATCCTGTTCCCATTTGGAAAAAAGAGTTAACTTGTAGTTCCCATATTTCTTTAAATCATTTCCTTTAAATGATTGTTGCAAGCGTTGGGCTGTGTGATTGAAATCGATGTGACTGCAATGGTGAGCCAATAGTCCTTTTTAGCAGCATTTATGTAATGATATGATGGATACAGATTTGAGCCTTTTTCAATCGCACGCAATTTGAGCTGAGTATATTGCTATTTTATTAATTTCAAATATGTGCATAAATAATGGTCCCTCCCAATTTATGAAATGTTTTTCCTCGTTTTGCGTTGAAATACTTTTAAGAATCCGTGTTTTTCTCTCTGGACTTGGCGACAAAAACTTCCTCACAGTACCTTAAAAATAAAATCATATTGGTGGAGTTCACGCAATATTCGGTAACTGTTTACTCGTTAAATTGGTAAAATTTCCCATACATTTGGCCGCAAATAATTTTTAAAACAAATTTTACAGCAACAAAATATATGGAAAATTTTACCAATTTAACGAGTAGACAGTTACCGAATGTTGTGTAAACTGCGCTAATTTTTAAAATGAATTTTACTCCCGATTTCTTCATTGATATCCTTAATCTTTCACTTAGATCTATCGCTACAGTTGTCAAGCGATTTAATTTATCTTTGCTCTTAACTTCTTTTGAAAATCCAACTGTAAGCGGTGCTGCTGGAATTTAAGCTTACTTTTCTTTGAATGTAACATCATGGTATTTCTTTTTAAAATACTCTCCAGTCAATTCTCTATAGCTGCCGTTCTCCATATTTTTAAAATGGGCTAAAAAAATAAAAATAGGCTAATTAAAAAATTATGAGTAATTTTATTCAAAATTAAAAAAGTGTTGTATAGGGTATGTATAGGGTCAAAGAGGACATCTTTACCTTCCTCTGTGTGGTTTAGTTTTCTTGGTCGCTTTGGTCTTCAAAAGTTAGACTATCTATTATTTAAAAATCTTTATATTTTGTTATTTAAAACGAAGCAGCTCCTACTGCTTAATTTATGAGAATTTCAGACAGAAACGGCATAGAATAGTAATGAATTATATAGAAATTTTAAATGCATCATGTCCCTGCGGAAAATTTTGTACCAATTGCCTTCAACCTACTTGTCCGATGACTGGTGCAAATGGAAGTGGTACAAGATGTAACTAAACTAGAACAAAAAGATTAACAAAATACCCTCACTGCACAAGGAAATTTTTTCCATATCAAAGTTATTTTATTAAAGAAACCACCATTTAGAACATATCGCTGAGTATCTTAATTATGCCAATTGAACCCCTCTAATGGCAACGCCACATAAAAGTGACAGGTCCCTCTCATATAAACCAATCACGTGACTTGTCTTGTGGCGGGTTCTATTCCCTCTAAGGATTTTTTCTGTGTAATGAACCTTCAGCCTCTCTGAGTTCTCAGAAATGGAGCTCAGGAGCAGCGGGTGGTTCACTCGCTTACTACCCAAATGACGTTTTTATTCACGAACGACCCTTCCAGCACGGAAATCCATACGCCTAACCCCTCTTCTCTTCTAACTATCATCTAACCTCTTTATCAACTTCTCTCCTTTCACCCTACTTATATACTATTCTGCCCTATTCCCCCTTCTTTTTCTTTACAGGTATCACAAAGGGACCATTATTATTGGACCCAAGTGGGCTGGAACCCTTTCCTTCCAATTTTTCACCGGCAACCTGATAACCTAAACTTCACTTTTTAAATTTTGTTGACGAACAAATCGATAAATGAAATAGAAAATAACAATTCAACAAGAGATGACAGACAGTATGTAATAGAAAAATTAAAAGGTTTAATTTAAAACTTTTAAGAGGAATACGTGTACTACTATGTACGTAAAATTAACGTATCGTTAGCGCTATCAGCATTGTATAAAATAGATTGATGGTTCCGAATTCTTACCCAGTATATTTATTTTGAAACACTTTTTTATAAATATAAACTTTTTATATTACAATTGTTGCATCACAATACATATTTAGTTGTCTGTCATTAAAGCGCATTCTCTTTCCTCTTCAAATATCTGTCACTGTAATGCACTTACATACATTGGAATTTTTCCAATAAAAAAACAAAAACACCCCACATTTACAACATCCAAAGATATTGAGAGAATAGTATTCACTGAAGAGGGTAGAATGATTTTTATACCTTTCTTAACCGTGCACAAATTCTCTTTGTTTACTTTAAAAGTTCTAAGGAAAATAAAACAATTTGAGAGAATTACGCATACCGCGGTTTTAGTGTATAAGATACAATTGAAGTATGTAGTAGTTTTTCTTTCATCTTTTAATTTACTCATAGATACCTAAAATTAAATGTAAAATAAAATAAATACAGAAATAACAACTTGCAACAACAAGGCGTAAAACTTTTGTTTATCAGTTTTTTTATAATTGTAAGTGGAGATTTAAATAAACTTGCGAAAAAAGTTTTACAGTGTTTTCTGTGAATATTAAACATTAAAATATAAATCAGAGCCTTAGATCAATAATTTTGGTTTGTTTGATGACTCAATATACTCAAAATCTCTGTTCTACAATTTTATTTATTTGCTAAACATGAACTCGAGTATTTATTTATTTGCTGCTTGCTAAATACGATGTGTTGTTTTTTATTGCAAACTGTAATTGAGAATTTTATAAGTTTGATGTAGAAAATATGTGAAAAATTTACTAAACAAATTATATACATACATGCATACCTACATATCGTCACCTTAAATGCAAACGGTAGTAACTACACAAAAGTTCGAAATCGAGTTTTTGATTGATTATGGTTCGTTTGATCAAACTAAATGTTCACGCAAACTTTTAGACCCCTTCGATCTAAAACGGTGATTGTATTAAAGAAATTCAGCTTGTAAGCAACGCACATACAGATAATTGAAAGTTTGAAGCCATGAGTAGCGAAAATTCGAGAAATTGGCAGCGGAATAGCGCGGTTGTGTGGTATATTAGTAAATATACTAAAGGCAAATTTTAGCAATTCCAAAGACGGTAATACCAGTAGAAGGTTTTTTGAAGAACCGAAATTGGCTTCTGACATAACAGGAATTAGTAGTTATAAGCTAAACAATTGCTCTGCTTATGCCAGCGAAGTCCAATATTCGTGAATAATCTTCAGAGGGTAACAAAGATGAGCATTAGTTTTATTAAAAAAATATTTTACACTTTTTTAATAAATAGTGTTTATAAATATTTTTATAATTTTATATTTCAGAATAGTTATATAACATAAAATAATTTTGGTCGCGTAGATCATCCATATACCCCATTGTGCAAAAAATATAAGTGTAGTTACGTCCGTTTGCATTTAAGGTGACGATATGTATGTACGCACGTATGCATGTACATACATATGTATTTATGTATATACATTTTCATAAAAAAACATTAAAACTTTTTGTTCAAGTTAATAATGATAAACAAAATAGTTAGACGAAAAATGCAAACGTTTGGGACAGAACAATGATGTCACAAAACCACTAAATATGAGCTAATAAATAAAAAATAAGTCGCTTCACATACATACATATATAAGTTGGGAGGAACCACCAGCTGCGATTTAACACTGTTGAACAACAGTTTATACCAAAGTATGTATCGATGGTCTCAAGTAGAAAGGCCTTAACTTGTATTTTTACGAAATTTGGTTTGCAGTGAATCCAATATATTTCACACACATACACCCATAGAAAAATAAAAAAAATTATGTGAACATCAAATATGTGTTTCATTTTTATTAAAACATGCATTAAAAAAATTACATTTTGAAAATTACAGTTTCTATTATGTTTTTACCTTCTCCTTTAAAGTTACAATTATTTGAGTTAGGGCCTTTCTACTTGTGACCAACGGTATGTATGTATGACACTATAATAAACAGGGCTCGGATTTTCATACAACTAAAAATTGATTTTAAGCGCTTATCAAATCCATCTAAAAATTACAAATATGCACAAAAATATGCATTTACCTACGAACAAAGTACCAAAAGTAAAATATAACAATACTTTTTCTTAATTTTTTATTATTATTAGAGAAAAAACATAAAGCAAACATAATTCGGTATATTATTCAATGCAACCGAACTTTAGTTGCGTTGCCAGTCGGCAGCTGAAAATTAATGGTTGTAAGAAAGGCACTAAATAGCAACCGAAATTGACAGCTCTCAGTTGCCATCAGTAGTATCATTTTCAGTAACTGGCAACACAACTGAGGCTCGGTTGCCATCTATAATCGGCACATTAATATTTATTCAAAAATTTAGAAAAATACATTAAAAAAATTTTTATAACTCCAAAAATATGCATTTATTGCCAAAAAAAAAATGCAAAAATATGCACTTACCAAAATATGCAAAATAATGCAACTAAAAATCGATGATTCGCATAGATAATTAGCCAATACCTCTTTATCTATCACCACAAAAAATATGCATTTGCATGAAAGTCTGAGCCCTGATAATAAATCAGCTATTGATTCAACATCTTGTATGAAAGAGCTTTGTAAAATGCAAGGTACAGACTTGGGCAATTTCAATTACATTTATTTCAATTACAATTATATGTAAATGTAATTATAATTACAAAAATGTAATTGTAATTGAAAAAAAATTTAATTACAATTACAAAATGTGATTGTAATTGAAAACCTTCGATTGCAATTACATGTAATTGTAATTGAAAAGATTTCAATTACAAATTACATTTGAATGTAATCTGCAAATACAATTACATGTAATTGTAATTGTATACAATTATAATTAGGCATATACGGCCATGTTCTGTAAAGCGGATAGGATAATAATTACTTTTAGTTGACGAAGTTCAATTACATTTTTATGAAAATAAGTTTTTGTTTAAACCAACGTTTTAAATGTTTGGTAGTCCAAAATATATTATTTATTTATTTATTTATTGTTATCCTGTACAACAAGACATTAAATCTTATAATTATAGTATAGGATTAGAAACAGTTAATAGTAATATGCAAAAAATGTTCAACTGTTTATATTAATAATAATAATAATATTACAATTAAAACAAATATATTAATAGTAATAAGAGTATATGTATATATTAAATAAAACTTAACATAAAACGAATTACATAAATAACAAAACTGAAGATATAAATATATTAATGAAAAAAAGTTATATAGAGCCCTTTTAAAGTGTATTGGATCACATTAACATACAATGTATGTATGTACAATAGGGTGGAACGTTGCATTTTATGTTTAGATAAATGGGAAAATAATGAAAAAAAATATTGCGACCTACTTTTATTCCTCTACCGCAGCATCAAGATTTGGAAAATGAGATCAAATCGATCAATTTGTGAAACGTCATATGGTGCAAGATTATAGATTCTTTATAGCTGTTATAACTCATTACACTCAAAATACCCACTATTTATATACATACAAGGTCAGATTTCAGACAAACTTAAGATGAAATAATGAAGCGAACTTTCGAATTTCTAAATCTGCTCCATATCTTTCAAAAAAACATTTTCTAGGCTAATTTGAGTTCACAGAATACAAAAATGATACTCGTATTAATTTATTTTTCTTAATGAGCGTTTTCGCGAAAAATTATTTTTTGAGTTTTTTTAGTTTATTACCAAAAATTCCGGGAACAGCTCATCTGAATAAAATAAAGTGTACACTGTTGTATAGATATATCTCTATTACAATACACTGATTATGCCGATCGGATAGAGGAAAATTTTAAAAAAGTATATTCTTAGACCTTTTCCCAATATTTCGATAGTTTACATTATTTAATTATTCAAATGCGATCGATGGTTGTTATAATTTTTAAGTTTATTATTAATTGTAATTTAATATTTTTGTAATTAATAAAAAAAAGTAATTATTACATACACTTCTATAATTACTTAATTAAGATAATATTTTTCCAATTACATGTAATTGCTTTTTTTCAATTGCAATGACATGTAATTGTAATTGAATTTTTTCAATTACAATCACTTGTAATTGTAATCGAGGTTTTTTTTCATTTTCAATTACAGCAAAAAGTAATTGTAATTGAAAACTTTCAATTACAATTTAAAAAATTTGTAATTGCGTGTGTAATCAATTACAAAATGTAATCATTACTACCCAAGTCTGGCAAGGTAGATCTATGTATAAGGTATACTTATCGGCGAATTGATACAATAAAACAATTTTTTTGGGAATTATGGTGTCACTAAATGTATGAGAAAAAGCCAAAGTAAATTTAAAAATATTAGTGTTTTAAAATATGTATACTGAAATTTGGCATCTTGCATATCATATGACCTGATCCACAGACCTTATATGTCGGCCTTGGTAAAATGCTTTCATATTTTCTGTATTCACTTGTTTGTGTAAAAATAAACAACCAAACTTAACTTTGAAATGAAAATTTCGATTTGATAGTGTGGTATGAGATTCAAGATTGTAAAAAATAAATATTTGAAAATTTAAATTCGTACTTTTCCATATCAAATTCAGGTTTCCAAAAATCCAAATCAAAAATTTTTAAATCAAATTCAGGATTTAATTTCAAATAAAAGCACAAACACATTTCATTTACGCAATAAGCCAGTTTAGCCGATAAAATTATGCCAAGTCAGTCAATATTACTTGTTATATTATTTCTGAAACTTCGTGCATAAAAATACCAGAAATAAAATAGTGTTATTTTAATATCGACAAAACGAAAATTTATATTTTTAAATTTGAAAGTTTTAAGTCAGAAAAATTTTGTCAAAAATGGTCGAAGATCTATTTAACTGCAAATAAGGGCGAAATATCAGAAAAGTCTTTGAAACGGCTGCAAATAAGATTGTATGCACCTTTTAAAAAGTTCGCAAAAATCGAAAGAAAACTACTGAAATCAAGAAAGGCACCGAAATTTATTAAAATTAATTCATGCATATTTTTGATCATATCCTCTCGGTTCTGTAAATCGAGTCGTTTTAAAAATGCTCGATTTAGAAATATGAAATCCACTAATATCAAACTTTTTTGCAGTCTCATATTTTTTAGAGCATAAAATAATTTACTATATACGATTTAAAATACATAAATAATGGTATTATGTATTTATTTCTGGAAAACAAGAAATTTACTCGGATTCGGTTTACAGAACAGGGCCGAATGTGGTACTTTCCCGAGAACTAGTTGTGGATACGAAGTTTCATAAGAATCGGTTAAGTAGAAGTAGTTCAAATGATTATTTACTTTTCATGGGCGTGGCACTGCCCACTTTTCTAGCCGAAATGTTGAATGTTGTTGAAAAAGAATATTCACGATTTAGAATGTTCATATTAAATTACCATACAAACGATTTTCTATACTTTTGGCATGATTTTCAGATTAAAGTTTAGCTAATTTGGTTAAATAAGAACAGCATTATGATATTCTGTGATTTTTTTTGTTGCGAAATTGATTTTTTTTTTTCGAATTTATTTCGCAAAAGTACAGTTTTTATGGTACTTTAGCATATTAATTTTAAATTGCGAATAACGCGAATACGAGAGCTAACTTCGAAAAACGGCTAATATTATTGAAATCAGTGTACTCAAATTATCTTTACCAGTAGGATGCCCAGCTTGTTATAAAAAAGTTGCAAATTCAAGCACAGTGTAACCTTTCACCTTTTTTGAATTCGGTTAAAACATTACTTTACACAAGAATAATCAAAATTTTAGAAAATCGGTTCAACTATAGCAATAAAGGCCAAATCCATGACAACATACTTTTTAATGGAAATTATCAAAAAACTGATAAAATTTAAAAATAAGGTATCCAAAAAAAGATTATTGTCAAAAATCAATTATTGGCAACAATTAATTATTGGCAAAAATGAGGAATGAAGAATTAGTTTAAAACAGTTAAAAATATTAAAAAAGAAAACAAAAAAACGAGCACGGTTGGTTTTTTTGAATAAATAAAATAAAAATTCAAAATTGGTTTAAACCCGCTTTAACTGAAGAAGGCAACAGAAAGAATAAAAATGTCCGAAGATGGAGAAAAGGATGAGAAATGTGTTTGAAAAAAATTCCTCGATAAATACAAAGTTTTTAACTACTTTGTACCATGATGAAATGAGGGTGCATTAATTTATTATTATATATTATTTTTATTTTCAGAATAAACTATGGCATCAACATTCTATAAAATTGGCGTTACAACGCTGAGTGCTGGAATTGGTTCAGTTCTGGCAACATGGTCTTTAGATCGCATGAATTCTACACATACAGTTAGTGCAAATATTGTTTTAATTAATATCTGTTTATTGCAGTTAATATTTATCAAAATATATACTTCTAGGTCAAGGCGGAAATGAAAAGGCCTCCGAAACGTAAACGTACTTTGGTTTCACGTGCTGAACAAATGAAGTCTTTGCAAAGTGGCGAGGAATTTGATGTACTTATTATTGGTGGCGGTGCTACCGGCGCAGGTTGTGCTCTAGATGCTGTAACTAGAGGTTTAAAAACTGCCATGGTGGAATTGGACGATTTTGCAAGCGGTACATCGTCTAGGTCAACTAAATTGATTCATGGAGGTGTCCGCTACCTACAAAAGGCCATATTAGGCGTAAGTAATAAACAAGTATTTGTTAATCGAATATTTCAAACTCTCTAACATTGTGTTAAGTTATCGTCATTTATAATTTTTTATTTGTTCGTTTATTTTTATCGCTATTTGTAGTTAGATTATGAGCAATATCGCATGGTTAAAGAAGCCCTTCAAGAAAGAGCAGCTATGCTCGAGGCAGCCCCTCATTTAGCTCATCCATTGCCTATTATGCTGCCTGTTTATCAGTAAAGTTTTTTGTAATTAATGGCTCGATTATTTATAGCAACCGAACTTCAGTTGCGTTGCCAGCTGGCAACTGGAAATTTGTGGTTGCCAGAAAAGCACTAAATAGCAACTGAAATTAACAGTTCTCAGTTGCCATCAGTAATGCCGTTTTTAGCAACTGGAAATCCAACTGAGCTTCGGTTGCCATCTATAATCGACCCATAAATTTGACATCATCATCATGTCTATTTGATTTTTCGTGTCTATGATTGTTTAGATGGTGGCAAGTACCGTATTATTGGGTAGGAATTAAATGTTACGATTTAGTGGCTGGTGATCGCAATGTCAAAAGTTCATATTTGCTGTCGAAAGCGGAGGCTTTGGAACTATTTCCAATGTTGAAAAAAGACAAACTTTGTGGAGCCCTCGTCTATTATGATGGTAAGTTTGAATTCTATACATAAGTATGGGGCTTTTCACATATTACGTAATGCTCTTAGGCGGGGGTTGAAAATTTTTTATGGATTAGAGAATTTGTATTACAAATTTTGTTTAATTAATTAATATATTAATAGGTGTAATATAACCTATCTGATGCTAATACTGTAATTCATAAGATATCATAGCTTATTGTATTTGAAAGTAGATTCTATTGTAATAAATAAATAATCGGCCATGTTCTGTAAATCGAATCCGAGTAAATTTCTCGTTTTCCAAAAATAAATAATGCTCCCATTGGTGTATTTTATATCATTTATAGTAAATTCATTTCAGATATGATCTTTTAAGCTCTAAAAAATATATAACTGCAAAAAAGCATGAAAAAATTTTGCTTTTTTTAACTTCTCTAAATTGAACGTTTTTAAGTCGACTCGATTTACAGAACACGCAGAAATGTGTTAAGAAGAAGTTCGAGGATGTCTAAAAACTGCGAATATATCGTTACGTAATATGTGAACAGCCTCTATGCAGTCGATTTCCAAGAAAAACAATTGGTTTTAATAGTTTTGGTTTTTAAATTGGTTTTAATGCTTGATTTACAGGTCAACAAGATGATGCTCGTATGTGTTTGGCTGTTGCTTTAACTGCAGCTCGCCATGGTGCTACAGTTTGCAACCACGTCGAAGTTAAAGAACTGTTGAAGAAAGACGATGGTAGCGGCAAAAAAGTCTTATGCGGTGCCAAAGTTAAAGATCATATTTCTGGGAAAGAATTTATTGTTAAAGCAAAGTGCATTATTAATGCCACCGGTCCATTTACGGATTCTATACGTAAAATGGATGATCCCACCGTCAAGAGCATTTGTTGTCCCAGCTCGGGTGTACATATTGTGCTGCCAGGCTATTACAGCCCCGACCAGATGGGTCTCTTGGATCCTTCGACCTCAGATGGTCGTGTAATTTTCTTTTTGCCCTGGCAAAGGCAAACTATTGCTGGTACCACAGATTTGCCGTGTGAAATAACACATAGTCCTAGACCCACTGAAGACGAAATTCAATTCATTTTGAATGAAATCAAAAACTATCTCAATGCTGATGTTGAGGTACGACGTGGCGACGTTCTATCGGCTTGGAGTGGTATACGCCCTCTTGTATCCGATCCCAACAAAGAAGATACGCAATCATTGGCTCGCAACCATATTGTGCACGTAAGTCCCTCAAATTTAGTTACAATCGCAGGAGGAAAGTGGACAACGTACAGGGCTATGGCCGAGCATACTCTTGATGCAGCTATTAAAGGTGCGGGATATAAATTTATTTTAATAAATATTTATAAAAAAACACAAAAATTTTTATATAACTATAAATGAAATTTATTTGCTGGAGTTTAAGCAATTGTCTATATGCAGCATTTCGTTGGTGCTTTACCAACTCATCAGTAGACTTTAAAAACAATTTTGAACAGTTACAAACCCTTTATCTTATGTACAAACTTTTAAAAACCATTTGAGAATTTACAAATATATAAATGATTTTCCAAAAATAAGCATAGTAGGCTTTGAAACTTATACAAAACCCAGCAAATAATTTTTTATTCGATATGAATCTATTTTATCTTTCTACACCTTCATGATGAGTTGGTAAAGCACCAACGAAATGCTGCATATAGACAATTGCTTAAACTCCAGCAAATAAATTTCATTTAAAATAAAATTATGACAATATGTCAAATAATAAATTTCTTAAAAATTTTTATATAACTTTTTTCTCAGCTTGTAATTTAAAACCTGAGCGTGCCGAAGCAGTTACATCCTTGCTGAAAATTGAAGGCGGCCAAGGTTGGACGCCTACCATGTACATACGTTTGGTACAAGATTTTGGTTTAGAGTGCGAAGTCGCTCAACATTTGGCCAAATCATATGGCGATCGCGCTTTTGCCGTGGCCAAAATGGCATCCTTAACTGGAAAACGTTGGCCAATTATCGGCAATCGCGTTCATCCAGAGTTTCCATACATTGATGCAGAAATTCGTTATGGAGTTAGAGAATATGCATGCAATGCTGTTGACATGATTGCACGTCGTTTACGTTTGTCTTTCCTTAATGTGCAAGCTGCTCAAGAAGCTTTACCTACTATTATCGATATTATGGGAGAAGAATTGAAGTGGTCCAAAGATGAAAAGGAGGTATTGAATAATTATAAAAAGTCAATATTATCATAAATTTAAAATTACAAAATATTTGAAATATAGAAACAACTCAAAGAAGCAAACGAGTTCTTGGCTAATGAAATGGGTCACATGGTCAACCGTGCTTCTAAAGAGAGAATTCCTATCAAATTATCAAAGGATGAAATACAAACATATATCAAACGTTTCCAACTTATTGACAAGGACAAGAAGGGTTATGTTTCCATTAATGACATCCGCAGGGCTCTCAAGGTAACTAAATATACACATGGTTGGCTTAATATAGAAAAAGATTTTTTAACATTTTCTGGTAGTCAACTTCTAAGTACAATCTCCTTTTAAATAAATAAGTGAGCTATGGTTGCAAATAACGGGCGTATGCCCACATAAAAATTATTTTTTATGTGTTTTAGTTTTTATTGAGTTTTTTCCCTCTTGTCAAATATTGAAAAATCTAAATACACCTTTGCTATATTAAGCCATCGATATGTAACATGCATATTTATTTTAATTATACATTGTTCATTTGATAACACAACTCTTAACAGAACTTTGGTGATGGCGATATTTCTGGTGAACAATTACATGAAATATTGAGGGAAATCGACACAAATATGAATGGACAAGTAGAACTGGATGAATATTTACAGGTAATAAGAGAAATACTTAGTTTTAAAGAAATCTAAACAATAATTATAATAAATGTATTTGTAGATGATGTCAGCCATTAAAACTGGAGATGTAGCATACTCGCGCTTTGCTCGTATGGCTGAATTGGAGGAACAAAAGCACGAAGCTGCTCAACTTAAACAAAAGATTAGTGTAGATCGCTCTGGTGGCGGTTTATAAATAATTTAATTTATGATTTTCAAATATTTTCATAATTTGTAGTGAAAAATCTTAACATTTACATGAATGCGAACAAAAATCGTTTCTTTTTCTGTTACCATTATAATAATTGTCACTTTTACCTAACATTTAATAATCCATTATGCTGCTAAAGTGTACCCATTTCTTAACATTTGCAATGAAACAAAAATCCAGCGAACATATGAAATAACTTAAGGCGGAAACTTATAAAGAAATAATTTATTAATAAGAATGTAAAATAAACGGTATAAATTATTACAAAATATGTATGAATATGTTTAAATTTTTGGGGCAGGTATTCATAACTCTTTGTTAAATTATGTATGTATTATGAATAAGGCAGTAAGAGATTGTTCATATATTACGTAACGTAATTTTCGCAGATTTTAACGTTAATTTCTCCATTTTTCACAGGTCAATAATTTTGTATACGAATTTCAGGCGGAAATCTCCTAAATATCAAATTCTAGCAAAAAAAGATCTATATAAAAGTGTATATCTGTTTGTTTGTTTGTTTGTCTGTTTGAAGTCTATGGACTCCTAAGCCAGTGAGGCAATCTTGCTGAAATTCTTACAGTCTGAAAATAACAATAGGCTATATTTTTGAAAAATTGTAAGTGGGCGTGGCACTTCCTATATAGAAAAAATTTTATTTTAGGATATTTATGGAAGTAATGCAGCTAAGACATTTGTGCGAGTAACTCTTTATAATGTTTTTAAAGAGATATTATTAGGGGTGGACAAGTGGGCGTGGCATCTTCCATACATACATATAGCAAGAGCGGATCCAGGGGAGGGGAAAAAGAGATATTTCCCCCTCCAAAACGAATAAAATATACCTAATTTCTAGAGTTGCTAAAATAAATTTTATAAAAAGGTACGTTTCATTTAAAAGTTCTCCCAAAATTTTAAGCTGGATTCGCGCCTGATGTAGCATATATATATTTTGACATATCATGGAAATTAATACGGGAAAACGCTTAAGATTTTGTAGGAGTTACTCCGTAGATTTTATGCATTGTTCTAGAGAAAATAGTCAAAAAATGAGTGGGCGTGGCACCTCCCATATAATAATGTAGCAAGAAACTTGAAATTTAGTGTGAGTAAAGCTTTCTATAGTGTGCGTTGTCGCTCAGAAATAAGTCTGGATTGGACATGTCGTTGTGGCACCTCCTATAAAGAGCAAATATTTATTTTAAGATATCTTAAAAACTAATATATAAACTAGTACTTGAAATTTTGTAGGGAAAACTCAGGAGGCTTATTCTGAATTGCGATGCGAAAGTCAATGCGATTCGAAAATTATAAATGCGAACAATTGCTATTCAGTGTTACGATGTTCGTTTCTATTCGCATTTAAAATCTGAATTACGCAACTATTTTATAAATTAAAGTAGATAGATTTTATAATCCAAGCTAAAAAAAAAATTTTTTTAATTTTAAATTTGATGTTTATTTATGTTTTGACCAGTGTTGCCCTGATTTGAAATAAAATTCGAATGCGAATGCGAAAGTCTTATAGAATACGAAATTTCTTTCGCATCGCATTGACTTTCGGATCGCAATTCAGAATAAGCAAGCCTCTAGTTGATATTGTGCTTTGTCTCTGGAAAAAATTTCAAAATTGGACAAGACATATAGAGTAAATATTTATTTTTAGATGTTTTCAAAACTAATAAGAGCGGATCGATCTTTCTGATATGTTTACATCGTATTACTGATGGTCTATAAAGAACAATAGCCTATTAAGTTTTTAATGTCCCAAGTTGGAGTTGCACTTCCTATATAGAAGCAACATTTACTTTAAAATATCTTGGAAGCCAAGAAAGTCAGAATTTTGAAATTTTTCCGTGAGTATTAACGTCAATAACGAGAATAGTATTATAAAAAGGAGTCAACCTCCCAAATATATTAAATATTCGTTTTTTAGCCCCCGACAAAAAAAGGGGTGTTATAAATTTGTAGTGTGTGTCTGTGTATCTGTGTGGATGTACGAACCCTCGTACAGACCAAATTTTGATTTGGACCGATTTTGATTTAGTTTTTTCTGTTTGAAAGGTGACTTGATCGAGAGTGTTCTTAGCTATGTTTGAATAAAATTGGTCCAGCCGTTTAGAAGGTGTCACATATTTTATAGATGTATCCTGTTGAATCTGTGGGTCTTTGACATCGTAGCTCCCCAACGGCAAGCTCGATTTTAATTTAGTAAATTTTGTTTGAAAGGTGACTTGATACAAAATCTTCCAAACTATGTTTAAAGAAAATTGCTCCAGCCATTTTGAAGTTATCATATATTTTCTTCGGTGGTTTTTAAAATTTTTAATTTAATGTAAATTTTGTTTGAAAGGTGACTTGATACAAAATCTTCCATACTATATTTAAAGAAAATTGACATTTTTTAGGGCTTTTTGCGTTTTATTTAATGGTATGTAGGTTTTACAACCACAGCCTTTTCTTGTTATTTTCTAAAAATCTTAATATACTATTGGTAGTTTAATTGCGCAATAGTTAGACGACACGTAAGTTAACTGCGGGGATTTTATTACCCGCAGACATTCAACAGCGTAAATAATTATCAAAACTGTACTTTAAAAAATGGAAAAAACGGAATTTAACTTGAGATAGACATGAATTGCAATTTTAAATTAATAATGCACATTTTAACAACACTTACTCATTCCTTAAACAAAATTTTTTTTAGTAAAAATAAGGTTTAAATACATAGTACAAAAAGTTATTTATATTAAGCCATCGATATATTATGAAAAATACCACGAAATTTCAATTTGTTTCCCTATACGATATTTCCAATACATAGCGCTGTTGTCGATATCTATTTTCCAATGACATTTTATTAAATTCTTTTAGATTCCTTATCCAAAAAGGCGCACAACCTGTTTCTAGCTCATGATTAAAATTTTAACAAAAACTCTGCATATTCTTTTCTTACACATAATAAAACTGTAAAAGGGGCGTGTCTGTATATGAAATATTTTTTTGAAAATGTTTATGGTTGTGTAAACAGTAATCGATGAAGAACACAAAACACTACCTTTTGGATTTTTGTCTGTCTGTCCGTCTGTCTGTACGAACACACAAAATCTTCTGAACAGATTTCTATGAAATTTTGTACGGGGGTACTTCAAATGTCCTGGATCAAACTTGGATACTTTTTACCGCGATAAAATATCTCATTTTCAAGTTAAAATAGAAAAAAGCGAAAATACGCCATTTTACTAATGTAAATGTTCCTGGAAATTATAACGATGTTTTTCTTTTTTACTGGACTGCGCGACGCAAAGTAGGATATTGTGTTCATCAGCCTATGTATGTACATATGTATGTATGTGTGTTCCTTTGCGGCACTATGCTTTTTATGATTCTTACGTCAATCGATTTGTCTTAATCTTACGAGTGACACTAAAGATATGACAGCATTGATATTGGTAGTGATACTAGAAAATTATATATCATTCTAATGAATGTTTCATATTAATTTTACTAAATCTACTCCCAAATAAACTTTTAAACATAACAAATTAAAAATTTTAAAAATCCACGAAGAAAATTAATTACAACTTCAAAACGGCTGGACCGATTTTTCCAAATTTGAGTTAGAAGATTTTGGATCAAGTCACCTTTCAAGCAAAAGAAACTAAATTAAAATCGATCTAGCCATTTTGGAGCTACTATGCCGCAGGCACACGGATTCAAGACAATACATCCCGAAAACAGGTGATAACTTATAAACGCCTGGACCGATTTTCTTAAATTGGTGCTAAGAACACTCTCCGTCGTCACCTTCCAAACAAGAAACTAAATCAAAATCGGTCCAGCCGTTTAGGCTCTACCTACGAGGGATCCGACAGACTTATAACACACCTCTTTTTGGTCGGGAGTTAAAAGCTCTACATATATTAAAATAGAAAAAATAATAATAAAGAAGGAAAAATAAGTAAGAACTTTGTTGTACAAACATCGTGTTATCAACTAAAAAAACGTCACACACTCATCAACTATTAACTTTTTATCAAATCCCTATATCGTACATTACTTTAGGTTTGGAACAAAAACCTTTTTGCGTATGGAATTTATAATTGTCATCAGCTGGCTCTATTACGGGAAGTGTTGCCAAGCTAGTTCTATAAAATATATGATTTCTCATCAAATTTAATCTATACCGAGTTTATTGATTTTTTACTTTTGCGCACTCCCCTTTAATCTTACGTAAGACATTTTAACAAATTATCACTCTACCATATTCAGAATAATTTTTATTTAGAAAAACTAATCCAATTCCGAATAGTTTTAAAATATTTGAAAATATTAAGAACATAAGTTTACAAGGCTTTGGATCAGAGCAACTGAAAGTTGTTTCTAATGTAATTTGGGGCGCTGAATCCGAATCTGTAGTCGTTTTCCTTGTTCTAGTTTTCGAGATATACATAATTTTTTTTTTAAATTAAGCGGTTGTACAATAAATTTTAACACAACTGGAGAATGGTTTGTGCTATTCAATTAAAGCAAAAAATCAAAGTCCGATAACAATATTAGTTTCAGAGATATCGTAGCACTTTGCCAAAAAATATATTTTATAAAAATTTTTGTTTTTAGTTCATTCATAAAAATAAATCCGTTATTTTTCTATTATCATATAGATAAAGGTGTTTCAAACAAAACAAGCCATATTTCATTAAAATCGACCTACAAGTTTAGTTTTATTGACAATTAAGTGAGCGATCTCAAACTTTTCATCAGCTCAATTTCGTTCAATTTTAGCAAGCAGTAATGTATGAAAATTATTCAAACTGGTGACAGACTGAGCAACAATGTCCACAAGCAGTTCATTTGTCTAGTTGGCATGACCAGTTGAGTAGTTTTTCTTTTACACATTCTTTGAGTACGGTTTCTGTTGTTAGATTGTCTTAAAATAAACTGTAATCGACAAATATCGTGCATGACAAATGTCGAAATTTCCTTAAGTAGTCGTTGATGAAAATGTCCTCTACGACGAGTTGGACAACCGGTTATATATATAGAATCGTTTGTGTGTTTGTTAGTAACGAATAATCTTCGGAACTATAAGAGCTTTCGACTTGAAACTGTTAACACAGGTTCTTGATTTGTTGTCAGGTTTTTGATTTGTTGTTGGCCCAATAGGTGGCCACGGGGAGGAGATATTTTTATTTCGAAATTAAAAAAAAATATTAAAATACGAAACCGAATAATTTTTGGGAATGTTTAGAGTCCAAGAACATTTGGGGCCTTCATCAAGTTTAGCCTGCTCTTACTTTTGAAGTACGTTGGGACATCTTTATTACCTGGCTAAAAGTCGTAGTAGTTTAATTATTTGTTTCCTGAGATGGTTTTTGAAAGAGCTGTGTATTTCCATTCAGCTCGTCAATTTGTATATTCTCATCTTGAACATCGTCCGCCAAGACTTCACTCACTAATTCAGTTACATTTTTGGTAAAAATTAAGTCATTTAAAATGGCTTGCAGTGATACTCCAACTTCGTTTATATGTCATTATTGAAACAAATTTGTATGCAAAATTTTGTAGGAATAATTAAAAATTTTAAAGAAAGTGCTGATATAATGAACTCCAAAAGTTAAAAAA
The DNA here is from genome assembly GCA_956483635.1 of Panzeria rudis. Lineage (NCBI taxonomy): Eukaryota > Metazoa > Arthropoda > Insecta > Diptera > Tachinidae > Panzeria > Panzeria rudis. The sequence goes on from OY101450.1 coordinate 145,838,420, forward strand.
AAAATAACGTGCGTCTCAAAGACGTATGATTTTTTAATTTCTCAAAACAAAATCATCCGCAGCAAATAATAACCACCACTGACAAGGTCCTGATAAGAACCGTGAATACTGAGCATTAGAATTTCCTATCACAACAATAAAAAAAGAGCAAAAAATTTAAGTTATATGTCTGGCAGACGTACCTTATCTATCTAGGGTTAAACTAAGTTGGCAACCTTGGAAATGTATTGACCATGGCTTATTTAATATTCTTCATTGAAAATCTGTGGAATAGATTTCCCCTTTTTTCCTTTGATTGACGGGTTATTTCCCGAATAAATGTTGCAACCGAATAATGTTCCCTTTGCTACAAATATAAATAACAATTTGTAATCTCAGTTCTTCAGTTTTAAAAAGATCTTCGATCGATAAGACGCAATGGCATTGCAACCAAATTTAGAAAGTGTTTTAAACAAAGTTAATCATTTTATAAATATTGATGCTTATCGGCAGTTTTATACAGAACATTTTTCCCATTTGAGAAAAACTGTTTTTAATAATTTGCGGAACAACAGTGTATTTTCTTACATGTTCAATGGGTTCCAGTTGGGAGGTAAGTACATTGCAATTTGATAACTTTAAATATTAGGGAAAATGTAAATTAAACTTCTTCCACATTATTTCACAAATGGCCACTACGACACATTTCTGAAGAATTTTTTGTAATAGGAATTATTTTAAAAGAATTTAATAAATATTTGGAGGAAATTTTTTAATCACTGTACTGACTTGTTGCTCATGAATAGAAAAGAACACATTAATTTTTAGTTACGTTCACACGATGTGTATTTATCATATGGAATGTAAATTTTTCTTTGTATGTACATCTTTAAAGTACCCCAGACACGTTTCAATTAAATTGTCAATTGAGTCTTTCAATTGAATTTATTCTTGGCCACACACTTCATAAACTGAATTGCAAGACTTTCATTCAGCTATCAAATTTATTAAATTAAAGACAATTTTAACAATAATTAATGTTTTATTTGCAAAACAAAACTACAAACATAAATTTTGACAGCTCATCAAGAGACTCGAACATACACAGCAAAATCGAATTGAAAGACTTACTAGCCAACTTGAAAAATCAAAATCTTTTGTTTTTTTCAACCAACTCGACAACTGCCAAACTAATCAATTGACAGAGCCATACACGCCTTGATTTGGACAACAACCGGCTCAGTTGCTAATTGAATTGAAACGTGTATGAGGTGCATAAGACATAATTAAAATTTTGAAGCTGGTGCTTACTTCTACGGAATTTCACGTTCCGAACTGTTTGTAATAAAAACTTACGAAGTTTATTATGTATATTTTAAAAATTAGAAGTATATGTTGGAAAACTTCTGGAGCAACTTTTCGTTTGCTAGTATGTACTGACTTCAAAAGAAAAGTGCACGTAGTTTTTGACATTTACTGCCTGGCTCACGATGTCGACAAGTCGAGTTCTTTCTCATATTTATATTGAGAACAACAATAAAAAAACTAAATTTGTTTTTGTTTTCAATATAAATATGCGAACGAACTCGACTTGTCGACATCGTGAGCCGGGCAGTTACTGTCTATTACAAGGATATTATAACAAGTGGAAAATTTTTCAGTTGTGTTTGGTCATGAGATTTTAGACATTTCTTATTTTCTGCATATTCTAATTAGTTTTTAGTGTTTTACGTGTTGTAAATTAAAATATTAATGGTTTTGTGCGTACAGGAACAAAATTGACTATTGAAGTCTACACGATAACTTTTCCGTGTAGATATATGTAAATGCAAAATTTTAAACGTGAAATTCCGATAGATGTCAATATCAGTCTTTCAATGAAAATGTAATAAATATATGCATGTTATGCTGACTTTAGACGACATGTATTTTACATCTGACTTGTCAAATTTCCCACTGCAAAAGTTATATATGCCGCGTAAAACATATGAAACATTGTCAGATGACTTTTACAGAAGCAGTTATATGAAAATTTTAAATTTGAGCGTGTTCTATTTTCATCTGACAAAGAATATGACATCAGCTGTTTTGAATTAGCAAGTGTGGTTTGGCTGACAAAGCATTAAAAAGCACAGAACGCTTTATATATTTATGAAAATTGTGCAAAAACTCAGTTGTTGCGAACACTTAGAAGTTATGTCAGATGTAATTGCACATGTACGTGTGAAAGCAAAAATTATAAACCATCTGTAAATTGACAATTTTGACAAACATGATAAAGTTTCATATGTCCCACACACCTGACAAGCCATATGTAAAAACGTCGTCTAAAGTCAGCATTATTAATACACGCAGTGGCATGCATGTATCAGATAACGCGTACATGTAAACATTTCGTATGGAATTGGTATTCCATATAGCAAATACACACCGTGTAAATATAGTTTTAGGAATGCAACTTCCGGACATTTAATATAATAATTCTACACTATGCAACAAGAAAAAACACTGTCCTTACCATTTCTAATCACGATTCGCCACTCTAAGGACTATATAACTGAATTAATAAAATTGTAACATCAACTTACAGTTAGTAGTAAAATTCACTTTATTCCTTTAGTTATTTGGGTACTTTTTCTTCACATTTTTCGCAACTTCAATTATGTTTTTCCAAATTCGCATAAAATATAAGTTTGCTTCTGGATGCCTACGTGACGTTGTTAGAAAGTCCTTTCTTTAAATAAATAAAGTATGTAGTTACGTAATTTACTTTTTTTGACTTGCTTGCAAAATTACTTGGTTATCCTGATATAAACTCCAACAAAATTACATACTTATATTAAGAACCAGTAATTTCATGCAGTTTGCAATTTTTGTGGGTTCAATATCCTGTTTCGAAATATAAAAACATAAAAAGGGCATAAACAACGCAAAAGTAAAGTCTATTTTACTACCTGTGAATTAAGGCAACCATTTTATTATGTATTTACAAATGATACATCATATACATATCGTCCCTACCATGTCCAACTATCCAATATGCAAAATTCGTTTTTTAGACTCGTTACCTTAGCCTGAACACACACCGCACATGTGTCCTTGAAAATTTTTGAATTTCTCATGGAGAATTGAAAGCTTAATAAGAAATATTTTAAAACTTGGACTTTTAGGAATAAAATTATTCTGAATTCACAATTGGCTTGTGCGGCCTTCTGAAAAGTATAGATTTGCATATTGGACAGTTGGAAACGATAGGGACGATATGTGTGAAATAGTTAAAAATTCATTCTGTTGCATTGTGTTATTAATTTGTGATTATATACAGATTCAAGGCAGATTTATATAAATATGCCTTGATACAGAGGCGTAAGAATAATTTAAATGAATTGTGTACAACAAATAGAAATTCTTCGACAAATACAACTTGGTATTGCATATTTATTTATTTATTTATTTTATTGCATATTTATATTAGTCGTTTAACAAAATTGTTTTTTCGAAATTCGAGACATTAAATGACAAAATGATTAAAAATTCAAGTGCTTATTATGTATTTTATTCAATACAAATGGAACAGCTACGGATATTTTAAATAGTATGTATTTTATTTGCGTACGTGCAAAATTTTGAGCGAATCTTATAGCATTTTTACTGATCTTTCTAGCTTGGTTATAATCTGGCAATTTTAGAGTGTAACACCACGCCAAAAAATTCATATTTAAAAGAATAGTTCGTTCTATATATCGATGGCTTAATATAAAAAAGGAGTATCTCTAATTTTCGATATTTTACAGGAGAATGAAGAATAACTAAAGCATTTACATACAAAAAAAAATTTTTAAGTTGCCATAAGTCCGTTATTTTTAATCGTATTTTACTTAATTATTTAAAGATGATGTATTTAGAAGTTGGCTGCGTTGGAAACCGTTAAAAATGCAATTTCGAAAAAAATATCGAGATACGCCTTTTTTATATTAAGTCATCGATATGTATGTCTGTACATATACATATTATTTAATGATATAAAAGCAAAAACAAGTTAATACATAGTACATACATCTATCTGCACATCCATTTATTTATTTATTGCAGGTAGTTATGGCGACAATGTTAAAGTTTCTATACCTAATGAATTTGACGTAGTTTTTCACATTACGTTTCCTGAACAAGGATTAATTCATGTTTTAAAAGATGATGGCTTACCGGGAAATGTATTCTTAGATTTTACAAAGGTATTGCAAAAAATAAATAAAGAAAAACAACATGAAGAAAACTTAGCATATCTGAAGCAGTGGCTCGATAAGAAAAACTTTCTCAAAATTGAAAAGTTTCAATTATTTGTACAATGCTGCTTTGTTAATGTTTTATTAAAAATGGAAAATAAAATAAAGTTTAGAGGACAAACTTCAATTCTTCGCTATGAGCGTAAAGGTCCTGCCCATACAATACATGTTCAATCATTGGAGTTTAACTATTCAGTAGATTTTGTTCCTGGTATATTGTTAAATGCTAAACAAGGCATAGTCCCAAACCTGGACGGTACATGGGAAGCTATACCCAAACCTAGTAAAACAAATCACCACAAATGCACTTCGTTTAGAACATCATATTATCAACAAGAACATAATATCATAAAAGATAAAAAACAATTGAAAAATGTTTACCGAATGCTAAAAAAGTTTAGAGATAACAAAACAAATATGCTTAAATTGAAAAGTTATTTCATAAAAACTCTATTTCTTTTTAAAGCCGAACGTGAAGATTCAAAATATTGGACAAAACCTTTGGCAGAAATTATAATTGATGTAATTATAAATCAATAAATTATCTAACGATTAAAATATTATTAACTATGTCCATATGTATAAACTTTTATTTACTCAGATGTTTCAGGATTTGGAAAAGAGTCTAAGAGAGGAAGAATTGCCATTTTTTTGGGATGAAAAGCTTAATTTGTATGAATTTTATTCATCAAGGCTTTTAAGTGAAATGTTGTGCTGTGTCAAAACTTCTCGAGAAACATTGGAAAAGGCTGCCATTCAAGTAACACTTCCTTTGCAAAACAGAGTATACTGCATTTTCCGTAAGTCTTGTTTTACTTATTTTATTTTTTCACCAAGAAACACTTTTAACTGAATTTTTGTTCAATTTACCAACTATGTATACACATACTTTTATTGATAAAAACGAGATTTATTTATTTATTTATTAATTATTAATATACCTTATAAAGTAAATTTAAAAAGTATAACAGGATAGGCGCCGGGTGACTAGACCATATGCGCACGTATTGTCATCAAAGCAATCCCCGATTTGGCATAGTTGTAGTCGTTGTTGTGGTGGTATATTTTAAAACCTGGTAAATGTAGTAAGTGTAAATTTTTCTGGACCATATGCGTCTCTTGCAGTGCTATAATGTTGGGTTTATGCCTGGCTACTAAGAGCTCCAAGGCATATTTGTTATTGATAAATCCTTGTATGTTCCACTGGAGAAGCGTAATGTGTTGGTGAAAAGTCATTATAGTTTTATTTTTCTAATTTGCCCCTTTGGGCCAAAGATTGTGTGTTCCTTAAAGTATTTGGTGTAATTAAAACGTTTAATTGCGGAAAATTGTTATATAGTTGTGTTACGGGTGTGTTGTGTTTATCTCCGCTGTTGGTTGATTTTCTCGGGGGGCTATCCAAGCCTAAGCCTTCTGTAATGTCTTGAATAACCATTTCCTCTGTTAAATTTTCATCTATATTTGCTTTAAAACAGTCATCGATAGAGGTATCTAGGGTAAATGATTTGTCATCGCTAAATAATGTTTCATCTTCAAAGTCATCTAGAAATGAGTTATCTTTTTCAGTTGTTATTGTTTTTTGTTTCTTATTTTGTGAGATTATTTGAGAATATGAAGTTTGTATTGGTGTGAGTTGATTCTGATCTATTTGTAGGGTATTTTCACATGTGTCTGGAATGTTGTTGTTGTTGTTGTTTGAGATTGTTGTACGTTCAGTTGTTGTAGATGGGTTGGTGTTATTAAAATTTGGGGATGAGTTATTAGGTTTCGCGAGAGAGTTTTTTGTTTGTGTTTTGGCAGTTGACTTTAAGTTGCTTTGGTTTTCTGTTTGTTTAAATTTGTCTGGCAGGTCGTTTTTCTTGTTATTGTTGCTGTTTGTTGTCAACGAAGAAACTGTAATTTGTGCATATGTAGGTTTTTGCTTTGTATTAGGAATACGAGGTTGAAGCAAATTTAAGGTTGGGTTATCATTAAATACTTTCCAAGCTTCGCGTGTTGTAACTCTCCTGGAAACTCGAATGTAATTCACCGACTTGTGTTTCCAGTATGTGGGACATTGCGTATCATATGATGTATGAGTTTCGATTTGGCAGTTAACACAGTATTTACGATTACATGTTTCATGTTTTTCAGAATAACCACATTCTCTGCATTGTTCTACGCTTTTGCACCACTTTTTTGTATGCCCCAATCGTTGGCAGTTTATGCACCTCATGGGATTCGGTATATACTCCTCCACTGGAACCCTTTCCCATCCCAGTTTCAATATGTCCGGACGATAGATGAGGTCAAATGTAATTATTGCAGCTCCTGTAGCAACTATCTTATCATTTTCTTTTTTTGTAATTTTTCGCACTTCGACAACACTTTGATCCTTGAGGGATGATAGCAGATCTTCCTGAGAGATTTCTATTATTTTTCTGGAAAAAATACGCCCCTGAATAGTGTTTAGAGTCTTGTGTAATGAAATTTTCACTGGTATACAATCGATGTAGTTAGACTTAAGGAACTTTTCAGCAGACTTACTATCAGGTACTTTTATTAGCAAATCTCCACTTTTCATTTCTTTGACTTCAAGTCGATCTTTTGAAATAAAATCTAGGCCTCTTTCTACTTGAAAAACATTGTGCGATGCTAGTGGAGGAATTTGCAGATCTTCCTTAAGTGATACTGCAGTAGCGACTAAATATCGTGGTAAGTTTTGTTGGTTCGATGATGTTTGAGGAAGGGGGATAAAATCTTCCGCTCGAGGTCTTTTGTTTTTATTCGTTCTGGTTTTCCCGGACGAAGAATCTAATTCCCGAAACCGGTTGTAGTCCGGGGGATGAACCCCGTTCATAGTGAGAAACAGTCAAGAACTTTTTTATTAAAGTTTACCGATATAAAAAGTTATCAAATCAAATCAAAAGTTAAAAATATCCCAAGAAACACACTACAAAAGCAAATAAGCAATAACGTTTGCTTCTACACACACCAATAACAATCTACGCAGTCAATTAGAGAAAAAACACGTTCGCTCACGGCAATTGCCTGACACAGACTGATAAAAACGAGATTTTGTGCAATGAACAGCAAACAGAAATTAACACAGAAAAAGACAATGTACACAAGGGAATTCCCTCATTTCAATTCATTATTAGCTTTAATACTAGTGGCTGAGGGTAGACCATCTGTTTTTCGTTCATAAACATTCACAAGTAATGGGTAATCTTTTTCATTTTGGCCGATCACAGTCAATCGATCGAGATGAAATAATTTTCTGTTGATGGATCATTGATATTAATGGATAATACAACTACGAGTTCATGTAGATCAAGCATTAAATTAAATATTAAACTCTTTCTCATCACATGTGTAATCTTATCAACTGTCTCGCTTTTATTTAAATGTCATGGAACAAATGAAGTTTAACTACCCCACTAAAAAATTAAAAATATTACCCTATCCGATAGAAAATTAAGAAATAAGAAAAATTAAATAAAAAATTGGTGGCGATCTTTAGTTTCCTTTAATATTGTGCTTAGAAAAGTGAGCAGAGTTGGAGCATTTAAACAAAAGGATGGTTTAAAATTGATTTTTTTACTGCTATGTTGTTTATTTATGTATAAATGAATAAAATATAGGAATAATAAATTATGAACTTTTTTCCATACTATGTATGATCAAACCTTTTTCTGTATGTTGAATACTGGCTACGCTGAGCAAAGATTTTCTGCTAGATAAAAATTTATTATAAATTTCAGCATCTCCTCAAAGATGTGCTCAAAAGCTTTTAAATGATACAAATATTGACCACATTCGTTGGAAAATATTTCGTATAATCACAACTTTATACTAGAACTTCAGAGGCCCATAACTCGGAAACTAAAGCGCGCCGCAAATGTTTTTCTTATTTTTTTCTATCGGAAGATTTTTTTTTTGAGTGGGGTAGCTAAACTATATTTAAGCCAATATTCTAAATTATATTCGAATACAGTGAACAGAGATGAACGCATTTCCTTGGACGCACAAAATAATAATCTTTTGGGAATTGAAGATGTAAAAGGAACAAAAACGAGCTGGAGTCCAAAATGTAAACTTTAATTATAAATGTTATATACTATGATGACTTACTTTGCCAATACATTTTTTAGTCGATGCATATGAAGAACTTCCAACCCAATGGATCGAAAACGCTGGCGCTGCAACTGAAGCTTCTGATGGAAATTCATGGAAATGTATAATTTGCTAAACTCAGGCAAATGTGCGTTGAACTCTGCAATACATTAATTCATACGTATTTTATTATAAAAATGTTTTAATATTTTATTATAAGTAATTAATTTTAATTCAAAAAAAGCTGACTGAATTAATAAAAACAATCACCAAACCACAGGGTATACCTCAAACTACATACATATATAAATATACAGTCTATGGTCAAATAATTAAGCCTTTTTACGGTTATCGATGTCGTAGACAAAACCATGATACAAAAGTACAATGTAATATCATTTTAAAGGGCAAAATACACCATCAAAATGCTTGACAAGCATGTTAACAGTATGAGTGAAATTTCGTTAGTATTAGTGACACCTCTTTCTCTCTTCTCTTCGAACTAACTTCTAATACCTCTATTAGCTCCTCTCCTTTCACTCTATTTGTTACACTGTCCTGTTCTCTCTTCCCTTTCCTTTCCTTTACAGGTATCACAAAGGGACCATTATTATTGGACCCAAGTGGGCTGGAACCCTTTCTTTATTATTTTCACCAGCGACCTGATAACCTAACCTAACCTAGTGACACCGACGACGCTTGATGGAAAATCTACTTGGTTTTGATTTTTCGTCAAACACACGTACACGAATTTGACATCAAGCATTTTGATGGTGTATTTTGCTCTTAAAATTGTTTGACTTTTAAGCTGATTTTTGAAGTTTGTTTTTTTAGAAATATTATATGAAAACCTTGCCACATTTACGAAATGGGAACTAATAATTTGGATTTGTCATTCGGGAAAAAAGCCAACTTATCTTTATTTAAATTTAAATATTTTAATTGAACAGAATTTAATAAAAATTATCAGATATTTTCTGTATTTTTTTATTATTATTTTTATTTTTAAATAAAGCGGAAAAATTGGATTTCATAAATTAATATAGTAGCATGAATTTTCATAATTCGATTATATGTCAGAACGTTAATATAGCGACGAAAAGAAAGAATTGAACTTGATAAATTTTTATCATGATAAATGTTAAATCGTTATCAAGATAAAAACATCGCTTTTCATGTATTTTAATACCCAATAACACATTCACACCAATTTATTTTCCCATACGTGTCTTTTTTGACAGTTCATCTTACTTGATTTCTACATGTAACATAATATGTAAAGCGGCCCATTCACTTGCAATATAATTGTGAAATTTTTCGTATTGTACAATAATATCGCCAATGCGTATGTCATATTCGACAGTGGCACAATATATTGGCAAAAATCAAAAGACCTTTGACTTCTATTGTACAATAAAGAAAATTGTGTAATGTGGTGGCAGAGTTGTTCAGTGTTATATTTACTTTTTCACGTTCAGGAAAATTGGGCAATATTTTCTTTGAATATATTGTACCATTTATTGCATAGTATATGTCAAAACGACAATAATATGTACAATAACATCTTCAATAATATTGTATAATGGATGGGCCACTTAACACCTCGTCTTCACGAGACATAAGTTTGGAAATTTGTGTGTTAGCAATTGTCAAAATTCTGTCCTAACACAAGAAATTAACGTGTGGACCGAATGTGCTTGTGTCCTAACACATGTTTGGAAATCAATGTTAAAACACAAGCCAGAGGAAATATGTTAGAACTAAAGCTGTCAAATTTAATATGTATGTGTGTTTTTTTACAATTTGTTTGATTTTATTGAAAAAATAATAAATAAAGTTAATAAATAAATGTTTTAGATGTTTTTTTTTATTTTTTGCATATTATTTAAGTTCATATTCATAAAATGTTTACAAACAGAAAATTAATAAAGTGAAATCTATAAAAAAATTACAAAATGCCGTGCAAATTTACTATATGAATATATAAAATTTGTGTCCAAACATCAGTACGTTTGCTCCACCTTAACACAAGTTTGAACACATGAATTTTTTGTGATGTCATTCTGCCGACGTTATTTCTTATGCTAAGAAATATCAAATGTCTCGTGTAAGATGAGCTTGTCAAATTCAATCGCAGAGAGAATTATGTTACGTGTATACTTCAAATTAGTGTAATCTCCATTTTATAAGAATTTTTATGTGACCGTTGTTAAAAGAAATTTTATAACAACGATCTTATAAGATGAACTGACAAAAAGACACATACATGAAAATAAATTGGTGTGCATGTGTGAGTGCTTATTAAAATAAATGATAGGCGCTGTTGTTAATAAAAATTCTGTGTAAAATTTGGCTACGTGTAGACCTCAAGTAAAAGAAATCCTCAAAAAAGGGCAGGCGAAAAGGACGTAGTGTGAAAAGACCCTAAGTACGTATGTTTTTTCAAAATTTTTTTTTAAAAAGTAATTTTTCTACAATAAATTGCAACCAAGAGAATGTTTTGACAACTTCGTATTTTTTACAATCATTTTCATATAATCATTTTTTAGAAAACTTTTACATATTTCTCGTTTTTCTCATAGTTTGCGTAATGATAACACCTATTAGAAACCTTAAAATTATAAATTGTATTTATAAAACAAATTTATCACTGCAACAAAGCGCTGTGAAAGGCCTTAAAAGCTTAACTTGCCTGCAGGAGATAAACAATTTGCCGTTTAGCGACAATAATTACAATAAATTATCATGGGCTATCAAAACAAATACAGCAAATTCATGGAATCAACAGAAGTGTTCACAAGTTAGACGATTTGCTAATTTCTCTCCAAAGTCAGAAGAGAGGGAAGATAATTTAAGAAAAAAAAGTGGCAATGATAAGAATGAAGATGAGGACAATAAGCAATTGCCAGATGATGGACATGGTCGCACCTTACCACGTCTAATGAATTTTCCAGAGATAATGTGGCCTTCGATGATAAATTCAATTAAAAATTGGATAATGGTTCAATTTATAATACGTCCTTACATGGACCGAGAATTTAATATTCTAGATTTCTGCCACGGTGCTAAAAAAGCAATGCAGGTGAGATAATAGAAACAGAACTGGGCCTGCTACTAGAGAAACCACATGCCTAGAGGTACAATACCAGACTGGCATAGAGAAAGATTATATATTATAGAGAAAGATCGTATATTATTGTGCTCTCTGAAATGGTTGCCCATTTTTTGAAGTGCACGTTTGTTCGAAATGCAACAACAGATGCATTGTGCTGGCTGTTTATATGAGTTAATTCTTTTAAGGAATTGTTTTAGAATTTTTTTAAATATTTACATACTTTTCTGCATTCTCTTCAAAAGGTTTGACGAAAAATCTGGAAAGAAATGCTAATCGTATTTCGTTTTTTTCTAACATTAAGAATATGTACTTATTTTGTTGGGATTTTCCTAAGGATATTTTAGTTAATAAATAAGAGGAATCGAGAGAAAACGTTGAAAAGTTTTGTAGCGATATCCATTTAATCGACCGCTATTGTAATTTTCAGTTTTGAACAATTCATTATTTGAGAATAAATTTAATAATATATCTATTAAATATTTCTAGGTTGTTTCATCTAAGCTAATGGATGGTGATTTTCCAACACTCAATAACCTGGTAACATCAGAAGCCGTAGCAGAACTTAAGCCAGTTGTGCAAAAACTGTCAGTTTCCCAGAGACGTCAGTTGGAAGTCAAGGAATCGGATATATATCTAACATTTCCTTACCAAATAGGTATAATGTTTGACGAGACTAATGAGAAGGTACAAAAGCGATGGGTGGAAATTACAATGGTCTTTCATGTACTTAGAGGTCTTAAAGAAATGCGAGAATCTGGAGAAGAAATTCCTTGGAATATGGGCACATTACCAGAATACCAAGATAAAGTGTTTGTTTGTAACTACCGCTTCAAAAAAGAGTTTACAAATGGCCAGGAATCGGACTGGACAATTAATGTCGTTAACCACTTTAAGCCCATTGATTTAATCAACGAATTAAAACAAGAGTAGTGGCTAAGTTTCATTATTTAAGACATGTGTATTTGTTATACGAATAAAGAAAATTTGTTTCTTGTGTTCTATTTATATTTTAAAATAAACTTAAAAAAATTATAATTTTCCACTGATCTTGAATTAACTTGTCTTAAATTCATTGTCTAAACGTCTGCTGTTTATGTATTCATTAGTGATTAAAACGAAAACAAAATTGTTTCAATTCGATAACAGAATAACGATTTAAAAATTTTTTACTTTTTCAATCCTGATGTACGGAAATCCTGTTCGGAAATGGACCAGAAAATCAAACCTTTACGATGGAGACGCACGTCCAAGGTTTTTTATAACGCGAAAGTTTTTGGCATTCATCCTGTTTATAGAATACGTAACGAAATGGCTTTGTTCAAAACGAGTTTATTATCGTTCTAAATACCGTTACAATGTATTTTTTTTTGGCGATTAGAGAAAAACATGTTTTAGCTGTCAAAAGCATTAATAAAGGGTTTCTGAGCTCCAGTACATGGACAATCAAATAGGTTTCTGCCCGCAAAATTTCTCAAATTCAGGCAGACACAGATTTCACGGACGCAATCAACCAGTTTTGTAGAGAAAATAATGAAAAACTAATCCGTATTGGATTCTATGAACAGTCTGATTATATATTGCATTTCGAACGGAAAAGCGCATATCGCTTATTATTCGCGTTATCGATTTGAAAAAGCGATATTCTGATAAACGAAAACGCTTTAAATTTGGCGTTTTCAACCCGCTAGTGCTTTTATTTAAACTGCACTTTAAAGGACAATTTAAATGCCTGTTCGTAAATGCATCATATAAGAAAACTTGACTTTGCAATGCCAACACCAGAATGCTGATTCTCTTTTATAGCACCATTTTATTACTCCGTATTTGATGCTTGTTTATGCGTCATCTACTTTAGCAAAGTATTTTAGGGCACTTTATTATAAGTTATATTTGGATCGCGGCGCTTCATTTAAGAACATGCCCTAAAATTTAATTTGAAGAAAAATTTGCAACGTTTCTTTTACGATTTCTATCAAAAATATGCAATTTAGAAATTTGCTTTGGGTTTGCCAGTTGTCTGTCTCAATGGTTTACTTATGAAGTGGCGATTGTAGTTTTTTTTTTGCAAAGTCAGTATAGCAAGCAAGAACACTGTAGGCATTTTAATTCAAATTGATGTATTGTTATGATAAAAAATTTCGTCTTCATTGCTGGAACACAACTTTGCAAAACGATAACAAATCGCGCAGTTTTCAGACCATGTTAAAATGCGTTTTTCAAACCATAAGCGTTTGGAAAACGCTGCGCTGTCCAGAACCTGGGCGTATGATTATGAAATATATTCGTTTAATTTTGCAATGAACACACTTTTCGGACAAATCAATTCTGTCGTTTCAATAAATTCTTTCGAAATTGCAGTGTGACTGTTGCAATCCAATGGTTTTCAAAAAATTGCTGGCGTTTCTCTTTTCGGTCAAATAATTCCGTGTACTCCAGTTGCTTGAAAAAAGAACCAAAATATATTATTAAGAGTTTAGCTTTTTAACATTTTTTAGCTTTTATTATAAAAACGTATTATATTAATTTTTTTCTATAAACAAAATTTGTTAGAAAACTACACTCTTTACTTATTTCTTGCCAGTAGTGGCAGCTGCTTGGGCTGCAATTTCATCTTCTTTAGCGTGCATACTGATGAGTTCTTGCTTCTTATTGGCAATACGTTCTTCGCGGCGCTTACGGGCTTCACGTACCTTCTGTCTTCTGGCCTCGGCTTGGTCCGCCAACATTTTGCTACGTTGTTTCTCGGCTTTCTTTTTGTGAATGTATTCCATGAGGACACGCTTGTTCTTGAATACATTACCTTTGCACTTCATGTACAAATCGTGGTACAAGTGACGATCAATTTTCTTGCTGTCACGGTATTTTTTCAGCAACCGACGGAGCACACGTTGACGTTGCATCCACAAGAATTTAGTTGGCATACGGGCATTAGCGGTACCCTTACGTTTACCAAAACCGCAGTGACGACCCTTACGGCGAGCTTCAGTGTTTTTGCGGACACGGTAGCGGGAGTGTACGACCACGGGTTTTTTGATGATTAAACCATCCTTAATCAATTTGCGAATGTTTTGGCCTGAAATCAAATCAAAATACATAGTAATACGAATTTAGTCTCAATGCATTTAATTTATACATGGTGGTGTCAAAGCAAATTAACCTCAATTGTGTATATTTCAAACTTAGAACACAACCATCGATTCTTAATTTTTTTTTATTTTATACTTACGGGAGTTGGTATTGGCAATTTCATTGATTTCATTGGGATCCAACCAAACCTTCTTTTTACCACATCGCATGACAGAGGCTGCCAGCCTCTTTTGAAGTTTCAAAGAACTATAAAAAACACATTTTTCACATTAAAATTCATTGTTTATATTTAAAGCAAAGTTTGTTTATATCATATTTGATATTTTCATAAAAATTCTCAGCTTTCATGGTCTTTTATTCACAAAACTCGTACCTCATGGTGTCGACTTGTTATCGTCGCTTTTCAGAAAGACAGGAAAATTTGATGAGCGGAAACAGCAGCCATTTTCGAAAATAATATTACGAGTTTCTAGTTCGAAATGTCAAAATGACTGACACAGGGTTGCAGTTTATATCAAGCATGGTTGTATTTTCAAGCTTATACTGTAACTGGGTGTCTCCACGAGCAATAAACTTGGAAATAATTATGTTCTAGTCCGTAAAATTCTATTTCTAACATCATATGTTCACGTGTGGACGGCAGAAACATTTATTTGCAAATAAATTGCGACATAATTGTTCAAACTTATGTTCAAGAAATAATGTTGAACATAAGCTGTCAAATTTGATCGGCATTTGTTGTTTGCGTGAATTAAACAAAAGAAAATTGTAGCTGTGGTAAAAATACAAAGTTTTTTAAATAAAGTAAAGCAAATTAAAATAAAACAGTTTTAAACAAAATTAAATAAATTAAAATAAATACAAAAAACATCGATCCATTCACAGTGAATTTTTTAAATTTATGTCCAATACCACAATACGTGTTCTATAGCTCAGAACATAAGCCTATACATGAACATATTTGTGCTGTTATTCTGCCGACGTTATTTCTTATGTTCGGAAATAAATATTGCGCGTGGACACGTGCAGTTATACATAACCCTACGTCTTCATCACATAGCGTCTTACAAAAGATAAGTTTGAAAGTTTTCAAACTTATCTTTTTATTACTTCTTTTATTGTGCAAGCTTAAGAAAAAATAAATAAATAAATTAGTTATGAATACATATGTATGTTATGAATACATATGTACATATATACATATGTATTGGGGATGGGAAATTATTTAAGAGTATTACGTTATAAATAGGCTGAAAGTTAAACTGAAAAGTTGTAAAAACCAACTACGTGTTGTCAACGTATGACCATCGATATGAAAGTTTTTTTGAAGGTCTTAAAATTTAAAAATCCTGTTACTGATGGGCTATTTATTGGACTAATTTTATGCACGACTGGACCCAACATCTAAAGGTTTTTAAAATGTTGTATGTACTACGTTACATATTTTGCTTTTGTTTAGGGTTTTTACGAAATAAACAACAATTTTGCAATTATTGGAAACTAACTTTTTATAAAAAATCTAATGATGTCTGTAAAGCTATGTACAGACGATTGTCAGATCTTACAATATTGTAAGTAAAATGTGCTAAAAAGTTCTTACAATCGTGTGAACTGAAAATTTTTGTCTGACTACGTTGGCAGAAAAAGCTTTGTCAGTCGATTTTACCCTACGTCATGAGCCATCGACTTGAACATAACATGAACATGACGCCGACAGAGCAACTGCAAAAAATTCTTCAACTTCTTTGTTGTGGTGAATACGTGCGATGTCCATGTTCTGCCTTATCAATGTATTTGGTGGTAGTGCAATAGAAATGGAGTATTTAACAATTTATTTCTGTCTCTTTTCTTTCTATTAAAAATGGTTGTTGACAGCGAATCTCGTGGCGAACATTGATGCTCTGCCATATGTTCGGGCATCGATGGCAGAGCATGGACGAAATATGGACATGAGCGGTCTACATTAGCCATATGCTATGTCAGACATGATGTTCATACCAACTTCATGGCTAATGTAGACCCCCAGTTAATACCACCTGCTGACAAAAAATTGTCAGACATCTCACAATCATGGTAGAATAATATAACAGGAAGCCGCATAACTAATACAAATGTACATTTTGTGATACGAAATGTCAAACAGTAATAGAGAGGGTATGTGTATGTTTGTAGAACATAAGCAGCAAACATACGAGTGGTATTGTGTGTGCAACGTAGTTATTTAAAATATACACAACATTTGACAGCTAGTGCCACGAAACAAGCAAATAAATAAATTAAGTAAAGTGTGACTTTGGCTCGCACACGGAGGATTCTGTACGAATACACATATATTCCTTTTCGTTTTTGCTATTTTTTATTTTGGCACTTTTTCCGTTTAGTTTTTTGTCGAATTTTTTTTTATTTTAACTTTATTTTTCGTTGTTTTGGCGATTTCTTTGGTTTTGGCGCTTTTTTCGTTTTGCTGATTTTTATTCGATTTTTCGTTTTTTCCTCAATTTTTTTAATTTTTGGCGATTTTTTGATTTTTGCGTTTTTTTTTGTTTTAACGTTTTTTCGCTTTTTGACGATATTTTTTAGTTTTAGCGATTTGCTTAAATTTTGCGTTTTTTTCGGTTTTAAGGATTTTTTTCGGTTTTTGGAGATTTTTTAGTTTAAGCGTTTTTTTTTTTTGTTTTGACACTTTTTTCGGTTTTTTTAGTTTTGGCGCTTTTTTCGTTTTTGGTGGTTTTTTCCATTTTTTCGATTTTGATAATATTTTTAGTTGTAGCGATTTTTTAGGTTTTGGTGCTATTTTTCGTTTTGATGACAATTTTTTTTTGATTTTTGATGGTTATTTTAGTTGTTTGGCAAACTTTTTAGTTCTGGTGATTTTTTGCGTTTTAGCCCTTTTTTAATTTTAGTGTTTATTTCCTTTAAGCTTTTTTTCATTTTGGTGATTTTTCGTTTTGACATTTTTTTTTATTTTGGAATATTTTATTTCTAGTGTTTCCAAGATACAGCAAATTGTCTAAATTGCATAGTCAAAGTTACATTAACTGATAGAACACCCTTTAATTTTTATTACTTTGAATATCAGTGTTAATTGGTGTAGTATATTCTACTGACTACACTAATTAACACTAACTTTGGAAATTATAAGTGTCTGTAGAACTGCCAATTTTTTTACTGACAATATTGTCAGGTAAATTTATTGTCAGACAATTGTCTGCTAATAAATTGTAAGCTTTTCTAACAACTTTGATACAACCGTGCGAACTAATAATATACCTTGAGCTGACAATTTTTTATTGTCAGTACATCGTCAGCACATTGGCAGATCTGACAATATTGTAAGATCTGACAACCGTCTGTACAGGGCATCAGTAAAGGTGTCTTTACATGGTAATAAATATATTATGATATGTCTAAAAATGAAAAATATCTTATCATGTAAACGCAAAATGTATTGAATAGGAGAGAATGCGGTTCAAAATTTGACAAGCGTTCGGTAAGTGTTTATTTTCTAAACCATTTTTTGTGTTGACAAAAGTCAAAGTCGATATGAAAAAATAGCACTAAAATTTTTCTGATGTTTTTAAGTATGAAGTTTGACGGGGTGTTATGTATTATGATCATACCAGAGGTGTAAACATGAAAAATACTTGCAACAGATTTTTGTTCTCTTGTTTAATAAGCACGAAGAGAATTTCATAATATTTTGATTCTACAAAGTCGTTAATACTTTGTATTACCATGTTAAGATAGCTTAAACGACATACATTTACGATTTCAATACTATGTAATATGTATGGCTTTCCAAACATAGAGAAGTTTTTAATAATTTTTTATTTTAATATTTCATAAATTCTGCGGGCTGCAAAATCAAGTCTGTTGGCGGGGGAGGGACGCATTGCGCCCTATAGAAAGGCGTATCTACGCTAATGTGCGGAATTTATTTAATAATATTTCTTTATTATAATGAATTTTATCACAAATATTTCTTTACTAAAGAGAGTTTCACCACAAAAATTATAAAAATTGGATGAAAAGTGTGTTAAAAAGTAAAATATTAATTTTCGAAAATAGCGCGATTAGAAATTTAAAGAAAAAATTTTAGCAATTCCCAAAACAAAAAAAAAAATCACTAATTAAAATCATTAGTTAGAATATTTAAAACAACACATTCGCCGATTTTTAGCAGAATCAGTAATTAAAGCGTAGTATGCAGCTCTGACTGAAATTCAGGTTTGGAGTTTTGCATTTATTTCTACACGGAAAAATAATCGTGTAGAATTCTATACAGATTTTTGTTTGCACACACACAAATTTATATATATGTTTTAATTTACAACACACAAAAACACTAAAAATTAATTACAATGTACAAAAAATTAGAAATGTCAAAAATTCCGTGATCAAACAATAGTCTGAACATAAATTTTTGTTTCAGTTGACGGAAAATTTCTCCACTTATTGTTATAACATGCCTGTAATAGACAATAAATGCCAAAATTCCGTGTATTTTTCTTTTGGAACTGCGTCTAGTAAACGGAAATTTCTTAACAAGTTTACCAACCTGAATTTCAGTTTGTTTTTTTACACATACTTTTTATGGCAGCCTGAATTTGCAGCTCATCATTCCGTAAAAAACAGGATGAGTGAGAAAAAAATTAATACTTTTGAATTTTTATTGGGTCTGCTGGATGATTTATATAATAATTCCACTAATATTCTATAATTATTAATTTTTTCTCGATGTGAGAACTTCTCACAAGTTAAGGCCCTGATTCACTATCCTACACGATGGCACGATTCATTCACAGGAAAATTTTACAGAAGTCTGACAGACTTTAAAAAATCGTTTCAAAATGGCGTTGTAGGTACCACACCATTATACAAAAATGCTGCAAAAATACCTGTTTGCTTTGAATAAGCACATGATCGCATGGAAACTATCATTTTATGAAAATGTTCATAAATTTTTCCAAATCGCACGACTTGCCAAAAAAGCTGTCACGCATTTTTAGTCCACACTACCATACGTGCTTAGCACACATGTCATTTTTGGCGGATCGCGCGATTGTGTAGGATAGTGAATCATGGCCTTTACAGAAACGAGGCACTGGCCTCAATGGGGAATGACTTAGAGTTGTCCGAATCAGCTCGAATTTTCAGCACATTAGTTTTAGACTAAATGTCACAATAGTTCGACTGGGCTTTTATGAAAATCCAAAGTTTAGTTTACTCCATGTGTACATCTTAATGCTATCCCAGAGAAATCATATGATATTAAATACAAAAGATTTAAAATTTTATAGTGTTGAATTTGATTTTTTGCAGGTGAAGTGTTTTTTTAGAATATACACTTATTTGCATAAATTTGCAAAATGTTTATGTGTTAATAAAGGTTTTTATGTCTTTTTCAGCTTTTATTCTCGGAATATTTAATTGTTTTTAAACAAACAGACATGATTATTTACATAATTAGCTCGCTCACAGCTCTTTCGCTGTCTTTTAGTTCAAACAATAAAACTGAACAATTATTATTATTATTATTATATTTTTAAGTGCGTCTAGTAATGGTTCAGCTACAACAACAAAAAATCTTCAAGTACAATTAACAACAACAACAACATATCGTCATCATCTGAGTATCCAGAGTTATTAACGCAGATACAACAACTTCACACCTTTTAACATCTTGGAATTAACTGATGAGTAATCAGAAAAAAAACGAAAGCATGAGATATCAAAGTACATACAGACTTATTACTTTATTTATTTTTATTTTAAGGTCGGTAAAGATGATCTGGTTAA
The DNA here is from genome assembly GCA_956483635.1 of Panzeria rudis. NCBI lineage: Eukaryota > Metazoa > Arthropoda > Insecta > Diptera > Tachinidae > Panzeria > Panzeria rudis. The sequence goes on from OY101450.1 coordinate 145,858,778, forward strand.
GCACTACAACTAGATAAATATCTACATTTATGATATGCTATTATGCTGGGCACAAAATAAAATATGTAATATTTTATTCAGAATACTCTCCGTTACCAATTTATTTTGACTAGTATAGCCAACGGGCTGTATGAAATAACGTCCAATGAAATAACTCTCAATGAAATAGGAACTAAAAAAATTAAATAAGTCCAAACAAATTTAATGAAATAAATCCAAAGAAAAATGAAATTATTCCCGAACCTCAAATGAAATAAGTTCCAATTTTAGGAACTTGCTTCATAATGAAATAACTCCTCTAAGGTATTTCCAAAGGCGACTTCTCTTAGTGAGGATTTCCTGGATAGCCGGACTTTGGCCGGCCTTAAGGATTTTCTCCTCTGCGCTGATGATTTTTTGCATTGACATCCTTCGGCCGGTCTTTAAGACTATTTTCTCCTCTAAGGTATTTCCAAAACCTGCTTCACTTGCTGAGGGGTTTCCGCATTACTGGCCTTCGGCCAGTCTTAAGGGGTTTCTCCTCTGAGATATTTCAAAAGGTTGCTTCGCTTACTGATGATTTTCTGCATTGGCGACATCGGCCGGTCTTAAAGACTTGTTTCTCTGATGTATTTGCAAAACCATCTTCGCTTACTGACGGTTTTCTGCATTAGCGGTCTTCGGCTGGCCTTAAAAATTGTCTCCTTTTTAAAATAGTGCAGGCAACACTCAGGAAGTGAAACAGGTTTTGTAAATACCTCATAGAAGAAAAGTCCGGCCGAAGGCCGGCAATACCGAAAATCTTCAGTAAGCGAAGCCGGTTTTGGAAATACTTCAGAGGAGGAAACCTTTAAGCCCGGCCGAAGGCCTCCAATGCAAAAACCCCCAGCAAAAAACCATCATTAAGCGAAGCCGGCTTAGGAAATGCTTCGGAGGAAAAAATTGTTAAGCCCGGCCGAAGGCCGGCAATGCAAAAACCCTCAGTAAGAGAAGCTGCCTTTGGAAATACTTCAGAGAAAAAATCCGTTAGCCCGGCCAAAGGTCGACCATGCAGAAAACCTTCAGTAAGCGGAGCCGATTTAGGAAATACCTCAGAGGAGAAAATTCTAAAGCCCGGCCGAAGGCCGTCAATGCCGGAAATCCTCAGTAATCACAAGGAATTTCTTCTTTGAAAACAAAAACACATTTACTATTCTTTCATGATCTATATTAATTATTCAACAGAACCATTATTTAAGAAGTATTCAACTAAATATCTTAGAGAAAATATCGTATTGAAAAAAATGAAATAAATCCGGAAAAAATGATATAAGTCCAATTCTCAATGAAATAAGACCCTAACATAATTTTTTTTGTTTTATTTATAAAAGTGAAACTACTTCCAAAATAAAATGAAATAAGTCCCGAAATTTGGTAATTATTTCATAATGCAAAAACTCCCAAAATGTATGGAAATGTTTTGCGATGTTTTTCATTTTTTATTTGGAAGTTATTTCATTGGGCGTTATTTCATACAGCCTAGCCAACGGGCGACGCTATTCACATGCTACATAACGCTATTTTCGGAGTATTTATGCGCCGCTCCCTTTTGGAACGCTTTTTACGAAATGTTCAGTATAAATTATCTAATCCGTAACAATTATTCAAACCCGCCCCCCATGGAGCGTTACGTAATATGTGAATAGCCTCTTAGAAGCAACTTCAAACGGTTATAGCTTCTAAAATATTGAAAAGACTTTAGCAAAATATATGTGCCCCTGTGGCTGAGTGGTAGCGATGCTAGCCTGTCAGTCCAGAGGTCGTGGGTTCGATTCCCGCCGTAGACCCTGGGTGTTCTCCGCAGATAAGCTAATCGCTTCGCGGGTTGTGTTTGTAAAAAAAAAAACATCTAACTATAAATACATATCTTTAAAATGGTATTAAGTTTTGTCAAAATCGGCTTTATAGTGTGAGAATAAACTGCAGCACCAAAAATGGTCTCGCATATTAATTATATAGAAGATATCTACTTGTAGTGCAATCATATATTTATGTACGTATACACTTAGATTAGACTGACTCACATAACATATAGAAAGGCTTTCGCTCATTTTTCTTCAAATCGAGCTTTTCGCATATTCCGATAGATTGGATTCTCGAAATTGGAAAAAGACTCAATTAAAAAAAATGAGGGACTTTCTATGTTAAGGTGACGATATGTTATTATTTTTCTATTAAATTGTTTAGTTACACAGAAAAAGCTAAATTTCATATTCAGTAAAGAAATTCAATGAATTACCTGTAAATATTTTGTCTAGAAACGGACATACAAACAAATTTTTAAATACAGACTAAAATGTCTCAGCAATTTCGTTGAAAACTACATTTTTGTTTTCAGTAAACAGTTTGTCCAAATCTATAAGACAATTTGTCTAAAAATAATGCCAAATTTTAAACAAAATAATTTACTGATTAAAAAAAATATTAATTGGTTTTTCTGCCCATTGTCTTAAAATATTTACAAATTCTAAACAAAATAGTTAACTGAATCAGCCAAAAATATTTACTGCTTTTTTTCTTGATATACATATATTAAGCAAACTTTTTGAGTCGGTAAAAACTTGTTTTTTTTTTAAATACTTTTAAGTTTTAAATATATAATAACATTAAGTCAAGCTAATAATAGATTTTTTTGTAATACGTACTCGTATATAAGACAAACTTTTCGTTTTAATTTGTAAAAATTGGTTAAAAGTATTCATTGAACATTTATGCAATTTCACTTTGTTAATTGTATCCAACTCTGTATGTTTATCTTAAAAAAACTTGTTACAATTTAAGGTTGATACTAATTTGCCTTATTACAGTTGTCGTAGTCGTAGTCGAAATTAAATGACTTCAATATAAAATATACAGAAAGCGTTGCCACATTTGATCGATTTTTGTTGCTGTTTTAGTGTTTGCGTCGTAAATAAAAGTTAAACAAGAAATTCACTGATTCAGTAAAAAACATTTACTGAAAATCAAATTTTATTTTAGACAAAATTTTGTTTGAAAACATTTTGCTGATAAGTTTTTCTGCATATTACTCTATTCAGATTTGATTCAAACCCATTCTAAGATCGATACTCTTATATTAAATCGGAGAGGTAAAATTAAGCTAGTGATCAATATTGCCTCATCACATAATCAACAATAGAAATTTTAAGAATTTGTTTGTTAAAAAATATTTAAAAACGCGGAAAAAGTCCAACAAGTAAATAAATTGTAGATCTAAGATTTAAATGAGCAACCACAATAATGACACTTAAAAATTAAAACGTTTATCACGTAATAAATATGAATGTATGTTTTGAATTAAAATACATATTTATGTACGTTAATGTAAATCTTGAAAATTTCTATGAAATACATACTTGCAATTATAAAAAACTGAAACAAATTACGAAAAATGCTATAAAAGCATAATTGAGATGAAACGAATAATAGTAAAACTCAAAGTGTGATAAAACAAATAAGAGTGTTTCAAGAAGTTAAGTTTGAATAAATAAATGTTATAATTAAAAAAGTTAAGTTTTGTCAACATTTGACACGCACTGTGTTTTTTTAATTATACTAAGGAAACTACTGGGTTAGTAGCAAACTACATACAATATATGACGAATTTAGTGTCACGCAATAAAAAATAAACTGACATTAAATTGAACTAAAAATAAAATAAGTTCCCTGCGGGAAATTTTGTAGCAATTGTCTTCAACGTACTTGTCCTATGACTGGTGAAAATGGGTGTGGTATAATATGTTAACGAAGTACCCTGACTGTAGAAGCAGATTTTTTCCAATAAAAAAATATTTATTTTAAGTACACCAATTTGACTAGTATTGAAGAAGCCAACACAGTAGGGATGGGCAAGTGAAAAAATATATCGATATCGATATATTTTTAAATATCGATCGGCATCGATATATGTATATAGAATAAAACATATAGATATATCGAAATATCGATATTTTTCAACAACGATAATTCATACGTAGTCCCCAATTTTTTTTTAAATAAAACAAAAAAAAAATACCTTTCTTATAAATAATTAAACTGGCAAGAGTTGATTTCGAAGATCCCTACTGTTCCACCAATATTTCATGGAACATACATCAACAGAATTACACTCAAAGAATGACAATTTTTCGAATAGACAAAATATTATAAATAAAACAAAAGATTTTGTTAGTAATATTCTATTTGATGAAGAATGTGCCGAAATGTTTTTAAAAATTGCACGAAAACAAAACCAAAGCTAAAAAAATATCGAATTTGATACTGTCGATATATTTGGAAAAAATATCGATATATCGGAATTAAAAATACGGACGATTTTTTGCCCATCCCAACATCACAGAACATGTAACTTAAGTTTGGATCTAGAACATATCAGCGAGTATTTTAATTATGTCCAATTGCAACGCCATGTAAAAGTGATAGGTCCATCTCATATAAAGTTTCAGAGCTCGAACCGGTTGCTAGTCCTTGGGACAAGTCATGTGCATTAAAGCGACTCACAAAAAAGAATTTTTTTTGTATACCCATTCATATTAAAGATCGGTCTTTTTATTGAGGTTTCTCAAAACGTTTGTGGGATCTAGCGATGACCGCCCGTGAACTGGACCGTCTCTAAAAGAGGTATACTTTTGTAGTTTTTTTTCTCGATATTTTCATATTTTTTCCCAAGACAATATTAAAAAGGATACATCGTTTGAAAGATATTTTCAAGCTGCATCCAGTGGTGTCTTAAACTTTACCATTCATACCACCAGCAATGCATTATTCCATAAAAACCACGACTTTTTACGGGCTTTTATTGCGGTTGCTACTTATACTAAAATAAACTTTACTTTTTTGTTGTTATAATTTGAGGCATTGTTTATTTATTTCTGTTCTTAGAAACGTGCAAGCTTTTGCAATAACTAGAAACAGAAATAAAGTAAAATTTATTTTAATATAAGTAGCACCTGCAATAAAAACCTTTAAAAAATCGTGGTTTTTATGGAATAACGCATTGCTGATGGTATGAATGGTAAAGTTCAATGCACCGTGGGATGCAGCATAAAAAGATCCTTCAAACGATGTAATTTTTTATATGTTGTCTTGGGAGAAAATACGAAAATATGCAAAAATAGACCGTGTCTCAATTAAAGAGTAGCTCGTGTGTGAGAATTCCCAAAACATTTGGAGTTATAGAAATTGCCGTTGGGGAGAAGGACCATGTCAAAAAAGTATATCGTTTTATAAAAAAAACATGTAACTAAAATTTTAAATCTTACAGGTGAAGAATAAAACTTTATAAAATAGTACAAGTGATAGTAGCCACCATTGGCGTAGATAGATCCTCCTTGGTGGGGGAGGGGGCAAGCACCACCAGAATCACTTTCGCCGCCACCCAAAAATTCAGAATATTACAGCAATTTTGATAATATGAGGGACTAAAGTGGGCTTTCGGGGTTTCGGAATTATTCAGAAAGCAATTATAAGATATATATTTTTTAGGCAAAATTGGAAAATTTTCCTCCCTCTTTGTATGTTTAATATTTATTTCAGATTTTCTTTTCTTTCCTTTCTCATTATTAATAAAAACCCGTATCTCTGAAAAGAATATACTTTTTTCGCTTCTTATTGAATTTAAAATATATTCAGCTAGAGTATTCTACTGTCTATAATAGAACGGATAGCAAATAATTTATTGTGTTATTATTTTATTATGATATATTTCTATATTATTTATATCAATGAAATCAATAAAAAGTTTTATTTCTTCGAATTTTTAAAATTTTCGTATTAGGTCACACCCGTCACATTTTAAAAATGGTTTTTTGTTAAGAAAACTGGTTTTTGTCAACCAGAAAATACGCAATACAGCTAAAAACACTTTGAACAGACAGCCATACCAAAATTATTGTGTATGTTATAGTAAAAATTTTGCAGAATTTATGCTGAAAGTCATAATTCTTTAAAACTAAGATTTGTAAGGTCACACCCGTCGCAGCTTTCTGACGACCATTCTGAGCAGGAATTGCGTTCTTTCAGTGTATACCCGTTATTCAACGACTTTAAGCTTAATGGCCTTGCGAGTCACAACCTTTTTTTAATTAAAAAATTTTATATTCTTTATTTATAACAAAAAATATGTGTAAATTGGTCACACCCGGCTAAATGGAATTACTCACATATGAAAAATCGAATATGACAAAAACTTACCATTTTTATTAACAAATCGTAAAGCCACTTATATTACAAATAAAATAACCTTTATTTCATGAAAATTGATGAACATATATTGATTTTATTCACAATAAAGTGAAATCATCTGATTTTTGCAAAAATTGCGAATATTTACACTATACAACAAAATCGATTTTATTATCAAATAAACCATATTTAACAGCTGATTCTGGTAAAGGCTGCCAAAAAATATATGAGTACATGTATCGGCATTTTAAAGTTTTTTTGATTTTTCTTTTTGATTTTGTGGGGAGTTAAATTTTCCTCCTTTCGCACATAGTTATACTGACTCGGCATAGTATATCTTGTAGGGCTTACATTTAACGTATTAAATGTGTTCAGCACTTTTGTGTAAAACGCCAAGGTTAACATTTTTCTAGAATATTTGAATCCTCTACCTCTTGGGTGTATGGATCTTTTTGGCTTGAAAATAAATAAGGGACAAAAAACTCCCCTTCAGAGGTGATATAGTGTGCTTGATTATTTCACAGAAATGTTCCTCTTGGTGTTTTACATAAAAATGTTGAACACATCTTACACCTGAAGCCCTACAAGATATTCTATGCCAAGTCAGTATAACTATGTGCAAAGCGGTGAGGGGGGGGGGGATTTAGCTCACCCTAAAGTGAATCCCACATGTAAGCTTTCAAAACACCGATACAGTCATGTGTTTTTTTGTTGGTATCCTCTACCAGAATCAGCCGTTAGAACCTTGTTTTTTTAAAACAAATATTGATTTTGTTGTACAGTGTAAGTATTCGCAATTTTTTTTCAAAAATTAAGTGACTTCACTTTATTATGAATACAGTCAATTTTTATCCATCGATTTTCATGAAATAAAGCTTATTTTATTTGATTAGTTAATAAAAATTGTATTTTTTTTTTGCTATTTTCGATTTTTTATAAATTTTTTAGTAATAACAATTTTTCCAATTTTGCATAAAAATATGATATATTTCATCAAAGCGGTCTGAATAATTCCGAAGCCATTGAGTATATAAAAAATAATGCTGGAACGGCTTAAAGGTAATTTTATTCAAAGTTTTTTTTGGCGTATTTTGTAATTAAATTGGACTATCCTTTTCCAAGCTATGACGAAATCGGTGTAGCAGCCTCTTGAAAAATCCTAAATTTTAGAAAAAAAAAAAATAAAAAAGAAGTATCCATAGAATTTGAAATTTCGACTATTTTTGTAGTTAGAGGACCATAACACATCGAAAAATGTAGTGGTGATCAAAGGTCATGACAAAAGTTTCATTTTTTTGCATTGTGTAATTCATCAAACACGAATACTTAAGCAGTTATTGCTGAAAATGTATTTAATCAATATAGAATTTAGGCTGTTGTGTACAAAAAAGATCCAGACTTTTCCTTGATATTTCGAAAATTGTTACAGTCATGGAAAAGCGTTTAAAATAGAGCTGTTATTCCAGAAAATCCAAGACTTATCACAAAATATATTTTTAGACACCCTTAAATTTTCAACTTTGTTTTTAGTAATTTCTGCTATATCGGCCATAATACTATACACATATTTTTATTCGATATATCGTCCCTACCACGTCCTACTATCGAATGTGAAAAATTCGTTTTTTAGAATCGCTCTCCTGAAAAGTATCGATTTTCACATTCGATAATTGGACATGGTTGGAACGATGTGTCGATGCCGATCTTTTTTTATTTCATACATGATGATTCTCAGAAAGAAGAACGAAATGAATTCAATTTTTTGTATTAAATTTTTCGCATTCCAAAAATTTAACAATTTGAACAATGCCAGTCGTAGCTCCTTCAAGTTAACGCAACTGCTCTTACTGTATTACCATATTACTAAATATATACTTTGCTAAAAAGTTATGTTGTCCAGTGTAATTGTTACATGCCAATCAGACATTTCGCACAAACTGAAATTGTCATTATGATTTAAATTACCTGTCAACTTAAATTAATTTCCTGATTATTTATGTACGATTTTTTCGGTAAAGGTTTTCAAGGTGAAGTGTTTCACAAAAGTATTCCTTAAGTACTTCATGATGCAAAAAAAAACCTCAATTATTAATAAGGAGAATTAATTTCTTAAGGTTTGTTTTTAATTTTTTATTATCATTTCTCATTTTGTTAAATCAATCAATTAAATTTATTGGCAAATAAGAAATTTATTTGAGTTTGCATTATTTGATCAACAGCCGGATAAGTTTATGTTTATTTTTTTAAGATCACAATTTTTTTTGAATAACTTTGCATAAACTGTCAATATTATTTATTGGTTAATAATAGGTCCGTTTGTTTGCTTCAAATCTAATAATTGAGTAACTCATGAGAAAAAAAACTATTTCCAAAGGATTTTTTAATAAATAGCATGGGTTGAACTAGATTTTTGTCAGCACTAAACTTTTCATTTATTCTATCTGGATTCAACTCGAAACGATGATTACAACCTCTGGAAGGCTATAAAATATCTGAAACATCCAGCAAAAAGAAATAAATATACCTTTAAAAGACTCCTGGTTACGACGAAATTTCATATAAAATGATTAAATCTTTACCAAAGAAGGGTGTAATATTTCTAACTCTGTTTTAAGGTTAAATCATTTTCCATCTCACTGGAAATATGCAGAGATCATTATGAATCCGAAATTAAATAAGCAGGAACACCTAATTGCCTCTTATAGACCAATAAGTTTACTGCCCATACTATCAAAAATCTTTGAGAAATTATTGCTCGAAAGATTGCTACCAGTATTAGAGCTTTCAAATATAATACCAGAACATCAGTTTGGATTTAGGCATATGCACGGCACACCAGAACAGTGCCACCGGATTGTTGAAGTTATATCAAATGCTCTAGAAAAGTGCTGGCCATCGAGAGAAATGAGTTTTTAATATAGTATTAGTGCTTATGAGTATGTGTTAGTGTTTCCACTGTGTGCCTATTAAAAAGAAAAAACTCTTTACTCTTTAGTGAGTACATTGGTTCTCATTCGTCTGTATACATATACGAGCCGAATAATGTTCGGAGCTCTGGTGCCAGTATGAGCGACTATGCTCTAGAACATAGATTATCAAAAATAAAAATGAGATGTATTAGCGCTCGCTCTCGCAACCCTAACTCCCAGCAAACATATTGGCAAACACCTAAAACAAATTTCATAATGATATGAATAAAAATGTCTTTTCAAAACGTTTTCATTTCCAGCCTTAAATATTTTGTAGCATAAAAGGCATTGAATGTTATGAAAAGCATCATTTATCATAAAATACCGTTCACATCTCATTTCGTAGACGTGTAGCTTTTATTTTTTTTACTTTGTTTTTTGTGTGTTCAATTGTAATTGAATTGTGTGTGTTTACTGTGCTTTGTTCAACAAAAAGCAACAACAATGCTTAATAAATTCCTGAAAAAAATGACGATACTCCGACGCATGCGTTTTCGTCGCTTGCTCAACGATGAATGAATGAGTTTTTAAAAGAGCGTAACAAATGTGTATGAAATTTTTTCAAACAATTGTTGTATGGGGTGAACATCAATGCTCTAGAACACAGTTGTTCATTTCACCAAACAATTGCTTGTACTCTTTATTTTATTTCTTTTTATACTGTCTATTTAGTCGTTAATGCGAGAGCGACGAGTGTACATGCATAGTAGCTTTGTTGGTATTTTTTTTGCCACATACAGTGTGTAAAAAAATAACAATAGCTTAATTCACAATCTTGTGCAAATGGTCTTGCATCGTAGCATTTGCAAAATGGCAAAGTATAGTTATACTCACCACTAACAATTGCTAAGTGGTGAGTATCAATATACAATACCATTTTGCAAATGCTACGATGCACGACCATTTGCACAAGATTGTGAATTGGGCTAATATATTTTTGAAAAAACTAAGGGGATTGGAGCAAAATGTATTGAAAATTTCTCCATTTTACGAAGTAAAGAAATAGTAAATTCAGTGTGAACCGCATTATTATACATTTTTACGACCAATATAATTTCTTGTGATAAAATTTTAATCAAAATCTTTGCATTTACTTTATCGTATTACTGTAGTTCACAATTCTCACAGCAATACAGCTGCAAAATATTTTTGACCACCAATGCTCTAGAACATCAATCGGCAAACACATACTAATAAATTTTGCTTGTATGGCTTTTATTTTGCAACTCTCGCTCTTACAAAGTTTTTGTTAGTGTATATCAAGCAATAGCAAGAAACAAGCGATAACACAACTTGCTTGTGCGAATGTTCATGACACACTGATTGATTTTAAATACTTTTAGTTAATAGGTGTGAGTACATACATACGTGTGAGAGTAAAAGAATAAAAAGCCCCATGTGTTATGTTTTGCCGGTTCCTGCTCTAGAGCGAAAGCAGTATTGCTCTGCAGTATTCGTGGTTATTCAACAAGCTTTTGATAGAGTATGGCATTCTGGCCTATTATATAAATTGAAAAATTTACTTCCAGCTCCATTTTATATTCTATTGAAATCCTACCTTCACGAAAGAAGATTCTATGTTAGAGTCAATAACGAAACATCTGGTTTTGGATTGATTAGAGCTAGAGCTCCCCAAGGAAGTGTCTTAGTCCGACTGTTGTATACAGTTTTCACTTCCGATATGCCTACAACTAATAGTACAACCATAGCAACTTATGCGGATGATACTGCTATTATGGCTTCACACGACTCTCGCGTCGAAGCTTCCACCCTAATACAAATTGGACTAAATTCCACTTTGGTATAAAATTTAATTTATATACTTATATATCGTCATATAAAATGCAAAAGGGACCACCATTATCATTTTTAAAAATTTTGTGGGAGAGGGACTATTATCCTTTTTAAAAATTTTTAGAATATTTGTACGTAAATTGAAACTGAACCAAGTTAATTTACTGTAAATTACACTATTAAATTTAGGGGATTTTACAATTTTTTTGAGGGGAAGAAAAAAATTTACCTGGCAACACTGGTTTGTACTATAAAAAACATATTTTCAAAGCTGGGCTATCAGTAGCATACAAATTATAAGTCTAACGAAGCATATCTGGTCTTGTTTTTTTTCTTTTGCAACGACATCTTGTCAAATTCAATAGCGGAGTTCAGTGTTTAATGCAAATGGTCTTGCAAAAGTGCAAATGCAAAATATCGTAGCTTTTTAATGAAATTTTGTGTATTTTGTTGTTGGATTTCAGACAAAAGCTACGATATTTTGCATTTGCACTTTCGCAAGGCCATTTGCATCAAATAGTGAACTCCGCTAATGTGAAACAATAAACTAAATAAACACGAATTTTATACATATGGGCATTTCCACAGGAAAGTCCACTTTTTGTCACGTTTGTTTTTCAGAATCAAGTAGTTAAGTTTTTCCTAAACTTTTACTAACTGTAGAGCTACTTATGGGCTACACAAATATATGAAGAAGTAAAAAAAACTTACGTTTCTTAAAAAAAATCAACATAATTGCTTGGCATCGCACGTGACGGAAAGTGGAATTTCCTGTGGAAATACCCATATGCAGTTTGACAAGAACGCTTTAATAAATTTATAATAATTTTTTAATTATTAAAATTTATCCTTGTTGCTTTTGTTTGCTTTTATTTTGTTTTAATTAGTAAAAATAATAGATTTTCTGTCAACGAACGCACCTAATATTAAATCCATCAATCTATTTACATCTCGTTGTTGCTGTTTTTGTATCCATAAACAAACGTTAGTTAGGCTTGGTGTTTTCCATTCTGCTGTTGTTGGTCAGATTTTCTTCTTATTTAATTTGAATACAAGAAACGCGATACAAAAGAGAGGCTCAACTTTATCTAATAATAAACATGTTGTCTTAGAAATGTATACAATTATGTATTAATAAAACTTTTTACACTATGGTGGACACGGGAGAGCTTTAAAGCTTTCCCCCTTCCCTCCTTCGTTCATAAAAATCATGTCAATTGAAATTCAAAATTTTTGGGTTTTTTAAAGAGTCATTTCTTTTATTGGCCAAAAATAAATAAAAACTAAAACCAATAAAATAAACAACAACTGCAACAACAGATTTTGAAAAAGTCCATAGTTAAACATACATTATGTGTGTGCATATTTAACCGGTTTAATAAGCTTTTCCTTAATATTACACTTAAAGAAATTGTTGATGAAATTTTTAATGAAACGCAAAATATCCCAGCAAAAACTTTTGTAATTTTTGTAATCGGTAGTACTTTATTAATGGATTACAAAGTAATGAGTGGTACTTATTTATGTTATTATCATGCTTCAAATTAGAGCTACTACTTAGTTTTTAATAATATTAATACCTACGTATTTTTCTCATTATCTGAAAGAGCTTAGAATTTGTTGGTATGTATTAATAAAATAAGTTGACGACCACTTTTTAAGTCAACATGTGTTTGTACACGAAAACTAATTTTAGCCGCTTAAAATTATAAGTCAATAATAGTTAAGTGGGTAAAGTTCTTGTCTTCATATCTAAAGGAGCACAGGTAGGTTCGTATCCCAGCTGGGTAAAAAAATAAAATAAAATAAAAATAAAAAACTAAAACAAAATTTAAAAAATATGAATAAAACATAAAGTACCTTATCGTTTTTGTAGATTTTCGCCTTCGACTACGACATTTTTGTAATAGATTAAAGAAAAATGTAGCGTGCTGTCTGTAATCTATTACAAAAATGTCGTAGTCGAAGGCGAAAATCGCCAAACACGCTAAGGGAGAATGTGTATACAATTTTTTTTATTTTAATTTGTTTATTTGACTACTTATTTCTTAATTTCAAGTAAGCCAAATAATAACTAGTTAATTGCTGTGATAATGTAACCCTTATTTTTTGGACTTCTAAAAAAAAAAGTAGTTATCGAGTCAAATTTTAAGTAGTTACGACTTAAAGCCTCGTATACTTTTTTGCCTACCAGTAAGCAAAGTTTTTGCTGGGATTGAAATGTTGGGAGTGAAGCAACTAAAATGATTATAAAGATTTAAGGTTTGGAGTATCGAAAAATAAAACAATTGCTGAAAAATATCTCATAGACGTAGTCACTGTTTAGGTTTCAACAGCACCGAAGACATCTGAATGCTGACAAAGTATTCCATTCTAGAGGGACGCATAAGATGTCTTGAATGTGTTTTAAGACAATTGTTTTGTTTCAAAAACTTTCACAACAGTGATGTTGTGGCGAGCACGTATTGCAAAGGACTTTTTAAAACAAAATTTTAGGGTGTGAAGATGGTTTCTACACATGGTACAAGCTCAAAAATTACATTCCAATTGCGCTTCCTAGTACATTGCGTTCCCAACATTATTGTTGCGAAAGTGTTTGAACCAAACCAACCTTCAAGACATCTTGTGCAACCCTCTATTGAATATATACTTATGCTTTTGTAGAGATTACAGATTCTAACTTGCTTAAGGTAATAGAGGGCTGCACGAATATACTCGAGAATACTCGTATGTATGTTTTTGTATGTATGCATGTATATTTTTTAGTATGTATGTGTGTATATATGTATGTCTATATGTATATTTGGTCGTGGCTATGTATATACATACATATACATGCATATACACATACGGACAAACATAAGAACATACATATACGCACACATGAAATTCATACGAGTACATTCTACGAATACATTTATGTACTCTTTGCAGCCCTCTATAAGGTAAGACCGCAATTGGCAACGCAACACTGCAGCGGAACTGCACGACATATTTAGTATTTCGCACAATTTTTATATTACTTATACTTAAACCTTCAAACAAGATGGATGTAAGTGAAATTAATGCGGTAATAGTTTAATTTTTACGCGACGACGAAGAAAAATTTGGAGAAGAGTGAGCCCGAAAAAAGCAAAAATTATGATGATGTTCTATAAATTCAAGACAATTATATTTCCCAATATAAATACAAAACTGGCCTTTTTCGGTAATATTCTATTGTAAATATTTATGTTATTTTCATTTGTTAGGTCATATAATTCCGCATATTCACTTATTAAAATCATTCATTTTTCTTCATCAAACGACATTTTTGCAAAATTACTTAAATTGAATACTTAAATATATTGTGTAACATGTCGCACTACACGGCAGCTGAACAACGCGACGCGGCACGACGTGGCATTTTTGCCTAATTGCTCAACTTTTTCGCGTAGTTCATTTGCCGCCTAGTGCAATATGCTCCATAAGAATTAATGCAAATAAATAAATAATATTTTGTCGTGATGTGTCGCATCGCGTCGCCCAGTGCGGTCTTACCTTTCGTCACAAAATATGTCACTTACAATTAACGATAACATACAGCATGGAAATACCAAATTTAGATCTTGGATTTGTTTCATCAATCAAGAATCTGCCTTAATTTAAATTTTTTTTCAAGTGACTCCATATTTTTGACTTGTGTCGAGCTACTGCTTTGGTATTCTTTCGTTCGTTCTGGAACTGATCAAAAAGTTTGACTTCAAACCCTTTAGAGCTGTGTCAAACAAAAAAGAACGAGAACGATCTCGGCACAAGTCAATAATGTAGACTTGGATCGAACACGTTCAGTTTAGGCACAACCCCATGATCAATCCCATATAATTTACGTTGGTCTGATCATTGGTTTTTGTCTAAACTGAGCTACGAAATCTACAATGAATATAAAAACTCATTAGCCCAATTCACAATCTTGTGTAAATGATCTTGCATCGTAGCATTTGCAAAATGGTATTGCATATTGATGCTCACCACTTGACAATTGTTAGTGGTGAGTATAAATATACTATACCCTTTTGCAAATGCTACGCTGCAAGACCATTTGCACAAGATTGTGAATTGGGCTAATGTAAATTTGTTGCGCTTGAAACAAGGTTTGAGTCGAATAGAGTGGATATAGCTGAAATGAACGAGCTCAACGCGAGTGTAACTAGCTCGTTTTATACGAATCTTGTTTCAAACCCATTTAATTTACATTTATGTTTTAGTTTTGACTTGGGTCCAATGTCTCATTTTAGCTGAACAGCGCTGTTGGACACCAGCCAACTTCAAATGAACCAGTTCGACACAAGTCTTCTTGTTAATTTTTCTTACACAGTTCGCCAAATTTAGTGTAAAAAGTCGCCATAATGAAAAATAGAAGAAAAATGCACATATGGTAAAACAAGGTGTAGCAATATGTGAATTTAACGCTAAATTCAGTAGTGGTAAATTTGAATTCAATGATCATGGTAGAGTTGGGTTGGCATTAGAATAAAAATAATTCTTGTATCTTATTTCCAGTTGCAAATTGTATAAATAACATCTAAGTTCACACAACATCAAGCCATCAGAAAATGGGCGAAAGACATAAAACACGCATGAATATTGATGATGGAGTATTGCGGATTGCGTAAGCAACGTTTTTGCTATATTCTGCCATGCAGGTTGTGAAATTAATTAATTTGGAACGATTTTCCGTCACCCCACGTCAAATTTGGTTTATAAACAGACCGGTTTCGGCTATGTGCCATCTTCAGTGTTCTATTGAAATTAATTAATGTACATTTTTAATTTGATACTTGAAATATTGCCCCTTGTCCAATTGTTTCTGGATAAAAATATACGAGATAAACATAGTAATAATCATTTTGGATTAAAAAAAGTTCGAAAAATTATCACATTACATATATAAAAAAAATATTAATTTATATGATTCATGCAAGAAAATTAAGATCTCAAGATATTGTTATTGTTTGTAATGTCACGTACATTCACCTACATTCTGCATTCTCATCACATTCTTCATCTTTTTTTTTTAATATTTATGTGAAAATTTAACTTTTTTTAACACACGAGTAACAACATATTTAAATTCATACAATTTGTAAATTTTAATAAAGAATCATGGTCAGTCATATTGTTTTTAGCAGAATTTTAGTAGAATTTATTTTTCAAACCACTTTTTCAATACTGTCATTACTAGTTGGAGTTAGACTTGCTTTGAACTTGTTCAGTAGTTTAGGTGCGACACAAACCAATGACCAAGCTGATATACAGAGTTTAAAGGGGTTCGATTATAGTCTAACCGGAACTGCTGAACGAATTCGAATTAAATAAGTTTAGTTGGAAAGATCTTCATTCAAAGATCAGTCAAAATAACATTCCTAGAATGATACGAGCGTACCACAAACATACAAAGGTTTGGTCAAAAATCTTTTAAATTCGATTTTCTTAAAATTTTTTTCATTAAATTGGAAAATTATAGACGTGTGTGCAACCGCTCTATTGAACTAACATGAGCTGTTGGACACAAGTCAAAGCAAAACGTAAATTAAAATTAATTGACTTTGAGCCAAGGTTTGATTCAATCAGACCGAAGCTAGTTAGACTTGGGTCCAACTCATTCGAACTCGTTCAGCAGCTCTTGGCTAAATGAGCCTTAAGCGGCATGGCAACTTATCAAACTCGCATCAAATGGTGCTTCAAACTCACCTTTTTTATCATTGTGTTAGTAAAAAAACTCACACGTATGGTTTGGCGAAAAAATCTAAATGGGTTTGATTTTTCGTCAAACTCACCTTAACCAATACATACATGAGTTTGATCAAACAGTTTGATAAGTCGCCATGGCCCTTTAAACAAACCTGTAATCAAACCCATTTAAATTTCCTAGGTTTAATTACAGGTTTGTGTCTCAACGAGCAGCTGAACGAGTTCAAACGAGTTGGGCCGAAGTCTAAATCTAGTTCAATTGATCGAGTTCGAACAAGTCTACAAAACGCCAGTGTAAATTAAATTGATTTGAAACAAGGTTCGACTTGAACAGATCTGAGTTAGTTTGATTGAACTAGTTCGACACAAGTATTGCAAATTATATCATGTGTCGGCACAAGAAATCGCCAAATCAAAAACTACGTTGACAATCAAACAAGTTTGAGAATTACCCAAAACCGTTTGTCGAGAAATCACTCAATGAAAAACACTAAATTAGTTCCGTATTTGAAAGTTGTATTTTTTTGCAAATAATTGGCGTACAACGAATGAATTATGCCTTCGATAAATTTTCTAAAGGTACGGCGTATAGTTCTTATGGACTCTACTTATCACAGTACGAGTATTTTACCTTAAACTTATGAATTTCGTTGAAATTCTTTTTCAAATGCTTTATATTTTTGCATTAAATTTCCAAGAACGATTTGATTTGCATACGCTGCTCATTACATTTTTAATTAATTTATTAATTTAAAACAGTTAGTGGTCAGTTCATCATTTTAATTGTCATCAGTTTAATATTGGCTGTAAAATCTAAGTAAATATATGTGCGTTCGTCCGCACACATGCGTATTTCTTTTGTGTGCTCGAATGATAATAAATTATTGTATTTTTTTCAGTGTATTTGTAGTAACACATTTGGGGTATAAAAAGACTTAACAAATTGAAATTGAGTATAATATTGTTTAA
This sequence comes from Panzeria rudis, assembly GCA_956483635.1. NCBI lineage: Eukaryota > Metazoa > Arthropoda > Insecta > Diptera > Tachinidae > Panzeria > Panzeria rudis. The sequence continues at coordinate 145,876,444 of OY101450.1, forward strand.
ACCTTTAAACATAACAGTTATCAAAAAAAAAAGTAAGTGATTTTGAGAAGATATTTTTTGTAGTGAAAAAGCAAATTCGTTTAGTTTTGTAACGAAAAGTAAAAAATGCACATGGAAAGAGTTTATTAAAATTTAATTGAGAGTAAAGTGAAAAGTGTGAAATTTTAAGAATATTATTCAAGTATAAATTTTAAAATATTTATCACAAACAAAAAATGGGTCAATTGAAATTGACAAGGTGCACAAAAATTAATATGATCAGATTTCCAAGATTATGTTAAATAAGTGCTTTATTCTTTAGCGGTTAAAAATATCCAGCTTTAACGAAAAGCCATTCATTCATTAACGAAATTCTATTTATGTCCAACTCAGGGACTTTCAAAAGCGCAAGTATTTTTAAAAGAGAGAATAAAAACGATATCTGCCAGTAATTAGTTTTTAAAGCACTATTTCATGTTAATGTTGGCCATATTTATAAGAGATACAATTTCGAAACAGCTTTTCGATTTACAAATACCCTGCTAATATCTGTTGCTTAATTGTTTTCTATGGCTGCATGCAAACGATTGCAGTTTACCGAAATCTTAAGATTAAGTGGCATTAAAACGCATGATCTAATTGTAGATTTTCAAAATATCAAAGAGAACATGAAGTCCTTAGCTAACCTCAATTTTTTCTTAAAAAAGGATTTGGATCAAGTTTTCTAAAGATAACACATCGAAAATTGGCTTTGAGGTATTGCGACCGGCTTCAGTGCTTGAATTGTTTTCGTCAACATTGATAGCTAGACTGACAGACAAACAAACGGACAGACAGACATACAAACAGACAAACAGACAGACAGACAAATTAAAATTCCAAAAGTTGGTGTTTAGAAAAATTCAAAAAGTATAGAAAAGTCCAAAAATTTTTTCTTTCGACCCAAGCTCCCAGTCTTTAGTTAACTAATGATGATGGTTTAAGCCGCCTTAAGATGTGAAAGATTTTTTATTTTTATGTGTTTATTTTATGTGTTTAGTTGATATTTTGATAGAGTTACCACTATTTACCCGTATAAAATGAATATGAAGTATTAGTTAAACAATAGTTATCACTTTAGTTTACTAATAAGTAACTAATGATTGCAAATTTGGGCCTTAAATATTTTTGAAAGTGGTTTTTGTTTTTTAATTTAAGTTTTGCGATTTTGCATAAGTGCACATCTATATTTATTGTCACTTTTTGTATTTAATGCCTGCATATTGCGGCCATTGGAAAAATATTATGGTAGAGTATTGGCCAGTAAAAGCTTTGCATTATCCAAAACCAGCATGTTGTTATGTTCTGCCATGAAAGTTGGAATTAATTAACTTTTCTTTATTCTTTATTCCAATACTTTTTTAATAGAAAAAAATCTAATTGTGTTAAGTCGTTCAAAGTTTCGAAGTAAAAATCTAGAAGTTTATCTATCCTATCGAATAAAAGTACTTTCTAATATTTCAATGTGTGATGTTTTTTATAAGTGTGATGTTTGTAAATCGAAGTGATTCTTATTAGAAATAAGTTCGTAGCACTTTTAAACAGAGAGAATCGGATAAGAGACAATATTCCAAGCATCAAGGAAAAAATAGAATGAGTTAATGTCGCAATCTATATAGTTTTCAGAAGCGACAACACTCCCTCATCATCGTTCATGTGTATTCCTTGTATTTTGCCTCTGTTTAGATATTTTTATATTATTTTAACGTAAATTCACCGAACAAAAAATGGATAGCTTCTAACAGCACTAAAAGCTGTTAGAAGAAAACAAATTTTAAACAATTTTTTTAAACGTCATTTTGGTCTAATCGTTGCTTTCGATATCGAGCTGATTTGATCGAGTTTTCTTAGTTTGAGATTATCACATGCGATATCGAACAATGTGTTTATATTGTTCGATAGCGAATGCCACAATCTCAAACTCGATCGAATCAGCTCGATATTGAAAGGCCCCTGGTTTAATGTAGTATGTATGTGAAAAAGAAAAAATGGGGCTTACCTTTGGGGCGTGGCATAAAACTGAGAATTTCAAAAGCTACACAACATAGTAAGTTCCAGAAGAGCTTTCCTGCCACGTACAAAAAAACTGATATTAGGAGGGAAGGATCCGGGATGTCATAAGTGGCTCCCTGAATTTAATGACTAAAGCAAAAATGTAGCCATAGCCAAGCCATGAACAACGATATGCATTATGTTATGATCGGACTGAAAATGGCGACGTAGTGTACAAGAAACTAAAAGGGTGGTTGAACTAATCTTCAATCCTAGGGGGTGACTGGCTCACAACCTAGGATATTCTCTAACTTTTTTACAAAAAAAGTAACAGAATATCTTAATGCTGTTCATATTTACTTAAATTCGCAAAATTTTAATCTAAAAATCATGCCAAGAATATACAAAAAATCGGTTTTATGGTAATTTAATATGAACATTTTAAATCGTAAATATCGCGAAAACGAGAGCTAGCTTTGAGAAATGGCTAACACCATTGAATTTAGCATACTTGAATTAGCTTTACCAGTAAGATGGCCAGCTAGTTACATTTTGAGACTAGCCAAGTGTAATTAAAGATATAAGGAAAGAATTTTGATTCATAAAACCAATGAAACAATTTCAATAGATTTTTTTCCTTAATCCAATGAAAATTTCACAAATCAAATGACAATTTCTCAAATCTAACGAAAATTGAATTAATATTGTGAAAGAGTTTCATTGGTTGAATGACAATTTCATAAATCCAATAAAAAGTTTCATTGAAATTCAACCAACAAAAATCTTTCACGATATTAATGAAACTTTTCATTGGATTTATGAAATTGTCATTGGATTAATGAAGAAAATCTAGTGACATTTTTTCATTGGTTTTATGAAGCAAAATTTGTTCAGCGTAAGAAATAATATGCCTTCAAAATGACGTTAGACCATTTGGAACCAATTGGCACCAATCCACATCTAACCATTTTTTCCAGATATTTTCAGTTTTAATATATCCATTAATTTTCAGCACTAATATACGCATTTTGTAGAAACAGAAACTTTTGCTTCTAAGCGGCTCATCACGAACGAAAATCATGCATTATAAAAGTGCAATTGCAAGTGATTCCGTTCTGTTGTCTCGATTATAAAAATGCTTCCAGCAAAGTAAAACTTTTTGCTGGCCAACTCTACCATGATCGATTAATTCAAATCCAACATCAGTAAACTGGCTTTGAATTAGCTAATGATTAAGTGTTATTTTTGCCTCATGTGACATTTTTTCATCCTTCTTTTCCACCTGAAAATACTTTCATCCTTTTTAGTTTTTTTGAAGTTTGTTATTAGAGTTTCTGCCTGTTACACGATGTCGAAAGAATACTTTCTTTCGTACAATTACATTTTAAAAAAAGAAGGAATTCGTTAGGTATCGTGGAACAGGCACTTAATTTCGTTATTTTTTTTTTTTTTTGTAAAATAATTTCATGTAAAAGTGGACTTTAGTTTCGCTTGAAAGCATTGATTTCCGTTTAAATTTGCATGAAAAGAAAAAAAAACTTAGGAGAATGGGCATATTTTCGCCTTTTTTCACGGAGGAAAATATCATTATAGAACTTCCAAAAAGAAAATTTTCTTAAAATCGTTTCAAATCCGGTGAATATGAATAGCAAAAAAGAGCCTCGATATGATCCGAATTTGCTCTACTTACTTCTGGATCGCAAATTCTATATTGTTTTTACTGGGTAGTAGTGGTAAACTTATAGAAAAAAAGTGTAAACAATTTTTAAGGAGTGACTTATTCATCACTTCCATGGATGGGAACAATTAGCGTTAGTCGTGTCAGACCACAGACAGACAACAGGTCCAAAATAAAAAGATTTTAGCAATGGTACTAGTCTGGCAGTATACCTTTTAATATGAACTAACAATTTTTTAAATCGGCGGAGTTCTCAGAAAACAAACACAAAAAAATACAGACGAATTTCTCATTTTTTGGAGCCATTCAAAATTTAAACAGTTCATGTAAATTTACCCAGTTGATCTTTAATATTGTGAAGGACCCACAGTGCACTGTGGTGTACAACTGCCAGTATTTGTAAAATAAAATGAAAATTTTTTGTGAGAAATTATGTTGCCAACAACAACAAAAATGATCGTATTTTATTGTTGTTTTGAACATAAATTCTCATACGAAATTTTCATTTTATTTAACGAAAACTGGCAGTTAGTCTTTGAACGTTAAATAATGCCCCTGAACATGTTTGACTTTGACAAATGTTGTGAATCATAAAAAAAACCTCAACAATTCTACACCGGAAAAACCCGTCCTATATGCAACGTGCATGTACATACATATGTACATACATATGTATATAGTACATATGTACATACATACATACATATGTATGTATCTATGTAGACATGTGTGTTAACATGTCAATAAATCAATTAAATATAATAAATATTTACCGTTATTTGTTTTTCTAGTTTTATATGTCAACAATGTCATTTAGCCACTTCACCCTCAAATAAGTTCGATTCGATTACAAAATACTAACTCACTCATACAATTTAGTTAAATTGTTAGTAATTTTGTATGCACTTCAGGTTTACTTTTCTGTAGTATGTACCTACTTGTAATTTTTGTACTCGTATTAACAATTATTTGTCCAAAGTGAATTAGAAAAAAAATATTAATAATAATACAAATATTATGATGGCTAAAAGTGGTTTATTTAGAAAAAAAATAGTACCTTGATTTGCTCTAAAAAGTTTGTCTCAAGTGCTTTTTTTTTATCGGAAAACATTATGCAATCGATTATATTCGATAATACATAATCAACGAAATAAAAGGAAAAACAGAAACAAATGAAAACCTGCCGCATGTTGTTGCTTGTCTTGTTGGTGTTTCATAACAATTTCGCTTGAACAAAAAGCACCAATTAAAAAAAAAAAAAAAAAAAAAAAGCTGAAAGTTTTAATTCCACTGTGGGTTTGTGCAAAATTTTTCATTTATGTTTTTTTTTTGTTTTGCTTGATTTCAGATATCGAACAATATGAAGACAACTTTTGCTTGTTTAATGGTTGCTGTTTGCTTCTGTTTAGTTGCTGCTCAAAAGACATACACCAACAAATTCGATACTGTAGATGTTGACGGTGTTTTGGGCAACAGTCGCATTTTAACCAATTACATTAAATGCTTGATGGAAAAAGGACCTTGTACAAATGAAGGACGTGAATTGAGAAGTAAGTATTGATTTCCTGTACTGACCAATAACTAGTTTAGGAGGGAAAACCTTGTTAATTATCGGTTTATTTCTCCCGAAAACTTGTAAGGCAAACAGGACTTGAAAAAAAATTTAAAGTTCGAGTTTTTGATATTATTATCTTTGAGGAAAAAATGCCGAAAAAGAATACATCACTTGCATGGGGACACACACCCCTTAAGCCCTTATGATACTACATTTTTCTTCATTTTTTAAATTTAGGAGAACAGTGCAAATATAATATAATGGGAAATTTTACCAGGTGCAAAGAGTTCAGCTATATTAAGATAAATACAATATTGTCAAAGCTTTTACTAATGTTATCGATAAAAAATGGGTGCCTGTCAAAAAAAATGTAAAAATGTTCAACTTAAAATTAACATTTCAAGCTTGAAACATTAAAGTGTTGCCAAGTTAGCGATTTATTCACGAATTCAGCGACTTAGCACCTCTTTTTTCAACTTTTTTTCTTTTTTCGTTTTATTATAAATAAAAAGTAGGCAGCACTTAACGAAGCCATTACGTTTTGTTTACATTTTGTATAGTTGGTTCTTTCTATCATTTGCTATTTCTTTCTTTCAATCCTATAGCAAAACAATGCAAGAAAAATGTAGTGTCTAAGGGCTTTATTAAAGCTCAAAAATTAAAGTTACTGTGGCGTGGTATAAAAACTCCAAAAATAGTGTTACCAACCAAACTTTTTGAAACAACCGTAATATGTGAATAGCTCCTAAGAAGTTGCTCATTGGGATCTTTTTTTATACGGAATCTTAAAAAAAAGATTTTACGTTTAATTTTATTCGAATAATTTCTACTCAAGTAGTTTCTATTCGATTAACTTTTTTTCGAATGATTTGTATTTGCAAAATATTTATTTGAATAGTTTCTTCCAATAAATTTATTCGAATACTTTTTTCCGAATAATTTTGTTCGAAGAATTTTTATTTAAATAAATTGATTCGAAAAATTTTATTTGTATTAGCAAAGTATTTATTTGAATAATTTCTTCCAATAAATTTATTCGAATACTTTTTTTCCGAATAATTTTATTCGAACAATTTTTATTGAAATAGATTCATTCGAAAATTTTAGAAATATGTGCTCAAATGATCTTGATCGATTAATCTTATTCGAGTAGTTTTTAATCGAACAATTCGATGCGAATAACTTGTATTTTAAATTTTTGCTAAAATGTTTTTATTTGGCAATTTTTTTATTGTTGAATAATTTGATTCGAATAATTTTATTTGGCTGATGGCGCGCGCATAGTCACATTGGCTGTAAGGAATTCTAAGAAAACAATAAAACTTAGTTTGGACGTATAATCCTATTCGAATAGTTTGTATTCGCGCTATTTTTATCCGAATACTTTTATTCGAATACATATATTATTCCAATTTAATTGGAGTAGTTTTGTTCGAAGATTAGAAAAAAATTTATTGGAATAAATTTACTCGATTTTATCTAAAGAATTTTATTCAAAAATAATCTTTGTTCAAGTGATTTTATCCGAATAATTTTATTCGAATAGGTCTTAGGGGCTATTCACACATTATGTAATGCTCAAGGGGGGGGGAGGCGTTTGAAAAATGTTGCTACGGACTAGATAGCTTATACTGAAAATTTTGTAAAAAGCGTTATGAGGGGGTATAAAAACTTCGAAAATAGCGTTACGTAATATATGACGAGCCCCTTACGAAAATAAGTTTTATTGCAGTAAGTTTTGCTAAAATGGTTTTATATGAATAATATTTTTTATATAATGTAAATCGAGTCTTTGGATGCGGAATCCTAACATAAAATAAAAACAGTTTTCATTCGCATAGTTTTATTCGAATAACTTTTATTCGTTAACTATTATTCTAGTAGTTTTTATTCGATTAATGTTGTGTCAATAAAATTTACTCGAACAGTTTCATTTGAAAATATTTATAATATATGTTTATAGTCATTTTTAGGAGAGTTGGGATACGCAATATTTATTCGTGTGATTGCATTCGAAAAATTATGGCCATCGTTTTAAATCGATTAATTTTATTTGACTATTATATATTCGAACAATTTTATTGGAAAAATTTGTACGAATAATTTTATTCGAATAATTTTAACGATTCATTTTTTTCGCAAGATTTTTATTTGAAAAATTTGTTTATGGTTTCATTTATTGACAAAAAAAAATCATATAGGATAGGAGTTTTGCCATAAAAAAATTTAGTTTAAACTGATATATTTTGTTGTGATTTTTAACCAAATTTTAAACCTTTCCTGATTTTAGCAACATTACTTATGATTTGTGCTTATATTTAGTTTAACTTTTTACAGATTAACAGATTTTTAACCCACATTGATACTTTTTTTGGGAGCTTTTCCTAACTTGCTTAAAACGTTTTTAAAAACTTCTTATTTCACTTATTTTTTTATAGAACTTCTACCTGATGCTCTACAAAGCGATTGCTCAAAATGTACCAGTGTCCAGAGAAAGAATTCCCAAAAGGTCATCAACTTTTTACGTTCCAACAGACCCGGTGAATGGAAACTGCTTTTGGATAAATATGATCCTAATGGCAGCTATAGAGCCAAGCACGAAAAACAAGGTTAAAACAAATATCAGATAAAAAATTATATATAATTTAAAAAAGTTTTTTTTTTCAAAAATAAAAATCTATTTTTTATACACAACATAATTTGATACACATTTCTCTGTCACCTTCATTAAAGAAAACACAAAAATATTTATAAATAAATGTCTAAAATCTTTTTTATTAAATTATAATCAACATGTTTAATTTTTAATGACTAAGTTTAATCTAATTAATGCAATTAATTAATTAACTTACTACGTTTACAACATTTGTGGAAAATATCACTTAAGGTTAGCTGTTTAACTAATAAGTAGATGTTAAGGTAACAACATAAAGCTATAATTACAAATAGACCCATTAAAATGGGTTGTAACACAGGAACTATATTAACATTAAAGTCGATTAAGAATTGAATTAAGGGTGGAAAGTCATCCAAGTCCTGGAAAAAAGAAAAAAAAATATTTTAATATATAATCAGGCAGAACTTCGTTCCCATATCAAATTTAGAGATCCTCACTTTTAGAGTACTGTATGTGTATACAGGAAAATTAATAATTACTTTGTACGGGGACTTCTCGTCTCCCTCCTCCTATAACTGCAATACTTTGCTCAATATTGTACCATACTTTATTCTAAGACAATGATGCGCAAAATTTAAATTGTGATTGTATTGCTGCATATTAGTATTAGTGAAGAATGAGAGTCTTCCCAGCAAACACAAAGTCAAGCGTTTGAAATATGATGAATTACAATTTGTTATTTTCGAACTTTTTGTTGCTTGCGCATGAGAATTATTTTGAATTCTTTTTTTATCGTAAATCAATGAAACGTATTTGAGTTATTTCTCATACAAATTTGAAACTTTTAAAATGGAATTATTGCACAAAATCTGCATATAATGATTATATATTTAGGGCTATTTTGGGCAAAAATATGTATAGGAAAAATAGCCCCAAATTAAAAAATAGAAAATGTCGCGGAAAAAAGAAAAAAGCCTCAAATTAAAAATAAAAAATGTCGCCGAATATAGGAAAATTGCCTCATAATTTGTATTGTTGTTTTCAGTTCAAAATTTTTGGGTCATAGTGTCTTTTAATGATATATGTACATATTTACTTAAATATTTGACAACATAAAAGGCGTTGTATGTTACCAAATGCTTTGTTTATAATAAATTTTTTTTTCGCATATCATCAATTGGATATGAAACACGAGTGTTTGCTGGATAACTCTTAATGAAGAAAATGTATAAAAAAATATAAAAAAAATATTAAAAAAATTTATAAGCATCCGACCCATGTGCATTCATCGCTGTCTCATCGACGACTAGATGAAGAGCATAAGTATCTGTGTGAAGGATATGTGTGAGATAATTTCCACAATTTAGGTATGGCGTGCGTTTCAATGTTCTAAGAGCAACCCTCATTAAATTTTTAGAGAGTGGACCTATTGCAGTTGTGCAGATATATAAAAAATTAATAATTACTCTGTATGGAAAGGGGGGGGGGTGTATACCAGCCTCCCCAGTTTAAAAGCACAATTTATTCTCATTGTAACCGAAATCAACTTTAGAAAGCGTCGCTATGGTCGATATAAAATAATTATAGATTACTTTGTATGGATGGGGCTACCCGTTTCCCGCCTCCAAGATTTTGGTGGAAATTGCACTTTATTCTAAGAGCGACCCACATTAAATTTCGGGAGTACCCGTCTTCCTCCTTCAATAGTTGCAGGATTTTAGTGAAAATCGCACTTTAATCTAAGAGTAAGCCACCTGAAATTTAGAGAGTGACGCAGATATAGGGAAATTAAAAATTGATTTGTATGGGGGTTACCTTTTCCCTCCAATATAAAAAACAGAAATGTTTCTGCGGGACACCAGGTTAGAGCTACTATATAACAAGAAAATAAAAATCGAAGTAATAATTATCTTCTAATTTTAAATATTACATTGTTATTTTGCAAATTTTCGCTCTATTTCAAAAGTGATTTAGCTCCATATTATAATAAAATCTGGTCACACTGCTTGCTTACATCTATATGCTTAATAGTGCGTTTCCATATACGTGAGTTAGGCCAAAATATTTGATTTACCCAAATTAAGCAATTTGCTCAAAATGATGTCGAAAATACTCTTTTTCAAAGTCGATTTATATATGCAACCCTGGGTCATCTATCAATTGTGATTGACAATGTCGAAAAAATGACATTAAAGAATGTTTCATTAATTTTAAATGTTAAACTATATATATAAAAAAATTCAATTACAGCTTCTGCGCACACCTTATACAGTAAAGGCCATGTCAGATAAAACTTTTGCTTCGCGTTGCGTTACAGATTCGCTTTGACATCTAAGATGAAATGTACATACTTATACGAAACATGTCACATAAAGCACTTTTAACGCAGCGTGAAGCGAAAAGTTCGGCAACTCTCATCTTTTTGCTTGCTTTGACAATCAGCTGGAATAATTTTCTTTTATTATATTGCCAAACGAAACATATTGCGCGTTTGAATCTGTTTTAATAAGAGGTAAATATGTATGTGGCATTTATTTACTTATAATAAATCGTAAAATAACATAATTGACTTTTATTTTTATAAAAAATATATATATAAATAGCAAAATTATCAACTACTTTTTTGGTAAACGATCAATGCGCGAGCAGAGGGCGAAGCCGATGTAAAATGGTGATAGGCGCCGGCTAAGAACAAATATAGTCGGCGGCGGCTATTAGCCGGCTAAGAGCCGAAAATTTTTCGCCGGCGGCGGCTACCTAAATTTATCGGCTAACGGTCGGCTAACAGAGTATTTCTTGCTTACTTACATACAAGGTATATTTACAACAGGTATACTCGGCCCAATTATAAATAAACTTGCCTTTCTAGACGATTTACTGCCTTATTTATAAAAATAATTTTCATAAGAAATTTTTTTCATATGTTCCAAAACCGAATTAAATATTTTTAAATGCGCATGTTAGTAAATATCCACTTTTTATTATAAAAAATCGGCTTAGCCGCTAGCCGATATTAGCCGCAATAATCGGCGGCGGCTAAGTGATTGTGAAAATCACCGGCGGCGGCTAATAGCCGGCTATTAGCCGACCGGCTTCGTGCTCTGTGCGCGAGTGTTGTCAAAGTTTTCATTGTGTCATACTCCTTTTGCTTTACACTTTTCTATCAAAGTTAGAAACGTCACGTAAAGCGACAAAGTTTTATCTGACACGGCCTTAAGTGCATCATTTGACTACGAAAATTCGAACACCAAATCACTCGAAGTAATTTATCTAAATCTCGTTCGTTTACACTTGGCAAATATTTGCACAAAAAAACGTAACCACTACTTTTGCTAAGAGTTAGTGTGATTTAGCTTGGTGTTTACTTGTATATCACAGAGTAAAGTTAATTATGCTGAAAAAAGCTATTTTTATATTGTTTTTAATGAATGCGAACCAATATTTAAAAAAATATTGGAATTAAAGGAAATACAATTTTAGCTTGTCTTTCGGTCACGTTTTTTTTCGCCAAATATTTGCCAAGTGTGACCGTACCTTTAGTCCCGGTCCACAAGTGCAATTTTTGTTGCAGCAATTCTTTATTTTTCAGTGAGAAAAAGCGGGAAAGGAATATAAATGGTATATATTTCAACACTCTCCCACAAATTAAGAAATTGCTGCAACAAAAATTGCACTTGTGGACTGGGACTTAGAACGTATGTATGTATGTCCAAGACAAATAAAACAAAAAGAAACACCCCTAAGGTATGCTTTAAAATTTTTACAAAAAATTATAACGGTAAAAGTGTCGTCCTGTTACGTTTTTGTATATTTAGCCTCCTCTAATAGCGCGCGATAAAGAGTATAGCTCTACAAAATTAGAATATTTGAAATTCCTGAACGTCAGTAAGACACTCCTAAAATTGCAAAACGATCTACCAGAATTAGTTGTTAGAACATTGTCAACAAACATTTAATTTTGTTGTAAAGCGTAATTTGAAAGAAGAAATCTAAACCTTTAAAAGGATACCACTTTTATTAAAATCAAATAACGCCCTTCAAAGTTATTAAATCTTGAATATTATAAGCCTTTAAAGTTGAAAATGTCAAAATTTTTTTCGTAAAATTTATGTTAATCAATTATCTAATTTTAATAGAATTAGTGTTGTTTGAAAGGTTTAGATTTTTTCTTTTAATAATAATCGTTATTATTAAAATTTGAGCCTAATAAATGTTTTAAACTTCAAAAATTTTGCCATAAATATATATTTTCATACTTACATATTCATACCAAAATGATGGCACAATCATATTACTGAACTTTTGCAAATCTTTATTATAGCCCTTCATATCGGGCATGGGAATGTTTGACTGGAATCTATATTTTACTTCTAATGGTATGCCCGTTATGGGTTCCAGTATAATAAAAGCCTCATGTTCATACTGATTTGGACTTAGACCTTCATAATGGTGGGTATAATTGTATTCACTGCCATAGAAATGTGGTGCGGAAAATGCAGCCGGTACATCATCTATCAAAAGTAAAAGATATTTGAAAATTTTAATTTGAATACCAATTAAAACGCTTAATAAATATGTACTTACTAAACAAACATTTGGATACATCAAATAGTCCTTTAGGTAATTTTATGCCTACTGAATAATCTAAACAACTGGCTTTATCACTTGCCTCTCCAATCGTATAGCGATAGCTTTTCAAACCCATATACTCAGCAATGTAATTAAATTTCATTCTCAAAGTACGACAACTTTCGATCGCCACAATATCGAAATCTCTACCTGGCTCAACGAACGGCGGAAACAGGGAATTATCAAAAGCGTTATCTATTCTGATAGGACAGTATTCATCAGCTCTTTGTGAACGTTTCAATTGAGAACTTCTTTCGGAGAAATAAGTTCTATTGTTGATGGTGTTGAGACGAAAGAAATTTTCCACACCACTATCGACACCGATTCGAACATTGTATTCTTCACCTTTTTCACGAAGAGCCTGGAAAATTTTTAAGACATATTAGTTTTGTATCAATCAAGGATCAAAGATCCTTGTAGTTATTTCAATATAAATTCTCATACGATTTCTTTTTATGAGAACACATAAATAATATTAATTTTTAGTCCAAAGCCATTATTATTAAGCTAAAATTCGTAACATATGTAGTCAGAAAGAACTTGTCGTGAGACAATATTCCAAGTATCAGGGGAGAAAATAACGTTAATTAATTTCAGAACCTACAAGGCAGAACATAGCAATATTGTTTTCGAAAGCCGCAACGCTCCTTCGGTATTGTTCAAGCGTATTTCATGTTTTTCGTTTATATCTGACATTAAGTCTTATTTATACAAATCATGACTGGAAATAGAATACGAGAATTATATACTATTCTAACTCAAACTCATCTCCACCATCACTGATTGATAACACCAGCACACAAAAATCAAAAGTGGTTTGTACATTTGTACCAGACTGTACCTAACTGCATATATTTTGACGGGCTGAATCCGAATCTGAAAAATGCGGTTTTCGTTATTCGCCCGAACCTCAGATGCGGATTCAGCATGTCGAATATGTGGACCTTGTCAAATTTACAGACCACTTTTTTTGTGAGCTCGTGCAACGGCGTACCGGCACACAAAGAAATGGTCTGTCAATTTGACTTGTATGTATTTCGATGCGCTGAATCCGAAAATGAGGTACGTCTGGCCCTTACACCCTCACCACCTTTTTTCTGTGCCGGAGTAATCAAAACTAGCTTCTCTAATATTGAGTATGAGTCCTACTAAATGACTAAATCGTTCATTGGACCCAATAGTTTAATAGGAATTGATAAAACGGTGAGAAAGTAGTTCTCGACTTATTATTGTAAGGCGCTAGCCGGCCGATTGCATAAACGGTTATCGTTATGTTCTAGACAGCTTCCCCAAGTCAGTATATATTACAGCCGTTGTTTGATATTTACTTGAAGTTTTGTCAGTTTATTAATTACATACTTAGCTTTATATTTAATTGAACAAGAAAAAATGTTAATTGATTTCAAATTTATAAGTGATTCAATTATTTATTAATTCAATCAATTGTTTAATCGAATATAGCTTTTACAGAAAGTTGCTAAAGATAAGTTCAGACGTGACAGATATTTAAATCAGGATGTTTTTAGGCAATAACGCAACGAATGTTGAATTTCAAGTAGATCATGAGTAATCCCGCATGATCGCGACTAACTTTTTCCTTCAGTCATGTTCATGAGCGTGAGTATACAGAAATTGGCTTGCATTTTGGCTGATTGCTTCGGGATTGATATTTTCTGAAAATTAGTTTGAAGTTTTTTTGAAAAACAAATCGAAAATTCTGAAAAGTGGCGCACTTACCTAGCATTACACATGCAAGTGCAAGTTCGAAAGACTCAACACTTTTCTACTAACACATTCAAATTTTCTCCATTAAGTCCTGTCGGCAAGTTGCAACTCAACTTGCTAGAGATTTTAGGGGAAAGTTATTTTGTGCATATAGAATTGATAGAATTGGTGTCATTTTAGGAAATCAGCCTCAAGAAAAAAGTAATATGAAAGCAGCCTCGTACCTAAAATATTTTTATCGCGAATGTACAAGATGATGGTGACCGAAAAGTTTTCACGATCCCATCTATACTTCCCAAGGTAGATTGAACAGGTACCACTACGAGAGCAGATGTTTTAGTAAATTTGAGAATGTGTGCGTCGCACAGACAATAGATTTTGACATATTTCTGGTGTGTTTCTATCAACAAAGTACTTGTATTAGTAAATTTAAGAGAGCTTATGAATGTGTGCGCCACACAGATAATATATTTGACATATTTCTGGTGTGTATCTACCTACAAAATGCATTTGCATTTTGGTGTTGTATTTGTTGCAGTAATGGTGGTACCTGTGATTAATATGCCTTGATACTTCCAAGGCTTATCGGCGTAGATATTCGAGATTTTATGTGGCCCAAGATAAAATAATCGAAAGTCGCTCAATCGTAAATATTTCTTATAGTATTATGCTTATTTCGTTGAATATTTGCCCAGTCTGACTATAACTTAAGAGTTTAAAAGTCAACTCGTGCCAGAAAAGTTTTATAATTTAAAATTTTTTTATTATTTAATTTTTTTGTGATTAAAGGGACTGCGTATTGTTAAATGTTTTGTAAAAGATTGCGCGTTTGTCACAAATATATAGTGATGAGATCGTGAGTAACTTTCGATCATTCATAGCCGTTCCGGTTTTCTGCGGCTCAATTTCATGTACAATCACTTGTGTATAATAAGATATTAGTTGTGATCACTAATGCTCATGAAATGTTTACAAAAAAATTGTCTAAATTAATGAAAACATTTGTTTAATGTTTAAAAAATTGGGAAGCGCCATTCTCATACAAAGTAAATACTCTTTATCCACAACTTCTAATAAAGCAATTCTTATGAAACTTTACACAAACATTTACACAGAAAAAGTTATCATAGGTTTCCATTTTAACACACATGTGTTTGAATTTGTTTTTAAATTTTATTATTTTTTTCTTTGGTTTTTAAATATCCCAATACAAAATTTTGATAGAAAAAATGCGATTTTTTTCTTATTAAATATTTACGAATTTTAGTGTTTAATTTTACGAATTTTGTGATAGGTCCCATTTCCGTAAAATAAATGTTTGAATTTATGAATTTAGTAATAGAATACGAATTATAATTTTTTCTGTGTGGTTATCATGGCAACCAACACAACACTATGCTTAGAAAAGTGGGCAGTGCCACGCCCATTCTCACTCCAGAAGTCTATGTCCTTTTTACCGCTTTGAGCAAGGAATTAGCGTGAAGTTCGAAGGATGGACTGCATGGTCAACCGTAAATCACGTTTTTTATTTCGAATTCAATTCCCACCTGTTCGTCTCTCTGTGTATTAGGGTTCCGTATACCAAAGCTGAAAAAAACCTTATTGTTTTCGCTACTCTGTCCATCTGTTCGTATGTCACATGCTTCCATCTGGAGAACCGTAAGAGGTTCGGAAATTTTAATAGAATATGTGTAATATTGGGCACTACAACAACAAATACTAAAAGTTTATGAAAGGTAAGAATTAAAGGGTGTACTAAAGCGAGCAACGAAATATGTTGAAATCCTAATGCAATATACAGACGCTTGATATATAGACACTTGATATTTTCAAAGTTAATGTAATATTATATAGATGACACCAATACATATTAAAATTTAAAGAAAATTAAAATTAGAGGGAATTCTATCAGTTAATGTAATTCGGACTATGTAATTTTGACAATTAGCTGTATCTTGGGAACCGCAAGAGACAAACTCTTAAAATTTACACAGCTAGTGCAGCAATTTAGAGGCAACAGTAACGAATGCTAAAAAAGAAATAAACTGAAAATTAAAGGGTATTCTATTTTATGAAGCGTAATAGTTTAGCGCTTGAAAGAAACAATATTAATAATTAAAGAGTAAATTAATAATTAAAGGGTATCCATTTAAGTAATGTATTGCACAAGCCGAAAACTAAATCGCCAAAGTAATACAATCGCTAAAATGAAAAAATGTCAAAAAACGCCAATCAAATAACAGCAAAACTAAAAAAATAGCCTAAACGAAAAAAAACGCTAAAAACAAAAAAAACCCAAAAATTCAAAACAAAAAATCGCCAAAACGAAAGAAATCGGTAAAATGAAAAAGCTTCAAAATTGAAAATAGCCAAACGAAAAAACGCCAAAATGAAAAAAGCGCGGAAACAAAAAAAAAAGCACCAAAACAAAAAAGTCGCCAAAGCTAAAAAAAAATCGCAGAAAAACGAAAAAATTGTCTAAACGAAGAAATCGTCAAAACTAAAAAAATAGGTAAAAAACTAAAAAATGGCATAAAAAACGCCAAAACTAAGAAAACTAAAAAAAGTTCCAAAACGAAAAAAGCACCAAAACGACGAAAATTGTCAATACAAAAAAATAACTTCGAAATAAATAAATTCATAATTGAAAAATATCCAAAACGAAAAAATATCGCTAAAATAAAAAAGCGCTAAGACGAAAAAGTATATTGCCAAAACTAAAAAATCCAAAAAAAGAAACGAAAAAATTCGTCAAAACAAAAAATTCCTAAAGCAAAAAAATATTCTAATATTAAAAAATCCCCAAAAACAAACAAAAATCGACACAGCGAAAAAAGGGATACATGTACATATATATATATGGTGTGCGTACGGAACCCTTTCTGTGCTAGTCAAAGGCGCAATTTACTGACTATAGTTCTTTTCTATTTGACTGCTTTGAAGTCGTTTTTTTTGTTGCAAGAATTATTAAATATAAATTTCTCAAGTGTAATGTAAAATTTATATATAAAGTAGGGCTTCATCATTTCATTCCTCGATTTATCAAAAACCAAAATCAAAAATATGTTTTTCATTACTCAAAAATTCAGCTCTTACAACGCTCTATCGCAAAAAAATTTTTATGTTCGGCCATGCACTATCAAACGAATTAAAAGAAAGTTACAATCAAGCTGATCACGCGTGATTCAAACAAATCAAATGAGGATTGCTCATCTCCAGCCAGGAACTTGTATTTAAATTCGCAAAACAAATATAACGATAATCTATCTTAAAATGATTCAACTGAACAAAAAAATTGGCTGCTTAAATAAAGTTTTTGAGCTCTTTTTAAGTTTGTTTATAAATAATTTTTCAGCGGAAGAAGTTTTTTTTCGCAGTGATATAAATACAAAACACATATTACATATGAGATGTTATTTAAAAAATTTTTTTTTAACGTTAATTTTATAATATATAGACTATGGGCCTTATTCATAATAAGTAATCAAGTGTTTATAAAAAGGTTTATGAAGCAGATTTCTATACAAAATATGTTTCGTAAACCTCTCATAAACCTTTGATAAATATTATGAATAAGTCAGTATATCTTATTAAAATTACCATTAACTAATTTTTTTATAGTTGACTTATACCACTTTCAAAAGTAACAGCTAGCTCATATAATTTATGAAAAAACCCACGTTTTACTTTTTAAAGAAAATTAATGCCAATTGACCTGACAAATTTTAGATTCATTCACACTTTACATATTTGAATTAAGCAAACAATTCATAAAAATTGCAAAAACAAATTGTCATGCACAATCTTCATTTACTTACATTGAACAACATTCCGCAATTGGAAACAATATTTGGCACATAATTTGACAACATGTCCAATGCCGGCAGCTTAAAGTCCCACAAAAAATAATGTATTGTCTTTGTCAAAAACACCGATTCATTAATGGTGATGGCATTGAAAGCGTGTCTCACCAAAAATACCCAATCATGCAGTTTTGCAGCAGCGCTTAGTAAAACCAAATTTGGCAAAATAATTGTTTGGTTGAGAATATCTGGCGAACAACTTGATACGGGATCAAATTCAGATGTGCCATAACGTATCTTGCGAAAAGTTAATGTATCACGCGTTTGATGTATAACTTCATTGTGACCCTTCAATTTATACACAATAGGACCAACCTGTTCCAATTTTAAGCGAGTATCTGTGCCATTTAAAAACTCCTCTGAATTAGTAACATTAAAGAGATAAACACTTAGGTGACCGTAAGGAGAAGAAAGCCAATTAATTTGTGAGGCCATGCCTTTACGAAACCGTACATGTTCTTTCGCCAATTCCCATTGATAGTCAAGATTAAGTGAAATAATAAATAGTAGAGTTGTCGTAGTACCAACTATTGATAAAGTTACAAGTTTGCCTAAGTAGTAGAAGAAAACACAACATTAAACAAACGTTAGATTAGTTAAACACTGGAGTATTTTATTTATAAAAAAAATTAATTAAAGAAAATTTTTTCGAAATGCTTTAACTAACACATTAAACATTTTCGTCCAGACATGTTAATCCCTGTGCTGATAACAGACAGGCACAAAATCACTTTTTGTTTCACAACAATTAATCCCAATATTCGTTATAAATAGGCTTGATTCCAAAAAAAAACTTTCTTTAAATATTTAATCCGACCGAGATGTTAGATTTTTTGTTTACGGTTAGGATGTTATTTGTATTAGGACGCGTAAAACACAACTAAGGTATTGGACTCAGCCAAAGACAGATTTTAATTCAGAAAAACCAACCAACAACGTCTGTAGTGAATTGAATTAAAAAAAAAACGAAATAACAACAATATTATATATTTATGGAAGGCAACAACAAACATAAGTTGTTCTTATCATCTGATGTTAGGTCTTCTTCGACAAACGTCAGATACACTCGAAAATTATCAAAAATCATTCATGCGAAGAGTGTGGCTTGTTGAATGAATGCATTGTGTAGACTACAGTACTTTGAAACTGGTAATATTATGGACCCAGGATTTCCAGGTTCAAATTAACTAAATTCAGTGACATGCACACGAAGGGTTCTGTACGAATACCATATACATTTAACTGCATTTTGCTTAAGCGCGCTTTTGACTTAGCTGCACAAAATTATAAATTTGTGTCACTATTCTTTAAAATCTCATACTAATTAATTTTTTAAGTGCACTTTTTATACCTGCACTTTTAAGATGAGTGCCTTAAATTTTTTGCATTTTAAAACAATTTTCATACAAAAATCTTTTTTGCTGCATTTTGACTTAAGTGCACAAAATATTTGTTTTCTGTGGGTAGTCTTCAAAATACTTTTTAAGTGCACTTTGTATACCTGCTCATTTGACATGTTTTTTGCAGTTTTAAAATATATTCATATAAAAAATCTAAGTTAACTGAACACACTTAATAATTGTGTTTACGTGCACATTAAAGTAGGTAAGTGTATTTAAGCTAATTTGACTTATCTGCACTAAGTCAAAATTACTGTACTCCTTTTTTTGTTTGGTGATTTTTGTTTGTTTTTGGGAGACTTTTCACTTTTATCGTATTAAGATTTTTTGTTTTGACGAGTTTTTTGTTTTTTTGTGCTATTTTTTTAGTTTTGTCGACTTTTTTCGTTTGGTGCGTTTTTTTGTTTTAGCGCTTTTTTCATTTTAACGATTGTTGTTGTGTAAATTTTTTTTGTGATATTTTTATTTTTGGCGTTTTTGTCGTTTGGCGAAATTTTGTCGTTTTAGTGCTTTTTCATTTCAGCGTTTTTTTTCATTTTGGTGATATTTTTCGTTATGGCTATTTTTGTTAATTTAGGGTTTATTAAGTTTTGGAATTTTTTTTCGATTTTTTCGTTGTGGAGCTTTTTTCATTTTAGCGCTTTTTTCTATTTTGGCGATTTTTTCGTTTTTTGTTTTGGAACTTTTTTTCGTTTCAGTGTTTTTGTTTAATTTTCGCGATTTCTCTTCGTTCAGGCTATTTGTTTAATTTTGGGCTTTTTTACTTAGTTTTTGTCGTTTTTTTGCTTTGGCGATTTTTGTTTGTTTTTGCGATGTACTTTTCATCTTGTTCGTTGCAATACTTGAAGGATACCTGGCCCTTTAATAATTAATTACCCTTTAGTTTTTAATTTTGTTTGTTTCAAGTGTCTAATTATTACGGTTCATAGATACAGCTTAATTTCAAAATTACATTACCTGATATAATACCCTTCAATTTTTGGGCGAACAATTTGATGCGAACAATTTTTGTTCGAATAAGTTTTGCAAAATGGTTTTATTTGAATAGTTTGTTTATTTTTTTTTTAATAATTTAATTCGAAAAAAGATGCCACCACTGGCATACTTTGGATACGGAGTTCTAAAGCCAATCCAGACGATTTTCAGATCTTACAACATTGTCAGTAAAATGTGCTAAAAATTTCTTACAATCGTGTGAACTGGCAATTTTCGTCTGACAACATTGTCAGAAAAACATTGTCAATACATTGTACGCCTAAGAGCAGGCAATAAATTGTCAGATATCTGACAATCCTTTAGCCGACTATTTTTTTATATCTGAACAACTTTTATTAAAATATTTTTATTATAAAACAATTTTATTTAAATATTTTTTATTGGTAAAAATAATTTTTCTCGAATTATATTATTCGAACTATTAGTTTTCATATAATTTGAATAATTTTTATTCGAATAACACACAAAATATTATTGCTATAAGAATTTCAATTAATAATTTTAATGAAAAATAAGAGCTGCATAGTTTCAATTAATTTCGTGATTGAATCGATTACCCATGTGATCAATGAAATAAAATTAAAAAATTTTTTTTTTAAAATTTTGAGTGCAACTGCAGTTTTTGCAATTGAAATCGTATTTTACTTTTAGTGTGTAAGTTTATTATTTTTAAATGAACACATATACTGCTTAAGCCTTTTTCGGCTTTTCTGCAGAAACACCCTGGGTCTTGGCAGGAGTCGAACGTGCGACCCCCGCCTATAAGTGTAATACACTATCCACTACACTACGGGTGTAACCAAATTTTAAAATTTTTTATTCGAACAATTTCATCCGAATAATTTTTGTTAAAATAGTTTTATTCGAATAATTTTATTCAAGTTGTTCCATACGATATTTTTGTTATATTTGGCCAATTCACAACCTGTTGTATGTGTTGTAGATTTTTAAGATTTTTGAAAATATAGTGCGGTTTCCACAATCCAAACATAAGTATGTATTGAGTCGGGTTGAGTAGAATATATTTGAGGAAATAAAAAAAATGAATAAATTCTATACATCGAGGACTTATATTCAAAAAGAGCTATCTGCAAGCACCAATTTTTTGTTTATAAACAAAAAATCGTTTCATTCTGTCATTACTAAAAGTTTGCACAATCAGTCCTCTAATAATACAAACCCTTATAATATAAGCTGCCAACATTGTAGAATATTGATTGTTCAAAACTTTTAATATTCAGAGAACGAAACGAATGTTCGCTCTCATAAAAAATTGTGTGTTTGCAGATAGCACTATTTGGATATAATCCTTCGATATATTTCGAACTTACACAGAAAAAACTATAATTCGTATTCTATTACTAAATTCATAAATTCAAATATTTATTTTACGGAAATGGGACCTATCACAAAATTCGTAAAACTAAACACTAAAATTCGTAAATATTTAATAAAAAAAATTGCATTTTTGTCTATCAAAATTTTGTATTGGAATTTTCAAAAACCAAAGAAAAAAATAATAAAACTTAAAAACAGATTCAAACACATGTGTGTTAAAATAAAAACCTATGATAATTTTTTCTGTGTATGTATGTATATCGACCGCCTGAATTGTGAAAAGCCCACATAAATATTATATTTATTTTTACTAATATTTTACTTTGAGTGAATGGTGGCCAGTTTCTTACATTCTCTGCAATTCTAAACTGTCTTATCACCAATTGAACCAACCGCCTATAATTCTTATCATTTCAGCTTTAGGACAAAACTCTCTATAGTTGTTGTACAACAATAAATTTTTTATAGACGTTTGTTGTACGAAGAATTCATCTATGGCCGGTCGGTCGGTCATTAAAAAATGTGTTTGCTGTCATTGAGAGGGCTGATAGTATTTGAAGATGATATGTGGTGGTTGGTTAGGTTATGCGCCTCTGCTGTCATACACTCTATACTAGTTCTACTTTCCGATTTTTTGTAATGTGCGATCACTACTTACTTGTATTTATTTACTCAATAAATACTTATGTTCTGTTGTAAACTTTATATTACACTTGAAGCGCAATACAAAAATAATATAAAATTTATTGTAAATAAATAAATTATCAATTAAAATTGAAAAAAATGAAAAAAACAAGTGTAAAAGTGTTCCAACATCAGCTTGTTCATATGCGGACGAATAGAGATGTCTGTCTTCTTCTTCTTCATATGCATGTAGTTCAAGTAAAATGAAATAAATAATAAAAAAATCAACTCAGACATAATAAAAATAAATTATGCGTATAAAACATTCATTTGAGACATGAAGTGGGTGTGTAATAAATCATTTAAATGTTATCGGCTTTTGAGACACTTTATTATTTTCAAAACTGATTACGGATTTTTAATAGCAAAAACGTTTGAACAAAAATCTTTGGGTCTTTCTAATCCTGATGTTTTGTTGTGGTGATTATTTTATTATATAAACTCTTTTTTTTTCTTATCACAGAAACCCTGTTTTTCTTTTGTTGTGTTGATCATTTTATCAATGAAATCCTTGATAAATTAAAAGTCAAAACGGGTTTTATTAAATTCTTGGATATTTTTCCCGCATTTTTTCTCAGACTTTGATAAATTTTTCTCCAGTGTAATAATATTTTTAGATATCCGGTTTTTAGCAACTTCTTTATCGATATTGTTTATTTTATGTGTTTAAGGAGATTTTAGCAATTTACAAAGTTTTTTTTTAAAGTCTAAGGAAATTTTAATCAATGTTTATTTTTTTCCGAACTTATCATATGATTTTTCTGATTACACTGTACAGCACAAAAATAATATGGACCAAACGACTGATTGTGGCAGAGGGGGAAAATTATAAGCATGGGATTTATTTGAGGGCGGTGAGTTAAAGGCCCACCTCCCTCTGAGTTCATCACTTTTATGTAAAACAGTACGAAGAACGTTTTTAACTATGGAATATTTTAACCCTCTAACTCTTAAAAAGGGAGAGAAAGCTCTCCTTCCAATAATGATGTGCGGGCAATCCGACTCGAATAATAATTATAATACAAAATATGGCCATGAAACCCGGTTTTATGGGATATTTTGGTACTAATTGTGAAGAAGTACGAAATTAGCCTTTAAACACATTTAAAGTTTTGCATGATTTCTAACGTTAAAGTTGAGTTTAGAGATTTTTTTTAAATATTTCTGCCTGCCGTCAAAGGGGAGTTTTTACCAATTTTTTATATAGGATCACATCAGACCTATACAGCGAAGGAAGCGTTAGAGGTTTAAAATATCACACAAAAATGTTTCTCGTGGAGTTTTAAATTAAACGTACAAATTACAAAGTTTCTTAAGCCGATTCACTAAAACAATGTGCAAAAACGGAGAACTTTAAACTCCCCATAATAGTAATAGAGTAACTTTTTAATAAAAAAATTTATTATTAGCAAAAAGTACCTTTTAACAACAAGTAAATTTTTAATAAAAAGTAACTATTTAAAGCCTTTTGAAAAAATTATCTTTTTAAAAACTTTCTTAATAAAAAGTACTTTTTTAATAAAAAGTACCTTTTTAATAAAAAGTACCTTTTTAATAAAAAGTACCTATTTAATAAAAAGTACCTTTTTAATAAAAAGTACCCTTTTTAATTAAAGTACCTTTTTAATAAAAAGTACCTTTTTAATAAAAAGTACCTTATTAATAAGAAGTACCTTTTTCATAAAAAGTACCTTTTTAATAAAAAGTACCTTTTTAATAGAAAGTACCTTTTTAATAAAAAGTACCTTTTTAATAAAAAGTACCTTTTTAATAAAAAGTACCTTTTTAATAAAAAGTACCTGTTTAATAAAAAGTACCTTTTTAATAAAAAGTACCTTTTTAATAAAAAGTACCTTTTTAATAAAAAGTACCATTTGTAATAAAAAGTACCTTTTTAATAAAATGTACCTTTTTAATAAAAAGTACCTTTTTAATAAAAGTACCTGTTTAATTAAAAGTACATTTTTAATAAAAAGTACCTTTTTAATAAAAAGTACCTTTTTAATAACAAGTACCTTTTTAATAAAAAGTACCTTTTTAATAAAAAATACATTTTTAATAAAAAGTACCTTTTTAATAAAAAGTACCTTTTTAATAAAAAGTATATTTTTAATAAAAAGTACCTTTTTAATAAAAAGTAAATTTTTAATAAAAAGTACCTTTTTAATAAAAAGTACCTTTTTAATAAAAAGTACTTTATTTAATAAAACGTAACTTCTTAATAAAAAGTACCTTTTTAATAATAAGTAACTTTTTAATAATAAGTACCTTTTTAATAAAAAGTACCTTTTTAATAAAAAGTACCTTTTTAATAAAAAGTACCTTTTTAATAAAAAGTACCTTTTTAATAAAAAGTACCTTTTTAATAAAAAGTACCTTTTTAATAAAAACTACCTTTTTAATAAAAAGTACCTTTTTAATTAAAAGTACCTTTTGTAATAAAAAGTACCTTTTTAATAAAAAGTACCTTTTTAATAAAAAGTACCTTTTTAATAAAAGTACCTGTTTAATAAAAAGTACCTTTTTAATAAAAAGTACCTTTTTAATAGAAAGTACCTTTTTAATAAAAAGTACCTTTTTAATAAAAAGTACCTGTTTAATAAAAAGTACATTTTTAATAAAAAGTACCTTTTTAATAAAAAGTACCTTTTTAATAACAAGTACCTTTTTAATAAAAAGTACCTTTTTAATAAAAAATACATTTTTAATAAAAAGTACCTTTTTAATAAAAAGTACCTTTTTAATAAAAAGTATATTTTTAATAAAAAGTACCTTTTTAATAAAAAGTAAATTTTTAATAAAAAGTACCTTTTTAATAAAAAGTACCTTTTTAATAAAAAGTACTTTTTTTAATAAAACGTAACTTCTTAATAAAAAGTACCTTTTTAATAATAAGTAACTTTTTAATAAAAAGTACCTTTTTAATAAAAAGTACCTTTTTAATAAAAAGTACCTTTTTAATAAAAAGTACCTTTTTAATAAAAAGTACCTTTTTAATAAAAAGTACCTTTTACAATTAAATCATTTTTTATTGAGAAATAATTTTTTAAAGCATGTGGCAATTGAAAAGTAGAAATACCAATTTCTTGACTTTGTAAAGGTCGAACTGAACATCGATGTTTTCGGGATTAACCACAATCCCATCGTCAGAGCTCTCTATACTCTAGGCTACTCAGCCCCCAAAGTCAAGCGGTAAATATCTGGCATTAAACCAATTGCATTAAAGCTCTGACGATGGGATTGTGGTTAATCCCGAAAACATCGATGTTCAGTTCGACCTTTACAAAAGTCAAGAAATTGGTATTTGTACTTTTCAATTGCCACATGCTTTGAAAAATTATTTCTCAATAAAAAATGATTTAATTGTAAAAATTAAATTGAACGAACTTAAGCCTGAATAATAAATTTCTTTGGATAAAACCCATATAGTTCGACTAAATACACACAACTTCAAAAAGTACCTTTTTAATAAAAAGTACCTTTTTAATAAGAAGTAGCTTTTAACATAAAGTACCTTTTAAGATAAAGTACCTTTTTAATGAAAAATACATTTTTTATAAAACCTTACTTAATAAAAAGTATGTTTTTGATAAAATATAAATTTTTAATAAAATGTACTTTTTTAATTGAAATTGCTTTTTAACAAAAAGTACCTCTTTAATAAAAAGTACATATATTTTTAATGAAATTTTTTTAAAGTAGCTTTTTAATAAGAAGAAGTACCTTTTTGATAAAAAGTACCTTTGTAGTAAAAGCTACCATTTTAATAAGAATTATTTTTAAATAAAAATTACCCTTTTAATAAACAGCACCTTTGTAATAAAAAGTACCTTTAATATAAAAAGTACATATATTCTTTTAGTGCCCTCTACCACATTAGAACCATGCTATTTCTTAGTAAAATCTACCTCCATTTTTTAGTAAAAAGTACCTTTGTTTTTTTTAGTAAAAAGTGACTTGATTTTTTACTAAAAATTAAAATAACCTTTTAATGTAAAGTAAATTTTTAATAAAAAGGACCATTCTAATAAATATTACCTTTTAGAGATAAAGTACCTATTTAATAAAAAAAAATCCCATTTTAGCAAAAAGTACATTTTTAATAATAAGTATCTATTTAATAAGAAGTGCGTTTTTAATAAAAAGTACCTTTTTAATGAAAAGTACATTTTTAACCAGAAAAGATACTTTGAATAAAAACGATATTTGTCAAAAAATAGTGTAACCTGCGACCTAAAAATAAAAAGATGGCTTTGCATTTAAAACAGTGCAACAGAAAAGTATAACATCTTTATCTTTAAATGTATACTCGATTGCCTAAGCTTGCATGAATGAATCTGTAGAGAATTTGTTTGATTTAATAATTAAATAAATAAATAAAAAAAAAATATAAATATTAAAAGCAAATAATTGAGACAACTGGATTACACAAGAAACTATATTTAATTATAATTAATGTGAATTTTCCACAATTAATTAAATCCCACAACAACAATTTGTGTTTAATGCGCCATTTCGAAAAACACAAGCGCCTGAAAAGTATTCACTTGACATCTATCCAGCGCTTCAGATTTAAACGCTGACTTGTATTTCAACTGCAGTCGAGGCAGAGGGAGGACCTGCAACTTCATCTTTAACATTTGATTGGTATTATCAGTTTTCATTTTAATGATTCTATCTTTATCGCAATTAAATTGCCCATAAATTTGTTTTATTTTTTAATATTTTTTATTTAAGAAAACTACACAAAAAAAAAGCGAAGGTGATTAGAGGTCTGTATTTTGTTGAAATTGCAATTAATTTAGAATTTTAAAATCTGTATTCTTTTAATTTTGAATTTATTTAGTACATATTTTCATAAATTCTTTTTTAACGCGTTTTTAAGCATATATGTATATATATATATTTTTTTTGATTATCTATTTATAAAGTCTAGACGGCTAGAGCCATTTCAGTTTAATTTTATTATAATTTCAACTTTCAATTGTTTTATGACTTTTTGATGAGTACAAGAAAATAAAAATAAAAATATATTTAAAACAAAGCAATCACACTTCAGATACAGATTCATAAGCTTTTGAATAATTGATAATTATCATTTTTGTGCATACATACTCGTATGTATATAGATCAGTTTGAACTTGTTTGAATGCGCCTGAAAGACCCCATGGTGATTACAAACAAAATTCAATAGAAAACAAACAAATAAATTCAATTTGAAATCAAACAAATTCAGAAGAAGAAAAAAATCTTTCAAACAAACAAAAATAAACTGTATAAAATATTCATTTTAGGCAGATTATGTTTTCAGTGAATATCGAATTTCACTTTAACAACAAAAACCTTTACATTATCGTGTTAGTGAGTGTTTATCAGAGGAACCTGAAATATGCCCTAAAAAATGTGTTTTATACGCATTAAATATGCACTAAAAACTTAAACATTTGCTCCAAAAATTTTAAAAAATATGCTCTTAAAACTTTTTCATTTCGTTTATAATTTATGTATATGATATTTATTTCTGATATCACGAACTATGTACATGAATAGGTGGCATGCAATAATTTCCAAGAACATTATTTCCATTTCAAAATAGTGGCTTCGCAAAGTAAAGGTTTTCTGACTAGTCAAAAATCTGAACTCTGCGAAGCCACTACTCGACATACCCAGAGATTATTAATCCCGTCCAAAGCTCGGCTATGCAGTCAATCTTCACTCTGCAATGAACTGCATGAACTTTATTTGCATTTTTTATGGTCATTATTTCCTTTTCCCCAACGATTTTCAAAAAATAATCATGCAACAAAACTGCAGCCAAACTCTTTCAAACAAAAAAAAAAACAACAATTTGGAAATTTGAAATACAAATAACAGAGCTATACGTTGGTGGAAGGAGGGGAAGTAGATTTCCCAACCGATTAAAAAAATGTGAATCTAAACTGTAAGCTAAACCTTTAAAAAAAACTAATTTTGAAAATCGGTTCAAAAATGACAAAGTTATGCATTTTTAGCAAATTTTCCCCTCCGTTAAAAAAATTTTGGAACCAAACTGCATGCAAACCCTTTCAAACAAAAAAAGAATTTTGAAAATTGGTAGACAAATGGCAGAGTTATGCATTTGGGGGAGCAAAAATTTCCCCCTCCGTTAAAAAGAAGTAAGACCAAACTGCATGCAAACCCTTGCAAACAGAAAAAGAAATTTGAAAATCGGTTCGTAAATGGCAGAGCTACGGATAAGGGGGTGGGTGTAGAGCAAATTTCCCTCTTCCGGTTTTCGAAAAAAAATAATGGGACCACACTGCAGGCAAACCCTTGCGAACAAAAAAAGAATTTTGAAAATCGGTTGACAAATAACACAGTTGTGCATTTGGGGGGAATAAATTTCCCCATCCGATTTAAAACAAAAAAAAAAAAACTATGGGATCACACAGCAGGCAAAGCCTTTCGAACAAAAAATAATTTTGAAAATCGGCTCACAAATGACATTGTTATGCGTCTACAAACATAAGTAATAAAAATACACACGAATTGATAGCCTCCTTCTTTTTTGAAGCCGGTTAAAAATAAAAGTAATGTCCTAAATATGAAACTAAGTGTAAAATATGCAAAAACATGCT
This sequence comes from Panzeria rudis, assembly GCA_956483635.1. NCBI lineage: Eukaryota > Metazoa > Arthropoda > Insecta > Diptera > Tachinidae > Panzeria > Panzeria rudis. Next base: position 145,905,556 of record OY101450.1, read on the forward strand.
GTAAAGGTTAAAATATGCAAAAATATGAACAAATCGATACAAAAATTTTCAAAAAGTTCTGAAACGTAGAAATATCTTATTTCTGCTTAAATACATCGCACAGGAAAAAACATGCAATTGCATATTTGCGGTTTCCCTGATCATAATCAACAAGTCTGTGTATGAGATCTGTCAAGTCTGTTAGATTAAACTTAAAACAACAAATAAGAGTTTTCAACAAAATATAATTACTTACATTTAGAGTGTGAACTATAATAAATAATATCTAAAGTAAATTAGTAGCAAACAGGCTGTTGCAAATTATTGGCAAACGAACAGAAGAAAATTAAATGGTGAAAAATTCTCGGAAACGATCGTGTAAATAAATGGCTACATCTACATACACACACTCACACAATTTCTAAACTATTCCTATATGTTTGCAATTACATACATGCATGCATTATCTGAAAGGTCCTATTTGCTACAAACTGGAATAGGTCTATGCAACCAAATCATCAATGACGGCTGCACGACAATGTTAAGTCCTGGACGACACGTGAGGTACAGTCGGAACAATCGTCAACGACATTTTTGACCAAATGCCGCGAAAATCGTGCACTCCTCAATGAGAGAATATATCGCTTAGCTTGTCGTTCAAACAACACCAGTGTGATTAGTGAAGGACAATTTCGCCTATTTATTTAAAAATATACTGTTTATGATATTGTTCCTTTCTTATATAAAATGTTATTGAACTATAAAAGAATTATATTCTTAATGTTCTTATGGTGAAATAAATAAATAAATAAATAAATAAATAAATAAAATAAAATAAGGCAGATTAAATAAATATGCACCAGCAAACGAAGAACTAACTGATTTTGCAATTTTTTTCTGGAAATACCCATATGAAAAATTCAAAAGCTAAAAAAATTAAAATTCTCCAGATCACAGAACACGCTTATGACCAGTTGTGCTTGAATATTATTTGGACGATTTTTCGAAATAATGCTCGCGATTTTTGGAAATAAGGACGTCTTTCGTTTGAGATTTGATTATTTTTGTGGTATCAAATGTATTTTCTAAACCAATCCTCTTTACATAAATGCAAAAATTTTTGGTCGTAAAGTTTTTCCTTGTGGCACCCCTGGTTTCTACCAAGAAAAGAATGCGTTTTTTGGTATTGTAATTGTTGTACCTGTATTAATATGACTTGGTCGTCTATTTTGTCGCCAATGATTACATAGCGGACAATGTCATATATGTATATTGTGGGTAATGTTTATGTGAGCGACAATGTCATAAACAATTTATCAGCCATGTCACAGATTCCGTTCAGATTGGTTTTGATTCCGTAGTTGTCATTCCGAAAAAGTAAATTTTTGGTGTCTTGAGGCGTTTGTTTACTCTTGTTTTTAAATGCAAAGCTCACATTAAGCTTTTTATTAACATGGAAAGCTCATGACCAAATATTTATATGACGCTCCTAAAAGTATGCACGTTTGTTAATATTTACAACAAATGAAGTCTGTAGAAAAGTGTTATTCATTTCCACTTTGAAATTTAAAAGTGGTTTGATTACGAAGAATATTTTCGTTTTTCGTTTTCTGAAGAAGCAACTTCGGAAATTGAAACCACTTCCGATCGGAATGGTATTCTGTGACATGGCTGTATGTATATATTTTTTTAATTTTTCTATTTAATCATAGAACGAACCTTGTTTAATTTTCTTAAAATTTGTTTCCGTTTCATTAAAATTCTTAATATTGAGGGGACTGACTTAGCTGGGATTCGAGCTGAGGCAGCATAGTTCACTACATGTTTATAATTTATCGGCCTTAACACCTTGCTGCAACACTACCTACGACATCGACAACAAAAGGTCAACATACTCCTTTCCTTGATTAAAGACAAAACTTAAGTCGTCATCAGTCACCTTGTTCTCAACATAACGTGATTGCAGACAAAATGTAAGACATTGTCGCTTATCTTGTGCTCAACAAAGTTAATTAAAGATAATTCGTAAGAGATTGGCGATCATCTTGTCTTTAACAGAGTGTAATTTTTATTAAAAAGGAACTTTTTATTAAAAAGATATTTTTTTATTAAAAAGGTACTTTTTATTAAAAGGGTACTTTTTATTTAAAGGTAATTTTTATTAAAAAGTTACTTTTTTAAAAAGGTACTTATTATTAAAAAGGTAATTTTTATTAAAAACGTACTTTCAATTAAAAATGTACTTTTTATTAAATAGGTACTTTTTATTAAATAGGTACTTTTTATTAAAAAGGTACTTTTTATTAAAAGGGTACTTCTTGTTAAAAAGGTACTTTTTATTAAAAGTTTACTTTTTATTAAAAAGGTACTTTTTATTAAAAATAAACTTTTTATTAAAAAGAACTTTTTGTTAAAAAAGTACTTCTTATTAAAAACGGTACTTTTTATTAAAAATGTACGTCTTATTAAAAAGGTACTTTTTTTTATTAAAAAGGTACTTCTTATTAAAAAGGTACTTTTTATTAAAATGGTACTTTTTTATTAAAAAGGTACTTTTTATTAAAAATAAACTTTTTATTAAAAAGGCATTTTTTGTTAAAAAATCACTTTTTATTAAAAAAGGTGCTTTTTATTAAAAATGTACAAAAATGTACGTCTTATTAAAAATTTTATTAAAAATTTATTTCTTATTAAAAAGGTATTTTTTTATTAAACAGGTATATTTTTTTACTAAAAAAACACATCTTATCAAAAATGTCTTTCTTATGTAAAAAGGTACTTTTTTTTGGAAATATCACTTACTTCTAATTAAAAAGGCTACTTGCATTAAAAGCGAAATTATAGAAGAAATTTTCTTATAAATTCCATTAAATTTATTGTTATTTATTCTGTAAAATCAATTAACTGACTCGTTTCAAGTTTTGTATCAATAATCCATCGATATTTATCTTTTATTTACGCCATACTTGAAAATTATTTATAGAAAATAATGATAAATAAATAATGAAGGGTTTTAATATTCATAAGGTGTCAAAGTCATAAAGAAATATTTAACTGATGATTCTTTCAAACCATACAAATTGATTTTTATTTTTATGAAAAAAAAAATGATTTAATGCAATAAAATTTTATTCAATTTGTTAAAAAAATGTGCAATATCAAATGTTTTTATTATTATTAGTATTTTTTTATATTTCAATTTGTTTCTTTTTGTTGCAAATTCTACATTAATATGCACTAACCAACCACACAGTAGTAAAAATTAGAGATGGGTTGCGTTCACGTGATTTGCGTAATTAATGATCACGCATGCATGACTGAAAGCCAAAACAAGAAAGCCGTGTACGAGCGTGCATGAGTAAAAGATTTTTATCATATTCGTGCAAAATAGAGAGCGAAAAACAAATGTGTATTAATACAAATGACCTTATCATTACAACAACATACATACATATATGTTAGGAGTATTTTTTTATTTGTACGTTGACAGTTCGGATAAAAGTTTTATTCTATTTTATATGGAGTTTGACGGATGGTGTAAGTCAGCTGACGACCAGTTACGCTAACAAAGCTACCTGGTACTGAATCTGCCTGGGCTACTACCAACTTTGGGAGAAAATTGAGTTCATTCCTTAAAGCTTGATGTAAATACGAGCACACATGTATTTTAGGTATCGCTGAACTTACCCTTTTAAGTGAAAATCACTTAACAACGTTGTTGTCACTTTCCATAACACATCACCGCCCTCGTGCTTCAGATATAGTGACTCAGATTCCTTCAAAGCCCAACTTGGCATAAACATTTTACGAGTTGCGAGTATAAAGAAATTAAATTAAATTTTTTTCCTCTATAATTTTTTTATTGAACGGAATTGTTGCAATCGTTTGTTTGCACATTCACACTTTTGAATACATACAAACAACAAACAAGTGAAAATTTTTTTTATGTTTTGAAGTTTTATTGAATGAATGAATGTTTGTTTTTGTCACAACAAGTGCTTCTTGCCAGAAATCATTTCTACCACAGTTTCTACAACAATTCAAATTAAAATCCCAAACTCAGATTTAAAAATGTTTTTGTTGGCTTCACAACAGTCAGTCTATAGTTTAGACTTGGCATTTTTAATCAATGGAATAAGAAAAATTGAGTCGTTCAATTTATATGTACAACAAACTACACACATGCGCAAACATGTCATGTGTATTGACGTTTTGTTAGGCCGGTTGGGGAATAAGCCAACTACTAATTGAGAGACCTTAGTGCGTTTGAATAAGCGTGCTTGAGTTGATTTTTAATGGAGGTTGAATACCCTGAAGAAAGCCAGGGGCCAAGTGTCTCCAAGTCACCACTTTTGTCGACAAGTTTGGTGACTTTTTGGTGACGTTGCCAACGAATCGTCTACATTTTTTATATTAGCTTTACTTGAGGTCTACACGTAACATAATATGTAAGATGAGATTGTCAAATTCAATCGCAGAGAGAATTATGTTACGTGTAGACTTCAAATTAGTGTTATCTCAATGTTATAGGAATTTTTATGAGAGCGTTGTTATAAGAATTCTTATAACATCAATCTTATGAGATGAACTGTCAAAAAACACATGTACATAAAAATAAAATAGTGTGCATGTGTGAGTGTTTATTAAAATAAATGAAAAGCGATGTTTTTGATAAAATTTTTGTGTTAAATAAATGAATAAATGTGTTTAGTTGATTTATAAATTTAAATTTGTGTGAAAAATTAAAAATAAAACAACTAATTATGCAAAAGTGGTACATGTTAACTCGATGAGCATTTGCATAAAATGAAATCTTATCGGAAAAGTAAAATTACGTTTTCCCCTAGTATGAGATCAAGAGAAAATTAGACATTTTGTTTTTAGTATTCTGCCGACGTTTTCTCTCATGTTATCTCAAAGTTAATGTCTCGTGAAGACGCTGTGTTGATGAGAAGAGAAGTTTTTAACAGCTAGAAAACGATTTTTTGTGGTCTCATTTTGATGTGTTGTAAATACATGCGGCTGAACGGAAAACTAAAAATTTTCATAAGAAATCTAATTTATTTGTCTTAGCTGGTAAAAAGTTTCATATGTGTTGACTAGAATCATTAAAATGCACAAGTGAATCTCTGGTACCATTGTCTCTATATGGTCCCATAAGAACCACCTAGTCTATAGTAAGTCAACAGTTCCGAGGTCAGTAGTGGAATCTCAATGACAAGCACATGCGAAATGTCTATAGCACAGAACATTACATGGGTACAATTAGTCAATAGTACTGCTGACAAAGTCAATAGTGAATCTGTACAATTTTACTATCGACATTTCCTGCAGGGTAGTTAGAAAAAAATCAAAAATCAAATAAGAGCAATAGAGAAGAAACGATAAATGTCGTTAAATAATTTGATATAAAAGCTTAAAGTTATTGAAACACTCACAGAAATAATGTTGGTAAATAATAAATATATTAATTAATTAAATTTGTGTAACTAATAGAAATATGAGAATGTACTAGGGCATTCATTTAATCGGTTAATCGCTCGATTAATTAAACGATACAGTTTGTTCATGAATTAAATAATTTCAATAAATAAAAATGCATAAAATATTTATTATTTTGAGTTTATTAGTAAAAAAAACAATAACATAACAAACAACAATTGAGATGCTTCGTGCAATAATTCTGTAAGCCACAAGGAATGAAAAATTCATTTTATGTGGTCAGTCTCTTGCTAGGTACCATAGCTTTGTATGCTAAAAAGATTTTAAGTAAATTCGACTATTTTGGCGGTATTATTATAAAATATACTTCTTCCAAAATTATATATTTTTATTTTGTTTTCCTCAATAATTCTGTAAGCCTAACTAACTTTACTTATTATTTTCTTCATCGATGGATTTTGATGAAACTACAAGCGTTTTTTACATTTTTTCCGATATTTCTGTTAAATCAATAGGTATTAAAGGACTTCTTGCCAAAAGACATGGAACGCGGTATGATTTTTTTAAGTTTTTGTGGCTTACGCAGTTATTGCACAAAAAAATATTATTATTTTTTGTTGATGTGGCTTACAGAGTTGTTGCTGTTTATAAAAAGGTGTTTTAAGGTCTTAGAAGATTTTTTTATTATGTTATTAGAAAATATTTCGTACGAAAGAAAAAACTTTTTTGTATTGTGTTTCCACTAGGGCTGCCAATCCCGAAGTCCCGATACCGAAAATTCCGAGTTTTTTCGAGATTGAGAAATCCCCGATCCCGGGATTCGTCAAAAACATCCCGGGGAGTCCCGAAGTACTTAGATTATGTTTTTTAAGTAAAATTCTTATGCAAAAAACTCGTAATGAAAAGTAACAATCGTGGATACCGAAAATTCTCCAAAATAATATTTTTACCCGTTTTTCTCTCAAAAAATTTTCAAATTTGAAAAAGTACCAAACACCGCTCCGCTCTTTTTTTTATAATTGAGGGGGTGAACAGCAAAGGGGTACAAGTGCCAAAACTAAGAAATTTAGTTATATGCAGTAATCAACACTTAATACCAATATCTATCACTCTATAACAAATTCAGGCCTGTACGATGACCTCAAAAGACGGTATGTATTAGAAACCAAAAATATTATGCATGAAATGCATGAGAATAAAAAACTTTGACGCTTAGTTACTCAGAATTTTATTTTTTGCGCTTGTACACCTTTGCTTTTAAGCCCCTCAATTATGATGTTTTTTGATTTTTGGATACAGATATAAATTTACCGAATTTATCATTTTTACCCCTTTCTATCCTCTTTATACCCTGTTCAGACATGGATTTTTAATTGAGACAATTTAATTTTAATTGAGCAATTAAATTTACTGTTCACACATAGTAAATTACACTTACTCAATTAGCATTTGACTTGCCAATGGTGTAATAAGTATACAGGTGGCCGTATAAGGGCGACGAATACAATAATAAAACAAGAACTAGATAATGGTTGTCAAAAAATACACGTGTTTGACGTAACTTATGCACAAAATTATCAGGTCAAAAAATATTTATCTGACGTTATACTGTCGTCTGTATACTTATTATACCATGAGCTTGCCACTGTATACAATTTTTGCTTATCACTGAACATACTTTGCAGTAAACATACTTGTCAGAAAGGGTGCATTTCGAACTTTACTCAATTTATGAAACAATTAAATACTAATTGCTCAAATTATTAATTGAAGCCTTGTATAGTAAATTGAGCTCAATTAAGGCCTTAATTGTCAAAATTTCTTAAATTGCGCAATTAAGGCGTATGTTTGAACAGGGTATTATTATACATGTGGGGAGCATCTACATGCAAAATTACAAGTGTTTAGCTTTAATCTTTTGGGCTGACCGATGATGTGCCGGTCAGCCAGTTACATCATAAAATTGTTTCTTAGTTATATGATAATTTTTGGGAATTTTTACTAAGCTATTTTGGGACAGCGAGAAAAAGTAGTTGAGCATTCTGGGTTAAACGAATAACATTTGTAGCCAAATTATTCCTGGGCTACATTTCTCAAAGTAAAATACTTCCAGACAACACTTTCACAAAATTTATTTTGCTTGCTGATTTGTAACTTGTAATTTCGAGAAATGGGCCTCTGAGCATAAGCAAATAATTTTGATTTGTGCATGGCATACCCATAACGTGAGAAAAAAGTTAATCATCTCCCCATCTCTATTACATAAAACATACATAAACATAAATATGTACAATATATATGAAAAAGTCCCACTGTGCATTTGTATTGCATCGTCTTAACATGACGATATGTCATTAAAAAAATTTAGACCGGTATATTTTCAATGACAAAAAAAGAAAATTTATTATTTTTCTTTGTTTTGTGTGTGAGTGTCAGAGGTGCGGATCCTGGGGAGGGGAAAATAGATATTTTACCCCTCCTCGCCCAACCCCCCAAACAAATAAAGTGTAACTCATATCTATTGAATTTCTAACAGAAATTTTAGAAAATGGTATGTTTCGTCTGAAAGTTTTCCTCCCTGGATCCGCACCTGGTGTATTAATTTATTATGAGAATATGTCACACATATTGTTATGCAGATTTTAACTAACATTTTTCGTTAAGTGTTAATGTTTCAACAGCTCTTCCCAACTTTGGCTCAATTCAATTGCTTTTGTAAAAGCTTTAATAAAAACATTAAGCTTTTTCTCATTGCTGCTGCTACTGTTGTAAAATTGTTGTTGTGAGTGTTGGCCCCATCATACTACCTGTTTAGTAGGTTTGAGCCAAGCTTAAACAAAACCAGCTATTATCTGCATGAGTGTGTGTGTGATAAACAGCAAAAGCAACAAGACTAATAGAGCCAGTGATAGTCAGCGGCCGCAGTTGAACACAAAAGCATACAGCCAAACTTAAAGGGGCTTAAAAAAACGATATCAACGACGATACTTGGCTCTAAAACAAATTTCTTGTCTTCAGTTTTTCATAGTCGTTGCTAGCGTGAATAACTACAATTTGAAAATTTTGTAGACTAAAAAGCACAAAAGAAAAATTTGAAAAATATAACAAAAAAAAAAACAAAATTAAAAAAAAGTGCGCTCAAAACGAAAATACGAAAAGAAAAACAAAAAGTAAAAAATAGACTTAAGAGAGTGAAATTACGGGTTTTATTTCTACATTTTTCAAGAAAATTTTTTTAAATATCTATTGTCGTCATCGTCGCTGTTGCTTTAAATGAAAAAGCTGTGAAAAATTCAAAGAAAAGAAAAATACCTAAAAAAAAAGAGTTTAAACGGAAAATTAAGCAACATCAAATATAATAAATTTGAGAAAAACATCAGTTTTTAAAACCAGTACAAAGTATGTGAAAATAAATTTATTAACAAAAGTATTTTTTATTTAAGATTTACAGATAAAATTTTACAAAACATATTCTGCGATCTCTCTCTAGTATTTGATTTAAATAACAAGAAAACCAGCATCGTCATCACCATCATTATCACCAGGTTTATCTTTATCATCATCTCTACTAATGAAATACAAAAATAAATGCATAATTACATAAATACATACATACATACATTCATACATACATACATACATACATACATAAGTATTTATTGATTGCAAAAGACGAATGAGACTGAATACTAGACTGTCTGATCATAGATGAATAACCATTAACCATTTACTAGATTGAGTATTTTTTAGTTTTTTTTCTTTAACAGAGATTTAAGCAATTAAATTGTTAATGAGACCAAAGTTTAGATTTACTTGTTTTCAGGTATTTCTATAAGTTTTAAAATCTTTTTTCCGAACTTTTCCTTAGTACACTAATAATTTCTTTAAAATCATTGTCATGGCTTCATTCAATTACGCATAATTAGTCTAATGTCTGGCTGCAAATTTTGTATGCGTGGACTTCAGAATTGATGATAAAAAGTACTCTATAGGTTAATGCAGATTATAAACTATCTGTGTGCTAAATTTCATTCAAATCCGTTTAGCCGTTTTTGTGTGATTGTATAACAGCCATCCAAACAAACAAACTTTCACATTTATAATATTATAGTGGGATTTTTAAGTTTGAAATATATTTGATTAGATTGTCTGCTTACTCAGGTTTAAGTCCAATTTCCAATTTTATAAATGACACAAATTTAAAAGAAATTTAAATAAAACTAATTACGAATTATTAACCCTTTGACTACCAAAATACACTAAGCTGCACATAAATATAGCAGTATATAGTACATATCGCTCCTTTCGTGCAACGTCGTCATATCTCAAAATTTTTGATTTTTGATTCTTTATATACTGTAAAAGTTTCACATAAATATCTTGTATTAGTACTCAACTCTTGAAAGAAGAATACAAGTTTCTTTTTCCAGTTGTGTGTAAATTGAGAACTTTAAACTCCTTTTCTGTAAAACTAGTTTTTATGAAAACGCAAAGTGTAAAAACGACACATTAACTGATGACTTGTTATTACACTAGTCTGCAAAATATGTGTTTTCTGTTCTTTAAACAAAAATATGTGGAATATCATGGGTTTAATGCACTAAATTAAAATCCGTTTTCAGTTTTTCTATCACGTACAAATTTTCTTTAATGGGCATTAATTAAAGTGTTTCGGCCTCCATACAAAATAAAAAAGTTGAGCCAGTCATCGCCTAGGATCAAAGATTAGTTGAAACAAATTCCAGAAATATTTTTTAAAATATTTTTGTCACGCCCCTGGATACCGTGCTTTTAGTGTTTTGTACACTGCGTTGCCATTTATGGTCCGATCATAACATATTTCATATCGCTATTCATGGCTTGACTATGGCTTTATTTTTCCCTAAGCTGACTTTTTAATCCGACATAAAATTCTGGGCCCTACTTTTGCTACCTCGGATCCTTCCCCTCTTATATCCAATTTTTTGCACGTGGCAAGAAAGCTTTTCTAAAACTTACTATATTTAGTTTTTGATATACCCACTTTTATGCCACGCCCCAATAGTAAGCCCCCTTTTTTATTTTCACATATATATTGCATTTAAGCCAGATCGATCAATGTATAAAACAAACAAAAAATTTGCTCCAGTCACTCCCTAGAATGAAAGGTATATCAATAACGTTTCTAGAAATGTAAACAATTTCTTTTGCCATGCTCCAAAATACAACACTTTGCTGGTTTTTTTTTGTATACGGCAAGCGATGTAATATGTATGAATAAAGGAAACATTAACTTAATTCTGGGGCGTGGCATAAAAGTGAGTATGTTAAAAGGTAGAGACACAAAGTTTTAGAAGGGATTTCTTGCCACGTGGAAAAAAGTGTACATAAGAGGGGATGTCATAAGTGGTGCCCAGAATTCGATGTCGGATTAAAAAGTCATCAGAGCCAAAAAGTAAGTGACAGTCAAGCTATAAACAACGATATGAGATAAGATCGGACTTTAAATGGCGGCGCTATATTTTGGGGCGTGGCAAAAATATATTTTGTACAGTCTTAGAAACTTCATTGATATACCTTTCGTTCTGCGATGTAATTTTTTATTTTATTTTATTTGACTTGGTTTGATGTAGTATGTATTTGAAAAAGAAAAATGGGCTTACCTTTGGGGCGTGGCATTAAAATGAGAGTATTAAAAGATAGACATACTAAGTTTCAGGAGAAATTGATATTTGGGGGGCAGGATTCGAGATGTCATAAGTGGCGCTCTGAATTTGATGTCCGATTAAAAATTTGCCAAACCAAAAATTTTGCCAAAGTCAAGCCATGAACAACGATATGCATTATGTAATGATTGGACTACAAATGGCGACGCAGCGTACAAGAAATTAAAAGGGCGGTACCCAGGGGCGTGGCAAAAAATTACAAAAAATTTTATTGGTATTGTTTTCAAGTTTTTTTTTTTAAAGAGAAGTAACACAATCAGGCAATTAATGCCTACCAGTTAATTAATTAATGTATTACTTTCTTTGGGAAAGGGACAGTGTAGAGAGAACAGGTGGTGAAGTGGGAAAGAGATAGAAAGCTTAATTCATTTACAACCCTGCCATTGCGCGTTTTATGTAGAACAGTGTTGCAAGCCCCTCTGGTGTCAAGTAGAGGCATCGAGTTGTTTTAGCTGTGTAGCCTTTTTATTAGTTCTTTTACTTCGCCGACGGTTTTGCTACAATACCGACGAAGGAGGGTGCTGTGCAGTGCATTAGGATATGTTAGTATTACTCGCCGCTGGTACTGCCAAAGTGATCAGTGCTATGCCTCCATCACTTTAACAGTCCAACAACAACCAACACAATAACACACCAATGCACATGAGAAAAATGCATGATGTTGTTGGCTTGCCGGAAACTAGTCTCGAACTCAAGACCTCAGGGTTTGTAGTCAAACGCGCTAGCTACTCAGCCAACAGCACCCTCCTAGGGCCTAGCCTGCTCAGCTTTTTTTTCGAACCACCTATTTAGATTAGCTATATATATAATTTCCTTATTTGTGTGTTCTTTTTTTGTCTATCCAGAGCTTTTTGAAGCCTACTGATGGGCTAGAAAGCTGCAAATTGAAATGCATGAGGGTGGAGAATTAAGAGGAAAAAGAGGCGTGTGCGAAATTCAATATTTTAACATTTTAGCTTATATTAAAGCACCCTAATGACAAGCAGATTTTCTTTTCCTTCCTGCCTGACAGGGTCAGTCTTAACAGTTAGTAGATGGCTAAATGTCGATTTTTATTAGCAATTAAGTGAATTTACTCAGACATTTGAAAGGTACTTTCGCTTTAAATATTTTTCAAACCATAAATAAATTATAACCGAACAAACCTTTTAAGAGTCTGGGCGTAATCACTTAATTGCTAATAAAATCAACATTTATCTATCGATTTGCATGATATATGAATTATTTGGTTCGCAAGACACATGTGCTTAGCCCTAGAACCGTAATGTTTATTTGAGTGTGCAATCAGTTTTAATTCTTGCGTATTCTCAGTCGGCGTTGTTCTCTTCTTCAGGGCTTGTGTTAGTCGAATCGACTAATGATTACTGGATCGTTTCAACTAATGATTAGCGTTTACGTATATAAAATAGAAACGTTACGGTTCTAGGGTTAAGAACAATAGTTGAAAAGTTAAAGTTTTGGCAGCTTTAAACATTTTTCTTAATTGAAAAAACCATTTTTCTTTGATTAGATGAAATCAGACCAAAGTTTTATTTAAAAAAAAAATCGGTAAAGAAATGGTTAACAAGGTCAGTATTATGTTAATAACTAATTTGAAATATTTAATTTCAAAAAGCATTTAATGTTAAGGCTTTGTTTAATTGTACATCAAAAATGACATTGACAGCTTTTCAGTTTAATTGTAAATAAATAAATATGTACATGTAATTGAAACAATTACATGTAAACTAACTATTGTATGTAAAAGTAATTAATAATTTTTTTTCAAAGTTAGCTACTTTTTGTTATTAAAAACTTGGGATATATTAAAGACTATTTCAAAATCTGTTTAATTCTTTATTGATATTAAGCTAAATATCAAAGTTTGGAGTCGAAATTTTTGATCGCGATAAGATACTAAAATAGTTTTTGACAATTTATTGAAATAAAACGGGGATATATGGTCACATACGCGACACACACTAGAAGAATTTAACTTCAAATTGATGACGTCCTGTCATCAGAAGTGTGACATAAATGTTATAACAAATGTCATCAACAAAAAAGAATCAGTTATCAGTCTGATCACAAACGTCATCGCAGAAATTTGTCATATTTAAGTGTCAAATATTCTATGAATGCAAAGAAAACAATTTGATGCCATATTTTCTATGTTATTAGCAGGCTGAATATGTGTAAAAAAAATGAAAGTTGAAAAAGTTGAAAGCAAATAACATTGCATCGATGTATATTGTACATTCATCATCGATACTATAACAAAACCAATAATAAAATCCACAAGCCTACAGAACAGCGTACGCGTACAAAACACTTAAGCGCACGAGAATATGACACGATGTCTTCATACTGATGACACTTAGTTATTATATGCATGTCGCATCAACATCGCAAATATTGATATTAATATTGATTTTTTACTGCCGTTAAGAAATTTTAGTCATTCCGTTGATACATAACAGAATTGTCATCATTGTCACTGATGAATAGATTGCCAACTGATGTAAAGGTTGACATTGCAATGATGACAAGTGTCTTGGGGCTAAAAACGAAGACATTTGTCATAGCATTAGGACAGTTTTTCTGTCAGAGCACAAGGCTTCAGAACAGTATTGCCATGTTCAACTATCTTATATGCAAAATTCGTTTCGCCTCCTTAAAAATTTTTTATTTCTTATAAAGGATAGAAAAATTTAAAAAGATACATATGTGACCTTCTCCGAGAAAAGGGACCTAGTGTGTGAAAATGAAGTTTTGAGAAAAACGCAAAAACAAAAAAAAAAAACCAAAAAAATTTAATTTTCATGTTTTTCTCATTTTTATCGATTTTCCCAAGTTCGTTTTGTACGCTTTTATGGGGTAAGTAAATTTTTATCAGAAATCTAACTCATTTCATCTTATTCTACACTCTTAAGTCCAAACCCGTTTTTTGACACACTAGGTCCCTTTTCTCGGAGAAGGACACATATATGTAATTTAAAACTTGCACTTTTACTGTGGGTATACGTTAGCCATGAAGTTGATGTGAACATCATGTCGAACATCGCATGTGGATAATGTAGACCGCTCATGTCCATGTTTCGTCCATGCTCTGACATCGATGTCCGAACATGTGTCTAAGCATCAATGTTCGCCATGAGATTCGCCATCAACAACCATTTTCAATAGAAAGAAATTGGTAAATATTCCATCTCTATTGCAAGGCGAATTCAGTACCAGGTAGCCTTATCATCACAGATGATCATCAGCTGATTACACCCCATCAGTCAAACTCTATATAAGAAAATAGAAAAACTTTAACCCGAACTGTCAAAGCACAAATAAAAATAGTCATACACCTACTTTGTATGTGTGTTGTTTTGATGATAAGGCCACTTGATATTAATTCGCTTTGCTCTATTGCACTACCAAAAAACACATTGATAAAGCAAAACATGGACATTGTACGTATTCACCACACAAAGAAGTTGATGAATCTTTTACAGTTGCGCTCTGTCGGCGTCATGTTCAAGTCGATGGCTCGTGAAGACGTAGGGTTAGAAGTACGCTGATTTCCTGTTCACAATTGATGGGTTTTGGCGCTCTTTGAAAAGTACCGATTTGCATACTCGATAGTTGGATATGCTAGCGACGATATATTTGTCGTATCAACATAAAAAAGAATGATGGTTATGTTGACTTTGTGCTGTCGGTATTTGAAATGGTCACGTGGTTGCAGTGATGCCAATTTAGCCATTTTCTGGCTAAATTTAGCCATTTTCATACGGCATAGCCATACGGCAATAGCTTTAGCTATTTTTTTAGCCACTTTTATTTTAATCTAGTCATTTTTTTAGCCATTTTTCATACATACAATTTTTTTTTACCGATTTTTCATAAAAAATTTTAACTCGCAACAATGGAACACCAAAAAATACAACAGAATAATATGTTACTGTTTTCGTAGGCATGAAAAGAATAAAAAGCTTTTGTAAAACCTCAAACCATTTTCCAGAGACGAAAGAAAGTATATTCGTTAATCCATTCAGAAGTTATACACTGCAAACCTTTTAAAAATTTACAAAAATCACCGAAAAGTGTTTCGTTTACAAAAATAAAAATCTTCGTTGACCTCAATAATATCTGGTGGCAATCGATAGGAAGAAAAAATAGAGTTCAGAAAGGGGGTTTGAAACTTCCTGAAATACTTGAATTCTGAAGTTATACCCAACAAACTTTTCAAAAATTTTGAAAAATCGCAGAAAAAAGTTTTGGCTAATAAAAATAAAAATCTTCAGTGAGCGCAATAAGAGTTATAGAGCAAAAATGCAATTGAGAAACGGGAGTTGCGCTTTCTGAAATAATTGCATTCAGAAGTTATACCCAGCAAACGTTTCAAAATTGGCAAACATCTCCGAAAAGTGGTTTGTTTATAAAAATAAAAATCATCGGTGAGCGCAATAATTTCTAAAAACAGGGGCTATCACTTTCTGAAATACTTACAGTAATAAGCTATAACCAACAAACTTTTTAAAATTTACAAAAATCGTTGAAAAAAGTTTTGCTAATGAAAAGAAAAAACGTCGTTGAACTTTCTTACTTTTGCTTAATACTCATGATTTTTGCATTCGATTTCGCTTAGCCATTTTTTTGACTAGTTTTTAGCCATTTTTTTTGTCTTCATTTAGCCATTATTGGTGAACGAATTCTGGGGCATCCCTGCGTGGTTGAGGTGTTAAAGGCTTTGTCTGATAAGCATTCGATGAATTGACGAGCCTGAAATTAACAACAACCTAAAATATATAATAAAAAGTTAAATTAAATTGGAAACAAGAAAGAGTGAAAAGATTTCTATTTAATTTTTTAAATCATTCCATTGAATTGTCATCATTGTCAAGATGACAAAATGATATAAAGGTTGGCAAAGCAATGATGACAAGTAGTTATGGGATCAAAAAAGAAGATAGTATTGATGCCGTTTTTCTAACAGTGCAGAGGAGTCATAAAATAATTTAATGTGTTAAAAAATTTCCTAAAATGCTGGGTAGGGTATTTTTCCGGTTTTGCAGAAAACATGGAGAGAAAGGGAGTGTTTTTTATGTCGAGAAAATATCAACATATGATAAAATTGAGTAACTGGCACGATAAAAGCACATTAAGGTTAGACCTGAAACCTGTTACAAAGTATGTTAATGATGTAAATTGTACCTGTCGAATTACGATGTCATATCTAAAACAAGGAGCAGGGAATTAAATTTAATGCAATGTTTCGAAGAAATACAATTTTTGTAGTTTGCTTAGAAAAGCAAATAAAAGCACGTTTCTTTGTATCTTTTATGGTTTAAAAGATGTTATATATATACAAATACATATGTATGTTCATATGTATTTTAAAACTTTAGTTCTTCTGTCTTTTTACTTAAAAACTAAACTTTGATCGTGATAGTATCTAAAATAACCTTTGGACTGCTTTATTTAATAAAACTTAAGTATTTTGCATGAAGTATTATGCATTATTATCATACATATGCATGTCAGAATGAATTTTATGTCAACTATTAATACTTTGCTTACAGTCAGTCAGTATGCGGAAATGTCGATATGTATTTTGTATCCATAATTTTCCTTTCTACATAAAACACTTCCTTTTGGTTAATGTTTTTTTTAAATATTTCGTCTAGGCCGTTTAGAATTCTGTAAATGAATAAACAACCCTTTTAATTATCTGACTAATTGTCATGTGTATCGAACCAAGTATTCACATATTATTTTGCCTATTTATTCATGGCTTGTTGTTTTTGTTCCTCCTCTAGTTAGTTTTACCATACGATTCGGCGATTGCAAAAAATCTTTTCAATTCATTTTGTTGCAGTTTGCTGTTGGTTTTTTCTTTTAAATTCAATTCATTACAAGAAAAAAATAAAGCAAAAATCAAGAAATCTCACACAGGTTTTTATAAAAATATTTTATTTTTGGTTTTGGTTGATCGATGACAAAATTTTTGTTCGTTCGTTCGTTCAGTCTGAATGAGAAAATGACTGGAAGTGTAAAAATAATTTTTTCTTCTTTTGCTTTAGAAATTGTTGTTTTTAGTGCACAGTGGGGCTGTTTTTAAAATAGATGGTAACACAGGAAAAATTTTTTGCTAAAATATTGCGATAAAAACAGTTTATTAAAAATTAAAATTAGCGAATTTCGTAGTTGAATCATTTACTTTTGTGATCAAAAGCAAATTTTCCAAACGTGTACCTAAATGTTCGATTTTTGCATATTTTAGATTTGCTACTTAAATCACTTCTGGTACATTCTCTAACACACTGATAGAAAAACTACTATAACGTTGCTGTAATATGACACCAATACAATGATAAGTGTCGTCGTTTTTAAAATAATAACAGTTTTCATCATTGCGAACCTTTACATCAGACAATGATGACAATACTGTCATAAATGAAATGATTAATTCTAATTACTTTTATTATTTAAGCTTTTTTTTCGCTAATGCTGGTCTTGACTTTACGCTCCTCAATTCATAGCGTGTTTATAAGCCAAAGCCTTTAACACTTCACCCACGGCAGCATTAAAAATATCGACAGCACAAAGTTAAAGTAAACATCATTCTTGTAGCTGTTGATGTGACATAGTAATGATGAATAAGTGTCAACAATATGTACGCTACTCTGCTTTAAATTTGTTCTAAAATACAAATTGCTAAGATTAGAACAATATTTAGTTTTTGGTTTTATACATATTTTAACTACTGATCACATATATACAATATATGGTATAAAATTGATGTCGTTGCAGTCATAGCAGACATAGATGACATTTAAAATATGACAATGACAACGTTTGTCATGATATTGATGTCAGTTTTAGCTTTATGAATTACATTTTGTCATAAAATTCATGTCAGAATTCTGATGACAGAGCGTCATCAATTTGATGATGATTTTTTTATGAATATATGAAAAAAACTTCAAAAAAGCATGTGATTCACATTGACTTTTCAGAGGGTTTTCGCATATTTCGGAGTAACTTCGATTTTTTGCTAGTTTTAGGCAAAGTTCGTGAAAATGGGTGTTTGTGTTGGCTTGAAAGCTATTCTGGTACTTCTTAAAACATGTATGCATATTAAGAATTTTTGATTTTTTCGGAATAACTTCACCTTTGAAAAATTATGTGTTTGAATTCGACTTAAAGTGTTTTTAGTGCAAATTCGAACATATTTATATGAAATTTCGGGCTTTCGAAGATTTTTCGATTTTTCGGAAACTTTAATAATTGTAAGTTTTGAATTTCTTTGGTGAAATTAAGTGTTTTTTGTAGTTTTAAGGGCTTTTGGTTCATTTTGGAATACGTCGATATAACGAATTTCTGTAAAACTTCCACTTTTTTCGGAGTAGCTTCGATTTATGTATGTATTCTTTAGTGATATGATTTATATATAGTGGATTTATGTCGTCACGTTGGCTGCTTATTAAAATATGTATCCAATTTTGAATTTTTGTATTAACTAATATTTTTTCGGAGTAACTTCGAGTTTGTTTATCACAATGGATCCAATTGGGTCTCCGAGTGGACGTGCGGTATAGCACTACCCTTCCTAACCTAACTTCGAGTTTTGTCATTTCTTTAGTGAAATCATGTATTTCTTGTGAACTTAAAGCACTTACAGTGTCTTGAAGTATATGTGTGATAATTCGATTTTTCGTAGAACTTTAAATATTTTCGGAGTACCTGATATTTGCGATTTCAAATTTCTATGGTGTAAGAAAAATAAAAATTTGTTAGTTATTTAATTTTTGTCGAAGCCTTTTCTATTATTGAAAGTTTAAATTTCTTGTGAAATCTCTTATTTTTATTGGATTTAGATTACGTGTCTTGCCTTTTTTGATTAAGTGAGAAATATTGATTTTGGGAAGAATTTTAGAATTTTTCGGAGTATCTTCGATTGTCAGCAAGTTTTAAATTTAGCTAGTGAAATATTGTGTTTCTTGTCATTTTATAGCACATATTGTGGATTTTGTTATATGTATGAAACTTCGAATTTTCGGAGAGTTTAACTTTTTTTCGGAGTAACTTCGATTGTTACGGGTATTCCATTTCCTTAGTGAAATCATGTGCTATTGTTGGGCTTAAGAAACTTTTGGTGCATTTTCGCATATGTATGAATATCCGAAATTTCGAGAAATTTTCGATTTTGGACTTCTGCCCCACTGTGCAGTGTTTCATTGAAGAGAAAAATTGTAACTTTTTCTTTTATTTTTTTTTTTTAGCTGTTTCTTTTACAATTACAAACATTTATTGCCATTTTACTGGTGTTGTTGTTTTTGTTTTGGTTGTTTAAACAATCACTAAACATAATTATTATATTTTAAACAAAAACAATACAACACTTTCATGTCTTAAACAGAAAAAGAGAAAAAAGTTATAAAAAGTAAAGCAATTATCGTATGTGTGTTTTTGTTGTTTGCGACTTTTACTAAAGGGATTAGAAAAGAAAAATTTTCAAAGTGAAACAAATGAAATTTCTAGTCAAGTACTCGTTCAAAGCATATATGTATGTATGTATGTATGTACATATGTCTACAATCTTTTACTATTGAAAGTGTAGTTTTATTGTGACAAACAAAACATTTACAATTTTTAAGAATTTCGTAGACTTTTTCTACTAACTTCTACATTTTTGCATATCCAAGTATGGAAACATATTCACACTTTACTTTTTACTTGTTTGGACAGATAACAAGAAATCATAAAGTAAGCTAATACATTGTATCAAGGTTTCACTGTCATTATCTTATTGTTTCTTGTGTTTTAATTAAGTAGTTCTATTCAAATTTGTTTGAGAGTGTATTAATTACAAGTGATAATTAATTTTTGAATAAACGTATTAAATGGCAATTTGTTTAAGATTAAGAAAAAAAAATTCGCTTTATCACTGTTTTTAAATTTAAAATTAATGGCAGCAGCCCAGCCCGTGTGTGCTCGTATAACGCTACCTATTATCAGTGCTTCAATGTTTATTTTTTATTTATTTATTTATTTATGTTTAATCTGTATTTTAATAAATTTAAATTCACAATACAACAAGTGTAAATTTTCCGCATTCCGTTCGTTGGTGATTTTTGTTACATTTTTGTGTATGCGGTCGTATTTCAGTTACGCATTGTAATTCACACGCAACCAGTCGACCGACAGTGGTTGGTTTACTGGCATAATTTTTGGGTGTAGTGATTTTCTCTTAACGGAAATACTTTACTTCTATTAAGTTATTAGTTTTTAGTAACTATTAATTTACTTCCGAAAGATTATTTTAGTTTAGTAATTAATTATATTTTATTATTAAAAATGTTAATTGCAGTGGAAAGTGTTGAACTTAAGTAGTTTTTTTTATCAACACTTGAATGAAATATTGAACAAAATAAATTTGTGTTGTTAACTAAGAAGTAGCAACAATTTTTTTAATAATTAGGTATAATATAAAATAAATCCTACAAAAAAGGGAAATATACATACAAACAATTTTTGCCGATTTCGGTGCGAAGTCGGTCAGAAAGTCTGCACAAGATGAAAAATCATATGAGTGGCTGACAAGAAACCGGATCTCTTTATCTGAGGAAATGCTAAAAACTATACCGAAAGGTTTAACAGTATTCTGTACGAATTCCGACGATTTTCCTAGAGAAATTCTAAAGAAATTTTCGACATGTCTTATAAATGTCGGAAAAGTGTCTGACAAAACCTCAGAAAATTTTCCGATTTATCTGATACGTTGTATGTCCTGGCGTATTAATATCAGAGAAAAGTCGAAGCTAAAATTAGAAATTTATCAGAAATGTCGTTTAAAACTCTCCATTCATTGTTGTGCTGCTTATGGCAGCTCATCAGAAAACATTTACCCATATTTTATATGTCTAAAAACTCAAATATTTGTTCGTATAAATTCAAGAGATGAATGAGAATTGTAACGAAAACTAAAATCAGATAATGTGCAGAAGTGACTGCTAAAAGTTGTAAGACGTAGATCAGAAAATGTGCAGACTAGTCTGTTAAATGCATTAAAGGAAATTAAATTGCCTTCGGATAATGTGCAGACTATTCTGATATTAGTCGGATAATATATCAGACAATGTGCAGAAACGTCGTACCAGAAAACTGCCGTACTGCTCCGCCAAATGTCTGAGGGAATTTTAGACAGCTCGGCTGATTGTCTGGCAAAGTCTCAGATTTTTTCTGATGTTAGACATGTCGGCCAAAATTGTTTCCTGGGTACATACATACACACATACATACAAATGCACATACATACATACGAAATATAAACATTAGGCTGCAGCCAAAAATGGTTTTCCATTTAACTTTTCCTTTATTATAGTATTAAAGGTAGTTTTCCTTCAGCTAAATATTTTTAAAGCTCTTATTTGCCAGAGATACTTTTTAAGAGGTACTTTTTAGGGTACGTTAACCAAAGGTGTACAAGGAATTTGGAAAGATTTTCCGTCATCCCACGTCAAATTTGAATCATAATACAGCACAACAAAATGTGTTATTGAAATAAAAACAGCTGACCGTTATGTATTTTCATCTGCTGATTACGATGGCATCATTAGATTTCCCCTATCAGCTCTAGTTTTAAAGATATATGTAGTGTCATTTAGCATTTGCATAGTTTATACCACTTTTTGTATTATTCGTTTAATATTCCACGAATGGTTGCAGAAGACACGACAGGTCGTGTCTGCAACCAAACTCTACACGGTTCAGAGATTGTCGTGTCTTCTTACTACAGGCGCTATGAGGTCATGTCCAGCCTTGGCTATTGATACCTTTGTCGGATTAACACCCATACAAATCTTTATAAGATCCTCTGTGGCAATGGCTGCTTATAGGATGAGCCTCGGGAGCTCTGCCCGTCGTATTGGCAACGCGCACTCATCGATCCTGAGTACTATGCCCTGCAGAGGGCTGCTAGGAATGCCTAGTGACGGGATAAGATATGAACATAGGTTTGACAGGAGAATCAATGTCGCAATTCCCCTTAGAACAATGTGGGAAGAAAACGGTCCCACTGTTGGTTGGTTGGTATACATGGCTGCCAACTGCACCACTCGTCAGTGTCCACTCATGTAGGTTCGAGCCCAGATCTCGGATCCGGTTGTAGGTATTAGATACAACCCGTCGCATTGAGACATGTAATCAGGCCAGCTAGACTAATTTCTGCTAGCTCTATTAGATCTAGTATATTGCTGCACAAGAATTTGTGTCTCGAGAGGTGGAAGTGCGGGCACTTGCAAATAAAATTAAAAACTGTTTCTTCTTTACTTTGATCCCTGCAGTCACGCCAGAACGCATTGTAGGAAAGGTCTATCCTGCTAGCGTGTATGCCGATCGCCCGATTGTGCGCTTATCGTTGTAGCAAGGCCACGCCTTCCTAGCCTTCCTAACCTTACACGTGCTCAACTTGCGCCACCTGTCTTCAGCTTTCTGCCCATAATGTTTGAAAATATGGTTTCTGGCATGGCTACCGACTTACCAGTGGAGGCGTCTAAAGCAGAGCCAACCCTGGCCAGCTCATTCGCCTGTTCATCGCCAAGAAAGTTACTACTTGCAGGAACCCAGATAAGGGTGACGTATGCCTGACCACCTAATCTGGATAGCATGTCCTTGCACTGGCTAACTATAGTAGAAGAAGTAGTGTGTGACCTTAGGGACAGAAGTGCCGCCTGACTGTCGACGAAGATGCCGACTCTCCCCTGAACACTGATGTCAATTAACACTCTGCCCGCCTCCATTATAGCCAGGAATTTAGCCTGAAATACAGTGGCTTCGTTGGGAAGTCGGAGGGAGAGTCTTACTCCAAGATCATTAGAGAAGACTCCGGAGCCTATACCGCAGATCATTCTTGATCCATCAGTATACACCATGAAGTTGAAGTTTTCTTCTATGTTACCTCCCTTCCACTACCGTCTGGATGGAATAAGGACTTTGAAGGTGCTATCGAAGTCCAGATGAGGTATCATGTAGTCAGAGGGCTTCCTCAGTGTCGGTAGTAATTGATCTATGATTCTGGCATGACCATAAGTCCTTGATCTCCACCTTCCAGATGTCGCTAGTCTTGCCGCACTGCTCGAGGATGCAGCCAATACACGAAGGTCAAACGGAATTACGTTTAGTATAGCATTCAGAACCTCTGAAGGAGTAGTACGTAAACACCCTCTAATCCCATTGCAAGCAGATCTCCGTATTCTGTATAGTTGGTCTACCACGTATTTCGGTCCCACTGTGGATTCCAGTGATTTATCTGGTATACGGATGAAAATCTCTGTGCCCAAGGGCACATGGCCTACGGTATTTCATGCGGAAATACTGGCGATTACTAAGTGTGTTCATATTAATTTAAGTAGAGGCATTAAGGGCGCACATATAGCTATCTTTTTCGATAGTCAGGCAGCTCTTAAGTGCCTCATTTTTTGAGAGTTCCGTTCTAGGCGTGTTTTAGAGTGATTTGACTCACTACAGGAGCTATCGTTACGAAGCAAGGTTTCCATTTACTGGAAACCTGGCCACACTGGTCATCCGGGTAACGAGGAAGCGAATGAATTGGCCAGGAGGGCCTCAGCTACTCCTCTTATGGGCCCAGAGGCCATAAAGGAAGTGCGGCTGGCTTCCTCTGCTTTAAGGCAAGCCAAGGCATTGATGGAACCATTTTCATATAGTGGCATCCTGAGTTTTAACAGGAATGATTTACGGCTTGTTACTGCTTTTCTCTCTGGTCACTTTGTACTGAACTATCCTCTGTGGAAAAGTAACCAAGTTCGCTTACCCTTGTGCCGTTTATGCTTGGAAGAGGATGAGACAACGGCATACATTCTCTGTGAGTGTAATGTCTTATGTAATAGTAGAAGACGTGTGTTTCATTCTGAGTTTCTGTGTTCGGAGGATATTAAGCGGGCTTCTCCAAACTCTGTGCTGACTTTCATGAGGATAGTCACGCAGAGCTTGATTTAATTTATAGATTCATTGCACAAAAGATCAACTAGGCGTCGCAGTGCCGGTCTTTAGACCAGATCTTTCCCCTATTCTATCTTCTATCTATGTTACTAACGTTGTCATCAACGACTTTTGTGCTCTTTTGTTGGCTTGGAGTTTCGTCAATGATAGATACTTGTTTCCAAAATACATAGATGAGATCTTGAAGATTTGGCCTACAGGGTAACGAAATTGCAGATAAGATCAATAATCCAGTGAAATAATATCCCATTATTTATTTGTAAATAAGTGCCATTTAAAAAAGCTTTCTATTAAAATATTTAATCGTTTTAATAATACTGTATTGATTAATGGTATTTATATATTTCGTAATTAATACAATAATAATTGCAGGTATTAAATTCGCCTTAAGCGAGTACTTTGGAAACAAAAAATAATGCAAAAAAAACCGGTACTGTGGAAATGATTAAAGATACGGTCACACTTGGCAAATATTTTGTGCAAAAAACGTGACCAGCAGACAAACTAAAATTTTAATTCCTTTAGTTCTGTTTTTTTTTAAATATTCGTTGGCCTTTATTAAAATCATATAAATATATGTTGCTTTTTGCAGCATAATAAATTTTATTTTGTTGTGTAAATAATAAGTTAAATTACGCTAGCCCTTAGCAACAGTTGTGGTTACTTTTATTTGGTCAAATATTTGCCAAGTGTGACTGTAGCTTAACAAGTAATTTGTGTTATTTTCCAATGCTGTGTAATTAAACCAGGAGTGGACCCACCAAGGGGTCAATATGAATAATCTTAATCATTCATCTGAATTTTTAAAATTGTATGTTTCATTTACAGTTCGTAGCTGTCATAAAAACGTTTTAATTACATTGTAAAACAAAATAAATTTGCGGAATTACAAAAAATATATTTACGTATATTGGCGTTTTAAAAGTTTACGTCTGGGACTCATATTAGGTTCCCCTCTTTTGCATATTGTTATAGTGAATCTTGTAATCCTCGCGGAAAAATTTTGTGAAAGATTTTAGCCTATTAGCGCTTCTCGGTATGAGCTTGACACAAGTCCCTTTCTTAAAAAAGGGGATAAAAACTCCCCTTCAAAAGCGATGTAGCGGGCTGAAATGTCGTACACTAATATTTGTCATAAAAGTGTACACTAGGTGTTCAAAGACACTAAACCTATGAATTAAACTTGAACTTTAGAAATCATTCAAAATTTAAAATGTGTTTAAGGGTATTAATTTAGTGCTTAACCCCAATTAGTAATAAAATATTCCATTAAACCGGATTTTATGAGGGGGGAATTTAAAGTCCCCTTAAAATAAATACCAGATGTAAACCTTTAAAACAGCGATATACGTGCCCCCAACCAGAATTAGTCGTTAGCATTTTGTAAATTTTTTTTTGGTTGTGTTGTACAGTAATATATGACCACCACTGTGTTTATGTACATAAAAGTTTCTGTGCCAATGGTATTTAATTTTACTCAAATATTCTTTTAATGTTTTTTTTTTGTTTTGATTAATTATAAATAACATGCCAATTCGGCGGTTTGTAGAAATAAAAACTTTGGTTTTTGTCGTCATCGCAAGGCGACCCAATTGTAAATGGGTTAAGATCAGCAGCAATAATTAAAATGAAATAATTCCAAGAAAATTATAAACAAAATTACGAATTGTGTAATAAAAACGAATGACTATTCAACAAAATCACATGCATACATATTTCAACAACTGTCACAAATTGATTTATGAATGATAATTATATTGAAAAATAGTCAATAGATTAAAGAAATGTTATATTTAATTACACTGTACAACACAAAAAAAAAGCTGACAAGGTTCTAAAGACTGGTTCTGGTAGAGGGCACAAGAAAATATGTACAATGTATGTATATCGGCGTTTTAGGGGGAGTTAAAGTTCACCCCTTTTGCACATTGTTATAGTGAATCAGCATAGCAAATCTTGTAATCCTTATGTTTAAGTTATAAGATGCAATTCGCGTTTTTATGTAAAATATTACGAGAAGCATTTTTGTGGAATATTTTAGCCCTCTAACTCTTTGGCTTATGGGTATTTTATGTTCCTTTTTTAAAAAAATGGACGATAAACTCCCATTCAGCGACAATTTAGCGGGCTAAAATGTTCTACAAAAATATTTTTCATGAAATTTTACTAAAGGTCTTCAAGGACACTAAAGGTGCAAACTCATTTTTAAAGTCAGAAATCACACAAAACTTAAAATATGTTTAACCTTGAAGGAGTTGTTTCTTAATTAGTGATAAAATATCTAACAAAACCGAATTTTGTGAGACTAGTTTGCACTAAAAATATTTCTTACGTATAATTTCACTACGAGTATAAGTCACCATACAAAAGAAAGTTGTAGATGCAATATCTATGTATATAATTATAGGTGCGACCATTTTTGGTGCTGCAGTTTATGCATCCGATTATACATCCGATTTTGACGAAATTTACACAATTTTAAAGATATTTATTGATAGATGTGCACATTTTATATTTTGCAAAAATCGGTTCAGTATTTTGGGAGCTATAAGCATGTAAAGTTATTACTAATACATGCGCACATAGTACACATCCCTGCAGATAACGCGACTAGTCCATTCACGCATGTAAAGTATACTCCACAGAGGACTAGGACTAGTCCAAAGGTAAACCAAATGTATGGCGAAAACATGGTCGATTTAACATTACGATGTCCATATAACCCAATTTTGCACTACATTGGAGTAGTCTCAAAACTACTCCATGTCACCACTTGCAGGAGTACTCAAGTGTTCGTGTTGAAATTGTTAAAGCACGAACACTTTTGGCTTAACTACAAACTCTTGTTTGTAAATGACATGGTCCACGTCTGCATTACATCGTACTAGTCTTAAAATTACTCTATGTCACTGTTCGATGGAGCACTCAAGTTTTAATGAGTTAACGATTGCAGTCGTTAAAACACGAGCACTTGTCGGTTAACTAGAAGCTATTGTTTGCAAATGACCATAGGACCATATTGAAACATATCAGATAAAATGGACCACGAAGTCCAATATTATCTGTAGGGATGCATCATGCATGATGCATGCATTAGTTTGCATGTATTGCGTATCAGCTTCCCTACAGATAATATTGCACTAAGTGGACCATTTTAGCTGAGATGGGGTAGTTACAACATGGTCCATGTTAAAGTTAAAATAATAAACAAAACAATTATGTGTGTTTGTAGATTTTGCTTTTGCATAGAGAATACGAGGTTAATTTAACATTTTTCGGTAGTGATTTTGCTTCATAGGTGTTTCATGTTAAATCAACATTATTTACAATAATCTTGAAAGAATTAACTATATTTCATGTTGATTTAATATTCCAGTACAGTTAAATCAAAATGAAGTTGATACTGAAATAATACGATAAATCATATTGAATCAAAGTAATTTCGAGTTGAAACAACGTGAATTTGATATTGGAACAACACGAAGAATCATGTTGAATCAAAGTTATTTCAAGTTAAAACAACGTGAATTTGATATTAGAACAACACAAAAAATCATGTTGAATTAAAGTTGTTATATCAAGCTGAAACAACATGACTTTAATGTAGCTATTTTATTAATTATTTTACTTACGTGATAGTCATCAGAAAACTTTTCGTTGTAGCTGACTGCCCCAGCCAAGATTTGAACTCGTGCCACCTGCATGATAGTCCACGCGCTAACCACTGCAGCCACAACAGCTTCAAACTTTTCTTTACTTATACACTAAATAAATACCATCGTATGTAAAATGCATTTCATTTTAACTCAACATGATTTAAATGATTATTTAACATAAAACTTATTTGAAATTAAAGTTATATTCATGTCGATTGAAAATGAAACTTAACGTTTATAACAAAATTCTTTAAACGGTGATTTAAATTAGATTAATTATTTTCCGTTTAAAATTAATGTGAAAGAATGGTAATTTTAGTCCAGCAGCCAGGGGTGTTAAGTATGACGATTTTTTACGATATGACAAAAAACGATATGACATACTGTGTTGGCATATCGTAAGTTATCTACGGTATGACAATACTGAGAAAGCCATACACCGTGCATGGCCTTCTCAGTGTTGTCATATCGTAAAAAATTACGATATGACAACACAGTATATATCGTGTTTTGTCATATCGTAAAAAATCGTCATACTTAACACCCCTGCCAGCAGCAGTAAATTTTCGCTGGTAATTCGTTTTTTGTCGTCTACATAGACGACACATGTAAGAATAAACCACAACAAGTTACACAACTAAGCAGAACAGTGAATTTTAGCAATGAACAAAGCAAATAAACACTAACACACTCAAATGACAAATTATTTCTTGTAAATTTAATATGATTTCCAATCAAAATTGCGGCATGTGGATTTTACATTCCTTTTTTTTCTGTGTGTAACAATACAAAACTTTTTATATGCTTTAAAATGGTGTTGTTGTAGGAAAGACATAAGACTAAAAGGGAAGAGAGTTCAATAAACGAAAATAGATTATTTGAAAGTATTTCGCCTTTGTATTTTTCCATTTTTTTTAATTCAGTGTATGCAAGTTTCTATGAATCATTAATTAATTGCAGTAGCATTATATACTGTTTGGCTATTTTTAACAGATTCTTTAAAACATATTTAGTCAGTTAAGTTTGTATAATATTTCTATGAGCCTTAATACAATTATTTCCGTCTAGAGTACGATTGTGTCGTCCGTTACTATAATTGTTTGTTAATAATATGATGAAAGCAATTTTAATTTTGTTGCACAGTGTTATTTGTTGCTAAGAGTATTTTGTCTCTCTCTCTCTCTCTTTCTGTTTGTGGCGAACATGATTCTTAATCTAATCAATAGCGGATATTGTATATGAAAAATGGAAAATTAATCTTGTTAAAATAAACTTCAAATGCAACCAACATGATTTGCAACATTCTTCCTCGAAAGGTTATTTTTATTAAATCAGGTTTGAGAGGATCGTTTTGAAAATTATTTTTCTTAAGCAACGATCTTTTTAATTATGTCTTCATTTTGAAAGAATACAGGAAAAGTATTTTAATCTGACTTTGAGCAGAATGCAATAATAACTTTCTGTGCCACTGCACAAGTTAATCAGTTTGCATTTACTCGTGGCTAGATAACTTTAATAAACTTTCCTTTTTTTTTTGAAGTGTAACTTTGATTTGGTCAAGTATTAAGATTGATCATTATGCTGAATTATTTAAATTTGTAATATGAAGCATTTTATTTTATTTTTGCTATACAATTTCCCTTTTTCTTTAAGTTTTTGTTAAATTTTATGTTTATTATGATTGCAATAATAAAAAAAATTATAGTAAATTGCCGATTAATGATTATATTTTTTATTTGATCATTTTCTTTACAACATAATTATGCATGTATGCACTGCACTCACTATTCGTTCGAGTATCTGTGACTATAGTTGCATGAGTGTTTGTAGCACATGTTCACGTACAGAAAGAAGTATTTTGCATGTTTGAAATTGTTTGTGCCTAAATTTGTTGGCTGTCGTTATTATGAATATTCCGTATTCATTGGTAATCGTTTTTTTTTCGAGGAGCATTAATATCTGTTTTTTGTGTTGATTACCTTGGAATTTTTTAACTGCAGCAAACATTAAAATACTCGTAGAAAAATTAAGTTAAAGAAAAACAAGCAAAATAACGAATAGACAAACGCTTTCTTTGAATTTGTTGTTTTTTTAAATAAATTTGTTGTTTGTTGAATACAGTGGGCTATTTACAAAAGGGAACTTTAAATAGAAAAATCAACTTCTGTTTGTAAACGAATAATAATGACTTCCTAGTGGATAAATCCAAACATGCATCCAATACATCTTGGCAAGCAACAATTTTTTGGCACGCTTTAGCAATTCAGATTAATAGTGAAAGTTTCAAAGTACATAAACAGAAAAAAAATAAACTGCATTGTTATGCAAAATTAACTGATTGCGGATTTTTTTCTTTATTTAAAAGAAAGTATATATTACCAGATTGGTCCCGTAGAAAAGTGGGCAGCGAATACTTCTACTAGACCAACTCTTATGAAACTTTGCACATACACATTTATTTATCGTGACAATTCAATATTATGGTTAGAAAAGTGGGCAGTGCCACGCCCAAACGTAGTAAATATTTTTTAAACAACTTCTACTAAGCCGATTCTTATGAAACTTTGCACACACTTTAAGTTCCTGGAGCACTACAACATTATTACAAGAAAAGTGGGCAGTGGCCATGCCCATGCAAAATAAGTACTTTTTTTCAATAACTTCTATTAAAGCGATTATTATGAATATTTTTCCACACACTTTAAGTTTCCGGAACACTACAATATTAAGATTAGAAAAGTGGGCAGTGTCACGCCCAACAAAGTAAATATTATTTTTCCACTAAGTCTACAAAACCGATTCAAATGAAACTTTGCACGCACATTTAGCTATCGTGAAAATATAGCATTATGATTAAAAAAGTGGGAAGTGCCACGCCCAAAAGAAATAAATATTCTTGTTCAACTACTTCCACTTAACCGACTCTTAAGAAACTTTGCACACATAGCTTATCTTGGGGCAATACAACATTATTATTAGAAAAGTGGGCAGTGCCACGCCCATGCAAAATATATATTACTTCTACTAAACCTATTCTTATGAAACTTTGCATCCACATTTAGTTCCTTTAAGTTCTAGGGGCAATACAACGTTATGATTAGAAAAAAGGGCAGTGCCACGCCCAAAAAAAAATATTAAATATTAATTTTCAACTACATAATTTTATTTCGATGATTCTTGTTCATTTTTGCACACAAATTAAGTTCCCGGGGAAATACAATAATGTATGTAATTAGAAAAGTGGGCAGTGCCACGCCTATTCAAACAATAAAATATTACTCTTTTTCATGTACTTCTACTACTCCAATTCCTATGAAACTTCGCACACAGATTAAGTTTTCCAGACAATAAAACATTATGGTTAGAAAAGTGGACAGTGCCACGCCCATGCAAATTTAGTATGTACAAATATTTTTGCAACAACTTCTACTACAACGATTCCTATGAAACTTTGCACACACTTTTTGTTATTGTGACAATACAATATTATGTTTAGAGAAGTGGTCAGTGCCACGCCCAAACATAGAAAATATTATTTTTCAGTACCACGCCCATGCAAATTGAATATATTTTTTTCAATTTCTTCTACTATTCCGATTCTCATGAAACTTTTTACAGACGTTAAGTTCACGGGGCAATATAATGTTATTATTAGAAAAGAGGGCAGAGACACGCCCATACAAAGTAAATATGATTTTTCAACTACTTCTACTACTCCGATTCTTATGAAAGTTCTCACACACACTTATGGCCTGTTTCACAATATCGAAAGTGTGCTGGCGTTAGCATTTTAAGCGAAAGACCCCTGATTTGGGTTCCTCTAAATATATGTACTTCTATGCGAACGATGTCGCTAGAAGACGTAAGTGTTTTTCTACGAAATCCGATTCCACTATGTCGAAGTAGTGCGAACGCATTGTAAAAGTCACTCACTTGTTGTGTTGCTTGCGACAAATCGGTCTTCTTTCGCTTAGAATGCGAACGCACGCACACTTTCGATATTGTGGAACAGGCCATTAGTGCTTTTTCAATATTGTTGAAATTTACTTTCAGCGTTGAATATTCAGTTGTTTGCAAAATTACATAAATATATTTGGATTTTGTGATTATAAAATTTTTTGTAATCTAGGTGCACGGTAGTGCGCCAGGCCAAGTTCCGGCCACACAGTGTGTATATTACAAGAAACGATTCGAGCTGTTTTTACGCCCTCATAACTTTGCTCCGCCAAAACATAAAATAATGAAACTTGAAACATAAGGCCTACAGAGGCAACCTCATAGGTGAAGGTTGAAAGTTCTACCATAAAAGCTTCCCCAGATATGAAGGTGTAAAAAGTGCATATTTTAGTACCTATTCACTGAGTCACTCACTCACTCATCAATATTAAGGAGCACTTCCACTATAGCTAGAAACTTAAAATTTCACAAACAGGTAGGTCTTGATGAGCAACTAACCCTTAAAAATCTAAAAACAGGGACTTTTCACCTGCGTGGGACTTCTGGGGGGGAGGAATTTCTTTGTATGGTGCATTTCCAGTATAACTAGAAAGCTGAAATTTGGTACACAGGTAGGTCCTGACGAGCAATTAACGAAACAAAATTTAAAACGGCATTTTTCCCATCTGGGCAGACTGGGGTGCCCCTCCTTTGTATGGGGCACTTCCAGTATAGCCACTTATTCCAGTATAGGGCACTTATTGTACCAAATAAAAGCTTAGAAAAAAGAACTGAGATCCGCACAAAAACATAAATGTGAAAATAAGGCCAAGTTCCTATCCAAAAATTTCGGCCGTAAAAAGTACTAAGATAAAAATGAGGACCAAGTTCTTGATAGGTACAATACCATCTCATTTCTAGGCAATCTCAGTACTTTTTATGGCCGAAATTTTTAGATAGGAGATTGGCCTTATTTTCACATTTATGTTTTTGTGCGGATACTAAATTACTGCTAACAATTTATAAGCTGGTTTGGGAAAATTTTCTATAATTTTAATTGAACCGATGACTTATTTACATATTTGTTTTTTTTTATTAGAATAATGTAAGCAAACCCCACGAGATAAATTTACATAATTTAATTCAAAAATAAGCCTCCCGAATAGGCATCCATAATTTATTACTATAAATTTTTAATTTCTTTAACTAAGAATAAAATCAATTTCAAATAAAGATTTGTAAATTAGCATTTTGACACGTTTTAAAAAACACATTTTTATATGGTCATACATAATTTTTAATTATGGTTTTTCTTGTTGGCGAAAAATAAATCTTAATATAAATAGACATATTGTGTGCGTTTTAAGCCCACTGTTCTCAAATTAACAAGCACGTTTATGTGATTGTGTGTGTATGTCGTGTGCTATTTACTTAGTTAATTGTGAGCTTAACTTAAAAAACGCAGCGTACATACTTTTTATCATCTTGTATCTTAATATTAAAAAGCCGAAAAAACAGAAATTTTATATACTTATTTTTATTTTGATTTTTTTTGGCTGAAAACAGAATAAAGCGCCTGTTAAGCGTTCATAACACTTCAATCAACGTGATACGACTGTAAATTATAAGAAACTCGATTAAAGAAAGAAATGAAAATGAAACATTTTAGAGATTCGAAAAGTTACAATATATACAATGAGTAAAAATAGACAGAAAGACTGACTGACAGACAGACAAACGTAAAACGTAAAATAACAAGTTAAAGGCAGCAAAAGCAACGCAAACAATGTTAATTTATGCAACTTTTACTTGTTGTTGTTGTTTTTTTTTAATTTTTTATTTTATAAATTTAGCTGTTATTGTTTATTTTTAATCAGCCACAACTAAATAAAAATAAATCGCATTTGAAAATTAATTTTAATCATCTAATCAAAGTACATATTAAAATATTAAACGCAAATATCGATTTTTCGAATTTGTAACAAACATTTATATGTTCGTCTTTTTATAGTAATTTCCGACTAGAAACTTGATTCTCACATGTGGTACTACTAGTCAGCAACTTTATAAATAAATGTTAAGGCGTTTGACAATTTACGCAATTGATCTCAAGCGTTCACTTGACTAGAACGACTGCGAAATATTGAAGGGATATCTTAACGGCCATTCTGATTCCTCATGCCACCCAGTTATTATTGAAAAAAAAACGACGGTATCAAACAATGCAGATTCTGTGAACTGCATGGTGAGACAACGAATCATGCCCTTTACGACTATACGGCTTAGTGATTAGTTTCTCGGAGGGCCTTTGATGATTCCGAAAGAATGGTCTCTAATAGAACAAGAAAATTGACTTTATTAACAGCCTTTATTAAGAAATAGAT
This sequence comes from Panzeria rudis, assembly GCA_956483635.1. Taxonomy (NCBI): domain Eukaryota; kingdom Metazoa; phylum Arthropoda; class Insecta; order Diptera; family Tachinidae; genus Panzeria; species Panzeria rudis. The sequence goes on from OY101450.1 coordinate 145,939,651, forward strand.
GTTTTTACCCTGCGGAAAATTTTGTTACAAGTAATCCAAAAGTACTCGTCCTATGACGTGGGAAAATAGGAGCGGTACCAAAAGTAAGGATTAGTCAATGGAGAAATAGGAAGTATGGAGAAATATCCCAGCAAAAACTTTGCTTACTGTTAGGCAAAAAAGTATATGAGGATTTAAGTCGTATTTACTTACAATTTGACTCGATAACTATTTATTTTTGTTTGAGAAGTCCAATAAATAAGGGGTATCCCTTACAAATGTATTTACATTGCCATAGCAATTAACTAGTTATTATTTGGCTTACTTGAAGTTAAAAGACAAGTAGTCAGATAAACAAATTTAAATTAAAAAAATATACGCAATATACTTTATTTATATTTTAAAAATTTAATTTAATTTTTTCATTTTTATTTTTTTGACCCATCTGGGATACGAACCTGTGCTCGTTCGGATTTGAAGACAAGAACTTTACCCACTCAGCTATTGTTGACTTATAAGTTTAAGCGACAAAAATTTGTTTTCATATACAAACACATGTTGACTTAAAAAGTGGTTGTCTACTTATTTTATTAATACATATCAACAAATTTTAACTACTTTTAGATAATGAGAAAAATACGTACTAATTTTATTAAAAACTAAGTAGTAGTTCTAATTTAAAGCATATTAATAAGATAAATAAGAACTACTCATGACTTTGTAACCCATTAATAAAGTACTACCGGTTACAAAAATTACAAAAGTTTTTGCTAGGAATTTAGTTGGGACTCGGGCTAGTATTGTAGTAAATGGCAATGAATAAATTCGATACAGCTGGATCTAAAGCTGTTTTTAGACTATTATACAAGCTGTTCGACTTCTGCACAAAATGCTACCCTGATGTAATGTGTTGTTATTGCTTTTTCAAAAATTTCCATAAACTCATTAGATCAGGGTTGCATTTTCTACAGAAGTCGAATGGCTTGTGAGATAGTGTAAAACAGCTATAAGATACATCACATAGTATCTAAACAATTTTAATTGCCTCCTTCCAATGTGACAGCCATGTCACTCAGGAATCAATCTCGTAACTATATTTAGATATTACCTTCAGTTTAACTGGTATTCTTAATAATTTCGAAATATAAGTGCCCCTGTGGTCGAGTGGGTAGTATTGCTCCCTTGCCATACCGGAGGTTGTCGGCTCGAATTCCATTAAAGACTAGGCTTAAAAGTAAAATACAATTTCCACTTGCATTTGTAACAATAAAAAATAAATTAATTTTCAATTATTAATCAATTACTACAGCTAAATGTCGGAATAATATTTATTTATATCTGCCTGTTCTGTAAATCGAGTCGATTTGAAAACGCTCGATTTAGAGAAATTGAATTCACTAAAAGCAAACTTTTTCCAGATTTTCATGCAGTTTCATATATTTTAGAGCTTAAAAGATCATATCTGAAATTAATTTACTATATACGATTTAAAATACATCCATGTGGGCATTATTTATTTTTGGAAAACGAGAAATTTACTACGATTCGATTTACAAAACAGGGTCGATAATCTATATTATTCTACACCGATTAGGTCTCCATGTGCAAACAATGTGCAAAAGCGGGCAAAATTAGCTCCATCTAAAATGAATCCCAGCTGTAAACATTCAAAACGACGAAACATTTACATTTATTTTTGTCCCCTCTACTAGGACCCGTTGTTAGAGCCTCTTATTGTGTTGTATTTAAAAAAAAAGATTAATTAATCTTAAATTTTTGAGTTCTATTGAAAATTCGAGTTTAATTTCGAACTTTCACTACCTTTCTCATTTTCTGTTGGGTGGGTAGTTCGCGCGTTTGACTACAAACCCTGAGGTCTTGAGTTCAAGACTAGTTCCAGGCAAGCCAACAACAACATCATGCATTTTCTCATGTGCATTGGTGTTTTATTGTGTTTGTTGTTGTTGGACTGTTAAAGTGATGAAGGCATAGCACTGATCACTTTGGCAGTGCCGGTTGCAATTAATGCAAACATATCCTAATGCGCTTCACAGCACCCTCCTACGTCAATATTGTTGAACCGTCGGCGAAGTAAAAGAACTAATAAAATGCGTCTACTTTACACCAGAGGGGCTTGCAACACTGCTCTACAAAAAAAGCGCAATAGCAGGGTTGTAAATGAATTAAGCTTTCTATCTCTCTCCCACTTCACCACCTTTTCTCTCTGCACTATCCCTTTCCCAAAGAAGGTAACACATTAATTAATTAACTGGTAGGCATTAATTGCCTGATTGTGTTACTACTCTTTATAAAAAAAATTTCATTATCGGCCATTTCACAGAGTTCAATTCCGTTCGGAAACGGAATTCAATCCCCCTCATTTTTGTGGCAGTTGGTGTCTGGGGTATGCTCCGGCTAGGGCTTAACATCTTGCGGTGTATTGAATTCCATTTACGAACGGAATTGAACTCTGTAACATGGCCGTATAAGTCTTTGAAGACAATACATTTTTAAACTCAACTGAAACGTTAATATCGTATTTTTAATGATTTCTGCCATTCCAGTTGAGTTTAGAAATTTATTGTCTTTAGAGATTTACAACCTGATTCACAAAAAGTTTTTTGGTTCATAAGAGACTTATAAAACTAATTTTTGTATGAAAATTTGTTTTATTAATCTGTTATAAGTAAAAAAAAAATTGTTTATGAATTAAGGCATTATAATAAAATTTTATGAGACATTTTTTTGTAGAATATTTCAGCCCGCTATTTCGCCGTCGAAGGCGAGCTTTTCCCCTTTTTAAGAAAGAGTCATATACAGCGAAGCGCTCGAGGGTTAAAATGTTCCATGGAATTTTATATAAAAGTGCTGAAACTCCTAATATATTAAACGTAAGATTTACACGATATCTAATACCGATTCTCTATAGCATTGACCACAAGTTGGGGTTCATGTAAAGAAATGTGTATAACTTTTAAACTTATGTAGATCCCATTATCAAACTTTTACAGTATAATGAGGACACCCTAGGCTAAAAAATTAAAAAAAAATTTAACTACAATTGGTCATATCCGGTTTTTATCATGAACAAATATATATATTTTTAAATTAAATATATTTTTTGAAAAGATCACACGATTTTCTATAATAATCACTTATTTTAATTTTTTTGTCTTATTTTTTTCTAGTTCGAAACAATAATTAAACATTTTTTTTAAACGGCAACACTGTCGTACCCCATAAGCTCGACAAATAAACATCATACAAAAGAAAAATTTTGCATACACATTTATACCTACTAGAACTATATTTATGCCAAATATCAAGGAATTTCGGCAAAACATTTGTTTTTGGATTGTCCGCTTCAAAAACAATGCCCCATCTGTAAATTATCTCAACCAGGCCATTCTGTTCGTTATGATAACTCCGCTTAGTTGAGCAGAAGCGTCATCATAAAATATTAAATTGAAATATAAAAATGTTGTTTTAATTATTTATCATTGACCCCGGTCAAGGTGGCCGGAATTTTAATGACAACAATATAATTCAAACTTTGTATTTCGCTGTTGTTTTCTCTGTCAAAAAATGTTTTTGTTTTGATTCAGTTTCAGCCAGCAATTTTTCATATTTTTGCTATTTTTTCATTCAACATTTAATATCAATTTAACACACGTTTAAAGAGTGATTAAGTGAATTCATGCTTTATTTTCGCTTAGAATATTTTAGCTTTTTATAATAGACCCTTTTATTTATCATACATACAAGTCTATTAAATTTTTTATTTTTTTTTGTTGCTAAATTTATTTGTTTGTACTTTCAACCCCTATTAACTACAACAATATGTACTATAAGTACTAGTAATAATAAATTGTTTGTCATTTAATTGTTTCTAAATAATTCATAAACTATAAACTGTGAGTAAGACTTGAAACATTTTTCAAAACAAAGAGTTAAAACATCTCTCAACCAAGATTTTATAATTAAAGCAATTTTTTTATTAATTAAAGTTAGTTGTGTTTCATCGTTTTAATTACACAACGATATTAATTAAAGCCTCAAGAGCGTGTAACATTGTTGAAAGAACATGAACCCTTTACTTTACGCAAGCTTGGAATGATGGAAAATTTTGCCTGCCCTCAAGGACACAGAGAGGCAGGCAAACAACACAAAATAACCAATTGAATTCACGGAAGATAAAAAGCTAAAAACAAAATTAGCAAAATGCCAGTGAGCATAGACTTGAAGAAAAATGAATTAAGTTTTGATTAAAATTATTTATCAGAGAAGATTTAAGTTTTAGTCTAGAGATATTTAATGAAGCTTTTAACTTTGATCAGGAAATTACATAATTGCTTGAGCTTAATCATAATTAGCTAAGCCAGTGATCGTCAACTTATTTATAGCAGATACCCCGGGAATAGTAAAGCATATTTTAGCTAACCAGGTACACTCTAAAACATTACTTCAAATTTAGGATCACATATTGTCTAAATTTGTGTTGAAAATTTCTCCTTGTCTAAAATTACATCGATTTTGTAGTTATTTTATTAACGAAAAAACCTTTCAAATTAAACATATATACGATTAAGAGTTAAAATGGACTTTAACGGAAACTTTGCCATACAAAACTTGCCGTTAAAGTCCACGTTAACTCTTAATTATAGATTGTGAAAAGGGGCGTCAGTCCAAGTAGAAAAAAATTTAACATAAAGTTAATACGGCTATGGCTGAATGATAGATACGTCAGACTATCAGTAAGGAGGTCGCGGTTCAAACCTGCACGCAGCCAATCGCTTTTTTTAGTAAAAACTTTTTGTTCCAAAATCAACAAAAATAATGCGTGTCGACAATAATCGGTAAATTGTTGCCGACTATTATCGACCTAGTTTTCAACAAAAGTGCTTTAGAGTGTAGAAAGAGCTTGCCTTTTACTTATCGCTCACTTTAGGTTAAAGTAAAATTGTAATAATGCAAAACTTTTTATCCATCCGATAAAATCTTACATTTATCTAAACTTTAGATTATCTAAACTTTAGATTCTAAAGACAAATTTGTAATAATGACCCTAACTCTAATACATACAAAATAACCTGGTTGTTTCTAAAGTTAGAGACTTCCCAACAGCTAAATTTACAACTGGATACGCTTTGGGACAGTCATATGCTAGTTGTAATGATACTAGTAAAAAAACGACAGTCATATTACTAGTTGTAACAAGACTAGTAACGATACGAGTAAATAAATTAAGTAAAGTGCGACTTTGGCTCGCACACGAAGGGTTCTGTACGAATACACATATGTATATCCCTTTTTGTTTTTGCCCCGTTTGTCATTTTGGCAGTTTTTTCGTTGTGCTTTCTTGTTTAATTTTAGTTTTTTAAAGTATTTTTCGTTTTTTTGGATTTTTTTATTTTAGCGCTTTTCGTGATTTTTTTAAAATTTTTTTCTGGCGATTTTTCGTTTTTTGCAATTTTTTTTTGTTTTTTGCCGATTTGTTTAGTTTTGGCGATTTTTTGGTTATGGCATTTATTTAACGTTTTCACTTTCTGACGATATTTTTAGTTTTGGCGATTTATTTTAGTTGTGGCGATTTTTTTAGTTTTGGCGCTTTTTTAGTTTTTGGAGATTTTTTCGGTTTTTTGTAGTTTTTTAGTGTTAGTGATTCTTTTTGTTTTGACACTTTTTTCGTTTTGGCGAGTTTTTTGGTTTTTTTAGTTTTGGCGCTTTTTTTGGTTTTTTCGTTTTTTTCGTTTTCGCGATTTTTTTCATTTTTTGGCGATTTTTTAATTTTTTAATGATTTATTTAGTTTTACCGATTTTTCGTTTTGAAGACTTTTTCGATTTTTGACGTTTTCTTAGTTTTTTGGCGATCTTTTTAATTTTGGTGATATATTGCGTTGTAGCGATTTTTTAAAGTTTGGCGCTTTTTTTAAGCGCTTTTTTCATTTTAGCGTTTTTTTCGTTTTGAAATTTTTGTAATTTTGGATTTTTTTAGTTTTAGCGTGTTTTAAAATTTCAAGATTTTTCATCTTACGGTTTCCAAGATACATCATATTGTCTCAATTACATAGTCAAAATTACAATAACGAATAGAATACCCTTTAATTTTTATTGTTTTAAATATCGGTGTTAATTGGTGTAGTCTATTCTACAGACTACACCATTTAGCACTTATTTTGAAAATTTAAAGTGTCTATATATAAGTGTCTGTATATTACATTAGTATTTCAACATGTTGCGTTAGAACACCCTTTAATTTTTAACTGTCATATATTTGTTGTTGTAGCGGCAAAATCTCTACATAGCCCGTAGCTCTTACGGTTCCCGAGAAAACAGCCTGTGACAGACAGACGGACAAACGGACAGACGGACGGACAGCGTAGCGAAAACAATAGGGTTCCTTTACACTTTTGGTTTATCGGAACCCTAAAAAAGGACAATTATATTACTAGTTGTATCGAAACTAGTAACGATACCAGTCAAAAGAGGACACAATTTTCAGGTATACGACTTATACATAAAACATATATCTACCTCTTAAACAAATAAGTAGAAAGTGGCTCATTCCTCATATGAGGAATGTGTGTTCGTACCCCGGTTGAGCCAAATTTTTTTTTAAGAAATACAAAACCATAAATTAAAAACTAGTAAGATCATTACTTTACAACAACTGGTATTCCAACTGGGATATAACTGTATACAAATGAACTAGTTGTGCTGCTATGACAACCTAATATTAAAATCGATATGTAGTTCGATATATGAAAAAAGGACAGATCGGCAACTAGTCTGAGTTAAAAAGTAACTAGTATATTTCTAAACACTTGCTAGTCATTTTGTCTGTGGGGTTGTGATCCGGTATAATGACAAAGTCTATTAAAAAAAGTCGCCATTACCTAGGCTCGTATGTTAATATATAATTTGACCTAAAAGGCCTTCATAATTTTAATTATAATTGCTGATCACCTAAAGGAGTGCTCACTCAGACTTAGAAAATATTTTGCGTTCGCTAAAAAGTTAGTAATTTAGATGACCAACAAAGTTTGGAGTTCTCTGCCTTCAGAGAACAATGAAATTGAACTTGCAGATTTTATTAAAATTATTTAATTTTATATTATTATTTTTTCGTTACGCCTAAACCCTTCAACATAAATGGATTTGTCTTAACCATTTATTAAGTTGATCTTTCCGTCTGCGATTTAAAATATTTTTAATTACAACAGTATTGTTTGTGCTCATGAAAACACGATTTTGTTATAAATTGAACTCGATTAATTTATGACCTTTCATCTTGTTGTTGAAAGTAACTTCCTAAAGAACTTGGATCGCGCTACTGGCTGGCATGCTGGCATTCAATGAATTAGTTATGCAGAGTTTAATATTACATTGTAAAAATATATTGTTAAGCCAATCCTTTTAATTATTATTTCAATCAAAAGTGATAAAAAGCTTAATGCGTTGAAATTTTAAATGAACCGTTCTTTATCTAAATTAATTATATGTATATATGCTGTTTAATAATATAATCCATGTAATTTATAATCTGAAATATGCACCTTTACTTTTGTACTTAGAAATACAAATATTTGAATAGATATTTAACAAAAAAAAATTGTTTTCAATCACGATCAGTTGATATATTTGCTGATGTGCCAATTCTTTTTATGTTTCTTCAAATTTGTATTTTTTAAATAATTTATTCCCATCCAATGTGTATGTCTCACTCCTCTTGTGAGTATATCTGCAATAGGTTTTATGTTAAGAAAAAAGTGTATTCATTTATCGTTGAAAAAATGCTAAATAATCGAAATTTTAATTCAAAGTTTGTCTGACAGGCACTTAAACGATGTGTAATTTGATCAGGTAAAATATTGAAATCAGTGTTTTAATTGCACGATTAAACGTTTGTCATCATATGGTAAACAATTACACAATAAAATTAATTGGCCGTCTAACATTTGTCAAACATGCTTGATAGTGAGAGATTTTTATAATCCAGTTAAAATTATAGTTTAGTTGTTTGTTTAATATTATCATTTTCACTTTATGTCGCATTATCTTTCAACAGCCTATTTAATGTCTTAATAATTTCCCAGCAAAAACTTTGCTTACTGATAGGAAAAAAAGTGTATGAGGATTTAAGTTGTAACTACTTACAATTCGACTTGATAACTAGTTATTTTTGTTTGAGAAGTCCAAAAAATAAGGGGTGCGCCTTACAAATGTATTTAGATTGTCACAGCAATTAACTAGTTATTATTTGGCTTACTTGAAGCTACAAAATAATTAGTCAAACAAACAAATTAAAATTAAAAAAATTTTATGCGCATTATGTTTTCTTTATATTATTTCAATTTTATTTTAGTTTTTATTTACTTATTTTTTTACCCAGCTGGGATACGAACCTGTGCTCGTTCAGATTTGAAGACAAGAACTTTACCCGCTCAGGTATTCTTGACTTATAAGTAGGGATGTAACGATACGCCGTTTTGCCGATCCGATACCGATACCGATATTTAAAAATAAATATCGCCGATACCGATTCCGATACCGATACGAATATTGAAATTGAGTTCAAGTTTAGATTAACAAAACTCAAGTGCAATTTTTTATTATACCAAATTACATTATAAGAGAGAATATTTAAAATTGATAAAACATTGGAAGTAATTTTTAAGGAGCTACATTTTCTTTGCTTCCAACAAATCTATATTAAAAATATGCAGATAATTAGTAGAAAAGCAAGAAAAATTGTTTAATTCCTTTATAATTTAAAAAATACTCGCCATGCTTTTTAAAAAATCGATTTTTTTAAAGGACATTTATCAACTAATATTCATCTAAATAACTTAATAGCTTAATTATTAAAAGACTTCTAAGTTTATATTTATTCACTTAAATTTGCATAAAAAATTGTGAAAATGGGTGCTTTTTTATCCTTTTTCCTTACGGAAAAATCATTATAGAATACCGAAAAAGAAATTTGTCCTAGCATTGCTTCCAATTCGGTGATTGGTAATCGAAAAACAGAACTTCTTGCAAGGGCAAGGATATGTAAAACTAATTAGAAGTTATCCAAATTTGCAATACTTCCAGATCGCGAATTCTACATTTTCATGACTTCTTTGGATTATCTCTTTTTTGCTGGAATAAGATTTAAAAAACAACGGCTTGAATTTGAATTCATGGTAAAATTAACAAAAAATAAATAATTTTTTTTACAAAATAACAGCATAAAATATAATTAATTTTTAAAATTGGTATTAATAAGATTTAAAAAATAGCGAAGTGTATTTAATTCATGGTAAAATCGAACAAACATAAATTATTTGTTAAAAAAAAACTCTGAAAAAATGTTTAAAAGTATCGTCGTATCGGCAGTAAAATATCGCCGATACCGATGTATCGGAAAATCTGAAATATCGCCGATATATCGGTATCGGTATCGGTATTCGTTACATCCCTACTTATAAGTTTAAGCGACAAAAATTAGTTTTCATAAACAAACACATGTTGACTTAAAAAGTGGTTGTATACTTATTTTATTAACACATATCAACCAATTGTCACTAGTTTCTGATAATGAGAAAAATACGTATTAGTTTTATTAAAAAATAAGTAGCAGCTGTAATTTGAAGCATAGTAATAAGATAAAAAAGTACCACTCATTACTTTGTAAGTCATTAATAAAGTACTACCGATTACAAAAATGACAAAAGTATTTGCTGGGTATTGTAAAGTAAACAATGAAGTGGAATATATTTTATTTTTCCGTATTTAAAAGCACAATGACAGCAAATTAGCCGGTAATCTCAGAATCAACCACACTCGATAATAGTCGGCAACGCTTTACAGATTATTATCGACCTAAAATTACATAAGCATTATTTTTGAACAAAATGTTTTTTCTAAAAAAAGCGATTGGCTGCGTGCAGGTTTGAACCGCGACCTCCTGACTGATAGTTTGGCGTATCTACCATTCAGCCATAGCCGTATTATACTTTATGTTACATTTTTCCCACTTGGAGTCTGAAAGGTTTTTTCTTTAATAAAATAACTACAAAATCGATGTAATTTTAGACAAGGAGAAATTTTCAACACAAATTTACACAATATATGATCGTAAATTTGAAGTAATGTTTTAGAGTGCATATATGTACATATATACTTTGTTGATCGGATCAAAATTCATTGAGTTACAGACCTTAAGATTAGAAAAACTGCGAATTTTTTAAAGTTTTTTCCAAATTCACCATTTTAAGTCGTCCATTAAGGAAACAAGAAATTATACAGTTTTTCTGATCCACATCTGAAAGAAAATTTTGTTCCGAACGTATTAAGCGTAAATTTGTCAATATAATTAAAAAAATGTAAAAGTTATAATATTTTTAGTGAAAACATCTGAATTCGAATTTTCATATTTTTTTCTTTTAACAAGAACAGTGCAGAATCAAAATATTTTGGAAATAACTCAGACATTGTTAAACGAATAATTCGATCAAAATAAAAATTCACACAGACATAGCAGAGGAATTTATCTATTTAATCTACGCAGACAAACTTCTCATATTGCTTAGCAGTAGAGCTATGAAATCCCAAAATAGGGCAGTTCGGGCACGTAAAATTCTTCCACCCCTGTTATTTTTTTATTTCTTGCCTTTATAAGAATAGTTCTTGCAAAAAAAACCGACTACAAAATAGTAGTGGCACCGCCCTCATGTTATATCATCATATACTTTTGCGAGAACTAATTTTGTGTGCGAAGTGTCATAAGAATCGGTTAAGTAGAAGCAATTAAAATGAATATTTACTTTTCATGGGCGTGGCACTGCCCACTTTCCTAACCACTGTGTTGTATTGTAACGATAACTAAATGTGTATGCAAAGTTTTATAAGAATCGGTTAAGTTGAAGTAGTTAAAATGCATATTTACTTTTCATGGGCGTGGCACTGCCCACTTATCTAAAAATAATATTGTATTGTAACGATAACGATAACGAAAGGTTTATGCACAGTTTCATAAAAATCGGTTTAGTAGAAGTTGTTGAAAAATAAAAAAAATAGTATTTAGTTTGCATGGGCGTGGCACTGCCCCCTTTTTTTAAATCATGATGTAGTATTCAAACAGAGACTTAATGTTTGTGCAAAGTTTTATAAGAATTGGTTGATTAGAAGTAGTTGAAAAGGAATGTGTATTTACTTTATATGGGCGTTACCCTGCCCATTTTTCAACGGGACCAATCTGGAAGAACTTCCTTTCAAATAAAGAAAACAAATCTGAAATAGCTTCACAATTTGTCGGAGTTTTGAGGGATCTGACATAAAAACACCAAATACATGACGAATTGATAACATTCCTCCTTTTTTTGAAGTCGGTTTGAAAATTTTGAGTTTTCTTTCTCTATAAAACAAAAAATTTCTTCTACATAATTATTATATAATATATGTATATGAGTCTAAAAGACAACTTCAAAGGCATAATTAAAAAAAAAGAAAAAATTTGTCCAATGTATCATTTTTGTTAGCCCCGGACTCGAAATATATTGCTCAAAATTTTTTATTTTAGTCCATATGTTCTAAAGTCCCGAAGCTTGGATTTGTACAAAATAGCACACAAACACAGCAACAATACAAAGTTTGCGATCGAAATTTTAGGGAAAGGAGAGAAATCTCACGTGAGATTTTATTCGCCATAAGGGTGATTATGTGTATCCATTTATTTGCCAAAGAATTTTATAGGCATTGGTGCCAACCTATGTGCACTTTATAATCAAAACCATTAAAAAATTCAGATTTAGGGATATTTTAGAACTTTCTTAGGAATTCTAAGATTCTCACAGGATATAAGTCGACATAAGCTAATTTTTAGACAATGTGATCATTTTATTCTCTATATTCGAAAATACCTCTTCGCAAAGTTTTATTTATTTTGTAAACAGTTTTCAGGAAGTTATAGCGCAGTGACTTGCTGCTTATCTTCTTTCAACTTTAATCTCATATGGCTTAATTTAACTTATAATAAATTAAATATCAAATTGAATATTTTTGTTATAGAAGGTAGCACCATGTCTTCCTAGCTAAAAAGAACCTGAGAACGATTTAGGAACTTTAAGTGCAATAGGAATACATTTCTATAAATCCACTTGAACAAAAAAATCTCACGCATCTATTTCATGCACTTAATAAGACTCGTTCGTTCAGTCATTCATTGAACAACTTTGTCATTCTTTTTTATTTTTATTTCAACTTCACTTTTACTTTGTACAACTTTATTTATTCATGTTTTTTTTTATATTAAATTATCAACATTATAAATTTGACCTTGATAACATGACACAAATTTTTGGGTATAAAGAAAAAAGTTGATTTACGACAAGTTCACAGTGTGATAAATGAGTTTATTTGTTATTTAGTTTGTAAACTTTTTTATTTTTTATTAAAAATTGTTTCAAGCCTTTTATTAATATATTTTGATCATTAACATGAACTTTAATCATCAAAGTTGTTCAAAATATTTTTATTGGTGTTTTTTAAATCTTTTTTTTTATTATTAAAAATTAGCCGTAAAAGCGATTAAGTTGACAGAATTTTCCAGAGTAATGAAATTTTTCAAAATAAATGCGTCAAATATTTGAAATCCATGACTTTGAGCTATGGGCGGCGCACTTTTTTGAATAGATTAAAACTAGTATAGCCAACGGACGATAAAATCGTTTGTCTTGTAGATTTTATTAAGGTTCATAAAAAAAACTACCCGAACGTGATTGAGTATGTTATAAAAAAATCTCTTAAAAAATAGCTACACAATTTAAGAAAGAGACAAAAAACCTATACCGCAAAGAGTTAGAGGATTGAAATGTTGTACAAAAATGTTCCTCGTGGTGTCTTACATAAAAGTGGTGAGCACATCTTGTACCTTAAACGTCAGTATAACAAAAGGGAGGAAATTTGGCTCTCTGAAAAACGAGTCCCAGATGCAGACTTTTAAAACGCAGATACGTACATATATGCTTTTTGGTGCCCTCTACCAGAATCAGTTGTTAGAACCTTGTAATACAAAAATTGATTTTGTTGTGCAGTGTAATTAATTAATTATACATAGAAGCTTGTCCATACTGAAATTAAAAAACAACGATAAAATACAAAAACGAAATACTAATTCAAGCTAATTCAATTTATTGGATGAACTCTCTGCCCTTTTAGTCATAGGGCTTTCCTACAACAACACCAATCCAATACAGAGAAAAAATTTCATTTTGCTTATTTTCTTTGTAAAAGGAAACACACATGCATGATTTTTTTTTTTTTTTTGGTTTCATTTAATACGTCCGGTAATGGCAACTCAAAAAGTTGGTTTCGTGTCGTTGGTGCTGAAAATATAATTTAAGCCCTCCGCGTAAAGGATAACGTATTGTAGATGGCTCCTAAATATCTCTAAAGTTTTTAATTTGTTTTTGATTAAAAGCTAAGTTGATCGAGAGCCCATTTAGCCGAAGCCGCTATCTTCTAATATAAAATAATACGAAAAGTCATGTTTAATCAAACTTATTTCGACTTGAAATAACGTGAATTTGATATTGGAACAACACGAAGAATCATGTTCAATCAAAGTTAATTTGAGCTGAAACAAATTGAATTTGATATTGAAACGACACTAAGAATCATGTTGACTTATAGTTATATCAAGCTGAAACAACATGACATAAATGAAGCTATTCTATTAATTATTTTACTTACGTGATAGTCATCAGAAAACTTTGGGCTGTAGTTGGCTGCACCAGCCAAGATTTGAGCTAGTGCCGCTTGCATGATACTCCACGCGCTAACCAATGCAGCCACAACAGCTTCAAACTTTGCTTTAGCTATACACTAAATAAATACGATCGTATGGAAAATGAATTTCATTTTAATTAAACAAAATTTAAATGATTATTTAACATAAAACTTATTTTAAATTAAAGTTATAGTCATGTTGATTTAAAATGAAATGTAACGTTTATAACAAAGTTGTTTTAACAGTGAAACATTTTAAAACAAAAATATTTAAGGTTAGATTAATATTTTTTTAATTAAAATGAATATGAAACCATGGTAATTTTAAACAAGCAGCAGCAAATTTTCGCTGGTAATTCGTGTTTTGTCGTCTACATAGCCGACACATGTAAGAATAAACAACAATAAGTCACACAAATAAGCATAACAGTGAACTGTAGCAATGAACAAAGCAAATAAACACTAAGACACTTAAACGACAAATTATTTCTTGCAAGTTTAATATGATTTCAAATCAGAATTGCTTCATGTTGATTTTACATTCCCTGTTTTTTCTGTGTGCAAGGGTATCGATTTTTCGGTAAAAAACTAGAGATGTGCACTTGAGTGATAGTTGGCTCACGACCACGTACGCTCACGACAACAGCATTTTTATCACGCACGCTCACGACAACGGTATTTTTTATTACGCACCCTCACGGCCAACAAATTTTTAAATTCTCACGATCACGTTAACGAACATAATTTTTTTCATTCACGCACGCTTCTGCTTAACTGCCTGCCATCGAAAGACTTCGGATACGAATTATCCGAAATATGTTCGCTGGGTATATATATGAAAAAAATTAATTTTTTGAACAAGTCTAAGAAAGTTAATTCGTGAGTGCGTGAGAATTAAATGTTTAAAATTGCACACGCTATTTTAACTTAATATTACACTCACGTTTGAGTCACGCGTGCTATACGCTTAAGTCGCAAGTGACTCACGCATTAAAAATCAAGACATTTGCATATCTCTAATAAAAACTCATAAAACAATGGCAAAAACAACAACAATAACAACAATAAAAGTGTTAGCAGAAATCAATACAATAAGTAAAAAAAAATTTCAAGTTAAATGAGGGGCTTAAAAGCAAAGGGATACAAGTGCAAAAAACAAAATTCTGAGTAATTAAGCTTCAATGTTTTTTGTTCCTAATATTTTTGGTTTCTAATACATAGCGTTTTTTGAGACCATCCTACAGGTCTGAATTTTTTTGTAGTGATAGATTTTAGTATTATGTGTTGATTTTTGCATATAACTCAATTTCCCAAGTTTTGGTACTTGTACCCCTTTGCTTTTAACCCGCTGAAATGCTTTTATTGTAATGAAGCATAACAATGATGCAGATAATGAACTAAAAGTTAAAAATAAATATGTACGTAGTACCAGGTGCCAGCTACCACACCACTCTCCTCACCAAACATAGGCCATTGATCGGACGACTAATTTCACATCAATTAGCCCCACTGTAGGTAGTCTGTGTAGCCTAATGTCTTTCGTTCTCTCCAATATTTTTTTGGCTACCTGTTTCTTGTTTCTATTACGCTTTTTAAATACATGACATCTTTAAAATATATTTCCTTGTGTGCATTCCAGTTTATAACATTAACATTTTTTAAACGAAAATGTTTTATTTAAAGTATAAAAGAAATAATTAAATGTTAATACTCGTAAAAGATAGCCTGTTCTACTCGACGCTAAAGATACTCGTGCATGTTCCCAAAAAGTTGTCTCTGTTTTTATAATAAAGCTGGCTAATTAAATTAAACTTGTTGAAGTGTTTTTAAAGGACAACAGCATAATTTAACTAATTAAAATCAAATTCATTTAAATAACCAGAAAAAGTGTTTAAAATATACTTTCAATTGGTTTTTGAAACGTTCTAGAAGATACTTTTTTTAAGCTACTGTAAATCAAACTTTTAACTGGCTTTTTTGGTTTATAAAATGATCAACAAGAGAACCAGAAAATTAATTAAGTGAACTATTGAGTTGAATTAAATGAAATTAGAAATTAAAATAATAATTATTAACATAAAATCTTGTTTTGTCGTAAAGAAAAAAAATTTTTTTTTATGTAAAATACTGGATTTTGGGAAGATAGAGGAACATTTGAATAGATTTCTGGATAAAAATTTAAAATAGTCAACAAATTTTAAAATATTAAAATAAAAAGAATTAAGCGTGACATTAAAAATTGAAAATAAATATAAAACTTGTCGCTTCATTTTAATGGAATTCTTTCTTTCATTCTTTCTTAAATTTGTTTGTTTTACATGTTTTTTCCAATTTTTTTTTCTTCATATTTTAATATTTATCACGGAAGAAAGAGAGATGAAATCACTACACGTTCTGGAATTTCAAGTAATAACTTTTTTTTATGAATTTTAGATTTTTATTTATTAAAACTTAAATGAGTTTCTTTTGTACGAATAACACGAGCAGAGTTATATCACCTTGAACTTTTACTAATCACAAACAACGCCGCATCTCAAGATGCTTATGATGATGACTATGATCATGATGTTGTTGACTATGCTGCTGATGTTGTGGAATATTTTGCTATTTTATTTACACACTTTTGATTTTCAAGTCATAAATTTTAAATATTTTAAAAGGGTTCACTACTTTGGCAGCCCATTAAGATTTAAGAGTTTTAGTTGTGTTTTTCTATAAAATTGCATTTTTAGCTAGAACAGGTTTCAAAGCGATAAAAAGTGTAGAATGTTGTGGCAACACAAAGAATCATTTTAAAGTGTTTCCTTTTTCTAAAGGCAAAAAAAAACGTTAATAATACGAATGGTCTGGTTTTACAGGGTTATTATTTTTTTTAGTAAAAGTTTGATTTGAATGGAAAACTACTGAAGTATAACAATTATATTTGCAATTTTTTATTTTATGAAATTTTCTTACTTTACAAAACCTGAAATTAACTGACAAATGGTGCAAAGATAAGGGGGTTGTCCCTTAACCCGGAAAAGATCATCGTAAAAGAAATCGGTACATTTGGTCGATAGTGGGATCTCGGCTTAATGTTATTTTTTAACTGACTTCAAAAAAAGGAGAACGGTTTTCAATTCTTCGTGTACTTTTTTTATGTATATACTTTCAAAACTCCGCCATTTATAAGCCCTTTTCGGATTTTTTTTCTTTATTTAAAAGGATGAACATCCACATTGGTACAACATTGTGATAAAAATTATAGGCAGTGCCACGCATATTTGTAGTTGATTTTTTCAAGAGTTATTTATATTTCAGATAATCTTTATAAAATTCCATCATTTAATTTAACGTTACTTATTAAAAAGAACTTGGTGCTCTTTACCTCGCTCGGACTTACCGGATTTTACCCATCGATAGAGGAAAAATGCTGATTCCAACAGTATAAAAAAACGGATTTTTAAGAAAATGCGACATGGTGTAGTTTACCTTCCACCTACTGAAGTATATTTTCGAGTAAATGAGCTTTAAATTTTGGCAATATTGTGGAAGAGGTATGAAACCCGTAGATCTGGGAGAACACTAGGACAGTTTGTGAACGACCCATTTATTGTTATAAGTGATCAACTACAACCGACGTTAGTTTTGAACAAAAACTTTGATGTTGTACTTACTGAAAGCAGTCAGTGGCTGAACCACACTCCATGGCACGAAGATGATGTCCAGATTTGATTTATTGACGGCTCAAAAAAGGATACTGATAATGGGTCAGCGACACTAACTTCCAAATGTCCATTATCAAGGGTAAATACCCTACGTTTTTCGTCACGTCTTTAAGACTCTATCAAAGGCTGGTGCACGACAATGTTAAGTCCTCGACGACAAATGTCGTACAGCCGGAACAAATCATCAACGAAGTTTTTGAACAAGTGTCTCGAAAATCCTGTACTATTCAATGAGCGACAATGTCGCTCAAGATTGTCGTTCATATAATACTAGTGTAAGTACGTGGGTCGCCCTTTGCCGCATATTTTGTCTTCAATGATTATATAAGTACAAATGTCGCCTGTATTGTCGTCAATGAATAAAAAATGAACAATGTTGCCTATTATGTCGTCAACTATTTAAGCTACAGTGTTATTTATCTTGTCGCCAACAATTTTAGAGCGACAATTTCGCCTCTTTAATCATAGAAGGGACTTTAATTAATATCTTTAACACACAAATCTAACTTTTGCTTACCTGTTTGTTTCCGTTTCATTTGAATTATTGACTGATTTAGCTGTGATTCGAACTGAGACTGCATGTTTACAAGCTTTCGCGCTTACTACCCTGCTCTTGCACCACCTAAAACATTGACAACAAGAGGCCAATATAATCATTCGCTTGATTGAAGACAAAATGTGAGACATTATCGCTCATATTGTCCTCAACAAAGTTGGATTAAGGACAAAAATTAATATATTGTCGCTCATCTTGTCCTCCACAATGTTACTGAAGACGAAATGTAAAACTTTTTTGCTCATATTGTCCTTAAAAAAGTTGTGTTGAGGACAAAAAGAAAGACAATGTCGCCGATATTGTCGTCAAAAGTGTTTAATAGAGGAAAACATGCAAGAATTTGTCGCTCAGATTGTCGTGAACGACGATTTCCTTTAAATTGTCGACTAGAAAACCCACCGAGAGAGGGCAATTCGTACAAGAATCGTAGATGACGAGGTCGTGCAAGGCAGTCTGGCCAACTGGGTGTTTAAGGAGAAAGTACAAGAGTATACATCAGCCCCCTTATTCCGTAACTATTTGTCAATGTCACGTCAAGACAATACCAAAAAATTGGCGCATTTCTACTCGTCATCGACAAAAATTTTCTATTACTAACAGCCACTTATTATTCTCTAAGGCATAGAAAATAGGAAGAGGCTGTTAATAGTAGCAAGTTTTTGTCGACAGCGAGTAGACAAGTGCCAATTTTTTGGTATTGTCTTGACGTGACGTCGATAAATTGTTACGGAATAAGGGGACAGATAGCCAGGCAGCACTCAGGGCCTTAAGCTCTTACGAGATAAGGTTAAATGTTGTGACGGATTGTGTTACATCTGTAAACGATGTTGGCACTCTAAATAAACTATCATTATGCTGGGTGCCTGGGCATGAAGGTCATGCTGAGGCACCAGGGCTAATGGCGTGGATCGAACCCACGACTTCTGGCCTGACAGGGTAGCATCGCTGCTACTCAGCCACAGTGGCACGCAAGTAAATCGCAACAAAATACAATGTAATACAAAGCAAAAATTATCACCAAAAAATTGTCAAACAAAAGTTTGTCTGAAAATAAATCTAATTTTCAGTAAATATTCTTTACTAATTCAAAGAATTTTTGGTTTGACTTTTATATAGGACGCAAAAACCAAAAACAACAAGAAAAACTGTGTCGTAAAAAAATAACCCCGATGACAACATACACACAAATAAACAACAACAACAACGATAGCCAAAAGGAATGCAATTGTACGTATCAAGTTTCTCTACTGAAGATTTTTGAGTGAATCAATTCGTTAATATCGTTGCATTAATTCTAAATCATTTTTTAGAGTCTTTAGATAAACATTCATACTTGTATACATTTAACAAAGTAAAATTTCAAATATGCTTAATGGATGATGAAGACAAAATTTTTATTTGATATATACAATCCAGTAAATATTTTTGTTTAGTATTTTTAGACTAATTGTTTTATAAATTCAGACAAAAATATTGTTTGATATTTTTCAGAAAATGCAGTAAATCTTTTTGTTTGATTTAGTAAATTGTTTTGTTTACAATTTGTAAATAGTGCCAGACAAATTTTTTTATAGATTTAAACAATTTGTTCACTAAAAAACACGTTTTCTTTTTCAATAAAATTGTGGAGATATTTTTGTCTATATTTACAAATTTGCTTGTAGGTCATTTTCTAGATAAAATATTTACTATTTCATTGAATTCTTTTACAGAAAATAAAATTTAGTTTTTTCTGTGTAGCATAAAATGGGTCTGAGTTATATAATTTATAAGAAAAACAAATTATTTTTACTTGTATTTTGTATGGAAAAATTTTCCACGCTTTGGGGTCTGCAAAAAAATACTTGCAAAAATATCCTACTGCAGTATTATTATTATGGTACTTGGCCTAACACTTACGTTGTATACATCTTAGCCAAATCGGATAACTGTCAGGCGTACTCCATTCAGGTCTGAGTAAAAAATTTTCTAAATTTTACCAAAGTTAAAATCAATTTATATAAAATGATCTTTCCTTAAGCTTAGGTAAGAGTTTTAGCTCAATTCGACTAACTATAACGTGCGACCTCTAGTGGTCAAAATTAAAAATTTCTGAAACTTAAAAAATGAAGCACAATTTGCAAAAAAATAATTTTTTATCGGATGTTGCTGAAAATTTGAGGGAAATGGGAGAGTTCTATGGTGTCTCTTTTTTATGCCTGATTTGGTAAGTTATATAAAAATTAAAGTTTGGGGCACGCCTGAAAGAAAGATTAATAAAATTACCGTTAGCTATTTATTTCAAAAAGAGGACTTATACTACTTTCAAAACTAACAGCTCAAATAATAGTGACTTCTTGGAAGTTTATTTTTGCTGCATATTTATCTCTGGTATTAGACATAACGATTTCGCTGAGTACAAATTTTCTGCCTAGCCAGCCTTTGGCAGAGTACGACGATTTTCTTCTCTGGGAAGCTTTTATGCGACAAAGGTAGACCACTTTTAGTGCCTCCAAAGGACTGTTAGGCAGAAAGTTTTCACCCAGAGAAACCGTTATTCGACATGCCAGAGAAGAAACCCCTTAAGCCGAACCGAAAATCGGCTAGCCGAAAAATATTTAGTTACTTAGGGAAGTCACTCACTATTAACTTTTTTCAAATAACGTGTGCGTACTTTAATTTGCTTATTAACTTCAAATTCTCCTTACATAATTTTGCGGACTTATTTTATTTTGATAATGGGTTTCAGGTGTTCTTTTATTTTAGAATTGGGGATTTATTTCATAACGAAATAACGATCAATTTACACATGTGACTTTTTTGCCTTCTTTTACCTGAGTCACATACACTTTTACTTTTGAAATTTTCAATATGAAATTTATTGAATAATTGATTCTAATTTCTGCCAGAAAAAATAAGAAAATATAAACAGGAAAGGAAAGAAAAAAAATTTAGAAATAGAGACAGGAAATGTATTAAAATTAGCATAAATTTGTCCCAAAAAAAATACTTTTTATGACGACCACTTAACTATTTAATAAAATCAGTTCTTAGTGAATTGATTAAATTGCAAAAAAAAAAACAACAAGAAATTACTTAAAATTTTTCCGTTCCCTGATTATAAATTTTACTATACTTAAATCATATTGTGCCATCACCACCTGTTATGGGGAGTATTTCCTATAAGCAGATAAAAAAAAACTTAATTTTTTCCATAAGCTCAACCGGCTCGCGCAAGTATATCTACAACAAGTTGGTCATGTTGCTTAACTGATAAATATTTTTGTCTTTTGTCTTTTGGTTTTTGGTCGATTTGTGTCGTTTTTTTTGCCGTTTGGTAAGAAGAAAACCAGAAATTGCAATAAAAATGTTACATACTCGTACAACTATTATCTGTAACTCTGTAATTATACACAAATTTGTATGCAAGGATGTATGCATGTGTGTATCTATGGTTGCAAGTGTAATTTACTAGCCAGTTTTTGCTGTAATTTTTGTCTACAACAACTACTGCGGTTGCATGCCACAGTTCATTTTTAACTTTTAAAAAGTTTTGATTGAAAACGAACTATTAAGCAGCAAGCAAACTCTCTTAAAAGCGATGCACAAGCAGTGTTACCATATGTGAAGATTTATCTTATTTTTGAAGTTTTTTGCTGGGTCAAAGAGATAAAAAGATTTTTGCCCTTTAAAAAAGATTTTTATATATTTAAATTTCTTAACTTTTTCTGTCTTAATTGGAGTTACTTTCAGAAAAAACATATATTTTAGCTAAAATATTTATTTTTACATCATTAAAACCAAGGCAAGCAGTGTTGACCACTGAGCTCAAGTAATTATTTTTTGCCAAATGCTTTTTTGAAACATTTTTCGATACATTTTTTGGCATCCCAAGAAAGTATTTTGACAACTGTGCCCTCATTAACTCTACAAAAAGCCCTCTGACAAAGACTTCAGATCAGTCCTCGGCAGTTAATTTGTCTCTATATGCCTGGCACTGCTTTCGATTATTTTGCACGTCTTTCGACAATATTTGTTTGCTCTATATCGCTTTGAATTTTTTACGCACGTTTTGAATAAAGCAGCTGCAGCAACTATATCATTCAACTAAAGACATTTTGCAATCAATCTAGCCTCAGGTGATTTGTTGCCCATAACAAATTTTTGATGAGATTTCAGCAGATTCTTACAAATAAGCTTCGTCGACTCTGAGCTAGAAAAAATATTTTAGGACAAAGTGTGTCCATGTTTTCGAAAGGTATTATACCCAAATGACCATTCATACATTTAATTTTTTTTAACGTTTTACCTTTTTATTTACTCGATTTTTCATTAAAAAATATCAAAATATTCAAATTGCAGGAATGTGTATATGATTATAACGCACTCATAAGAACTAATGTTCTGTTGTCGTATACGTCACAAAAACAGTTTTGTCGTATTCGGTGTGGGTTCAGCCTTAAAGTCCAGTAGGGTTTGAACTTGATAAACTCCTTCCTCAATGTAAATACTTCATGCTTTTTAGTTTCATGTTTATATATTTCTCTCGTTGTGCTTTAAGTGAAATAAATTTTAGCTAAAAGAAGATCTTTAAAGGAAAAATAAGATTTTTAATTTGTATTTTGAAGATTTTCGAGAACAAAATATGGCAACACTGTGCACAAGGGCAATAATTATGCATTTTTAGAAAATGCCCTCATTATTGATGAATTTAGGTATTTAAATTATTTGAGCAGAACATGGAGAATTTTATTTAAAACATTTTTATTCATGAAATCATAGAAGCAAAAACATCCAAATGTTTCAAATTGACTGCGTGAACTGCGCATTACGATGAGTTTCTGTTTATGCTTGAATGTTTGCCAAACTCCAGTTTAAATTGTATTAAATTATGTACAAATTTATTTACAATGTTTTCATAATATCAGAAATATGTAAAACTTTTTTTCAACATTTATTTTTTTGTCTAATGAATTAAAAAAAGGTTTTAATTTTTGTTTATAAAAATATAAAAATATAAAAAAATAACAATTAACAAACTTTTTATTGTTGTCAGTTTAAAAATTTGCACATTAATTTTGAAAATAAAAAAAATAATAATTAACTAAAACTTGCTAATTGTCGACATCAATAAATATTAAATGCCCTACACTTATAATAAATACATGATCACACTTAACTTAAGTTACGGTCACACTTGGCAAATATTTGCAAAAAAAAAAAAACGTAGCCACTACTTTTGCTCAGATTTAGTCTGATTTAATTTGGTTTTTATATCACAAAATAAAATTAATTATGCTGCAAAAAGCTATTTTTATATTATTTTTAATACATGCGAAACCATATTTAAACAAAGTTTTGTAATTAAAGGAACTACAATTTTAGGTTGTCTGTTGGTTAGGTTTTTTTCGGCAAATATTTGCCAAGTGTGACCCGTTCCTTTAGAGTGATACATACATGCAGACATACATCCAGAAAAAAGGTATTCTAACTCACGCTACAAATTTTCTATGAATCCAAAAAAACAATCCATGTTCATTGATTACCATAAGATCATAATTGTAATAGAGATATGATTTTGACAATTCTTAAATTGATCAACCGATCTTATGCTTTTGTCATGACTATACTACCTACCTCACTGTCAATATCACTATAGGAAAATAGTGTGATGTCGCAAAACTATAACCAAATATGAAGAGCTTATAAAATTAGCAAAAATACTGGACCGAAAACATTTTATTAGTCATATTAATACTTAATTTACACGTCTAAAAAAAATGCGGATTTTATAACGAACAAAAAACATCAAACAGAATAAGAGCGCTGCTAACGTGATTTATGTGAATCTTACACGACAATTTACACACAAATTAATGGGGAAAGAAAATGTAATTCTTCTCTCAATTTTATATGTCACTTACGTTATTTTTGCGGTCAGAACAAAATTTGAGTGTCATTTACGTTAAAATTGACAGGCTTGTATCTTTGTAACTATCAATATTTTCGATTCAATATTTTACGAGACAATATTTACGACGTTGGAAGCCTTAGAGCGTCAAAAAATCATTTTCGAAAAATGTGTCGTTTACGTTATTTTCGCGGCTATGGCTCTATATGATGAGCACAACCGATTAAAATATTATGAATTGGACTTTTATACCAATTATTGATATTTGCAACTAAAGAAATTGTCTCCTTTTATCGCTTGTTGCAACTAACTAGTGA
The DNA here is from genome assembly GCA_956483635.1 of Panzeria rudis. Classification (NCBI taxonomy): domain Eukaryota; kingdom Metazoa; phylum Arthropoda; class Insecta; order Diptera; family Tachinidae; genus Panzeria; species Panzeria rudis. The sequence continues at coordinate 145,963,873 of OY101450.1, forward strand.
TTAATTTTTTTTTATCATTGATACACCTAACCGATTAAACGATTCGCATTAGCAATTTTTTTCATTTTATTGTAAAATGACTTCTTTTATAATAAGAATTCTATGATAGTTGGTGGGTGCAATTGCTAAAATTCGATTGGCAACAAATTAGATTGTCACAACGAATCTGCATTCTCTGTGCACAGAAAAAACTAAATATCATTTTCTGTAAAGGAGTTCAATGAAATAGTAAATATTTTGTCTAAGAACGGACCTACAAACAAATTTGTAAATATAGATACAAATATCTCAACAATTTCATTGAAAAAACCCGTGTTTTTTTCAGTAAACAAGTTGTTTAAATCTATAAAACAATTTGTCAAAAAATTTTTACAAATTGTAAACAAAACAATTTACTAAATCAAAGAAAAATATTTATTGGATTTTTTGAAACATATCAAACAATATATTTGTAAGAATTTATAAAAGAATTATTCTTAAAACACTAACAAATATTAAAAAAAATATTTACTGAATTTTTTGTAATATGTCAAACAAAATTTTTGTCTGGGTCATCATCATCTATTAAGCATTTATGAAATTTCACTTTGTTAAATGTGTTCAAGTCTGACTGTTTATCTAAAGACTTTAACAAAATGAATGAGAATTAACGCAACAACATTAACGAATTGATTCACTCAAAAGTCTTCAGTAAACAAACTTGGTACAATCGCATTTCTTTTGCTATCATTGTTGCTGTTGTTGTTGTTATTTGTGTGTATATCGTGATCGATATTGATTTTTCTTGTTGTTTTTGGTATTTGCGTCCTAAATAAGAGTCAAACAAACAATTCATTGATTATGTAAAGAACATTTACTGAAAATGAAATTTATTTTTAGACAAACTTTGGTTTGAAAAATTTTTGGTGATCATATTTTCTGTGTGTATGTACATAAATATTACAAAATGTTTCTATACATTTAATTGATATCTATTTTTAATGTTTGTAAAAGAATATGTTTTTTTTTTTGCAAAATATATTCATGGCTCGAAATTAAAAAAAAAACTGAGTGATTTTGATATCAATTTTCTTGGCGAGTCGACCAGCTATTAATTGCTCCAACTCTCCATTTTTTTAACAAGTCATTTATCAGACAAATAAATCTGCTTGTTAAAATCAAATTAGTTTTATATATTTCTAGAATTCTTTTATTAGTCTCTCAGCTTCGACCGAAAATTAGCTAGCTTAACAAAAATACTGATTTGCACAGTGGGACATTTTGCCTCTATTCTCTTCATAAAATGAAGTCAATCGGCTCTGTTCTGTAAGCCGAATACGAGTAAATTTTACGTTTTCACACCGTTCATTTTCTGATCAAATTCTATGTAAGACTGGGAAAAAAAGTTTTTTATTTTCTGTATTCTTAAAGTCGGAACAAGGGTAATAATCAAAATTTTTACATTGTCCTAAAAAAGCCATGTTTTTTTCTTTAAAAAACAGTATCTTCATTATTTTCAATGTTGTATAAAACTTGGTTAAACATGAAATAACTGTCAAGCGCCAATTATATTATGCTTTGGACATGTACCCTACACCCAGCAGTGTCCAAAAATTGTGAGTTTTAAAAATAATTTTTGTGTTTAAGGACCAATAAAAATTTGTGATTAAAGATTTTAAAGATTCCACTAAATAAGATTTGATAAGATAGATGGTTCTAAGATTCATGGCATAAATTGAAGAGAGCCTGATTGAAAATATCTTAATGAATGAAATTGTATTTTCTTCATCTACCTGTAAACTTTTCAAAATATTTAAATTCTTTAAAATGGGTTAATCGTCCCTGTTCTAAAAATAAATAATGCTCCCCTATTGATGTATTTTAAATCGTATATATTAACTTAATTTCTAATATGATATATTATCCTCTGAAGAATATGAAAGTGAAAAAAAGTCTAAAAAAATTTTACCTATTAATGGATTTAATTTCTCTAAATCGAGCATTTTCAAATCGACTCAGTTTACAGAACATGCAGGAATATTTGTAAGAGTAGTCAAATTTGCGTTGAGACTCTATAGTCCACCGTGTCTTTCAACAGGGTGGTCAAAAGTTTAGTTATCTTACAGATTAGCCCCCATATGCAAAAAATAAAGTGTGCTTGAAGTGTACATTAAAACCGGTTTTCTATGGAAATTTTGTTTTAATGTACAGTTCAAGCACACTTTATTTTTTTTGCATATGGGGGTAGGTCTTCTTCTATGATTTTTACATATCTATTTCGTTTTGTAATCGGATCACGAGTTTTACTTATTACCATTATTTTTTGTAATAGGAGCCACTGTGCGTTGTTCATAACGATTTATTGCTTTCGAAGAAATTGTTTTCTTTTAAATTAAATTATGTTTAAAAAACATCTACTCGTAATTGATTTGCCACCGATAAACATAAATTTATGTGAATTTATAAATAAATTAACGACTCATCAGTTAATGTTAAAAGAATATTTGGCAAAATAAATTGAATAAATCAAAGATTAGGAGTTCAGTGGAAACATACGCTCTTGAAGGGATTTTGTTGTAAAAAGATTATCTAAAAAAATTGTTTCTCAGAATGTTATGAAGTTAACATTTACAAGATAAGCTATAAAAAATTGTTCTAATGTTTATGTTTGTACACTGAAAGAATTTTGTTCATAAATTCTGCGAATTTTCGACATTAATCTAACAAAAAACTTCATTAAAACTGAATGAACTGAAAAAATGAATGAAACAATTTTCGTTAACATTATTTTAATGAAAATTTTATTAAATATATGAAATAATTTCATTAATCCATTGTAATAATTTCGCTAAGCTAATGAACATATTTGGTTATTTTGGTGAAACTATTTCATTGTCTTAATGAATTTATTTTCACTATTTTAATGAAACTATTTCATAATTTTAATGAACTTTTGTCATTATTTTCATGATATTCTGTCATTATTGTAATGAAATTATTTCATTGTTTTAATGAAATTATTACATTACCTAGTAGCCGCATTAGATTATCTCTTTTATTGACTATTTTAGTTAATTAACAGTGTCATGCTACAAATAAATACGTACGCTAGACGCCAATGCACTTCAGAAAATTTTGTTAATATAGATGACCGCTCACATTATCCAACTCAGGTTCTTGATTGCCATCATTCTATTTATAGGCAACGTCTTACACTACGTCTTGAATAAACAAATTTGTTGTTATAACAATGAACAAAACGTCGGCAGAGCTGTTAACAAAAAATTTGTTAAGGTCTTTGTTGTGGAGAGTACGTACAATGTTATTGTTAGGCCTAGTCATATGATTTTAAGGTGGTGCGGCAGAGATAGCAAATTTCTTTTGTTTGCTGTTTCTTTTTTTTCGTATTGAAAACAATGCTTGTTGTTAAGACATCGTTGTTATAACAATTGTTACAACAACGATGTCATAACAATGACAAAACAGTAACAACAGCGGTCCAGACGTGACAAATTCTTGTGCTAAGAATTTGCTCGTCAAGACGCTATGTAAAAAAGAGTACAACACCAACAAACATATAAAATGACAAAATGTTGCTGTCATAAATCCAATGAAATTTTAGCATTTAATGAAACAATTCCAATGAAATTCTTTTACAATATTCGTAAAATTTCATTAGAATTGTGAAAAAATCTAACGAAATTGTTTCATTGGATTTATGAAGCCAAATTCTTTCAGTGTATTGTTTTACAATTTATTTGATAATACCCCAGTAAAACCTTTGCTTACGACAGCGGTTATCACTGCTTTTTGTTTAGTGGGTCCTCTGTGAATTATTTCCCTATTTGGGGATTTTTATGTTTCTTGAACTTTAACTCTTCCTAAAACGAATGCCAGATGAAAACTTTCCTGCATATTTTTTTGGTGTCCTCTACTAGAATTAGTCGTTAGAGCCTTGTAAATTTTGTCAGGAGCTTGAAGGCATAATAATTTCTAAATGCATAAATCTTCCCATCAACAATGTGATGAATACATGCTAGAAATGAGCATACTGGAGGACATTGGCTCCACTTTTAATACAGACCTTAAACATTCCAAAAGTACAAGTCAAGGCGAATTCATTCCAGGTGGCCGCAAGAGCTCAGCTGTTTACGAAAATGTTTACACATTTGAACTGTCAAGTGTGTTAATATATCGGCTTTTTGGCAGCCCAAATATAAATTCTTCACGGCGAGTTCTCTTGCGACTACCTGGTGTGAATTTGCCTTGAGTACGAGTAATAATTGTTGGAATTGAACAATTATTTTAAATTATTTTGATTGGTATTAATAATAAAATTAATATGTAGAACTCGTCTTACCCTTATCAATGAAACAGACTAAACACAAACCAATTGCTATTATTATGCTTTTAATAAATATATTTTTGATATTTTTCTTATAATTTGAAAAAAAAATTAAGCGTATTGAATTTTTATCGTTAAAATATTCAAATAAGTATTGAACTCCGACGTCGAAAAATGGGAACAATTAACAAATGTATTGAAAAATATAATTAAATGAATAAAAAAATGAATAAATACTCATGAAAAAAAGTTAAAAGCAACTGATTTTTTTGTTGTTTTGTTGTAGAAATTGGCCTCTAAATTGGTTACAATTGAAATAACGTAATTTTATGTTTTGTGTTAAAGTTTAAAAGCATAAATTGTTTACAACAAAAATAACAATGAACGAAAAAAAACTTAATTTTCTTATGATTTGCGTTAAATTTAAGAGTCAAACAAACATTCGTCATCAAGTCAAAGTAGCAACAATTGATATATACTTACGTACGTTCGTACATACGTTCGTATCCATGTGCAAACGCTTTTGTTAAACGTGTGCGTTGTTTCTTAGATGTTACGATTTTTGTTATTGTCGTAATTTTCGTAAAGATTCGTGCGAATGTCATATTAAAACTACTTGATGGGATGTGTGTGATTACACCGGTCTCAATTTGAATCAGAGATAGAATCGTGAGTAAGTTTGCCGTCACGATCATGAGCACGCTCACGATTAAAAGTATTAATCATGCACTACTTTTTTTTGGGATAGCGCTCATGCGCGCTCACGTGAGTGTATGTAAGAACTAATCATAACCGCGATAAATCACGCTCACGTTATACTCACGAAAGAAACGAAATTATTTAACGAAAAAATTTCTTCCATGTTGCGAGCAAAAATTTTTTCAGAAAATTCGATTTTTTCTGTAATATTAATTGAGATTTTATTATATCAAAATCTTTAAGAACAAACAAAACAATCATGAAGCAATCACGCAAAAATTGTACCCACGCACGCTAACTCGCCAAACTGAATTTTTTTCTAATAGGTTTAGCCTTTCAAAAATTATGAGACATATACGCCATTAGGGTGATTATATTTCTTTCAAGTACTTTTCTTTTAGTCAATTCCGAAATTTTGTTCGATATGTCGAAAAATAAGTAACCTAAAAGTTATAGCCCTTAATATTATTTTTAAGTACTTTCCCAGAGCGTGAAAATATTTTCCATACAAAATACAGGTAAATATATTATATTTTTCTTAAAAATGCTATAACTCAACTGAACTTTATGCAATTACATTATACTTGGTTTCGATTTACTTGAAATAAAACAATCTTCAAAAGTGCCTGTAGCGACAAAAGTGTAACTTGTACTGGTGAGTTGGTATGGCTCACTGAAATAATAATCCGTAATAGTCAATTGTATCAAAAAATTTAAATGCTAAATTTGTTAGGAACTTAATTTCACACAAATATTATATATGGACTAAATTTCTTATATTAATATTTATTGATATACATATTAATCTTTAACTTATGGGTAATATAAATTTATTCTCAAAACATAAGTTTATACTAGTCATAATTTAAAGTCTAATATCTCAAGGAAATATTAATCTAGGCAATTTGGCCCATATAATTGGGTGATTCAAATGGTGTCTTATCATGTCATATTGTCATAATGTCTTAATATTTTACAATATTTTAAAAAAGTTGTTGTTGTGTTTCAAACAAAAAATTTCTAAAATAATAAAACTTTGGTGTTGTATTTATTGTTTGTCATAACTACACAGTACAAATCTGAGCGAAACAAAGAGAAAACTTAATAAATGAGAAAAAATTTGTTGTTTAAGTGGTACAAATGCTGTTCTGCTCTTGTTGTTGTTTATTTTGTTTGTTTGTGTTGTGTACATGTAAATTGTCGGCAGTGTACATAGCACACTATATTATGAGGGGTTGCTCACAGTTGTCATATTTTTTCGTATTATTTTAAAACATATGACTTTATGACTACCTTGTCAATCCCCCAAATATTTCTGTAGGAAATTAGGTTTTCAACAAACTTTCCATTTACATTATTTCGGTAAAGTTGATTATTTCGAAGAAAATCAGAATTTTAGGCATAAATTAACTTCAGTGATCCGTACCAACTCGCCAGTACAAGTTACACTTTCGTCACTATAGGCACTTTTGAAGATTGTTTTATTCCGAGTAAGTCGAGACCAAGTACAATGTAATTACAAAATGTAATTACATTTCGGAATGGGACTAAAAAAAGTACTTGAAACCAAAATAATCTCCCTAATATGCCATACGACATCATCGTAAAAATATTTAAAAAGCTCGATTTTCGTGACGAAATTAGCAAGTTCCGATTTTTTTGATACCGGAAAGTTAAAAAGTAAATAACTGGGTTAAATCAACATTCTTCGAGAGTGTAATTTTTCGTGATCAAATATAATTTTTTCTTACACTCAGGGCTGTTAGTACACTGCAAGCATTTCCTTTATAAATTCTGTGAATTTTGAGATTAACCTAATGAAAACCTTCACTAAAACTAAACCAATGTCACGCTTCATTGGATTAACAAAACAAGTTTCGTTAAAATTACTATAATGAAAATTTCACCAAATATATGCAATAATTTCATTGATCGATCGATCCAATGCCATAATTTCGCTAAATTAATAAAAATATTTGATAATTTTTATGAAACTATTTCATTATTTTAATAAAATTATTGCAATACTTTAATGAGCTTCTTTCATGATTTCAATGAAATAGCTTCATAGCTTTAATGAAACTATTTCATTATTTTAATGAACTTTTTTTATTGCTTTAATGCAATTATTTCATTATTAAAGTGCTCATTTTCTCAAACTGTTCTATTGACCATTTTAATATATTGACAATTTCATGCTACAAATAAATACGTACGATAGATATTATTACACATCAGAAAAATGTAAAACGTTTATAGCCCCCACAATCATAGCTGCCTGATTTGACGGTTTATTGTCATTTTGAAGATTTTTAGGCCTAAAAATAGCACCTTGACGTTTGCATGCATGTGATTTATTTCATCGGACTTTCATAAATCTAATGAAAATTTTCATCAAAACTATGAAATAGGTTTCATTGAAATTATGGCACTTAATATTTTTTTTATAAAATGAAAAAATGTTGTTGTCATAAATCCAATGAAATTTGTTAATGAAACTATGAAAACTAATATCTGTTATTTAGGGAGTTTCGAGTATATTTTCGAATTTGCCTGGGAACAACTTAAAAAAGTGCCTGGCATCTCTAATTACACAGACAGTAGCGTGCATTAAAGTTAGCTGTTCATGATCGGGTACGATCACGACTAAAAAAATATACTCACGATTCCATCTCTAGTTTGAAAAATAATTTTTCATTTAACACTAACCACACCGATGTTGGTTTAATAAATTTTAATAAGCAGCCAATTTAACTGTAGCCGCCACCTTCGATACAAAATTATTTGATGAGTTTTTTTACACCTTAATGCCATTGTTCTGTTTAATTTATTTTTCATGAGTTAAATGATTTTGAAAAGCTATTGTAACATTTTAAAGAAGTTGCCGTTTACTAGACTGGCTAATTGACAAACTTAATTTTTACCAATAGTTATATATGTAAACTGAAACAAATTCTGGCATCATAAAGGCTAAACTCTTGCTATTTGAAGTTTGAGTGAATACAAGAATATATAATTTAAATACTTGTACAAACTTGAATTTATTTCGAATTTTTGATTCTTGTTTGCCAACCAATCAACCAAAACGTCTCTCTTTTTGTTTTTGACTAAAAACTATTTCGTGAAGACTGATTGTAAGAAAAAACCAAAAATAATTATTTTAAAATAAGTATTCTTTTGTATTTATGATAAAACAACAACTTGACAATTCAGTATCTTTTCGTCACGCCATAGATCACAATTACATACAAATAAAATATAAAAAACAAGGTTGTAAGATGTTTTGAAATATTTTCAGAAACAAATTCAAATCATGGCTAATTGTTGGCAAATAAGTAGGTTTTTTTCATTTTTAGTTTTTCAATTATAAATATGAATATTCAAGTATTTTTTTAGCTGCAAAACTAAAATTGAGAACCAAATTTGTTAAGCTGTCAAATGAAATTGATGTTTACAAACTGTTTTGGCTAAAAAGCTGTCAAAATTGATATCAACTGTTCTGATTACACAATACTTATGATGTGCAGGCAAAAGTTAAAACTCTTAACAATTTTAGTTTTTTCAGGGATCCATTATCTGTTTCCAAAAAATTAATTTTTTTACAAAATTTTTATTTTCAGCTTGTAACTGTATGAAATTACTATGAATGGCCAAAAGCACAAACTTTGTACAAAATTATCCAGCACATATCTAAGAAAATGGTGTAAGTATCAAAATATTTCATACTTGTATTAACAATTAATTTTTTTATTTATTGAAACGTCAAAATATTTAATGAATTTGCATTATTATTGCAAATTGCAATTCAATAAATCTGAGTGATAGAATATTTGTTTGCTAATAATATTATTTAATTACTTATTAATATGCATATTTGTTTAATTAAATTTTAACATTGATAAGTTTTAGAAAAAAAGCACACACATACATACTTACACACGCGATATTTATTGTTACACGAGTACAAATTATTTTGATCAAACAATTATATTATTAGAAATTTTATTGAATGTAACAAACAGCATTTAACTTCATCATCATTTTAGATGTCATATTTATATGTTATTGTTGTAATTGTTAGTTGACAGCTAAATGCGGCTTCCTCCAAGGCAAAGACTTTGAACAAAATTTCCTTAAATACGAAGCGATTAGAATTAGTGTTACAAAAACTATTTAATATTAATATTGCATTTTAGCGATGTGAGATTAGTGAATAACGAGTAGGTATGTAATTTTAAAAAATACTTATTCAAAGGTTCTACATATTACAATATTTCTGAGTATTATGCTCAAATGAAATTGGAACAGCAGACTCATTTCCATTTTTCCATTTATATCCCACTGTGCAAAGGTAGCATTGGGATTAACATCAATTTAGTAGTGATATAATTCTCGTATTGAAATTTATCTTAATATTTGTACGAATAAGAACAGCCAGCTAACAAGTGGTGATGATCACTGATGATGGGAATGCAGCCACTTCCGAAAAAAAAAGTTTTTCTATTTTGCTTTGTACGTGGAAAATTAAATGGATGTTAATTTTCCCTTGGGCCTTAGATAATTGATCATGACTAATTCTTTTTGAATATCACGTTCAGAACTTTAGCCTAATAATAACCAAACAAACTAAAAATAGAAAGTTATTCTATCAGGAAATGTAATTTTGAAATTAAGCTGTGTCTTATGAACCATAATAATTAGGCATTTGGAACAAACAAAATTAATAATTAAAGGGTAAATCGCCAAAAAAAAACACAAAAAACTCCAAAATTAAAAAAATAGCCAAAGCGAAAAACATTTTGTCAAAATGAAAAAAAACCGCTGAAACTAAAAAGCACTTAAATAAAAAGTTGCCAAAACTGAAAAAGTCGCCAAAAAACTAAAATTGCCAAAACAAAAAAAAACGCTATTAATAAAAATTGCCAAAACGAAAAAAATCGTCAAATCGAAAAAAGTTTCAAGACGAAAAAAATCGTTTAAGCAAAAAAAAAAAAACGCCAAAACTAAAAAACCCTTTAGCTTCAAAAATAGCAAAAAAGAAAAAAAAAATCGCCAAAATGAAAAAAGCACTGAAACGCAAAAAATCATCAAAACGAAAAAATCAGTAAAACTGAAAAAAAATCGTCAAAAAACGAAAAAATATTGCCAAAATCGCAACAAATCCAAAAAATTTGTTAAAATAAAAAACCCTAAAGATATATACACTAAAATGAAAAAGCCCCCAAAAACAAACAAACATAGCCAAAAAGAAAAAGAAATATATATATATATATATACATACGCACGTAACACTCTAAACACTTTTGTTGAAAATTAGGTCGATAATAGTAGGCAACACTTTACTCATTATTATCGATTTTTGAGCAAAAATATGTTACTTCAACAAATAAAAAATTAGCGGCGAAGCGGTTGGCTGCCTGCAGCATCGAACCGAGACCTCTTGCCTGATAGTCTGGCCTATCTACCTATCAGCCATAGGCATATTATACTTTTTCTGCCATTTTATCCACTTGAACTAAATATGTATATTTAATTTGTGAAGTCAAATTACACAAATTATGATTTTTATTGCAAATACCTACAAAATCCATGCAATTTTAGATAGCGAGAAGTTTTCAACACAAATTCAGACAATATATGATCTTAAATTTTAAGTAATGGCTTAGAGTGTATGATATTCGTATGGAACCCTTCGTGTGCGAGTCAAAGTCTCACTTTACTGCATTTATTTCACTTATTTTTACCGAAAACCAATGACCAATTAAACAAAGAGTGTTGAGTGATGCGCTAGAGGCAAATAAATAAATTAATTTACATTATTGTTTGTGACGTTCGGGAGACGGGAGCGTAAATACACATTTTCATACATTTCATACATTTGGCGGCAACAAATAGATGGAGTTATTGTAGACTAATAAGATTTGATATACTTCTTTGAAATGGCAAGTCTTATAAAAATTTAAAATATAGTTGATATCGGCTCAAGGATTCGTGTCCTTCCCATATATCCTTAAATGAAAATAGGTCGTAAGTACTAAAATAATAATTATATTTTGAAAAAAAATCTCACATAAGCTACTTATAATAATATCCATAGTTCTGGGACCAAATATTGTCTAATTCTGAGCAAAGACTCCTTTTGATCAAAAATATTACTCTTGTTCAAAAATCATGATTTTTATAAATTGAGTTTTCTCACTTAATTGTGAATAAAATCAGAAGTTCTGCATCGATTTGATTGAAATATGGCTCATTTTACTTGGAACATATTTACCTATGTAAATGTTTATAGAAAAACAACGGAATTTCTGTTGTATTGTTATTTTTTAAAAATTTTTTTAAAAACAAAAATTTTTATAAAATATTTTATTTTAATTTTATTTTTATATTTAAGTTTGTTTAGCGGTTGCTAAAGTTGGTGGAATTTTTCATGTAACTTGAAAGAATAGACTACCACCCTCCATATTGTTGCAGTAACAAGACCGCGGTAGGCGGAGGTAACTTATTTTTTTCCAAAGAAATTTGGAAATGCAAAATTTTTTAAATCTATTTTGATTCAAATAATTTCTTTTATATTGAAAATTTTTACCCTTTTTCAAACAAGGAATTTATGTCCAACGTCTTCGTCAGGAAATTTTTTGTAACCTGAGATTCATTAAAATTGATTCAATTTACGTCGAAGTTAAATTTAGTTCATAAACACTTTAAATCTAAAGTTTAAAATGACTTTCCAGTTTAGTAATGATGCGAATATAAAAAATATATTGTCTAAATGTTGAAAGCATTTTGCAATTAAATTAAACTGCTTGTAGTCTAAGATCACAGCTATGAAAAACTTTACCCATCTATCTGCCAACCACGAAAAACATCTGAAAATCTTCGATTATTTGCAAACACTAGTCTTGATACTCGTATTATATGTATTATGTATTTATTTCATATCGCAAAGCAATTATTCCAATTACTGAAACAAACTCTAATTAAAATTCCCCTGTTTCTTTCTCATAATAATATTGAACTGGATTTTACATCACTAATTAATTATTTCAAATCGAATTGAACGGTACCATAAAATGAGAAAAATATTCCAGTAACGTTCGTTTTCAACTGAATAATTATAAGATCGGATTATTGAAAATGTATATTTTTTTTATTGCAAAATGAGAAAAAATCACAAATTGTTAATAAAATAATTAATAAGACAATTTTCATATTAATTAGGCGAGAAAATTATTATTATGTAATTGTACTTGTTGTGTTCTGTTTGAAAATGTTTTAAAATTTGTACAATTTCTAAGGTTTTATTTCAAATTAATTAATGCCGCAAATTATAGAAATATGTAAATAAGATAATCTGTTTCAATGTAAAATTCTTCAACTGAAAATAGACTTTAATTAATTCATAAAAAATTTTTAAAAAAGAAATTTTTTTCTGCGAAAAAATAATATCCCCTTTGAGCAGCTTTTCTGGGAAATGCAATCGGCTTTAAAAGTTCGGAAGCATTTAAAAGAAATTATTTCTCTTATTAATTTTTGCTGTTCATTTAAATAATTAAAAATAGATGTGACATTAAGTCTATAAAACTTTGTGTTCATACGTGCGTCTGTCTGTCTATCTCTCGTCCGGCTGGCTGGACAGTTTTTGTAAATTGTATTCTCCAATAAGATACAAACACACGTTCATTACAATTAATTAAACATGATTTATATGCAACTCAATGTGCAAATCTTAAATAAATAAAAAAAGTAAATAAAAATAATAACTGAAAAAATTAAATTCAAATGAAATTAAATAATAAAAATGTTTTTACATGTTGGAGACCGTTGAACGTTGTAGTTTATGGAAATGAAATTGTACTTTGTATGATGGACTGACCGTATGACAAGACGTGTCAAGTTAAGATCACTTAATAACAACAACAGCAACAGCTAAATAATGGTTGCTTGTAGTCTATATTTCGCAAAGATAGTTAATAACAATAATAATAATAACAAAATAGTATTAAAACAAAATAGTCATAATAAGAAGTGTGAGCGTGTTTTGATATATTTGAGTCACGCGAGAGATTAGTTATATAAAGTGGATTTTCACACTATGCCTTTTTAGCCTGCCTTTTTATTTTTTGAAAATTTTGTTTAACCTCCTACGATAAGTCACGCACATTTACATTACAGACTTTTTCTCCATGGCTTTTTTGACGATTATACACAGCGATGCCATTTTTGGGGTTTTTACGAAATAACAATAAAAACGATATGACATACTGTGTTGTCATATCGTAAGATTTTTAGGATATGACAACATTGCGATATGACAACATCGTATATGACTATCTTAGTGTTGTCATATCGTAAAAAATTTACGATATGACAACACAGTATGTCATATCGTTTTTATTGTTATATCGTAAAATCCCCAAAAACGGCATCGCTGTCGCTGCTTTACGCTGAGATTACGAAAATGAAAAAGGGAAATATTAATAAACCCTTCAAATTTCAATTCGTGCCTTTTTTCTTACCACGATAGCTTTTCACCACCTCTCTCTCTCTCTCGTCGTGGGGTTTTTAGATTTTGATCAGCGATGCCATTTTTGGGGATTATACGATATAACAATAAAAACGATATGACATACTGTGTTGTCATATCGTAAGTTTTTTACAATATGACAACACTAAGATAGTCATATACGGTGTTGTCATATTGCAATGTTGTCATATCGTAAAAATCTTACGATATGACAACACAGTATGTCATATCATTTTTATTGTTATATCGCAAAAACCCCAAAAATGGCATCGCTGATTTTGATTCAAATTTAGCGAATGTTAATCAGGCTTTACAAACTCTAGACTCGCATAAGGGTCGCACTGGGCACCATGATGCTTTTGAGATCAAGCACGATCTCACCACTCTCACAAGATGGAAATGTTTTAGAAGCGTTCTGATTGAAAAAAGTGCTTTTCCAAACTAAATTAAAAATTTTTTTTCTTTTAAAAACTCACAAAAAAATTAAAAATTAGTATTTTAATTCTCGTTTTTAGCGATTGGTGTCTTACGAACAAAATAAGCCATTTATAATGAAAATCGATTGGTAAATGTTGATTTTATTAGCAATTAAATGAATATAGCCAGTCATTGAAATCCAAAAATGCTTTTTAGAAAAAAAAACCAGCTGGTTGCTCTTGAACAGGCGTGGATCCAGCTTGAGCTAAACATACTATTGTGCTAAATTGTTTTTAGAAACGCAATGGATATGAGGAATGTGTTATTATCCCATTTTTCTCCCCCTTCCTCCCCCTCTGTAACCGGTTTAATAACGGTCTCAGAACAGGAAGATCATGTTGACCGAAGATATCATAAATTTTATGAAATGTTGCTTTTACAGATCCTCCCCTTTTTCCAAGTGGAACTTTAAAAAAGCGCCAAAACTGAAAAAATTGCTAGAGCTTAAATAAGTCGCTAAAACTAAAAACATCGTCAAAAAGCGAAAAACGTTAAAACAAAAAAAAACCCCCCATAACCAAAATCGGCAAAAAACAAAAAAAAAATATGCAAAAAACGAAAAAAGCGCCAAAGCCTAAAAAATCCCCGAAACAACAAAAAAAAGTAAAAAACTAAAATGAAATTTGTTTCAGCAAAACAAAAAATTGCCAAAATGAAAAAAGGCAAAAACGAAAAGGGATATATGTATATTCGTACTGAACCTTTCGTGTGCGAGCCAAAGCCGCACTTTACTAAATTTTTATTATATTTCGTGACAAAAATTAGTTAAATAGCTGATGTTTCCTTATAAAAAGCATCCACCTTCATAAGTGGTAAAAGTGAACAAGAACGCAGATGAAATGGTGTAGCGGCCTGTCGAAATCAGTAGTACTGACCTGTTCTGATTTGACACTCCACTCTTAATAAATAATTTGAATTTACATTAATTCAAATATTGGACTAAAAGCCGAAATAATAAATTTCAGACTATTCAGTTTAAAAATAAAATTACCTACAAATAATTAACATATATTTATTTGAAGATAATTTTGTTTGCAGACCAGTTAATTAATGCGATTTTTATTAATTTTGCGAAAATGTTACAACTAAACAGCATGAACAGAAGTGAGTATGTTTGCTCACGGGCACGGTTCTAGTCATAATTATTTGATTTTTGCTTTTTTTCTCACATACGTATGTACATATGTGCAACAGTGCATTATATAAGTACGCCTTTTTTATAATTTATAAGAGAAAGTTTCTCTACTTATTTGGCACTGATGATTAAAATATTTATCAACGTTTAAATGCATATTTAAGATAAATAACACCGCACAATAATATTTCTAATGATTGGGTTATATTACATGATACTACACTGAAAGAATTTTTTTCATAAGTTCTGCAAGTTTTCACAATAATCCGATGAAAAACTTTATTATAATTTGACCCATGCCCTGCTTCGTTGGATTAATGAAACATAGTGACGACAATAGAAGGAGTAATTTGCTTACGGATCCCGAGAAAACAGCCTGTGACATACAGACAGACGCACAGCGTAGCAAAAATAATAGGGTTCCTTTACACTTTTCGTGCTACGGAACCCTAAAATTGGACCCTTCAAAAGTAAAATAGCTAGAGCATACACCTCAAAGTTTTTGCACACACCCAACAGCAAGTACACAACACACCTTACCACGGTTGTTTTTAGTAGAATATGAAAAAGCCACAGCTGTATCATATGGTAGTTCTCATATTTAATAAGATTTTGTCAAAATCTAATAGATAACTAGATTTTGTTTTGTATGTGAAATCTAATAAAAATAAACTAGATTTTGCCCAAAGTCTCGTTTGTACTAGATTTCAGGCAGGTAAAAATGCAGTATAAAACAAAATAGGATAATTTAACTAAAAATTATTCTATTATTATATATTATTATAAAAATTCTGCCACTTAACTTTTCAACTGTACTGTAATCTTAAATGGCGATTATTTTCCCGACAATTACAAATTAACTGTAAAAGATAAAAACATTAATAAATTTTAATGCTTAAATACGTCAACTTGTTGCAATTTAATTTATTTAAATTACGCCAAGATGTTTTAAATTTATTTAATAATGTGTATAATTTATTTCCTTTATTTATTTATTTATATGCATGCATGCACGTCTTAACTACAAATTCTTTGTTTTCAATTTTCTTTTCATGATTTTCCAACAACAAAAACAACAACAACAACATCAATACAGGGTTCACAATAGGAGTTTCCGTGTGTCTACTGATCTTGGGCATTTTAGTGGCCTGTCAATTTTATGCTTTAATTAATGTGATCATAAATTCCCAAGTTGCCTTGCGTCCAGGTGGACAAACATACGGCTGGTGGTCAAAACCACCAGTAGAGCCAAAAATTTCTGTCTACGTTTACAATGTGACAAATGCCAACGAGTTTTTAAGTAATGGCTCCAAGCCCATAGTCGATGAAGTTGGTCCCTATGTTTATACGTAAGTGAGATTTTAGAAAAATAAAAAAACCAAAAAAATGTTATATTTATTTCAAACTCTAGAGAATCTTGGGAAAAAGTTAATATTGTGCAAAATGAAAACGGCACCTTGAGTTATAATCTCAGAAAAATTTATGTCTTCCGTGAAGAATTATCAGCCGGCTCCGATGACGATGTTGTCATTGTACCCAATATACCCATGTTGAGTGCTACCTCGCAAAGTAAACATGCAGCCAGGTATTTTGTTGCATGAGAAAGTATTTAATATGACATTTTGTTAATGTTTTATTTTTCTATTTCAGATTTTTACGTTTGGCCATGGCCAGTATTATGGATATTTTGAAAATTAAACCTTTTGTCCAAGTGTCGGTGGGTCAACTTTTGTGGGGCTATGAAGATCCACTGTTGAAATTGGCCAAAGATGTTGTACCGAAAGAACAAAAACTACCTTATGAAGAATTTGGTTTGATGTATGGCAAAAATGGTACATCAACGGTAGGTTTTCGTTTTCTTAATTACTTGCTGCACAGTGGAACTGTTTTTGAAATAATTGATTAGACTAGAGCTCATTTTTTGAGCTCACTATTAGGAAAGAAAATGTTTTTGTGGCAGCTTTTAATAGAGAGATGAACGAACGAACGGATAGCAAATTCTAAATGAGGGAATTTAAGCAATGAGACGAATCTGACCGATATTCGCTCAAATAAAAAACTAAATCGGTTAATAAATGCCGAAATTTTGATGGTACAAGCCATAGAGAGGGGAGTGCATTAATTTTGTAGTTTCCACTCATTGGCGTAGCTAGAATTTTTGCTGGGTGGGGGGTAAAGCCCACACTAGTCCCTACATTTCGCTTATAAGATCAAAATTTCTCCAATGTTTTGAGTTTCAAGGGGGGTGGCGGGTTGCTATATCGATTCTATGGGTGGATTAGCCCCCCAAGAAATATTAGCACTAATCTCGCTAATGTTTAGTGGTGAAATGAAAACATTAGATACTAAAAAATTTTGCACTAAAATTAAATTATTTTATTAAAAAAAAAAAACAATCTTTAGTTTATTGAAACTTTTTTTCTACGCCAAGTTTAGTGCAACGTAGTAATTTTGCACTAAATTTTAGCCAAAAATTATTGAAGGTTTACCTAAGTATGTTTAAAAACAGTTTTCTGTTTAGTGATGTCTCACAATTTTGCACTAATTTAGTGCAGTTTAGGTTTTTGCACTATATATGCGTTTAGTGATAGAGACAACAAATTAACACTATCACTAAATTTTGTTAGTGCTAGTGAGGAAATAGTTTTTTATCCCTAAGCTGGTGAAAAAGAATGCAAAATAAATTCTTATATCAATCAACATTTAGAGCACTACCGCCAACTGTAGAAACAACCTAACCGTCATAAAACAAACTTTACAGGAGAAGACTTTTTACTTTATTCCAATTTACTTAGAATTATTTTTTTATGAAAAATTATCTGCCTGCGTCCCACGATGTCGAAATAATATTTTCTTTCGTACAATTATATTTAAGCAAATTCTTTGTTAAGCACTTTTATATAAAACACCATGAGCAACATTTTTGTGGAACATTTTGATCCTCTAACTCTTTTTTGTAACTTTTTAAAAAAAAGCAAAATCTCCCTTTCGTCGGCAAATATTTTCTGAAATATTCTACGAAAACGTTCATCGTTTTACATAGAAGTTGCTTCTGGATTTTGAGTGTCCTTAAAAACCTTTAACCTAAAAAAGTAGTCCCTCACTCACAATATTATGACAGTAACTGAATGTATTTTGTTCAAGAAGTATTCCGTCCAATCATTTTTAAAAGAATAAACATTTAAAATTCTAAGCAACTAAGTGCACAATAATAAGGATTTTCGGTTGCTTTTGATATTGTCCGTTGTTTATGTTATAAGTACCAAAAAATGTACATGCATAAAAATAACACACAGACACACAAACACTCAAAATATTCTGTAGGTGATGGAAGTTGTGATTAGTTCTTGTAACAGTTAAATTAATCAGAGTAAAGTAAGATTCATTCATTTTTAAATCGTTTAGTTGCTTGTTTTTTTCTGCAAGTTAAAACAAACAAAATAAAATAAACAAACAATATTTTTTACAGGCTTAGTTCAGTTAATCTTTTAACATTTTAAATTAAATGAACTTTCCGAAAATTTTAAATGAAAAATAAGTAGACCGGTTTTTAATTGAGTTTTAATTTATTTTATATTGCAACTTCAGTTAATTTTACGTACAGAATATTTTGAGTGCTGATGTAAACTTTCGAAGCCTCGACACGTGCAGTATATTCTGGTTCTAACCATGCTATTATTTTTTTGTATTTATTAACAGATGTGCACAATATATATTTTGCTAAAATCGGTTCAGTCTTTTTTGAGCTATAAGCTTAAATTGGTGTTGTTATTGGGAAGGAATAATACTAAAAGGGATGACAGTTCAATAAATTGAATCAGTTTAGTTGAAGGGTATTACGTTTTAGTTACATCTACAATACTGACAATTGTGTCTTTCGTTGGCTATACTAGTATGAGTTTAATTTAATTAAATTTACGTGTTATTTAAGACAAGATGCAATAAAACAACTGACGTTTAGTAATCATAACCGCCACCTTCTTTTTATTTTCTATTGATATTATTATAATCAATATCTTTTGAGGAAAGCAATTTTGCAAGCATCAAACTCCATTTGTGGCAAAGCAGAAAAAATAAAAAATAAATAAAAATACTGATGAAATATTTTTCCAAAGCTCAACGTCCGATAAATTTAAATTTACCATTTAAATGAAGCAACTCATTCAATTTGCTATATTTGTCTAAATTAATTTTCTGGTATATGACCACAAAATTTAGCACAAATATTTAAATGATCGTAGGTGCTAAAAACTACACACGTTTTCTATTTTGCGCAAAATTATTTGTTTCTTAACAAAAGAATGTGGTTTCAAAATATTCACACACCCAGGAAAAAAATTCTTAAAAAGAATTGTAAAAAAATAAGGCGTTAATTAGTGCAAAAAATATTGAAATTAAAAAAATTACTAAACAAAAAACACAAAGAATTTTTTTTCTTACACCAACATACAGAGAAGTAAACAGCTTTTTCAGTTTTTTTTTCTATAAAAAATATAAATATTAAAAAATAAACTATAATGAAACAAAGAAAACTAAAATATAATGATTAACTCTTTGTTACAGGATCGTGTTACTATCTTTAGCGGTGTTGATGATGTCACCAAATTCGGTATAATTGATAAATACAATGGCCGCTCTCATCTACCTCACTGGCTGTCTGATGACTGTAATGTTCTCAATGGCACCGATGGTTCCATTTTCCCACCTCATATCAAAGAAGATCGCATCTTACACATTTACGACAAAGACTTGTGTCGTCTGTTGCCTCTAGTCTATGAAAAAACTGTTGAAACTAAGGCTGGTGTCAAGGGTTTCCGTTTCACTCCTCCTACTAATGTGTTTGCTGACGTGGAAACAAATCCGGATAATATGTGCTTCTGTCCGGCCGGTCAACCATCTTGTGCGCCAAATGGTTTATTCAATGTTTCCCTGTGCCAGTATGGTGAGTGCAGATTTTGAATGATTGTTGAGTATGAAATTTGATTTTAGTTGTTGTTTTTTTTTCTTTTCTACAGATTCTCCCATTATGCTGAGTTTTCCTCACTTTTATTTGGCCGATGATAGTTTGCGTACGGCTGTCGATGGCATATCACCACCCGTGAAAGAAAAGCATCAATTGTTTATAGATGTACAACCTGTAAGTATGAAGATTTTTATTGGACTAATTAATTTGTAATATTTTGAGACGAACAATTACAAACGATTGTTTAGGGACCTGATTCAAAACAGTCAAGTGACTTTTTCTTCAGTAAAAGTAAACTAATGGGAAATACTATTACAAGTGTCTTTGTTTTTGATCCCATCGCTCTTTGGTTATCTTGACAATGACAATGGTTTGGAAATCTGTCATCAATAGATAATCTAAAAAATGTAGATTTCTTTTATAATTTTACTGAGGCTCTTCAATTCACATCACGTTTATAAGCCAACGCCTATACCCCCTCAGCTACGTCGATAGTACAAAGTCAATGCAATGAAATTGTGTACCGGTGCCCGCAACATTTAGGCACGCGTGATCCCGAATTTATCTGTCTCTGGACTAAGTTCAAAATCACGAAACACTATTTACTCTTCGGGTTTCTTTACAGAAGTCCAAACGCGGTTAGGGATAAAATCATATTCAACTTCGATAACCTTTCCGATTCAATTTCGAAGATCCTTGAGAGTTACCCGCACAGTGAAACTCATAGCTGGTGATTTCAATGTTCACAACTTATCTTGGCTTCGTCATTCGAGCCATACAGCTCTAGAATGGCAATATATTGAGCACCTAGCGTTGAAGGGCACCAAAACAATACTCTCGACCTTTTCTTCACTTCACACCCCGATAAGTATGAAGTGAGCGTTAATGCAGCTCTCGGTAACTCGGATCATTGCACCACTTCCGCCTCCTTTTCGTTCTCCAAGCTTCGCAGTGCCTTACGAACAGCTACGAGACGTTCAAAATATATCTACGGAAAGGCTCGTTGGGCTGATCTCAACCCTTTTTTTCTGCCAGTTTAACTGGAAACTATGCTTCATAGAAAATAATGTCGATGCCAGGGCGAAAATGGTTGAAAATACAATTTTGCTGGAAATGAAAGTTTTCATTTCATCAAAGCAAATCCTTATTAGACCCAGAGCGAAGTTTTGGTTCAATCAGACGTGCAGAAATTCAATCAGATCCAGAGAGGAAGCATTTAGTATCTGGCGTAGTAACAAAGCCGCAGATACTTTCTCGCTACGCAAAAGGGAGAGATCTTCATGTGCCAGAGTACTAAGGCACGAAAAAGCTTTGTCCGAGCAGCGTCTTCATGCTAAATTTCTTGCTGCTCCTCGGCGTAGCAAGAGCTTCTGGTCATTCGTTGAACGGGTAAAGGATAATGATATTTCCTCAATGCCGACTCTTTCAAAGGGTGACCAAATATTCACTGACCCTGTTGATAAAGCTCACCTTCTGGCTGAATTATTTACTAGTAATTCTCACTTGCCGGAAAGCCATCAACCCCTCTGACCGTGCTCGAGAGAGTATCTGTAACTATGCCAATAACATCTTTTCGAGGACGTGCAGTTAAAAAAATTTTAGTGGAGCTCAATGTAAATAAGTCTTCTGTTCCAGATGGTATTCCAGCACTGGTCTTGAAGCAGTGCTCTTCGACGCTAGCGCTACCATTGGCAACCCTCTTCAGCACTTTGTACCATGCTGGTGAATTTCCAAGTTGTTGGGAGGTTGCCAATGTAACGCTAATTTCCAAAGAGGGAGAGGCTAGCAACTCTGGAAATTTATTCTGCACTTTCCAAAGTGATGGAAAGTATGGTAAATTTCCATTTTGCGAGGTATTTGGAGTACAACAGTTTACTCAGCGACCGGCAGTATGGCTTCCGTAGGGGACGCTCCACGGCCTTCCTTTCGGAAAAGTGGTGCCACGCTATACACTATTTGGCAATTCTGCCAAAGCTTGTTGTTTTTGATGTCGGTGATGACTTCTGTCGATTTATATCGAGGTTTCTCAGGGATCGTACTCTACGAGTTGTTATAGATGGGATCATATCAAACGAGTTCAAGAATAATTCAGGGGTACCGCAGGACTCTGTTCTTTCTAATACACTATTTATTATATTTTTTAATGACCTTCCCTGTCAAACTTCCAACCCCATCTACTCTTTCGCAGATGACAGCAGCATTTGCTACTCATTCAACAATAGGTGAAGCCTGTCCGCGATTGGGACATGAGGAAAATAATGATCTTGTAACAATCTCCAAATGGGGTCAAGCGAGTAGGGTTTTAATGCTCGCAAGACCCAATGTTGTATGTTTACGTACAGGCGTATGACCGAGCATGCCGCTTCCTTCATCTGTAATTATGGACGGTGTAGATGTTAAGGAATCAGAAGATCTTGATGTTCTTGGCATGAAAATCCAATGTGATGTTCGATGGAACGATCATATTTTTCAAGTCTCAAAAAAAGCATTAAAGTGCTTCGGTTTCTTAAGACGTTGCAAGAGATACTTCATTCCTACCATGTATAGGCCGGTGCTTCAAGACCTATTTTGAAGCTACTCGACCGCGTACAGGAGAGGGCGAAGAAGCTTATCGGTGACAGTAGGGTAGCTAACTCTATTGATTAACTGTAGCATTGACGCAATGTGAGGTGTGTTTCACTGTTCTTTCGTTACTACAACGGAATGTGTTCTAATGAAATCAGGGAAAATCCTTTTGTTGTCGATCTTCCAGTGAACCGTACTTACGCATTACAGAGAGAATGCGTACTTTGGCTGAACGGTTCGTATGAGAAATAAACTCCCCGCAGAGGTCTTTCTGGTCACTTTCAATGTGGGAAGGTTCAAACCGAATGTTAACAATTACTACTCCCTCTATCGTGCTTCCCATAACCAATTTTCCTAGTTCCAGCACAATGCATTGTATAAGTTGGGGTCATCCCCTGAGTGCTGGTTCCTACAAAAAAAAAATAATAATAATAAATAAATAAAATGTAAACATAAACATCATTAGCTTTGATGTTGATGCGACATACATATTACGGCGAATCGCCATTATTATGAGGACGAGGTGTCATACTCTAATTCCCTTATGACTTTTGTATGTACATGTACGTTGCTTTGCAGACTTGTAGATTTTACTATTTGTTTTGCCATAGTAATGACAAGTAGTGCACACCGATATGATGACAGAATTGTCATCAAAGGCCAGACTTATTTCCAATACAAACTAGCCCCATAAAATCCGGTTTTATGGAATGTTTTAGTACTAATTGTGAATAAGTACGAAATTAATCCTTAAACTCATTTTAAATTTCGAATGATTTCTGTCAATTCAGCTGAGTTTCGAGTTTTATTGTCTTTGAAGACTTAGAGCAGAATTTTATGACAAACATTTTTGTAAAACATTTAAGCCCGCTACATTGCCGTTGCAGGCGAGCTTTCGCCCTTTTTTAAGAAAAGAGACAAAAAGACCTATAGATGTAAGAGAGGGTTAAAATGGTCCACAATAATGTTCTTTATAGTGTTTTAAATAAAACTGCTGAACACGTCTTATACGATAAAAGAAGTATTACAATTGTTCAATTCACAAGCTCGTATTAACGTCGTATGTGTTGTGTAATCGTCTAATTATACAATATTGTATTTTTGTTGTTGCTAATTTTCATACAAAAGTGCGTTATAATTATACGATTGAATTTTATATGTTCTTCAAATAGTTGTATTGAGGCCAGGTCTGGGAATATTCTATTTGTTAGATTAATTTGTAAAAATATTTTATATATATGAAAAGTAACACCAGAAAAAACATTCTTCTTAATGATAAATATATAATTGATTCATTTCAATTTAATTTTCAAACTATTTTAATCAAAATTGCTTGTCGCGAAAAAAGTTATTCTATTTCGCGTCAAACTAAAACTCCCATGCCTGGTCTCATTTCATGGTATCAAATCAAGGTGAATTAATACCAGGTGGCCTCGAGAGATCAGGTGACTTTGAATTGTTTACCATATATGAACTGCAAACTGTGTTAATGTATCGGCTTTTTTGATAGTCCAAATATAAATTCTGCACGGCGAATTTATATTTGGAATGTCAAAAAGCTGATATATTAACACTGTTGATAGTTCAAATATAGAAAGATTTTCTTAGTCACCTGATCTCTCGAGGCCACCTTGTATTAATTCGCCTTGCCTTGGTATTAATCAAATTGACATTTAAGATACGACAAAATAACGATACAAGAAATTTGTCTGTTCACAAGTACATAAACAAGTGTCGTCTTTTTTTAAACGATAAGACATACGACTGAGCTTGTGAATTGAGCAAATATTTCCTATTCCGATTCACTATAACAATATGCCAAAGAGGATGAATTTTAGCTCCCTCTAAAGTGAGTCCCAGATGTAAACACGAACAACGAAACACGTATATTTTTTGTGGTTTCATCTACCAGAATCAGTCGTTAGAGCCTTATCATTTTGAAAAAAAATTAGTTTTTGCTGTACAGTGTTATTGTTATTTTTTTTATTTATATATTTTTTCTCTTCTTTTTACAGGACATGGGTACAACTCTACGAGCACGTGCACGTGTTCAAATCAACTTGGCTGTCAGTCAAGTATTCGACATCAAACAAGTCGCCAACTTCCCCGACATAATTTTCCCCATATTGTGGTTTGAAGAAGGTATTGATAGTCTTCCTGACGAAATTACTGACCTGATGAACTTTGCCGCTACAGTACCTCCCAAAATACGTGTTATTTTGATAATTGTGTTCTTTGCTCTCGGCGCTTTACTGCTTCTAATATCAGTATTTTGTTTAATACGCAACTCTCACAGACAAAGTACTTTGCATTTAGAGGGTTCCAATTATTTGGCAACTGCACAAATTGATTTGCAAAAGAAAAAGGCGAAGGAACAAAAACAAAAATATTAGATAATTTCTCTAAAAAATTCTTTTTCATCACTAATTTCCTTCCTTCGGCTTTCTTTTCTTTAGACAAATTGTCTGTCTCTTGCTTCTTTGTCTATGTAAAAATAAGTTAGGTCTATATAATTAGCAACTGTACTTAATAATATTACTGCTTCTGTAAAAAAAGCTTTTGTATGACAAAAAAAGAGATACGAATTATTTTTTTAAGGTTATGGAACGATATTTAGGCAAGAAAATTTCAACAAAAAAAAACTTTATTACAAATATTTTTAAATTTTAAATGTGGGTGGCATATGATTTTATTTTTATAAATATTTATAGTAAATTAAGCTTTCCTTTAGAAAAGAACTATTACTTTATGTAAAAAAATTTTATATTTTCAAAGCTTGAAATAATCCTACACATTCCCCCTTTTCCCTAAATGTGTGTTTCATCCAGCACTGTTAACCTCATTTTCAAATGCAACAGGATATGAATGGAGTCCTTTTTAACTAAACAGTTTTCTCTGTGATCCGTAATGAGCACAAAAATGACATTCTTTAAGATCCAAATATAGATATTTTATTTACAAGAATTGCGTCACAAATTTATTGTAAAATACCACATACGCATTCATTGATAAATTTTTATATATTTTTTTAATATAAAATTTCTTCAAACTGTTGATTTTTAATTTTTTTATTTTATTTTTTAGTTAATAGTTAGATCTAGTAAATAAATATAAAATGTATTTTGTTTGTTCCGGGCTTAATATTTTTTATACAAATAAAAAAAAATCTACATTATTTTAAATTTATTTTAAGGTTTAAGGTCAGAAGAGTCACAATATATAAAAAGTATATTTACAACAATTTTTATACAATATAAATAATATATAAAAAAAAGTTGCAAGAAACAAACATCATAAAAAAGAAACTGATTAAATATGAGCAAAATCTTAATTTTAAGTTTAACTTTAAATCATTTTATTGTAATAGTTGCAGATTTTTTAAAGTAAAACAAAAATATACTATACTTGTATTGAAATGATTGATTGATGTACAATAAAAGAGAATTTCACAAGCAGTCGTTTTATTACTGACTTCAAAAAGAAAGTAGAAGAATATTAATTCGTTTGTACATTTCTTTGAAAATTGGAAGCAAGCAAGACTCAATTAAAAAAACGTTGATGTGATTAAAACGTTAATTACTTTTCAACTTAACAGTTCTAATTGAAAAAAATTGTACGATGTTTTCAATTAACTTAATATTATTTATAGTAATTAAAATATTTTGAAGAAATCAGTTAAAGAATATGGTCGAAATATTTCTAAAGATTTAATTAAAAAATTAGTAGAACAATTTTCAAGATTCAATTAAAGATTTAATATCAATATTCTAAAAATATCAAGCAAGAAAGAACACAGTCTTATAAATTAGAAATTTTTCTTTCGCTTTAAACAAAACTAAAAATTTTCTAATCAGTTTGATGCTTTAAAAAATACCGCGTTTTCTGTATTTTGTCATCACTTACAGTTTTTCACTATGTACACCAGTTTTTTTATCTTAACTCGAGAAAAGTATGTCCGATTTCGACGAAAAAAACACCAACAGATGCATGAACTATTTTAGTATAGGTGGGTAAACAAATCAATGGTTTCCTAGTTACTCATAAAAAATTTTAAACGATAAAAATTAAAATTTTTAATTACTATACTTAAGGACAATTGGTCTTACGAACAAAATAAGCCATATCTCATGTAAATCGATGGATAAATGTTGATTTTATTCACAATTAAGTGAATGTAATCAATTGATAAAAATCACAATTTACATACAATAGTAAAATTTTAATTTGTGTGTGTGCATGTGTGTTGAATGCAGCGATGCCATTTTTTACGATATGACAAAAACGATATGACAACATTAAGATAGCCATACACGGCGTTGTCATTTCGCATTGCTGCCATATCGTAAAAAGCTTACGATATGAGAACATAGTATGTCATATCGTTTTTTACGATACGACAGAAAACGATATGACATACTATGTTCTCATATCGTAAGTTTTTTGCGATATAACAACGCGCGATGCCATTTTTGGGGTTTTTACGATATAACAATAAAAACGATATGACATACTGTGTTGTCATATCGTAAGATTTTTACGATATGACAATATTGCGATATGACAACACCGTATATGACTATCTTAGTTTTGTCACATCGTAAAAACTTACGATATGACAATACAGTATGTCATATCGTTTTTATTGTTATATCGTAAAATCCCCAAAAATGGCATCGCTGATAACAACACCAACTAACACTGATATTTAAAACAATTAAAATTCGCCAAAATGAAAAAAAATGCTTTAATGAAAAAAGTACCAAATAAAAAAAACGCTAAAACGTAATAAATCACCAAAACTAAAAAGATCGACACAAAAAACTAAAAACGCAGAAAAACGAAAAAAGGCATCAAAACGAAAAAAAGCATTAAAGCCTAAAAAATCGCCAAAATTAAAAATATTGTAAAAAAACGAAAAAAATCGCCAAAAATGAAAAAAAATTACCAAAACGAAAAAAGTGTAAAAACAAGAAAAAAGTGCCAAAACTAGAAAAAATCGCCAAAAACCGAAAAAATCGGCAAAACGAAAAAAGTGTCAAAACTGAAAAAAATAGCTAAAGCTAAAAACACCAATAACCGAAAGAAGTCCCAAAATCCGAAAAAGGCGCCAAAACTAAAAAACGGTAAAACTAAAATAAATCGCCAAAACTAAAAATATCGTAAAAACATGAAAAAAGCGTTAAAACAAAAAAAATGCCCAAACTAAAAATCTCCAAAACTAAAAAAAAATCGACCAAAACAAAAAATTGCAAGGAACGAAAAATCGCAAAAAACGAAAAATGATAAAATGCGATATATGTGTATTTATACGGAACCCTTCGTATGCGAGCCAAAGTCGGACTGTACTGAATTTTTTTCAACTTATTTTTCTGTTGGCGTTTTATTATAAATAAAATGTAGGCAGGCCTTAAAGAAAGCCTTACGTTTTGTTTACATTTTATATAGTTGTTTCTATCATTTGCTGTTTCTCTCTTTCAATCCTACAGCAAAACAATGCAAGAAAAAGGACTTTAGACATCTGTCCTTGAGAACAATATATACAAATTTAAGTTTTAACAGTTTAAATTTTTTTATTAGTTTTATTTCTAATTTCGACGTTTCATTAGAAAAGACATTAGAAAGAGATTTCAGAAAGTCAGAAAGACATTTCAAAAATCTGCGACGCCTCAAAGTTCATCTTATTTAGATTTTTGTATATTCCGTGGTTTTTTAATTGAACGTCAAATTGTAGATATGGCCTCTGATATCTCGGATCCCTCCTCCATAATGTAAAATTTGTACAAGTGGATAGAAATCCCTTTTAAATAATAGTGTTCCGACAATAGCTTGGGAATTATTTGAACAAAGCTCCCTAAGAAATTTTTTAAAATAAAAATATACGTATAATAAATATGTAAGTGTAATAAATACTGACAACGACAATTCAAAACGAAGGCAGACCGCGCGAAGGTTAAATTCCTTAAAAACTGAGTGTTGCCGCTTTGGTATTTTCGCGGTTTTTGGTATTGCCGTTGTTTTCCGGGGAGCTTCTGGGATTTCGGGTAGATTTTTGTTTAAGTTTTTGAAAATCCTTGGACCAAGTTTGTGTCTTAGCTAGAGGTTGATGTCCTTGCTAAGTGAAGGTGTCTCGTTTAAGCAACAGGTGTCTCGGTTAAATTCTTGGAAGCTATCGCCTAAGTATCTTCCAGGCGATAGTAGTAAGTGGTTAGTATTGACGAATTTTTTCATTTTTTCATCTAGGATTTCAAATTACTGTCTTCATATTTATTGGTATCATCAAGTTATGTGAAACTTTTAGTTTTAAATTATAATTTTTGTTAGGTGTCATGGCGCCGGGTCCGGTGACTAGGCGTAGTTTGCCGAAGGGCTATAAAGATGACGGGGTGTTTGACATAGCGAGCGATCATGGTCGGCCGACTGTAACCGAACGAAAGCTGTCGGCCGAAGGTGGCCTTCCGATGGCATAGGACCAAAAGTGGCCGGTTCATGGCATAAGGCCGGTAGTACCGCTAGGCGGTAGGCCAAAGGCGACAGGAATTTTCTTCCTACCCGGTGTTCCATGAAATCTTGCGTTCTTTTTTTATCATATAAAATGAAGCAAATTACGCTTATTGCAATTTAACCAAAAGTAATGAACACTTAACAAAATAATATTCAATGAGTTTTCCGGATTGAACTACATATATTTTTCCTATAAATTTGAAGGTTTTTTTTTCAAACATTGCTCCTATGTGGGGGTTTTAATTGTGACGAAAATCATATATGAAAAGTTGTGCCTACAGATATGTATTTTATATTAGAAATAAATTGAAATCTATGAACGACAATTTTCATAGAATTTCTCTTTTAGTATGAAGGCATTATATGAAAAAAAAAAATAATAATAATAGTCTCTTTACTCGCTAATTTAAAACACATTGAGGCATTAACAAGAAAATTGTTTATTTTACGCAATGTTCTTCCATGAAATATAACAATTTTGGCAATTATTTTTATTTTGCATGACAGTCTATAATGTAACCTTTCACAAATGTAAAAAATATACAAATTTATAAATACATCATGCTTAATGTGAAAGTATATGAGGCGATGGTTTTCAAAGTGGCTTAAGTCGGTTTCACAAAAGCCAAAACGTATGAAAAAAAATTTTAGATTGTAGGTGTTCTAGTAAGTCAATTAGAAATTTTAATATATTGATGGGCAATTGTGATATGGTGCATATATGGACTTGGGATATTTTCAAAACAAACGACTCATATACGTAAACCAGTTCCGCTATCTACAAATTACTGTCAGCCAAGGATATTGAAAAGTCGGTATATGTGAGAGCTAAAATTGTATTTAAAGAAAAAATGTATCAATCAACAAAAAAATATTGTAAAAATGTTCATTTGTAATGTTTAAACCAAATCGTTAATTAGAGATGACGTCGTTTGAAAGAAATTTAAAATACTTTTTTATCTGTGTTAAAGGAAAATAACGTAAATAAAATTCATCAACTGAATTATAGTAAAAACAGTGATCTTCCGATAACTTTGACTCTACATTGGAGCCCTGCACAAACATGTTTAAGCACGTGCTTAAGATAGTGGCTTTCTTTTCAAATACTTTATCAACATATCGTAAACTTACCTCAAAAAAATTTTTATAGCTGGCATGAATATTGAATTTCGATTTTGAATGAAAAAAAAAATTATTTCCGTAGATATACCTTTACGATAAACTTGTTTAAACTTCTGCGATACTTCCTAGACTCTCTTGTCATTCAAAGCTTAAAATGAGTTTAAGGATTAATTTCGTAGTACATTATTCATAATTTATACCAAAATATCCCACAAAACCGGATTTTATGAGGTTCGATTCTATTAAAAATATGTCTTACACACAGAAAAATTTCGTATTAAAATCGTCTAACCAAGGTTAATTTAACATTTTTTACTTGTCTTAAAAAATTACTTCTCTTAAAAAAAGAAGAAACACGAACGTTCAAATAAACAACAAGAAGTCACACAACTGAGCACAACAGTGCATTGTACCTATCCTGAAGGAAATGCCGATAGTAAAATTGTACTGATTCAGTATTGACTTTGTCACCAGCACTACTGATTAATTATAAACCAGCCAGTGTTCTGTGCTATAGACATTTTCCATGTGTTTTTCATTGAGATTCCACTAGTGACCTGGGAAATATTGACTTACTCGTGACTAGGTGATCCCCACATTTAGACATTGACACCAGAGATTCTCTAGTGAATTTTAATGATACTTGTCAAGACATATGAAGGTAAGGTAATTAAATTCGATTTTTTATGAACATTTTTATTTTTGAATGCAGGTAGCTGCATCCCAGCAAAAACTACTGCTTCGCAATAAGCAGGTTTGTAAAGGAGAGTTTTGTTGGTGTAGCTTATAAAAATGCTTACGTATTGCATGATATTTGTTCGCGATATCCCACTTAGGAGCATTTCATGTTAAACGCTTTTTCAGCGCATTGAGTATATAATAAAATCATACTATTGTTTTGTCGTTTTAAGATCGTAACTCATCGTCATTCTTCGTAAAATGTATATTTTTATACTCTCTGCCTTACAGTACCACTTCCTTGAATGCACCACTGTAAGTGAATGTGCAAAACTTTGTTTTTTAAGTGGACGAAAAAGAAAAATCTAAGAATCTTAAGCATTTCTTGCCATACATTAGTGCATATATTCAGGCAATACATTTGTCACTACTATGAAGCGCATCTGTATAACACGAAAATTCTGTACTGCTTCCAAAATCTCGATTATTTTTTGCTGTATTTTTTGGATGTATTTTCAATACAACAAAACAATAAAACAGACAATAAAAAACATTTTATAGCTGTCAAAAACTTCTCTTATAGGCAAAATAAAAAGGGTAGACGACTCGTTGACAATGTCCTCAAGAAGTCACCAAACTTGTGGTGACTTGCAGACACTTTGCCCCTGGCTTTCTTCAGGGTATGAACAAAGCAAATAAACACCAACACAGCTCAACAACAAATTATTCTTTACAAATTTAATATGATTTCCAATTAAAATTGCGATATGTTGATTTTAATTTGGTATTTTTTTTCTGTGTGTACGTAGAATTTCGGTAGCATGCAATAACGTCCATGGTTATAATGTCCATAGACTTTATTTCCACGTTAAAAGGGAAATGATATCCATCAAAAAATGGAAATGGAGTCCATGAAATAGTACTGCACAGTAAAGAACTTTTGCATAGCCGTCCTTTGGCCGGGCTTGAGGGTATTTTTCCACCGGTTATGGGATTTTTCCTCTGGCGTGTAGAAAACACTTAAGACAAACATATTTTAATCTGCAAAACTAGTACTTTCCTTTTCGAAATGGAAATAATGGTATGTCCATTATTTTCTTTTTTATGTGAAAATAATGTCCATGGACATTATTTCCGTGGACGTTATTACATGCCATCACAATTTCACTATAAGTAATTACAGAAACGATAATAGGATTTTCCATAAATATTTTCGATTACAGCACTTTATTGATTCCGTGAGTAATCGTTACAGTGCAAATCACCCAAAACAACATTAATCAAGCGGTCAACAGTTTTAGCTAATCTATCGCGAATAACAAGTGAAATTTCTGTTCCCATGAAAGTTTCATTTCCCTTCGAGGGAAAATTGCTATCGTGAAGTTCCCGGGAAAATTTTTTCCCGCTATCAGTTCTTAGTGAATGTAAATAAGGAAGAAGCTTAATAAAATAAATTAAAAACTCAAAGAAATTTTTGTTAAAAAATAAAAAATGCAGTGCTAAGAATTGGAACTATCTTTGCATTCCATGAGGAATCTAAAAAAAATCTAATTATTCGTGCAGGATGGCTAGATGTATCCAATGTCTTGGAGTAATCGAGCCATTGCAGGCAGCCTAATTCAATCAAATAGTCTTGGTGTTCAATTAAATTTTCTCAAGGGTAAGTAAACCTGGGTTTTTATATATTTTGGACGCTATGAATGATTCTCTACAGACGCGGGAAAATCAATTGCTAGTCCATCATCGGGAAACTTAGTTCATGTGTGCCGGGAAGGTGTTGCAAGGAGGTAGTGTTAAAATACATGTGTTTGTATTACTGAATTTGTCCTGAATATAAATATTTATCAGCTTGAATATTTAATTGGAAGGATAAAATAGCAATTACATGATGTATTTATCCATTTCGCCTGCTAAAATAAAGTGTACAAAAATAGGAGAAAAGGGAAAAAAGTCCACGTGAAAAAATCATTCATGATAAGGGGAATTTTTCGATTTTTTATTCTCGATCGCAAAAGAAGGGAAAGGGAAAACATTTCGAAGGAAATGATATTCACGATAGGGGTGAACTATTCACGATAGGGGTGAATAAAACATACAAAATTCTCATTCGCCATAATAATTAAAAAAATAGTCCAAAATAAAATACGAACTATTAATTATCCATAATACAAAATTTGTTCCAACAATTTACAATTAATAATTTGATAGTTTTTCTGTTTCGAGCAATTTTTACTTTTTTGGACCCTTTAAAGTAGCAAATATAGTATAAAATATACGCACTGACGACGGTGTTCATATTATCGCCAGCGGACTGTACTTTAATTTATAAACTTAAAAATAGGTAATTTATGAATATGGAAATATTTTTCTCGTAACTGTCATTATTATCATTTTGTACATTCATTCTTTTATACCCAATAGATTTTTTTGCATTCTTTTTATAGCAAATCATTGGGTAATACAAATCAATACGTACATGTAACTTATTAAATTTTGCAGGAGAAACCAAAAAACTAATTAACTAATTGGAATATGTAGTTTATTTATTACTTGGATTTTTTTGTAATACACAAATAATTAAAAAAAAATATTTATGAATTGTTGATATTCTTTGGCAATCACTCAGGGCTTTTTCATTTTAAATATACACAACCACACATGTGTGAATGATCACTAATAAATAGCAGGTGATGGATCGATCAACCATTTACATAAGATGTGAATGAAAATAATATTTACCAAGTAAAAAAGTTATTAAAGAAGTGATTTATTAAATTCATATCAGGCCACTAGAAGCTGTAAAGAATTAATCAGTATGTTACAAAAATTATTGCATATTTTGAGGCGCAATTATTATCAAGCCTGCCATACATTATTCGACCAGTCAAATTAGACAAATTGAAGCAAATAATTCCCGGAGTTTCGAAAATTGGCATAGTTCATTTGATCTACTATAACTGAATCAGTTTTTGCCCGATCAAAGCGAGTTAGCCACTATTCGATGCTTAGTTTAGTAGCCTTTGAAACAAGATAAGTATTAATTTTTTAATCGTACTAGCCTGTGACTCTGTATGGCGCTTTAAAGAGTAGTATATAGCGAAAAAGAGAAACGCGTCGTTAGAACATCCAAATTACTATCAAAAATGCATTAGAAAATTTTAACTTTCCAAAAATTAATATATATTGTGAATGTAAAGAAGTGTTATGGATAATTTTAAAGCAGTTTTTTAAATTTTCTTGTTTTTCTTGGCTTTATAACTCCAAAAAGGTTGGTCTGAAGTAAAAATTATCAAAAACATTTTTATAGGAAATATTGTTAGCTAACAGCATGTTGCCAGAACGCGTTGCAATCAAAACGTGCGCGAGTAGCATATGGACGATTACGTAACAATTTGCGTTTATAGAAGACGTTCCTTACTTTTCGTCTCGACTAACGTAGTTTCGTGCATATAGAGTTGCCCATCTGCAATAAATTTTATTTGTTTTCTTTTTCTCATACAAAATTATTGTTTTTTAAGGAAATAATGGTAACCCTCTTAATGGCGCACACGACTAAAAGCTTTTGCTTGTAAACAAAAGAAATTGATTTTAATTAAAGATTTTCATTTTGTATATAAATACAATTATATGGTATATAGCTCAACACAAATAAATGAAATAAAGTTGTTTAGTTCAAATAATGATAGTTTTCCAGTTTTTGATGTGAAAGTGATGTTATTTTAACAATTAATTGTTAAGACGAATGCTATTTTCTAATTGGCTGTTTTTGGTGTCAATGACGTCACTTTTCGTGTTCTAAATACCAAAAAAATGTCAGGTGTTACGTTTTTTACAAATGGACAATGACATTCGCGATATAACACCGCAAACATGATTGACGTCAATATTTTTACGCGTATTATAGGCGTATTGGGTTCTGGAAACATGCTGTAAAACTCTTTTATGCGCCACCAAACTCGGGGACTCTGCACACATTTTTAAAACTCCGGGAATTATATCCTTCGATTGGCCTTATTATGTCTTATTTGAGTGAGCTATATCCTCACAAAATATTTCCAATTAATTAAATAGCGATGCCATAATTGAATTCTTACATTTTTTTGTGATTTTTAATTTAACGATCCGTAATTAAGATTATAAAATAATTCTTAATGAAACGAAAAATTAATTAAGGGTAAAAATTATTTTTCTAAAGTATTTAAAATACCCTAGAAATAAAAGTGTTAGATCTGCCAGTTCTCAAAGTCAGATTTGTTGGAAACTACCTCTTTTTCACATCGTATCTACATCTCTAAGACAGATTTTGGGTTGCCTTCACTGTTTGACCCTCTCCAATGCCAAACGACATGTAAACGTCCCTCTCATATAAAGTTCCAGGGCTCAAACTGTTTGCTAGTTCTTGGCAACTCGTCATGTGACTTGTCTTGTGTGCAGGTTCTCTTATTACTAGGTTACAAATTAGGGTATTCTTCGGTTAACCGTTAATCGGTTAGCCGGTTAATTACTACCCGATTAACTGATCGGTTAATTCAGTCGATTAACCGATTAACCGACGTAACAAAATTTTTAATTTTTTGTAGTATTATAACATATTTTTTGTGTGTTTAATTATTTGTTTCGTCTCATATACAAAAGGCAGGTGTTTAGAAACTATTTTTTGATACAAACAAAGAAGTGTGTTCAGTGATCTTAACTGGTCTTAACGTGGCTATAAAAGAGCTTAGTAAAGACTCTGCTACTCTAATTGAACTTGGGGTAAGTATTAAGTTTTTGTTTAATAGTTTAATAAAGTACCAATAATACTATTGCCAACGAGTTAATTAAAAATCTAAGGATTATATTTAATGAGAGATGAATTCTATTAGTTTATACCTCCACTCCGGAGTATTTCCTTCTTGCAATAGTGTTTTAAATAAATAATAACACAAAAAATCTTTTAGCAGAATTAACTGAAACAATTAGAAATTTTAGGAAGTTGAAAACATTACAACAGGGAATATTGGAAGATTTTATATGTTCAGAGAAATTCAGGAAAAATACTGAGAAACTAGATATTCTGTATTATGGATTGCTTTCGATTTCTTCAAGATCTAGGATAATTGAAAGGATTTTTCCAAGGCAAGTTTTATCAAAACTAAAGAAGGGAATCGCTGAAGTCCTAAACATTTAAACCAAATAATTTTTCTGGAAGATTTTTTTAGAAGATCTCCCCAAACTATTGAAATAACTAATAAAATGATCTCACAAACTTGTTAATGTTTTAAGTAATGCATATTTATGATTTAGTTCAAGAATTGTTATGCTTGTTACGTTATTGTTTTTTTTTTGCTAATAAAGAAATAATTTATGCATTTTTGGTTGTTGAAATTACTTGATTTAAGAAAAAACTTTATACCGTAATTAGCCAATTATTAACCGGTTAAGCCAAAACCCCGATTAATTAAACAAGCGACTAACAGATTAAATAAAAAACCCGATTAATTGAATACCCTAGTACATATATATACTTATAGAAGAGTGATTCCCATTTCAAATGCTTTTTCGTGTCCGTTGAAAGTATAGTAAAATATTTAATAAAATAAACGTATAAAATTTTAAATTAAAACTGCTTTAGCACGATTTAATAGATTATAAATATATAAAATTACATACGTTTATTATGTACAACTGCCTATTAGTTATACTCTCTTCATACAAAATGGCATGTACCAAATGCATACTGTTGATTTTCCACATTAAGAAAGTATTATTGTTTCCAAAAAACGAGATTCAATTTATAACGGTTTAAGAATATTCGCATTTGCTTCTCTTATTGCACACATCAAATTTTGGAAAAATACTAGAAATTTTAATATTTTTTAAATTGTTGTTGTCTGTAGTCTTGTGTATTGAGCGTTACGTTTTTGTAGTACGCTTCATTAGTCAGTTTTATTATTGAATAAAAATAACAGCATAGGTTTGTAGCTCTAAATATTTAAAAGTTTTGTGAACTTTGTTAAATAGTATTATATGTATTGCAAAACGTTGCATTAATAAATCAATCATGGCTTATAACCAAAAAAATCTATTGAGTGTTATCCGCATATTTTTATATTTAATAGCAATTTTTTAGTAAATAATTAAGGAGTTGATATTAAAATACACCAAAGATTATACATCTGAATTGTAATAAATTCAAAATATACTGTGTGTTCTGAAAATAAAAATATTGAATTCAGATAAAAATGTATTGAGTGTTACGTTAACAATATTCTTAAATATCATTTACATATAAATTTTAGGATAGCAGCTGAAGTGTAGAAGCGCTATAGAGAACACTATCCGTTTGGAAATTTCTTATTTACTTTGAAAAAATTTCGTTGTTACTGCACTGTGGGTTGTTATATTTTCGAAGAATATATTAGGTAGGCCGTATTTTGTTACGAATAATTATTTGAAATAGGCATAACTTTTAATATTATTTGAAAGAAGAGTTATTTGAAAGAAGATTTAGCCTACTTTTTGCCTGTGTATAAATGTTTGTAAGGAATTATTTTAATATATAAAATTTTTTTATTTTTCCATGTGATCCCAAGTCAAAATTTAAAAAGTGGTCATAACTTTTAATTTCTTTATGCGATTATTATATTTTTTTGTGTTTAGACAGTAAATGTATAATACTTTCAAACCTTATACTAATTTTTTGTGGTGTATTTTTTTGCAACAAGCAACCGCGAAAACAAATCTAACGCTCAATACACGAAAATTTTAAAAATCGATAAATACGATTTTATTTCAGAATCCATTGAATGAGGCGAAAACTATAAGTTATACTTTTAGAATGAGAATCATCCACATATACATATAAAATACAATAAAATAAATATCTGTACTTATACATATAGTTATTTGGGAAACACTGTAATTTGTTGTGCTTGAAAAACAATGAGGAAATAACACAAACAATCAACATTGACCGCCATATTTAAAAATATCCATCAGGCTGTACATGTATTTATTTATTTAGCCTCGCTGAAATGTCTCTCTCATTCCGTGATCATTAAAAAAACTAATTGTTTATATTTTTTTATATAAATTTTATTATTTTTTTTTAAATATTTTTCTTGAAATAGTTTTTTGTTGGTTTTTCATTTAATTTATAATAATTTTTATGCAGAATTTCTGATTAAAATGATAGGCGGGTTGGGATGGGGCATGGGCAGGGGTGGTGTGTAGGAAGAGATGGGAGGGGGAAATGTAAAATTCAATTGTTTTTAAAACTAATGAAAAAAAGAAAACTACATACGTTGTTCTTTTTTTAAGAATATTTATCATAATTTTTTTTTAATAATAGCAATTATAAGTTTTTATTTTAATTTAATATTTAAATTAGATTTCTTTTTCTTTTTTTGAAATTCTTTTTCTTTGCAAAGACGACATGAATTTTTTAAGGGGTTGGTTTTAATTTCAGTTGCACATAAAATTAATGAAAATTAAAAAAAAAAATTATTAAATTAAATTAAAATTATATTTATGAACAGATTAATTAATTAATGTGTATGTGTTTTTTTTGTTTTTTTTGTATAATTAATTTCTTTAGATTTATTTAAAATATGTATATGAATAATAATATATTTAGTATGTAATATTTAAAACTTAAAGCTATTCTTTATTTTTTTTTTTTAGGTTTTGTATATTAAATATTAAAAATCTTGCGCATGTATATGAATACGAGAATATATATATTTAGTTCTTTTTTTATGGTCTTATGACGTAGTTTATGCTTAAAATTAAACATTTATAAAAAAATACACACTGATAAAGATCGGGGGAGGAGTCTCTTAAACTTAAAAATGTTCTTTCTTAATTATAATTTATTAACGTAAAAAAAAGTAATTAATATGCCACTTTGACCGATTCACACTGGCATCGAATTATCTTTGAGGATCTAAAGTTCACCTATTACATACAAGTTTCTTTTTATCCCAGAGTTGGGATTACAATTATTTTTTCCTTTTTAGAGAAAACTCCTTTTTATTTTAGTTACTATCGACAAAATTCCATCACAGTTCAAATTAACTAAAAATCCCGGCTTAACCAACAAAATAATAGTATCACAATGTTTAAACTTAAAAGAAAAGTTTAAACTTAAAACAAAATTCAGCCACTGAAAGAAAAACTGCTAAAATTGTGTGTGTTTATTTTCAAAAAAAAGTAACTCTAAAGTGGCAGCATTTAAGGTACAATTTTTTATTTAGTTTTTATTTTTACAAAATGTGGCTTAAACTTTTGTTTAAATTTTAGTTTGTTGGTTAAGCTGCATGTTTAAAATAAATAACCAGCCTTTAACTTCTTTACAAAAAAAAAAAAAAAAAACAAACAAATTTCTTTAGCAAATAATCTATACGAACATTCGATCCAGAGTGCAAACTCGGCAGAGACAATAATTTTTAAAAAATATTTCTCAGTTTATTTATTTTTTTTAAACTAGAATCTATAGTTAAATTCTAAATGGCTACTTATAGATTGAGATGGTGGTAAATCATCGTGAGTAAAATCGAACAAAGTACGATTTGTATCAAATGTTGTGTAGTTGAGATCACTTTGTTGATGAGCCGCTGTAATGATGGGCTCCATTGTTACCGAATCACAGTTGTGATCGGTATTGAAAATACTACTAACTGTTGCCTCGACCGAAGTGCCAGCAAATGCCGAATGGCCACAGAAACCCATGTGGGGTGAATGATGATGATTAGATGAATGCTGGTTGAGCATACAACAATCATCGCTTGAGGAGCATGAGGGTATTGTCACTGTGCTGGCCATTGAATTGGATGTGGTGGTGTTGCCATTGGCAATATTATCGTCCAGATGGAATGTTGTTGAATCATCCTTATTTACGCAGTGTCCAATATTGTTGTGTATTTCAATGTTCATTGTTACCGTTTGCTGTGGAGGTATTGAAAACATTTGTGTCGAGTCATTGTGGCCTTCGTTGGGCCCCCCACCACCGTTGACACCCAGATTATGATGATGCTGATGATGTTGAAGGTGCTGTTGTTGATGGCTGTGGGATTGGTGGTGGGGATGTTGCAAATCGGCACTGTCTTTAGCACTATTTTGTTGTTGTTGTTGTTGTTGATTTTGGTTTGTCTTGTTGCCGTTGCGGTTGCGATTGCCATTGCAAATGCCGTTGCTGCAATTATTATTTTTACAATTAGCACATGAGCATGATGAGAGTGTTGTGAAACATTCTTGGTGGTGGTCCGTTGGCTGTTGATTCGATTCATCGTCCATTCTAAGAATATCATCACATATAAGTAAATTACTAGAAGAATTGGCAGTTGTTTGCAGATCGTTATTGTTAAGAGTATCGCAATTGAAAATGGAAAACTTAAGATTTGAATACTGCTGACTGGCTGGATGTAAATTGGCATCATTGTTAACAATGCTGCCGCCCCCATTATCATCACCATCAAATGAGCCATCAATGAGATCATTAACGTAACGTTGTTGTTGTTGTTGTTGCTGCTGCTGTTGATGTTGCTGCTGCTGTTGATGTTGCTGCTGCTGCTGTTGATGTTGTTGGTGAGGATTAGAGTTGTTGTTATTATTGGCATTGTGATTATGTTGCTGGTTAGGAGATGAAGAATTATGCAGGTCCGTGGAAGGATTTATCAATGTTATCAATTGGCCTAACTTAGGACACACATCCGCTAAGCCATCACAGTCTGTTTCTTTCAATTCCACCGAGTTTTCAAAAAAGCTATCAGGATTCATTAGTTTCATAACATCATCATATTTTGTTGCATCCGTTTCGGTTTTAAATTGTAACGTACCAGCCGTTAAACTTGTCAAACCCGGAAGCCTTTGTTGCTGCTGATTGTCATCCATATTGGTGACATGTAGCATCACATTCTTATTGAGATCTGCATTCAGATCGTCTGAGGTGTAAAAATTGCTTGAGGTAATCGTATTGTAATCACTGCCAGCAGTTGTTGCATTCAAATAACTACCGCCAATATCTAAACTATCCAAATTATCCATATTGTGCTGATGGTGTTGTCCAGCATCCACCATAACATCATCATCTTCATAGTCCGTACTTAGATTGAGAGATTTAGTGCTGTTGTGTCTTTGTTTCTTGAACGGAGGTGATGACGCATTGTTGGGATAATTCACAGAATTGTTGGTTGCTGTGCTGCTGGTGGAATTTCTCTTGGTTTTACGTGGTGCTTTTGTGCCAGCTGTGGTGCTGGAATTTTGTGAACGCTGCGATGCAGTGGATGAGGAAGAGGAATTCAATTCATTATTACTTTCGTTGTGGGCATCAGTCGCGGCACCTTTGGCCGCACCCGCAGCAGTGGCCCTTGAAAGTTTCTTTTGTGGCCGATATTTATAGTTGGGATACTCGATCATGTGCAGTTTGCGTAATTTCTCTGCTTCAATAATGTATGGCTGCTTCTCTTCTTTGCCCAACTGTTGCCATCGGCGGCCCAATTCTTTTGAGATCTCAGCATTGTGTAAATCGGGAGTTTTTTCGCAAATTTTTCTACGTTCCATTTGACTCCATACCATAAATGCGTTCATCGGCCGTTTAATGTGACCGGGTGAATGTTTCTTGGTCTAAAAAAAGAAAGGAAGAAAGAAAAGTTTTTACTAAAATGTTTGTCATAATAAATGTATGTATATAATTTTGCAAACTATGAATGTATGTAAGGGGATTAGAAGAGTGGCCAGTGTCTTTGCAATATTTTTATTGTTGTGATATGTCTTATTATCATAGACTCTTAGAGCACATAATGTTACGAGTCCTGTTGCCTGAAGTAGTTAAAAAAATCAAAAGTTTGAGTTCGATAGTTTGAGCAGTCATCAACATTACAAATTTTTCTGATGTGCATTAGTGTCAATAAATTAAAATAATCAGTAAAACATTTTAATTTAATAGGGCTACTTAATAATAAAATAAAATGATGAAATAATTTTGTTAAACTAATATAATTTTTTATTAATATGATTATTTCGAACGTATTTGCTTTGTGAATCCAAATTGATTATTAGGCTAAGGTTCGTAACGTTATATTCAGAAAGAATTGGGCATGATTAATATTCCAAGGAACAAGGGAAAAATTAACACCAACTTAATTTTTCAACGTACACAGCAGAACAGAGTAGCGCCACTTTCATGGAAGTGTAGCGGCTTCCGAAAGTGGCGCTACTCTGTTCTGCTGTGTACGTTGAAAAATTAAGTTGATGTTAATTTTTCCCTTGTTCCTTGGAATATTAATCATGCCCAATTCTTTCTGAATAATATAATTTTGTTAAATATTTTCATTAGTTTAGCGAAATTATCCTTGAAATTATTTCATATATTTGGTGAACTTTTCCTTAAAATAATTTTAAGGAAAAGTTCTAGGTCCAAGGAAGCGTGACGTTGCACAGTAGTTTCAATTGGAAAAAGATAGTAATAAATCTGTATCTTTGAAACTTGCAGCCCGATTACAAAATGATGTTTGTAAAAATCATAGAGAAGGACCTAAACTTTAAGAATGCTGATATTAGGACCCTAGTCTTGAAACATACGGTGAGCTACAGGGTGTCAAAGTTGACTAGCTCGGCCATGAAAAACTCTTTTTTATATATACAAACACAACTCACGAAGCGGTTAGCTTATCTGCGGAAAACACCCAGCGTCTATGGCGGGAATCGAACCCACAACCTCTGGACTGACAGGCTACTATCGCTACCACTCATCAACAGGGCCACCCAGTTACAAATATTATCTGTTTTTAGTGATTTTAGTGACTTGTTCTAACTCGGTCGGTCGAAATAGAGAACAAAGTCGAAGCCAAAAACCAAAATTTTGAAAACTCAAACCTAAATATCTTTGAAAATACTAAAGATATATTAATGAAATAAACAGTTCTTTCTTAATCTACTTATAAACTTTACAACAATTTACAGAATTTACAGATAATATTTGTAAAAGTTTTTTATGTCTGAGTTAGTTATTTTTCAAACCCTGTAGCTTACAACGTGTTTCAACAGGGTGGTTTAAATTTCAATCTTCTTAAAGGTTAGGTCCTCCTCTATGATTTTTACATAAACCG
This sequence comes from Panzeria rudis, assembly GCA_956483635.1. Classification (NCBI taxonomy): domain Eukaryota; kingdom Metazoa; phylum Arthropoda; class Insecta; order Diptera; family Tachinidae; genus Panzeria; species Panzeria rudis. Next base: position 146,006,953 of record OY101450.1, read on the forward strand.
TTTTGTAATCGGATTACAAGTTCCAAAGATACAGATTTATTACACTTTTGTTTCCAATTGGAACCAAATAAAGTTTTTCATTGATCTCGAAATTCACAGAATTTATAAATAAAATTTTTTCACTGTAAAATTAACAAAAATTATCTGAATTGCATAAAAATTTGGCATTAATGAGAAAATTTTGAAATTCACTTACTTTTTCTACACTAGTCGACCGCCCGAGTTGTGACAACCGGATATTAAATACTAAATTCAATGTATTTATTTATCTCTGATGTTACTCATCTTATTTTTTTTTATTATATTAAAAATTTTCACATTTTCCTTATTTTTTAAAATGATTTTCATTGCATTGGAAAAACCTTCTATATCATCATCACTTTTCTGACAAATGAAAAAGTAATAAAAAAAATTATAATTTATAATCCATCTAGTATATGATTCCGACAACAATCATTGTGACAATCAATGGACAATGTGTCTAGGAAAATTTTTAACATGCAATTTCATTTGAAATGTAAAAGTTGTGATTTTGATTTATATGAATTCCATATAAGAATAATAAATCAAGTGAATCACATTAATAAATATGTATTTTACATTCATACATACATATTTGTCCATGATTTTTCTCAAAAAAGGAAATTAAATAAATTGTTGTTAATAAAATATGTACAATTGTATTATTAAAAAGTTTCTTCTATTGTTCTACTATTAATTGATCTCGAGCATATGCAGGCGAATTGCTAAAATGCAATTAGATTGACGCGGCGTTCTATTTGTAGAGGTGCGCTGTTCATAAGGAAAAATAATTTTATATATATTTTTCTTGAATTTTTCTTATTCCTGGACATGATGACAAACGACTAAAGTGTCGAGTCAGGCGTTTGACCATTGTGAACTGTCTGTATGAATGTTTTATTTCGATTTGCACGCAATTTCCTCACAGGTGCAATTCGTTAAAATTCATACTCAATATACACAACAAAAATGTACTCTGACATTTGCGTACATTTATTCGTACTAATTAATGTACGTACATGCACTGTGTACAATACATATGTGTGAACACAAAAGTGTCTTCTTATGTCAACCACCCACCCACTAGAAAGAAGTATAATGACCATAACAATATATGAGTGTATAAATACATATATTACTTATATGTATAAATGTAAGTACACTGGTATTGCATAGGTTGCATGCACGACGCACGGTGGCTCAGAAATTGAATTCGTTAGCGAAAACCTAATATTTTTGTTTATACATATTTTAAAAATTTTAACACCATTTAATAGCCCCGCAGAAAAAACAACTAGTATGTAGTTAGAACTATACTAGTTGCGTTTTCTACATACTAGTTGCCCATCTATCCTTTTTTCATATATTGAACTATCGATTTTAACGTTAGGTTGTCATAGGAGCCCAACTAGTTCATTTGTATACAGCTATATCCCAGTTGGAGTCCTAGTTGTTGTAAGCTAGTGCTCTTATTTTGTAGCTCTTAAAAAAAATTTTGGCTCAATCGGGGTACGAACAAACATTCTTCATATTTCAAGGCAAGTACTCTACCCACTGAGCCACTTTCTACTCATTTTTTTTTAAGAGCTAAAAATATGTTTTATATACAAGTCGTATACTTGAAAATTTTTTCCTTTTTTGACTAGTATCGTTATTGACTCGATACATCTAGTATTATGATTGTTCTTTTTTTTACTAGTATCGTTATTAGTCTTACTACAACTAGGAATATGACTGTCCTTTTTTGACCAGTAACATTACAACTAGTAATATGACTGTAAAAAAGCGTATCTAGTTGTAAATTTAGCTGCTGGGAGTAATCTAAACTATACTCAATATAAAATATTGGTAAATCTAACCAATTTCATAGGTTAGAACTGCGTCAACCCCAAAATATACAGTAAAAATCAACCAATTAAATTATAGTTTAGTTGATATTGTGTAAAATTATCAACGGGAAGGTCGCAGGTTCGATGCCTCCCAAGGCTTAAGCAGTGTGTTTTAAAAAAAAAATAAAAATAAGTCAAAAAATTTTTCTTTGTAATTTTTTGGTTTTGCACTTAGCTTCTCATGTTTATAAAACCGGACGCCTTTACCATCTCAGCTAAGTCATCTTGTTAAATAAAGTATACATGAACATGTGGTGACTTGCATGACTTAAATACAGTAGTTTTTGTAATATAACTATTTTCGTTGTTATTATTTAAAATGGTTAATTTTAACTATGAAAATTGGTCATTTTAAATACAAAAATTGTTAAAAAATAAATTATTAATTTTAACCATTAAAAATAATTTTAGTTTTCAAAGTCGTTTTTCCCAAATTTATATTTTCCAATTCAGTAAAATGTAATATTTCGGTCTTGAACTTAGGTTGTCATGTTTATGACAACCTAACGATAGCACAAAGTAACCTTAGACATAAAATGATTTACAACTTTAAATAGTTATTTTAACCAATGAAAAGTGGTATTCTATAAAAATTGCAACAACAATTTACATTAACAGTAGGCTAACTATTTTAATTGTTTAGATTAACATATCATTTTATTTTGAGTGTAAGGTAGCCAAAAAATTAGGTCTAACTACTTATAATTGTGGGTGTGGCATGCTGTTAAACATGTTTGTTTACTTTGTATTGCAAATGGGATGCGGTCTTTTTTGTAAAGTACAGTAATCCCTCGATTAACGTCGCGATTGGTTCCGGAAAATGCCGACGTAAATCGAAACGACATAAGTCGAATTCGATATTGCACATAATAAAAATTGCCAAATTCCATGTATTTTTGTTTGTATAATTGAGGCGACTTAAATCGAAATGACGACGCAAACGAAATGACAGTTAACAAAAATTTCGCCGAAATAAATATTAATTTTATTATATTTCAATCAATAGAACTTTTGAAGATCAAAAGGGATCAGAAAAGGTAAACCGCCCAGAGAAAGGAAAAAGTGTCCTCTTAGGCCTTATATGTACTTTTGTACCGGCCCGTCCGTACAATACATTTTTTTAATTTTAATGAAATTACTAAAAAAATTATTATTCAAAGATCGCTAATTTTCTCCCTATTGGTACAAAAAGGTGTGATGAATTTCACCAACTTTAACCTGAAACTTTTTACACATGCTAGGATCCCACGACAACACAATCTGACGGATATAAAAGTGGGCAGTGCCGCGCATATACTAAGGAAATATCTCATATAATGAAAGCTTTAGTACTCAGATTATTCAAATATGGTATATGTTATTTTTACAGCAAAATGCGAAGTGTTTAAAAATATTGGCAGTATAGGGCCGAGGGAGGGGATATTCCCCATACAAAGTATCTGGAAACCTATAAAAGTATTAATGTTCTAATTTGGTAGTACAGTAGTTTTGACTTAACTGCCTTTTGTCTTAACTGCTCAAAATCATTAATTTGTGTCAATATTTTTTAAAATCCCATACAAATTCGTTTTTTAAGTGCTCTTGCTGTACCTGCACTTTTAACATAAATTCCCAAAGTTTTTGACATTTTAAAACTATTTTTATACAAAATATCAATCTTAGCTGCCATTTGACTTAACTGCCCAAAATATTTGATTTCTGTGATTATTCTTCAAAATCTTTTTTAGGTGCATTTTGCATACCTGCACATTTAACATATTTTTTTTGGCAGTTTTTAATGATTTTCATATAAAAAATCAAAGTTAGATGCCCACAATAAATACTTGTGTGTACGTGCACATTAAGGCAGCTAAGTACATTTAAGCTAACAGCATTTTTGACTTATCTGCGCAAAAAATCGAGAAAAGTTGATTGTGCAGCTAACTCCAAATTACTGTAGTTAATTTGAGTACAACATACAAAATTAAATAAAAACCTGACGGTGTAGGTGCGAGGGAAGGGTACTCCCCATACAACGTAATTAATAATTACCTGCAATCTGGAAAGATATAACAGCAAGAACCTTCAAATTTGGTATGAACTAATGTGAGTACAAGATACAAAGTTGGGAAGAAAAGCACAGACGGGGTAGGTGCGAGGGAAGGGGTACTCCGCATCCATCTATATGTTTGCAATTGATTGATCTACATTTTTTTAGAGGCGAACTATCCTAACCTGATCAAAAATTCATCCTGGGTATTATTGAAATGATTTGTTTATCCACATATGGCCTTTTTAATCTGGTATGTGATGGAAATCGTTCGATTTAAATCGGCGCCGATTTCAAAAATAAATTCTACTGAAAGATGACTTATTTAACCCTTTTATTGCTTTTAAGGCTAATTATATTTTATTCGAATATTTTTTCTCCATAGAAAGCAATAAAAAGTGTAAATAAGCCATCTTTCAGTAGAATTTGTTTCTGAAATCGGCGCCGATTTAAATCGACCGATTTCCATCACATACCAGAATATATAAAGTTGATCAAAAATTAAAAAAAAACAAAATTTGTAGGTAAAATGTTAATGTTAATAAAATTCAAAAGCTCTGAACCGATCTGAACCGATCTGAACCGAAATGAGTTATCTGTCCGTTAAAAAATTTATTAAAATATCTCAACCCGTTAAAAAGTTACAGACTTTTGGCCAACGAAAAACGCTTATGAGCCACTGTGCGACGAAAAAATTATTCTCAGAAAAAAAACATAAAAAATGACGACACAAGAACGTTTTCTTATTTATACGTAAACAAATTTGCCACAAAAGCAGAATATAATAGAAAAAAGAAGAAAAATAAATATATTGCAAATTTATTTGGTAAATTGACAGCTTTTAATAAAAATTTATTTGTCTGTAATTGTTATTCCCATGTCAGACAATTTGTAGACCCGATACTTGGCCCCTGGGGGCTTTCACGTTGTTTTTGTATTTGTGCAATCTTTGACGAGTGACTATATCATAAATCTAGTAAAATTAGGGAAAATAGTGTTAAAGAAATAAAAGAACGTTTAAATTGAAAAATTAACTTACAGTGGCTGCGCAAAATTTTTACAATAGCACTGTACAACAAAATCAAAATTTTCCAAATTGTCAAGGTTCTAACGACAGATTATGGTAGAGGGCAAAAAAGAAAAACGAAACAACGTGCGTAGGCGTTTTGATTAGTTTTAAGGGAGTTAAATTTTCTCCCCGCCTTTGTATATTGTTATAATGCTTCGGCATAGGACATTTTTTAATCCTTACATTTAAGGTATAAGATATGTTTAGCGCATTTATGCACGAGAAACATTTTTGTTGAATGTTTTAACCATTTTGTGCCTTTCTTGAAAAATGCCAAAAAAAATAGAAAACTCTCCTTAAACAGCGGAGGACTGAAATGTGCACCTTCACTCTCTTATAGGCGAATAATGAAGGAAGTCTAAAAACTAAAAGTTGAATTTGATGAGTGTTGTGTTTTTCTTCCGACGGGGTTTTTTTTAATTTGGAACGATTTTCCGTCATCCCACGTCAAATTTGGTTTGTAAACAGACCAGTTCCGGCTATGTGCCATCTTCAGTGTTCTATTGAATACTGTTCAATAGAACACTGAACAATAGAACACTGACGATGGCACATAGCCGAAACCGGTCTGTTCACAAACCAAATTTGACGTGGGATGACGGAAAATCGTTCCAAATTCAAAAGTTGAATTTCTTCAAGTCCTATACCTTAAATCGATGGTCCTATACCTTAAACTATCCTAAAAAAATTTCAGGTCAATCAGCTAAGATTAAGGCGTGTCGCACGCCCACTGAAGTTTGACCTAATGCTCCTTTCTGTTTTTAACTGACTTCAAAATAAAGAGAAATGTTATCCATTCGTCATGTATTTTCTTTTTAAGGATGTTCTCCAAAAACTCCGCCATTTATAAAACGATTTCGGATTTTTTTCTTTATTTAAAAGAATGCACTTCCAGATTGGTGCTGTTTAAAAGTGGGCGGGGTTACGCCCATACGAAGTGAAAACACATGCCTTTTCCTCTACTTCTACTCAATCGATTCCTATGAAACTTTGCACACACATTACGCTTCTGTTTGAATACTACATCATGATTAAAAAAGTGGACGGTGCCACGCCCATGCAAAGTAAACATTCTTTATGAACAACTTCTACTAAGCCGATTCATATGAAACTTTACATACACATTTATTTATTGTTACAATACAACAGAATGGCTAGAAAAGTGGGCAGTGCCACGCCCATGAAAAGTAAATGTTTATTTAACCCTCTGCGACTGACGTGACTTCATTATCACAATTCCACTGACGTGGTAGTACACTAGTCACTATTTCGACTGCTTATATTTTCCAAGTTCCGTTGGTAAATCCACTGAAACTATTTTTGATTTTAGTTTAATGTAGTAGTTTCTTTTTTATTTTAATTTTTTGTTGAAAACAAAACGACAAATCTTATTAACATCAAAATTATTGGCACGACATAAACTACCCTTAAAAAACTTACATCCATACAAAACACAAAAAAAATGTCATATTTAATTTTTTTTTTTGTAAAAAGTTTAACATTGATTTTAGCTTATGCCTAAGCTAATCAATCTAAAATAAAAAGTTACAACGTATTTTTATCTTGTTTGCTCACATCAACGCGTGCGCTCGTTTCAATTGCTTTCTTCGCACTAATGTACGCATAAGTACGTAATAAAAAGGTACTGAAAATATCAGAATCGATATTTGTATAATTATAGCGTAAGACAATGTTTTCTGTTTACTGGTGTCTGCTAGACTACGACGTCAGTCGCAGAGGGTTAAACTACTTTTACTTACCCAATTCTTGTGAAACTGCGCACACAATTAGTTCTCGTGAAAGTAAATCATTTTGATAATAATAATTGGTAGTGCCGCGCCTATCTTGTAGTCGGCTTTTTTGCAAAGAATTATTTAAATCTCATATCTTAATAAATATAATGGCCTAATTCACAATCTTGTGCAAATAGTCTTGCATCGTTGCATTTGCAAAATGGTATAGTATATTGATACTCACCACTAACAATTGTTAAGTGGTGAGTATCAATATACTATAACAATTTGCATATGCTACGATACAAGACCATTTGCACAAGATTGTGAATTGGGCCAATATTTACAAAAATAAATTTCTTACAATAGTTATTGTCTGTGAAGTTTCCAACAGCTAAAACCCACATTTTTCCCTCCAGTTCACTTATAGTATCAAAATTACTCGAATATTTTGAATTTTTGGGCGGATAGAGCGATTCTTAGGGTTGGTGTAGCCCCACCCCCCTTGGAATGGCAGGCTACGCTAATGAGTGGGACTTTAACTCCTCTTAAAATGAATTGCAGATGTAAAGCTTCAAAACGAAAATACAAGTATGTACATTGTTTTGGTGTCATTCCTCTACATTGCTCATATTTTGTACAGTATGATTTCAAGAAAAAACTTTAATGTCAAGATCCTTCGATTTATAGTGGTTTCAATGCTGTCTGTGCAGCTAGCTACAATTAAAAAAAAAATCGTCCTATAGCAACATTTTTTCTAAATATCAGGGAGTCACTTCCTAACGTGAACAGCTCTAATGTGAGTGCTAATAGAATATTTTAAGTATGGCAAAGCTGTTGTTTGTGTGCATTTTCGTAGAATAATTGAAACATTTAATTAACATTTTTTATCTGCATACTTTCAGCTGCATTTGCATCTTATTAACCAATATTTCAAAGCACCAACACACGCAATTACACACATTTGCACAAATGCACGCACACACACACACACACACATGATACAAATTGCATGTTAGTGGGTGTAATGAATAAATAAATCTTAAATCTTAGAAGTTTTAATTCTACATCTTTGTATACTGGAAGATGCAGATACGTTGTACTTATAAATTCAAATATCTCTGTGTATACTTAATATTCCACAAGATATCTTATATACATATTTATGGATATGTTTGTATGTGCATTCCTATATATATATATATGTATATGTATGCAGACATATGTGTGTATGTATGTATTTCTGTGCACATTTGCATGTAGGAATAAATGCTGCGGTAGAGTAAGTGTTGTTGTGTGTTCGGTACATTTATATGGTTTGCACTGTAAATATTTAATTTTTTATTAAATGGATTTTTGTTATTTGTTGTTGTTTTTTTTCAATAAACAATATTTAAATCAATTTATTTTTTATGGTTTTCTATATACAAATGATTTACACTTGTACACATGATTCTTCCTTCGTACATGCAAAAATATTCATAACTTTATGGCAAATAAGCGTGTTTATTTGTTGTTGTAGTTGTTGTTGTTGTTATTGTTATTATTGCATTTATCTGATGTTATTTCTTAATGTTTTTTTTTCATTTGTTGCTTAACATTAATATTTATTAATAATAATTTGCGAAAGTAGCTGCATTTGACAATGAAGTATTTTCAAAGTCAATGACCTTTTTAGTAATCTTATCATAAGCTGTTTTCCCCATTTTGTTGAATTATTATTAATAATACTAAATTATTTGTTTGGTTTTGTATGAAAAACAACTCTGACGGACTGACATACAATCACATGTGGTGCCAAATGTCTAAATTTTCTATTAATTTGTTTTTTACAAATACATCGGCATAGAAACTGCATATACATAGAAATTTCAAAGTGATTTAGTACATTTACCCAGCAATTGTATACAGAAATATTTATTTGCTAAAAATGCACTTAATTTGTTTATTTTTCAAATTTCAATTTGGGCTGGTGTGATAATGATAAAATGAAACCAATGACTGATAATGTTCCAAAATTTACTGGCGTTAAGAACAAAAAAGAAAAATATAGAAACCTGGAGTGAACTTTTTACCAAGAATTTGCAGAACTTTAATAGAAACAAATAAATTGGTTTAAATGTTATTAAATGAGGTGAGAGTTCGTTAACTTAAATTACATTCGAATGCCTTTCAAATGAAACGGACGACGAAAAAAAGTTAGGTTTCTAAAATTTTTTCATATCAGGCTTATTTGTTACTCTAGGGAATGTGAGTATAATAAGCACGTACACTTTTTTTATATTTGAGTTTCAATTGTCTAGTTGTAGTGGATGGAAATACTTTGGTTTCCCGGATAAAATATCTACACACAGAAATATTTCATATTAAAATTATCGAAAACAAAGGCTACGTTTACATATTTCTGTAATAATTTTACTTCATAGGTTCCCCGCCGACAAAATGACTAGTATGTGTTTAGAAATATACTAGTTGCTTTTTAACTCAGACTAGTTGCCTATCTGCATTTTTTCATATATCGAACTATCGATTTTAACATTAGGTTGTTATAGGAGCACAACTAGTTCATTTGTATACAGTTACAAGCCAGTTGGAGTGTCAGTTGTTGTAAGGTAGTGCTCTTACTAGTTTTCTTATTTATCGTTTTGTAAATATTTCTTAAAAACACTTTGGCTCGACCGGGGTACGAACACACATTCCTCATATATCAAGGCAAGTGCTCTACGCTCTACTGAACCACTTTCTAATTATTTTTTTAAGAGCTAAAAATATTATTTATATATAAGTCGTATACCTGAAAATTGTGTCCTTTTTTGACTAGTATCGTTACTAGTCTCGATACAACTAGTAATATAATTGTTCTTTTTTACTAGTATCGTTACTAGTCTTGTTACAACTAGTAATATGATTGTCGTTTTTTGACTAGTATAATTACAACTAGTATATGACTGTCCCAAAGCGTATCAAGTTGTAAAGTTAGCTGCTGGGTGTTTCACGTTAATTCAACAAGATTTTTCAATAACCTTTAAAGAACCTTTTCTTTTTGAAATAAATATATTTCATGTTGATTTAATGTTCCATTTGATAGTGAAATAATACGAAGAATCATGTTGAAACAAAGTTATTTCAGGCTTAAGCAACGTGAATTAGATATTGAAACAACACGAAGAGTCATGTTGAATCTAATTTATTTCAAGTTGAAATAACATGAATTTAATGTAGCCATTTTATTAATTATTTTACTTATGTCATGTGTATTAGCATATGCATCAACAAAATTTGTGTTGTAATTGGCAGTCCCAGACAAGTTTTGAACTCGGGATACTTGATTGGTAGACAACGCGCTAAGCAATGCAGCTACAACAGCCTCAAATATAATTTGGATATGAACTTATATAAATAACATCATAAGTAACATGAATTACATATTAATTCAACTTGATTTGATGAAATTAAAGTTATAGTCATGTTGAGTTAAAATGAAATGGAACATTAATAACAATGTTGTTTTAACAGTGAAAAATATTAAATCAAAGAAATTTAAAATTATATTAATAATTTTTCGATTGAAATTAATATGAAACAATGGTAATTTAAAATTAGCAGCAGAAAATTGTCGTTGGTAAGTCGCGAAGTTCGTCGGCTATTTACACTTACACAGCGCGAACATGAAAATAAACAACAACAAAACAACAACAAGTAGCACAACTGAACACAACAGTGCATTGTAGCTACGCACCAAGCAAATAAATACCATGTCACTTAAAAAATAAATTATTTTTCATAAATTTACTATGATTTCCAATCAACATTGCGACATGTTGATTTTACATTGATATTTTTTTCTGTGTTTATAGCATATCTAAAGAAAACTAGAAAAAACCGAAAGTATGTTACTTTAGCAATTTAAAAATGTTATTTGAATCACTATTTCTGGTAACACTGATGAATATAATCTTAAAAAAATAATAAATAAAAATTTGTGTTATAATTAATATTTATATTAAACACCGATTTGACCCAAACCGCTGGCTGACGTTTATTTATTTCATAATGATGCTGATCATTCACCTAAAAACTCATTTTAAAATTGCAACAATAACAACAAAATATAATCTTGTTTCGCCAGAAACAAGAAACTTAAAGAATTTTAAATAAAAACGGAATTTTGTCATTTAAACATAAATCATGAGTATTCTGTTTCTTTTTTTTTATTGCACAAATTCATAACGGTTTTAACAAAAATACAACAACAATAAAAAACAAATGATGTCGTTATTGTTTGTGGTGTTGTATAATTTAAATTAAAATTTACACAGTTACAAAATTGCAATAAAAAATATGGATATCTTCAATAATTTTTTTCAACCTTAAATATAGAAATTTAAAGGCAATACGAATTTTAAGCGCGCTATAATAGTTTTATATGAGGACAATACGATATTTTGGGGAAAGAGTGGATTATAAGTATAACACTGTATAACAAAATCAAAATAACAATGTCTTAACAACTGTTTCTAATAGAGGGCAGCAAAAACTATATATGCACCTTCGTCTGGCAGCGTTTTGAAAGTTTAAATCTGGGATTTATTTTAGGGGGAGTTAAAGTTATCCCTCTTTTGTACATAGTTATAGTGACTCGTCATAGGAAATCTTGTTAGCTTTACATTTAAGGTATAAGATGTACAAAGATTTTTTGGAACATTTTAACCCTTTAACTCTTCGCTACATTTGTCTTTTTGTACCTTTCTTTAAAAAAGGGGCAAAAAAACTGCCCTTCAGCGGAGATATAGCGGTCTGAAATGTTCTACAAAATTGTTTCTCGTGGTGTTTTACATAAAAAAGGCGGTGTTTTACATAAAAACGTAAGGCTTACAAGATATCCTTTGCCGAGTACCAAGTGTGAGCAAGAACGGGTTAATTTTAGCTTTTGAATGATTTCTGACATTCAAGTTGGATCTGGTGCTGAGATGACTTTGAAGACTTATAGTACAATTTTATGGTAACAATTTTTGTAGAACATGATAGCTCGCTATATCGTAGCTGAAGGGGAGTTCTTATCCCCTCTTTTAAGAAAGAAACAAAAATACCCATACAGCGAAGAGTTAGAGGGTTAATATGTTCCAAAAAGATATGTGTCGTGCTGTTTTACATAAAAACGCTTTGCAAATCTTATATCTTATATGTAAGGCTTACAAGATTTCCTATACCGAGTACTAATTTAGAATAATTCCAAAACTAACCCTTAAACATATTTTAAATTTTAATGATTTCTGGTGTACAAGTTTATTACGGAGCTTGGGTGTCTTTGAGGATCTAAAGTAGAATTCCATGGAAAATATTTTTGTAGAACATTTTATCCCACTATAACGCTACGAAAGGGGTGTTTTTACCCCTCTTTTAACCCTTTTCACGTTAATGGGAAATATTTTTCCCAATTTAAAACTGATGATAATTATTAATAATCGATCTGACATTTGGCATGAAACAAAGTTGATTTGTATTAGATAAAAGCTTAGAGTTGACAGCATTGAAAAAATATCGAGCCATAACCGCAAAAACAGCTTAACTGACATGATTTCTAAAACTCGTTTTTTTTTGACAAAATTAATTATTTACGATCGCGAATAATCGATTTATCCATGTTAGATTCTACTATTAAGAGCGTTTTCTTACTGCCGCGAAGGGGTTAAAAAAGTGACGAATTGACCCATACAGCGAAGTTTTTTTTTTAACAAGCACAACCCGCGAATCGCTTAGCTTGTGTGCGGGAAACGAACCAACGACCTCTGAACTGACAGGTTAGCATCGCTACCACTCGCCCACAAGGGCACCTAGTGGGTTAAAATGTTCGTGCTGTTTTACACATCTTATACCTTAATTGTATGGCTTACAAGATTTCCTATGCCCAGTACTAATTTTGTATAATTACGAAATTAACCCTTAAACACATATTAAGTTTGAATGATTTTTGGAGTTCAAGTTTTTTTTATGGCAAATATTTTTGCAGAGCATTTTAGTCTGCTATATTGCCGCTGAAGGGCAGTTTTTTCCCCTCTTTTAATAAAGAAACAAAAAGACCCATACAACGAAGAGTTAGAGGGTTAAAATGTTTTATGAAAATTTTCCTCGTAGCATTCTGCATAAAAGTGCTGAGCAAATCTTTTACATTAAAAGTTTGGAAAAAAAAGTTTTTTAGTAAAAGAATTTGTAAATTAGTTAAATGTTTTGTCTGAATTAACAAATTTTTTTCATTGATCCGTATTTATCATAATGAGGTTAAATGTTTGCTGTGTATGTAAAAATCATAAGAAATGATCCGAGTTCACACACTGCTTCCTGATCGCAAACTCGGAATCTTATTGACTTTGTTGGAAGCTCTTTTTTACAAGGATGAGCAATTTTTTTTTCTTGCCACTTGTCATTTCTACTTTTAGTGAAAATCAAATTAAGTGTTACTTCAACAAATGCCATTACCAGTCTGAAAGCTCTATTCTTTTTGCGTGTAGCAAATGCAGTAGAGAATAATTAAAAAAAAGAAGAAAAGAAGTTTTTAAGCACATGATGAATTTACAGCCGAATGTCACACCATAAAACATTTAAACGGCTGCTTAATGCGTTTCAGATGAGAAATTCACAACAGCAACAGCAACAGCAAATGGCCTAATAACATCTTCAAATGTAGGCGGAGCGGAGCGCATTAATAACGCGATCCCCATCTGTAACATCATGAATGACATTTCTGGTTTGTCATTTAACAAGAAAAGAGTATTGTTGTAAAAAACAAACAGCAAAAAAAAAAAACAAATAATTAATTTTATTTTTAACTTTTATAACGAAAAATTAAGCACAGAAAATAATTACCATAATTTGAAGAAGTGTTTTAAAATTTCATTCATCGCTCGCTGGTGCAGAGAATATATATATATATTTGTGTATGAGTGTGTGTGTGTGAGCGTATTTGTGTTGGTATGCATGTAAAGCAGTCAGTGGAAGACCAAATGGGGGTTATTAAAGTGGTTTGAGACTTCCTTCCCTTTCAGTTTAATGTTTATTGAGTTGGCCTCCTCCCAGCTTATAATTCATATAATTTTGTTGTTCTTGTTGTTGTTGTTGCTGTTGCTGCTGCTGGTTATTGTTGGGGTACTTTTTTTTGGGGTTTTTGGTTTAATGATTGATGTTAACAAAAATTTAATTGGTTTTAGGAAGTGACGTCATTTTGAACAAACACACATGCACAACATTAAAATTAAGGCAAATCATTCTCCCATACACACACTCACACACACAAACACTGGTGCAATCAAATTGTATTTTTTTTAAATTTTTTTTCACACTCATATAAATTAACTAATACTCACATGCTCTCGCACTCATATTCAATTAAATTAAGACTCGTACAAGCGCAAGATGAATTAAATAAAATTAAATTGCGAAATACACAACAAAGTGTCAATAACCCTAAAAATGTTTGCATTTGTTGTTTTTGTATCCTCTGTTAATATTATTTCTTTGCTGTTTTTTTTTATTATTAATTATTTGCAAAATATAATATATAAAATTTAAAAAAAAAAACGAAACGGACTATTAAAGGGGAGCAAAAATGGAACTGTGTGAGAAAAAAGAGAATAAATTTCGGAAAAAAATATACAAGTTATATGAATTAAAATAAAATTTAAGAAAAAAAATATATATTCTATTCGTACCTTAAAGATCAAGATAAATAAATAAATACATAAACACAACTAGAAACAAAATGTACAAAAACAAGAACAACAACAACAACAATAAATAAAGTATATTTATATAACAAAATAAAAAATAAAAAAAAAGTTGGAAAAATAAATGAAAAGAAATATTATCAATAGCCTTGAAAAAGTTTAAATACCTTAAAAGTATATAAGAAATACAAATAAACAAACATATAACACAATAACAGCAGCAACAGTAATAGCAACAACAGCAGCAGCAGCAGCAGCAACAAATTGTGTTTATAACATACAGGCCCCGTAAAGTAAACTGAATCTACTAAATGAATGACTTGACGGATGATGGCCAGAATGGAGAGGAGTTAAATAAAAACTATGAGAAGAAGAAGCAGAAGAAGAAGAAGAAGCAGCAGCAAAAAACAACAAGAGATGCATCCGTAGCAACCACAAACTCTTTGGAAAGAACAAGTCTCGCCAATAAAATCATCAGCCAGCCAACAAGCAGCATTAACACACAACAAGAAAAGTGTCTTAAAGGATTTATGATTTTAGCACAACATTTCTAGGATTGATGGTGTCTGACTGACTGACTGACTATTTTCGTTTCATTTTTTTTTGTCTTTAATTGACATTCTATTCACATGTTTATTTGACTAAAAAGCAAATTTTTAATTTTGTTGCTGCATATTTAGAAAAATAAATCAAATACAAAACATCTTTAAACACTCAATATTGCTTTAGGATTATCTTTCATTTAAATTCCATTAAATTGTAGTTAAAAAATCATCTTTAATCACTTTAAATTCTAAAGTGTTTTATATTTCCCAGGTAAAATTTAAAACGCAAATAATTCCGAAATTATGTTGGCTGTCATGTTCACAAATGTGTTACTATTCAAATTTAGAGGGTAAATACAAATTTCCATATTACGAGTAGTTTCACATAAATTCCATGTACTTAAACGATATTTTAATGGTTTTATTACCTCAGGTTTCAAGGACTTTAATTTGAATTTTATGGCAAGTTGAAACTGAATATTTTATAAATAGTATGAAAAAGTACTTTTCTACCAACCGGTATTTTTGTATTTTTTTATTTTTTTTACTTATTTTACAATGAATAAAACATTTAAGGTTTGTACTACTCGTATAAGATGAAAAATTATTAACCTGCAGTTAGTTGACACCCACCACAGGTCTGTGTTGTAATGGAAATTAATAAAAAAAATAATACTGAAACTATAATAAAAAGATAAAGTTAAACAATTTTTAATGAAATGCGTAAAGGAGCTGGCTCTAGAGTTCTCAATCAATCTCAGAATAAATACACTGTACATCAAAAACCTTTTTTTTTATAACAAGGCTCGAACAATTGATTTTTATAGAGGGAACCAAAAAAATGTACACATGTGTCGTCGGCATTTTGAAAGTTTACATCTGGGATTCATTTTACAGAGAATTAAAGTTCACCCCCCCCCCCCCCCCCCGGCCCTTCCGGACACTTCTGGACGTAGTTATATATAATATATATAATCTTGTAAGCCTTACGTTTAAGGTATAAGATGTGCTCAGCACTTTTATGTAAAACATCACGTGAAATATTTTTAACCCCCGACAATATAAGAGGGGTGTTATAAGTTAGCAGTGTGTATCTGTACATCTCATCGTACAGCCTAAACTACTTAGCCGTTTTTTGATTTAGTTTTTTCTGTTTGAAAGGTGACTTGATCGAGCGTGTTCTTAGCTATGTTTGAAGAAAATTGGTCAAGTCGTTTAGAAGATATCACATATTTTCTAAATGTTTCCTGTTGAATCTGTGTGTCTTTGACACTATAGCTCCCAAATGGCTAAATCTTAATTTAGCCGTTTTAGTAAACTTTGTTTGAAAGGTGACTTGATCCAAAATCTTCTAACTTATGTTTGAAGAACATTGGTCCAACCGTTTTGAAGTTATCATGTATTTGCTTCGGGGGGTTTTTAACATTTTTAATTTAATGTTATTATGGAACGTTTTAACTCTCCGAGTCCCTGTCCAGACTTGTAATTTTTGTTGCTGCAAATTTTTTTTAATTCTGCTGTAAAATTGCATTAGTGTTCACTCTATGAAATTCTAGTTTTGTAATAGTGTTACGCAAAATAAAATAAAACGTCAAATACACCTACATCCAAGGTGTAATAAGTATACAGGTGGCCGCATAAGGGCAACATATACAACAATACAATAAGAACCTTGATAATGGTTGTCAAAAAATGCACGTGCTGGATCATCCAGCAGGTTATTAATCATTCCTAGTTCTTTCCGAATTAAACGTTACGAACCTTAGCCTAATAATAAATTTGGACTCGAAAGTTTATTTTTTTCTGCAAAGTATACACTATTGTTCTTTCTAACTAAAAGTCTATTGTATACATCTTTTTAACGTGACAATTTTTTGATGATTTTTTAAAGTCATGACGATTTTGACGATTTTTTTCATATTTTTTGACGATTTTTTAGAAAAAAAGCCTAACGCCATGGCTTGATGTTGCTTATGCACAAAACTACAAGAGAAAAATATAATCTGCTGATGTTCTGCTGCCACCTGTATACTTATTACACCATGCCTACAGCTAACTTCTCAATTGACAAGTGCGACTATCAAAGCAAAAGAGAATAACAGAGCACATGAAACTGTGTTCCCCTCCCCAATCTTTTCACCTCTCTCACCTATAAACTTAAGAGTTTCTGTAACAAAAAATTGCAAGTCTGGACGGGGACTAAGTCTTCGTTGTATGGGTATTTTTGCTTCTTTCGAAAAAAAAATTTAAAAAAACTCTACAATGTTTCTCGTACTGTTTTAAATAAAAATGCTGAACACTTCTTGCTCATTTTTTTAAGAAAAGCACAAAAATACTGATACAACGAAGAGTTAGAGGATTAAAATGTTTTACAAAAATGTGTATCATTGGATTTTACTTAGAAGTGCTGGACACATTTTATATCTTAAACGTAAGACTTGCAAGATTTCCGAAGCCGAGTACTAATTGTGAATAAGTACGAAATTAGCCCCTTAACACATTTTGAGCTTTGAATGCTATGTGGCGTTCAAGTTGAGTCTGGGGCTTGAGTGTCTTTGAAGGCCCATAGGAGAGTTTTAAGGCAAATATTTTCTTAGAATCTTTTAGCCCGCTATGTCGCGCTAGAGGAGGGCTGTTTGCCTCTTTTTTAAGAAAGGGATTAAAAACGATCCATACAACGAAGAGTTAAGGGGTTCATATGCACAAAAGTGTTTCTCGTGTTGTTTTTTTACACAAAAGTGCTGAGCTCATCTCATAACTTAAACGTAAGATTTGCAATATATTCTATACCGAGTCATTATAACTTTGTGCAAAAGGAGGAGAACTTTAACTCCCCCTAAAATGATTCCCAGATGTAAACTTACAGGGTCGGTAACCATAAACAAGTTGCAACTAATAATTAATTGCAAGTGTTGTCTCTGTTACCGTTTGATGCTCCTTATGGTCATTGATCCACAGGTTTTCAAAAACAAGCACTGTAAACATTGACGCCGACTTCGTTGATATTTTCCTTCTTTAGCTTAAAGATACAACAACAAAGAAATAATAAATAAATACCCGATACTTATAATAATTTGGAAAACAGCGCATGACAAACTAAAATTATTTTTGTTTCTAATTAGCTGACTACTACTTTAAAATTTTATTTAAAAATAACCGGTAGAATATTTTTATTTTTACCTCTACACCTTTTGAATTTAATTGTACTTTAACAACAAGTTTGTTCTTTTAATAATTTACATAATTTCCAGTTTATGATTTAATTATTTTACGCGTCATTTAAATTGGTTTAATTGAACATTATTAAAACTGGCTTGAGCTCATTAATTTGTATTATTTAAAACTATTTTTACTTTAGATTGCTTTTATTAAGAAATTAATAACTGATAACTTAATTTACAATGTAGCAGAGGGTAATAACACTCACTGTTTTCACCATCAACCACACCATCTCATCACCGTTCATTTTTTTTATGATTATATTTCGAGCTATCGAATTAAATTGGTTTTTTAGTACAATATTTATGATTATTATTAAGCAGAAATTCGTAATCATTTTGGCCTAAAAGCATTGGACAATATTATAAGTTTCAAATGATGTATGTCTTAAAACTATTCTTTTCAGTAGATCAAAACAAAATTTTTTTTAAATTATGGACACGGTACGAAAATTTTCGAACTTTTCTGTATTCTAATTCAATTTATTAATTAAATTTATTCATTTAATTCAATTTATTAAACTCTCTTCCCTTTTAATGTTACAGCGATTTTCCTACTACAACAACATTAAAATACAAAACCCGATAATACCTTAAATTAATGTAATTCAATTCATAGAAAACTCTTCCATTTTTGTCTTATGACTTTCCTACAATAACAACATTTCAAAGCAGAGAAAAAAGTTTTTGTGACGCTATTCTCTTTGTAAATACAAAATCTACAAACATTCAAGCATTTTTTGTTTATTTTTAACTTTAAGCTAATGTATGTACCTATAGGCACTAAGTACGCATGTCTTACAATGAAATAATTTTGTTCATAAATTCTATGAATTTCGACATTAATCCAATGAAAAAAAACTTCATTACAAGTGAACGAAAGTCACGCTTCGTTGGATTAATGAAACAATTTTCGTTAAAATTATTTTCATGAAAATTTCATCATATATATGAAATAGTTTCATTGATCCATTGTAATAATTTCGCTAAGTTAATGCACATATTTCATTTTTTTGGTGATATTATTTCATTGTTTCATTGTTTTAATGAACTATTTCATAATTTCAATGAACTATTTCATAATTTCAATGAAGTTCTGTCATTATTTCAATGATTTTCCATTATTATTGTAATGAAATTATTTCACTGTTTTAATCAAATTATTACATAACCTAGTAGCCACATAGGCTTATCTCTTTTATTAACTATTTTAATTTATTAACAGTCCCATGCTACAAATACGCACGCTAGACCACCGACCAAACAGACACGACACGAACAGCAAGATGTATCCTACCCCTACCTACTTTTGAACCTTTCAAAACAGAAATAAGAAAGTATTGGTATTCCATTTTATTTTGTTTTTCGCATACTTTCGTAAAATTTGCAACACTTTTATTTGGATAAAATCAAACAAGATCGCATAATTGTTGTCTCTTTTTCAAATGGGTGCCCTTTAAAGCTGATTTAAGCAACTTCCAACTGACAAAGTTTACATGCAAGAGTTTACACTTTAGAAAAATTTTTAATGTTGATGACCGCTCACCAACTCATCATTCTCATCATTCGCTTTAGGGGCTATTCACATATTACGAAACGCTATTTTCGGAGTTTTCAAACCACACCCCCCCACTCTTTTAATGGGATATATGTGTATGTACAGAAAACCTTCGACATAACGCTATAGCAAATGATTCGTAGTAGATATGTATAAGTGAAATCTTGGTATAACGAAACTTGAAGAAATATGAAAAAATTCGTTATAACTATGTATAGTTTTAGAAAATACTTCGCTGTACAGAGGCCTTGCATATGTACTTGCACACACATTTAGAATTCATTGTTCTAATAAAGGCACTTTACAACTTTGCCATAAAGAGGTTTTCCCAAGGGATTCAGAAAAAATTCGTTATATTGAGTTTTTCGTTATAACGAAGTTCGTAATATCGAGGTTTCATAGTATCTACAGGTTCAAAAATTGTATTAGAATAGCCTTAAGGGAAAGTATAAATTTGAAAACAACAGTTAAATATAATAAATACAAAGAAGAATTTACTATCTTAAGTTCATGCACTACTACACCTCTTTCAACTTTCCTTAAAACAATTTCAGAATTGAATATGTCTACTTAAAAAAAATCTGCTTAATTCTCTAATTTTCTAATAAAATTTTATGAAAATATTTTGGTACTAGTATCCTGACACAAACCTATAAAGTATATTCGGCAGTTGATATACATAATTTGTTTTTTTTTCCTGAGACGGACGGTCTTAAATAAATACTGTTTTAAGTGGTTAAAATAATATCGATTTCAGTTTGACAGGTAAAAATATGTATATACATGCATACATACACATTTATACATAGCTATGACATGAGTTTACAAAAATGATCAGACAATCATTAAAAAAGAAGCAAAATAGAATATCGATGTCGCTCACTGGCCATAAAAAAGTCAGTCCTCAAATATTATTTTGTTCAAGTCTGGCGTTTTTTGATTTATTTGACTAGATTTCAAACGTCCTCCTGTTACAAAATTACATATGAAAAGCGTATAGTACCCAATTATATACACAAACAAACAAACAAACAAACATACATTTGTAATTTATCACCTTTATAATCTCTCACAAATACATCCACACACACACACACACACTACATGCAATGCGATTATCTTTTATTTAATTCTAATTCATTTAAAAATATGAATTTTATTATTAAATTTTAAATCTTAAAATGATTTGTGTGATCTTAAGTATTTTGTAATAAAACATCAATCTTATGAAATTCACTTAAGCCCCATTCACATGACTAAATACGTTAAACAGGAACCTAAGCAAATAAACAGACACTCACTCACACAAAAACACACATAAATACACACAGATACATTCGATTGTGGTATGCAGGTAGACGACTAATGTTACTGATATTTCTGCATTTTTCATTTTAAAAAGGACTTTCTTTCTACAGGCCAAAGAACTTAGAAAATAAAATATAATAATATGTTTTCCCTTTTATTTCGTGTTTTGCCAAACTACTTAAATCGAATACTAAGCAACTATACGTAGTGCATACATAACTACTATATACATACATACATATATGCATACTATACATACAAATTAATATCTAGGGGATTGTTTCTTGGTATTGTGTTATTCATCAGGTAACGGTAATCAAGGTTCAAGAGTTCATTGGCATCATCTATACAGTCATTTAGCCAAAACATGCCAAGAAAATTTACTGAGACAGAAAAGCAAGCCACTGAACTAAACAAAAATCAACCTAAAGCAAACGATCCAACGAATAAGCCACTCATCCATACAATTCATCGCACTAAACGATATATTCATACATATGTACATATATTCAATCATCATCAGCAAGAACAACGACAACAACAAGAACAACAGCAACAATCTCAACATCAATATCATCATTTAAAATCATCCTTTAAGCTGTTACCTTAACAAAAAACAACAACAGCAACAACAAGAACAACCAGCAACAAAACGTATGTCAGTCATACGCATCAACTTCATCATGATAATCAACATCACCACCAGCAACTACCACCACCGCCAACATTATCAACATCATCACATTATGCATAACTCCTATACAAACTAAAATACACACCCGTATATACATACATATATGAATTTATCTATGTATGGACGTATGTATGTGTGTGTGTGTTTACAGCCATCGACATGGCCACAGACACCGTCAGATACTTAATTCCTCTAATACTTTAGCAGACTAAATTCAAAGAACTTCCAGACTTTGGATACATACACACATGCATTTATATATAAAACTACATGGATATGCATAAATGCACATGTATGCATGTATGCATGTGTGTAATGCTCTAAACTTATTCATATATGTACATATGTATGTAGTATGCAGTAAAAGATACGCAGTTATTTTATATTTCAACTCTAACCACAAATACTCGTACCTTGAAGACTTAACAGATTTGTTAAGGAATTTAAACTACTCTCGAGATACGAGAAAATTGAAAGAAGGTCTACACAGTTTTACACCCGCGGCCAAGATAGCTTAAACAGGGCTACCAGCACAAGATCAGAATGTGTGCGTCACACAGATGACAGATTTTGACAGTTTGGCGAATTGTTTCTATCAACAAAGTGCATGTGTTAGTAAATTTTAGAGAGCTTATGAATGTGTGCGATACATAGACAATACATTTTGACAGTATCGTGTTATGTATCTACAAACGAAATGAACCTGTTTCTTGTTGCCGTGGCGGGTGGAACCTGTGATTAAGCTGCCTTGCACGCGACATTGTAATAGAGGGGCCAAAGTCTGTGAATATATTTTTGATAACCCTTTTACAAGAAAGCTTGAGATAGCTAAATAATGAATAACAACTAAGAAATCTTTATGTTTAACATGCGCGAGAGTTTTTTGCTGCCCTTTTTTGCTCACACCATACAGCTAATCCACATAAAAATATATATACCTTTTCTAAGGAATTTATTTGCAGATGTGCATAAGTTAGGATGGGTAGTGTTGTAACATACCGCCTCTCGGGGACCCAATTGGATCCATTGTAATTTGTGTAAAAGTTAGATTTCATTAAATTCCCTTGAGTATTTTGTAAGATATATGCCCATAATACACACTTTGTCAAAAAAAAAACAACATAGATTGCATCGCTGACAATGCCAATGACAATATAATGGCACAAAAGATTTATTAAGCGTAGCTATGGCGGTCCAGCTCGTTTCTTATACACCAACCCGAGTGATAATAAATTGCAGTTAATGATATTTCTTTTTATAGCACATTTACATCTGAGCGAAATCTAGTAGATTTAATTTTAATCTAATCTTTATCAAAATTTATCACTGACTGAAAAAACCACTGACTGAAAATTTTCGTAAACTTCAAGCAAAAAATTTCAAGTAGCCAAAAACTTTGTACAGTGCAGCATTTTTCAGTACAATTACTAAGTACTGGACTTTGATTAGATTTCGTCAAAATCTAGTGACAACAATATCTACGTTTTGTATGTAAAGTTCTAATAATGAAAACTTTCCGATAAAATCCTACGTTTAATCAACGCCAAGTTGTAATAATTGCCCTAAGTATAAAATATATTTTAATGCATACAAAATTAGAAAAATTTTAAACAATAACAGCCAAATTTATAAAAATTCTTATTTTAGGTTTAAGACTCACAATTGTTATTGAACAGTTTCACGCTAAAATCTGTTTAATATAAAATTGCATTCATAAACACTACAATGACATTGTGTGTTTTAAGGAAATTTAGATTTCGATACTGGCAACACCACCATGTTTTGTAGTTAGTGTTGCAATAAAAAGAATATGATTTCATTCGGATACTGAAATAAACGAATAGCTTTTTATTGTTTTCGTGTAAGTGAAGATTTTTGAACTCTCTTTATAATATATTTCTCAACTTATTTGATACAAGTTTTCTATGAAGTAAAAGCAAAAAAGAGAAATGATTATAAAAGAGTTCACACGAATCTTTTAATTATGTATGAAAAAGGTACTCGAATAACAAGCCTATTTGCATTTGTGTTGATTGTTTCTACATCACTAACATTTCTGTTTGCTTTTATGTGTTTTGATGGTGTTTTTTTTTTGCTAATTTTGTTGCGAATTTTGTTTAACTTAAATAATTAAGTGACATATTCTATAAAATTTAAAAAACATACGTAAACGCTTATAGCCAAGACTTCAAGCGCTAATTTAAAGCATATCATGTATTCCTGTGTGCTAAATTTGCAAAGATATTTGAAGTTGAAATTGATATATCGTTGATATGAATTTATTGAAGGTTTATAGCAGGTGCATACCATCTTTAAACCTATTTTAAAATTTTCATGTAATATACATTTTTGAATGCAATTTTATGAAATTTTGCTTAAAAGTAGTCTGTTGCCCTGTTTTAAATATTTATGAATATGGCTGTAAAACTTCAGTCGGTGATAGATGGCTCAGATATACACTAGTTGGTGCAGACCAGCACCATGCCCAAATTCGTTGTAAAAAACTCATACGACTTATATCCAAATCCATTATTTTATAGGGCATTTATCGAAATCTATATCGTTTACACTAAGTTTTTTTTGTTGAACATTTTCAAGGTCTCGTATCCAAAATAAAATCCTTCGACTGAATTTTGTCTTAGACTGTAACCCAACAAGTGCAAACTTAACTAATTCACACCTTTTGTAAAACAATTTTTGTGAAGCGTTGCTAATTTTCTCACCTTTTATACAAAAATGTGGTACAAATGTTGTACTAAAAAAGCGTAACGCTCAATACACAAACTGCGGACAACAACAATTAAAAAAAAAATTATAATTGCTAATATTTTTCAAAAATTTTATGTGTAAAATAGAAGAAGCAAATGCAAATATTTTCAAACCGTTATGAATTTAATCTAATTTTTGGAAAAATCATACTTTCTTAATGTTGAAAATCAACAGCATGCATTACGGACACGTCATTTTGTATGAAGAGAGTATAAACAGTTTTTTTCGTTCTTCGTTTTTAACACACAATGGACAATATTACAGAAAAATAGCTAAAAAAAATTTATTTGCTGATGCTTAAGCATTGTCTATATGCATTTTATTGGTGCTTTTTTTTACATAATCGTTAGTAGACTTCAACAAATAAATTTCATTGAAAATAAAATTATGAAAATATGTCAAATAATAAATTTCTTAAAGGCAAAAATTAGTTTTGTACATTTATTTATAATCTATTAAATCATGTTAAAGCAATTTTCATTTTAAAATTTATGCGTTTATTTTATAAAATATTTTACTATACTTTCAACGGACACGAAAAAAGTTTTCGAAAGGAGAATCAGCCACATATATTCAGATATGTAGAATCAGCCATGATTAATATTACAAGAAACAAAGTAAAAATTATTAATTTAAGATTCTGAAAATATAACGACTTTTCCGCGCAACGTTGGGTCCAATGACAACAATGAGTGGCCACTTTGCAGGGAAATTTAAGTTTCTTTTCCAATCCAAAAACAAACATTATTTCAAACATTAATTCAGACATGTTTAAAATTCAAGGCAAAATTCTTTTATACATCTGACCACAATTACAACCACAACAGCCAACGTTGTCGTACCCACACTTGAGGTGTGCAGAGTGGCGCATGATTAAATTTTAACGTAAGAAGCAAAAAAAAAAGCACGAAATTACGAAAAAAAAAACATTCTACGGCCTTGCAAAGGGTCGTTAACTTTCTTACGTACTGGCAAACGGCATCTGTATTAAATATTAAAAACATACTAGAATTTGCAGCGAACAAAAGCAGAACAGAACAGAGCACAGTAGTACGAGTGTAGTACAAGTATCTACAAGAATACAAACATGAACTGAAGAAGCGTATTTTCAATATTATTCCTATTTTGTACTTGTACGTTCGTTCATACTCGTACATATTTTAAGTTTGCAGGAGAGCAGGCTTGCCATTTTACCATTTTTAGTACTAGATTTATCTCAGTTAGCACTAAAAGTTTCCAAAAAAAAAGTGCTAAGTGCTAGTTTAGCACTTTTTCAAAATAACTTGGCACTTTTTGCACTTTTTTATTTTATTGAATCAATTTATTTTCCATAGATAATACCTTAAACCAAATAAGGAAGGTATTGATAAATTATAGATTAAATAAATTTGTGTTCGGAAAGTGGATAAAGTCACTAGCGATATATACAGAGCTCAACAGCTCTGTGGTATAAAACTGAGTACAATCGCATACCAGTTTAACTATTCCATTAATAAAATATGTACAATTTAAAGAATTGTAATATTTTGCCTCTGCCTTTTCAAAAAAGGCAATCTAAATGCTCAAAACTAAAAGAAGCCCAAAACTTTAGATATCAGTTATACAAATATTTATATATTAGTAGAACTATACAATGTACGAGTATGCGTTTCAAAAAAAAAAATCGGTTCATCTGAACTTGCCTTTTAATCTTTTTGTATAACCATATTTTCTTTGTCAATATTTCATTCCCATCTGGATTCAAAATTTAAGAAATATATACACATGTGATGCATCTAAGAGAAAAGTGAAACTAAAAATTTTAATAATTTTAGGACTTTTTTACATGTGCTTTTTTATTTTGCAATCTAGCACTTTTACTCCTTCATCTTATGGCAACACTGTGCAGGAAGGAGTGTGTGAACTTTACAGGGTATAAAACTGTTTAATATTGTTAACAATAATAACAATAACAACAAGGAAAAAAAGTTATTTTTATGAGTGTATAAGAGAATATTTTTATGCACGTCTGGTGTGTCGTCCGTCTATGTCTATGTCTATGTCTCAGTCTGAGTCTGTGTTTGTTATTTATTTTCGCTTACAAATCGTAACGTATCCCCATTTACTCGTAGTAATAATAAAAGTGCATGTTTTTATTGTTGTTCATCTTGTTGTTGTTTCTATTGTTGTTATTGTTGTTGTTGTTGTTGTTGTTGTTGTTGTTGTTGTTATAACGCCAACAGTTCAAGAAATCTAAATTAAGATGGGTTCATTCATGGTTCTGTTTGTATTCCTAACGACTACACATATTGTTGAGGTATTAATGGGGGATGTGCTATTGAATATTATTTGTTATTTTATGGCTGTTTCGGCTGCTGCTGCTGGCTGTTGGCTGCTGTTGTTGTTACATATTTTTATTTCTTTCCCTTTTCAGAATTCTGGGGTTAAGAACAGACATACACACACACACACACACATGTTAACCTTTTGTAGGATTTTGACCTTTTCTCTGGTGTATTTTCCTGCCTAACCTATTCCCGTATTTAACAAGAAGAATTGTCTAAAATTTATTTAAAAAATTTTTTATTTAGTTTTTGTTTTATGCTAAAGGTTTTTGAACTGCAAAACCTTTGCGCCGTTGGAAGACAGAGCGAATTGTGGCGAAAACAAGAATTTTTAAATAAGAATTTCATTTGCGTTCATTTAAAATTTGTTATTCTTTAAAGGTCATTAGGATTTCAAAAGTTCTTTCTTTGGAGTTTGAGCCCGATAAAGTATTTATACTTTATACTACCCCGGGGCTAGCAAGAAAGTTAACATGGCGAAGCTGCTCGTACAAAACTTTTTCACGCCTCAGAACTGTGGCGCACAAATAACTCGGCTTTTGCCCAAAATATTCCAGGATTTCGGCATCTCGTTGCAGATTTTCGAGTCCCAAGTTATTTAAAAATCAGTGCCGATGGACATCCCAAACAGAAACCAAAAGCAAATCGTATAATATAAGTATCCTGTAAGCCGGGGATAGGTGTAGTTGGTTTAGAAATCTGGTTATCAAACTCTAGCTAAAAATTTTTTTTAATTATAATGACATACATGTATCCCTTCTATAGCACAGTTTACTCCAACGCGGTGACACTCTAACACGAATTGTGAACTACGGCCATCCTTCTTTAACACGTTACTTCTACAACGCAAAATTATATCTTTTTCTTGCGTTATTTTATGTTGTGTGCAGAGCATATATTTAGTATAAAAAAAAACTTGTTAGTGTCTGTCCATGATGTATGTAAGTCAATTAATTGGGTGATTTCTCGAAAATATTCAAACGTCGATTCTCTTTTTTGTTTCATGTTTATGCCTCGTATAACAAGGTTTCACACAATGTGAGACTTTTTTGGAACGTATCTACCGCGTCATAGGAGGGATACCTGTACTCGTATATGGAGTTTGACATTGAGATTTGCATAGAAATTCTTTCTGTTGTAGTGGCGGCGCTGATACCTGACATTTTGCCATTGGCATTGACTGGTTGGTTGTTCCTGTCAAGTAATTAAATGTTAACAAAGGTAAATTTCCTAATTGTTAATAAAACAATAACAAAACAAGTCACTCACTCATATCCATCAGCTTTAACTTCTGTATAAAAACACATGTGTAACTCGGTCTGACTGTATGTATGTCTGTCTGTCTGCTTTTTTCGCTTTTATTATTTGCACTCTTTATTTTTAGTTTCAATCAAATTGTGTTAATAAAAATGCAATTATTTGTTTATTGACAACAACAAAATATCTCTAGAAAATGAAACGAAACAAAATATAAAACAACACCATCATCATCATCAACAACAACAACAACAACAACAACCATAAAACATTCACTCCAAGGTTCTGAATAATTTTTAAACAGGAGGCCAACGACACTTGCATGCGATTTCAACCTAGGACAACGTGAAAAGTTACAAAAAAAAAAAAACAAATAAAAAACGCACACAAAGGGAAACGCATTCAGTTTTTTCTTTTGGGGGTGGGACATGTTTTACTGTTTTTTTGAATATTTTTTTCACTTAATTTTGTCTTATTAATGTTTCAACAGTAAAATGATTTATTAGCCAGTTGAATTGAGTCAAAAATAATTAGAGATCATTAAACTCATTTTGAACGTTAAACAAGGTTCAACAATTTTTAAATGAACTGGCAACTTTTGACACTTTCATAGGAATTATAGTGATTTTTTTATTTTTTAAGTATGTAAGTAATTTTTTTCGGTAGACAATAAAACGTGAAGAATTTAAAGTTTTATTTAAAAGTTTATTAAAAGTTCACTACACTTTAGCAATTAAAAGGAAAGAAAAACGTGAACAAAACAGAGCGAGAGAGAGAGAGAGAGAGAGAGAGAGAAACATTTTTAGGAAATCATTTTAAGGTAATTTTATATTTTTTAACCATGCCAGAATGAATTTTAAAATTATTGTAGATTTTTTATAGGAATTGGGTGTGTTTTGCCGGCATTCACGCTCTTAGTTGAAAGCGTTACGTGGGAGAGGTGTTAAAGTTTACATATGGGATTTCTTTATGAGGGAGGGGGGAAGGCGATGGAGTTCTACCCCTACTCCACATATTTTTCTTAATACATATTACATGCTTTCTTTTGTTTATATACATTTAATACAGAATAGCCTCATTAAATTCGGTTTTGTGGGATGTTTTAGTACCAATCGTGAATAAGTACGAAACAAACCTTAAACACCTTTTAAGTTTTAAATGATTTGTAGCGTTCAATTTCAGTTTGGGGAACTTTGGTCTCTTTGAAGACTTTTAATAAAATTTCATGACAATTATTTTTGTGCAACATTTCACCCCGCTAAGTCGCTTTTGAATTAAAGTTTCCCCCATTTTTTAAGAAAGAGACAAGAAACTCCTACAGCGATACGTTAGAGGGTTAAAAGGTTTCACAAAAGTTTTCCTCGTGGTGTCTCATACATTTGACATAAGAGTTACAAGAGTTTAATATAACAGTCTGCAAAAGGCAGGGGGAAGTTAAAGTCCCCATAAAATAAATCCCAAGGGTAAACTTTAAAAGCGCAGATTAAATAAGTTTTAGTTTCCTTGTACAGTGTAATTAATGAAAATTGTTGTAACAAGTTTTTGTCAACATGAAAACTTTGTCAAATAGCATGTGTAAAGAAAATAAACTTTATTTTTTAATGCAAAATAATATAGAATAATTGCCAGAAGATGAACATGAAATAAAGGTATATTTTTTATTTTTGCCCTTTTCATTCCAAATATTTGAAGTTTAATAAAATATGTCTTCAAATACAAAATTCCTAAAAAAAATTCCTAAAAAACTGGCAACATTGTTTCAATATAACCTAATCATGGAAAAAATTACTATTTTAAATATATCAGAGTTGGTCTGGTCCAGTTCTAGTCAGATTTGCAAAGCTAAATCAGAAATATTTAGAATTTAAAACTGCCAAGAATAATGAAAGTTTCAATTAGGGAATGATTTTCTATATGATCTATAAATCTGACTGATACTAGAAAATAAATTATTTGTAAATTGAAAATAATTGTTATGCACATAAATAAATAAATTAATTTTAAATATAAGGCTGAATTCAAAATGCAACTAACACCATAGAAAACAGAGAAGTTCGCAAATAGTTGTCAGTATTGGTTTAAATAAGTTTAATTAAGTATTGGTTTAAATAAAAAATTCCCCACAGCACCAAAACCATACTTACAGCCACTTTCAAAATTTATGATTAAGAGTTAAGGTGGACTTTAACATCAAGATTTGTATGCCGAACTTGCCGTTAAAGTCCATGCTATCTTTTAATCGTATATTGTGAAAACGGCCGTTAGTTGTACAAAAAAGTATTTTTAAAAATTTATATGTTTAAACATGAAGTTTTAGTTATTATATACAATTAGTTTTTCATTATTTAATGAGGATATGAATTTAGAATTAAAAAATTTTGATTTGCTAAACATTTTTTGCAATTTTTCTATTTGGTACTAAAAAAATTTATCCCAAATTGTAACAAAAATGCAATACTGCTGAATGAAAAAAATGGTTGAAAACTTCGATAAATTTCAACACACAAATGTCAGGAAAATTAAACAAATATTTTAAAATTACAGAATAATTTTTCATAAATCAAATAAATAAAAAAATAAAATAAAATAAAAAAGTGTTTGTTGTGTAAAAAAATAAATACATTTAATCGCATTTTCAAAAGCAAAAATTACCCTCTCTGATGTGTGTTGAATTGGCTCTCGCAACTGTGTTGAATATGCAAGACCTATACGTGTAAACACAGTTTTCAATATTGACAGGCTGAGAGTTGGATATCTACGTATTTATCTATGACCAACACCAACTAAAAAATGGAAATACCGCTTTTACTGATTGATACCCATACTATCCTATTAGCTAAAAGGTTGTGGATCTGATGCCCGCCAACGACCTATGCTGTTTTCGCAGTCAAGTCATGTCGCTTCACTGATTGTTTGTTAATAAAAAAAAACATATGAAGCCTGATAAGGGATTGCGACATGATTCGAAGTAAATGTTGTTTTATGCCGCTGCGTAAACTGGCATTTATTAACTTTTACTTATTCATTCAAAACCTTTTCCTATTAGTTATTTCATATCCAATTCTTTAAAAAAAGATCTCCAGCTTAAAATCCAGTATTTTTAAGTAATTCCAAAAATAAATCACATTAATGACATAAATTCTATTTTTTTGAACACCGCTGTTTTGTATGAAAAAAATAATCGGTATATAATTTTTCGTAAACCCTGAAATTTCGTAAATAAACAGTCTTTGATAAGATAAAATGTTAACATATAAAATTAAACCATAAAGTTTTATCGTAAAAAAATATCTTGGACTTGCGATAATATTACAAAAACTACAATATTTTATACTGAAATATTTTAATACGCCAACAGGCAGAAATTTATAAAATTAAGTTTTATCATAAAAAATGGTTGGTTATTATTTAAAATTTTTACAATTGTTGTACTCAAATCAAATGTACTAATTTTTTTCATAAAAGTTATCAGAATATGGAATTTTTGGTTTAAAAAATTTATTCAAAATGGGTCAAGTTAAAAAGGGGGGAATGTGAAGTGTTGTCGAGAATGTTATCTCTTTTATGCTCTATTGGTCTAATTCATTTCTATGTGAGAGTCACGAGGAATATTAATGGTTTTATGTCAAAATTAAAATTATTAAAGGTTCGGGAAGCCTTTTCGAATCATTGTAGTATTTTTGCGAAATTTCCAAATTCAAAGAAAAATATATTTTGATCTAACAAACACTGAAAGAATTTCGCTTCATAAATCAAATGAAACGTCTTCATTAGATTTTTTCCCAATTCTAATAAAATTTCATTGGATTTATGACCACAACATTTTGGCGGTCACATTTAACCGATCCACCTAACAGGTGGTGATAAGCAAAGATACACATGTGTACTGACGATGGGAGCATGGCGGCTTCCAAAAACATCGTTGTTCTACGAGTATGTAATATACGTTTAAAACTTAATTAATGTTCAGTTTCCCCTTGTTCCTCGGAATATTGATCATGTCTTATTCTTTCTGAGTATATCGTTACGAACCTTAGCTTATATAATCAATTTAGATTAAAAAATGATAATAAATACTTTCAAAATTTAAAAGAAAATTTAAAATTTTCAAGTTTTTTAATCTCTAATTTCAATTAAACGCATTTCATAATTTTTATGAAAAATTTCATTGAATTTATGAAAGGCACCTGAAATATATCAGATGTATATTTTCTTTCATAAAAGTTCACTCTTATTTATTTCATTATTTCACAAAAATAGTTTTACATGATTATTATTATTGTACTCTTTGTCTTTATTATACACTCATAGAACACATAGCACCAAAAAAGTAACATACGATTTCAATCACGAAAACTTCAGATTCAACTGTTGAAATTCTACCTACGACGAAAACTGTATATTCAATCTTTAAAATTTTCAATTACTCAAAATTTGTGAAAATTTTTGGGAAAATTTTAAAACATGATTAATTGATTCAATTACTAAATTAATGGAAATAAGTTTTAGTTTTTGATTAAGTGTTTTAATTGAAAATTTTTTAGGAATAATTTTTGCTGTTTTTGTTTGTTTTTGTTCCCTGAAGTAGTTAAGACGTTTCCCATAGAATAAATTATAAAAATCAAGATTCTGAGTTCAATATTGTAAGCGGATAATCAATATTACAAATTTTGTTGATATGTCTAGTGTCTATCGTCCGTATTTGTAGCATCGAATTGTGATTAAACTAAAATAGTCAATAAAACAGTTTAATTGAATGAATTTACTTCACAATGAAAAAGTTTCATTAAAACAATGAAATAATTGCATTTAAATAATAAAATAATTTCATAAAAATAATTAAATGATTTTACTAAAATATTGAAATAATTTCTTTAAACTGATGAAATAATTTCATTAAAATGATGAAATCATTTCGTTAAAATAATGAAAAGTTTAGCGATTTTATTTAATTGGGTTAAGGAAATTATTTCACATATTTGATGAGCTTTTCATTAAAATAGTTTTAACGAAACTTGTTTCATTTATCCAATGAAGCGTGACATTTGTTGACTTTAAATGAAGTTTTTCATTGGATTTAAATCGAAATTCACAGAATTTATGAAGAAAGTTCTTTCAGTAAAGATAACTTTAAAAATTAAATTAATTTTTTTGGATTTTCTTATTAGAATCATTCTATTATTGTAAAAATTACGAACTCTCAAATGTTTTTGATGTGGTCGAATTCAGCAAATTGTAGCTCACCGAACATTTGAACAGTCCGCTCCAACCAACTTGCTGGCTTCAGAGCGACTGTCGGCCCTCTTGCGAAACGTTGCAAGGATTATGTTTAGAGGACATTCTGGACGTTTTTTCACGTGTAAATCCCTTCTATGTTAGAGATATTGGAGTCGAAGATTTTTTTAAAATCAAAAAATTCAAATTACGATCTTTTACAAACTACAACTTATCATATTTTTTTCCAAATATATCATTTACAATTTTAACCCTTGCATGGAACAAAAAAATAAATCAGCTTTTGAGTAAAAAAAAATTGCTTCAGCATCAATTAAAAACAGATGTTGCATCGCGATAGCCATGCAGATGTGTTTTAATCTACACGATAAGTGTAATTAATGCATGAAGGTCATATCCAACAGTCAGTCTCTCCTTATTTTTAACACATTATTTAAAAGCGAATGAAAAACTTTAAAAATAAAATCGACCACCATAAAAATTAAAATTCTAATAAAATGTGAGAGATGTTTTCTATTGTAATGAAATGCAACGATTGTAAATTTTGCATTTGATTTTATTTTAATAAATTAATCATACGTAGTAGAATAATGTATTGTCTCTTATCAAACCAGGAAATGATTTTATTTTTGTGAAACGACGACGATTATCATTAAAGTATGCCAGCAATATGCAGGTTTTTTCATCATCAAACAGACGGACGCAGCAGGCATGACACCTTTATTGAAAAAATAATAATAATTTTAAATGAAATATGTAATAGATCTTAAAATAAGACAGGCGGGTGGGGTGGGGCGTGCAAATGGACAGATATACGGATATAAAATAAAAATAATGGTGCAAAGTGTGAGGACATAAAGTCAAATTCAATTATTTCTTTCAACAGTTTAGAGTTTTATTGATATCACTGGTGGTCTGTAAATAAAATGTCCTTTAAATAAAAACACGTGCCTAAGGAGCTTAATTCGGTAAATTAAAATCCGTTTTCAGTTTTTTCCATCACATACAGATTGTTTTTTTTAATAGGAACGACTCGAGAACGATATGCTCGATTTCGATAAGAAAACGCTACAATATACAGGATAAAATTACCTTTCTTAATATAAGTAGTTTTCTTTTTGATATCATCAACGCTTTCGGGGGTTTTCACAAATTATTATCAAAGAAATCACTTTTGCATGCAAATTGAAACTTTTTTTCTTTCTAAAATCTCATAAAAAATTTAAAACTGCAAAAACTTAACCTGTTAACTATTAATGTTAAGGACAGATGTCTTACAACCAAAATGAGCCATATTTTATGGAAATCTATGGATAAATGTTTATTTTATTCGCAATTAAGTGAATAAATCCAAGAAATTAAAACTACTTTCGGTAATAAGTTAAATTTTTTTTAAGAGAAGTAACACAATCAGGCACCTTCTTTGGGAAAAGGGATAGTGTAGAGAAAACAGGTGCTGAAGTGGGAGAGAGATAGAAAGCTTAATTCATTTACAACTCTGCTATTGCGCTTTTTTTGTAGAGCAGTGTTGCAATCCCTGTAGTGTCAACTAGAGGTATTAATTTTTTAAAGCTGTGTAGCTATTTATTAGTTCTTTTACTTCGCCGACGGTTCTGCTACAATACCGACGAAGGAGGGTGCTGTGAAGTGCATTAGGATATGTTAGTATTAATCGCCGCCGGTACTGCCAAAGTGATTAGTGCTATGCCTTCATCACTTTAACAGTCCAACAACAACCAACACAAGAACACATCAATGCACATGAGAAAAATGAATGATGTTGTTGACTTGCCTGAAACTAGTCTTGAACTCAGGACCTCAGGGTTTGTAGTGAAACGAACTAACAATTCAGCCAACAGCATCCTCTTTTTTAGTTTGCAAAAAATGTATAACAAAAGAACGTTTCGGGCAATCGGGCATACCGCCCTCGAATTAGGCCTAGTTGCCTCCTAAAATTTATGAAACATTGCTTATTTCATATCATTCATTATCTATTCCGTGATTTAGCATAACTTGTCGTTTTAATATCTTTTGAAAGTATGCTGCATTGTCTTACAAACGTTTCTAAGCAATGGGAATGAAGAAAAATAAGCCAATGTCAACTCTGGAAAAGTGCAGTTTAATATCAGATTAAAAGTGATTTATTCTTGTGTTCCATTTTGACGAAAAAGTTGTATATATAAAAATTGAAATCACATTCAACAGAGTCACCTCACAAGTGGTGATAAGCAAAGGACACGTGAGCACTGACGACGGAAATGTATATTTTATAGGGGTTGTTTATTTTTTGCAGACCAGTGTGACTGCAGAATTTTAAATTTATTTCAAGAGAACCATAAAAGCCTTCTATATCAAGCTATAGGCACGTTGTTGAACGCTTCCGACTTTTGTTAAACGGTCAAGTGGAAATAAGATTTAAAAACTTTTTTCAAATATTTGTGGCAAAATCGGCAAAACTGAGAACCAAAGATGTGTTTCAAAAACTATTATTTGAAGTGATTTTAAGAATTAGGATATGCACATTAATTAATTTTAATTCAAGTTTATTTCAATAGAAATAAAGCAATTAATTTCATATTATTCTTCCTTCCTGCTATTTTCCATTTTCAATTACTCACGAGCTTTAAGAATAAATTTACAAAACTACATACTCACATTATTATCTATCTAGTGTATGCGGAAAACCTCAACTCATGTTACCACAAATTATTTGTTAATTTTTTTTTAATTGTATTTAACTTCATAAAGGTCATCATTTGATGGCCAGCCAACACATTCATTTGAGGGTTAAGACCTTCATTTATCCTCTAACTATTCACACTTTACAAGCATAGATTTTCAATATGTGAATCACAGCAATTGACTGAAAATATGTTTTTACTTTAAAGATTCAATAAAAAAAGCAAAACAAACTAGAATAAAAAATAACAAAAAATATTAACAACCAGACATTTACAGGCAATAAAAAAATCTTTGATTCTAAATTATTTTAAAATACCAACCAGACTTAATTCTTCGCACTAAAATCATTAATTTTTAGTATCGAACAACAACAACAACAACAACAGTTGAATGAATGGTGTGGCCTGTGTATGAATCATACGAATCAAAAGAAGAAAAAAAGAATATTTTTTTTAATAGAAAGAAATGGCAAAAAATGCATTAAAAGTCTTAGTTGTTACAATAGTTTAGACCACGACTGTAGGGGTTATTGAAAAATTCACAGACACAAATATAGACAAGACAGGGATCTTTAGTAACTTTATAATGTGTATCTATTTAAGTGTTCGTGTGTGTTTGTGTGTAAGTGTCTATAACTTTTTTTCCGTCGGTTTCTCCTTCATATTCTCTCTATTTTATAGTTTTCTTGCTACTTCTACTTAATTTGCTTTAAATTTGCTTAAAAAGAAACTGAAAAGTTCCAAAATCAATAAAGAAATAATAAAAAGCTTTAACAAGTTACCACCAGAAGTAAAACTTTATTCACAGAACCAGTGCATGACACACTGTATATGTAAATGTAACCCAACAAACAATGTGAATGGAGATTAAAGAAACTATTTCTTTCTAGTGTTAAGAGCTTTAAAGTTAAAATTAACGCATATTCAAAGCAGCTAGTCACCAGGTGAAAATAATTTTTAAGTATTTTTTTCTGGAAAAGTACTTTAAAAAATGTACGGGCACTAAAAAGGTGCTATTTCGAAATACTACTTTTTTCAAAAACTTTCTTTTTTAAAAAGTACTTTTTAAGAAAAAAACTTTTAAATACATTTTTTTGGTTGTTTTTGAGAAAAAAACTTTTTTAAAAGGTATTTTATTAACAAGGTACTTTTTCAAATATGTAGGTACTTTTTTTAAAAATTTATTTTTTTTAAAAAGCTACATTTTTATTAAGGAACTTTTTTAAAAAGGTAAATTTTTGAAAAGGTACTTTTATAAAAGGGTATTTTTTTTACAAACACACTTTTATTAAAAATTTACTTATTTAAAAATGCACATTTTTAAAAAGGTATTTTTGTAAAAAAGGTACTTTGTGAAAAGAGGTACTTTATTTGAAAGTTGATATTATTACAAAGATCTCTAGAGGGAAGTGAACCTGTCACACAGACATGGAACTTTTTATGAGAATGACTGGCGTTGTCATTGGAGGGGTCGGTCATTTGACACAATTAAGATAATCAGTGAAAATCAGTGATTTGGAAAATATCTGTTTGTGCATTGAGGGTATTTTGTTACGATTATAGTTCTAGTTAAGTAAAGTGTTTCCTCATGACTCGGGACCATTTTGTAACCCTCCAGATTTTACCAGTCATAAGACAAGTACGTTGAAGACAATTTGTATACAATTTCGCGCGGGGGGACTTTAAAAAAATAATTTTTTTTGAATTGGTCCTCTTTTTAAAAGGCATTTTGTTGAAAAATATATTTTTTCTATAAAAAAAGGTACAGTTTTCACTCTTTTTGAATATGTTTTTTTTAAATATTTTTTTAAATTGTACATCTTTTAAAATGGGTTCTTTTTTAACAAATACTTTTTTAAATATTCTTTTTTAAAACCATAGAAAAGAAGCCAAGTGAACACTGCAGGGTGTTAAAAACGACCACGTAGAACATAAAATACTCTCTACATGTCGTAACTTGAACATACACATCGAGCCTTTGCTGCAAGGTAGTCATAACTCAATAAATACGGATTTGATTTAAAATCGTTCTTGATATTGTGTAAAAATTTCATACAAATTTGTTGTTGTTGGTAAATTCAAAAAATTTAATTCGTTTTCTGTAAAATACGTTTGTTTCAGTTATGACTCTCTTTTAGCAAAGGCTCGATATAAAGACCGTTTTTAAGGAATTAAAATTTATTACAAATGTTATGAATAGACTAAATAAAACACCATTAAAAATTAAAAGTTTTTTTTTATGATAAATTTTTTTTCGAAGATAAAAGCAAATTTCAACTATAAAGTTATCGTAAAAGTACAAAAGATGATTCGTTTTCAGTTTTGAAATTTCTGTTTTTAAACTCGACTTTATTTAGGATTTCACAATTAACTTTGATAAAAGTGTCGCAAAAAATCTTACAATTATAGTGTTTGACTCTCAACAATATACAACATAATATCCTGAAAGAACTTTTTAATTATCTCAATTGGTCTCGTCGTAAAAAATAGTCCAATTCAATATTTTGACAAGATTTTGAAAAATGTTTAAATTTTGCCAAAAAGAATTCATTAGACTTCTAAAAGGCCTATAAAACTTGACAATTTCTTATGAATAAGACATTAATTGTGCTGCTCTTGAGCAGATATAAGCTCACTTTTGAAAATAAAAGTTGATAACAGAGGTTTTATTAATATATATAGACTAAATCTTATTAAAGTTACCTTTAACTATTTTTTTAAAGTGGACTTTTACTAATTTCAAAAATAACAGCTCAATAGTTTTCCTTTTTTTTCTGAAAAATTTTTCGAAATGCAAACATATATTTTTTAAATATGAATTTGAAAAGCCGCCTAAATAAAAAATAGCAGATTAGTTC
The DNA here is from genome assembly GCA_956483635.1 of Panzeria rudis. Taxonomy (NCBI): domain Eukaryota; kingdom Metazoa; phylum Arthropoda; class Insecta; order Diptera; family Tachinidae; genus Panzeria; species Panzeria rudis. The sequence continues at coordinate 146,045,862 of OY101450.1, forward strand.
TAGAAATCTACATATCATCACGGAAAATGTAAGAGGCCTTATCTAACATTTTAAAAGCTTAACAGGAGAAGCATAAAATTTGTTTACATGACAAAATATATTGACAATTAGTGCAAAATTTTACAATAAATATATAAATTTGTGGGTTCTTTTTTACTTGTATTGTAAGATTTTGCACTAATTGCCAATATAGTTTTCATTTAAACAAGTCTAATGTTTCTCCTGCAAAACGTTTAAAATGTTAGATAGGACTTTTTGCATTTTCTGTGATTATATGTATGTATGCATGTATATATACTTAATATAGAATTTCGCATATTTGTATATAACGTATACGCCACAGTGTCAGTAACTAACTGGAAACTAATAAAACTTTAAAGCGGCCCACCCACTTGCAATATAAATGTGCAATTTTTCGTATTGTACAATAATATCGCCAATGTGTATGTCATATTCGAAGATGGCACAATATATTGGCAAAAATCGAAATGCCTTTGATTTTTATTGTACAATAAGATGGCACAATATATTGGCAAAAATCGAAATGCCTTTGATTTTTATTGTACAATAAGGAAAATTGTGTAATATGGTGGCAACATTGTTCAGTGTTATATTTACATTTTCTCTGTCAAGAGCATTGCGCAATATTTTCTTTGAAAATATTGTGATATTTATTGCATAGTATATGTCAGAACGACAATAATATGTACTATAACATATGCAATAATATTGTATAATGGATGGGCCGCTTAAGAAAATTTTGTACAGATATAATTTTGAGGCTATTCAAAATCCCTGTATAATGTCACCGAGGCTCATGACTATATTTTATTCCGATTTTTAATGTCTCATCATTAAGATCCAGTTCAATTTGGTCACTTTTGCTAGCTTCATCCAAATTTCATGCATCCGTCTACGATTTTTCCGTTTCATTTAAATCGATTATTTTACGGCCGCTAAAGGCTCAACTTTAATTGTAAGCTTTGATGTTCACGTCAAAAAATATTGTGAGTATGTAATCGTTTATGAATTTCAAGTCACCCAATATAACGATTTATCGCTAATACAAATTACATAGTAACTAGTGATTTTCATTCGTGATTTGTCGGGAAAAAATTCCCGGGATCCCCACATTTTTCGAGAAATAAATCCCGGGAATTCCGGAATTTTTTAAATATTATTATGGTAACTTTTCTCTGTAAGCACACATTTTTAGTGCTGCTATTATTTAGAAAAATATGTAAATAAAAGAAAAATATGTATTTTTAATTTTGAGCACATTTTATTTGTCTCATATATTATTTTAACATTTTTCTAAGAGCAGCACTAAAAAAATCATATTTCGTGAAGAAATGAAAATAACAGATTGCCACAAAGTGAACATAACGAACATATACATATTTTCTTAAAATATGCTTACGTTACTAAGTGTGTATAATGAAGAATTACTGGTCTATACTTTCTTAAAATATCAGATTGTTATTTTAAGCCACACGTGCGTTTTTGAAGCTCAAAATTTTGAATTTTTCAAAAATTATAAATTTTTGCTCCTTTTTTTCCAGAAATTATTATTTAAAGTTAATGAAAGTTATTTCATGGTATCAGAAAGCCTTCTTATTCACTCAAAAAAAAATCAAAACTTTATGTACAACAGGTTCACACAGGGTTCAATTAAAAATCGATACAAGCGAAAAAAAATGTGATTTTCAGGTGGCCACTTTTCCGTCACTTAATTACGAGTATTTCAATTCAGTTTTGCTTAGCAGTATGAAATGCTCATTAGTGTCCTATGAAATAAAGCATAAATCATTGCAATATCTTTTCTGCTTAAGAAGCTAGAGAAATTATAAAAAAATTATTCCCGGTAAATGAAAAAGTCCGGAAAAAAACTGTAATAGTAATAGAAAAAAAAGAAACAGCATGATTCTAAGTACTGATTCTGGTGGAGGACACCAAAAATAAAAATATACGTGTATAGGCATTTTGAAAGTTCAAGGGGAACCTAAAGTCCTTCCTCCCCCTTTGCACATTATTATAATGAATCGGCCTAGGAGATCTTGTAATCCTTACATTTAAGGTATGAGATATCTTTAGCTCTTTTACATGAGGCCTACACGTAACATAATCAGCCATGTCACTGAATACCATTCCGATCGGAAGTGGTTTCAAATTCCGTAAGTTGCTTCTTCAGAAAACGAAAAACGAAAATTTTCTTCGTCATCAAACCAGCTTTAAATTTTAAAATGGAATTGAAAAACACTTTTCTACAGACAGACTTCATTTGCAGTAAATATTAAAAAGCGTGCATACTTTTAGGAGCGTGAAATAAATATTTGGTCATGAACTTTTCATGTTAATAAAAAGCTTAATGTGAGGTTTGCATCTAAAAACAAATGTAAACAAACGCATCAAGGTAATAAAACTTTATAAGAACGAAATAAGAACGAAATATAAAATAAACGGAATCTAAAGCACCAAAAATGAACTTTTTCTGAATGACAACTACGGAATCAACACCAATCCGAACGGAATCTGTGACATGGCTGAATAAGTAAAGCCGATTGTCCACTAGCAAGTTTTCTTGCGGAAGTTGCTTACAAAAGTAACTTCCAGAAGATTTTGTCGTGTAAGCACGTAGCAGAAGCCGACTTCTAGAAGTAACGGCTTGCAGAATTTACTTGCAGCAATTATGTGGAAACACGTGTTTGTTGCTTGCTGGAAGTAATTTGAACGACTTGCTGTGAACTGCAAGTGTTTTGAAGACTTGCAGAAGAAGTCCGGTATACGACGGTTTATGGTATTCTCTTCTGTTTTCAGTTTTGTTTTTTTAGTTCTTTTCCAAATTTATAAAAAATTTTTCATTTAGGTATTTTTTTCTTTTTTTTGCGATTTTTTTTGCCGATTTTTAGTTTTGGCGATTTTTTCGGTTATAGCTTTTTTTATGTTTTTTTCCCGATCTTTTTAGTTTTAAAGATTTTTTGCGTTTAAGCGACTTTTTAATTTCGGTGCTTTTTTCCTCTAAGCGCTTTTTTTAATTTTGGTGATTTTTCGTTTTGACTTTTTTTAATTTTGGAATTTTTTTGTTTTAACGTTTTTTCTTTTTAATCAAATATGGCAGCTCCCAATCTTATTTTGTCACAAGACATTTTTTTACTGTCATTCGTAAAAAAAGCAAACTCTACTGCAAGCTGTACTCACATCGTGTGAAAACATGTTTGCAATTTCTTGCAGCAAGTTCGTCGTAATAACTTCTACAAATTACTTCTGGAAGCAGATTTCCGATATTTTCGGTTTTAGTGGAAACATTTCAGCAAATACTTGCAGAAGTTCTTCCGCAAGTGAGTTGCTAGTGGACACCCGGCTTTAAAAAATCGACATTTTATTTTTCTTGTTCTGCCGACGTTCTCTCCCATGTTATCTCAAAGTTAATATCTCATGAAGACAAGATGTTATGAAACATAGTGCGGGAAACATTTTTGTGGAACATTTTAAGACTCTACCTATTCACTGTGTAGTTTTTTTATCCTTCAACGATAATGTAGTTGGCAGAAATATTCTACAAAAATATTTGTAATAAAATTAAACTACAAATCTTCAATGATAGCTTTAATATCTCCATCTCAACTTAAACGCTGGAAATCATTTGAAGCTTAAAAGGTGTTTAAGGGTTAAATTCTTATTTATTCACAATAAATACTAAAATATCCCCCCAAAAACAGATTAATTTGTATTAAAAATATATCTAACGCGAAATTTCACTATAACTTAGTATTCAAAAGAATGTTGTAAACATAATACATATTTATGAATTTGGTATAGTTGTACAGTATTGTTGTTGTTATTGTTACAATTCTTTTTATTGAGTATTTAAATTTTAAAATTTAAATCTAAAATTCTATTTTTCACCATAACCTTGAATAAATCAAACTATGCAGCCTTAAACTTAATTTGAACTTTTATTAAGCTCTAAAGTTTAACGAACTTTATGTTTATTTATTTATTTCATTTCCTAATAATAGTTCTACTTTATCTTTTATGGTTATTTTTAACTAAATTGTACCGTTTTAATTATTCAAAAATAAACATTGAAAATAATAACTTGACAATTGCTCAAAAATTTTGTTTATGCTGGTTTTTTGTGGAGGTGGGGGACTTTGTTTGTTTAATAAATTTATGTGCAAATAAACTGAAGTGCCTACAAAAACATATAGGATTGTGTGATTTCAATTGCTTTACAAGGTTTAAAATTTAACTATAAAGTTTTATTTACTTATTTATTTATTTATTTGTATTTTTTATTTTTGAAAAAAGGTGCATTAACATTTATTTAAATTTGCCTTGAATTGATTTTCAATCAAGTGAATGAGTTTAAGTCAAAAGTTTACACAAAAAGTTCATTCACTTGACTGACGCACAAACAAACAGAATTGTTTTATGAAGAAACGAACCATTTTGTATGCTGGGTAGACGCGCAATATCTAAAACAAATCTATGTGTCCAAAGTGGTGTTTGTTGTTGCTTTTTATTATAATAATATTTTTTGTTTGTTTGCTTGTTTGTTTGTTTTTTTTGCTGACTTTCATGTGCAACTGTGTGTAGAATATTTGTAAGTCTGCTGCTGTTGTATCTATTATAAAACTTATAAAGGAATTGTTGCAATTATACTACAGCTGCTGTAAGTTAATTAGTTATGGAAATAGAAATTTTATTTCACTTGAACATTTTACAAAACAAAAATATATATTTTTTTGTGAGTGCAACGATTTCAAAATTGAAACAATTTCTATATTTTTCATAAATTTTTTGCGAAATTTCTAGAGCAAATTCTTTCACAGATTTTCAAAAGAATTGTCATTACATCGGTCGACTTCCGGTGGAAGCCTTTCAACAAAAATCTGCTTATTAATAATCCCCTTATTCCGTAACTATCTGTCGACGTCACGTCAGGACAATAGCAAATAATTGGCACTTGTCTACTCGCGGTCGACAAAAATTTATTACTATTAACCAGGGACTGAAACCGAACCAGAACCTGAACCAAAACGGGTTCAGGTTCGCTGTTTATGAAGACTTTGAACCCGAACCCGTTGAACCCTAAAATTCAGCAAGGTTCGGGTTCAAAAATATAAAAAATAGAGAAATATTTAATACAAGAATGATAAAAAAGTACATTTCTTGCATGCAAAAAAATATTAAAAACATAATCAAAATAAAATAACGACCAAGGCAAATTCATACCAGGTGGCAGCACCCCGGCAGCTGACTATTCTTTTTTTGCAATTTTTAAGTCCCGAATGGTTGTCAAAATTTTTTATTAAACAAAATAATTGCGCGTGTTAAAATTTTTGGTTTTAAGCCCGAACCCTAACGCGAACCCTGAGCAGAACCCGAACCTGAACTTTTTATTTTGATTAACCCGAACCCGAACCCGAACCTAAACCAATTTTTTTCATGCTTTCAGTCCCTGCTATTAACAGCCTCTTCCCATTTTCTATGCCTTAGAGAATAGTAAGTGGCTGTCAGTAAAAGTAAATTGTTGTCGATGACGAGTAGAAATGTGCCAGTTTTTGGTATTGTCTTGACGGGACGCCGACAAATTGTTACGAAATAAGGAGGAATAATATAAAAGTTATCTTAAAAAATTAGGAAACAGTTGATATCTTCCCGGTTTTTGAAAACCGAGATTTAATTGTACTTAAAAATTAAAACACTGGATTGCTTCAAAAACCAATAATGGAGCCAGGCATGGAAATCGTGGTACAATTATATTTATTTTGATATATTTTAGAACTTGTTGGTACTGTGGTACTACCATTGTCGGCACCTTTTTGCTGCAGGCAAAAAGGGATGACGAGATACATGTTTATTCTTTGTAACGTATGATCTTGCCCATAACAGAAAAATTGCGCCACGGAAAACTGAGAACAAAAATCAAATATGTGAAATTTTACGTAAGAAATATTTTTAATACAAACTACCCTCTTATAATCCGGTTTTATGGGATATTTTAGTACCAACTGGGAACAAATCCAAACAAACTAGCGATTTCAAACAAGCTATAGTTCATTGTAATCGAATTAGCTTTTGACTTTCGTTGGCGTTTTAAAGAGAAGTATACATTAAAGAGAATTATACAAATGTACCGTTATCTGGGCCAATGGCCGAAATGAAAAAGTAATTATTTTTTTTCGTGCATAACAAACTTTAAACATTCCAAAAATAAAAATGAGTAAAGTAATGTTTTCCAGCTCTTCGAACTTAAAATGAGTGGGAAGTTCCCAGGAGATAGCCTGCAAAGTCAACCGTTTCCCATATTCTTATTTTTACATAACAATTTTAGCTTTGGTTTGCCTAGCTTTTTTAACTGCCTGGTGGCTGGGTTTTTCTTGCAGAATTTGGTAGCACTATTTTTTTTTACTTATATTTCGAAAGTTCGAAATTGCCAACATATCAAAATTTTTACGATTTCAATTTCTGCTTAGTGAATAAATCTGAAAATTTTCGCTTTTGCTTAGAAAATGTCATCATTCCAAATAAAATTATAGTTTTAAATCAAATTTGACGAAGTTCACGAAAGTTCGAAAATTCGAACATAATTCGTAAATTATTTTACAACTTTAACTTTTCAATTTTATTGCAAAATTTACTGAAAGACTGTAGAAAACTTAAATTTTAGTTAAAAGCCTATAAAAAAAAAACTAAGATCAGGGGGCACATTTGACCCGTTACTAATTAGCTGGCCACAGCTGTAGTTAAACATACATTCATAGATATCTAGATATATGCTTAAGTATATACATATTTACTTATGTAAGTGTGTAAATAATTTTAACAAATGTTTATAATATTAATTGTTTCATACATACGATACATTACAGCCATATGCATGTCTAGTATGTAGATGGCTATGTAGATGTATATGGAGATATGTATGGATGTGTGTGTATGTGTGTATGAATGTGTTTGTATATTTCTTTAAGTGTGGGGGTTTTCAATAATTGTTGTTTTTGTACATCATTCTTTTTTTAAATATTTTTCTGTTTTATTTACAACAACAACAAAAAACCAGCAACAACAACAACAACAGGAAAAAGCTAAATAAATTGAAAAATACCCCAGCAGTAAAAAGAAGCATTATTGAGGCCTTATAGGAGGCATCTCTACATCTTCTTTTGGAAGAACAAATATTTCATGCTACATTCCATCTTCGTATCTCTTTTACACACGTTGTCATTGCGGGGAAGGTCTTTCGTTTGCTTGTTCTTTAAGGCCTGACAAAAAACCTTCAAAGAAGGCAATATTGAAGGCCTTCTAAGTAAGGCCTGTCAAAAAGCAAATGGAGGTATATATATTTTTAATCTCGGTATTTTTAGATTAGTGTAATTTTTTATTTCGAACTACTATGTCCTTTTATCCAAATATATTTACATATGAAGCTAAAGCTCGTGTATGTATTTATTAGGACGGAATTGGGTATGAATAGTTTCGCCAGAATAAGTATAGCGTGTTTTTTTAGATGTATACATCTTTGATTGGGCAGCACTGCTTTGCTTAACAACCGATTTGACAGCTGACAGTTGCATTGTGGCTGAAAAGACTCACGGCAAAGCAACGCTTGCAAATCGCTGAAATTTAAATAATTTATAAAAGACTTGAAAAATTTTAATGGAAAATGAATGACTTTAAGTAATTTTCCTGTTAAATAGCCACCAAGATCGTGTGATTTAGCATCATTGGATTATTTTCTTTGGGGCTATGTAAAGTCACTCGTCTACGCCTATAAACCATAGACAATTGAACGAACACTTTGGAAATAAACATTCTATGAGTTATTAGCAAAATACGGCCGCAAACGCTGCGTAAAGAATGTGAAAATTGGAGTTCCAGATTCATGTTTATAGTAGTTCCAGAAATCGTACTTAAACAGTAATGTCATTTAATTATCTATCCACTAAAGCCAGTTTAGTTGACATTAAAAATATTTTTCTTTGCTTTATTTTAATTTAAAGTTGTTTATCTTTAATAAAAACACCATTTATATGCTAATTAGCTTCAACATAAGCATGATACTCTCTTATTTCTTGCGAAGTGTTGTCAAAAGTGCATATAAAAAAATTGATATGAATTATTTATAAAAAAAATGTTGCAGTAGTAAGTACTCTGTTTATTTGAGAAAAACAAATGAAATGCATCTGCAACATATACTACGTTTATACGCAGGGCTTATATGCAAATAAAAACGTAAAATTCTGCCACATTTTTTTTGTCATATATTAAATCACTAAATATTTATCTATTTATTAATATATTTATCTAATTATTATTTTTTATTAACAATCATGTGTAAAGGTGATATCTCAAACTTCTCATTTGCAAATAGTGGGTTAATCAGCAATTGTTTTCGTGTGTAAGTAAGTAACAATAAAAATACATACTTGGCAGCACTACGTTTTTATTTGCATATAAGTCGTGCGTATAAAAGTAGTAATAATAAGTCTGCATGCGAAATAATATGAAACCGATGGCCAGGGTTCCAAGATATTTTTTGAGTCGCATCCCCAATTTGAAAATTTTCATCCCGGGAATTCCCCAAAAATCCATTTTATCATCCACAAAAATACCCACTAAAAATAATACTACTTCAATTTCAATTCATTTAAGTATTAATTTATGAATACTTTATTTGTGCACATCGATAGCCATACGCTGATAACTCGTAACTGATTTTTTATTATTTTTCACAAAACGCCGAAAACGTTATATAAATTGCTAAAACCTTTCCTATCTTCGAAATAAAAAAACCTAAATTAGTTAAAGAGTATTTATTAAATAATTTGCAGTTATTGTATTTCCTTTCCAGCCTATTTATTCGCTTTCAGTTGTAAATATCATATGACCATCGATATGGTGTATATATAATTATATATTTGTGTGTGTGTTTTTCTAACATATAAGCTGATTAATAAAATCAAAAGTTCGGAGTCCAAATCTGATTTAAAGTTAACCAATTTCACCATTTCTGGAGATGGAGCAAAAGTCTCACAACAAATTCCATTATTTTTAAAATATAGTATATAAATAGGCAGATTTTGTAAAAAATTTCGTTTTTGAAAGTTTAAAATGTGTATGAAAAATTATTTAAATGCGTTTCAAAACAAAATGTTTCCATAGAAATTTCAAAACGAAAAGAACTTTCGTATTACAAAATCTGGCCTTAAGCCTCAACAGAGATTCGTACTACATTTGGTTTCTATTTTTCTTTTTTTTTCTTTAAGAGCAATGTATTGAAATTGAAATAATCAAAGAAATAATTAAAAATATATAAAGCAAAATAAAAATCCCCTAAAAATCTTATAAAATCCCCAAACCAAATTTTTTATCCCCATTTCGAAAAGAAAATCCCCTAATCTGACAGCACTGTCTTCATGCGAAATAATATGAGAGCGATGGCTGCGCCATTTGTTTAATGTGGAATTTACAACAAACACATAGGGTTTTTAAAAAAGTAAAGAACTGTAGCATAATTTGCAGGGCTAGTTATTATTGGTTACTTGTAAAATTTGTCGTATAATCAACATTTTTCGCAAATTTTAACAAGTACTAAGCATTCGCACGTTATTCTAACTTGACTTGACGTTAAACAATAAATAGAAAATTAAGCATTAAGCGATGTCATTAAAACTTTACTCTGGTATCTGAGAACCGATTTAGATTCACGGGACTTATTCCATTTTTGGAGTTATTGTTCGATGTTTTTACACCATAGTTTTAAGTTATTTTACATGGTTTTTGGGTCCCAGTAACTCATATTCAAAATTTTATTTGTATAGTATATGACTTAATGCAATTATTCGCATTCGCTTTCGCAAAAATTTATATTTACTATTCGCATTTCGCATTCGCTAAACTGGTATTCGCTACAGCCCTACTTTGTGTCATTGCTGCCCAAAAATATTTTGCAGCTGTATTGCTGAGAGAATTATGAAGTACAGTAACACGATAAAGTAAACGCAAAGATATTCATTAAATTTTATCACAAGAAATAATGTTTGACCTAAAAATGTATAATAATGCAGTTTACATTGAATTTGCTATTCTTTTACTTTGGTAAAATGGACAAATTTTCAAATCATTTTGCTCCAATCCTTTTAGTTTTTCCAAAAATATCTTTTTATTTCTAATAAAAATCACTTTCTTTTCCAACATCATTTATTTTACACACTGTATGTGGAAACATACCAACACAGCTACTATGCATGTACATGCGTCGTTCTCGCATTAACGACTACATAAAGAGTATAGAAAGAAATGAGGTATGAGCTCGAAACAATTAAAACAAACAATACAAATTACTTGCGGAAAAAGAAAACGAGAATTATTGTCCAAAGTACATTTTCTATTAAACTAAAATCTGTTAAAATAGAATTCCCATTCCTCCTCCCTTCTAATATAATGTCCTTTTTTAGGGAGAGTTCAAGGCTTTCTAAAAGAAGGTACAAGTAGGCCTTCAAGAAGATATGAATTGAGAAGGCCTTTTTAGTTTTACCGCTGAGTACTATAATAAACAAAATTGTGTATGCGTGTGTGTGTGTGTGAGTATGTAAAAGCGTGTGTTGTTGATTGGTTGTACTTACTTGAGTTGCATCTGAATACGGGGTACTTGAGTTCATATTAACACGTTCTGAACCAAAGACAACATTTTGCAAATGTTGCTGCTGCTGTTGCTGTAGTTGCAGTTGCAACTGTTGATGTTGTTGCTGTTGCTGCTGTAACTGTTGTTCCATTTTTATAATAAGCTGTGGTGACTTGGTGGTGGTGGTGTTGTTGTTTGTGCTTGTGGTATGCTGGTATAAATTTTGATTAATAATATTTGAGTTGTTATTGTTTGTAAAATTTTTATTAAAATTTATAAAATTTAAATTATTTTCAAAATTAATTTTTATTTTATCATCGGCGGCCTGATGACAAGTTTTTGTTGCCGATGTTGCACTTAGATTTGAGGTTTTTGTTAAATTGCTATTGCTACTGTTGCTGTTGCTATTATGACTACTGTGGCTGCTATTGCTGCTAGTTATGTTGCTGGTATTGCTTGTATTACTGCTGTTACTGTTGCTGTTAATATTAAAAATGTTGTGATGGTTATTTCTGTTGCTGCTGTTGGTGGTGGAATTACTTTTCTTATTGTTGTGTTTGTTATATTTAGCTTTTGTTGTTCTTGCTGTTGTTGTTGTTGTGCATGTGTTACCAGCTGTATATTTAGCATGAGTAATATTTGTAGTTTGTGCTGAAGTTTTTTTGGATTTTTTCGCTGCCACTTTTGTGGTAGTTTTTGCTTTTATGAAATTTTCTTGTTGTTGTTGTTGTTGTTGCTGGTGCTGCTGTTGGTGCTGCTTAGTATAAGATATTATTAAAGCTTGTTCTTGTTGTAGTAATTTTTCATATGTATACGAATATTCTGTTAATTCTTTTATGTTTTCGTCCTCTAATATTTCTTCCTCTTCTCTTTCTTCTTTTACTTGTGTTATTGCTTTTGTTATATCTTCTTCCTTAATAGCTATTTGGAGTTGCTGCTGCTGGTGTTGATGATGTTGTATCAGTTGCTGCTGCTGCTGGTGGTCTCCAAAATTGTAGATATTTTCTTCGTCTTCTTCAATTATCTCTTTGAAATCCTCTTCAATTAATTCCTCGATCAAAGATTGTTCTAAATCTGTGATCATATAAGGGTTTATTGTAATTTCTTGTAGTTTTGTTGTTGTGTTTGTTGCTGCTGCTACTGCTGCTGCTGCTGCTGTTATTGGTATCTCTTCTAAATCTTCTTCGTCGTCTTTATAATCATTGATTCCAAATGATTCACAAATCATGTTCAATTTCGTTATTTTATACCTGCTGTTGTTTTAAATTTTATAAAAAATAAATATATATTTCTTGGGTTCTTATGAAATTTTATTATTGTTGTTGTTGTTGTTGCTGTTGGGTTTGTGTTGTGTTGGGTCTCGAAGTTCAAAATTCATAATTTTCATAATCATTAAATTTTGTAATCATTAGTCGTCGTCGTCGTCTATGATGGCAGAGCAGAGCACGTCGAATTGTAGTGATTTCGAATTTTCTAAAAATGTCGATTTAGCAAAAAAATAAAAAAATTGTTTCGGTGTGTATGTTCGTTTGTAAAAAAACGCCAACAACCGTATTAAAGTCTCCTTGGCAGTGTTGTAGAGAATTGAAAATATTATTTCAGTAAAAAAAAACTATACGTTTTTGTTCTTTTTGTTGTTGTATGTAAAAAGTATGAGTAATTCATGAAAAAAGATTAGTCAGACCCAGAGGAGTTTTTTTTTTCGTGTTGAATGTTTTTCCTGGTCTTATGCAGTTGATTTTTTTGTTGTTGTTGTAGTTGTCGTTTATTTAGCTGATATATGAGTTTTTAAAGTTGCTGCTGTTGTACGTTTATGTATATTTCATTATTGTATTTGTTTTTATATCTATAGATACAAAAAATGAGGTAGTTTTTAAAATTTCTGTTAGATTTGAAAAAAAGTTGCTTATGAAATTTCAAATCTACTGGTCTGTAGTTTTTTTCATATTTTTTTTAAATTTTTGTTGTTTTTAATTCTTCTATTCCTGCTATTTTGCAAATATTTTATTTTGCTGTTGCATATATATTTTATTATTAAATATATTAATGTTGTTGTTGTTGTTGTTGCTTGTAGCTTATTTTCTAAGCTTCCAAACGTCAATTGCACTGCACTTCAAACGATTTCAAGGTGAATCTATGTTACTATTTTTGTATGAAAAAAAAAATTAATTTATTATTATTATTATTGTTGTTGTTGTATTTGCTTAACGATTATTTTATATTTGTACATACATATGTACATATGTATGTACATATATGTATCTATCTGTACATACTAGCTGTATATAATGTTCATACATTCATACATATTTTGTATATAAACCACGTTCATACGTACGTTATTTTTTCTATATTTTTATTTCAATAGGAAACTATTTTATATTAACTTTTTTTCTACTGTTGTCTGGCTGTTGCTGTGCTGTGCTGTTTTATTTAAATTTCATATTGAATACTTTTTAATTTATATAAAGTCTCACGTTCTGGTTTTGGTATTAAATAAAATAAATTATTAAACTCAGTAACCGTTTTCTTATGATCTAAAAAAAATCTGTCTATTCTAGCTTGGAAATGTCTTACACTTCATAATTTTATAATAATTATGCACCTACTTCTTTTTGATTTAAACACGTTTCTAAGCTTTTAATTCTTCTTTTTTTGGGGGGCAGTTGTAAATGTCTTGTAAGCGTTGTGTAATTTAACCACCAAACTTAATGTCTCAATACTAAGAATTCATGTTTTTTTAATCTAACAACTTGCAAAGTAAAGTATCAAAATATATTCAGTTTTTAAAAGCATTTTCATATATTGTGAGCAGCTCCATAGCGTACTGCGAAAGCTTTGCTTGTAATATTTTAAATTGAAATTTTTGTTAGAAAACATTGTAACTTTGCTAATTCTCAACCGATTTTTATAATAGAGGGCTCATTTTAACCGCCATAAGATAGGTTGTTAAAAAGTGAATAAGGTTTCCGAAAAACTGCTGCAAAAAAATTTTAACAATTTGGAAAAGTTAAAATTTCTTTTTGCAAATATTTTTACGAAAGATTGTGGAATGTAAAATCGTTCATACATACACGGAAAGCCCAATTACTTTTTCTTCTATTGTACACAGCGGTGCACAGTTTAAAAATTAAAATACGCTGCAGAAATGGCATAACACAGTGGCTCAGGAATTGAACTTGTTGAACAAAGCATATATTTTTTGTTGTCATCGATATTCAAAACTTTAATAACATTTAATAATAAACATATTAAGACTCTGGTAGCCAACACGTTATTATATATTATTTATTTTTTCTAAAGAGAAGTGACACAATCAGGGAATTAATGCCTACTAGTTAATAAATTAATCGGTTACCTTCTTAGGGAAAGGGATAGTATAGAGAGAACAGGTGTTGAAGTGGGAGAGAGATAGAAAGCTTAATTAATTTACAACTCGGGTATTGCCTATTTTTTTGTAGAGCAGCTTTGCAAGTCCCTCTGGTGTCAATTAGAGGCATTAATTTGCTTAACCTGTGTAGCAATTTTATTAGTTCTTTTTCTTCGCCGACGGCTCTGCTACAATACCGACAAAGGAGGGTGCTGTAAAGTGCATTAGGATATGTTAGTATTAATCGCTGCCGGTACTGCCGAAGTGATCAGTGCTATGCCTTCATCAAAATATTGTTGACTGTGGTGTAGCGCTGTTAAACACAAATATTATATATTATTTAAAAAGAAATGTGATTTATTTATATATTTTCAGAAATATATTATCATTCCTCGATAATGAGCTGCGCTCTTTTTTACTAATTTGGTAGGATTATAGTCTTTAAGAAATGTTATGCGTAGCCATTGTATCGTTTATATTTGAGGTGTTATAAAATATTTTGTAAACTTCTAGATGTTTTATCAAATTTTAATTTTAGAGGAATACAACTTTTTAAGATCAAAAGGGACCAAGAAAACTAAAGCACCCAATGAAAGGTAAAATTTTCCGCTTTAAGCCTATACATACTTTTATATCCGCCTAAGCCCGTCTGTAGATAATGAGTTTTTATTTTAATGAAATTGCTAAAATTCAAATTAATATTTTCAATTATTTTCAATTAAAATATTATAGATAGTGAGAAAAAATGTAGCGTGCGTCACGTAGAGTGAGTCACAGGGAGTTCACTGCTTTTGGTAAAAACTACAAAATTGTTTGGCTGCAAAAAAGCTATTTTAAAATTATCTTACATTCATCTTTCTTTTAGGAATTGTTAATTTTTATATTTTAATTGAATGTCACACATGATTTGCCCATATGGAGTTTGTTTGACAGCTAGAAAATGCATACGAAAATGACGCTACTTTTCATAAGCACTTTAATTGTTATTAACAGCACTCGGACTTTCATGCAAACTCAGGTTTTCTGTGGTGATAGATAAAAAAGTATTGGCTAATTATCTACGCTAATCATAAAATTTTAAGTAATTGGGCATCGATTTGTAGCTGCATATTTTTGCATAGTTTTTGGTGGTAAGCGCATATTTCTGCTTATATTGGCAATAAATGCATATTTTTGGCGTTATAAAAATTTTTTAATGCATATTTCTCAATTTTTGAAAAAAAATATTAATAGGCAGCATATTTTATGCAATGATTAACTTCTTCTTTAAGACTTTATAACAACGACAATAAAATGAGTATAAAAACAATTTTGGTAAGTCGACTTCGATTGTAGTCGAAAATCGATTTTCAATACCAAAATTCGATTTTTTTGCAATCGATCTTTAGTTGTTAGCTTTATACTGAAATCGACTTTTGGTTCCGATTAATCGGAATTAGAAAAACGAGCAAACATTAAAGTTTAGAAAGAATGTTTTTGTGAACTATATAAATTTTTATGGTTCAATATAGAAGAGGCATTTCTCGAGTTTTAGTTATTTTACAGAAAAAAGGAAAATCTAAATAAAAAGCCATTTTTGGATGGCTTTGGTAAATTTTCTTTACTCCATTTGCTTTTGCACACTTGCAATTAAGAAGCAAATAAAAAAAGTTTCAACAAATATTTCATCATGTAAATTTAATATTAGAAATAAAACGAAAAAAAACATGAAAATTTTTGTAGTTGCTTTTTTGCAAGCGCGGAAAAGAAAATGGGGTGAAGAAAATTTACAAAAACTACATAAAATTTTATTTTCTACCACTTTTTCAACTTAACTTTTTCCCCACTCCATTCTATTAGCAAATAAAGAAAGTTTCATGCCACAAATTTTATGAAATGTTTCATTGTTAAAATTTAGTCTAATAAAAAAAATAGAATTAAATAAAAATCTACTACAAAATAATCGATTTTTACCTACAATTAATCGGCTAATTAATCGGAATGGAAAATGGTTGATTGAAAAGTCGAAAATCGATTTCTCGCTTCATTT
This sequence comes from Panzeria rudis, assembly GCA_956483635.1. Classification (NCBI taxonomy): domain Eukaryota; kingdom Metazoa; phylum Arthropoda; class Insecta; order Diptera; family Tachinidae; genus Panzeria; species Panzeria rudis. The sequence continues at coordinate 146,061,894 of OY101450.1, forward strand.
ACCATTCACTATTTTTTAGAAAATTGTGTCCAGTTTAACAATAAATATTCATTCATTGCAAAAGTTTACATTAAAATGCCTTAAAAATAAGAGAACTAGAAATAAATGTTTATAATGTGAAGCAAAAATTTAGCCTTTTTGAGGCTAAATTAAAAATTAAAAAAAGCTAAAAAAGCCAGGAAACTAAAACGAAAATTTCGAGGCTAAAAGACAAAATAAAAGGTTAAATCTAGCCTCGAAAAAGCTATACTGCCAACGCTGCTTGCAAAAATAGATTTATTAATGCAAAATAAATTTTTCCAAACATATTTTGCGTCTAACCTGTTCAAAAACTCATCTGCGGTATTATTAAAATGGTTTAATTATTCACATGTAATCTTTTTCAATAAAGAAAGAAGTTTCAAAAAATAAAATAAAACCCACATTTTTATGCAAAATGTAAAAAAATCAAGAGTTTCACTTTGGTTTTGATATGTTCAACAACTGCTGAACTGATTAAATTGAAGTTGAATCTGGCTTAAAGCTCAAGGAATTATGTGTGCATTAAAAAAAATAAATGTTAAATATATCAACCTGTTCAAAAGTTACAACAGATAAACGATTCAGAGCCACTGTGCGTCGTGAAATTTTGTTAGCCTCTAAAAATCGGTTTTTTCTATCGATAACTTTACGGGTGTTTTGGAGTTTTTAAAAATTGCAAAATCTTCTACTCAACTAAGACCTATAAGCTTCGATTTCATTGTAACAGCCTGTTTTTAGCAACATTTTTAGTTTTCCAGTTTAGTTTAAAATTTTTTTCTTTATTTTTTAGCGCATTTAAAAACCATTTTAGTTGAAATGAAATATTTGCTACAGAACTTCTAATGATGTTTCATAAAAAAAACAAATTAAGTAAAACACTCTAATGTTTTAAAGGTTTTCATTTAAAGAAATTGTTTCGTAGCTGAAAATTATTTAAAATTTTCTTACTTTTTTTGGTTTGAAACTTTTTCTTTCAGTGTTTACAATTTGCTAGTTGTTTTTTAAGCTATTTTTGTTGTTGTTGATTTATATATATTACATATGATTACCAAATTATTTAATTTATACAAATAGTATGTACAGATATACATGCTTACATACATACTCGTACATATATACAACCATACATATGAACATATGTATGTACAAACAAACGAACAAACAAACATACATACATACAATATATTACATATTTAATTTGTTAATGTTTAATTTTGGTTTGTATCTTTTATATAAAAGTTGTTGTGTTTTTTTTTTGCTTTACGTCGTCTTATTCTTCTTTTTACTAGAATGTTGTAGTTGTTGTTGCAGTAGTAGTTGTTGTATGAATATAAAAAAATATATTTTGTTGAGGTTTTTTGTTTACTTTTTTTAGTTTATAAAAATTATTATAATTTTTTATATTAAAACGTTTTTTTTATCTTTGAGGTAGTTTTGTTACAATTTATTAAAAAAAATTTTTTATGATTTCAAAATTGTAGTAACAACAATTATTGTAGTTTTTAGTTAAACTTATGTTTGTATTGTTTTGTTTTGTTTTTGTAGTTGGCAGCTGACTGATAATTATTTTTCATTTAATTTTATATACTTTTGTTTATATAGTTAAGCATATAAGAATTATTTATGTACAAAAATGTAGTATATAATATATAAACATGTTTTTTTATCATAAAATTATTTATTTATTAAAAAAATTTGTTATTACTTTAGTAGTTGTTTTCTTCAAAGTAATTTGTTGTATTTACTTAACTTTTTGTATAAATATTTTTAAGTTTTTAATAATTTTAATTAAAACGCAATTAAAAAAATTTCTTGTTTTTTCTGCTGGTTTTTTAACACTTATAAAAATTATTTATTTATTTTACATATTATTACTTTTTTTCTTTTAGTTTTCCTTCTGTTTCTTTTTGATTTGAAAATTTTTAATTGAAATATTCATCACATAAAAACTGCACTTTTATACAATTTACACACGTCCAATTACAACTCACACACATGCATAAGATGTATCTATGTTTTTTGTAACTTTGTATTGGTGTACTTTTTTTTGCTGTTTGGCTTTTTTCACAGCTGTTTCTGTTTAACTTAAAAGTTCTTGTATATTTTTTAATAACATTTAATCAATTCATTAATTTAGTTTTCGCTTTTTTGCGCATATATTTTTTTTATGTTTAATAAAAAAATATTTTACTTATTTGGTTTTTAGTAAAATTTATAAAAAATATCTATTAAATTTATTAAAATATTTTAGTTGTTTGTAGTAAGTTGTTGTTGGTTTTTAACTTGAGGATATTTTTTAGTTAAAATTTTATTATTTTTATATTTTGTTGTTTGTATCTTGACTGTTTCAAAACTAATAAAATAATGATCAGATGTGTTGGCAGTTGACTGCAGTATACCAAGCAACCAACCAGCCAGCCAGCCAGTTCAGTTGTCGTATTATACTCGTAGCAGTGTGTATAAATTTGTTATTGTTGTATGTAGTAGTTGTTGCTTTTATTTATTTCACTGTGAGCAAGCAGAGCACCAGAGTAAATTCATCAAAAAAAAAAGGAAGTAGCAGCAGCATTTTGTTGTTGTCAATTTGTCTTTGCTCATTTGTTTGTTTGTATTTTGCTGAGTAAAGTCGAGTTTGTATTTTTAAAACAATATATTGTTGCTTTTGTTGCGATTAATATTATTATTTTGTTATTATCAAGTCTGTGGTGTGTATTGCTAATGATTTGTTGTTGATAATTTGCGTTGAGACAGAAAACTGAATTGTATTTGTGTTCAGATGGTGGGCTTGTTTCCCCCAGAAAAGCAACAAAATTATATAGAAAAACCAAAAAATTAAAGAAAACAAAATAAAAACAAACACTACTACAACGGCATACAAATCAAAACACACTGTACGTGTAAATAAACAAAACAATACAAGAGAATAACAGCAGGAAAATGCTCTTTGTGGCTCGGGGTGTGTGCGTGGCTGTGTGTGTGTCCCTGTACGTATGCAGTAGTGTTGCCAATTCGGTAGTTTTAATGTAGTGCATATCCGGTTTTTAAAAACGGATGTGTGTATACAAGGGAGCGAGCAATTGGAATAAGTTATTTAATTTGTACTGATACTTGCATACATACCCAGTAAAAATCTTGCTTCCAATAAAGCTGGTTTCTACTATTATGGAATAAAAGTAGAGCTGACAAACCTGCTGATATCGCTGCTGATTTTTTATGGCGAGTTCCTGGATTGGAGTACTATATTTTTGCTCACAAAAGCGCTTTTGAAGCGCTGAAAATCATTAACATTTTCAGCACTAGAACTGAAAATATATGAAAAAATATGGTTCGATGTGGACTGGCGTCGTTAACGCTATTTTGAATTTTTCTTATTTCGTTACCTTATTTATTTTTATTAATTTCATATTTTTACTCAATGTTTTTTATATTAACTTCAACTAGTATCGAACTAAGAACCTTCAGGTTTGAAGTCCAACGTATCAATCACTCGACCAACACTATTGCAGAACGGCACCAAGAAACTCAAATAAACTTACTCTTCATTCTCGCTTAAGAACCTGCTTGGGATGAGCACTATAAAATCAGCTTTTTTGTATAGCTTGTGTACGAAGCTTTTGTATAAGTAAAAAGCAAATACTTTTCTCGCTTCAAAACCTGCATTGTTGTGACGCTATCAAATCAGCTGCTGAACAAGCTCATATTTTAAAGCGAACTATGAAGCGCTTTATTTCTTTAGTGCTTCAAAAAATATGAAAATTTTTTACTGGGTACATACATATATGGAAATAATTTTTCAATACATACATACATGTTACTTTTTATACTCCCCAGGGTTTTCAGATGCGGCGACTTCTCGAAAAAGCGTATGTATAGATTTTTCAACTCGTTTGGCGTCGAATTGGATATGTGCATGTATGGGTATTTTTAACAAATCATATGTAATATATATAATTTCATTGTGTGAATAGGACAATTATATTATTTATTTATTTATTTAATTAAAACCTATGGGAAAATATCCTTACAGACTTATAATATAACTACAATTAACTTTTAACATACAATGTATAATACACGTATAAAATTCTGATATTTAAAAACAAGACTATAGTACGTTTAATAACATCAACATATACAGAAAAGTCAATAAAATTGTACAAATCATTGAAATTTTCACACATTCTTCTAAATGGATCTGCGTTAGCATAATTTGTATGAAACATTGGTAGATATAAGGGAATGAAATAACGGGTGAATTGACGTGGAATATTAAATTGTATATTACTTAGAAGAAAATCAGACAGCACATCATCATTAATCAGCTTGACAAAAAAAGCCACATTGAACATCGTCCTTCTGTTTCTTAAAATAGGTAGCGTTTGGTATATAGAGGCCAAACTGAAACTTCAAAAACCAAAGTTTAAACACTTTTCCAAAAGTTTAGGTATCGCACTTAATTTGCAATGCTTTTAATTTATGACATTATCCTTGTTTCTGTTTATATACGTAATAATGCACACATTAACAAAAGCTTTATAGGTATTCTATTTTTGATATATTAATCTCAATTATTAAGGATTTGACCAGATATGCATCGATAATATATTTTGGCAATACGATGCCAATACTAATACGTTTAGTAAACTTAAATTGAAGCTAAAATAAACAAACTACATGTTGAGTAATATTTTATTGTATAAAATTTCAGCGTTCAGAGAAAAAGTTATCACCAAAAATTTTTCAAACAAAAGTTTGTCTAAAAATAAATTTCATTTTCAGTAAATATTATTTACATAATCAATAAATTTGTTTGTTTGACTCTAATTGAGGACGCAAACACCAAAGACAACAAGAAAAACTGTGTCGTAAAAAACAACCCCGATGACGATAGACACACAAATAACAACAACAACAACAATGATAGCAAAAGGAATGCGATTGTACTAAGTTTGTTTACTGACGATTTTTGAGTGAAATAACTCGTTAATGTCGCTGCGTTAATTCTCATTAATTTTTTAGAGTCTTTGGATAAACATTCAGACTTGAACACATTTAACAAAGTGAAATTTCATAAATGCTTAATGGATGATGATGATGACCCAGACAAAAATTTTGTTTGGTATATTACAAAAAATCCAGCAAATATTTTTGTTTGACTAAGTAAACTATTTTGTTTAATATATGTTAGTATCTTTGGACTATTTGTTTTATAAATTCAGACGAAAATATTATTTGTAATTTTTCATAAAATTCAGTAAATCTTTTTGTTTGATTTAGCAAATTGTTTTATTTACAATTTTTTTTAAAGAATTACAGCTTAGCCAAATAAGAAACTTGTTTGATATGGAAGTAGAAGACTGCAATATTCGGTCTTTGTATCGAGGATCATGCATTTTAGATAAACAATAGTTTTGTTAAGAACCAATACCAAGACAGTGGGTAATTTTTGCAGTTCTTACTTTCTGTTTATAGATTGGTCATATTTTCTAATAATTTTCGAAGACTGATAACTAAAGGAATCGCGTCAGACAACGTAGCAGTGGATTTCGTAATTGGCTTTATTCTCTTTGCAATGTAAAACAAAGTTTTCACCACCTCTTGCATCATTATTCATTCTTCAGTTGCAAAAATAAGCATTGAAAATTGCCCTATCGATTTTCGAAAAAAAAAGTTTCGAAAATCTGTCCATAAATGGAGGTGTTATGCGATAATCAATATTTGTGAGGGAGAATTTCCCCACCACCTCCCCCTCCAAACCAACCTGCTAGCAAGGCCTTTCAAATAATGAAAGAATTCTGAAAATCGGTGCATAAATGGAAGAGTTATGCGATAATCAATATTTTGGGGGGAAAAATTGTCCTCCCGATTTGTGGGACCAATCTGCGAGCAAGCCCTTTCAAAAAAAACTACATTTTTATTTAGAGATATATGTGAAGCATATAGACAAAGAAAATTGTTTACTGCGCGGAGGGTTGAACTGACGTTTCGATAGCTCCCGCTAATCTCATCAGAGTTCTTTACCGCTTAGACTACTCGACCAAAGTCGGGTGTTTGCAGTCAAGAGCTGAATATCATCTACTTTTTATCACTCTTAGAGCTCTATTTCATTTGATAGTTATTGATATTCAGTTTTTCTTTGTCTTGTATTAAGCTTCTTTTTATTATTTCTCTATTCTAGTATGAATTATCATTGATAATTATAAGTACTAGTGTGTGTGAATGTTTGTTTGCTCAGTTTTATTTGAACATGTACATCATTTTGCTAGGCTCCTTTAGAGTTTAACAATTAAGTTATGAGCTTAAGCCCATCCAAAGAAATTTTAATTATTTTGGCTTAAGTTCGGTTTTCATTTAATTTTTCAATTAAATTATATTTTTATTTAGAGATAAATGTGAAGTATATAGACAAACATTTATCACATTTATCTCTAAATAAAAATATAATTTAATTGAAAAATTAAATTAAAAACGAACTTAAGACAAAATAATTAAAGTTTCTTTGGATATAAGCCCATACAGTTCGACTAAACTCATAACTTAATTGTTCAAAAAAAGAATTTTGAAAATCGGTTAAAAAATTACAGAGTTATGCGTGTACAAACATAAAAAAAAGTAAAAAAAAAACACACACACGAATTGATAACCTCCTTGTTTTTTGAAGTCGGTTAAAAAGAGTTTATATATAACTTTTTGAGATATTACAAATAAACACTTTCGGCAACACTGGTAACTGCTGCATCTACAATCTCCAAATAACCATTCTGTATAAAAAAATTAAAGGCAGCTTTCTTTAATGCATATAGTGAGAGATTTTGAAACAAGAAGTCAGAGGCAATTAGCGACATTTTCGTGATTAATTGAATGAATATGTTAACAGTTTTAGCAGATTTTTCCATTTCTATGAAAATAAGGATTTTATTCTAGTTTTTTCCTTTTTCTACAGGTTTAACGATTTTCAATCAATTTGGGGCTTGCTTCAAACTCAAAAAAAATTTTTCGTAAATAAGCGATTTCTCTTCGATTTTTTATCCATTTCTACAATTCTAACGACATTTAATTAATTTCGGGGCTTCTAATTGAAGTACTCACTGAACACTTCGATTAACTCCTCTTTGAGATTTATTTTCAGTTTAACAAGACTATTTTGAGTCTTAAATTTTAATATTCACTTCCATTGTGGGCTGTGATATAAACGACTTTTTTCGCTTTTTAAGCCTTACACAAGTTTATGAATTCCGTTCAACTTTTCGGCTGGAGCCACGGAAGGTCGTTTCATATGCCATTTGGGCGCTGATTTCGAGTCTTTGAGCAGTGAAATTTATTTTGAATTATAAAATTTAACAATCCAAATAATCCTGTTAATTTAAGCACTTACAAGAAATTTTTAATTGGAGTTAATCAAAGTGTGCAATTAGCAGTCCAATTAATTTCAGGCTTCATATTATCCCATGTTCTGAAATTTAAGCGATAAAAAATGATTTAATTGTAAAAATTAAATTGAACGAGCTAAAGCCTGAATAATAAATTTCTTTGGTTTAAGCGATTCTTAATAAATTTGGAACTTGTTTTTGTTTAAAATTTTTTTACGTGTCTTAGTCCGAGTTTTTTTCGTTTTTAACAGTTTAGACGATTTATAATGAATTTCACTATTGTTTTTTGAATTTCTAAATTTCTTTGTGATACAAACTATTTTTTCGCGTTTTAACCATTACACAAGTTTATGAATTCCGGTCCACTTTTCGACTGGACAAACGGAAGGTCATTTCATTATTTGGGGCGCTGAATTCGAGTCATCACGCAGCTTTTCGAGATATACCGCGTCTGTCAAAAAGGAAGCAGTTGCGCGACAAATATTAATATAACTGGAGAATAGTTTGTTCGATTTAGAGTTAGCTTATTTACTTATTAGTTAAACTTGTTCTTACATTAAACCAGAAACATATTTGAACGTTCCAAAAATGTTGTTTTCTATAATGGATTAGGAGCTGTAAATTTTGCTAGATCTGCCGTACTTTTTTTCAATCCATGTTTGGCAAGTTTTAAAATTGTTTTTTATAAGTAAGGCAACATCCTAAATTTCAAGAAATATTACAATACATATTTCCTTTATTTGCAAACATGTGAAATGCAGTTTTGCACTTTTTTCCACACAATAGTATTAAATAATAAATTTGTTTATTCAGTTTCTTACGTATTATTTGAGTATTTATAAAAACTATTTAATTTAATTTTCAAGTATGGAATTTTTCATTTATTTATTGACAATTCTAACATAATTTTAAGTTTAAGCTACACTTAACTGGCAAATTTAGTTCATCTTTATGTTAAAAACTGGCGCTTAAAGTTTTTACGATTTCAGGGGCCTTTTAACATATTAACGATATACAAAATAGCGTACTTCATTAACCGAATTTCTTTTTTAATTGCTTAGCTATTCGACTAATTAAATGAAATTTTGGTTTAATCGGTTAATAATCAGTTAATTTTGAATTAACCGGATAACCGATTAAAAACAAACGGTTCAAATATTTAGAATCTATATGGTCGTTTCTTAAATTCTAATAAATTGCATCACTTTCACTCGTAGATGTTGGGAGAAGTCGAAAGCAATCCATTTTAAAGAATATCCAGTTTCTCAGACCTTTTTCTGGCCTTCTCTAAACATATATTTCACTCTATTATGCCATTAGAGTTTTGTTTGGATTTTTTTAAATTTCTTAACACTTCTAATAGTTTCAGTTTCAATTGTTAAAAGACTGTCTGCATTAGTATCGAAAGTTTCTTCTATCCTGCTCGGTCCTGGCTGGACATTTTTCAAATGTCTGTAGACCTGCCAAAAAAAAACTATTTTTCATCTTATGACCATTTATGCAGCTAGCTGAACATTGAACATGTTTTTTGTACTGAAAACCGGAACTTTTTTTTTTGAAAACTGGCCACTATAAACAATTTTGCTTTACATTTGTGATCAGTTGATCGTAGAACACGTTTGCTTGAACACTTAACCATTTTAATTTTATTTATTGACCAAATGTCCAGTCAGCTGCATATTGCGGTGCTCAGAATCTTTTCGTACTTTATGTCCTTGATGAAATTTTTTATACTATTGTTTCTTCCAAAAGCATAAAAACATATTTTTGAAGACTTCTTTCGGCTCAAGGTTTTTCCTTGGGACTGAGGAGGCTATTCTCACGTCATTATCAGACCTATCTTAGCAAAGTTCTGCACAAAATAAAACCGTGATGAAGGCATAATTTAAGCGTATTTAATCTAGAATTCGTCTCTACATAAATCAAGAATTCTAATTAAATCGTTTACCAAACAAAATTACAATGGTTTCATCAAATTGTCAATAAACAATTTTATATTTTTTATAAGTTTAACTAGAGTAATAGAGTTCTTTGTAAGAAAAATAATTTCACAACCACCGTATGTATGTTCATATATGAGACGAACGAAATAATTAAACATGAAAAAACTATTAACCCATTGTACAAAAATATATAAAATTTTGTTTAGCCTATTTTCAATTAAGTGGGTAGCAATCAATGGGTCAAACGATTAACGGTTAACCGATGGAATCCCCTAATATATAATTAATTGATACTTTTCTTTTTTGAAAATCTTTAATTAATATCAAATTGTTTCCTATTGCAGTAATTTTTTCAAACTTCCTTAGAGTTTTGCCGATCTTCAATCAAATGCTCGTCCCTTCCTCTTACAAATATTCTCCGAGTCTTGGTCATACTTTATTTACAGTTTTACTAATTTTAAGTAAGCATGACCCTTAAGCAATTTTCCTACAATGTAAAGAAAAATTCACAACAAACACACATACATAATTATTGTCATCTCTTTACAACATCATCATAAAATTTACAACATAAAATAAAATTCAAAACAAAACATGTACATAAAATACCCCATAGTGAATAATCAGCAAAGGGACAAATCCTATTTGGCTGTGTGTATGTATTGTTTTTATCAGATTTTATCTCCGGATTTAAATATTTTGCCATTAGTAACAGTCACTATTTGTATTAGATTGGTCAAAACAATAACAACGAATAATAAACACACTTCTCAAACGTCGTATACTTGAAATGGAAACAAAACAACAAGAGTATAAATTAGAATCGTCATATAGTCTGCCATGTTATCGGTCTAGAATGTCGCACATACAACCCGCACACGTACTTGCTTGTTGTATTACTACTATCTATCTATTCCTATTTTAGGTAAATGTTTTTGATTTTCTTTTTTTTTTATAATTTCTTATCAATATTATTTTATTGTTTTTAACAATTTTATTTAATTTTTTTCGCCTCATATGTACCTACAAGTAATAACATTCAAATCGGGGGAAATTGCTGGAACTTGTGTGGCATATAAAATTTAAAAATTTTTCAAGGCCAATATAAATTTAGGTTTAGATAAAAAATATCATTGACCTCTTGCTAAACAACAAATTGAATTGACGCAGACTTCGGCCAATGACTGTACGAAAAGTTCTAGAGTGAATTTTTTTTTTGTTGAAAATTTCACAGAATTATAAAAATTCTTATAAATCAAAGGCATTGCTTGAATATACACGTTAAGTTTAATTGTTTCTTTCTTTTCCTTTCAATAACTTTTTCCTATCTTGTAAATAAAACATTTAAACAAAAACTCTTAAGAATCAACTTGATACTATCTAGTGTATTTTTTTACGACTGCAATGGTCAAGTTTAAGTGTTTTTACCCCGTTTTTAATCCATAGAAATTGCTGATAACAAACAACAAATATATTATATTTACAATTATTATGATTGATAAAAATAAGGGAGAAGAGGAACTTATTTAAAACTATGATTTCATAATTATTTTGCTAATTAGCTGCCTGCAATTAAGCACACGTGTAACTAAAAAAATATATATATAAAAAATAATAAGTATATGTCTTGTTCCACAGGAAAAGGGCTCTGATCCCAAGAGGCTAAATTTTACAGGAGGACTAATATTAGATGTTTTTGGTAAATATAATCGGGGTTTCAGGTTAAAAATTATAACACTTCTGAAATATATGTGATTTAAAGTGAAATATTATATCGGATATATTAAAAGAAAAACTAACATGGTTTAGGAAAATTTTGCAGAAATTGCCAAACTTTGAACCTCAATATCTCAAAACTTGAAATTATTATACTAGGATTCCAAAATGCTAAGATAACTTCTGGAACTTTCTGGTTATGAGTTGTCTTTTGATGAGAAATAATGTGTAGTTTTAGAAAGCGCCAAAAAGTATTTTAATTTTTGAAAAATAAAATCGCTTGGCCTGTTGAACATCACATATGTACAATATACATCTCTTTTTTAATTAGTCATATCTTTTATAATATGTAGCCTATATGAAAAAATTTGGTATTTTTTGAAAGTGCATCAAAATGCCTTTGGTCTAAAAGTTCAGTGATCAAAGTTTTAGTCAAATTAAATGTGGCATATAAGCTGATTTACAAAAGGTCTTTATGAGAGGTCCAAGCAGTGTTTAAATATTGTTACACTTCAAAGTAACATGTGTATTGGAAGTCAGCCGTACACAATATTTTAATTTTAAATCCTATTTTCCTATACTATTTTAATTAATTTTTAGATTTAATTCATCCATGGCGTAACAAATATATTAGTTTAATGCTTCCGTATATCGCGAGGATCAAAATGACCTAACTTATACTTTATCCCTAAAGTTTTGCTCATTCGCAGGATAGGTATCACTGAAAAAACTTTGTTTAGCATATATACATATATATTTATTTATTAACCATTAAAATTATTTATAATATAAAAATTGAGCACTTTATATGGTGGCAATACTCAAAGGAAAAAAATATTTTAAAGAATAATACTCCTAAAATTTAAAACGTTTGTAGTTCAAAAAATGTCTGAGCTTTGATACGCTGGGAGTCAAAAAATGCAATTAAAATTTTTTTTTCATTCTGGAAAATTTTTCATTTTCCATCCCTGGAGCAGCCTGTACCTCTTCGTGGTTGCAACTAGAAGCGAGCTCCTAATTGGCTTATAACTAGCAAGGGTTGCTGACAAAACAAATTGTTCGATAGAAGACTGGAGTTACCAAAACGTGATTAGCAGCGATGTATCGCAAGTGGTAAGGAGGCTAGTTCCTGAGCTCACTGCAAGTGATAGACGAGCGAGGTTACGACTTCAGAACTAATAAGTAGTTTCCAAGATCTGTAGGTCCTGCGACAACGGCTGGGAGTCTGCATAAACGTGAGAAATAGCATAAAAGTGAGATACCGAAACGAAAGCGGTATCGGTGTAGGAGTATATGTTGACTGAAAGGAGAGAGAAGGGCAACGACGTCTAGTACTTAGGTCGCTAACGTTAATAGTTATATGTAAATATAGTACAAACATACATTATTCATATACATATGTACACACAAATACACATTAATATGTATGAAATAGAACATGAATATCCCTATTGCATTTTAGTTATTTGGTTTTAAATGTGAATACATAATATGCATAAAAACACCTGCATATTCAGTTAATAATACTGAATGACCAGTTGTTTGTTGAAAACTTTATTTTTTTATTACTAAGCAACAATCACGATCGAGCATGCGTAATCTTGTTTATCCGCTAACTAAGTAACATGATTCTGCATGCCCAATATTGTTTTTTTTAAGTATTGGAAACCGGTTTTTACTATTGTTACTAATCGTAAAGAGAAATCATGCACGGCTTCGTATATGTACTTCCTTACGTACATATAATGTGTATGTGAGACAAGTAGGTTACTATTATCATAAATATGTAAACTCTTGCTTATAATTTTTACAAGTATACCATGATTCTGCATGCCCAGCTTTATATTATCATTTGGTTACTAGGCATGCACGATCATGTTCAGTTGCGTTACTTATATTCCTTTGGGTTCTTTTTCAACTATAAGACTATAGCACTTTTAATTAATTAGTCCAGTCTTGATTCAATAAAGCTAGAATATAGTCGTATAGCTGCAAAAGTGTAAATTAAATAATTCATATTTAAAAACCGTACAAACTATTAATAAGACAAAATAAATATTAATTAATTTAAAATTCTTAAAGAATTTGTCTTTTATTAAAAAATTGAGCTAAATTGTAAATATAGATCCTTTACCTACGCAAATGCATAATAAACAAGATCTGTACAATAACATCAATTTTTGCAAAATAGCAAGGCTCTGCGAATATTTCGGCCCTATAAATCGACGATAAAGGGGATTTTTTTCCACTTTATTACGATCGCGACAAAAATACCCGTAAAACGATAAGCTTGAGGACTAAAACGTTCGTGGTATTTTACATAAAAGTGCTGATCACATCTTATACGCAAGCCTTACAAGATTTCCTATGCCGAATGACTATAACTATGTACAAAAGAGGGAGGTGGTAGGGGGTAATTTAACTTCTCCTTAAATTAGTCCCATAAACGTATTTATTTTTTGGCACATTCTGCCAGAATTAGTCCTTAGAACCATGTTATTTTTTTGTGTTGTAAAATAAAATCATTTACATATAAAAGATTTTATAATTCTTAGCAGCTAGATAAATTTTATGGTATTTGTATGAGGTGCTGCAAAGATAATTAACAAAAACGTCGTCTGTTAAAATTTTGTTTATATAGTTATGTCTTTTTGGCCGTTACGGCTGGATATTTAAATCATGTTTTTTTCGTTTTTTATAAAATTAGTTTTCTTAAGTGTTTATGACAGAAATTTCTGCATATAAAATTAAAATTTAGATCATCGAACCATTGGACTAATTAAAATAAAAAACCTTTAAAGAATAAAAAAACACCATTTAATAGATAGTCAAAATTTTGAAGATATTTACATATGCTATTAATAGACAGGCCCTCAGACTTATCTACGTACTAACTCTTGTGAAATTAGAATTTATTTTTATTTAAATACTTAGACATACACACACACATACATATGAATAATGTAAATACGTACATGGCTATGTAAATAGTATATATGTAAATGAGTACAGTTATTTTCAATTCAATAATGCTAATCAATCTATGTTGCGGCCTATTTTTGCATGTTGTTTACTCTTTCTGCAGCGTTTCAAGTGTTAATAAAATTAATTAATGCGTATTATTTTTAAATAAAAATATTTATAATAACAATTTCTTTGATATGACGAAAAATTACGCTCTATTTAATAGTTGCCCAGATGTCTGATTAATAGTTATTTTTTCTAGCAAAATTTTTTTTTTCAATATGTTTTTTTCTTTTTGCAAACCGCATCTAAGTCATTTAGATTTCTTATCTATTGAGTATAATTAAAATAAAAAAAACACATAAATCAAACAACTGATTAAAATGGAATGCTGATAAATGTGAACTAAGCAAATGCATGTGTAGGTCAGTAAGAAAATTATAGTTTCGAAATTAAAACAATAGAAAAGAAAAAAAAAGAAACGTTAATACGTATTTTATTTCTTGCCAAAATTTCCAATTGGGTCTAGCAAATAATTCTTCGTTGCGCTTTGCTTTTTCTTCTCTCTTCACTGTATCTTCTTTGCTTTTACTAATACCTAAAATAATAATAATAATATGTATGCATGAGTGTGTGGGTGTGTATCTGTGTGTAAATAAATGTGTGGTTTTGTGCATACACATGTGTTTTCCATAGTGATGCCAACTGTATGGGAGCAAAAAGCTCTTGGAAAGCACTTAAATGTGTAATTTTGATATAAAAGAAGTTCATACAGCATTACAGAACTGAATTATGGGTTTTGGCTTTTGAAGACGTTTAAGCTTGGAATGCATCCGATACCGATACGATGTAGCGGCGATACTTCGGATTTGCCGATATATTGGTGTCGGCGATTTATTTATTACCGATACAACGATACTTCCTTAAGTTTTTTTAAATTAATATATGTTAACTATAGTCAGTTTTTGCAACTACTGAACCATTTTCTGCTTAAAAACAACTGTTAGGACTTTTACTAGAATAACAAGTTCCAGTACAAGCTTATCTACATCTATATATGGCCAAATCGGATGAAATAATGAAAGGTAGAACTTACAATGGGAAAAGGGATAATGATGGAAGACGTGGTGCAAATTGTGTATTACTTCGAAGAAGCTACAAAGCTAATTAGTAAAGCTACTGATTCGTTGTTTGATGCAATTCCTTTAGTTAACGATCTTCGAAAGTTATAAGAAAACATGACAAATCCATAAACAGGAAGGGAGAATATATCGTAGTCCTTAAAGTTAGTGACTGACTGGGTATTGGTTCTTAAAGAAAGATTTGATGGTTTTGAAAATAATGAAACATGTTGTTTATCCACAATGCCTGCTCCTCGAAACAAAGAACGAATATTTCAATGGCAGTCTACTACTTCTATATAAAACAATCGTCTTATTGATTATTTGACCTTAATGTAGCTCTGTATTCCGAAACTATTGCAAATAACGTCACCCGTACATATCCTACAAGTTCTGCTAAGTTGACGAGAAGTTAGGTTTGGAGTGCTTGTGAAAAACTATTAGATAATCCAAGGAAGATGAACCCCTGTCCATTCTAGGATGTTATTCCTATAAAGAATTCTAGAGATACCTCCTAATGTATCTAGAGACGCAAATTTGCTTATTTTCTGGAGCAATGATGATATATACCCAAACTTGAAAGCAATCACGCAATCCTTTCAGTTTTCAAAATTACTATCGTATCAGCGAGACAATATTCTACTACAGGTCTCGTTCAAACAGACTTTCGAAATCATCTTTTTCTGTAAAATTTGAGAATACTTTGTATTTAAACGAAAATCGTATTAATATTGATTTTGAATACTAATAATCTTCTACGCTGTAATTTTTTATAATAAAAGAAATTACTCAACTTGTGTTTTGGTTATTTAACCTTCAAGTTGCCAATAATCGTATCGACATCGGAGACGGTATCGCCGATATTTTTGTTTGAGTATCGGTGTCGTGTCGGCAAAAAGATGTATCGATGCATCCATCCCTAGTTTAAACATAGCAAACTTAAAGTTCTTAATATAAAATTTTGCAAAAATAAGTTGGATTTTCTTCCTCTTGGATCTTTAGTGTTGTTGTCTTCTATCCATTAGCTCTGCTTGCTGATCACACTATGCCAGTCTTACATTTCCACAGGGACCCCGCTATTAAAGCTAATTCAAGTACGAGGAGTTCAGTGGTGTTAGCGCTCGTCTTCGTGATTAAGAATTTCAGCCCTCTAATACTATAAAATGGATATTTTGATACTTTTTGATAAGTTTTTTAATGTAAATAAATCAAAATTGTTTGAATAAATACAGTATTGCATGAAACAGATTTTTTTCCTGAAAAATCAATTCTTACCATAAAAATATAGTTTAATATAAACTCTGGTGTCTACCCATTAATTAAATATGTGGTAGACCAACTATACAGGATACAAAGATCTGCTTGCATCGGGATTACTGGTTGGTTACGTACTAGCCCTTCAGAGGCTCTGTATGCAATACTAAACTTAATTCCGATCGACCTTCATGTATTGGCTGCATCCTTAAGCAGTGCGGCAAGATTAGCGGCATCTGGGAGGTGGAGATTAAGGACCTATGGCCATGCCAGAATCCTAGGTCAGTTACCACCGACACTGAGGAAGCCCACCGATTACATGGTACCTCATCTGGACTTTAACAGTACATTCAAAGTCCTTATTCCATCCAGACGGGAGTGGAAGTGGGGAAACATAAGAAAAGACTTCAGCTTCAGGATGTATACTGTTGAATCAAGAATGATCTGTGGGGTGGGCTCTGGAGCCTTCTCGAAGGACCTTGAAATAAAACTCTCTTTCCGACTTCCGGATGAAGCTAGTGTATTTCAGTCTGAAATATTGGCTATAAGGGAGGCGGGTAGAGTGTTGATTGAGAGGGGTGTCCAAGGAAGAACCGGCATCTTTGTCGACAGCCACACAGAAAAAAATAGACAAGAATTATATTCAATAAAACCATGTTATTAAAAAAAAATATGAATTTCAATAACATTTATCTTTAACATAATAAAATATTTCGTTGTAAGTATTTCTTTTCCATGCCGGTTATTTCTTTTCTTTTTATACATAAGTACTTAAAACAAGTTGTATCCCATAAAAAAATAAATGGGATATGGCTCAGCTAGAGAGTATATGCTTTACGTCCGGAAAGCCCGGGTTCGTATTCCAGCCATGTCAACTTTTTTTTAATTTATATATATATTTTTATTTTGAAATAATTTTGTTATCAATATAGGGGAATTCTTTATCACAGGAAATTTGAAAAAAAATTATTGAATACCGGGATTTTTGTTATCAAAAACGAAACTTATTTTTTCTGTGGAGGCGGCACTTTTGTCTCTAAGGTCACACACTAATTTTTCTACTTTAGTTAGCCAGTGCAAAGACCAGTTATCCAGGTTAGGTGGTCAGACTGACGTCACCCTCATCTGAGTTCTCGCACATAGCAACTTCCCCGGCAACGAACATGCGGATGAGCTGGCCAGGGCTGGATCTGCCAAGGACGTCTCCACTGCTTAATCAGTAACCGTTTGGCACTATTAGAAATTGCATTCTCAACTATTACCGACAGAAAGCTGAAGATATGTAGCGCAAGTTGAGCACGTGTAAGGTAGCTAGGAAAATATGACTTTGCTACAACGGTAAGCGTACAACACAACTAATTAACAGAAACTGTGGGGACATCTTGAGGCTCCTCGCAGTAGTGACGGGGCACTGGGCAATCGGCAGACATGCTAGCAGGATAGGCGTTTCCTACAATGTGTTCTGCTGTAGTTGCCAGCTATCAGGGATAGATCTGAGTGACCTGATTAGGTATCTCAATATGATGGGTTGGATCTAGTTTCTAATACCGAATTCGAGGTCTGGGTTCGGACCTACATAAGTTGACAGTGACGAGTGGAGTGGTCTGTCAAAAAGGAATCCTATGGATTCTACTTGAATGCTTGTGCGTAACAGGCAGCCACGTAAACCAGCTAATTTTTGGCTTTGGCTTTAGACTATGCAATAAATTAGACTTCGGGCAATAAACGTTATTCAAAGTTATTAATTGCCGAGAGCTGAAAATTTATATATGGCCAAATCGGATCAAATAACCGACTGTGCATATAAAAAAGCAGCAGACGGTAAAAGGACTGAAATTCCTAAAATTTCGACACAATCTTAACCAAATAGACGATTACCAACCGCATCTTTTGTTTTATTTATAATCTCTTGTGTATATGAAAAAGTATCTTTCCTCGATTATAAATTTCTTGAAATATTACTGAAACCGTAAAGATGTTGGAAATTAACTCTTTTCGGATTAATTATTTATAAGAAAAGTACTTTTTGTGTTTTATTTTTAAAAGAGGAGAAAATCCTTAAGCCCGAGCAAAGGACGGTTAGGCAAAAAAATCTTTACCCTGCGAAGCCAGTATTTTTCTTTTCAAAAAGGAAATAATGCTCCAGCTAAAACTTGGTAATGCACTTTCATTGTCAAACAACATATTTTTCAACCACAAACTACATACCGTCTGAACAAGTACTTACTAGTAATTAAACAAGCCATTTATTCTCTTATCGCCAGAGTAGTAGTGTATCTGCTTATCATACAGACGATAAAAAGTTCAATCCCTGGGGAAGCAAAATGGATTTTTTTTCATTGGGCTCATGTTTGTGAAAGCAAGTTTTTAGCCCGTCATAAAATAGTTGTGCAGTAGTAGCCTAGTGAGTAAAGCACTTGGCATAAAATATCACAATAACTGAAAATGGCATAAGTTCAATGCTTAGCAGAAACATTTAATTTTTATTGTGTTTTGTGTATTCAATGTCTTCTACATATTGAAAATTATAACTTGTTATTTGTAACCAAGTAGGAAAAGTTCCTGCCTCCAATTACATCGACATGTTAAAGTAATTGGTTAAAATGTCAAAGTAGATGTAGTGAAGGGTATGTCTATTAGCATTTTAACTCATTACTTTGCCATCAAAAGTTTTTCTGGGGTATTATTTCCTCGAACATTACACAGAAAAAAATAAGTTTCGTTTTTGATAACAAAAATCCCGGTATTCAATAATTTTTTTTTCAAATTTCCTGTGATAAAGAATTCCTCTATATTGATAACAAAATTATTTCAAAATAAAAATATATATATAAATTAAAAAAATGTTGACATGGCTGGAATACGAACCCGGGCTTTCCGGACGTAAAGCATATACTCTCTAGCTGAGCCATATCCCATTTATTTTTTTATGGGATACAACTTGTTTTAAGTACTTATGTATAAAAAGAAAAGAAATAACCGGCATGGAAAAGAAATACTTACAGCGAAATATTTTATTATGTTAAAGATAAATGTTATTGAAATTCATATTTTTTTTTAATAACATGGTTTTATTGAATATAATTCTTGTCTATTTTTTTCTGTGTATGCATGCCACCAGCAGATATTGAAATCAGTCGCGTTATTGAAATTAGTCTCAAGTTAAGATTTTTAAAATTCTATGTTTGGTCAGTTCTTTTATAGGATTTGGAGGCTTGGAACATTGTAAGGGTGAACCGCATTGAAGTGTTTGAAATGTTGTCAAATCAAGAAGTATTGAACTTTTAAATAAGGATCGTGAAGTTCGAAGACATATGAAAGAGATGAAAAATATAAGCATCTGCAACTTGTAATTGAAGAAAGAACAGAAGGCAGAAGAGGCCTTGGAAGAAAGAAGCTATCCTAGCTAAAAAATATATTATACACTGGACAGTTTTGAGTTACATTAGCGACATTATTCACACGGTCAGATTCCGTTAATTTACGTTACGCTAATCTAGGTCATTGATGCTTATGCAAACTCATTAGTAGATTTTTAGCACCATGTTTGAAAAGTTTCCAGGCCCGATTACTTATAGAAAAACTCTAGGCCAAAAATTGAGAATTACATATATATAAACATAAGAAACTTTAAAACTTATACAAACAACACAATAAACAATTTTTATTCGTTATGAATCTATTTATTTTTCTTACAACCTTTATACAATAAGTCAACTTTTAGGGGACAATTTGTAACGGAGTTGATATGTATGTATATTAGAGTGGGCCAAACAAATTGACTTTTGTTTTTTTAACTATATCGAAAATAGTATTTGGGATGACAAAAACGAATTATTGTCAAAATTTGACCACTTTATATTAATATTAAGAGGTCTATCATCGCAATTTTAGACTTTTTTTTCTGTGCAAGTTTTTGACTTTTGACTCCCAAACCATCAACCCAAACGGAATTGGCATAAACGTATCTTGAAGGAAATTAAATGCTCTATGAAAAAGGTCCTAATGAAATTTTTTGTCAGATGAACCGTTTTCTTATAACCATGCCCCCCAACCATGGTATGATTTTACAATTTGATTTTTAAACTTTCGAATTTTGTAATTCATGTAAAAATTAATTTCTGAAATAAGCCAATAACTATTCTTAAAGGAAATTAAATTCTCACACAAAAAAAGTTTTGTAACATTTTTAGCTAAACATACTCGTTCCAAAGCTATTCATAGTTAAAGTTTTGTTTTACTTTAACTTTAACTATGAATAACTTTTGAACGAGTGAATTTAGCTAAAAATTTTGCTGAATTTTTTTTGTAGAGAATTTAATTTCCTTTAAGAACAGTTATTGGCTTTTTTTCAGAAATTAATTTTTACATGAATTACAAAATTCGAAAGTTTAAAAATCAAATTGTAAAATTATACCAAGGTTGGAGGCATGGTTATAAGAAAACGGTTCATCTGACAAAAAATTTCACTAGAACCTTTTTCATAGAGCATTTAATTTCCTTCGAGATATGTTGAGGTCACTTTTGTTTGAATTGATGGTTTGGGAGTCAAAAGTCAAAAACTTGCATAGACAAAAAAATCTAAAATTGCGATGATAGACCTCTTATTAATATAAAGCGCTAAAATTTTGACAATAACTCTTTTTTGTCATCCCAAATAATATTTTCGATATAGTTAAAAAAAAAAAGCAAAAGTGAGTTTTTTTGGCCCACTCTAATGTATATATGCTGAAATTTTTTAAGAAGCGTTACAAAGGTAATAATGACGTTACGTATTATGTGAACAGTCCCTCCTTTCTCTTTGCCATGTTCGTACTTTTAGTAATAAACGTTAAAAAAATCATGCTAAAAAATTCTTAATGTAAATGATCATAATTTTTCGTAGGGCTCTAAAAAAGTCAAGCCAACAAGTAAGAGTTTTAAAAAGTAGTTTGACATACATAGAGCAAAAGCGCAAAAAAGTGCTTAAAAAAGCAACAAAATGGGAGCACTGGGGAGCATATACTATGTATGAATGTGTGTATGCACATATGCAGTACATAAAAATACAGCTGAGTTTTATTTAATGGCCTTAAGAGTGTGTGAGTGTTGGGTTATATTTTTTTGCGTTTGCTTTTCTTAGTATGTGGCAACAACTGTTTTTATTAAGAATTACCAGTATCACCAAGTCATTCTTAATTACTAATATTGGGTATAGTTTCATAAGGCTGTGTAACGGGGAAGTAATTGCTGTCAAGTATAGTTGATGGTTACTTTTTTGCATGATGTAATTTTCACATTGCTTTTTAATATTTCCAGGCACATCAGTATATTTCACTTTAACTTGACAACGATATGCCCGATTTCGATCAGCAAATTATCAAAAGATGCATGATAATTTCCTTCAAACTCTCCTAAAAGACTTTTTTGATTTGATCAACACTTTCGGAGCTATTCACAAATTAGTATCGAAAATTTCTTAACTTACATATGTATGTATATCAAAAAGAAAAATTTTTAAAGTTACTGAAGACAAAGTGTTCCTTAAGGCTCTTTCACATTGTAATACAAGCTTTGAGATTTTTGTTAGATTTTGTAAGACGAAAATCAAATCAAAATCAGTCTGACTGTC
Source organism: Panzeria rudis (assembly GCA_956483635.1). Lineage (NCBI taxonomy): Eukaryota > Metazoa > Arthropoda > Insecta > Diptera > Tachinidae > Panzeria > Panzeria rudis. The sequence continues at coordinate 146,083,894 of OY101450.1, forward strand.
AAAAAATCTTAAAGAAAATTTTTCTCATTACATTCCAAATAAAACGTAACATAAATAATTTGCAATAAAGCAAATTTTTTCGTACTTCTTTTTCTTTATTTATGCCGGCAAACAAATACACAACTGCTTTTGTTATTCCTATGTTCGTATGTGCAAAAGACAACCCTGATAAAATGAAAAATGTAATTGTTTAGAAAATTGAATACCATAATACTGTCGAATTTCTTTACGTATTATTTGACAAATCATAAAAATTTGTTTTCAGACTGTTGTATTTTTACTTAAGATTTGAGTTTTTGATAAGTATTAATACTAAATCTAATAGTCTGAAGGCCGCTTTAATAGCTTCTTTAATTTTGTTTTTAGCTGGCAACCAGCTAGCATTTTGAAAACTTTAGTCACATATTTGCAAGTTTAATTTTTCAGACACATTTGGTAATTCTGCCTTTTTCGAGGTATAAATTTGAAAATCCTTTGTGGCAACACTGGACTTTAAATGTATTCACATTGTTGTTATTGTTTGAGACTTTTTATATGTAAACAAATTTCAAACTGCTGATTACTCTCCTGGCTGGCTCTTCAGTTAAATCAGCTGTTCAAGAGAGTATTTATTAATCATATGTTTTTTTACATACACACTCACTCAACTTGTTGTTTTTGTTTCTATTCGATGAAAAAGTGCAAGTAGCTAGGAGAGTTATTTTGATGTTGTTGTTTTCATACGAGAATTTGTATCTATTGGATTGATTTTGAAAAGAAAAACGAAACAACTAAAACGCAAGAGGGAGAGTGAGTGAGAAAGAGAGAGTGGATTGTGGAAAGTAAACAAATCAATGACGAAGCATTAAAATTAAAGTGGAATTTAGACATGATAAAAGCTTTCAATATTTTTCTAATAAATAAATTTAATTATACAAATTTAATAAAATATATGCAATCCTCTTCCTCGCTCTTTCTTTTAAGCTCTCTTTTTATGTAGATAAACATTAATTTTTATGTATGTATTTGTAGATAACACATTTTATACACATATTTTATCATAATTTTCTTTCAAAAATCCTTCAAATATTTTTATAAAATTTTGTAACAGTAAATGATCATGACAGAAAATATATTTCCGACTTTGTGTTTTTTTCGTACATATTTATGTACATACATAAATATGTATGTATGGATGTATGTAGATACTCGTGTACATCTACATACATACTTACTTACGTACATATATACATAGATATGTCTGTAAATATCTAGATACTCGTGTAAATTGCAGATATGTATGTATATACAAAAATATGTAAGTATGAATGTATTTACACACTGTTTTTAAATATGTAGTTTCGAAAAACCAGCAAATTTAACAAATATGTATAAATTATAAACAATTTGTTGCTGTTTGTTCGTGCAGTGTCGTAGTCAGGCTGAGGATCAGCTGATATCGATGTGTGGAAGTCAATGCCTTGAAAATTAAATAGAAAATAAGCAATGATAAATAATCAATCGATTATTGTATTTTTTTTTTTAATTTTCATGATCGATTTCCAAACGATCGTTTCGAAATGGTGTGATGAATTACGTGATATCGTAAACATCATTTTGTTCCGGAGCTGAAAATTTATACTGAAAATTTATTAAAGAGTGTTTGGGAAAAATGGCGTAATGTAATATGTGAAGACCCTCATAGTTGGACACAAACCAATTGTATATCGCTTACAATTCGAACGTTGTTCTTGGTTACATATTATAAAGTCCCATGCGATATTTTATGCAGCCGAAATACGCACTGAAGTAGATTAAGGCTACGAATAAAGAAAATTATTCTACACAGTGAGAAATTAGATACTTCATCTGGAGTCATCAAGATACCTCTAAGGAACTTCATTCTGCACACCATTGCCACCGGAAAGTCTCAGAGAATGTGGTCCTTCTACTTCTTGCGATTCGCAGAGTCTATATAGTTTGGTCTCAGGGTTACCAGTGTCAAATTGGTGTTGTCTGGGACCGCAGTGTTCTGTCTTTGTTCCCATATAACGATGGGACGAAAATAGATGGTGTTATCCTAGACCCATGAAATTCGGTACACTGTTACAAATTAAAGTAGTTAAGAAAAATACGAAGTTTTTAAAATATCGTCGCTCCTATATAACTTTAATCCAGAAAATTGAATTAAACACACATTCCTTCATGGAACCAGTTGCGAAATACTCCATCTACCACAAATAGCGCTACTATTAACTTTACAAATTTTTAGCTCGTTACACTATCATATATCCTTTTTTTTTTAAGCTTATAATAACTATTACAAGCTCCGGATTGTAAAACAATCTCAGCAGTGGTAATATATATGTGATGGTAACAGCTGGATCACATCGGTTAAGTAATAAAGGATGATGTAGAATATCCTTCTTTTAGAAATCTTAAAAAACTTATACTGTATTTTATTGCACATATATTTAAGTAATTTTAGCAAAAAAATCTAAAAGATATCTTTAAAAATGGATTTTTATAAATTTTTTTTGTAAAACTCTAAAAAATTATAGTTTTTTTTATTTCTACCTACATACATAATGATACAAAAATGAGTTTAGTGACATCTGGTAGCGACATAATCAGTTTTTTCTGAAACAATTTTTTTTTATAATTAAGCTAGTTTGTTGTTATTGCAAAAATATAGAAAGAATTCCTTGGACATCGCTGAGCAGGCAGTTAATTATTTTTTTCTATATATCAAATCCAATTTGTTTATGAATATGGCAATCTATTTTATTGTTTATTGCTTTTAGTGTTTGTTTTGGGCTTTTTTTTTCTATAAAAAAGTTTGTTAATAAAAAAAACTCCCTTTTCTTATTGTCATATATACTTCCTTCCCCTTCATAAAGTTAAGCTGTCCCCAACTCTATTTTCACATGAATTGGTTTAGTACATAGTGGAGTTTTGCTGCGTTTCGTTACGTTTTGTTTATAATTTTTTTTTGTTTGCTTGTAAACATAAACAACTATTTTTTTTTTTATTTTATTTTATGATGTGTTTGAGTTGTGTTTCTGGTTTCAAGGGTTTTATAATAAGAAATAAAATATAGAAAAAAAAAACAGCAAAAGCAACAACAACACAAAACATAAATCAGGTTCAAAAGTTATCTGGTGTTTAGAACTACACTTTATATACAATTTTCAAGATACTGAACATACAAACATATAAAATACATGGTTCATTTAGATACACACAAACACACACACACACACGCATACTCCATAAACCATGCCAACTGATTACGACCACAACTAAAATTTGTAATTTTCGTAAATATTCTATCATCATCATGATATTGATGGTTCTAGTTGTTGTTATAATTCGTCAGTCCGTCCAGTTAATTTCGGATTTTTCTTTTCCTTTTTAAATTTTAGAACCACACCGTAGGCCAAGTCTTCGAAATAAGTATATATCGCTGACGACGAATTTACTATAGTCCAAGCCATCTATTGACGACATTTTCGAACAAAGGTCACAGACATTGGCGAAGCTAGAATTTTTTTTTTGGGAGAGTGGGGGAATGCTAAGGTCCACCCTAAAGTTCGCTTATATAATCAAAATTACTCTAATATTTTGAGTTTCTAGGGAGTGAGAGGGGGGGCTAGAGCAATTCTGGGGGTGGCTTAGCCCCACCCGCCAAAAAGGGCTTAGCTACGCCAATGGGCACAGAAGTAGTTGATGACAACGTTCGTAACATGCTACTAAAATTGTCGCTAATGACTCTATACATATAATAAAACTGTAAAAGGGGCGTCTCTGTACATGAAATTTTTTTTGAAAATTTTTATGTTGGTGTAAACACTAATTGGTGTAGCATGCTACCTACTAGCCTATCGAGATACTTAGAAACGTTATACAAAAACTCGTTTTTTGGGCGACTCTTTAATGTACATAAATATATGGAAACACGACCACTTTCATGCAGTTACTCTTGTTGTCTCCAATAAAACTGTACACACGGCAACTTCGATGCAGTTGTTACTTTTGTTGTCGGCATATTGCATGCAGTTGCTCTGCATCTTGTCGTCAATGAGGCTTTGTAGAACAAACTTTCTTATGAAAGTATGACAAGATTATTCTTGTCAAAACAAATTCTTTATACACGACAATGTATACAACCTTATCGCCATACTTATTTCTAAATGTGTTTTTTATACGACATATCGTTGATTGCCTTGCAGAAATCATCGATAAAAATGGCGTTGGTAACAACTGGGCCAACAGGGCAACATCAAAATACACTCATCATAATTATCGTTAAATGAAACGAAAAACCATGTAAGTGACAAAAAATGCAAAATCGGGGGTTTTATTAACCCTTTACGGCGCAAGATTGAGAAATTGATTCATATCTACAGATTCTAGGAGTAAACAATTTTGTTCTAGGATTGTTCTGAAATTTTATTATTATGTGCGAAGAAGATCAAATATCTTGGCGATAAAAGCTTCAAATTAAAAATACTTTTTACTCATACAATGAAAAAATTATCAGCAAAAAATTTACAAACAAAAGATTGTCTAAAAATAAATTTCATTTTCAGTAAATGTTCTTTACTGAATCAGTAAATTTTTTGTTTTGACAGCAAAAACAATGTAAGCAAATTCGTTTATTGAAAATGTCGCTGGTAACAACTGGGCCAACAGGGCAACATCAAAACACAAGAAAGCATACATACATATGTACATACACTCATCACAAATATCGTTAAATGAAACGAAAAAATTACTGAAATTTTTTAAGTGAATCAATTCGTTAATGTTGTTTCATTAATTCTCATTTATTTTTGTCAGTCTTTAGATAAACATTCAGAGTTGAACATATTTAACAAAGTGAAATTTCATAAATGCTTAAAGGATGAAGTTTGTTTGATATATTACAAAAAATTCAGTAAATATTTTTGTTTGATTCAGTAGTAAACTATTTTGTCTAGTATTTGTATATATTTTTTGACATATTTTTGTCCATAAATTCAGACCAAAATAATTTTTGATATATTACAAAAATCCAGTAAATAGTTTTGCTTGATTCAATTAAACTATTTTGTTGAAAATTTGTAAATATTTTTAAACAAACTATTTTATAGATTTATACAATTTGTTTAGTGAAAAAACCGCCTTTTCAATGAAATTGTTGAGATGGTTTTATCTATATTAACAATTTGTTTTTTTGTAGGTCGGACAAAATATTTACTAATTCATTGAATTACTGAACATGAAATTTAGTTTTCTCTGTGTAATATTTTAACAATAAAAAACCAATAATTGACTTGGACATTCAGAGAACTTTAATGGATTAAAACGAGGGCAAAAGATGGATTTAAAAATTGCACTACGGTAACATTGATTTAATAAAATCGTAGGATTACTTTATATTTGTTGGGATATAACAGATACAGTTTTTTATGTAAGTGCTAATTTTACAGTTTCAATCTAGATATTATACCAAAGTTATTGCAGTAAAATAAAATTTACAATTATCTTTTCTTAATAGTTTTTTTGAGGATTGAATGGGTGGGTTACTGCATATCTGCAACATGACGTCGTAAAGGGTTAAGAGGTCCATGTCTCTATAAAAATTTTAGAATGCTGCTCTAAAGCTCGTAGTTATTATAATTATAAGGGAAACAATGTAGCTGCTATCACGTGCACTACATGGATATATAAAAATATTAGTATACTTTTCCTGAAATATTAAAAAAATGTTATTTACATGGTTTTTCATTTTATATCACGATATGTAGGATATATGGAACCTAAAATCTCTGAGTAAGTACTGTTTGACTAAAAGCATGCGAATATGGAACAAAACTATAAGAAACATCAAACAATCGTTCAAACCAATCGTCCGTCCTTCCAACCATCGATCGCTGGAACATACATTCATACATACATGTATGTATGTTTGTATCGATGCATGTACGAGTGTGTGTAATAGTAATATTGGATACGAAATTCTGTATAATAAAATCCAAATGTTTTGAATTGTCAGCTGGTTAAATGCTGTTTTGTATATAAAAGATACAAAATAATACATATGTTCGCATACTGTGTATCTGCAATATACCCAGTCAACATTTCTTGCCGATTTTGGTCAGAGAGTCTGCAGAATTTACCGAAGTCGCCCCCAAGAAAATCCCCTTGAAAAAAAACGTTTTTTTTTAATTTCTAAGCTTACACGATGATATATGTATTTCATAAGATTTGCTGCATGAAAAATTTTTTATGGTCATTAACATGAAGTTAATACTAAACTCAAAATCTGATTTCAATAGCTAACTTCAAGAATATAATATTTAAAACTCATATTTTTTATTAGATGAAAATAGAATAGCCTCTATTTTCAACTGAGTTCAGACGAAATTTTAAAAATTGTATATAAGACACGATATGTTACTTCTACATATTGAAATCAGACAAAAACTCAGACACTGCAATGTCAGCTTTAGTAAAAACTTATTAACACAAAAACAGAAAAAAGTTGGCTGTGTCAGTTTTAAGGCACGTTTTCTCAAATCGCAAAGCTGTTATCAAAAAGCGTATTAACTCATTTTGAGGCCTAATGTGCCCTTAAACATTTCCCAAAAAGTTATCTCCGCCCGGCGAAAATAAGAAAAATACAGCGAAAAGGCCGGAAATCCCATTTTTGCAATTTCCTGGAATTTTTTTTGCGAATTTTGGAACTCCCAGAGACAAATCTTATTATTATTATTATTTTCTTCCTTGGTATTTAGTACATAAGTTCCTGTATAACTAGAAAATTTCATTCGAAGATATCAATAATCAAAGATTTTCAGCATTAAGAAAAAGTTATACTTATACATAAAAAACTAGTTTTCCCTGTTGTTCAAGTGCACTTAAGCCAGTAGACGTATGATTGATGGTAAGTAGACGTATGATTGATAGTTAGGCCAAGTAAAAATATTTCAGTACGAGATTTTACTTATAAGTCCATTAATGTTACACATTTGAAAAACAAAGGTAGACATATGACATATCAAAATTTTTTTTAATTTATATTTTATTTGTTATCTTTTTAGTTTTCGTGCTCAGTTTGGCTTTAGATTTTTAGTTAAAAGTTCACTTTTTACGCAATTGCGATTTTTTTGGTTGCTAAACAACTTTAAACCGTCACAGATCCTAAAAATAAATTTAAGAAATCCCGACTGCGTAAAAAAACTAAAAGAAAAAAAAAAGAAGTCCAGTATGCGAAACATAGCCACTTTTACAGTCGGGAAGCATTAAAAATCGAATATGTAAATCTTCGCAATAATGATTCGCGGATGTGAAAGTCGCTATGTTTCGCACACTGGACTTGTTTTTCTTTCTTTTAGTTTTCTTACGCAGTCGGGTTTCTTTGATTTTTTATATTTATTTTTTATTTAGCAGATCAAAAATATTAGCTTGGCATAGGTTTACATTTTTCAGAAGGCCGAGATGACCCATTTTGGGGGCTTGTGGCTCCATCCCCTTTAAGTATATAAAGTCGAAACTCCAAATTTAAGATCAGCAACACCTCTTTAAATGCTGTATGAATTTTATACGAATCCGACAGCGCGCTTAGAAACTGCAGATATATTTCCATTATTGTTTCCAAAATTCCCCACGGTGCATCACAACAAATCGGCAAAAATTGTTCACTGGGTAAATGCATATGTAAGTACATAAAGTGTATATACAAATAAACATACCTACTTACATACATACATATGGATACATACGTACAAGTGTATGTAAGCTTGTTCACGAGTAGTTGGTAGTTTGGCCGTTTGGTCTCATTTATTTACAATTTTACATGCATACACGATAGATGGATGGATGGACGGATGAATAATGACGAGGATGAAGACGAAGCCCACTGAAACAACGTTGTTGGCGATCAGATTTGCCATTAGGGTACTTGTTCATTTTTATGGTGTCAGATCTTTTAGTAAAAGTACTAAATGCATTTTTTTTCTGCAGAGTATTTTACGATACTTTCTCCCGTTTTCAATGCAATCATTTTGCATTATGAACATGAATATACGGGTATTAAGTACGTAATGGAAATCGATTTTAAAAATGGAACGATTTAAAAGTGATGTACACTGAAAGAAAAACTCTTAGTAGCGAAAATGAAGTGATTACAGTGACTGCCTTACATTAATGCAATGAAACATTTCATTAATCAGATGAAACATAACATGACAGTATATCCGTATTGTTCTGATCGTTCTTTGAAAAGTAGGCCGTGAATCAAAGAAATTGAATTCAATATTCATATATATATTTTGAAAGAGTAAAGATATATCAGCACCACAAAAAAGTATATTTAAATTTTAAAGCTTAAAAATATATACATATTAATATTATATATAAAAACAATATCAAAGTTTGTTTTATCATCTCTAATGCTGATTAAGGTTGATGGTTCATGATTGTTATTCGTGTGCTCTTTCTGGTGACGAAGAGTGCATTAAGTGAGTGTGCGGTATCGGTACCAAGTGTGTAGTTGTAAGCGTGTACCAAATGTGCGATAATGTGCTGTTTTAGTCGGTCGTATTGTATCTTGCATTACGAGTACTCATTTTAGCTGTGGTGCAGTGCTGTAAAAAGTAGGGTAGGGTAGGATCATGTACATAGACTTTAACGTCTGTCTATTCTCTTTTAATGTATTGAAACTGGGTTTTTATTTTTGTTGTTATTTTATTTAACTTACATATTATACTGAACATACATTTGTACATGTGTCTGTATGTATGTAATTTTATGTACGTGGTTTCATTACACTTAGAAAATTAATGACCTTCAATTAAAACTTTATTAGATAATGAAATTAAATGTATACATGCACATTTACATGGACATACATTAATATGCGAATAGTTTTTTTATTTGATTTTGTTGAATAGATTAAGGTTTTGAGACAAATTGGACTTACAACATGGAAACGTGAATATGAAACTTGCAGCAAGCTACATATGCATGTGCAGGCATATGCACATGCTTTTGGTAAAAGCAAAACTTCTCCCCGTAACCTAGATTTTTTTGAAAAATGTATTATACAACGTCTAATACAACGTTGGTCGGCTGCTTGTCGGCTATACCCGATTAATGAAAATAAACAACAACAACAAGAGTACAATAGTGAATTGTGGCTATCATTAAAGCAAACAAACACCAACACAGTACGAGTACGACTGTGTATAAAGTTTAAAAAATACAGCCGTGTCACAGATTCCGTTTTGATTCCGTAGCTGCCATTCCGAATAATTTAATTATTGGTGCTATGGATTCTGTTTATTTTGTATTTCCATTTTACAATAATAATGTTTTTACACCTTGCTTGATGCGTTTGTTTTTAGAATCAAATCTCAAATGTAATCACATGCTTTTCATGTGAGATTTAAATATTTATTTGACGCTCCTAAAAGTATGCACGTTTTTAAGTATTTAGTGCAAATTCAGTTAGCAGAAAAGTGTTTGCCAATTCCGCTTTGAAATTTAAAAGTTGTTTGATTACGAAGAAAATTTTAGGTTTTCGTTTTCTGAAGAACCAACTTACGGAATTGAAACCACTTCCGATCGGAATTGTATTGTGTCAAATGGCTGATGGTCATACTTAAAATAAGAGTTTTTTTACATGAATAAAGCGGAATCAGGCTAAAATTAAGTATGTTGCACTTGAATATTCCGTACTTGAATCAATCTTTCTTTACTTGATTTGAGGAAAACCGGTATTTGACACTGCTTGGGATTAATTTAAGCAACGATGGATTGATGTTTCTTTTCTTTGTAGAAAATATATAAAAATATACTGACTCAAATCGGTTCATATTCCACGGTTCCTACGGCGCCGCAATCTGATGGCAATTCCTTATAGATTTTGACGAAATAAGACAAAAAATCTTTAAAAAATTTGTTGATATATCACTTCTTTTTCAAGAAATACAGCCATGTCACAGATTCCGTTCGGATTGGTTTTGATTCCGTAGTTGTCATTCCGAAAAAGTACATTTTTGGTGCTTTAGATTCCGTTTATTTTGTATTTCGTTTTTATAATGATAAAGTTTTTATACCTTGAGGCGTTTGTTTACTCTTGTTTTAAGATGCAAAGCGCACATTGAGCTTTTTTAACATGGAAAGCTCATGACCAACTATTTATTTGATGATCCTAAGAGTATGCACGCTTTTTAGTATTTACTGCAAATGAAGTCAGTAGAAAAGTGTTTTTCAATTCCACAGTGAAATCTAAAAGTGGTTTGATTACGAAGAAAATTTTCGTTTTTCGTTTTTCGTTTTCTGAAGAAGCAATTGAAACCACTTCCGATCGGAAGGGTATTCAGTGACAGATCGACGTTTCAAGTTAAAATCTTTATAATTAATATTTTTGTGTAATTTTCTTTGAACTGAATACGTTTAAAATGAAAGTACATAAGTGCATAATTTTAGTTTTTTTTTTGATGAGATATCGACGTTTGAAGTAAAATTTTTTATTTTGAGTGATTTCTTATAGAACTCGACGAAATAAGACAAAAATTAAAACAGAAATTCTTCGATATTTCGATATATCGACGTTTGAAGTTAGTTTTTTTTGTTTGAGTTATTCCACATAGAAAAGACGCAAAGTAGCAAGAAATTTTTTCGATATCTAGTTTTGTGCTCGAGTTATCGAGGAGAAAGCTACTAAGCCCGAATGAAGGCCGTTAGGCAGAAAATTCGTCTTCAGCGACACTGATATTCGATATACAGAAACAAAAAATTCTTGAGCCCGGCCGAAAGCCGGCAAGGCCACTCACTATTCGATATGGCAAGAGTAACAAATTTAAATGTCGATATCTCGCAGGACTTGTTATCTTATTTAGTCGAATTCTATAAAGAACCGGCACTAGACTGCGGCACCGTAGGTTATGTTCGGTTAACAAGTTGCCGGTACGGGGGAAAAGAAAGGACTCCAGCCCACTTCAGTGTAGGAGCTGTCATTTCAGAGTTAAACGCTGTTTGGGGAATCACCGAGAAAACCATCCGCTACTCCTGATACTGAAGAGTCAGTCCTTCGCCTAGAGTGCGAAGGCGGTGATCATCAAGAGCACAACAGAGACACAGAAGGTGCATCATATATTGTTCTTCCTTTTTGTCGTAACAACTAAAACAGTAGTCATAGAGAAGACCCATACATTTACCATAGTTGCCGAAAGTGTAGTGCCTGGTTGTGTTGGTATCAATAATATGCGAAAAAGTTCTCGCTATTGAGCAAGTTGTAACATTTGGTTTGAGCCAACTGCAGAAGGCCAGCCTCAAAGCGTCTCCAGCAACTTGCCATCGTGTTTAGTAATGTGCGGCATTGTAGGACTACATTTGATGTAGTGGCGCGGTAGGAGCCATACTATTGCCACGTGATATTCGTACATATAACTGAAGTCAGAATCTTTTGATTGTCGGTGTTCCGATCGTTGCAGCCGCTCAAAAGTTAAGAGAGGTTTACATACACACACAAGCAATCAGACATGCACATGACTACAGCCATATTGAAATCATCGTAACAATAGTCAGAATATTTTTTTAATACCACAAAACGTTGAGATCTACTGAAAAATTGATTTCCCAAAATTGTCTAGATAGTGATTTTTAATTTTTTGCTAGCGGAAAGTTAAAACGAAAATAAAATATATGTAGATCGAGTTTGCTAATTTTGAGCTAATATGTTCTGGAGCCATATCTATTGCAGCGGAAGGCGTAAGGAAAAAATGCGAAATATAATAACTTTTCACATCCGGATTCCCTGAAACTTTCTTCGGTAATTTCGGAAATTGAAATGTACTAGAATATGTGATCATGTTGCTTAGAACACATTTATAAATACAAATAATTCTTACAAATAATGGGCCTGATTGTGTAAGGCGTTGGCGTAAACGCCTAACTCGTTTTTTGTAGTGGATTAAAGAACGCGGGTTTTGTGTTGCTTTAATCTATTACAAAAAACGACATAGGCGTTTACGCCAGCTCCTTACACAATCAGGCCCAATGTTAAAGTTTTTATTTATAAATTAAAATTTTTATATATTTCTGAATTAACTGATTTAATTTTGTCATTCAATCAATTTTGACTAAACTTTTAGGAAAATTACTGCTTCACCCAAAACAGGTCTATAAGCGAGAGTAGTTGGTCTCCTTCTTTAAAACACGTTTCAAAAAGTAATGATTTCTGTTCACGACATCCCATTTAGGATCTCTTTAATTTGCATAAAACTACACTTCTTTCAAAGCATCATTTAACATTGCCTTCTATTAGAAAGGAACTGTGGAAGGCCTTTTAAGAAGCATTCCATTGAAGGCATTTTAGAATCTTTTCCAGAAGAAGCCAGAGCGGAAAACGTGCACCTCAATGACAACGTGTGTAAAAACTATATGAGAATGGAATGAAACGTGGAGGCCTTGTGCTTCCATACGAAGTTGTGTAAAGAAGCCTTCAGTAAGGCATCCATACTCCTTCCTTTTGCCGCTGCATACGAGGTAAATATCAAAAAGAGGTCAAAGGTATTTTTAATCATAACTTTTTATTTATAATCAAAATAATTTTAATTTGATAACGAAAAATAATATTTGAAAAAATATATAATAATCAGACCCAAATACCAATTTTTTTTCTTACTGTATAATTTTACTCCTCGATATGTAAATGTAGTTCGTACCCCAATTGCTGCATTTATTACATATTATATTTATTATATATATAAAAAAGAAAAAAATCTACTTAAACTTTTATAAATGTGTGAGTATTTATGCATAAAAATGCATTTATAAACATGTGCACTTATGTATACCCTATAGGCAATATTGAACTATGTGGTACATTTTAGGTGGAAATGTAATGCAGTCATGGACCATGTCATTTGCCAATATGAGTTTGTAGTTAGCCGACAAGTGTTCGGCTTTTAACGACTGCATAAAGTGATCCATCGAATAGTGACATAGAGTAGTTTTAAGACTACTCCAATGTAATGCAGTCATGGATAAGAGCTTGTATTTAAGCGAAATTTCGGGCTTTAACGTCGTTACTCTTGACAATTTAATAAGAGCGAAACGGTTTGCCTAAGACGGTAATCTTATATAAGGATCCCAAACCACGAAGACAGAAGAGCAGAAATTGTTTTTAAACTGACTCAATTTTATCAGAGTGAGCGTAGTATTGGGGATCCCACATTATAGACCCATATTGAAGAACGCGCCGAACCAAAGTAGTAAACAACTGCTTAGTAATGTATGGGTTGCGAAAACTGTTTAGCCCACCTTTTGATGAATCTATGCATGCCGGTCTATTTGACATTTGTCAAATAGAAGCGAAAATATTGAGATCGAAACCGACCAGCATAATCGATGCAACACGGTCTGAAAGGGATATGGACTTGTCGTGTTGTTTGCAGGGCATCCATACATTCATACATACAGATGCATGTGTATTCAAGTAAATACATATGTATTTATGTATGTTAAATATATGTATTTATATTGCTGCCTGCATTTGGCTGATATGCATACTTGACAAGAGAGAGAGAAGAAAAAAATAAATAAACTTTAATTTATTTTCAAAAACAATCTGGCTTAATTTTTTTTCCTTATTATTATTATTTGTTTACTTTCAATACTCAGGCTGGCACTCATGTTCATATGTAATTTGAAAAGTAGATCCATTTAGGTTTGTAACTCACAAAATGGGAACAAATGAACCGAACAAATACACCAACAGCAGCAGAATCAGCAGAAAAAAATAAATGATGGAAGAAGAAATAATTTAAGACATAATTTTTATGACTCTGGGTGTCCTAATAAAAATGTGTCGTTGCAAAACAAACAAACGAACAAATTAAATTAAAAAATATAAATATATGAACAAATAAATAAAACTAAATAAATCATGTCGAATATAAAAATTAACCAAAATTAATTGGTTTCAATAGAATTCCTTGAACATTTTTATTTAAAAAGACAGTTACTAAATGAACGCACATACAAATATAAATACCCAGCAAACATGAGAGTTTGTTTCCAAAATTTTAAATTGAAAATTCTGCTACTTTAGCATACTTCTTTGGGTTTACTAACCCTTTGTCGTCTGAGCTGTGACATCAATCTTATGTCATACTGTGTGTATGTTTTTGTTTTGATACACAGTCTAGCATGAGCCAATTATCCAAGTCTCGAGCCACTTAGAAAGGACAAAAACCGTGCCCAGGAGTTACTCAGCACTTCCCTGGAAAACTACGGCAACACTGAAAATTCTGCAAAATTCGCAACGGCAGCATTGATTGTCAGCCGGAATTAGACCTTCCTGTAAATACGTTGGTTAACTGACATAACATAACATAACATAACATAACATAACATAACATAACATAACATAACATAACATAACATAACATAACATAACATAACATAACATAACATAACATAACATAACATAACATAACATAACATAACATAACATAACATAACATAACATAACATAACATAACATAACATAACATAACATAACATAACATAACATAACATAACATAACATAACATAACATAACATAACATAACATAACATAACATAACATAACATAACATAACATAACATAACATAACATAACATAACATAACATAACATAACATAACATAACATAACATAACATAACATAACATAACATAACATAACATAACATAACATAACATAACATAACATAACATAACATAACATAAAATAACATAACATAACATAACATAACATAACATAACATAACATAACATAACATAACATAACATAACATAACATAACATAACATAACATAACATAACATAACATAACATAACATAACATAACATAACATAACATAACATAACATAACATAACATAACATAACATAACATAACATAACATAACATAACATAACATAACATAACATAACATAACATAACATAACATAACATAACATAACATAACATAACATAACATAACATAACATAACATAACATAACATAACATAACATAACATAACATAACATAACATAACATAACATAACATAACATAACATAACATAACATAACATAACATAACATAACATAACATAACATAACATAACATAACATAACATAACATAACATAACATAACATAACATAACATAACATAACATAACATAACATAACATAACATAACATAACATAACATAACATAACATAACATAACATAACATAACATAACATAACATAACATAACATAACATAACATAACATAACATAACATAACATAACATAACATAACATAACATAACATAACATAACATAACATAACATAACATAACATAACATAACATAACATAACATAACATAACATAACATAACATAACATAACATAACATAACATAACATAACATAACATAACATAACATAACATAACATAACATAACATAACATAACATAACATAACATAACATAACATAACATAACATAACATAACATAACATAACATAACATAACATAACATAACATAACATAACATAACATAACATAACATAACATAACATAACATAACATAACATAACATAACATAACATAACATAACATAACATAACATAACATAACATAACATAACATAACATAACATAACATAACATAACATAACATAACATAACATAACATAACATAACATAACATAACATAACATAACATAACATAACATAACATAACATAACATAACATAACATAACATAACATAACATAACATAACATAACATAACATAACATAACATAACATAACATAACATAACATAACATAACATAACATAACATAACATAACATAACATAACATAACATAACATAACATAACATAACATAACATAACATAACATAACATAACATAACATAACATAACATAACATAACATAACATAACATAACATAACATAACATAACATAACATAACATAACATAACATAACATAACATAACATAACATAACATATACATACGGCCATGTCACAGAACTAAATTCCGTTCGGAATCGAAATTCAATCCACCCCAAGATGTCAAGCCCTAGCTGGACCATACCCAAGCATACTAGCGCCGTAAACAGTCTGGACACACCTGACAAATTTGCGTATTTTAGTTTTCTTTTTTAGATACTAGCTGCTATAAAAATGGGGAAGGTTGAATTCCGTTTCCGAACGGAATAGAACTATGTGACATGGCCGAATGTTTTATTTTTTATTCTTATCGTAAGGAGCTTCGTTCCTATACGGTGTCTCATGCGTTCTTTTTTAAGACAGGGACGAAAAAGAGCCATACTGCTCAGTAAAAAATTTTCATGTTTTTTGAAGCGCTAAAAAATAAAGCGCTTCATAATTCGCTTTAAAATATGAGCTTGTTCAGAAGTTGATTTCATAGCGTCACAACAATGCAAGTTTTGAAGCGAGAAAAGTATTTGCTTTTTACTTATACAAAAGCTTCGTACACAAGCTATACAAAAAAGCTGATTTTATAGTGCTGATCCAAAGCAGGTTTATAAGCGAGAATGAAGAGTAAGTTTATTTGAGTTTCTTGGTGCCGTTTTGCTACAGTGTTTTTGGTCGAGTGATTGTTACGTTGGACTTCAAACCTGAAGGTTCTTAGTTCGATACTAGTTGAAGTTAAAATAACAAATATTGAATAAAAATATAAAATTAATAAAAATAAATAAAGTAACGAAATAAGAAAAATTCAAAATGGCGTTAACGACGCCAATCCACATCGAATCATTTTTTTCATATATTTTCAGTTCTAGTGCTGAAAATGTTGATGATGTTCAGCGTTTCAAAAGCGCTTTTGTGAGCGAAAATGTAGTACTCCAATCCTGGAACTCGCCATACAAAAATCAGCAGTGATATCAGCAGGTTTGTCAGCGCTACTTTTATTCCATAATAGTAGAAACCTGCTTTATTGGAAGCAAGTTTTTTACTGGGTGTGTAATTAAACCTTCATGTCGTCGCCTCTCTACTTTAACCTCGTAACTAAATTTTAACAAAATAGAGATTATTAGTGAAAAACTCTCTGTAGCACATATGTATATTACGTAATAAAAAAGACAAGAGGTTTCCTGGGGATGCCAGGGCAGAGCTATGCTCCCTATGTTTATGTAGATATAAGGTCAAAGTAGAAACCCGACGATACATACATATATCATAAGTTTGTTGGGTTAATACACAAATAATTATTTTATTTTATTTTTTTCATATTAATATATAATTTTATATATCATCAGTTATACTGTCTGTCGTATGCCTGGCAGTAGAAAAAAAATACTCAAACTAAATAACGTGATTATGGTGACTGTCGCCAAATTACTAAAAAAAGAACTTTAAAACTGGAGAGTTTTTTGCACCCACACAGTCTCATTCAATATACATACGCACAAAACACATAAACACGCGCTTCCTTTTAAAGCCGCCAACAACAATAACACCAACATATTCAGTGTCACAAGCCGGGCATGAACTTTGTATAGACAAACGAATGCAAGGGCAAAGGTCATCCAACATCATTGCGAGGGCATTGCTATTGCCATTGAGAAGATTCATTCATCCAGTACGCATGTAAACATGTTGAGTTTATTAACTGGAAAAAATGCGTAAGTTTATGCGAATTTTGTGTAGGTGTATTTTTCTTTGGGGGGAGGGGGGCAAAATATCTATCAGATACTTTATTATATGAACCAACCAACACATCCAGCATTACATGCATACATACTTACATACGTACATACTGAATAGTTTGGTTACAAATATAACTTCCAGGACATTTTAAATTTTTTTGATTAGCATTTAAAAGTTAGCTGCCTCATTCATAATACTTATCAAAGGTTTATTAGAGGTTTCATAAACTTTTTATAAATATTTGATAATTTATTATGAATAAGATCCTGGATATTTATTTCGCTTTCTTGAACACATAATAAGAAGACTCAATGAAATAAACATTAAAATAGGAAATTTAAACAAACTTTTAAGTGTTAAAAGTTCAAATCAGTTTAAGTGAAAATATTTCAAAGATGCCAAAAATCTTTTATATGTTTGAATATGTGTATTCTAGTGGTTGGTATTCGTATTTATAGAATATATAGAAGAATATTTGTTATAACTGTATATGTACATAAGTATGTTTACCTATTTTCTTTCTAATTTTTGTTTATAAATATTTGCCTTCTTATTAGAGGTCTAAGCACTCATTGAACGAGTGCAATGACAAGTGAATGTACGCTTACGTAGTTTTTTTTCACAACAAAAAATACATTTTCTTTTTATTTTTGGCAACTTATACAAACAAGTGTAGATTATTTATATGTAGTAAAGTTCATATTAGTAGCATTTCTTTTAATAATTATGATAAATTGTTAAATAGTCGGCATTTTTGACCCCTTCCCCTGTATCGCTTTTTAACAAATATCCAGTATAAATACTCAGCGCCTTTGCAAATTCTGAACCGCTCTCCCCAATAAAAGTGTTCCATAATATGTGATATTGGTATAGCAGTTGTAAATTAATATTTAACTTTTTAATCACTACCCTGCTTAAAATTTGGTGACAAATGATCCAAAAGTACTCGTCCTATGACTTGAGACAATGAGACTGGTACCAAAAATAAGGAGTAGTGAATGGTGAAAAAAGACATATTGTGTAAATGGTCACATATTAACAATTGCCAGTCAATTTAGTTGGCACTCCGGCTAGTATTGTGGTAAACGGCTCTGAGCGAATTCGATGCACCTGGATCCAA
The DNA here is from genome assembly GCA_956483635.1 of Panzeria rudis. Taxonomy (NCBI): domain Eukaryota; kingdom Metazoa; phylum Arthropoda; class Insecta; order Diptera; family Tachinidae; genus Panzeria; species Panzeria rudis. Next base: position 146,102,687 of record OY101450.1, read on the forward strand.
GGCCTATCACATATATAATATTAATTGTCTCACTTCAATGAGACTGCCATGCCAATCAGGAAGCTGTTCCGTAACTATATTCAGATATTAACTCCAGCTTAATTGGTATTTATAACATTGAAATATAAGTTCCCCTGTGGTCGAGTGGGTAGTGTACTAGCCTGTCATGCCTGAGGTTATCGGTTCGAATCCTATCAAAGACACAGCTTAAAAATAAAATACAATTTCTACTTGGACTTGTAACAATAAAAAATAAATTAATCGATAATTACAGCTGAATTTTGGAATAATATTTATATATAATCTATATTATTCTACATCGATTAGGACTCCATAAGGTGCATACAAAGTATCAATTAACCCCATCCTAGGCCATCCCCATGTAAAAGTGGCTGCTCCGCTTCATAGGAAGTGTTAGAACTCGGACTGGTCCCTACCACCTGGGGACCAGTCATGTAACTCGTTTTGTGTCAGTCCCATTTACCGTAGGGTAATAACTAGTGTTGTCAATTATTCGGCGGCTATAATCAATCGAATAAAGTTTACTAATTTTTTTCAAGTTCGAACAGCCGAATAGTTTTAAACTTTTATTCGAATATTCGATCGAATAAAAAATTTTATTCGAATAACCACGTTAAAACAACTATTTTATATACATTATATCACTAATTTCGAGTTTTTAAAAGCGTTAATAGACATAACATCATGGACAAAAGAGGAAAACCGGGAGCTTAATCTACACATCCATGAACAAAGCATCCCCACCGTCAAGAACCCCAAAGTACTCGGCGTCTTATTTTACAACCTCTTCACCTTCTCAAAACAAGTCGAAAGGTTGGCAAAGAAGATTGGCAGCCAGACCAGAATACTCAAAGCACTTGCCGGCAGCACACGGGGGAAATATAAAGAGACGATCCTCACCACCTACAAAGCTATAGGTCGTCCTTTATTAGATTATGCATCTCCGGTGTGGACCCCTAGCAGAAGTGACACACAGTAGAGGAACCTTCAAACAGTTCAAAATAAGGCACTGCGAGTAGTCACGGGGTGCCACTCCAAAACAGCGGAAGGTCATCTGCAGCATGAAACGGAAATGCTATCCGTACGCAGACACTGTAACATTCTCACAAGAAAACACTTCATCAAATGTGAGAACCAGGAACACCCTAACTACCGAGCAACAAGAAGTAGTTTATCGGAGCGCGCTGTCCCCATCCGTTAGGATCTTCGAAGGAGACATTTAATATCCGGCATCTTCTTGGAGACAGCACCATCGAGGGTATAAATAGAGTCAGCTAAGTGGAACACTTAGAAATTGTACAGGAGGCGATAGAGAGCTATTCCTTCAACATTGTGTTAGATAGAAGACCACCTCCTATAAAAGCTGAAGAGAAGCGGCTCCCAAAGAGACCATAGCGATCCCCTCACAGCTTCGCTCAGGACTCTCAAGATTCCTAAATAGCTATTTATTCCTCCTAACTCCCAATATAACCGAGGAGTGCCCCCACTGTGTTGATTCACCACTCATTTATTAAGTTTTCTCTTCGTCGAGCTCTGATTTAAATCCTTTTGCTTTTCGTTGCAACGATCTTTTTGGCCCTTTATTATATACCTTAAACATAAGGCTTATAAGATTTCTTATGCGGAGTCATTATAGCTATGTGCAAAATGTGGCGGGCTTTAACACCTCCTCCTAAAAGTAACCATAGATGTAAACTTTTAAAATGCCGATACAGGTGTATATTTTGTGGCTTCTATCAGAATAATTCGTTTAACCATGCAATTAAAAAAATTTTTAATTTTGTTGTATAGTGTAATTAATTGAACTGAATTGAAATAACGCAGTCAAGCTTGTTTTTTATGAAAATGAAAAAATTAAGTAATTTTTCTCAAAAGCTGTTTAAAAGTATAGATGAAATTATGAGATTCGATGTCGATCGAAATTTCCTTTTAAATTCTATTGAAATTTCGATCGTTACCGAATGCCGTAACTTGGCCCCAGTTTTTTTACGAATAAAAATTTTCCTTTTTTCTGTGAAACACTTAAATGTGCTCTTATTTTGCACACATCTCTAAGAAAAATTGTCTGCTGACAATGTGAAACAATTACTTAATATAAGAACAATTTATAATTTTAATTGAATAACAGACATAAACCTACATTTACATAAGGATAAAGTTAAAGGACCTCTTATTTCGTACACACGGGTATCAATCGAAACCGATTTATGTGTCATTGAATTGAATTTTATGCCGACTTAAATAAAATTCAATTATAATTTTTTATCAAGAATATTAAAACTTAATACTTGTTGCCATAAGAGAATTAATAATAATAACAATAATGCAAATATGTAAATAAATATGTTTTGATTGATAGTGATTTATATGCACATATAGAACATGCATGCATATTTATTTATATATGTATGTATGTACAGTATGTATGTAAGTATTTGTGTGTGTAAACAATTTGTGAACTAATAACAATAGAGATGCCAGTACAGAAATTTTAATCTCGAAAATACCGGAATCTGTTGATTGTCTACGAGGGCATTAGATGTGAGGCGTATAAGAGAAAAATTGTCAAGAGTTATGTACTCATAAAATTGATTCACAAGTTTTGATTTTATTTACAGTTAAGTGACGGAAGTTAATTGACAAAAATTGGGATTTCCATACAACAGTAGTACCCACACACGCACACAAAAATACATAAAAGTATTATCATTGTATGGATCGCCCCAAAAAACCATAATAGTTTTCAAAATACTTTTCAAGAACTTCCAGAGAGATTTGAGTTTTAAAGCTCTAATCCCGCTATTTATGAAACCCACTAACGCTTGGCATCCCCGATAACAATATAATAAATAATTAATAAAGATATCTGCATGTATGTTTGTACAGTTTCTAAATATATTAATTACACTTGTCATATTGTAAAAAATAAAAACTAGCTGAAAAAGAAAAATTACACTGTACAACACAAAAAATATAACATGGTTCCAACGACTAATTCTGGTAGAGGGCGCCAAAAATATACACGTGTATTGAGATTTTGAAAGTTTACGTCTAGAAATCATTTTTAGAGGGGGTTATACTGACCTCCTAATAAAGAAAGTCACAAGTGCCAAAATTCCAAAATTGAGATAAGGACAGATTCGGAATCAAGAATGAGTTTCTGATTTTTGTGTTTTTGCATTAAAAACCCCATTTTCAACTGTAAATGACTGAAAAACGTTCAGCAAAATCGTCACATCTACCACTTCTAGGTTTGTTTTCTTTTTTAAATGCTAAATATCTCAAAAATATTAAAATTTCTTTCTTAGGACCGCAGTATATATATGGTGATTCGGCATAGAAAATCTTGTAGTCGTTACGTTTAAGGTCCAACATGTGCTCAACCCTTTTATGTAAAACGCCACGAGAAAATTTTCTGTGGAAGATTTTAATCTACTAATTCTTCGTTGTAAAACTGTTTTTGTCCCTTTCCAAAAAAAAGGGATCAAAAACTACCCTCCAGCGGCAATATGGCAGACTGAAATGCTCTACAATAATATTTGTCATAAAATCGTACTACAGGTCTTCAAAGACACGAAAGCTCCAGCCTCAACTTGACGCCAAAAAAATCATACAAAACTTAAATTGTGTTTAAGGGTTAATTTTGTACTTATTCACAATCAATTCCCTAAGCTGAGTAAATCTTATATAGCATACGTTAAAAGTATAATATCGACCCCTTAGTGCCAAATGATCGTAAGCGACAAAAATTTAAATTTTCAGGAGAAGGGGTTTTTATTGTATTTAAACATGATTTATATTCATAAGCTGTCGCTTACGATAATATTTTACAGCCTGTATTTCAAAAGTTATCAAAAATTTTTACATTTTTACGATTTTAAACTATGGGTAGGCTCATAAAATTTTGATTTAAATAACAAAATTAGTTTTTTACATAATGTCGCTTACGATAATTTCGCACAAACGGGTCGATATGTTCTCAGCACTTTTATGTAAACACCACGAGGAATATTTTAGTGGAAAATTTCAGGCTATTATAGAGCCGCTGAAGGGGAGTTTTTTGCCCATTTTTTTAAGAAAAGGCCAAAAAGAACCATACACAGAAGATTTATAGGGTTAAAATTAGGGATGTAACGAATACCGATACCGATACCGATATATCGGCGATACTTCAGATTTTCCGATACATCGGTATCGGCGATATTTTACTGTCGATACGACGATACTTTAAACATTTTTTCAATTTTTTTTGACAAATTATTTATTTTTTGTTAATTTTACCAAGAACTAAGGCCTTAATTGTGTATATCACATCACCGAAGTGAAGTTTATGTTAAAGCAACAATAAATTTGAAAAAATTTCAAATATTTGTTTTTGTTTTTCATAAAAATTTTTCACCAAACAAACGTATAGAAATTAAAGCGTTGCTTTACCTATCAAATATTTTAAAATTTTTATGAAAAATAAAATAAATTTATCAAATATTTGAAATTTTGTTTTTGTTCTGTATACAAATTTCACTTTGGTGACGTGATTTACACAATTAATTGATTTCGTTATTTTTTAAATCTTATTAATATCAATTTTAAAAATTAATAATATTTTACGCTGTTATTTTGCAAAAACAATAATTTATTTATTGTTAATTTTACCATGAACTCAAATTTAATTCGTTGTTTCTTAAATCTTATTCCCAGCAAAAAAAGACACTCCAAAGAAGTAATAAAAATGTAGAATTCGCGATCCGGAAATATTGCAAATTTGGATAATTTCTAATTAGTTTCACATTTGCTTGTCATTGCAAGAAGTTCTCTTTTTCGATTACCAATACCGAATTTGAAGCGATGTTAGGACAAATATCTTTTTCGGTGTTCTATAATGATTCCTCAAAAAAAGGATGAAAAAAATACCCATTTTTAGAACTCGTTTCTTTTTATGCGAATTTAAACACAAAACTGTTTTCATGTAAATTTAAGTGAATAAATATAAACTTTTAGAAGACTTTTAATAATTAAGCTTTTAAGTTATTTAGAAGAATAATAGTTGATAAATGTCCCTTAAAAATCGATTTTTTAAAAAGCATGGCGAGTATTTTTTAAAATTATAAAGGAATTACAAATTTGTACTTGCATTTCTACTAATGATCTGCATATTTTTAATATAGATTCTTTGGAAGCAATAAAAATGTAGTTAATATCAATTTTAAATATTAATAATCTCTTACACTGTAATTTTGTTTAATAAAAAAATGTCCCTTCTTGAGTTTTGTTAATCTAAATTTGAACTCAATTTAAATATTCGTATCGGTATCGGAATCGGTATCGGCGATATTTATTTTTAAGTATCGGAATCGGTATCGGATCGGCAAAACGGCGTATCGTTACATCCCTAGTTAAAATGTTCAACACAAATGCTTCTCGTGATATTTTACATAAAATTGATGAATGTCTATTATACCTTAAAAGTGTGTGGAAAAAGATTTCCTATGCCGATTCGCTATAGCTTTGTGAAAAAAAGGGAGAAATTTAACTCTCCCTAAAATAAATTCGAGATGTGGCCTCTACAAGAACCAGCCATTAAAATCTTGTTATTTAAAAATAAAACTTTGATTTTGTTTAACAGTGTTATTGAGCAAATAAAGTTACAATTATGCATTTGGTATTCGTTACAACAGGCACCATTTTATATATTTCAACTGCTTTTAGTTTTATTTAGTTTTATTTAATTTATTTATTTAATTATTTCCAATTTAGCAGCATTAAACGTTTGCACGTCATTATGAAGACCGTGCATTAATTTTTATTTTTAATAAATTGAATTATAGAAACGTTTTCTAAGCGAATATGTACGTGGAAGTTTTGAAATTTTAATGCTTAAATAAACGAAGTGATTTTAATAAAAAATCACGAACATTTTTGTTGTAAATTTCAAAATGAATCTAATTCTTAATTAGTAAATTTCAATTAATATTCTTATTCAAATGCGTCTATTGTATCTACTATTTTCATAAATTATGCAAAAGTAAACATTTCATGTCTAAGTAGCAAAATTATTATTAGTCAAGAAAAATATGTTCAAGTATGGATTTCATAATTAAGTGCCAAAGTACATTAATGTTGGCTGGCAGACGAATATTTTAGATTTATTAGAATGAATTTTTTATTTATTTTTTAGATTGTGTCGCAATGTTTCTAAAAATTAAAAGCGTATTTTGTGCGAGTTGAGACTATTTTCTATCTACAGATGAACTCTTTATTTAAAATAATGCAACCATAAACTTCACAATTTTTACATGGATGAATATTGTGAAATTTCTCATCATTTTAATCTTTATCCCAACAAGTATTTTTGTCAGAATATTAATTCCAATTAATTTCAAAAGCAAAAACTGAGTAAGAAAATCTATAATATATTATAATACAATAAAATATACTTTTTTCAAATTAACAAGGTTCAAAGTTTTCACAAAGGGCACCAAAAATATATAACAAGATTCTAATGACTAATTCTGGTAGAGGGAGGAGACCAAACACAGAAAAAACTACATATCATTTTCTATAAAGGAATTCAATGAAATAGTAAATATTTTGTCTAGAAACGGGCCTGCAACCAAATTTGTTAATATAGACAAAAATATATCAACAATTTCATTAAAAAAAAAACTTGTTATTTTTTCAGTGAACAAATTGTTTAAATCTATAAAACATTTTCTCTAAAAATACATATGTAGAAATTGCTAACAAAACAATTTACTAAATCAAACAAAAATATTTACTGTATTATCTGAAAAATATCAAACAATATTTTTTTCTGTATTTATAAAGCAATTAGCCTAAAAATACTAACAAATATTAAACAAAATAGTTTACTTAATCAAATAAAAATATTTACTGGATTTTTTGTAATATATCAAAAAAAATTTGTGTCTGGGTCATCATCATCATACATTATGAAATTTCACTTTAATAAATGTGTTCAAGTATGACTGTTTATCTAACGACTCAAAAAAAATAAATGAGAACTAACGCAACGACATTAACGAATTGATTCACTCAAAAATCTTCAGTAAACATACTTGGCACAATCGCATTCCTTTTGCTATCACTGTTGTTGTTGTTATTTGTGTGTATGTCGTTATCGGGGTTGTTTTTTACAACACAGTTTTTCCTGATGATTTTGTGTTTCCGTCCTAAATGAAAGTCTACCAAAAAATTCATTGATTCAGTAAAGAACATTTACTAAAAATGAAATTTATTTTTAGACAAACTTTTGTTTGAAATTTTTTTGGTGATAGTTTTTTCTCTGAAAAGAAAATATACATGTTTCGCCGTTTTGAAAATTTACATCTGGGACTCATTTAAGGTGGAGTTAAAGTCCCTCAACTCCATTTTTGAACATAGTTATGGTGACTCGGCATACGAAATCTTGTAAGCCTTACGTTTAAGGTATGATATAAATTCAATAGTTTTATGTAAAACATCATGTGAAACATTTTTGTGGAACAATTTAACATTTTAACTCTTCGCCGTATGGGTTCTTTTGTCCTTTTTTCAAAAATGGTAAAAAGAAACTCCCCTTAGACAGCGATATGCTGAAATATCCTACGAAAATATTTGTCATAAAATGTTTCTATAATTCAAAATTCGTACTTATTCACTCTTATTAGTGCTAAAATATTCTACAAAATCAGATTTTATGAGATTAGATTACCTAGGCGCTCGGTAGTAAGCCAGGCCAAGTTCCGGCCACACAGTGTGTATATTAGGGATGGGCGAGTGAAAAATATATATCGATATATATCGATATATTTTTAAATATAGATCGGCATCGATATATATCGAAAAAAAATATCGATATATCGATATTTTTCAACAATAAAATTTCATACGTAGTTCTCAATTTTTTTTAAATAAAACAAAAAAGTACCTTTCTTATAAAGAAAGAGTTAATTTCCAAGATCCTTACTGTTCCATCAATATTTCATGGAACATACATCAACAAAATTACACTCAAAGAATGATAATTTTTCGAATAGACAAAATATTATAAATAAAACAAAAGATTTTGTTAGTATTATTCTATTTGATGAAGACTGTGCCGAAATGTTTTTAAAAATGGCACGAAAAACAAAAGCAAAGCTAAAAAAATATCGATATATTTGGAAAAAATATAGATATATTTTTAAGAAAATATTGATATATCGATATTTTTTGCCCATCCCTAGTGTATATTACACGAAACCATTCGAGCTGTTAGCCCCCTCATAACATTGCTCAACTTAATCATAAAATAATGAATCTTAAAGCATAAGATCTCCCTACAGAAGTAACCTCATAGGTGAAGTTTGAAAGTTCTATCATAACAGCTTCCCGAGCCACGAAGGTGTAAAAAGTGCATATTTTAGTACCTATTCACTGACTCACTCACTCACTGACTGACTCATCAATATTATAGGGCATTTCTACTATAGCTAGGAAGCTGAAATTGGGTGTACAGGTAGGTCTTAGTGAGCAATTAACCAGAAAAATCTGAAAACGGGCACTTTTCACCTGGGGGAGAGTAGGGTGCCCCTTTTCTGTATGTGGTACTTTCAGTATAGCTAGAAAGCTGAAATGTAATACACAGGTAGGTCCTGATGAGCAATTAACGAAAAAAATTTTAAACGGGCACTTTTCATCTGGGCGGGGGACTAGGAAGTCCCTTCTTTGTGAGGGGGACTTCCAGTATAGCTAGAAGCTGATATTTAGTACACAGGCAGTTCCCAATGAGAAAATAGTCAGACAAATCTGAAAACGAAAACTTTTAATCTGGGGGGACTATGGTGCCCCTTCTTTGTATGGGGCACTCCGAGTACAACTAGCTGAACAAGCTGAAATTTGATACACAGGTAGGTATTGTTGAGCAGACAACCAGAAAAATCTGAAAACGGACACTTTTTATACCGGAGGGACTAGGGCACCCCTACTTGTAATGGACACTTCCACTATAGCTAGAAAGCTGAAATTTGGTATTCAGGTAGATTTTGATGGGAAAGTACTAAGAAAAATGGGAAAACGGAAATTTTTCATCTAGGGCGGGGGGAGGGCTAGGGTGTCACTTATCTGTATGGGGCACTTATTGTACCAAATAAAACTTAGACAAAAGAACTGAGATCTGCACAAAAACATAAATGTGAAAATAAGGTCAAGGTGCTATTCAAAAATTTCGTCCGGAAAAAGCACTGAGATCAAAATTAGGACCAAGTTCTTGATGGGTACAATATCATCTCATTTCTAGGCAACCTGTTTGTTAGCTTCTGTTTTTTTCTTAATCCTATTTAAAAAAAAACTTTTCTTTAATGCGCGACTAAACAAATTAAAAGGATCTAAAAAAGGAGTACTTCGAAACTGTCATGTGTTAAAAGGCGTGAGTGTGAGTGATAAAATTTTTTTCTTCGTGACATTTAGTAATACAAAAATTTTAAAAACCTTAAGAGGGAGGCTTCCATATCCCAAAAATTATTCAAATCGGTGTTGCCGATTGGCTGTAATTAATAATGGCCACAAAAAGAGGTAAAGTTTCCTATAGTGCAATGCAAGGATTACAAGATTTCCTATGCCGGTTCACTATAACAATTTGTTAAAAGACGGTTGCACAATTTAAAAGCACAGTAATTCAAAAATTTTTCGACGTCGTCTTTTTTATATTTTTAGGTCCTGTATAGTTTTGTGCATATAATTCGATATATGAAAATTGTTACAGTGTTTTGAAATTGTGTAGCCGAGGAGGATGGGTAACAATTTAACTCTCTTCAAAATTAATCCCAGGTGTAAACTTTTAAAATGCCGATAGACGTACGTGTGTTTTCCTTTGGACTCCTCTACTAGAATCTGTCGTTAGAACCTTGGTAGTTTTTGTGTTGTACAGTGTAATTCAAAGAAATTTTGATATACAGAAATTTTGATATACACAGAGAAAAGAGATTCGTTGTGACTATCGAAATTGTAGCCAATCGAATTTTGTCGGTTACACTGACTATCTTATTATTCAGTTGTATGTACTGATCGAATTCGATACGAAAGACTGAATATTCCAGATACAGCATTGAAACAAAATGCTATTGTGAATAAAATTTTTAAATATAATTTATTTTAGCTCAGACATAAGCCTATGTGTAATGTACTAAAAATATAAACAAATGTATGAAACGAGATATTTTTAAAAATTGAATTTTGAACCTTCGTGATACATATTGCTTTTCCCTTCCAAGAAGGCAAATTTGCCATGATTGACTGCAGTATAAATATATAGATATTAAAAACTTTTTGAAAACATCCGAAGCTATTAGTGTGTTACTCACCAAACTTCAGAAGGCAAAAAAATAATTTCCTAATGGCACAGGGCATTTAGAGTATTCGTATATTAAAGTAGTTCTTTGTCGATAGCTTCATTAGAATTAGCAGTTGGTCAACTCACGATTTATAACGCCTTGCCCCTTTTGAAACTTGTTTTTAATAAGATAAAAAATTTTACTGAGTTTGCAAAACTATTAATACATACCTCTTTGCGAGAGAATACTGCGTATTACAGCTGTTTTTGGTTTCGCCATGTAACTATGTGTGCTCACGGATAAAACTGTAAAAGGACTTTGAACAATAGTGGTGATTGATTCCTTATTTTCACGATTTCTATGAAAGTAAACAATTATGCACTTTATTAAAAAAATCACTCTTCAATAACACTTTTATGGCCCTTACCTTTCAACAACAAAACCATGCAATTCTTGAGCTAAATTTAGTTTTTATTGTTTAATTTTTATTCTGTATCTTTCAATATTATTTATTTTAAATTGTCAAGTAAGTTTACCATATTATTGATTACATTAAACTCTTATTTGGTTGGAAGCACCAAATTAGTAGTTTGGAAATTATAACCGAATTTTTGTAATAATGATTGATTATGGTAACTGAAAATATAGCTGACGAATATTATTTCAAATATTAGAATATAAATTTTGTTGATTCTATTAAAATTCAGTACTTGTAATAGGATATTTATTTGTTAAGTTAGAAGAATTTTAATAGTTGTAACTGTTTTCCAACTAATTTGTTCTCTCTGTGTACTATTATTAAAAATGATATTTAGCCTCTATATGAAAATAGTCGTTTTCTGAAAACAATAAGTCTATCCCATAATCCTTTTATAGTATAATGTCCAGTTTTATACTTAATGTACGTACCAAAAGCTACGCAATGACATGGAGAAACTATTCCCTTAATATATATTTTTCTTTCAATTATTTATTATCTGAACGCTTAAAGAAATTTCTCACATTCATCATTAAAAGACACTGAACTGTTTTTATATTTAACAGCAATAAAAAAAAAGTTTTTATTACTGAAAAATAAAACCAAATAATATCCATGAGTTTCTTCTGGGTTGCACTTAACGCTTGACTATGTCGGGAACTGTTTCTTAAGATAAACAAAATTAATGAGTCATTTTTGAATAGAATTGTTGCGCTCATAAATTGTTCAGCGATAATTTCAAAAGCGCAACTGTAAATTAGATTAAACAAATAAAACGAAATGCATAAATACATTAGGGCTTGCATATTTACATGGGTATGCACTTACTAGACATTTTTTTGTATGTACAGATGTGAGTTCAAAACTATCTTGAAAGACTTTTGTAAATTTTCCAATAGAAAAAAAACAGAAAATGTTAAAATATTATTTATATGCATGAGTAATTATGGACAAATTAGACCCCAATAAATTAACGTCGTATTAAAAACCCAGATATCAAGGTACGAACGAGTATCAGTATATAATTTTTTTTTTATTATTATTTTGAAATTATTATCGTCTAAGCGCAGTGTGACTGAACTCAGTCACTTACATTTGGCGTTATCAGTTAGATGATAAATACATGTATACAATTACACATGTATGAGTGTGTGTATCAGTGGGTCACACGTGTTTATTTTAATATAAATTTATACATAATAAGTACGTGCTTACAACTAAAATAGTTCGATTTATTTTGGTGGCCAAGTAAAAGTTCGTAATTAATATTTATTGAATTGCGTTTAATTTCTACGTACAATAACTGGACACTGTAATTGTCATGTATGATTATTCCCGTGTGTTTATGGATACAAAAAAAACAAAATTAAATGCATTTGATGAGCAGCTCTAGAATATTGAGCAAAAGTCACAAATCCATTGGGTTATCAGGCATTAAGAACGTGTTTAAATACAAACTACGTTTTACGTTTTACGTGGATACAATTTGACAGTCGTGATATATACAAATCCAAATTTAAGCTAGAGTTTTGTATACCAATTTTTGTAGGTAAAATTATTGTAATATGTAGTATAATTGTTGTAAATAGTTTTTTGAACTTTGCTTCTTTGATAAGCATTGCACAGTGGGGCATTGCGCAAAGGGAATGGTATTAAATATGCAACTTGTAAGCAATAGCAGTTCTGGCTATCGAGAGGTATGAGTTAGTAATTTAGTAGTAGCCCAGTAAAAAATGTTCATGTTTTTTGAAGCACTAAAGATATAAAGCGCTTCATAATTCGCTTTAAAATATGATCTTGTTCAGAAGCTGATGTCATAGCGTCACAACAATGCAGATTTTGAAGCGAGAAAAGTATTTGCTTTTTACTTATACAAAAGCTTCGTACACAGCCTATACAAAAAAGCTGATTTTATAGTGCTGATCCAAAGCAGGGTTTTAAGCGAGAATGAAGAGTAAGTTTAATTGAGTTTCTTGGTGCCGTTTTGCAACAGTGTTTTTGGTCGAGTGATTGGTACGTTGGACTTCAAACCTGAAGGTTCTTAGTTCGATACTAGTTGAAGTTAAAATAACAAACATTGAGTAAAAATATGAAATTAATAATAATAAATAAAGAAACGAAATAATAAAAATTCAAAATGGCGTTAACGACGCCAATCCACATCAAAACATTTTTCTCATATATTTTCAGTTCTAGTGCTGAAAATGTTGATGATTTTCAGCGCTTCAAAAGCGCTTTTTGGAACAAAATTGTAGTACTCCAATCCGGGAACTCGCCATACAAAAATCAGTAGCGATATCAGCAGGTTTGTCAGCGCTACTTTTATTCCATAATAGTAGAAACCTACTTTATTGAAAGCAAGTTTTTTACTGGCAGTGTTTATAGCTGCTTTAGACTTTCACGACTTCTGTAGTTCTGTAGAAAATGCTACCCAGATCTAATGAGTTTATAGAATACATACCGCCCACTGTGTTAAAAAAGCTAATTTATTTGCAGACCTAAAGAGTTTTATCGGTAAAATTGGTCTCATATAACAAAATATAGCGTCCATAGTGTTAAAAATAGCTGTATAGTTTTTACAGAATTTATATCCTACATCCTTGGCTACAACCTACGAGTATCTATACATTTTTGTGAATCAAACTATTAGTTTGGAAGATATGGGTTTTTCGAAAACTTAAGAATAATATTGGTAAAATTGGTCTTATACAACAACACATATCGCCCACTGTATTAAGACAGGTGACTAATTTTGTACGGACCTTAAAGCCTACAAAGCCAAGCTTAACACAAGACAAAGAAACATCAAATGAAATATAGCTCTCAATTGATTAAAAGTATATGATATTCAACTCTCGACTGCAAGCCACCGACTTTGGTCAAGTGGAAAGAGCTCTAAAGAGATTAGCGGAAGCTAACGAAGCGTCAGTTCAACCCTCAGTGCAGTCAAAAATTTTCTTTGTCTATATGTTTCACGTTTGTCCCTAAATAAAAATATAATTTAATTGAAAAGATAAATTAAAGCCGAACCTTAGCCAAAATAATTAAATTTCTTTGGATATAAACTCATACAGTTCGACTAAACTCATAATTTAATTGTTTAATTAAAAACTTTGTTCCCTGTAACGCCTTGGGCATGGTGTGTACACTTTTTTGTAAACCAAACCAGCTAAATTTCAACATTCTTGAAAGATCAGAAAGATATCCCGAAGCAACCACCAGAATTATTAAACTCAAAAGAAACATATGTTTGCGTTGACTAATTTCTTGCCAAAAAAATTCTTATTTTAAGGTGTAACACTTAAAATTTTGATGAAAAATCCCAAAATATGGGTTATATAAATAAAAACGCGATATTTCGCAAACGCGTGCTGACAACAACACGTACAAAACAGAGGCCAAATTTAGGGCACCAAACAGTCTGTTCCGCTGTGTAATTCTTCATTTTATTAGGAATTAAATGAATACATCATACAGATACTTTCGTTTTAAATCTTTTTCAAATAAAAAATAATTTCGTAATACATCTACCTTTAAGAAGAATAATAAAAAAAATAAATAAAAGAATTTGCAGTTTTAAATTTTTTATGAGCTTTTGGAAAGAAAAAAATTTAATTTTATTTGTGATTAACCTTGAAACTCTTGCTCAAATAAAAATAAAAACATATTAAGACAGTTTGAAAGTAATTTTGTCATGCATCTATCTTTTGACGTTCTGTTGATCGAAATCTGGCATACAGTTAGGGTGAAATATACTGGTGTAGAATGTAATAATCGGGGCAGAAAAAACGGAACGAATTTTTTGTCCGTGAAATCCAAAAAATTAAAAACGATAACTTCTGATTTTGAGACTGTATATTGAAATTTTTTAAAGTGTTGCAAGCTTCCCCAGCAAAAACTTAGCTTACTGGTAGGCAAAAAAATATATGAGGATTTAAGTCGTAACTATTTACAATTTGACTCGATAACTACTTATTTTTGTTTGAGAAGTCCAAAAAATAAGGGGTACGCCTTACAAATGTATTAACATTGTCACAGCAATTAACTAGTTACTATTTGGCTTACTTGAAGCTAAAAAATAAGCAGTCAAATAAACTAATTAAAATTAAATAAAAAATTATACACATATTTTTATTTATTTATGTATTTAAAAAATCTTTCTTGGCCCAGCTGGGATACGAAGCTGTACTTGTTCAGATTTGAAGACAAGTTGTTGTTGACTTATAAGCTTAAGCGACAAAGGTTAGTTTTCATATACAAACACATGTTGACTCAAAAAGTAGCTGTCTACTTATTTTATTAATACATATCAACAAATTATAACTACTTTCAGATAATGAGAAAATCACGTACTAATTTTATTAAAAATTTGGTGGTAGTTCTAATTAGAGGCATAGTAATAAGAGGCATAGTAATAAGATAAATAACTGCACTTTGTGGAAAATTAGGTCGATAATAGTCGGCAGTACTTTACCGATTATTATCGACCTAAAATTAGACAAGCATTATTTTTGAACACAATGTTTTAAACTAAAAAAAAGCGATTGGCTGCGTGCAGGTTTGAACCGCGACCTCCTGACTGATAATCTGACGTATCTACCATTCAGCCATAGCCACTTGGACTAAATATGTTTAATTTGAAAGATTTTTTCTTTAATAAAATAACTACAAAATCGATATAATTTTAGACAATTAGAAATTTCCAACATAAATTTAGACAATATATGATCCTAAATTTGCAGTAGTGTTTTACTTTGTAACCCATTAATAAAGAACTATCGATTAGAAAAATGAGAAAATTTTTTGCTGGGTCTGTAAGTAATTTTTCAAATGAATTTTCATTTTATTAGAGTAATAGTTATTCGGCTGGTACTCGTAAGAAAATAAAATATCGAACAATAGCAATGAAATCGTAGTTTTCATGAGATGGCTAGCTAATAATTGTTACGGTGCCTAATTTTTTACAGAATTTAATATCATTTAAATACAAAACATATTTAGTTTAAATATAAACTAAACAAATATTTATTGAATTAATTAATCTAGTTAAAGTTTTTTAATCACTTCTGGTTATTACATGAATATTTTAAAGAAAATTTATTTAAAACAAGTTCTATGAAATTAATTCGACGATTTAATGTTAGAAAAAAAAAACATTAAACTGGTTAAAAAGTTAAAATGATTTATATTTACAACTATCGCTATTAGGAAGAAAACTAAAATACTTGTATACACTTTGAAAAAGAGTTTAGATTACAACAAAATAGAATAAAACTAACATAACCTCTTCATAATAGACACTATTTTCTTGGATTTAAATAATCGTTTAGGAGAGCCATTATGAGATTGATATGATTTTTATGATGAAACTTTTTCTCAGTGTTATTTTAACATTGATTTATACTTTGTAATGTATTTTTTTTGTAGCTTATATACTGATATTATATAAAAGTCAAACACATCTTTAACGAACTATTGGTTTTTTTCAGTTCTTCAACATGCGTTCTATGATCGATCTAGTAGTTGGTATTCACAGCAAAATATAACAAGAGTGCTGCTGGAGCTGATACGTAGCTACGCTAGACTATTGGTCCACCAGTCGCCGCTTTGATTATAACCAAAGAAGCTGCATGTTTTCAGCAGGCATAAAATAATTTTTTCCGGGTTCTTAGCATATTTTGCGACGCTGGTTTTTTTAATGAATTTTTCGGCTTTTGTACTATTTAACATTACGGACGGGCTATAAATTCTCCAATTCAATACAGATTTGGTTAATTTTTTTGGAAAATCCTTTAGGTAAATTTTCAAATTATATTTGAAAGTCTGTGGATAAGAAGGAATTTGAAATTGTTCAAAAGTGCGGTTGAAGTCTACTGAGGATTTGGTAAAGCACCAATGAAATGCATATAGACAATGCTTAACCATCAACAAATAAATTTAATTTTAAATAAAATTATGACAATATATCAAATAATAAATATCTTGAAAATATATCAAGTTATGAATTTTTATTCGAACTGCATGGTTTTTATTCAAAGTTATTTAATTAGTTTGGCTAAGTTCTTCATAATAGACACTATTTTCTTGAATTTAAATAATCGTTTAGGAGAGCCATTATGAGATTGATATGATTTTTATGATGAAATTTTTTCTCAGTGTTATTTTAACATTGGTTTATACTTTGTAATGTATTTTTTTTGTAGCTTATATACTGATATTATATAAAAGTCAAACACATCTTTAACGAACTATTGGTTTTTTCAGTTCTTCAACATGCGTTCTATGATCGATCTAGTAGTTGGTATTCACAGCAAAATATAACTCCCGTAATTTCATTTACATATTTAATGATCTTTTACCAAGAGTGCTGCTGGAGCTGATACGTAGCTACGCTAGACTATTGGTCCACCAGTCGCCGCTTCGATTATAACCAAAGAAACTGTATGTTTTCAGCAGGCAAGCCAAGCCGATCACTTTACGGCATAAAATAATTTTTCCGGGTTCTTAGTATATTTTGTAATGCTGGTTTTTTTAATGAATTTGTCGGCTTTTGTACTATTTAACATTATGGACCGGCTATAAATTCAGCAATTCAATACAGATTTGGTTAATTTTTTTGGAAAATCATTTGTAAATTTTCAAATTATATTTGAAAGTCTGTGGATAAGATAAGGAATTTGTAACTGCTCAAAAGTGCGGTTAACGTCTACTGACGATTTGGTAAAGCACCAATGAAATGCATATAAACAATGCTTAAACATCAACAATTAAATTTCATTTTAAATAAAATTATGATAATATATCAAATAATAAATATCTTAAAAATAAATCGAGCTATGAATTTTTATTCGAACTATATGGTTTTTATTCAAAGTTATTTAATTAGTTTGGCTTAAGTTCGTTGTCAATTTAATCGTTCGATCTTTCTAAAGCATGTAAATATTGAACATTCAAAGAAAAATTTGGATGTACGGAAGTTTGAACTGACAGCTGTTTCGAGACCACCACAGTCTTCTCATCAGATCCCTTTCCATAGACTACCAGCGACGGCTGCAACAACATCCTACCGAAAATCCCACTAATTTTATTAAGCTCAATTAACAGATTTTGTCGCCACCAATCATTTTTTTTTTATTTTACTATAATATTTTTGTCATTCGTTACCTCATGTTATGATGATATGATTTCTATATTAATTCGCCTCGTTTTAATTGCTTACAGGTCCTTTAAATCAAGGTCAAAGAATTAATAAATAAAATAACTTGTTTACCTTTCCCTTGATTTAGTTTTCGTCTCCTTTAAAATTCAAAACAATGACAAAAACATCGAAATCAGATATTAGACTCTGCCACGAACTACAAGTCACGAATTACAATTTTTACATAATTCTTTTTTTTTCTTCACAATCAATTGGTCTAACATAATTGAATTATTTACGACTAAAATTATTACGATTGAAACACAATTTCTTCTTTTCGAAAAAAAATTTGCATCATTCAATAATCTCCTGTATTTTTGGAATAAATATTCAAGTAGCGAATGATGAATTCTTAAGCGATGTACAGACGATTAAGAGATCTTACAATATTGTCAAATCTGGCAATGTGCTGGCAATCTAATGACAATAAAAAATTGTCAGCACAAGGTATAATGTTAAATTAACACGGTTGTATCAAAGTTGTCGGAAAAGGTTACAATTTATTGCCAGACAATTGTCTGATAATACTCCCGGTTCACACACTTCAACTTTTGTTGCGCAGCTTTTAATTTGGCTGCGAGGAAGACAGAGAAAGCAACACAATTTTTCTCTGTCGTTATCACGGCTGAACTAAAAGCTGTGCAACAAGAGTTGAAGTGCGTGAACCGGGAGATACATTTATCTGACAATATTGTCAGTAAAAATATTGGCAGTTCATACGATTGCCAGATGCAAAAATGATCAAATCTGTTGTTAGGCATTGCCAGACTTAAAGCATTTAACACAAATTATCAATTATTTATTGTCTGTGCTTCTGTTAAATTAAAAAAGTGAAAATATAAATTACTATTAAACAGAAAGAAGCAATTGCAAGTATTTTAGCTGCATAGTTTCTTTTATTTTCCTTTGTCCCTAAAAAATAATGTATGCAGTGCTGCCAATAGAAATAATTCTCTGACAACGACGTCATTGTCAGATGTAGACACTTGGCACATCTGACAATTAAAAAATGTCTGACAATTATCTGGCAATAATCTGACAATGGCAACGCAACTCACAGAGTTTTAATTAATTTGTACCACTCATCATTTGATTGAAAAGTCACGAATGATAAACAACTTGTAGACGTAACTTTAAATAAAAAAATAAAACCTTTTCTTTTGAATTTGCTCTATTTTGTAGGAATGAGAAACGAAACTGATATATTTACTTTTATTTACTGATATTTATTTTTGCATTTAATTTATGTTTTTGTAAATAATATACTTATACTCTTAAGCATATCTTAAGGCGGAGACAAAAAATGTGTATGAAATAAGAGTGAGATATCATTTAGTAGGCAGCAGGAATAAAAAACACACATTTTCTTTCGTACAAGATGATGTATGTATGTATTATAAGGGGGAAAGGGGCGAGGGGTGGATCTTTAGCTCCCCCTAAAATGAATTCCAGGTGCAAACTTTCATAATGTCAAAATGCGTATATTTCCTTTTGGTCACCTCTACCAGGACCAGTCGTTAGAACCTTGCTAATTTTTTTAAGTTAAACAGTGTAATCTGAAGCCGCCAGATTTATGTTTTCCAGTTGTTTGTTCTAAAAAATGGATTGCACTTTATAACCCATCAATGGCGAAGGAAAAATATATATATTAATATCGAATAAAAGTAATTTTTTGAGTTTTTTTAAACTAGTTAAGCTTATAGTTTAGTAATTCTCATTTATTCTTTGAATGTTTTGATATAAGCAGGAGGGGCATTCCAAAACTTTAAACATGATGGTTAAAGGTCTACCAACAAAATGCAGGCAAAAGGACGACTAGCTTTTTATAACCCTCCTCTCCTTTTAATAAATATTAAATCCTTAATACTTAATTCGTTATAGCCACGTTCGTTTACAATTCAATGCAGTTTTCTCGACAAAATAAAAACGTTGATGCTTAATTACAAACATGTGTGTAGAAAATTCTCAACACTTAATTCCTTATAAATATTTTTTAAGATTAATGGAATATTTCTAACTGTAATAATGTATTTATGTATTGTATCTTATAGATGAAACATACATGTGAATGTATCTTTATTTGTGAAAGTGCAAGCGACTACATATTCTTATACATTTTAATAAAATTTTTGCGTAGCAGCTATTTTATATATTATTTTATTTATTTTATTTTGTTTTTGCCACAAATAATTACTCGTTAATTTTGTAGTTTGTAAAATGAAATGCATGTTGTCGTCGTTGTCGCAGAATTAACCATATTAAGTAAAGACAAGTAAATAATGATTAGTTGTGATGATTAAAATATTGTCAACTCGTGCACATTTTGAATAAGAAGCATACTACAAGTATTAGGAGGGTTTCATAATTAAAATTGAGAAAAAGTAAAACAAAGTAAAAAATTTTTATATAAAAAAAAAACGTTTTTCATAAGAATATGTGTTAGGGACGGGAAAAAATTATGATATATCGATATATAGATATTTTCTTGAAAATATATCGATATATATCGTCGATATTTTTAATTTCGATATACCGATTTTTTTCCAAATATATCGACAGTATCAAATTCGATATTTATTTAGCTTTGGTTTTGTTTTTCGTGCAATTTTTAAAAACATTTCGGAATATTCTTCATCAAATAGAATATTACGAACAAAATCTTTTGTTTTTTATTCATAATATTTTACCTATTCGAAAAATTACTATTCTTTGAGTGTAAATTTGTTGATGAATGTTCCATTGGTGGAACAGTAAGGATCTTGAAAATTAACTCTTTCCAACTTAATTATTTATGAGAAAGGTACTTTTTTGCTTTATTTGAAAAGATATCGATATTTCGATATATCGATATTTTTTATTCGATGCTGATCGATATTTAAAAATATATCTATATATCGACAAATTTTTGTCACTTGCCCATCCGTAACATGTGTGCTTATGAGCACGTCCCTTTAAATGGTTGATTGTTTTTTACTCAATTACATGAAAATGGCTTAACGGGTTTGAATGCAATTCGGTACACAGAGACATAGTTTCTAATCTAGAATAAGATATAAGATATTTTTTATCTCCAAATATGAAGCCCATATTTTAGTAATAAATTTATTAAAGTAAAGTTTATATTATTAATTTGGGACCTTACTAATGATCATATTACATACACTGATATATTCCTTTAAATCAACTACTTAATAAATAATTGTCCAATTGTTAGAATAAGTTACAGTCAGTGAAAAAAAAAATAATATTTCTTAAAAATATTAAATGTCATAATTTGTATCAATAAAATTTGAAATCACACTCATCCGACCAAACTCAAAAGTAGCGGATTCATTAAAATTCATATGACCAGTGATGATTTGGGTGCATCAGCTTACGAAAAACAAGATGGTTTTTGCTCTGCCGTGTAGATTGAAATTAGTCAACTTTAACTCTCCCCTTGTTTCTTTGGCATATTGTCTCATTTCCAACTCCTTCTGAATAAAAATGTTACGAGATTTTAGCGTAATAATAATAACTTTGGACCAAAAACGAAGCTAGAAATTTGAGGGCTAACGTAAAAACGTATTCCTATAAAATTTTGTTTTTGTCGGTTACAACCTTTTGAACGTTACGGGTCGATATAATAAATCAGACCTACAAATTTTTACTTTTTTATTGTTAAGAAAAGCTGTAACGCCTGAAGTTTAAAGAGCTTAATGCTCATAATAAGACTGTGTTTTCAGTTTTTTTCTATCACCAACATTTCTTCTTATGACCATGTCTAATAATTCCTCTAGGTACACCAGTATATTTCACCCTAACTCGAGAACAGTATGCGCGATTTCGATCAACAGAACACTAAAAGATGCTTGAAAAAATTAGTTAATTAATTTCATTAACGGTCGAAAAATAGTGATTTTTATGTAAAATTAAAATTTAACTTAAATAAAATTTTTTAGTTTGTGAAAACTCATAAAAAATGTAAAGCTCGAAAAATTTTACCTTTTAACTATTGTTCTTAAGAACTGATGTTAAATAAGCTATATATCATAAAAATCGACGAATAAATGTCGATTTTAATAGCAATTAAGTGAATATACCCAGACACTTAAAAGGTACTCTCGGTAATAAATTTATTTTTTGTTTGAAAAATATACATATATATATTAAAAATCAAAGTACTTTTAATTGGTTGGTGTCAGGCGCGCATCCATCTTAAGGTTTTTGGAGGGGAACTTTTAAATGATACATAGCATTTTGTAAAATTTCTTTTAGAATTCCGTAGAAATGGGCTATGTTTTATTCGCTTTGGATGGGGAAATATCCCTCTTTCCCTCCCGTGGATCCGCGCCTGGTTGGTGTATTCACTTAATTGCTAATAAAATCGATATTTATTCGTTGATTTTCATAAAATATGGCATAATATGTCATGTTCGTAATATACTAATTTTTTCGGAGTAATGGGGTTTTTAAAGTTTTTCCCTTTAAATTTTTATGAGTTCTTAGAAAAATAAAACATTTGTTCATATTCCATAAAAAAAATATTTTTTCGATACTAATTTGTGAATAACTCAGAAAGCGTTGATAAAATAAAAAACGATATGAAGACAGTTTGAAGGTAGTTTTGTCATGCATTTTTTATCCTTTCGTTGATCGAAAGCGGCCTAGAAATGAAATGTTATTATACCTATCAAGAGCTTATCTCGATCTCGGTACTTTTACGGCCAAAATTTTTGGATAGGAACTTGGCCTTATTTTCAAATTTATGTTTTTATTCGGATACTATTACACTCAAAATATTCCGTACTTAAAATTAACTGAAATTGCAATATAAAATAAATTGAAACTCAATTAAAAATCGGTCTACTTATTTTTCATTTAAGTTTAACAAAAAGTTTATTCAACTTTAAATGTTAAAAAGTTAACAGACTTAAAACCACAAAAAATTAATGAGTCCTTATTTGTTTGGATCAATTTCACTGTCAAAAGAACTAATAGCAGCTTCCGTAAAAAATAAAAGAGGTTCCATTGTTTCTGCTATTTTCACTGTTAAATAATCAACCCCAAGTTCCGTAAAAATAAGTGATTTTTGCTTTATTTTTAAGTGCTTACTTTACTTACTTTATTTTTAAAGGCTTACTATATCGTATCTTTAATTATTATTTTATTAAATTTATATTTTTACTCACTGTTTGTTATGTTAACTTCTACTGGGATCGAACAAAGCTCGTTCGGGTTTGAAATCCAACGTATCAACCATCTGACCAAAGCATAGTATGTAAATTAGCTGCACGAAGACAACATAAACTTACCCAATTTTATGCATTTAACATTACAAATTAAAAAAAATACACGAATGGTCTTGGCTGAAATTGAACATGTGACCTCCCGTTTAATAGTCTAACGTACTAACTACTACACCGCTGATTATAAATGTGTAGTTATATAATTTCAATTGAAATTTCCGTAAATTTTACGTAGAGAATATTTTGAGTATTTGTGTGTGTGTGTTATTTCTATGCATGTATTTTTCTGGTACTTATAACATAAACAACGGACTATATTGAAAGCAACAAAAAATCGGTACAATGTGTATAGAATCAGTTAAAAATAAGATTGACATTTCTAGCTTTTTTTTTACGATATGACAAAAAACGATATGACATACTGTGTTCTCATATCGTAAGTTTTTTACGATCTGACAACACTGCGATATGACAACACCGTGTATGGCTATCTTATTGTTGTTATATCGTAAAAAACTTATATGACAACACAGTATGTTATATAGTTTTTTGTTATATCGTAAAAAAGAGCTAAAAATGGCATCGCTGGAAATAAGTCAACAATTCTATGAGATTTTTTGCGTAAAGGTTCCCTGACGATTTGCATTAGCCCCAATGAAATGGCCATAGGAACTAGCTAATACCCCTCCATAATCAATTTCAATGTATTTTAATAAAAATTTAATATTTTACTTAGAAAGTAAAATATTAAGTTGGGAAAAAGCACGTTAAAAATTAAAATTAATATTAAATCTCGTTCACTTTTTCGACTAACTGTATTGAGTTGTGTAAATGTTTAAGTGCGTGCCCTGTTTGGTATGGAATTTATTTATTTTAATGTGTCAGGCGTCGAATTGTCATATCGTTTTTATTCCATAATAAAACATTTCAAACGAAATTTTTTTTTCTAATGACATTCAGTATTTTATTACATGTTTACAGTTACAATAACACTTATAAGTAGTTTGTTGTAGAATTAGTTTTAGAATTATTTTATTTTAAATAGTTACAGTTGCAGAGAGGTTTACATACGAATACTTTTTTTATGTTTTAATATTTCTATACAAATATAATTTGACCATAACAGCCCGCTAAACATTTGAAAGATTATTGGTCGCAGATATCTTTTTTTGTATTACTCTCTGCTCAAAGATAAAGAGCAAAAAGTTTTCGTGGATGGGTGCAAATGTGATTTTTCCCTCACGCTAGATGGGCGCCCATTCAATCAATCTGAAGTTTGCTTGTTCCATCTCAACTAAATATATTTGCAACTATGTTGGGCTAATAAAGCTAGAATATATATTTTTTTAATTCTCGTATTGCATCGTTTAAGTTAATATGCATTTTGTGCATTTGATATAACAAGACATTTGATTTTTGTTACTTCAGCAAGTCATTTCCGAACTAGTTCGTTTGGATGTTATAGCTGGGCAATTCAGAAGAATCATCAAGAAGAGCAAACGTGTCAAAGCATTATTCTGCTCTCCTCCGGCAGAGACTAAAATGTTCGCCAGTAATGTATTTTCGCCAACAATCTTTCAAATATTTAAATGGATGATGATTAACATAAAATAGAAACTTATTTTCTAGTTCTCCAATGGTCAGGTTTTGTTAATTTATCTAACCATCAATACGTAGTCATCATTCATTTTTTTAATTCATCATGTAAATCGTTATCCTTTAAATGTCAAGCCATACATAAGTACATCTTTTATATCTTATATGTATGTAATATATGTATATTTATGTATGTGTGTAAATGCATATGTATATGATTTAGCTGATATTTTTTTATAATTTCTTTAATTTTCTTATTTTTTATTTTTTTTATCATTTCTTTAATTAGTTTATAATTTTGTTGCACTTGTCCCTAATGTTGTGATGTTTATAACAAATGTTTTGTTGTAAAAATAAAAATAAATAAAGCTTTTGTTGTGTTTTGAGTTTCATTTCCTGTTTTTATTTCTTTTGTTTTTTGTTTAGATCATTTTGTCTTCTTTTTTGCAGATTTTTACAAAGTACTTGCATCGATATGTGGTATATTGTTAAGACCGACATCGGGATTTTTCCAATAAAACATTGGAGGTCCTTGACTAAAACAGTATTTCATTTTTAAAGGTTCATCATTTTCCACGTAATACATCAAATAGAAATTGCACATTTCGTCCTTATTTGTAGCACTGGAAGGAAAAGAAGAATGCGATTGAAAAATTTTCGAAGAGTGTTTTTATACGAGCGTACGAATTAAATAAAATTTTAGAGTTAAGATTTGATTACTTATTGTTAGTTCCATTTTATTGAAGATACAATAAATATATATTACCGAAAAAAATTATCATGTAAATGACAACATCCTCAGAAATGTCGTTGATTTCTATTAGTAATATTTCTTTTTAAAAAAGCGTTAATGTCGCCTATTATATCGTCAGTGACTATATAGACTATATAGATTACATAGCGACAATGTCGCCTATTTAATCATAGAACGTTTTCCTTTCCTGTTTGTTGCTTTTTCATTTAAAGTATTGACTGATTTAGCTGGGAGCCGAATTCAGGTTGCACCACCTAAAACATCAAAAACAAGAGGCCAACAAAACATGACAACAAGAGCGACACTTTCGCTCATCTTTTCCTCGTACCTGTGGAGCTGACAATTTCTATAATATTTTCATTAATGACCATGTAAATGACAACATCCTCAGAAATGACAACATCCGCAATTTTGCTCAAAGCTTAATTCATTTACAACACTGGTATTGCGCGTTTTTTTTTGTAGAGCAGTGTTGTAAGCCCCTCTGGTGTTAAGTAGAGGCATTGAGTTGTGTAATCTGTGTAGCTATTTTATTAGTTCTTTTACTTCGCCGACGGTTCTGCTACAATACCGATGAAGGAGGGTGCTGTGAAGTGCATTAGGATATATTAGTATTACTCGCTGCCGGTACTGCCTAAGTGATCAGTGCTATGCCTTCATCACTTTAAGAGTCCAACAACAACCAACACAATGACATACCAATGCACATTAGAAAATTCATGATGTTGTTGGCTTGCCTGAAACTAGTCTCGAACTCAAGACCTCAGCCAACAGCAAACAGAAATGTACCAAATGATACAAACTGGTGACAGGCTGACCAACAATAACCACAAGAAGTTCGTTTGCTGGTATACGAAGAGTAGTGTTTTTCAAAAGTTTTTTTTTAATTATTAAATTACATTAATTTTAATTTTTAACGTGCTTTTTCCCAAATTAATATTTTACTTTTTAAGTAAAATATTAAATTTTTATTAAAATACATTTCGTTGTAACGAAATTATTCAAAATTTTAAATTAAACGTTGCAAGACTAGCTTGCGGACAATATCCACCAACTAGTTTGTCTTCGAGTACGGTTTATGTTAGATTGTCTTAAAAGAAACTGTAATTGACAAATATCGTGCACAACAAATGTCGAAATTTTCTTAAGTAGTCGTTGATGAAAATGTTCTCTACGACAAGTTGGCCAAACGCGTAACTAGTCTTGGAGGTATTCACTCGTCTAAGTTCAAAAATACTAAGTTTCTTTGCGCAAAGAAGTCAGAGATCTCTCATTATTTTAAAGCACAAAATATTTTAAGCTTTCTTATCAGTGTTGTCAACTTTTAGATTTCAAAAAGCCTGTTCTGTAAATCGACCCGATTTAAAACAAATCGTTTTAGAAAAATTAAATCCACTACAAGCAAAAATTTTTCAGACTTTTTGTAGTTTTCTATTTTCAACCGACTTCAGAAAAAGAAGAAAGGTTATATAAATTCGTCATGTACTTATTTTATATGTATGTTCCCTCAAAACTCCGCCATTTATGAACCGATTACGGATTTGTTTCTCTATTTAAAAGGATGTAGTTCCAGATTGGTCCCGTTGAAAAGTGGGCGGGGTCACGCCCATACAAAGTAACATACAAAGTAAATATACATTCGATTTCAACTATTTCTACTCTACTGATTCTTATGAAACTGTACACACACATTAAGCTTCTGTTTAAAGCAGAGCCAGGCAAAGAGAAAACTAAATACATCAGAAAAAAATTTTTGTTGTTATGTGTGTTGGTGTTTAAGTGCATTGTTGACAGGTACAAATGAATGTTGTGCTCTTGTTGTTATTTATTTTGATTGTTTGTGTTGTGTACATGTAAATTATCGGCTGTGTACATGTAAAATTTAAAAATAGCTGAAAAGTAATCGGCAAACGTCGTGGCTCACGGCTACACATTGCCTGCGCGTGGTTTAAATTAGGGATGTAACGAATACCGATACCGATACCGATATATCGGCGATACTTCAGATTTTCCGATACATCGGTATCGGCGATATTTTACTGTCGATACGACGATACGACGATACTTTTAAAGTTTTCTTCAGAGCTTTTTTTAAAAAATAATTTATTTTTGTCCGATTTTACCATGAATTAAATTCACTTCGTTATTTTTTAAATCTTATTAATGTCAATTTTAAAAACTAATAATATTTTATGCTGTTATTTTGTAAAAAAATTATTTATTTTTTGTTAATTTTACCATAAATTCAAGTTCAAGTCGTTGTTTTATAAATCTTATTCCAGCAAAAAAAAGAAAAAGATACTCCAAAGAAGTCATGAAAATGTAGAATTCGCGATCTGGAAATATTGCAAATTTGGCTAATTTCTAATTAGTTTTACAAATCCTTGCCATCTGTTTTTCGATTACTAATTCGGTGGAAGCGATGCTAGGACAAATTTCTTTTACGGTATTCTATAATGATTTTTCCTCAAAGAAAAAGGATAAAAAATTACCCATTTTCACAATTTTTTTATGCGAATTTAAACTCAGAACTGTATTTTCATGTTAATTTAAGTGAATAAATATAAACTTAGAAGTCTTTTAATAATTAAGCTATAAAGTTATTTAGAAGAATATTATTTGATAAATGTCTTTTAAAAAAATCGATTTTTGAAAAAGCATGGCGAGTATTTTTTTAAATTATAAAGGAATTAAACATATTTTCTTGCTTTTCTACTAATTATCTGCATATTTTTAATATAGATTTTTTGGAAGCAAAGAAAATGTAGCTCCTTAAAAATTACTTCCAATGTTTTATCAATTTTAAATATTCTCTCTTATAATGTAATTTTGTATAATAAAAAAATTGCGCTTGAGTTTTGTTAATCTAAACTTGAACTCAATTTCAATATTCGTATCGGTATCGGAATCGGTATCGGCGATATTTATTTTTAAATATCGGTATCGGTATCGGATCGGCAAAACGGCGTATCGTTACATCCCTAGTTTAAATACTACATCAGGATAAAAAAAATTAGGTTGTGCCACCCCCATGCAAAATAAATACTCTTTTTCAACAACTTCTACTAAACCGATTCTTTTCACACAGCCTTAGTTGTCGTTACAATACAACATTATGTTTAGAAAAGTGGGCAGTGCCACGCCCATGAAGAGTAAATATTAATTTTAACTACTTCAACTTATCCGATTCTTTTGAAACTTCGCATACACAATTAGTTCTCGTAAAAGTATATGATGATAAAATATGGGGCGGTGCCACGCCTATTTTGTATTCGGTTTTTTTCAAGAATCATTTAGACCTTAATATATCATATCCGATATTAATTCATTATATATGATCATCATAGTTATTGCTACAGGTTTTTCGTAGAAATGAGCGGGTTATCAAAAAGAAAAAACTGTAACTTTTGAATCCGTTTTCATTCCTACCTAAAGACTTTGTACAATAAAGACCTGGCAGTTAACTCTGTAATAAATATAGTTACATATGTAAAAAACCCCGACTTCAATGCAAGGATCTTCTGTACTAAATTACAAAACCAACGCGATTTTGTGTTAGATCAAATTATGTGCTTGCCTATAAATGGGGTGTTCACCCGCGATTTTTCCTAGTACCAAACCCTTCATGTCCTTTCAAATAAAATATTTTAAAAATATGTCAAGAAATGGCGGAGTTATGTGATAATTAATATATCGGGCTACCACTTTGTCCGCCAGATTTTCACTTGATGGGAGCAAACGGCAAACAATTTATTTCAATTTTGAAAATTTGTTCATATATTGAGGATTATGCGAAAATCAATATTTCTGGCGGAGGGAGAATGCCCTACAGATTTTCGAAAATCGGTTCACATATAACGGATCTATGCTTGGTGGAGCAAATTTTCCCACCAATTTTTGGAAAAAATTATGCAACATAACTGCAGGCAAACCATTAAAAAAATCGCTTTACAAATGGCAGATTTTTGATTGGAGGGAGCGAATTTCCTCACCGATTTTCGAAAAAAAACTGTGGGACCAAACAGCAAGCAAACCCTTTCAAACAAAAAAAGAACTTTGAAAATCGGTTCACAAATGACAGAGTTATGCCAATACAAACATAAAAACTACACACGAATTCATAACCTTCTTCTTTTGTGATGTCGGTTAAAAAAATAAAGAAAATTACAAATATACAAAGAAACCATAAAAAGTATCGGGTTAGTTCTTAAGCCACATGCTGCGCACGTAACAGTAGAATATACCGTACATATATTTATGTATGTATGTCAAATTTCGTGGAAACGGAAAGTTTTTGAAATCTGAAGTGCCAAGCAAACGAAATACGTAAAAAATTAGTTTTGATGGGGTTCGACAATTAGTTTTAATGGGGTTCGTTCGACAAAAAAAGATAAAAG
Source organism: Panzeria rudis (assembly GCA_956483635.1). Taxonomy (NCBI): domain Eukaryota; kingdom Metazoa; phylum Arthropoda; class Insecta; order Diptera; family Tachinidae; genus Panzeria; species Panzeria rudis. The sequence continues at coordinate 146,132,669 of OY101450.1, forward strand.
ATGAAGCACGACTAATTCCTCTAATAAATTTCTTCATTCTTCTGCAAGGGTGCAAAAAACGTGTTCAGGAAATAGTTGCATTAGCAGAGAATTTTACACTTGAAAAACATTTTTTAGATAAAGAAATTAATTTTTGAATTTTGGGTTTAGTGCCACCGTCAAAAAATAAAAGCACTAAAAATTAGATTAAAAAAGCACCGAGCACTAACTCCAAAATTTTTCGCGTCGAAAAGTTTAAAAAGCACCAAAAACGGTGCGAAAAGCACTGAGTTGACAACGCTGTTTCTTATTGCATGAAAGAGAGAATTTTAGAATAAAGCACACGATTTAATTTATTTGTAGCTTAACGAAACAACAACGAGGCTTAACGATTATATAATTGTATAACGCTACAAGACGAAGAGATATGATTTTAGTGCATTTTTTCTATTTTCTGAAAGAAGCGCAGTTCTATGTCCTAAGTGGGGCTTACGGACTATAATCATTTCATACTACCTAAGAAACATAGTTTAGGACTTCAACTCACCCAGTTTCCGTTGTTCGTCTACGATGACTTTCCATTGTACACCGAGCCGCTACAATATCACCCTTAACAATAGGCTCAGAATTTTCTACAGGATAAAACATTTGCGGTGTCAATGGATCCCGTTTCCCCAACAAAGTCCAATGATGCATAGCATGTGCATCAGATCGTACTTTATAGCCGGATACAACTTTGCCCAGACTATGTGTATGCGTACGATATGCAATTGGATGTATAGTTTTATTTTCATTTATTTCACAAGATGTTTCCATATGTTCAATTGACATCGGAGGTATGACGCCAGCGGTACCCATTAATAAGACTCCTGCTAATTTGTTCATGCTACAATGGAAATATTTTTGGAAAAAATAAAACGCTAAAGACTTTTACTTTTAAATGATATTTAAAACACTTACGGTTTTTCAGTGTATCTGATAAAAACGCCAGAATCGTCGGTGCTGCCATCTATATGGGAGATATAATAATTTATTATATGAGTATATATAATAAAATATATTTAAATTAATTTAAAAACGATTTAATTGTAAACACAAAAACACTTTTTCCTTAAAAATTGTTAATTAACACACTTTATTAAAAATTAAATTAAATTTCAAATAACATTTTAATTGAATCAACTACTCGAGTGATGAAAAAAAAATTTCCTAACATTTTTTACGAACTTTGTTTAAATGGATATTTGAATTTAAGTAATTGAATAGACAGTTTTCGTCGGATGTTGAACTTTAACAGCACAATTAATTGAATCTACACTTTTAGTAACTGAAATCGTATTTTAGTTTTTTCTGTGAATATGCAAAACAAAAAAAGAAAAAAGAAAAAAATACGATTTTAATTATGAAAACTGCTGATTAAATTAATGTTGTTGCTGAAGCGCAGCCTACAAAGAAAAATTGTATATTCCATCACTGAAATTCAAATTTTCAATTATTAAAAATTTTTTAAAATTGTTAAAAAAAAATATTGTTTTTGATCACACGAGTAATTGACTCAATTTTGAAATTAATTGAAACTAATTTTCATTTTTAATTTAGTGTATTAAATGAAAATTTTTTAGAAATATTTTTTTTCGTGTAAAATTTATAGAATATCTGTTACCCTCAAATTTCTTAATGTTGGAATAATGTACTTGTAGAACAATATATTTAATGGGAGAATCGTAACCAACTTTAAATCCCACACCTTCGGGCAATTCCAATTTGGGTGCATCTCTTGCCCAAGCATAGAGAATCTTTAGAAATTGTAGAATTTCAAATAAATAAATATTTTCAATAGAAATATTCGTAACGTACTTGTGAATGTGACTGTAAGCCACAAGGACTGGGATTGTCCTCTTCTGTCTCTTTTGCCATTTCACCACAATCCCTGTAAAAAGTAAAACTAAATTTTAAACATAATCGAGGAAAATAAAAATCATTTTTAAAATTTTCTGTTTTCCTGCAAATTGTTACTGACATTATGCGTTGTTAATTCATCATAAAACCAATTGCTAATAGCTAATTGTAGCTAATTTTGATAACACTGTACATCAAAAAAGCCCTTGCTCTAACGACTGATTCTGGCAGAGGTTACATCTGGGACTCATTTTGAGGGGGAGCTAAAGTTCCTTCTCTTTGCACATATTTATAGTCAGTCGGCATAGGAAATCTTATAAGTTTTACGTTTAAGATATTAAAAATGTTCAGCATATTTATGTAAAATACCACGATCAACATTTTTGTGGAACATTTTAACCCTATAACTCTTCATTCTATTGTTCTTTTTGTACTTTTCTCAAAAATGGGCACAAAACTCCTTTTATCGCCTTTAAGTAAAATTATCGCACTAGTTCCTCTAAAGAGCGTCAAGTCTACACAGAAAAAAGTATCACCAAAAAATTTTTAAACAAATGTTTGTCTAAAAATAAATTTCATTTTCAGTAAATGTTCTGTCCATAATCTATGAATTGTTTGTTTGACTTTTATTTAGAACGCAAACACCAAAAACAACAATAAAATCTGTGTCGTAAAAAACATACACACAAATAACAACAACAACAATCATAGTAAGAGGAATTCAATTGTACCAAGTTTGTTTACAAAAGATTTTTGAGTGAATCGATTAGTTAATGTCGTGGCGTTAATTCTCATTCATTTTTTTATACTATTTAGATAAACATTCAGACTTGAACACATTTAACAAAGTGAAATCTCATAAATCCTTAATGGATGATGATGATGATGACACAGACGAAATTTATTTATTTTTTTGCTTGATTAAGTAAATTATTTTGCTTAATAATTGTTAGCATTTTTAGACTAATTGTTTATTAAATTCAGACAGAAATATTGTTTGATATTTTTCAGAAAGTCCAGTAAATATTTTTGTTTGATTTAATAAATTGTTTTGTCTACAATTTGTAAATATTTTTGGCCAAATTGTTTTATAGATTTAAACAATTTGTTCGCTGAAAAAACGCGTTTTTTTCAATGAAATTGTTGAGGTATTTTTGTCCATATTTACAAATTCGTTTGTAGGTCCGTTCATAGACAAAATATTTACTATTTCATTGAATTCCTTTACAGAAAATTAAATTAAATTTTTTCTGTACAAGTTTACATATTTTCAGTAGAGGCAAAATGGTGTTTTTTTACTCTACCAGTCTCACTAAATTTTTATTTTTTTGCGAAAGAGTAGAGAAAATGATGCAAGGTTTTTACAGTGGGTAGATATAAACATTGTATATCGTTTTCTTGCAAAAAGTGAAAACTGCAACATTTTGAGTTGACGCTCTTTAGAGGAACTCGTGTGATATGTGGAATATACAAAGTTTAATGCACTAAACTCAAATCCGTTTTCAATCTTTTCTATCATGTACAGATTTTTTCAAAGGGTATGAGTAGGGCTTGGGATTTACCGGACTTTTGCACTTCAAGGCAAACGGTAATGAAAAAATCACGTTCGCGGGAATTCCTGGGACTCCCGGGAAAAGTTAATTTTCTAAATTAAATAGATTTATTAAATGAAAATTGGCGAAATTTCGATTATTTTATTAATGTAAGCATTCTTTTTAAATAAAAGTTAATATAAAAGCAATTCTAAAACAAATTTTTAAAAATTTTTAAGTGAATTCAAGCAAATAGAGTTTATGGTTATTACACAGTAGGAGATTCTAAGACTAATTGACGACTATTACCGCAATTAGTTAAACATTTTATTTTAAGGCTTCCAAATCATTTTATAAAGAACTTGCCGTAATGTTTCGTATTTTTCTTGAACAATTTCCAGGACCCTTCTTATCGTTAAGTACAAGCAAGTTACAGTACTATACTCAGCTGAGCTGAAGTTTACATATCCTGAGCCACAGTATCTCTAAATGTTTTTGATTACTCATTTTATTTACCTTAAAATATCTCCTTCAGGGTTTCAATAATTGCGTCGATTTATAATAAATTTCAGTAGTGTCAACTCAAAGTTTTTACAGCTTCTATGTATGAGCCTAAAATTTCAACAACACTTTCCAAAATTTGGTGACTAATTCTGCGGAAAATCACTCAAAGTTTTATTTACTTTAGGGAACGATTAGAGAGCTATGTAATTATTGATACTTATACAAAATTATTCCGCTTTGTTCTGTTATAGTGATTAAACGACATCTATTACTAAATTCATATTGCATGTACTGTTCGAATCAAGCAAACATTTTTCTCGGCTTAAATGGTATTACTTCAATTTCATGCAATTGTTAAGAAATTTCTGTATAAGTTTGAACCGTTCACAATTTTATTTTGTATCAAAAAAATTGTATTGATATTTTACTGCCTGTTTATCGATGTCGACAGAATTATTTCTTTCTTACAGTACATTTGAAATAAAGACAAAGTTTTCGATTTATTATTTTTTTTTTTTGTTTCAAATGAAATTGTAAAAATAAAAAATATCCTTCGACATCGATAAACAAGGTATTAGTATTTAAACAGACAATGAAAAACATAACTTAAACAATTTCATCGTGTAAATTGAGTCATACAGTCAGTCAAACGAACTTTTGTAATATAGAAAAAAAACATTGAAAGTTTTGATATTGAAGAAAAACAGGATTTTATAAATATGTATGTTAAAAAAGTCCATATATTTATGAAATAACGTGTACTTTTAATTTCCCGGGGAAATTTTTAGATTTTCCCGGGAAAAGTAGACTTTTCGCGGGTATTTCCACCCGGGAATTTCCGATTCTCAAATTCTAGGTATGACTAATATTTACCCTGGGATCATGAGTATATTTCCCATAACTCACAAACGGTTTGCTCGATTTTAACAAAATAAAGATGGCCACACACGAGTGATTTGTGCGTATGATTTGTTCGTGCTCGACGTCTTGTTACTTGTTAATGGGGCTGTGCGTGCACAAATCGCAAGTAATTGAAAAATTTCAATTTCTTCTGATTTGTGCGATGTGTTAGTGGACTTGTGCGCGAACATTTGAATGTTTATTTTTATTTAAAGGCTCGAAAAAAATTGTTTTTGCAGACCAGTATTATTACCCGTCATAGGAAACCTTGTAAGCCTTACGTTAAAGGAATAACATGTTCTTAGCATTTTTATGTAAAACACCATTGGAAGGAAATGTTTTTGTGAAACATTTCAGGTTGCTATATTGCCACTAAAGCGGACTTTTTGCCCTTTTTCAAAAAAAGAGACTAAAAGACCCACACAACGGAGAGTTGGAGGGTTAAAATGTTCCATAAAAATTTTCCTCGTGGTGTTTTGTACAAAAGTGCTTATCTTATGCCTTAAATGATTTATAACAAAAAAGGGAAAATTTTAAATCTCCCCAAAATTAGCCCCAAATGTAATATTTAAAAAACGTATATACTTTTTTGTGTCCTTTATCAGAATCAGTAGTTAGAAACTTCTAATTTTTTTTTTTGTTGTACTATTGTCCTTGAAATTTTAAGGGAAATATTGATAAGCTCTACATATTTACAAAATATTAACTGATATTGCGCTAAAAATATTTATTAACAAGACTTCGCTTACAACTTACCACATTCTTTTCCTTGATCCCGGTTCACCGCATCCATACAAAAGCATGTGATGGGCAGTGTTCATTGTGGCATTGGGCTCATAGCCAACTAAATGAAAAAGGAAATAAAGTATAATTATAATATAGTGTTATTGTATTGATATAAAATAATAATTAGAATATTGTATAATTTTATCAGCACTTACCAATGTAATAACTTTTTGTTGGATCCACCTTTATCGGTGTACAAAGATACAATTCAGGCTAAAAGAAAGATAATAAAACTAATTGTTTAATGATTTATTAATCTTTATTCAGAGATTTATAAGACTAGAGACCTTGAAAGAATCATCATATGAAATTTTATTTACTCGTTAGGCAATAAAAATATAATAAAAATATTAGAAGAATTTTTAAATGCATATTTTTTCGGTAAACAACCAGCGAAAGAAATTAAGATAAATAAAAAATAAATAAAATGCTTCAGGAGCAATTTTTAAGCTTCAGAATCAAAAAGAGAAAAATAGCAACTGTAAAAAATGCTATTCCATTTTTTAATATGGTTTTCGACAATTGTGTAAAAAATTAATGTCATGTGAAGACGAAAACTGAAGTGTGCTTGAAGTTTCATGATAATTCCGCATTTTTAAAACTTATTTATAAAATTTTTATTTTCTTGCAAAAAGCCCCCTTATTCATAAAAATTTATTAAAGTTAATGTTCGTTTAATGTACGAATTTTTAATGCGAAACGAGGTTTTAATGCATACATTAACTTGACTAATAATTTATGAATATGGGGGAAGGAGTTTGAAAATTCTTTTATAAAATTCTTACATTTTATATTTGATTTGAAGATAAAAGTTCTCTTTAATCTTTTTACCTTTAACCTTATTTTGATGTCTATATATTCAATTCGCATTAACTAAAAATATTTTTCGAACAAAAACATTTTGAAATCGTTAAGATCTTTAGTTAGTTAACGTTCCAACGTCATTAGTTTTGTCCAACTTATATTTTATCAAATTTCCATGAAACACTATAGTTTGTTTTCTATAAAATGTAATTCTTGTTTATTTCAATTCGTAAAAATAACTAACACATGATCAATATGATTCGTGTAAATTATCATTTATACAATCTATTGGTAGCTTTAACCAATTGCTTGTTATTGATTTCAGAGTGTATACGTGTTATACCGGCTAGACAGCAGAAAATCTCAACAAGAGAACATAAAAAAGAAAACAAGCTAAAACCGAAACATATTGTTCATTTGCTAGACGAACGTCACACAGTGGCATGAAATAGAAAAGTTGTAATATCCCAGCAAAAATAAATTTTTTACAAGGAAGCAGTGAGATTAACTAGAAGGGCTTTATAGATGCGCAAAAGTACACGGTGCATCCCCTCTGCCTTACGAGGATGCAATAATGTAAGCGAGCGAAGAAATTTACCGCACACGAAGGGGTGCCAGATGATTTGGACGAAAAATCGGCATATTTTCCAAATAAAATCGGCATTATCGGCCCTTCAATTTGAAAAAAGTCGCCAATTCAAAATACCCGTTTTAAATACAATAACCCATATTTTTATTAACAAAAAATAACAAAACAGAACAATTCAGCATTAACTAATGTTTATAACATATTAAATAACATAAAAATCAATGCAAATAAAATAGAAAAAGAAATTTCAATTGAATTTTTGACAAGAAAGCGGAACTCTTTGTCTGAGGAACTTCTAAAAACTTTGCCGAAATGTCGCAAAGAATGGTGTAGAAACTCTGAAGAATTTTCTAGTGAAATTCAAAAGGAGTTTTCGATATGTCTGAACAATATCGGAAAAATTTCCAACAAAACATCAGAAAATATCTGACAAAATTCCTAGCCAAAATTTGAAATTTATCAGAAATGTCGTATAAAATTCTCACATAGAATCAAAATGTTGTAAGACCTCTTTGACTCTTCTTCTCGCATACATTTTTCTGCTGCCAGTGGCAGCTCATCAGAAAACATTTACCTCTATTTTATAAGTTTAAAAATTCAAACATTTGTGTGCAAACTCTAAAGAGATAAATGAGAACTACTACAAAAACTAAAATCCGGCAATGTGCAGAAGAGACTGCTATAACGGCCTGCACACACGACGAATTTGGTCGGCCATTTATATTTTTTTTCATGTCATTTAAAGACGAAGTTTATTATTACGCTCAAACTTTTTTAAAGTGCATCCTCTCTCGCTTACGTGGATACACATATGGATGCGAGTGCTATTTTTAATTCGTAATTTGATTTTTTATTCTTCCATTGAATTATGTGTGATAATAAATGTGCCGCGGCATCTTACCATGCGGAGATCGTGGGATCGATTCCTGATTCAATACGCGAACAAAAAGTATTTAATAAAAGTAAATTGTAGTGTAATATAGTTTCCAATTGTGGTTGTACCACTTAATACATAAATAAATATAAAAGCAACATAAAATAATTTCAAATAAAAAATGTATCCAAGTGTAGGTGAAATAGTGATATAAAGAGCAAACCTTTTTTTTATTATATACATATAAAAAAGACATGAGGTTAATGCATCTAGGATGCAGGGAGAGTACCGAAATCTCTCCCTAACAAAACTGCTTTGGAGTAAGTTTTTGTTAACTTCGCGCTCTCGGCTTACAACCAGTGCTTTTAGCTGAGTGATGCTCGATACTACACAGAAAAAAGTAAAAAATGGTTTCAATTACTAAAATTGTTAAAACAAACAAAAAATTGTTTAATTTTGCACCTATCACTAAGATGATGATACCAATTATCGGTATTGCAGAAATTGTAAAAGAGGATTTTTTTCTAATAAATGATAATTGTAGATTTAATTAAATAAATAATTAATAAAATACAGAAAATTAAACAATTGTTTAATTAAATTAATCAAAAAATTAATTGACTAATTATTAATATATTAATTAAATGAAGTATCTTACATAATTGAAAATAATGCAACATGTATGACACAGGAGAAGCATACACTCTCCCAAGTTTGCGTTTAGAGTAATAACTTCTATGCAAACAAAAATATTCGCTATCGCCGGTGCATGCTATAAGCGAACTTCACTGTATTTAGAAAAATGTTAGCTGTTATTTTTCATCAGTATGTACCTGTTAGCTTTACTTTAATTGGCAGCAAATATTCAACCAAGTAAGTGATTGAATCAATAAAGTAATTGATTAATAAAATATTAATTACAAATCAATTAATAATTAATAATATATTCTTTCGTTTTTTTTCTTAATTAAGAAATTAACAACATAATTAAATTTCCAAACTATACCAAACAATAGCTTTAATTGAAAAAAAACCGATGATAATTTTTTCTGTGTGGTTGAAATTAAAATAATAAATAACAATAACAGCATTAGTTGTTAGTTTTAAATATTTAAAAGTTTTGTGAACTTTGTTAAATAGTATTATGTATATTGAAAAACGTTTCATCGATCAATCCTGGTTTTTATCCAAAAAAATTTATGGAGTATTACCCATATTTTTTATAATTTAATTGAAATTTTTTAGTGAATAACTAAGGAGTTTGTGTTGAAACTCATCGATGATTATACATCTGAATTGATTTAAATTCAAAATATAGTGCGCGTTCCGAAAAAAATATTGAATTCGTAAGAAAATGTATTGAGCGTTACGTTAACAATATTCTTAAATATAACTTATCTATACATTTTAGGGCGGTAAAAAAAGTTAACAGAAGGGAAGGGTAGAAACGATATAGAGAAGATTATCCGTTTAGAATTTGTGACTTACTTTGAAAAAGAGGTTGCTTCTACCACACTGTGTGTTGTTATATTTCCGAAGAATGTATTAATTAGGTAGGTCGTATTTTGCACGAATAATTATTTGAAATTGACATAACTTTTAACATTGTTTGTCGATTTTTGTAGTGCTTTCAAACCTTGTACTCATCATTTCTGATGTATTTTTATAGCAAAAATCATTCCCAGAACAACCACGACAGCAAATGTAAAGAATACACAAAAATGTTACAAAATCGAAGTATATAATTTTATTTCAGTATCCATTGAATGAGCGAAAACAACAATATGAATCCTACTTCTCGTATTTGTATTAGTTAAATTGGTAAAAAAACACTGCATTTCACGCCATTGTGTCGCATGTGTCTACAAACAAAAAACATGTTCTATCGTGTTCGTTGAAAATAAAATTTTTGTTGAATTTTCCTTTGTTCCTTGAAATATTGATTAAGAATTAGACAACCTTTGTGAATATAATGTTACAAACCTTTGCCTATAAAATCACTTTGGATTCGTTCGAAATAGTCACATTAAAAAATCTATAAATGAACAAACATGTAAAAAACGCAACCTCCAAATGCCATTTAGGTATGTGTGTGATTAAGGAGTTCCATATGTCTAATATTATTTTTATGTTTCGCGACACTGTGCGATGTGTTTTTATAATTACACGCATACATACATTCATATATGTAAAAATTAAATCACCGAGATTAATTACACATAATCTACAAGGTCATGGCCTATCTTTACAATAAATAGAAATAAAATTTTTGCAAATAGAATTTAAAAATATTCCAAGATATTTATTTGGGCCTGGTAATAAAATAAGTTATCTGACAGGTACACAAAAATTACAGGTAGAAGTTACATACATCTGCCTACGTAGAGGGTTGGAGATACATAAAGTGGGTGTTGTTGGTTTTTCTTTCTCAATATTTGTTTATAAAATTCTTTTTAACAATTATTAACTCAACTGCAGTTTTATTTAAAGTACAAAAATGTGTCGAAAACAATAGACCGAATAAAAATGCCACCTGTTAAAATAATAATAGTGGCACAGAAACATTTTTGAGTTTCATTACAGAACATACACATGCACAATTAAATTATACCACGTCTACAACAGGAAAAACCCTTCTTTTATATTTTTTCCAAAAAACAAAAAAAAGATATGGCAAAAACACACTTACAGTTCTGGGTCGAACGTTTGGCATTAAAAAGGGAAATCGTCCCACTTCATGATTTTGTAGTGCGTGCAACTGCGAATTGTAGATACTTTTGTATTCGTCGCCATCCATGATTCCATATGTTAATTTTAGCCAAACCATAAATACAAACGTTAACACTTGTAGCCTCTCTAAAGCCATCCCTGAGTAAACCTTTAACATTTTTCCTTTTATTTATTGATTAAAACACTTTTTCTTGCTTAAATTATTTATTTAATTTTGTTGCTTTGTTTTTTTTCTTAATGTGTAACTAAAACAATAACAAATTGCAAAAGAGAATTTTTGACGGTGCGATGCGGTGCTTTTTATGTATTTTGTTAATAATTTACTTCTACTTTAAAAAAATGTATTTATTGTTCTTGTTGTGTGTGCGCCAAAAATGATAATGACGAACTTCACATCTCTGGGAACAGTGAGAAAACAAACGAAATCTTTTAAAAGAGAGAACTACATGAGATATGAAACACACTTGTTTATTTGTTTACAGATGGGAAATAATCAATATGGTGGATGTTAACAGTAAAAAGTACAACTAAACTAACAGCTGGTTAACTGTAGATTCTTATTGGATGTGGTAAATTTCGTGACAGAAACATGTTTATCCGTTTCCGTAAAGAAATTTTCTTAGCATATTTAAATGTTAATATTTTAATACTTATTCACACAAAAACATTTTAGATCTTCCAAAATCTCAACAATTTATACTTAGAAAATAATTTTTTCAATCTCTTTATGAGAAATCATTTATGGCCATATTCATAAAAAATATCATAATTGTGATTTATAGTAAAAATTAGTTATCAGAACCTCTAAGCTTAAAAAATCACATACATACATGAACCGTGCATTGAATATTGAACACATTAAGGAAGTATTAAACAATTTTTGGGACTACTTTTGTTAGCGAAAATATGCTTAGTTATTACACTGTACAACAAAAGCAATTTTTTTTTTTAAAAATAACAAAGTTCTAACGACTTATTCTGGTAGAGGGCATCAGTAAATACATAGCTTTATCGGCGTTTTGAAAGTTTACATTTGGGACTCATTTTAGGGAGAGTTAAATTTCCCATCTCCCCCTCCCGCTCTTGGCACATATGCAGTTATAGTCTCTCGGCATAAGAAATCTGAGGAGGTGAGAAGCTAGTGGGGTAAGAAAAAAGGCACAAATTGAAATTTGAGGGGTTTTTTTTGTTATTTCTCTTTGTCATTTTCGTACTATCAAAAAAGGCATGGATAAAAAGTCTGTAATGTAAATAAGTGTGACTTTTCGTAGGGGATTTAAAAGAAAATTGTCAAAAAAGCCAGGCTAAAAAGGCATAGTGTGAAAAGGCACTAACTAATTGCATTAACTAATTGATTATTTGGCAGATTATTTTGTTTACTATTCTGAGTAAGGTGATAAGTAAATTTGTCTTTATTAATGCAAAATTGTTTAAATTAGCATTAGTAGAATCAAAGTGGTGACAATAACAAAAAAAAAGACTATTAAAAATAGCAAGTTTTGTCCAAATCGTAGAGCTATCATGAAAATAGTCATTGATTTTCCATGGTATTGCATAAAAAATACATCAAATTTTACTTGTTTACTTTAATTTATTATTTATTAAATAAATATACAACTTTGTTTTTTTATATAAATTTAAGTTGAATTTTCTATAAATATTAAAAAATAATAATAATGTAATTAACAACCAAATTTGTTTGAATATTTTAGAAATTTTCTATACAATTTTAACATTTTAGCAAATAAGTCGTTTCGTAAGAAGAATTTAAAATAAATTATTTTTATTCGTTTTAATTTTACAATATGAGAGATTTTAGCGATGTTGCTTTGTTTTTCGAAAATGATAGATAGATGGCGCTGCTGAATACAATTAATTAATGCATATTTTAGTAAGTGGTAAAAAGCTCCTCCTGTATGCTGTTGGATCTTAAAAGCTGAGAAGGAGTGGGGCCACCTTCAAAGTTCATTTTTGGTGTAGCTTTGGCAGACTTTTGGTTGTGGTAATCATCGGAGAATTCCTAAAAAAAAATAAATTTATTATAAAATTGTTTATGTTAGAAGAAAAGAAACAACCAGTACCTTTAGACGATTGCCTAAGAAATGAGCTCTTTCACGTTTCTTGACCATATAATCGGAAGCCATAAGCCATCTGTGTTCCTGACAGTCTTCAGTGTATGGACGTTTTCTATATAAAACAAGTGTAAGTACGAATTAGTTTTCGTTTTTTACTCACAACTTCATAATTTAACTTACTGTGGATGACGCTTGAACAAGAACATTATGAACCGGGTACCTTCGGGTGTCACTTCCTTATAAAGATTTTCGAATCTGTATCGCACATAGGCAATGTTCTGTTTGGTTTCGTATTCATCAGCACCACGGAAGGGACTTACACCAGACAATAACAAATAGGTTAAAACACCTAACGACCAAATATCCGATTGTGGAAATACTGGCTCCTCCATTACCATTTCGGGTGCCTGGAAATCTAACATGCCACATGGTCTAACTTGTACACCCAATTTGTTAACCTTTTTGGTGCAACCGAAATCGATCAATTTGACTTGAATAGAACGGACAGAGGCCATTACAACATTATCAGGTTGTATGTTCAAATGACAATAGCCGCGCCAGTGCAAATATTGAAGAGCGTCCAAGAGTTGTACAATAACTGTGGCAACCATTTGTTCGGTGTATTGGTGGCGACTGCTGAAATATGTGAGAACATCGGCACCCTGTAATTTCTCCATAATGAAAATTGCAATGGGAACATTAAGCGGTTTATAGGCTGCAAACAAAGCAGGAATACGTTCGTGTCTTAATGTCTTGAAATTATCAAATTCGGCCACAACGTCCTCTTCATTCTCTTCGCTCACTTCAAAGATTTTGCCCACAACAACGGCATCGGAGGATTTTTGAATGCCTTTTACAATAGTACTGAACTCACCACGAGCAATTTCTGAAATGAAACTATATTTTTCATTGACCGAGTGATCAGTAACCCAATTGGGAGGTTCACGCTCGCAATAGTAATCAGTGTGTACACGTTCTTCTTCGGGGAAAACAACATGACCGTTTTCGGTTAGTTGTTGCAAATGTTTCATGGCTTTGGTAATATGAATCTTAGGAGCATCTGTGCCACTTGTGGCACCGGTAATAGGAATACCCATATCACTCCAGCCAATACGATTTCTTGATGCTAATCTAAATTGGTATTGAGTATTCGGTTGGAGATCGTGCACCAAATAGAATTCGTGATCGACGTTGTCGGCAATGTTAATCCAGGCATCTCCATTTAAGCGTTTGTATTCCAAACTGTAACACAATACTGAAGTGTGACCATCATCGCGTGGTTGTTTCCAGCGCAATAAGATTTCAGTACCACTTGTGGCCGAAATTTCGGGAGAGTCTGGGGCATCGGGTAAGGTGGCGATCACCACACGGCACCTGGCTATAGTTTGACCCACCTTGTTACGGGCTACAGCTTTGTAGACACCAACATCAAATTGCATGGCGGGCTCGAAGCGTAAAATTGAACGGCCATCTTCATCGGTGTGGAATTTAATGCGATTGCCTTCGGCCAAAACCATGTCATTCTTGAACCACTGAACATTGGGTTTGGGATCACCAACAGCAAAGCAATGAACATGGGCTGGATGACCTTCAGTAATAGCCAAATCTTGGGGCTTCTCCCTAAAGAAAGGAGGATAACCCTCACGTCTGCATTCAATAATAGCTTCCGCTTCGGTGTATTCATCCAAACGTGGGCCCAATTCAGTACGCAATCTGCGAATAGTGTAAGAGTCCTGAGCTTCGTATGTGCTAATACGACTGCGCGTACGTTCATCGTCAATTTCTTCATCCATAATGTCGGTAAAACGGCGACGCTCGCGAATAATCGGCAAAGACCAATCTAAACTTTCGTTCATGCCAAATGATGGCGATCTTCTATGAGCAACCTTCAGGTATTCACGTAAACGCACAGGGAAATTAACATCACGTAACTGCAACAAATAGGTATCAGGACCATATTGGTAACTGGGAGGGGGAGGAAGAAAAAATTCAATTAAATAAATAACATTTTGCAGAAGTTTCTTTAATACTCACTGGCTTTCAGATTGTATGATGCCCAATTCATAGTCTGGATGCAAATACTTAGAATAGGTTTCAACTCTCTTGCTGCGAATTCTGGATTCAGCCACAGGCTCTGGCGTTGCCTCGGGCGTATAAACTAAGCCAGGAGGATAAACCATCTTCGAAGGATGGGTCCAGCAGCCACTCAAACGTCTTCGCCTGAAGTAGTGCTTACAGGAAGCATTAGCATACCAATCTCTAAAGTCATTGTAATAGTTCCTTAAACGATCAGTACTGATACGATATTCATCCTCAGACATGCGTCTATCCAGCATAAAGAACCAAGGATGTCTCAAAGCTGTCTTTACATCCATACGCTCTTCGGGACTATAGATGAGCAAACGTCTAATGAAATCGCGACCTTCGTCAGATATATGAGTCCAAACAGAATCGCTAAAGTCCCAATGACCCTCTTTGATTCTTTGCAAAGTTTCACGATCATTAGCACCACGGAATGGATTGTGACCGGAAAGTAGAACATAAGTAATAATACCCACAGTCCACATATCGTGCGAAAAGCTCACACCCTCTTTGTTAACCACTTCGGGTGATACATACTCAGGCATTCCATAGTCAAGAGTAGTCAATGAATGAGTATGGATGCGACGTGTTAAGCCAAAGTCGGAAATTTTTAAGAAATTACCACCCACAACAGAAATTAGTAGGTCTTTGATCTGAAAAATTATAAAATGTTAATACTTGTTTTTTTTTCTTCATATAATTTATAAATCTAAAAATCACCGTGAGTCCCATATGTCCTAAGCCAGCTTCATGCATGTGCTCCAACCCCCACAAAGTTTGTCTGATGTAAAAAGCAATATCACGTTCTCTGAAGTAATCTCTCCTCAATAAATTGTCTCTCACCAATTCACCACCGGCTGCCAATTCCAAGATCAAGGTCACATTACGCTCAGTTTCGTAGGCATCATGCAAACGTATTAAGTTGCGGTGATTCATAATGTTCATCATTTCCATTTCATTAAGCATAAATGGTCTTATTTCTGGTTTGCCATACATGACTTTTCCAGCATAACTGTCACCAGTAGAACGTTCCACTGCATGATAAGTAATGCCTTGAGTACCACGACCCAATTCATCGCCGAAATCATATTTGTCTTCGAAACGGAACTGTTTGGTACGAACATAAGGATGTCTGCCATAAGTTTTGAATATATATTGATCTTCATTATCTTCAATATGGACCATGACCGAAGAACTAACCGATCCTGCTACATTGCGTGCACTTATAGAATAGAGGCCACCGTCCTTAATGATGGTATCACTAAGTGACAAAATGTAAACATTAGGTTCAATATAACGCATCTTGATGCGTGTGCTATCAGCCAAAGGTTGCCAGTCCTTGTACCAACGAATCTCTGGCAAGGGTACACCTACAACATGAGCCTCAATACGACCATTTTTGCGGGACATGATAAAGGTTTCATCTGGGCGTTTAGTAAAGCGTGGATATTCAGCGATTTCCAAACGAACACGCTGTCTAGTTTCTCCATGCTCATTGGTGGCCACTGCTTCATACCAACCTACATCACGATCCAACATTCTATAGAGAACAAAATAATGATTAATTAAGAGTATTCAAGCTTTTAAGAAGTTCAAAAAAAAATCTTACTTGTTAACAAACAAAGTGGCTTGACCGTTACGAGTGTAACTGAAATCAAACCTGCCGCCGGGTTCAATTAACATGTCATCAAAGTAGTAGGTCATCTTGGGCTTAGGATAGCCATATACAAACCACATTAGCTCGGTATTATGGCCTTTGACGCCATAAGTTACATCCTTTTCGCGTCGCAAGAATCTGTTAATGAAAGATTATATAATTTCTCAATTTAAATAAGTTTACGAACAATAACTTACTGAGGAGCCTGAGCCATACCATCATGTGGAGGACACTCGATATCGAAGTCCTTGGGGAAATAAGGTGAAGTTTCTGGTCTGAAATCTACACCAGGAGCCAAATAGGTATAAGTCTTTGGTGGTTCAGGCACCAATTTGGATCTACTCAAATTAAATCAAAAATAACTAATAATTCACAGTTTATTATCCCAAATAGGTCTCACCTGTATGTTTGAATATAAGGACTAGGATCACTTACACCAAACTTATTGTCCACACGTACTCTAAATCTGTAATCTCTGAAAGGTTCCAAGTCTTTGACGTTGTAAGAACAGTTGCGAACTCCAGTACGTATTGTACGCCATTCTCCTTCCGGAAGATCCATCATTTCAACTTGATAGGTAACGGGATAACGAGGCATTGAGGGTACCGAAGGCTTCCAGCCCAAATGTAAATTGCGATCAGTCATCTTCAAAATATAAGGAGGTTCGGAGAGTGGGTTTGGAGCCCCAGTATGTTTGTATTTCTTGTAATCACTGTATTGATCACCCAAAGGAGCCTGGCTTGGACTATCGATCGCTATAAAATAAATTTAAGATTCCGTGAATTTACTCTTAAGCCAATTTTCAAACCAACTTACTGTCGAAGAACAATTCCGCTTCACACTGATCATCACCATGAGGATTGAAAATGCGACAACTATAACGACCCACATCAGT
Organism: Panzeria rudis; assembly: GCA_956483635.1. Classification (NCBI taxonomy): domain Eukaryota; kingdom Metazoa; phylum Arthropoda; class Insecta; order Diptera; family Tachinidae; genus Panzeria; species Panzeria rudis. The sequence continues at coordinate 146,149,975 of OY101450.1, forward strand.
CTCATCAGCATCCTTGATGGACAGGCGCATTAAACCATTATCTTCCGTTTCCATATGTATTTTGTCAGTCGGGAAGAGTTTCTGGCCATTCTTAAACCATTCAACTTCAGGCTTTGGATAGCCAGTTGCCATAGCTGTAAATTTGGCAGCCATACCAGCATAAATGTCGCAATCACCAATCTTCTTAAGAAATACTGGTGGCTCAGAGCGAACATGTTTTTTGCTAAACAAAAATTACTTTAATTTTACTTGATTGCTTGAAAATTAACAAAATATTTTACTTACATCTCGTTAACGACATCCAAACGGCCTTGGGTGATATCTTTGCCTTCCCTGTTGGTGGCAATGCACTTGTAGGTGCCTTTGTCTCTTTCTCCACAGTCTCGAACCGTTAAAGTGTGATGGTCACCATCATTTTTCATGTAATATTTGTCACCATCCTCAATGGGTTTGTCATTAAAGTACCACTGCAAATCGGGATAAGGTACACCAGAAACAGATGCCGAAATCTTGGCATCCCCGCCATAAACTTGCTGTTGATCGGTGATCTTCTGGGTGAAATTGGGTTTCTTGTAGATTTTGCTAACATTAACATTACACTTGGAGGTGTCTTCGCCCAAGGGATTGGCAAGCAAACAAGAGTAGTTGCCAGAGTCGGAAGTTTCAGCCGGGTTGATAATCAAACCCACATGTTTGCCATCACAAGTCATCAAAGTACGTTCATCGGGAGAAATTGGTACACCATCCTTGCTCCAAAGAGTCTCGGGCATGGGATTACCAACGAATGGAGCCGACAAGACCAGCTGCTGACCTTCATCTGCGCTAGCGTCACGCAATGAAGACACAAAGCTGGGCGCTTCTTCGGCAGCATTTTCATCAGTTATAGGAGCTACATAAAGTTTGGCTTTGGAAGCTGCAGAGCCCTTGTCATTGGTAGCTATAACTTCGTACAATCCCGAATCTGCTGGGGTAGGTTTCTCAATTATCAAACTGTAGGTATTATCGGGATTTTGTAATGTGGCACAGTGTTTGTTTTGAGGCAACATTTCTTGACCATTATGGAACCACTTAACATCAGGCAAAGGATTGCCGATAATCTTGACATCCATTTTAACGGGGAAGCCTTCAATGCTCTTGGCATCCTTTAATTCGGCAACAAATTCAGGGGTGGTTTCCTTAGGCACCACCTGAATCTTGGCCACAGCCTTAACCTCACCTCCAGGATTGCTGATAACACATTTGTAGATACCCGAATCTAGGGGTGTACAGCAATCAATACTGTAAAGGATCAGGTGTTTAATATAATATTTTGCAATAATGGTTTAAGGTAAAATATTGTTACACAAATAAAATGCAAAGTAATGAGACGCAATTTAGCTTATCGCGCCCAAGTTCGTGCAGTAAATTTAAATAGTTTTGAATTCAACTATCGTGAACAAAACTTGCACAGCACCATCTGTTGGCGAAACAGCAACAAAAGTTGTGTTGAACGAATAGAAAAATGGTTTTTATTCATTTTGAATGGCAGTGGCGGCACTGCCCACTTTTCTCATCTTAAAAGTTTAGTATCAGAGGAACTAAATTTATGTACAAAGTTTTATAAGTTTTAGTACAAGAGCCGACTGCAAATTTCTACACTCATCCGTCTTTTTAATGAAATAAACTTTTTATTTTTTGTGATGTCACATATGTTATAACCAACATGTAATCAAGACGCTTCTAATGATACCTCATTTTAATGGTGTAGTGTTATAACTCTCATTCATTCTTGTCTATATTAAACAGCTGGCAACACTAAGTTGGGGGCAACTCAGGAATGGTAGCCTATTTTTTTTTACTTTCTTTCTCGTCCCTCTGTGACGCGAACTACAATTTATTTTAAAAAACACATGATCGAAAGTGGCCGCCAAAAATTTTATTATTCCTAATTCAATTAAAAATACTTGCGGCCATATTTAAAGAGGCAACCCTACACCACTATATTCCACTAATCAAAATATTAATAAAAAATTTATTTCATTAAAAAAACAGATGAGTGCAGAAATTTGCAGTCGGCTCTTAGACTATGAGTATAAATCACTGAAATAGAATATGTAAACAGTATGGGCGTGGCAATGCCCGCATTTATAATCACGAAGTTGTATTGTTGGAAAAGTTCATTGTGTGTCTGAAAACTTTCATAACAATACGTCTATATCTGATATAATTTTATCATGACAAAATTCAAACTTTATATTGCAAAATAATTTGTTTTATTTAGCTGTTTTTCCTATATGGAATTTGACATTTGTATAGACGTAGGGTTAAGGATCGGTCAAGTAAAATTGGTTAGAATATTTTATTTGCTTTCCACGGGCGTGGCCCACTTTTCTAGTCCTAAAATTGTATTAGCGGGGAAATCCAATTTATGTTTAAAGGTTTAGAAGAATTGAATTAGTAGAAGTAGTTGAATAATATATTTAATTAGTAGGCGTGGTACTGCCCACTAGTCTAACTATAATAATCTATTGTCATTGGAATCTAAAGTATAAGCAAAGTTTCGAGTCTATCGAACGTCTTTAAATTGGTGAAAAGTATATTAAAAGATTTCATTGCCTCCAAAGTTGCAATAGAAGCTAATAAAAGTGATTGAAAAAGAAAACTTACGCAATACCAATTTGTCCGTTGGGACTGTTTTTGAAATTAATAGCTTCGCTGGGTCTGAGTAAAACTTCATCTTTAAACCATTTGATTTCGGGAGCTGGAAAGCCATTTACTACAGCTTCCAATTTCAAAGGCTCGCCCACAGTAATCTTTTGATCGCCAAAGGGTTTGACAAACTTTGGTTCCAAAGGTTTTGCTGTGACAAAAAAAAAAAGAAATGTCAAAAACAACTTCGGGCAAAACAAAACTTAAAAATACTAACGATTGACAGCAACCGCACACAAGGCTACCTTCTTGCCATGTTCATTTGTTACCGCCAATTTATAGGCGCCAGAGTCATTAGGCTCACACTCTTCAATCTCCAATTGTATAAGACCCTGAGGTGTGGTAGTGATTTTAATGCTAAAAATATATATAAATTTCTTTTTTTCTAATGCTTGTTCACATCTCATCTTCAAAAGCTTACTGTTCACTTGGTTTGACTTCTTCGTTGTCCTTGTACCATTGTACCACAGGCAAAGGACTGCCATCCACAACACATTGCAGAGTAAGAGGTTTAGTTTCTGTAACCTCTAGGGTGGGTTCCAAATTCTTAACAAATGTGGGAGACAAAGCCATCATGGTGAGCTTAAAGGGAGCTTCAGTCCTACCAATATCATTGACACCCACAGCTGCGTACTAAATAAAATTCAGATATATTTTTAATTAATTTCCCTAGATTTTAAATATTACAAACTACCTTGGCAATATCGTGCAAACGGAAATGTAAAATTTCCAGTTCACTGGCCATTTGGTCATTGTCAACAACTTTACTTGTCACGCGATACAATTTTTCGCCGGTTATTTTATCGGTGGCATTAACATCGATGGCTTTGCCATCTTTAAGCCACTCAACTGAGGGCAAGGGAACACCATGAACCAAAACTTTAGTTAAAGCGGGTCTATAATCGTGTATCTCTTGATCTTCGGGAGGTGTAATGAATGTTGGTTTCTCAACTGAAATTAAGAAATAATTATTTTACATTTCACTTTAGTTTATTTCTTAAACATACCATGGACATTGAGCTTAAACTCTTGGGTAGTAGTGCCTTCATTATTGACAGCCGTTAAAGTGTAAGTACCATTATCAGAAGGCCCTACTGTCTGGAATACCAATCGATATTTTTCAGCATCAACATCAGCAATAACTTCACAGTTTTCATTATTGCATAAATTTTCATTGCCACGGCTCCAGGTAACTTTAGGTTTGGGATTGGCCTCGATCACTACATCGTAGCAAACTGTTTGTCCTGGCATACAACCTTGATCTTTAAGGCCAATTATTTCAGGTTTGGACAAAATGTCAGCATTACAGATAACAACGGCCTTGCCAAATTTATTTTCAATTAGTAATTCATAACGTCCATTATCGGCATGATCAGCTGAAAGAAAAATAAGTAAAATATTCGCCAATAAATAAAAGAATTATTTGGAAGTACCGCCCACAACTACTCACTTTTATCAATATTCAAAGTACAGGCGTACTCTACTAAACCATTTTCGAAATCTTTTTTAACCACACTCAACTTGACATGATCATTGCTTTCAATGGGTTTACCATCCTTTAGCCAAACGATTTTGGGCTCTGGCTCAGCAGTAAAGACAACCGGCAAATTCAAAGTTTTACCCTTGTGAGTACTTATGTCAGCCAGGCCCTTCTTTACAATTGGCTGGCGATATTCAGCAATACCTTTTTGAAAAATTCAAAAAAATTTTAACTACATTCTCACATAATTGCCTAAGAGCTCTTACCTGATAGTGATAAAACACCCTGGTGAGTTTTTTCACCACACTTGTTCTTGATAACCACCTTGTAGGTACCGGCATCTTCCAATTTCAAATATTTCTTTTCCAAACGGTATTTTTGCTAAAACACAAGAAACATTTCAACTAAAGTCCCACTTTGAAGAAAATCAAAATCTTACTCCTTCCACAATAATGACGGTGTTTTCATCAGGCTTGATTTCTTTGCCATCCTTGTACCATATAGCTTCGGGCTGAGGTATGCCATGGGCAATTACCTCATATTTCAAAGGCACTGATTCAAAACTGTGCTTCTCAAAGATATCAACGTGATCAATTTCCGGTTTAGCTGCAGAGAAAGTAAATGAACTTTTGTAGGGAAAGAATGGGAACACTGATTTTGTTGCACGCAATTAATTGATCAATTGTGGTGCTACATATCTTAGAGAAGTTCATTATCACACATCAATGAGCTGCAACAAGTGTCAAACTTTCGAGTACACCCAATCACGTACTTTGATTTTTTGTGATGCAATCGTTTTTGTTCAACAACAAGTAATGACTGTACACGCAACAGCTCATTTCAAATAATCAGTTTTAATCACTTGTATTCACAATGAACATGAATGCTTGTGATTAGTTTCTTTGGTATGATTGTAACTGCACCGGATCGAAACGAACATGTAATTCGCATCGTTCTTGTTAAACTCTTTATGACCAGCACGAGCTACTTGTCTTAATATACACACCATACATTCATACATACATGCTATAAAATGTTCGTGCTATTGTAGTTGTTGCGTACAATCCGCATTCGTGTTGTTTCTTCTTAATAAAGTGGCATAAAGGCAGATTTAGCCGACCGTAACGTTGATGTAGTTGCATGTGCTGATCGTTTCTGTCACATCGAAAAGCTATGAGACAGAAATGATCAGCAAATAGAAAGAATAAAATGAACAAAAAAGACTGAGCAAGTGCACCTCGTTCATACCACGAAATTGTTCAATTGAACAAGTTCGTTCATGAACTGCACAACTCTAACATACATACACACATATCTACGTGTTTGATCCCAACAATACTTTGCAAATCACAAAAATACACTCGAGTGTTTTTGTTTCCATCACAATCAAATCATGCCAAAAACTGCCGAGCTACAAGTGAGCGATTGTTCGTAAACAAGCCGCATAGTTTGTAAGCCAATCAATGCAATTACAATGTTGCGAATAAGACATAATTGGTGCTGATTATTTTGGTTCGTGTATTATATTCGAATGTGACCAAAACTACTTGTTATTTAGCGCTAGTGAATAAGATGGCTCGATCATACTTGTTGCAGCTCTCTCTCACACATACCAAAATTAACTCCGAAAAGTTAAGGAACAAAAAAGGCATTTCCCAAATGTTTTACTTACTCAAAATATTCACTTGACATTTCGATACGGTTTCTCCGACCAAATTCTTAGCTCTCACTTCATAGGTGCCACTATCTGTCGGTTTGCATAAATTCAAAGTCATGTTGTATTCTTCATAACGTTTAGAGTTGTGAATGATTTTCAAGCGGGCATCTGCCGAACATTCTTGATTGTTCTTAAACCATTTCACATTAGCTTCAGGCTCCGAATATATTTCAGTTTCCAGGGTCAATGTGTTGCCTTCCTCTAATTCAATATCCTTCAATATTTTCTTGATTTTAGGTTTGCCTAATCAAAGTAATTCAAAATTATTCAGTTGTTGGTTTAAAGTTTGTAATTCAAAAGTCAAAACATTTTACAAGATCAATTGGGAAACGCGATAAAAATAAAAAGTTGTGGTTTTTTTATAACATTGAAATTTAAATTGAAAAAGTGAAGGAAAACTGGAAGCCATTCTTAAATAATGACTTATGCATTACTTCCGTAGCATTCATTAGTGCATATATATATTTTTTTTTAAATTTACTTTAACAACGTTCAGATAATTACTTGAAAACCATTAAAAAGTTATGTTAATTCAACAAACTTTTAAATATGCGATGGGAAAAAATTAAAATTGGACCAATTTGGAAGTATAACCTCTTTAAATATTGGAGTTAGCAATGAACGAACATGAAAAATAAACGAACTGATAACTAAGCTTGAATCTAACTCGTTCGAACTCATTCAGAGGCTCGTTTTAGACACAAACCTATAATCAAACCCATGCAATTTAAATGTGTTTGATTATAGGTTTATATGTAAAACGAGTTGCTGAAAGAGTTCGAACGAGTTTGACACAAGTCTACTGATAACTTCCTAATTTTATTGAAGGCAGTTAAAAATCGCTAGAAATTATCCAAATTCGCTCCATTTCCGAATCAAAGGTTCAGAATCTGGAAGTATACTCTCTATAAAAGGCGGAGTTATGAGCGATCAAAAGTAAAAAATGAATTGATAAACTTCTTATTTTATTAAAGGCGGTTAAAAATCCCTAAAAATTATCCGAGTTCAGAATCTTATTGACTTTTTTAGAAGCTCCATTTTTATTGGGCTGGCAAACTGAAAGCTTATTTTGCAATGTTTGTTAAGATCCCCCATACACCCCTTATATACAACACTCATACTTACATTGTACAGTAACAATACACTCATTTTGTATTTTTCCGTAATCATTCATGACTACAGCACTGTATGTGCCCTGCATGGCGACAGTCACCTCCGTCAGAATCAACTTATAATCATGACCTTCTTCTTGGCGTCTGAACTCTTTGCGCTTCTCATCGATCTCGATGCCGTCTATATACCATTTGACACTTGGTTTCGGGTAGGCATCAATGCCAATATTAAGCATGACATTGGTATCACCTTCAGTGACGGTAATATTTTTCAAGTTGGTGGTAATTTCTGGAGTACATTTTATAAGCAAATTAGTTTTGCTGGTGGCAGAACCGTGTTCATTTTCAGCCTTTACGGAATATTCACCAGCATCAACTCTGGTAACGCCAGTTATCTTTAGCGTATAAGCATTGCCATCACTGGATACCGAGTATTTAGTATTTTTAACAATAATCTCTTTGCCTTCCTGATACCATGTCAATTTGGCTTCTGGGAATGCATCAATTCTGCAGGTCATAATAACCGTTTCCTTTTCACCATGCACATATTCCTCTTCGAGTTGTTTGACAAACACCGGCTTCGAGTGGACCGTACAATTCCAATATTCTGACGTCTGACTGAGATCGTTGGTGGCCCTCAGTGAGAAATTTCCAGATTGAGAGAGTTTTATATCAACAATTTCAATGATAATCTTTTCAGTGCTCTTGCCAATTGCAACTTCAGAGATTTTGATGTTCTTCTCACAAGTAATGTCTTTGCCGTTATTGGTCAAATTCAAAATTGGTTTGGGGTAACCTTCAACCTCGACCTCAATCTTGACAGTTTCACCTACATGACAAATGATATCTTTAACTTTTTTGATTTTAGGTGGAGCTTTTACCACCAAATTAATTTCGGTCGTATCTTCGCCCAATTCATTCATGGCATGAATTTTGTAAATGCCAGCATCATCGGTGGTGGCATTTTTAATCAACAAAGACAGAGATTCATCATCTTCATACAAGAATTTGTGTCTCTCGTCAACCTGGACAATTTCACCTTCATGTTGGACTTGTACAGCCGGTTTGGGGAAACCTTTGCATTGCAATTCCAAAATGGCTGTGCCACCGACATGGGTATTAGCCTCACGGTGTTCAATGACCAAAGTGGGCTTCTCAGGTTCTCTATTTAGGGTTTGTATGGCACCCTGCACAGATAGTTCGGCACTGCAGGATATGCTGCCCGTGGTAGTTTGTGCAACGCACGTATAGATGCCAGCATCTTCAGGTTTCACATGCTGGAAGACCAGAGCCAAAGAATCTTCATCTTCACCGAACAGTACCTTAAAACGTTCTTCGGGATCGAAAGGTGCTCCGTTACGTTTCCACTGAAACACTGCCTTTTCTCCAGGAGGCAAAATCTGGCCAGCCAAAGAACCAAAGGGATTCTTATCTTCGACCGTTGTGACGCTAGCCTCACAAAAAGCTTCACCATATTTGTTGCTGGCCTTGCACTGATAAGTGCCAGCATCATCTTTAGTTACCTCATTGATTACCAATTCGTAGTAACCCAAGTAATCTTTTTCACGTATAATATGACGTCTGGGATCAGATTCCGTGATTTCCTGATTGTCCTTAAAGCTTTAAAGAAAGTGATGCATATGTTTTTTTATAAATTGCGAAAGAATTGAAAATGATTTAATCTGTCTTGAGATATTTAATTTACATCATTTCTGACGGAAATTTTAATAGTTATTTTTAGTGGGCTGAAATGTTCTACAAAATATTTTTCATAAAATTCTGCTATAGGTCTTTAAAAGGGCCAAGCTCCAGACTTGAACGCCAGAAATCACTCAAAATTTAAAATGTGTTTAAGGGTTAAATTCGTACTTATTCACAATTAGTACTCGATATAGGAAATCTTTTAAGCCTTACATTTTTGTAGAACATTTTAGCCCGCTATATTGCCACTGAAGGGGAGTTTTTTTTTTATTTTTTAGGAAAGGTATACAAAGACCCATAAAACGAAGAGTTAGATGGTTAAAATGTTTTACAAAAATGTTTGTAGTGATGTGTTAGATGAAATTGTTAACCACATCTTTTACTTTAACCGTACGGCTTACAAGATTTCCTTGTCGAGTCACTATAACTACGTGCAAACGAAGGGGGTAAAAATTTAACTCCCCATGAAATAAATCCTAGATTTAAAGTTTTAAAACGGCGATACACGTACCGAGTTTTTGGCGCCCTTTAACAGAATCAGTCGTTGGAAAATTATTATTTTGTTTTGTTGACTTAAGAAAAACATAACCAAAGATATTTTAATTGTCTGCATATATCTTTCGATTTAATCTTTAATTAAATAATTTTTTATTCGGAACGAAATTCTAAAGCATATAATAATTGAAAAAACAAAGAAATCTTTGGCTGCATGGAAGGTTGAACTTACATCCTGATCTTTCGAGACCAACCACGCTCTCCTCATCGGGATTCTTCTTTGCCTAGGTCTCACTGCCAATGATGGCAGCTACAACAAAGTAGTTAAAAATCCTTCAACTTCAAAATATCATGTTGTAAGTTCAACCTTTCGTACAGTCAACATTTTCTTTGTATTTTCAATTAAATATAAAATATAAAAAATTAAAAATAATTTTATTGAAAGATTAAGTTGAACAAACTTAAGCCAAAATAATTAAAATATCCTTGGATAAAAACTACACAGTTCGACTAAATTCATAGCTTAATTGTGCTTGATTTAAGTTGTTTATTTGAATTAATTAACTCAAGATTGACTTAATAAAGTTTTCAATTAAACCAATTTATAGTTCGAAAAATTTCTTTAAAAAAATTAGATGGTAACACTTACAATTCTACTTTAGGTTTGGGATCACCCATAATTTTAATTAAGAACCGGAACATGGTGGTCTCCAACATTTCGGCATCTTTAAGGCTAACCAAGAAAATGGGCGCCACATTAGTTTTACTTTCATCGTGATCGGCGGCTAACAAAAAAAGAATTTATAAATTTTTTTATGAACATTTTTATTAAAACTCCAGCATTTACATTGACCAACGGCCAGCTGGGCAGTACAGGTGGTGACTTCAGCACCAGTTGTAGCTTTTGCCGTATAAGCGGCAGTATCGCGTTCGCTGCAATTTGTAATATCCAGGCGATAAGAATTCATCGCGGCTTCAGTCTGGGTGATACGATCAGCTAATACGTCATCCAAGGGCTTGTTGTCTTTTAACCAAATAACCAAACCGGGTTTTTCTCTATATTGTATTTCGAAGTGAGCAGGTTCGCCGGCTAAAAATGTTCATCAAACAATGTTTTTATTATTAAAGAAGAAGAAACAGATAAAAAATTATAGTTTATATACAGACGTAAAATATGTTAATTAATTTAGATTAAAGCATAAAGAAATATAGAGAATTTTTTTATTCACATACTTAGAAATATTTTTCAAACCACTTACGTTGCACCTGCGCACATCTGAGCATTTTCGTAACGATAGGTTTTTCTATCGATTTATGCGCACGGCCCTCCATTAGGGATGTGGTAGAGCGTGCTCCAAGAGTTCTAACGGATGCTATTGATTGACGGGAATAAGGACGATCTTCTAATTGGCTGTCAGGACGTAGTAGTGTACTAGTGCTGCCAACTAAAACATTTCTATGTGGTTTTAGTGCATCTACTTCAGCAATACTATCATACGAGGTGCCTCTCGAGAAATCACGTGCTCTACTGCCTACAGATTTCCCAAGGGCAACCAAGTATTTTTTGCACACATTTATGTTTTTGCAATATTCAGCAATTCAGCGTCAGCAAAAGGTGAATTTAATGAAGTAAAACATGCCATAACAAAGTTTTTTTTTTTGCAGAGTGCATGATAGTTATGATGATGGTGGTGGTAGTGGTGGAATGTGCCATAAAATGTTTATATGTGGTGGGTTTTGAAAAGGGAAAAAGAATAAGAAGAAAAGCTCTTTGTTAGGTAAAAAATAAAAGTCAAAAATAAAATAAAAATGTATTAATAACAAATAATACAAGAGAGATACAAAATTGAAACAAACATACAGATGTTTTCTAAAATAAAAATAATAATTTTGAATAAAACAGATCTCCTCTACATCGATATTACAAAAAGAGACTTTGGGATGAAGAGAAGAAGGCACATACTGGTTGGTACACAGAAAAAACTTAAATGCGATTCAATTAATTTTGTCGTTAAAGTTCAATCTATGGCGAAAATTGTGTATTAAATTTTTCAATTGCTCACATCTGTAAAAAATGTTAGAAACATTTGTTTTAGATCATGTAAGTGCTTGATTCAATTACCGAATTAATTAAAATTAATTGAAAATTTTTTAGGAATATTTTTTTCTGTGTATGGGATCTACGAGTAGCTACAAGAAGCGATTAATCACAAGACAAAGATGGGGAAGACTTGGCAACTTTCCTATAAGAAACATTAACACAGGTTTATCAATCTGGCCAGAAATCTATGCTTTAGCTCTAAAATAATTACTATTTAGCATAAATTTCCTCCTGTTGGCAGCATTACGAGGACAGACATGATGTATTCAGGTAGACAACATATACAACCAAAACGATTGGACTTGGAACATTTAGAAATTATTGAAATTTTCTTTCTTACTGTCGTAACGTCTTCTGGAGGTCACCGACAAATGGTCCTCGGTACGTAGTACACTACGTTCCCTCACTTCCGAGTGTAGATCACCATACAACGATTCAGAGTAATCATCTTCAACATCACTTCGCGATGGTTCTTCAACGATTTCATAAATTGGTCTCTTGTGCTTAATCGGTGGAGTAAAAATGTGCAAAAAGTCACGAGCTTCAGCTTTCTTCACAGTATCCACAGCATATTTTGTGGAATCTTTGGATTTCAAAACCGTCGATTTGATGGATCGTATCTTCTTTTTGGCCGTACGCAAGGAAGTATCAAAGCTATCCGTTTCATAGATGCCCTCAAGGAAATTTTGTGATTTCATTTCTAAGGCTTCGTTGCGCACCACAACGCGTGGTATTAGTGTTATGGGTGGGGGAGGTGAAGGGGGCGGTGCTTTTACTATCAGAATTTCAATAGATGTCTCATATGAAATGCGCGGCAGTGGCTGAAAGAAGCCAGGCATGCGTACAGAATGTGGAGGCATTGGCGGCTGGGGTGGTTCCGAACCATCACCAAAGCCACCACGACCCATTTGTATTGTGTAAAGGCGGTCATTCCATTGCATAAGCGAAGCATTGTCAGAGATATTAAAGACATTTTGTTGGCCACCAGAACCACTGGGATTTTGTTCACCCCCAGCCGTTTGTCGGAGGGATTCCTGGTAGCCGGCTATGTCTGTAAGCAGTATGGGTTTGTGTTTTCTGGGTACAATATCTTGTGTAATTGTGATTTTGGGAACTGGCAAAGGCTCAGGCGTTAAAGCGTGGGATGCTTTTAATGCACTTTTAGATGGTGTGAAATTCTTACCAAGATTTTCGTCGATTTCCTCAACTGGGCAAGAGGGTGGTAGCACTTCAGTCTCGGTAGTTATGATATTTGCTACTTCTTTAATTTCTCCTCTTAGTTGCTCTTTAGAGGAGGATTCAATATGTTTTTGTTTTAGTTCCTGACTAATGGCAAATGTTTGCTGAACTGCTTCTTTGATTTGCTGTGCAGCTATTGGTTCAGCAATTGCTTTAGCAGTTTTCGGCTCTTCTGTCAATTTGGGTAAATCTCTTTTAAGTTTTGGAGACTCTTGTGGAAGCTCTTCTTGTTTGGGTACAGGAGATTCTCTTAAAGGTTCTTTAGTTAGCTTGGAAGATTCTTTTAAAGGCTCTTTCGCAAGCTTTGGACACTCCCCTTTAGGCTCGTTTGCAGATTCTCTCAAAGGTTCTTTAGTGGGCTTAGGAGATTCTGTTAAAGGCTCTTTGGTAAGCTTGGGAGACTCCCTTTTAGGTTCAGGTGCAGGTGTAGTTGTTGGTATGGACTCCTTTTTCTGTCCTGGGGCCTTAAACACACTTTCTTCAGTGTTTTGTAAAACTCGCTCAGCTTCTTGGGTTTTTTGTATGGCTGACTCTTTATGTGAAACTCCGACTTTTGATTCTTGTGTTTTACTTACATTGCTAGATCTTTGCGCTTCCACAATATTATCATTCCTCACCACAACTCTTTCTTGCTGCTCAACCGATTGCGTTTGAGTCGATATCTTCAGTTCATTACCATCCGATCTTTGTGATACTTTAGATATGGTCTCTGTTCTATGCTGCACTTCAGAGTGCTTACTAGTTTCTTTGCTAGACAGCGAGGATTTTTGTACCGTCTGATAACTTTCCAATTTTGTTTTATTATAACGTTCTATGGACTCTTGCTCCAAACGTAATAATTCCTGATATTCAGCCTGATAGCGTTCTTTTTCTTCTTTTGTTAAGAAATAATCTTTGGCAACATCGGAGGCCTTTACACTGGCATCCGGATTATAGGCCTCTGCTTTTTGGGGCAAATTCAAAGTAGTTTCTTGAAGGATTTGTGAAGAGTCTATACGTAAATCGTCAGCCTTGTGTTCCTGCAAAGTGACCTCTTTATCTTTATGTGTACATATTTCCGTATACCATTTCTTTAGCGAGTCCTTGTGATCAACATGTGGTTTTAGGCATATCGGCAAATGCTGAACATCTTTAGAGTTCGGCTTGGCCGTAAATTTAATTAGACCGTTTGCGGTATCCTCCTCTACCAAACAGTCGGGTATTTTGATAATCTCTTGCAATACAAATATAGAACGCTTCTCACTTATTTTGCGTACTTTACAAATTAGAATGCGTGACTTGAAAAGAAACAAATAACGTTCGTGCGACTTTCCCTCCTTATCGATCACAGTCCACCATTCGTGCAACAGCAGTCTGCCAATTTTATTAATATTACCTCTGTAACCCTCAATGCTATTTAGAAATGTGTTATCATAGGCTCGGCTAGGAACACTAAGCATTAACTCTAAAGCCTTTTGGATATCTTTAATGTTTTCTTTTAAGCTCAGTGAGAATTTAAGCAAATCCTGTGAAATAAAACAAAGTTTTCTTTGACGATTTTTTTTTCGTTTTTTTTTTCTTTTTTTCAATTTTCTTTTGTGTGTTTTTGTGGTGAAAGTATTTATTAGAATTTGATAACAAAAAACCAAAAAACAAAAGCCATCGATCGTATGAATGATGGAAATTTGTTGTAACTGATCTGAGTCTTCTTGTTTAAGAAGATAAAAATATTTTGTGCTGTTGAATTTGTTGGATGTTGTTAAAATTGAAAAAAATTGTGAATCGAGACAAAATAAAGTATATTTTGGGATTAAAACAAAAACCAAAAAAAAAAAAATCATAAAAATAATAACAATTTTAAGCTTTAAGCATCTTAATTCGTTCATTGTTTGTGTGTGTTGAAGTATTAAAGTTTTGAAATGTTTTCAATCACAAAAAACATATTAAAGTGTGCATTTGTGAATTTAGTGGAAGGAAGGAAGGAAGGGGGAAGGAAGCTATTTGTATTATTTTTTTTTTGGACCAGGATGGACTGTTTTTATTTTGATTTGAAGGTATATTTCAAAAAAAAATTTTGTACTTAAATGTATGAATATTTGAATATTGTACCAAGTATATTTGTTATTTGTATTGGCTTAAAAATTCCACTAAAGCAAATTGAAATAAAATACACAAGCCGGCTCAATTAAAGGCACAAAATAAAAAAGAACAAAATATTGCCACTTTAGGAACCCCATGACATGCCATTTGAAGCATTCATTTGCATAAATTTTATTTTTATGCAAGATCATGCATGATAGTGCATGAATGCATATCGCGAAAAAAGCTCTCATTAGAGTCAGAAGCAAATTATTGCTATATTTTTATTCGGGTATATTTTTAATTAATTAACAAACAGCCTGTCCCACGATGTCAAACGAATGAAAAAGCTCAAATTATAAACGATAAACAACTGATTTACGTCCCACTAACAAAACATTTTATTTATTTGTTGATGTATTATTCGTTAAGACAACCGAACTTGTTGCCAATCGAATTTTGGCAGTTACACCAACTATCATAGAATTCTTATTGAAGAAGAAATTATTTTACAATAATAAATAATTGCGTTTAATTGGTTGAGTGTATCAATGATAATAAAATTAACCACTAGCTAGTTGCAACAACCGATGAAATAAATTTAGGAACACAATTTTTTTAGTTGCAAATACCAATAATTGGTACTAAAAACCAATTCATAATATTTTGTTTGGTTGTGCTCATCATGTTCGTTACTTAGTCATGACAAAAGTATACGATCAGTTGATCTAATCAATTTAAGAATTGTCAGAATCATATCTTTACTATAATTATACTCTTATGGTAATGACCATGGATTTTTTTTTTTTTTTTTGGATTCATAGAAAATTGATAGCATGAGTTGAAATATTGTCTATTCAAATAATATTTTATCGGCCTAACCATTCTCCAACAAATCTTTTTTTTTTTTTTTTGTGTAAATAAAATCTGTTGTTAATCAGTTGTCTCACGTCCAAAATCTACTCAACGACAACCTTCGGTACCGTGATAGGCTGTAAACTTCTTATTAAATATAAAAATATATGTACAAAGAAAAGATAATGATCTAGAGTGTTCTTTTTTGTTCTCCTAATTATGCCGGCTCGTATATTCGATAATTGAATTTAAAAAATCTGGGGGAAATTACGACATTCGATATCGATAGAAATTTACATTTAAATTGCTTTAAAATTTCGATCGATAACGAATGCCGTAATTTGGCCCCTGGACTTTTTTTCTTGGAGAATAATAAAATAAGAGTAACGTTTTTTTCCAAGCAAACGACTATTACAAAATTATATAAAGTGCGGTTTCCATAATCCAGTCATCATCTGGATATGTATAGAACTCATTAAAAAAAACAGAGAAAAAACAGTGTGATTTCCTTGTGGAAACCGCTCTTAAATTAAGTAAAAGTTGAAGATTTGCTCTCATATAACATTGTAAAACACAAAAAAATACAAGGTTCTAATAACTGACTCTGGTAGAGGGCACCAAAAAAAGTATAAGACTACGTGTATCGGCGCTTAGACAGTTAAGTTTATGTTTAGAGGGAGCTAAAGTTCCCTTCTTTTTAGTGAATCGGCATAGGAATATTACATACGTTTAAGTTATAAAATGTACTCAACACTTTTATGTAAAACACTACGACGAATATTTTTGTGGAACACCTTAACCCTCTAACTCTTCACTATAGGGGTCTTTTTGTCCCTTTCTTAAAAAGCGGGAAAAACTCTCCTAAAATCACTGTTCTGCAGAAAAATCATCTTTAAAATAAAAATATGTTGAATATACAAAGTTTATTGCGCTAAACTAAAATTCGTTTTCAGTTTTTTTCACTCACGTACAGATTTTTTACTGGTCTTGACTAATATTTCCACTAGGAACATCAATATATTTCATCCTAACTCGAGAACGGTTTGTCCGATTTGAATAAGTAAACCAATAAAAGATGCGGAATGAAATTACCTTATATAATTTTTATATTTTTATATTACATAATTTTTTTCACATTGAATTGTTTCGAAGTTACTCATAAATTTTTTGCAAAATGATTTTTCTTTTTTTTTTGAAAAAGTTCATAAAAAATTTAAAACTTCAAAAATTTTATATTTTTACCATTAATAATAAGTGAGCTAATGTTAATTTTATTCACAATTAAGTGAGGGAACACAACTCTTTTTTTTTTTTTTGTTATGGCGAAAAGTTGAAATTTTCTAAACTAGTGTAATTTGTAAGGTGCATGAAAAAAATTATATTTTCGTGATCGTGAGCGAAAACTTACTCACGCGCAAATCTCTAATTAAAAGCATGTCTTACGTAAAATTTCACTATAAGTATATTTATTTTTTGGTCACCTATGCCAGGATCACCCGTTAGAACTTTTTTATTTTGAAAAAAAAAATTTTTTACAGTGTAGTCCAATTAATGGCTTTCTTTTATATGCTGATTTATAGTGAAGTTTAACGTAACATAAATTTTGAATAAATCCGATTTTACGGAATTGTAGTAGCAATTTTGAATAAGTGTGAATTTAACGCTTAAACACATTTTAAGTTTTGAGCTTTAGATCTTTGGTGTCTTTGATGACCGACCTATAATAGATTTTTATGACAAGTATTTTTGTAGGAAATTTAAGCCCGCTACATCACCATTAACTGGGTATTTTTCGACCCTTTTTTAAAAAATGCGCAAGAAGATCCATAGAGCTAAAAACTAGAAAACTTAAATATTCTACAAAAATGCTATTTGTGGTATTTGAGCACATCTTATACTTTAAACGTAATGATTACAAGATTTTCTGTGCCGATTCAATATAACAATATGCAAAGGAGTGGGAGTGACCCAGCGGTAAAACTGACGAGGCATTCACCAAACAGGCCTTTTTACAGGCCTTCCAAGACCTGAATTTAAGATCCAAAAGTAATTATTTTCTGCCTTCTCAGGCAGGCCTTCTAGAAGGCCTCTACACTGGCTTCTTTTGGAAGGAGTATTCTATTTTTAGATTTTTGGTTTTGTTTAATAAAAATGTTCTTTAGAAATAACAGACGTTCTCGTATTCTTTTTTCCCAAATAATTTGTATATAACACTGAAATTTACGTACAAGAGGCATCATACATGCTGCTATTATGCCGTTTATGTTGTACCTACTACATCATATTCAGTACGTGCCAAATAAATACATGAAATTTAGCCTCCCTCATATGGTTAAAAAATTACTTTGGATGAAAAGGAGTTCGAAATATAGAAGCCGCTATAAAAATACCCAGATTAAAAAATGTACCTCCATTTCATTTTTAACAGACCTTACCAGACCGATTACTCAGCAGGCCTTCTATCAGGCCTGCGGAGTAATGGGTCGAGGAAGGTCTTGGTCCGCAATGACATCGCGTGTAAAAAAAAGGAGTATGTAATGGGAGTGGAAGTACTACAGACTGTTAAATAAAGCCTTATAGAAGGCCTCTTTACTCCTTCTATTTACCGCTGGGGAGCTTCAACGCTCACTAAAACGAATGTTATAACTCTCAAAATGGCGATACACATACATATATATTTTTTGGTATCCTCTACCAGAATCAGTTCATTAGAACCTTGTCATGTTGGAAAAATTTTATTTTGTAGTACAGTGATAAAAAGAATTATATATTTGTTTTTTTTTTCTTGTGTTATACAGTGTAACACATATACAAAGGTAGAGCGATTTCAAGCAAACGAGTATTACAAACAACTTAAAGTGCGGTTTCCGCAACCCAGACGACCAAGTCGTCTAGAAAATTTGTACAGATTTTCATAGTTAAAGTTGAAGCAAATCGCAGTGAGAAAAAAAAAGTTCATTCAATTATTGCTTTAGTGGAAATTTGGTATAGTTTTTATAATTTTCATAAATAAATAAATAAGTATCTATAGATAAATAAGTTTAAAAGAAAAAAACTTTAAAAATAAATATTTAATATAAATAATTTCAAACAAACCTTTAATAAAAGTTGATAATCGTTTATTCGTTGAATGGGTAGCTTGAGATGTTCACTCAAAGTTTTTTCGTCGTTATATCTATTCGAAATTTCCTGAAAGAAAGATTTGTTTAAATAAATAAATACATAAATACAATAATATAGTCATTTGTAGAATAAGAAATTTGTTTAATTAAAACCCTTATTAACTAAAAAGTGATGGATAAATTAAAAAATTTATGTTATGACGTGTATAAATGCCAAAACCGCCCACACTTTCAGGATGACACTTTTTTCTTATATTTTCTAATAAAACATTGTTTATAAATATCAACACCCACAATTTGCAAAACTAAAATGATCAAATAATGATGATCGCCCCCATGTAAAATTTTTAAAAATAGATTAATTAAACTATGACTCATTATCTATCATATTTACTTCTTCTTTATGATATTTTCTTTGAAATTTCTATTTTTGTTTATTTCAGTAAACAATATTTTTAATTTAGTGCAAAAAAAAAACAGTTCAAAATGATTTCACAAATTTTATCATATTGATCATAACAACTAATTACAAGTCATTCCACTCATTATATTTAAATATTAGAAATTCTTATATATTTATCTTTAGCTATATTTAATAATTTGTCTAAAAATGTGAATTGAGGCAGGTCTTGTAATATTTTGTAATAATTTTATAAATCTTGGCAACGAAACACTTTTTGCAAATTGATAGTAAAAAACAGTTTTGAAATATTTATATGAAAAAATATATATATTTCTCATTTAAATAACATTATTTTGCAATTTTATTGCAAACTCAAGTTTTTGAAATCGTTCCTATAGAGTTTCCACATACTTAAAGAGTTCTATAGTCATGTGGAAATTTATTTAAAAACAAACTCCCCATAAGTCGAGTAAATACACATCTTCCGTACATACACAGAAAATAACTAAAATACGATTTCAATTACTAAAACTGCATATTCAATTAATATTATTAAAGTTCAATGTACGAAGAAAGTTATATATTCAATTACACTGTACAACAAAATCTATTTTTTTTTAATTGCAAGATTGTAACGATGGATTCTGGAAGAAGGAACCGAAAACAAATATATACGTGTATCGGCTTTTCAAAAGTTTACATCTGATATTCATTTTAGGGGGAGTTAAATTCCCCCCTCTCTCCCCCTGGACCATATAATTATATTGACTCCCAAAGGAAATCTTGTAAACCTTACGTTTAAGGTATAAAATGTGTTTATGTAATACACTGCGAGGAACATTTTTGTAGAACATTGTAAGCCTCTAACTTTTCATGGTGTGGGTCTTTTTTAAATAAAAAGCAAAAAACTTCCCTTCAGTTACGATATAGGTGACTGAAATGCTCTACATAAATGTTTTTCATATGCTGTTCTACTTAAAAGGGCTGAACACATCTTATAACTTAAACGTAAAGTTTACAAGATTTCCTATGCCGAGTATTAATTGCAATTAAGAATTGTTATTAAGGGGGTAAAAATCGACGAAAATAGCGTTACGTAATATGTAAATAGCTCCTAATTATGAAATTAGTCCTGATACACAGTTTAAGTTTTGAAACTTGTGAGAACTTAAAGTAGAGTTTTATGGCAAATATTTTTGCAGAACTTTTCAGTCCGCTATGTCACCGCTTAAGGGGTGTTCTTTGCCCCTTTGTTAAGAAAGGGACGAAATTACCCATACAACGAAGTGTTGGAGGGATGAAATATTCCACAAAAATGTTCCTTGTGATGTTTTACATAAAAGTGCTGAACTGATCTTATACCTTAAATGTAAGGCTTACAAAATTTCTTATACCGATTCACTATAGCTACGTGCAAAAGGGGAAGGGGGGGAGGGAACATTAACTCTCCCTAAAATTAATCCCAGATGTAAGCTTTCAAAACGCCGATACCACACATACATTTTTTTGGTGCACTTTGGCAGAATCAGCCATAAAAGAATCATGATATTTTTTTATGTTGTAAAGTGTCATTTGTCGTCCAATTTTTATTTAAAATCTAAAGAGAAGCTTATCTTCAACTCTAAAATAGCATTTCTTGAAATTTCTAAGACATATACTTCGACAAGTTTTCTATACCCATAAAATAAATGGTTTAGTAATTGCCAACCGTTGAAACTAAAGCTAAACTAAAACGCAATAATTAGTACCAAAAATTTTGAGAATTTTGAGAACAGAAATCTTTTCTAAACAAACTTCCAACTGAGAATTATGTCAAACTTTACCAAATAATCGGTAGAACTGTCTTAAATTCTCTTAGACATTTAGTAGAATTTTTCCTCACGACGCTTTTGAACACTTTCTGAAATATTACCCGATTAATAGACATACATATAACAGAATAGTCTGCACACTTTCTGATCGACGTCTTACACGACTTTTATCCATCACTGCAGAATATTGTCTAATTTTATTTTTTATAATAATTCTCGTTTACTTCCTGAGAGTTATTCTATATATATGTGTGTAAGTTTTTATACTTACATATGGGCAAATCTTCTGTGACAGACGTTACATTCGAATGCATATATTTATGGTAATTTTAATCTCGTTGGCGTTCTGAATGAGATATTTTCACATAACTTTCAGAAAAAAAAAGTTCCTTAGGATTACTTTGAAATGATACTTAATTAACTACTGAACTGTTTTTGAGGTATAAAATACTTGTGCCGAAAGTGCCGTTACGGACGTTACAAGAAACAGAAGTCGGTTTGGAGGTTAACGAGCGTTTGTATAATTTTTAGCAAATTTTGCGTAGTAACAAAAAAATCCAAATATGTAAAAGAAAGAGGAGAATTTTAAAATGGCTCTAGTGAGAATGATAACTTTCTGGGGTCATCCATTCATACCCAGCGGTAAAACTTACGAGGAATTCACTAAACAGGCCTTTTTACCGGCATTCCAAGACCTGAATTTAAGTTCCAAAAGCAATTATTTTTCTGCCTTCTAAGGCAGGCCTTCTAGAAGGCCTCTACACTGGTTTCTTTTGGAAGGAGTATTTTTAAGATTTTTCGTTTTGTTTAATAAAAAATGTTCTTTCGAAATAACAGACATTTTCGTATTCTTTTTTCGCAAATAATTTTTATATAAGGCTAAAAATTATGTCGTTTATGTTCATCATGTTCAATTCGTTCAAAATAAATACATGAAATTTAGCCTCCCTCATATGTTTAAAAAAATTACTTTGGATGAAAAGGAGTTCGAAATAAAACATCACGATAATCAAAAATATAGAAGCCGCTATAAAGCTACCCAGATTAAAAATGTACCTCCATTTCATTTTTAATGGATCTTCCCAGACCAGGCCTTCTATCAGGCCTGCTGAGTAATGGGGTCGAGGAAGGCCTTGGTCCGCAATGACATCGCGTGTAAAAAAGAAATGAATATGCAATGGGAGTGAAAGTACTGCAGACTGCTAGATAAGGCCTTATAGAAGGCCTCTTTACTCCTTCCATTTACAGCTGGGTATATTTAAGCTTCAATAAATATATAGCACATTATTCTATCAACATATATATCTAGTTTTGACAACATTAAAATCTTGCCGTTGATATACATTTTTTCGGATTTGCCCATATGGGTACACGGTACGTTTTCTGAACGTTGGGTTGCTACAATTTATATTTAATATTCGTAGAATGAATTTGGAAATTGTACACTTTATGTCGTCATTGTTGTTGTTGTTGCTGTTCTTATATGAATTCCTTTGCAGATAAATACATGTAAGGCGATTTGTGTGGATGCAAAAAAAAAATCATGGAGGGAAATGACTTTACGAAGAACTCTAAATAACTTTGCCTCAGAAACCATAGCTTCGAAATGGATTTCAAGCTTGCGGAAATTCCAAAATATGTTGCAAGTGAATTATTTCGTATAAAACCAACCAGTGATTGTCTCAATACGCGATAGCGTATGGGTATCATTATTTAATGTATTCATAAAATATTAAGTATACGTCGGGTTTGTCATTACCTTTGGTTACAACTATATTTCGATGGCTTAATATAGAAAAAGGCGTATCTCGATTTTTTCGAAATCGTGCTTTCAACGTTTTTCTGGTAGCCAACTTCTAACTGCACCATCCCTAAAGAACTAAGTACGCTACTGTTGAAAATGACGGTTTTACAGCCACTTGAAAATTCTTTTTTGCATGTAAGTGTTCTAGTTTTTATTCAGTGTGTTCCTTCTCCTGTAAAATATCGAAAATTCGAGTTACGCCCTTTTTATATTAAGCCATCGATTTGTTTGATGTGTTATGGTTCCCTAACTATAAAAATTAAAAATTTTAAATTCTAAAGATACGTTTTTTTAATTTTTTCTTAATATTGGATTTTTCAAGAGGGTGCTAAACCGATTTAATCATAACTTGGGAAGAGGTTATCCAATTTAATTACTAAAAAAAATGCTATAAAATTACTTTCAAGACTTTATATCATAATTTTTTATATACTCCATGGTTTCGAACTTATTCAAACCGCAATGATTAAATATATATATTTTTTTATGCAAAATTGGACATATTTTTAAAAATTTATAAAAAATCAATAATAGGTAAAGCTTACCATTTTTATTAAGCAATCAAAAAACCACTTATACTACAAATAAAATAAGCTTTATGTCCAGAAAATCGATTAATAAATATTGATTTTATTCATAATAAAGTGAAATCATCTAACTTTTGCAAAAATTGCGAATATTTACACTGTACAACAAAATAAATTTTTTTTATAACAAGGTTCTAACGACTGATTCTAGTAGAGGCCATGAAAAAAATACATACATGTATCCGCGTTTTGAAAGTTTACATCTGGGATTTATTTTAGGTGGAGTTAAATTTATCTCCTTTTGCACTGAGTTATACTGACTTGGCATAGAATATATTGTAGGGCTTACTTTTAAGAAAATATTTTATGTAAAACACGACGAGAAATATTTTTGAAGAACAATTAAACCCTCTATATCGCTTCGGAAGGAGAGGTTTTTGCTCCTTATTTATTTAGAGGCCAAAAAGACCCATAGCCCGAAGAGCTAGAGGGTTAAAATGCTCAAAAAAATTTTAACCGTGGTGTTTTACATAAAAAAGCTGAACAGATTTAATACAGTAAACGTAGGGCCTACGAGATATACCATGCCGAGCCAGTAAAAATATTCGCAGTTTTGGCAAAAATCAGGAGGTATCACTTTATTGTATGATTTTGCGATTTTTTTTTTGGCGCTTTTTTTCATTTTTACTGTTTTTTTTAGTTTCTTGCGATTTTCGTTTCTTGCAACTTTTTTGGTTTTTGCCTTTTTTTTTAGTTTTGCCGATTTTTTGGTTTTGGCGTTTTTGTTTTAACGCTTTTTGAGGATGTTTTTAGTTTTAGCGAATTATTTTAGTTCTGGCGCTTTTTACAGTTTTGGCGCTTTTTGCAAATTTCTAGATTTTCTTTCGGTTTTTGGTGCTTAAGCGATTTATCTTCGGTTTTGACACTTTTTTCGTTTTGGTGATTTTTTCGGTTTTTTGTGATTTTTTTTTTAGTTTTGGCGTTTTTTTTTCAACTTTTTTCGTTTTGGTGATTTTTTTCATTTTTTGGCGACTTTTTTTTACGATATTTTTAGTTTTAGCGATTTTTTTTAGGTTTTAGTGCTTTTTTTCGTTTTGATGCCTTTTTTCGGCTTTTGCGTTTTTTTTAGTTTTTTGTCGATCTTTCTAGATTTTTTGCGGTTTATAGTTTTTTTTTTCTAATTTTAGTGCTTTTTTCACTTACGCGCTTTTATCATTTTGGTGTTTTTTCGTTTTTTTTTAAATTTCAAGAGTTTGCCTCTTACGGTTTCTAAGATACAGCAAATTGTCTAAATTACATTAACTGATAGAACACCCTTTAATTTTTATTGTTTTAAATATCAGTGTTGATTGCTGTAGTCTATTCTACAGACTACACCAATTGACACTAACTTTGAAAATTTAAAGTGTCTATATATAAATGTCTGTATTAGGGAAGTAACGAATACCGATACCGAAACCGATATATCGGCGATACTTCAGATTTTCCGATACATCGGTATCGGCGATATTTTACTGTCGATACGACGATAATTTAAAAAAAATTTCAAAGCTTTTTTTAACAAATAATTTATTTTTGTCCGATTTTACCATGAATTAAATTCACTTCGTTATTTTTTAAATCTTATTAATATCCATTTTAAAAATTAATAATATTTTATGCTGTTATTTTGTAAAAAAATTATTTATTTTTTGTTAATTTTACCATGAATTCAAGTTCAAGTCGTTGTTTTATAAATCTTATTCCAGCAAAAAAAAAACTCCAAAGAAGTCATGAAAATGTAGAATTCGCGATCTGGAAGTATTGCAAATTTGGATAATTTCTAATTAGTTTTACATATCCTTGCCATTGCAAGAAGTTCTGTTTTTCGATTACCAATCATCGAATTGAAAGCGATGCTAGGACAAATTTCTTTTTCGGTATTCTATAATGATTTTTCCTCAAGGAAAAAGGATAAAAAATTACCCATTTTCACAATTTTTTTATGCGAATTTAAACTCAGATCTGTATTTTCATGTAAATTTAAGTGAATAAATATAAACTTAGAAGTCTTTTAATAATTAAGCTATAAAGTTATTTAGAAGAATATTAGTTGATAAATGTCCTTTAAAAAAATCGATTTTTTAAAAAGCATGGCGAGTATTTTTTAAAATTATAAAGGAATTAAACATATTTTCTTGCTTTTCTACTAATTATCTGCATATTTTTAATATAGATTTTTTGGAAGCAAAGAAAATGTAGCACCTTAAAAATTACTTCCAATGTTTTATCAATTTTAATATTCGTATCGGTATCGGAATCGGTATCGGCGATATTTATTTTTAAATATCGGCATCGGTATCGGATCGGCAAAACGGCGTATCGTTACATCCCTAGTCTGTATATTACATTAGTATTTCAACATTTCTCGTCGCTTGCTTTAGAATACCCTTAAATTTTTAACTGTCATATATTTGTTGTTGTAGCGGCCAAAGTTTTACATGTTCTGTGAAAATTTCAGGTCCGTAGCTCTGACGGTTCTCGAGAAAACAGTGTGTGACAGACAGACAGACAGACGGACAGCGTAGCGAAAACAATAGGGTTCCTTTCCTCTTTTGGTGTATGGAACCCCAAAAAAGAGATTTATCCATAACATTAAAATTTTCGACTATTTTCCTAGCTAGGGGATCATAACACATCAAAAGCAAGTAGTGGTACTCCTTAGCATTTTTCTTGTTCTTGTTATAATAATAGCGTCATAATTTGAGAACCACTGGGCGGTGCTATTCCTCTAACTTTTTGAACAAGACTGAACTACCATTTTAATTTTTATTCTATTCGAAGGGGTCCGCCACCACAATTACTGGTTGGTTTTATACGAACTGAGTTCCTTCTAACATATTTTGGAATTTTCGCAAGCTCGACATTCATTTTATACGCATGGTTTCTAGTGCAAAGTTGCCTAATGTACGAGTACATGGATAAAGAAAAATCATAAATTTGTTAAGGAATTTATTCACTAAACATATTTTTTGTTTCCAGTTTTCCTTGCAACAGAGACCTACAGAGCTTCCGATTACGTATTTATCATTCACTAAAAAAATTTTGTTCTTATTAATTTAACAAAAATAAAGTACTCAAATATATTTGATTTTCACAATTTTCCTACATTAGAATAAATACATCTCATATTTAATTAACATTTAATGCAAATGATTTCTTATGCTCTTAAGATATGTTTTATTATAGAGTCTAGTTAATACACATAACAAAAACTGTGCAAAAAATGTGTATAAAATATTTTAATTGTTTTAAATTTTTGTCATACGTATTATGGTCTCTAATACATTGAAGACCTGTCAAATGGTTTGACAATTTGTCGAAAACATTAATAGTTCATTATTAAACTAAACATTAAATAGATTTTCCAGTTAACTGAAAATTTTTTTAAAAATTTAAATTTGCAATAAATAATTTTTATACGAATTTTCATTCAATATGCTGCTGCTGCTGTTCAGCTGGTACATTTGCCTAAATGAACCTCCAATGGCCTTCATTAGATAACAAAAAATATATATATAATTTTCTTAATAAAAAAATTTCTAAAAATATTTAGACAAACAAACAACAAATTAAGAAAAACATTTCAATTTTCTTATTCTTAAATAAATATTTAAACATTTTATGTATGCTGCTACAGAACAAAAAAAAATAATTAAATAATTTTGTTTTCGTCAATTTAGTAGTTAACGTTACAGCAGTGCTGCCAGACGTAGGCAAAAAAAAGATGAAATGAAACAATTTTGATAAAATCCTAAAATGTAATAATTTAAATCATTAAGGTACAAATTCACAGTCATTAGTTAGCTAATGACAATAGTTTAGCCAGTGATATTTTATTCAAACTTCTTTGGTTACCATTAGTTAAACCGTCAAACGCCATTGGTTAACAATTAGTTAGATGCTTTGGAACATGGTGCAATAAGTATACAGGTGGCAGCATAAAGTCAGCTGATTATATTTTGTTCTGGTAGTTTTGTACATAAGTAACGTCTAGCACGTGTATTTTTTGACAAGCATTATCTAGTTTTTTGTTGTATTTATTGAACCTGCATACTTATTGCACCATGTTTTGGAAATTATTACGTTCATATAGCATACTTTTAGGAGCGACAAAAAACATTTGCTCCATTAGCTTTGTGTGCTTAACAATTTTTTAATTGCCGCCGTAAGATGTGTAATATTCTTTATTTCTTTATTTTTGCTTGTTTATTTATATTTGATAAGGTTAGCATTCTTTACCCATATTAAAAATTTTAGTTAAACAATACTCTGTAAATATGAAGTTTTAGTTAAACAATAGTTATCATTTTAGTTTACTAACAATTAACTAATGACTGTAAATTTGGTCCTAAGTTGTTAGTTTAATTTGTAATTAAAATTGGCAAACACTAAAGCGAAATAAAAACAAATATTTGAAAGGCAATAAACTGTATCGAACGAAGTGCCAGTATCCACTACATACATATTATATTATACATACACACATGTATGAATATATATGATATATAGTGATATATTTGGTGGCGTTTTTATTTATTGCTATTTTTTGTTTAAATAATCATAAATTACTCAAATGAAAAAAAAACTAAATAGCACTGATGGTATTGATCGAATAAATTGCAATAAATCTGTAGCAACTATACTGCTCTGATTAAAATTATACATTAGACTGGTCCAAAATGTAACAAATTTTGAAATCATTGGCTCCCCAGTAAAATATATTGGAAGTCCTTTTTGATGAACTACATTTTCACTGCTTCCAAAGAATCGATATTCAAAAATGCAGATAATTAGTAGAAAAGCAAGTCAAAATTTATTTTAGTTACACAAAAATTTGTAATTCCTTTATAGTTTTATGAAATACCCACAATGCTTTTTAAAAATTCAATTTATTTTAAGAAATTTATGAACTAATTTTCGTCTAAAAATTAACAGTTATTTACTGAAATTTACATAAAAACGCCGTTTTGCGTTTAAATTCGTATAAAAAGAAACAAGTTGCGAAAATGTGTAACTTTGTACTCTTTTTCCTCGAGAGAAATATTAATACAGAACGCCAGAAAGGAAATATTTCTTAACTTCGCTTCCAATTCGGTGATTAGAAATCGAAAAAGAGAACTTCTTGCAATGACAACCCTGTGTAAAAATCATTAGAAATGATCCAAATTTGCACTACTTCCGGATCGCAAACTCTACATTTTCATGACTTCTTTTGAGTGTCTTTTTTTACTGGGTCTTTACAAAGCCGGCCGCATTCCAATTTTCAAATATGATACTTATTTAAAAGTTCAGACAAATCGGCCAATATATAGGATGATCCTGATGAAAAGGGACCTTATTAGGTTAACTACATTAGGAGACCAAAATTAGGTTAACTACATTTCCTAAAACTAGATAAGATTCTGGAAAGAATACCGTTCTTTTAGCCTCAAAAAATTTACCGAGATATGAATTTTTGAATATTGTAAACGTATTGTGGAAGGGATTAAAAAATCCCTTTTTAAGTACTTTCGGTGGTAAATATAGAGATAATTCCACGTGCAAAGAGTTTAGGGACCTTTCACATATTACGTAACGCTATTTTCGGAGCTTTTATACCCCCCCCCCCACTCCCCCTTCGTAACGCTTTAAAAAAATTTTTCAGGATAATTTATCTAAACCGTAACAAATCTTTAACCCCCCCTCCCCCACCCCTCCCTCGAGCGTTACGTAATATGTGAATAGCCCCTTAGAGCATGTCTGCAAAATTTAAACAAACAGCTGTTTTTGGCTCTACTGAAAATTCTTCTTCGCATCATCATCATCACATAGTCGTTATGACTTAACTATTTGTCATATACACATGATATTAAAAACATCACATCAAAAATGTTTGTAGTTTTTATAATCAGCAGTACTTTTTTAATGGATTACAAAGTAATGATCGGTACTTATTCATCTTATTACTATGCTTTAAACTAAAACTACTACTTAGTACGTACTTATCTCATTATCTGAAAGTAGTTATAATTTGTTTTTCCGTATTAATAAAATAAGCATACAAACACTTTTTGAGTTAACAATTGTTTGTATATGAAAACAAATTTTTTGCGCTTAAACTTATAACTGAACAATGCCTAAGTGAGCGAAGTACTTGTCTATAAATCTGAAAGAGCACAGGTGTGAAAAATACATATAAATAGTGTCTATAAAAATTAATTATTTAATTTTTGTATTTGACTACTTATTTTTTAGCTTAAAGTAAGTCAAATAATAACTAGTTAATTTATGTGACGTTGTAAGTTAATTTTTCATATTTTGAACTAGTCAAATAAAAATAAGTAGCTATACAGTCCGATTATAAATAGTTATGATTTAAATCCGCATATACTGTTTTGCCTAAAAGTAAGCAAAGTTTTTGCTGGGTATTAAAAACATGGGATAAACTACGGCATTTTAATCCATCGAAATTTTCATTTGAATTGTTTTGAAGTTTCGATCGATATCGAATGCCGTAATTTGTCAACAGGGTTTAAATATTCAGCAATAGAATTAGCTTTCCTACCGACATATGACCAGGCAAATATTCTGAAGAGAAGAAAAGGGGAATTTCTGTATTTTAATTGTGAAAATTCACTATCAAAATGGTGAAAATTTTACAGTATCATTTCGAATGAGCCTGGTACATCAAATCGTCGATGTTCGCAACAAGTTCGCAACAATTGCATATCACAGAGGCACTTTGGGCAATATTTTGCATAAAGATCTTCATCTTCGCGCTTATAAAGTTCAAGTCATCCAAGAACTAAAGGAGTCTGATTACGAGGAAAAGCTGCTCGAATTTAACGAAGTGATACAGTAAAATTTTCACCATTTTGATAGTAAATTTTTATAATTAAAATTCGTTGCTCAATAGTGTAGCGTTCCATGGTTAAAACTTCCCAAGTTTTCTCTAAATAAATGTCAAAGGATGACAGCTCAATTCTTGACATTTCATCATTTGACAGCCTATTTAGTTCCTACTCTCAAATTTGCCCACCCTTTATATGTTAGGGACTCCCGTATACCTGGAAAGGCAACAGAATTTTTCCCTATTCCCGGGAATCAATAAATGAATGGAGTTTGGAAACTCTAAAAGCAACACATAGGATCTTTTGTACAGCCCAGATTTTCACGGAAGCAGATTAATCCTACGAATACAGCCAAATATTCTACAAGTAGGGTCATCAAGCTACCTCCAAGGAATTTGATTCAGCGCGCAATTACCTTTCGACAATCACAGAGAATGTGCTCCGGCGGCACTTCTTGCGTTTTACAGAGTCTACATGATTTGGTCTCAGATTTGCCTATGATAAATTGGTGTTGCCTCGCGCCTCAGTATCCGATAAGCCACCACGTTAGTAATCTAAGATAATTTTTGTTCATTAGCAGTAATTTTTGAGATTTGATTTGTATAGCCGTTTTGCTTTCATTAGACTGTGAAGGGCTTTCTAATGGCGAGCGAATTCGATTTAATCCCATGAACCATTTTTCTCTTTGACATAACCGTGTGAAATGCCAATGAAGGATTCCGAACCTATAACCCCACGCTAGGCTCCTCTGTTATCTAGACAGTTAGGCCTTTCTTTTCCAGCATTGCCTTCGTGGCCAAGCACCCAAGATAATGTCAGTTTATTTTGAGTGCCAAATTCATTTAGAGATGTAACCCAATCCATGGCAACATCCCATCTTATTTCATAAGAGATTAAGACCTTGAGTACTGCCTGGCTATCTGGCATCACGTAGATTCGAATACTTTTACATGTTCTCCTCAAGCATTCTCCAGCACAAATTATGATGGCGTAGACTTTTGCCTGGAAAATCTTAGGGTATTTACCCATGGGAATAAACCTTTGAAATTAAGGGCCGTATATTCCTACATAATTTTCCTATTTGCAGCCATTAGTGAACCAAATCTGGTCAGCACATTCGTAGCATGGAGTATGGTTCAGTCATTGGCTCCTTTCAGTAATTGGTATGAGGTCCCTGTGGACCTCCTGCCTCACCATAATATGCAAAGGAGAATGTGCAGAATGGCAACCAGGCATATGTAAGACAGGTTTTCATTGCACCAATGATCCACAGTACATACAATACAATAAATATATAGAGACTTCTTCAATATTGGTTTTATTATAGTGGTAAATGATATCATTTTAGTTTGAGTCCCCATGTTTTGCCAAATAGCCGTTAGCAGGCATGAAGTACGATGATACCTTTATCGGTCGTATGGGAAACATGTCAATTCCAAGTGACTGACTTGTCCAGAATTACCCCAAGGTATTTAACTTCGCTCTAATTCGCTGTAATAATTGAAACATTTAGAGTAAGTTCCATGAGTCTAAGCTTTCTTCATCTGGTAAAATGTACAATGATTATCTTTTCTGGGTTAATGGAAAATCATTTGTCAGATATGATAAGGTCGACGGCATAACAATATGTTCGGAAGCCAAGGTTATTGAGCTGTTCAGGTAGCTCATCGATGACCAACGTCCACAGTAGAGGTTGTAGTACGCCACCTTATGATCCTCAATGTCCCACATAGTTTTAACTCAACAATCCTGGATGACAACATTTTTAAAGTCCAATTTTTTATAATTTTCAGAACGCACTTTCTATCAAGAGCGTTCGTTACCACCGATCGTGTTGTACGATATATTGTCGATGGCTCCCTGGATGTTTATAAAAGTGCATAGAACTTTTTGGTTAGCGCCTAGAGCCTTTTGTATAATTGTTAACGTCATATTACCTCGCTGGTAGACAAATCGGCTAAAAAATCTTATTTGGCTAAGAGAGATTCCACCTCAAATCAAATGGATTTTTTCATAAAATTTGTGGATATTGCATTTTACAGCAGACTCTGGTTCTAGATATATAACGTCATTACGGCTCCTATTATGATTCACAACTCAACTAAGTTCAGTTGTCAATTCGAAACTCAACTCAACTATTTTTTTTATATTATGATTCACAACCAATTTTAGTTGTCTTGGAAATAATGTTAAAAATGAGGTTCTTATCTATACTATGAAACCATAGCAGCTATCACGTACTACTTTTATACGAACGACTTATTTACAAATAAAACTGTAAATGCTGCCATATAATTGTTTAATTGCGACTTACTAACTCACGAAAACTATTCACGATTAACTCACTATTTGCGAATAAAATGTTTGAGGTTGCCACGCTTACAAATGCTTGTTAATAAAAAACGATATATATATAAATATTGCACAATAAAACATTGATAGAAGAAAATTTTGGCGATTACAAAAATTAATTATTTGTTATTTTATCCATTCCAGCTACTTTTTTGTAAACATACCGAAGTTTTCTGTAGAAGTGCTACCAAGTTTTTGTATTTTCGCTATGCCGTATAAACAGTGAGTTATAGGTTGGCGTCTGGAACAATGATGTGTACTTTAAAATCGCCATTTTAAAAGTAAACAAAAGTAACAGAATAGTCTAAATAAAATCACAAATACAACAGATAAAAGGCAGTTGTCTCCCTTTGATGAAAGTTGAATTGAATTGTAAGCCATGATAAGAATTTAACAGTTACAATCCAACTATCAATTTAGTTGTGAATCATAATAGGGGCCTACGACTTTCGAGTGGCCTAAACTTTTGATCTATTTAAAATAGAACTAAAAAAAGTTTAAGTCATAGACCAGAAAACAATAAATATGAAGAAATTATTTTGAATTTGGAACGATTTTACGTCATCCCACGTCAAATTTGGTTGATAAACAGACCGGTTTCGGCTATGTGCCATCTTTAGTGTTCTATTGAATAGTATTCCGGTCAACCAAATATGACGTGGGATGACGGAAAATCGTTCTAAATTCAAACAAACACCGTCGGAAGAAAAATACAACACTCATGAAGATATTAGTGCTATCGCTTCGTTCTGGAATTACGGTGTTGAAAACTTTCTTTCAAATAGTAATATCTTTCGTAATCAGCCATGTCACATAATACCATTCCGATCGGAAGTGGTTTCAATTCCGTAAGTTGCTTCTTCAGAAAACGAAAAACGATAATTTTCTTCGTAATCAAACCACTTTTAAATTTCAAAGTGGAATTAAAAAACACTTTTCCACTGACTTCATTCATTTGCAGTAAGTACAAAAAAAACGTGCATACCTTTAGGAGCGTCAAATAAATATTTGGTCATGAGCTTTCCATGTTAATAAAGAGCTCAATGTGAGCTTTGCATCTAAAAACAAGAGTAAACAAACGCCTCAAGGTATAAAAACTTTATCATTATAAAAACGAAATACTAAATTAACGGAATCTAAACCCCAAAAATGTACTTTTTCGGAATGACAGCTACGGAATCAAAACCAATCCGAACGGTATCTCTGACACGACTGAATATAAAACCCGTATTAATAAAACTGGTATCATTTGAAAGTGCAT
Source organism: Panzeria rudis (assembly GCA_956483635.1). NCBI lineage: Eukaryota > Metazoa > Arthropoda > Insecta > Diptera > Tachinidae > Panzeria > Panzeria rudis. Next base: position 146,183,573 of record OY101450.1, read on the forward strand.
TAAAATACCTTTCGTTTGTATTAAGAAATATGTTAACCCATTGCGAAATCTGTTGTCCCATTGCGAGCCAAATGCAAACTATAACGGTACCTTTATTTATATATAAACTAATGAATAAAACTAAAAAAATTTAGTTATTTAAATAATTATAATGAACTATTATCTGTAATTCCGCTTTTAAACACCTCGGCTTATATAAATATTCGCTATTTAAAATCGGCAATTTCAAAAATCTTGAATAATATACAAACATGTTTTTTCCACTATCAAATCCAATCACAGTGGTAAAGTTATTTATTGTCCCATATAAAAGTATACTTTAAGAGTTATAAAGTTTACTTTAATTAAAAATATTCTTTTGGTCCGTACTATAGACAGACAAAAATATACTTTAATCGCAAAAGCCGCTTTTATGTATAAAACTGGCTGAAGTTGTTTTTAACAAGTGTATCATCAGCTTTTTTGCTCTTGTGAACAATCTGCATTGCAATTATTGTCAATAATAACAATAATATGGTATTAGTTCAGCTTTTTCAATTTTTTCTTTTATTTTCTGACAATGTCAAAAACGCCACATCATCAGTAGAACTTTATCTATCATGTTCAAAAAGTATTCAAACTTGTATGCTTTTCAAAACATGGTTCATGCTTTTTAAAAAAATTTTATGCTACTTTTCCGACCGTTCCTATCGTTGAAAACTTTAAAAAAGGTGTGCATATTTTTTATTTGCTTAAAAAATCTGAAGATTTTTGAACGCGAAAATTTATAAAATTAGCGGGAACTCTAAGCTAAATAAAAGAGAAGAAACAATCGTCATGGTTCTGAAATACAAGCTCAATTAATTGGTCACGAACGCGAAAAAAGTGAACTTTTCTGTGGAAATACCCATATACTATAATTTTAACCTTTCATTAGCTGTTTGCAGCTAGATTTGAAAAAGTTTTAACGAACAAAATTTTTTCAAGTAGTCATTAAATTTATCCAAGAATTTTATATGACACAATATTCCATGCATCAAACGAAAATGAACGTCAATTAACTCCCAGCCTACATGGCAGAACGTAAACACGTTGTTATGTATTCGAACAGTAGCGAAAGACATGGAATACATATGAATAATGATGAGGGAGTGTCGCGGCTTCCAAAAAAAATACGTTGCTATATTCTGCCGTGTAGATTGTGAAACCAGTTGAAGTTAATTTGTCCTTTGATACTTCGTGTTAAAAACAAATTTAGTTCGAAGAACTATCACCTTAAATATTTTTTCTAATTTTTATTTATTTTGTTTTTATTACTCTGCGAGAAAAGTACACTGTGCAACGTGCATCATAAAACAAATATTATAAATAATGTAGATATGTACCTAACATCACAAAGCAAAATCCTTAACTTCGAAAGTTACGAACTTCAATTCGAATTAAATTTAAAAAAACTTTAGATGCACTGAAGGGAATGCAAGATTCAGACTGCAAAATAAAATCTTCTTGTTCTTTGTAGCTTTTTGAAAGTGTGGCAATGTTTCTTTTTTTATATGAAAGTCTTGGCCTAGAATAATCGTTTTGAATTATTGTGGGCGTTTAAGAATACATTTGGCAAATAAAATCATCAGACAATATTTCAAACAAAAACAACAAAAACAAACAAATATAAAAAGTCATATAGAAGAATATTTAAATAATATAGACAAATAAATATAAAAAAAATTTTTTTGAAATATGGACACAGTCAAAACTGCATAGAAATATTCCAAAAAGTTTAAAGAAAATAATTTGCTTTAACAAAGTCCAGCTATAAAAGCTTTTACTGTATATAGCAGTATACGCCAAAATAAAAATTAGAAAAGAATTTTGAGATATTATGCAAAATTTTGATTATAAAATGTAATTATTTTTTCAAACTTTTTCACAAAATTTAAATCCATAAACACTTTAGCACTTTTCTTTAAAAAAAAAGGAAAAATAGTCCATAAAAAGTCCATTTTATTTATTCAATTATTCAATTTCAATTTATTTTTATGCTTCGAAATTTTATGATTTTTTTTATTCTAATGAATTGGCATTATTCAATTTTCTTCTAGAGGCTTTCACTCACTTTTTTTTAAATTTTGTTGGTCATATATGCGAAATTCACACATACATTGACAATATTATCTATTTTTTACACTTTTTTATCTTCAATATTTTATTGAAATTTTAATCTATTACTTATTGATCTTTTTAATTAAACATTAATTTTTTAATTAAACATTAATAATTTTAATATCTTTTCAAAACGATATCAGATTTTTTTCACTTTATATTATACATAAAAACGCAAACGTGTTGGTAAAATCTTGGAAAATAATTTCACATACACTTTTAAACGAACAATTTATATCTTGTTCGGAAAAATTTATATATACAAAATAATATATGAATATACTTTGTCTTCTTTTACTTTTTTTTTTTGCTTGAAGAATCAGTAGCAGAGCAGATTTGTGAAAAAGAAAATATCCAAGAATTTATTTGTATCGAAATAGACGGTGTTTCAGCGCGACACGTACACTCGAATGTCTTAAGAGTGACTAAAATTCTCTGCTAAAACTTTGAAAAAAGCTTCATCAAGATTTATATTTCTATTTTTCTTAAATTTTAATTTTTTTTTTTGGTGGAAATCTAAATATAAATATTATGTGACTTTAGCTCTATTTCAAATAATTGTTAAAGAAGAAACAGCCGCAAAATGAACCAACAGCAAATGTGATATATTTTCTTTACTCGTTGCTTTGATTTTCTTTCGAAAAAAAACTTATTTTGTAATAATTTCTTTTTCATTTTTCTGTTCTTATAAACATTAAATTGCATTTAATTTTACAAATTCGCCAGTGCAATTTATTTACTAGAAACCCTTTTTAATTTCTTTAAATAAAAACAGTTAAACTTTAATTCAATTGTGTTATCGCTTTGATTAATATTGTTGTTGTGGTGACAACATGAGTTGTTTACAAAAACTACTCGAAAGTTTTGAATGAAGTGACATTTTAAATTAAAAAGTCATAGACAACACTAGGCAACAAAAATTTTGTATATTTCCCTAAAGAACTAGAGAGTTAAAATGTTGCACAAAAATGTTCCTCGTGGTGTTTTACATAAAAGTGCTGAGTAGATCCTACACCTTAAATTTAAAGATTACAAGATTTCGTATGCCGACTCACTATAACAACGTGCAACGTCTGAAGTAGAGATGGGTGCGTGTCGACATTTACCAACACGACACGAACACAAATCCCGGATGTCCAACACGTAGAAAAACACGCACACCCAAAATTTTCAAAACACGACACAACACGCACGAAATCAAATCCAAAAACAAAAACACAACAAATTTTATATTCAAAGATATAAATATTTTTCTTCTGTTCTAACGTTTCATATTCTATTTGTATTTTTATTTACATATTTTTGTTGAGAAATAGTAACTTATCAAGATTTTCGCTCAATAATCGTGTGCGGTAAGCTTATGCATTCATTAATATCTTAATCTTAAAATAATTTCGAGTTTTTTCGTGTCAAGTTTGCTCAACACGACACGACACGAACACGAACGAAATCAGATTTTCTGTCACGAACACTTCGTGTTGAGTTGTGCGTGTTTGTGTCACGAAAAAAACACGAGAAGTTAGTGTGAGAGGGCGAGAGGAAGCTAAGAAGATAGTGACTCCAAATGATGTCAGAAATGCATTAATTGATTTGGTTCCATTTAAAGCGGCTGTGGTATAATTGGATTACTGAACAGTACCAGAGAGATATTTAAGACCTGTCTTTCGAAACACTACATCCCGACGGCATGGAGGGAAAAAGGAGTTGTTTTTCTGCCGAAGCCGAGAAAAAAGACTATACAGAAGCAAAATTCTTCAGACCAGTCAACCTAATATCCTTTCTTTTGAAAGTAATGGAAATGGTGTAGGTTTATAAGGCACTGAATAGATATCAGCTCGCTTATAGATCAGGAAGGTCTGCAGAGACAGCTCTACAAGAACTTGTTAGAGTGGCAGAAAGAGAAATTAACAATGGCGGTGCCACTATATCCGTTTCAATGGATATAGAAAGCACGTCTGACAAGATTTCTTTTGATAAACTGAGAATAACCCGATGACAGTAATTTAGAATGGATCGACTCTATGCTACTGTTGGGGGCTATATATCTCAAGAATGGAAGTTTCAGCTTTCGTGGTAGGCCGTCAAGCAATGCTCGCATGAAAGGCTTCTTTCTCTTCTACTGTGGAACATTTCCATAGATAGCATTTTGCGAAGACTGGACTTAATGGGCTTTCAGACATGGTTGGTAGCATGTTCATAGACACCATTCTGAGCTGCATGAGGTAGGCTCTCAGAGTAACCAAGACGTGGTGTATTGAAAAGGGACCAACCATCAATGCTAGCAAACGAGGCGGTATGCTTTTTACTCGAAAGAGAAAAGGTGTGCAGCTCAATCCTTTAAGAAGTTTTGATTCGGAAATTAATGTCTCCATGAAGGTAAAATATCCAGGGTTAACACTAGATACGAAAATAACCTAAAATAAGCACGTTGATTCGAAAAGACGAATTTAGCCTTAGCGACTTATTTTAGTTTTTGCACTTTTTTCAGTTTTGGCGCTTTTTTCGGTTTTGTGGACTTTCTTCAGTTTTTGGTGGTTTTTTTTAGTTTTAGTTATTTTTTTTTTAATGATTTTTTTTTTGTTTTGGCGCTTTTTTATGTTTATGCACTTTTTAGTTTTGGTGATTTTTTTCCATTTTTGGGGATTTTTTTTGTTTTTGACGATAACGTTTAAGCGATTTTTTTAGGTTTTAGTGCTTTTCTCGGTTTTGGAGATTTGTTTAGATTTTTTGCCCTTTTTCGTTTTGACGATTTTTTCGGATTTTGACAATTTTTTTTGTTTGGCGCTTTTTTATGTTTATGCATTTTTTCGTTTAGGTGATTTTTACCATTTTTGGGGATTTTTTTGTTTTTGACGATAAAGTTTTTGCGATTTTTTAGGTTTTAGTTCTTTTTCCTTTTTACGACTTTTTTGGTTTTTGACGTTTTTTTTTTTGATTTTCACTATTTACTTTAGGTGATTTTTTGTGTTTTAGCGATTTTTTTAATTTTGCTACTTTCTTCTTTAAGCGCTTTTTTAATTTTGGCGATTTTTCGTTTGGAAATTTTTTAGAATTGGAATTTTTTAGTTTTAGCTTTTTTTTTTAATTTCAAGAGTTTGCCTCTTACGGTTTCAAGATACAGCTAATTGTTTAAATTACATAGTCAAAATTACATTAACTGATAGAACACCCTTTAATATTTATTGTTTTAAATATCAGTGTTAATTGCTGTAGTCTATTCTACAGACTACACCAATTAACACTAACTTGGAAAATTTAAAGTTTCTATATATAAGTGTCCGTATATTACATTAGTATTTCAATATGTTTCGTCGCTCGCTTTAGAATACCCTTTAATTTTTAGGTGTCATATATTTGTTGTTGTAGCGGCCAAAGTTTTATATATTCTGTGAACATTTCAGCTCCGTAGCTCTTACAGTTCGCGAGAAAACAGTCTGTGACAGACAGACAGACAGACGGACAGACGGACAGCGTAGCGAAAACAATAGGGCTCCTGCACACTTTTGGTGTACGGAACCCTAAAAACATAAAACAAACATAATTGGGTCTATTATATAATGCAACCGAACTTTAGTTTCGTTGCCAGTCGCCAGCTTCAAATTAATGGCTGCCGGAAAGGCACTGAAATTGACAGATCTCAGTGTCATTTTCAGCAACTGCCAGCCCAACTGAGGCTCGGTTGCCATCAATAATCGGCCTATAACTATTTTTTTATTTATTTTTTTCAAAAATTGAGAAATATGCATTAAAAACTTTTTATAACTCCAAAAATATGCATTTGTTGCCAAAATATTTATTTGCCACCAAAATATGCAAAAATATGCAACTACAAATCGATGCCAAACTACTTTAAATTTCATTATTCACATAGATAATTAGTCAATACCTCTTTATCTATCACCACCAAAAACATGCATTCGCATGAAAGTCCGAGCCCTGGTCATAACTTTTAACTTCGTCTTGCGACTATTTTAGTTTTTAGAGAGTAGATGTATAGTGTGGTGTTTTTTTTTCGCCAAAATCTTTTCCAGAACAACCGCGAAAGCAAATGTAACATTCAATACACAAAAATTGCAAATATTGCATGAGGCGAAAACTATAATATGGATCCTACCTCCTCATATTTCTATTAGTTTCATTAGTAAGCAAAAAAACACAAAATGTACATTTAGAATGAGAATCACCAATATGCATATTTAGTCACTTTCTGGAACTCGAAAAACTCCGTCAAATGCCGCATTCTAAATCATTTAATCATTTTTGAAAATTGTCACAGAAAGTTTTTCTTAAACTACTACAAAAATCTATGGATTTTTAATCACTTTGCACATGATATTGCTGGGAATTTCCAGAAATGGCCTAGTAGATCAATCGTTTTCCATAGTTTTTTCTTAAGCTTTTCTTAATTTTTGATAACTTCATTTTTTACTAACCGTTAGAAAAATATCAAACCAATTCAAGGTTATAGATTTTGTATCACTCAAAAGTACACTGTGCATCCTGCTTTATTTCTATGTATAAAACTACAATATTACAGCAGAATAATAATGGTGGTCAAAGCAAAGTAGGTTGACCGCAGTGAAAATAATAATTTAATTTATATATAAGTAAAGTAAAATATACAAAAAGAAAAACATTATGAAATTTTTTTCCTAAAAGCAAAAAAAAAGCTTTAGAGATCATAAAAATTGTTTTTTTTATACATTGAGCGGAAATAAAAGCTTTCTTTAATAAATTTGAATGTACGTAAAACTCATGCACATTTTTATTAATACTCATACAATAAAACACACGCACTAACACCAACAACAAAAAAATATTAACAAAAATGCGGCAAAAAAATGTATTAAATATTTTATTATTTCCAATACATTCTTTTTTTCGAAAATATATCTTGGGATTATGCAAAAGAAAAACCAAATGAAAAGCCAAACTAGTTCATCTTAAGTGATCTGTAGTAAATTTGACCGTGATCTGCCACAGGCAAAACAATATTTATTGTAAACATCGAAATACTAACAATTTGTTTATATGTTTTACAAACAACTTCATAAAAATATAATAAATTATTTAAATCCTCCGCGCATACCAACCAGCCAATCAGCCAACCAACCAACCCAACACTCAATACAAAAAACCCCAAAGAAAATATCTACTTAATAAAAATTTAAAAAATATTTTCAATATCATCCAGATAATTCTGGCAGTTAGCAAACACATTTGTCAACAACAATTTTCAAAATTAGAAAAATTCTCTAAAGAAGTTTTCAATATTTATGATCGTTTTTCAAGGTCATTTTGTATTGCAAGTTGCCAGAAGGAAAATGAAAGTTGTGGGCAGGAAACAAGACAACGTTAAAATATAATTTTATGTTTCTAATAAGTTTTTATTCAGTTCTTTAATGTAAAATGAACTTGAACTTGTTTCTTAGAAAAACAGACATCACACACACACACACACACACACACACACATATGCATACATGCATGCATACATACCTGCACACATGTATGCACATAAAGCGGGAAAACATAAAATTATTATTTTTATTTAGTCGACATTAAAAACGACCACAAACTCAGGTGGTTGAGGATGAAATCAAATGAATGAAAAGAAAAAATTCTATTTTTATAAAAATGAAAACCAAATTTGAAAAGAAGGGTGACGATAGAATTAGAGGAAACTAAAAAAGAAATTGCTTGTAAGCATGTAAGTGTGCCATATTTACTCGTAAATTAGAACGAATCTAATAAATTAACACTTGATTTAAATGAACATTAAAAAGAAAAACATATTAAGTAAGGGACTTACTTTCAAAAATATGTACAATGTGTTGTTTGGAAAATTTATTTACAAAATTTTCATATACAAATTAAATTTTTAATCAAACATCGCAAAGCCTTAAGTATGGAATTAGAAACAGGAATATGGGTTTATTTTAGCAGTAATTTCGATTCGGTATAATAGAACAGCTACTACTGAATATTACAAAGCGATAAAGTTTAAAAGTGGATTTCTAAAATTCTGTCAGAATAAACCTTCCAGTTTTTTACTTTTTTTTTTTTTAATTTCGATGTGTTTTTAATTTCTGTTAATTTTTTTAATTTTGGCAAGCTCTAGTTTTACCCCAAAGATGTTTCATTCAGGCATTAGTTCGTTCAATTTATTATTTCAATTAAATTACATAACCTCAAAAAAGAGGTTAATTTAGTTAATTTAGGGTCGCTGAACACGAATATGACGAAAAATGTGTTTTTCTTCAGCTTTTTATCTATTTCTAAACATCTTGAGATATGTCTTTCTTCTTTCAACTGAACATAATTTTGTTAATTTCGATTTGCAATAGAGGGCTGCAAAGTGTGCTCAAATGTATTCGTAGAATGTGCTCGTATGAATTTCGTGTATGCATAGATGTATGTTCTTATGTATATACTTATGTATAAATGCATGTATATGTGTGTACATACACTCTAAAACACTTTTGTTGAAAATTAGGTCGATAATAGTCGGCAACACTTTACCGATTATTATCGACCTAAAATTACACACGCATTATTTTTGAACAAAATGTTTTTACTAAAAAAAAGCGATTGGCTGCGTGCAGGTTTGAACTGCGACCTCCTGACTGATAGTCTGACGTATCTACCATTCAGCCATAGCCGTATTATACTTTATGTTACATTTTTTCCACTTGGACTAAATATGATTAATTTGAAAGGGTTTTTCTTTAATAAAATAACTACAAAATCTATGTAATTTTAGACAAGAGAAATTTTCAACACAAATTTAGACAATATATGATTCTATATTTGAAGTAATGTTTTAGAGTGTACATAGCCATGATCAAATATACATACATACCCTGTCGAAAACTAAGTTAACTTTAAATTAACTTTAAGCTAACTATTTCGCAACTAGTGATGACTGACACTTGGATTACTTTCCAATGGAAACAACTAACTATTTTAATATTGCGATGTCCTAGGCGGTAGTCAAATGTCTCACTCTGCACTACTTTTTAACTAGCTTAAAGTTGACTTTATTTAAGTCAACTGGTAGTTGGTACATCTGCAAAAGGATGTTGCTGCTGTTCCAATTGTGTATCATACGTTTTGTAGTCAACGCGCTAACCACGCAGCTAAGATATCATCTAAAATAATAACAGCGAAATGTTAATATAAACTTGAAATAAGTTTCAATGTAGCTCAGAGAAAAATTGTTGGCTCTCGCCAAAATTAATTATATATTAATCTTAAGAATTGATTTTGGGTCAGTTCTTGATTACATTGCAGTTAGCATTTAGTTGGGTGCCGTTAGCTTTTAGTTTGGTGGATTCGCGTCATAGGCGAGATCATTTAAAAAAAAAGTTAGTCTAAGAAAAGTTAACTATAAGTTTATTATTTTTGTAGCCGACTAGTGATTTTCCAACAAGGTATATACATACATATGTACACACATATATATACATAAAAACATACATACATGCATACACACACAAACATACATACGAGTACTTTCGAGTATATTCGTGCAGCCCTCTAATTTGCAATATGTCTACCTATCTCTTTCAAACGTGTAAAAGTAATGGACTTATGAGTAAAACCTCGATAGTGCTGATCTGAGGACCAAGGAATAAATGTTCAATTTGTTTTCACTTAATATGTTGTAGCTTTTTCCTAATTTTTTCCAAATTTAACAATTTTACATTTAATACATTTGGCACAAAGTTTTCCTTATGATATGTGTAAAAATATTTTGATTTTCTTTTTTTGACTTAAGGGAGCGACTTAAAATGGTAAATTTAAAAAAAAAAACTTTAAAAAATTCAACATTTTTCAAATTTTAAGGCCTGTAAATTTTAAGAAAAATAAATTAGTAACTTGTTTTTTTAAGGAAGTATGTAACACAATCAGGCAATGCCTACCAATTAATTAATTAATGTGTTACCTTCTTTGGGAAAGTGATAGTGTAGAGAGAACAGGTGGTGAAGTGGGAGAGAGATAGAAAGCTTAATTTATTACAACTCTGCTATTGCGCGTTTTTTGTAGAACAGAATTGCAGCACCTCTGGTGTCAATTAAAAGCATTAATTTGTTTAAGCTGTGTAGCCATTTATTATTATTTTTACTTTGCCGTCGCTTTTGCTACAATACCGATAAAGGAGGGTAGAGCATTAGGACATGCCAGTATTAATAGCCGCCGGTAGTGCTAAAGTGATCGGTGCTATGCTTTCATCACTTTAACAGTCCAACAACAGCCAACATAGTAACACACCAATGCACATCTGAAAAATTCATGATATTATTGGCTTGCCTGAAACTACTCTTGAACTCAATACCTCAAGGTTTTTAGTCAAATGCGTTAACCATTCACCCAACAACACCCTCATTCGTATTTATCAACCCCAAATTAGCTTACAAAATTTCTCTTTTTTAGGTGAATTTTTTGTAAACTAGTATTATTTTTATTGAGAAAGGAGTTTTTAAAGCATGTAATAATAGAAAAGACAAGGCTATATAAGGATCGAATGTAACACTATGACGCTTTCGAGATCAACCACGATCTCATCATCAGAGCTCTTCTAATACATATCCACCGAGTGAGAGTGGCCAAAAATGATAGAATACAAGATTATGACATCCCACACACACAATTGAAATTTTCTGCGCATGTGTCACTAACTGTATTCCTATTGGCTAATAATTTTCAGCTGTTGCAAGGCTGCCACAAAATTGCATACTACGCCATCTAACGGGAAATCATGCGCATATCGTAATCTTGTATTCTAACATCCTTGAGAGTGACAGAGTCAAGTATTTAAGGATCTAACATTAATCAAATTATTGTTAAAGCTTTTTATAAGTATGGAGAGCTTTCCGAACTTACTTAAAATATTTTGATTACTTAGAAGTTTTTACACGTTTGGTCTTTGAACAACTTAACCTATTACGGTCGAATTCATTTAGAACTTTTCAAGTGATTTAAAAATAAAATTTTTTTGAAACATTTCGACAATAATATCTCTCGAACGGATCTGTCGAGTTTAACTAACTTTGCAGCAATCGACGTTGTTAGATTTTGGATTCGATCAGAATGGTAGCTTCAAACTTATTTCGAAAAAAAAAACATTTCTTTTAAGTGATAGAAGCACGTTGTTTTCTTTTTGATTATAATGTCGCCGACCAAGACAGTAAAAGTATAAAAATTTTTACTTCGATATAATATACATAATTAATTTTAATCCCGGTTTTAATATGTTTGTCACTTGCATGGTATTAATTTGCATATGATCATATGTACATTAGGATGGGTCAATTTTCATGGGTCTAAAATGGATTTCGAGCTTGCAGAAATTCCAAAATATACGAGTTAGTTCGTACGTATGAGTATCATTATTCAATGTTTTGATAAAATATTAAGTATACGCCGTGGTACATACAAACTGCTTCAAACACATTTTGTAATTTTTCCCATAATTTGGAACCATTGGTGCTAGTCCTCTGATTTTTTTTTTTTGGTCAAATGTTCCCCAAATGTTTTTCCACAAACAATATTAAATTTATAACGGGTTTAGAATGTTTGAATTTGCTTTTCTTATTTCACAAATCAAATTTTTTTGAATTGTTTTTGTCCGCAGTCTTGTATATTGATTGTTACGCTTTTTTTAGTATGCAGTTTAATTATTACATATAACAGCGTAGGTTTGTTTGTACTTCTAAATATCTAAAAGTTTTGTGAGCTTTGTTAAATAATATTATATTGCAAAAGGTTTCATCAATCAATCGTGGTTTGTATCCAAAAAAATGTATTGATATTATTTTCATTTTTTATTTAACTGAAATTTTTTAGTTAACAGAAGAAATTTGTGTTAAAATACAAAATATAGTGTGTGTTCTGAAAAAATATTGAATTCGTATAAAAATTAATTGAACGTTACGTTAACAATATTTTTAAATAGAATTTATCTATAAATTTTTGGACGGCAAAAAAAAGTTAACAACAGCGAAAGCATAGAAAAGATATAGAGATCATTATACGTTTAGAAATTTCTGATTTGCTTTGAAAAAATTTTGCTTTTACCCAGTGATGTTATATACTGTTTTGAAAAGTTTTTACGCAGTCCGAAAAAAATCCCAACTTTTCCCTACGCGCCCAAAGAATTATCTTTACAAAAATCCCTACAATTTTTAAATGATAATATATGAATGCAAATAAGCCCCTGTGTGCTTAGTGTACATATACGTATGTACGTTTATGGCTTAATACGGAAAAAGCTTATCTCGAATTTTCGATATTTTACAGGAGAAGGAAAAAACTGAGCTGAAACTTTCTTAGTCCTTTAAGAAGGATGTAATGACACGTTGACTACTAGAAAACGTTAAAAACGAGATTTCGAAAAAATCGAGATACGCCTTTTTTTATGTTAAGCCATTGATATATAAAATTTATTTAAAGTTGTTATACAAATTTTTAGAATTTCGAGGTAAACAGATTGCACTATTTTCAGAATTTTATCTAGTTTTAGGAAATGTAGCTAACTTTTGACCTACGGAAGACAAATTCCCTTTTTATCGGGATCATGACATATAAAGATATACACTTTTATATGTATTGCACTGTTTTACAAACTTTTATTTTCGGAAAGTTTAAAATTTGCAATGCATTTTTTAAAGCTATTACTAATTAGGATGTGTAAACACGAAAAAAACTTTTCGTCAATTGTCCAGATAACGACGGTACATTTGTTTTTCGATGCACACTCGTCTTTAAAGCGCCACACAGACTCAAAGGCTTCTTGGAATAAAATGAGTTATATATCTACTAAATTACGCGTCGAATATTGGCTAATTGGCTTTGATCGGATAAAAAAATTACGGAGTTAATGGATCAAACTAAAAATTTTATAAAATTTTTTACTTCTTTAACCAATTTTTGTCATTTCGGTTTTATAATTTTGGTTTTATATAATTGTCATAGTGTTAATTGAGCTTACTAATATTAGTAGGATTTTCGCTACAGTGTTGTTGCCACTGTCAGTGGTAGTGTGGGTAAAGGACTCTGATGAGTAGACTTGGTGGTCACGAAACAGCTGTCAGTTCAACCTTCCGTACAGCCAAATTTTTCTTTGAATGTTCAATATTTACATGCTTTAGAATTTCTTTCTTAAATAAAAAATAATTTGATTGAAAAGATTAAATTAAAAATGAACTTAGGCCAAACTAATTTAATAACTTTGAATAAAAACCATACAGTTCGACTAAAAAAATTCATAACTCAATTATTAATTGTCATAGTTTTATAATTTTATTGAATAGTTCATGCACTTACAAAAATTGTAAGCCATAATGGATCGAAATCAGCCAAAATCTAAAAATGCTGTAATAAAATAACGAAAAAACTAGCATTTTTAAAAATCCATACATTTTGATGATTTGAAAAAATCTGTCCTTTTTTCCCTACGGTAATTTTTTTTAGACAAAAATCCCTACGAATAGGGATTTTTCCCTACCGCACAAAAACACAAAATATACGTTTAAGATGAGAATCACCCATATACATATCTAGTCAAATCTAAAATTCATGATAAAACTAGAAGTAAAACTATGTACATATTATTTTACTATAAATTATACGAAAATCTAACTTGTTTATAATTTCATGTAAACTTTTTATGGCAATTTTATAGTTATCACTAATGTCCTAAGCCCTAAAAAATGGGTTTTATGCACATTAAACATGCTTTAAAAACTAAAAATATGCTCTTAAAGTTTAGAAAAATATGCTCATAAAACTTTATTAAATCGTTTATGATTTATATAATATTAATTACTGTGACCACGAATTATATACATATATTGGTAGAATGCAATAATATCCAAGAAAATAACGTCTATGGACATTATTTCCTTATTGAAAGGGAAATAATGTCAATGGATACGTCGAGTAGTGGCTTCGCAGAGTAAAGATTTTCTGCCCAATCTAAAATTTAAACTCTGCCCTCTCAAAGATCGGCTATGCAAATAATCTTTACTCCGCAGTACCATTTTCATTGACTTTATTTGCATTTTCTATGGACATTATTTCCTTTTCAGAAAAATTTTCTGTGTGCGGAAAAATTTTTAAATTTTTCGATCACAAAATAGATTTTTTAGGTTTTTTTGTAAATATGCATAATAACATGTAAAAGAAGTCAAAATATGCAAAAAAAAAATGACAAAATATGCCACAAAAATCAGAAAAATCCCAAAATATGCGACTAACTGTGAAATATGCAAAAATATGCTGCACTAACAAATCGATGCCAAAATTCTCAAAAAGTTCTGAAACGTATAAATATCTTATTTGTGCCTACATAAATCGCACAGGAAAAAACATGCAATTGCATATTTGTGGTTTCGCTGGTTATCACTAAAAGTAAATTATTTACGAAAATCTAATTAACTACGGTTAAAATTATAATTATAACTTACCTGAAAGAATGTAAAGGCTTCTTTATTCGATGCTAAATATTCTTGTGCTAAAGGTTCGGTTTTACAATATTTAACATGCATATCAAAATCTCTTTCCAAACGTAGAAAGGTTTTGACCACCATATTCGGTTTATCCGCATAGTACTTGACGCCATCAATAAAAACCCTGAAATGTCAATGAAACGAAAAGATCATCTTCAGTCATATTTATTATTCTTTAAATAAAGTCACACTCACATGTTATGGAATTCAGCAATCTGTTGAAAATTTCCAAATATTATATCTTTACTATCGCGTACATGGCGTGGCGCTGTAGCCGCATCAACGGCTTTAATGTAACGATCAACTACATTTTGTAAATCACGGTTGAATTCCTCCTCAGTTTCGATAAGTTCTCGTATAACTGCTCTGTTTTGATGACAAATTTAATTTGTTGAAAAGGATTTTTTGATTTAGCTATAAATTATAAATTTACTTTTTCTGAAAGTCGGCACTTTCTTTATCGTTGCCACTCAGCATGGCTGATAATCCAGCATCTAAAATATTTTTCGGCACCCATCCTTCTTTTGCATTGTCACCGAACACTCGAACTAACCATTTGACAGTTTCATCTGTTGCATTTCTTTAATAAGAAAAAGAAGATGAAAATTAATAATATGTGAAGAAGAATCAAAAAGTTTTAAAATATGTTGGATCCTATAAACTGTTTTGAAAAACTCTACGACAATATCCAGTGCTCACTAACCATAACGGCTTAAATCGAAACAGGAGAAAATTTAGTTTTTGTTGCGATCGAGTCCATTCATTCTTAAATCTACTTGCTATACATTTTTTTATATTTCTTACGTAGAAAATTATCTGTAAAGAAAAATATGTAGATCGAGGCCTGATTGACAGCGAGTTCTTATGACTTTAAAATGTTGTACCGAAAAAATTTCAAAACGACTTAAAAACTTTTATAAGCATATGGAAAAAATAAAAGATATCAAATTCAGCGTTCATTCATTGTTTGGTACTTCCGAAAAAATTTTTTGGGACAGGTATGTATCTTGTAAACTGCTAGGCGGACAACAAAACGACGTATGCAAAGCTCATAGAGAATGGTATAAGCTTTCAGAAAATTATATTCTTGAAGTCGACTACCTTATGTTTTAAACATCATTTAGTGATCGTAACATCTACGAATTTGGAATGGCTTTAAATAATTTTAATATTTTATTAGGTTTACAAAAGAAGAAGATAAATACAACAAACGCCCACTTTCTAAAGTTGCATGTTATACTTAAAAATATATTTGTGTTTAAATTCTGAAATTTTTGATTTTTACCTTGACAATATTTTCTCCAATTAAATATTTTCCTCAATATCTTAGCGAAAAACTTTTAAAAAGTTTTTTTTTGTCTTTCAATTTTTCCAAAAAATGTACATTTTTAATGTGTTTTTTTTTTCAAACAGCACTTTTTCCACAAGGTCGCTTCTTGAAAACTGACTGTAAAAACACATTTAAAAATTATCGGCCATGCTCTGAAAACCATTTCGTTTTGAAACCGCAAAATTTTATTAAAAAATTCAACTAAAACGGTCATTTATTGCAACTTTTTAATTTATTTTTATGTTTTAAATGTTTCAGATATTTTATTCGAACTCAACTTCGAATGCACCAAATTGTCCGATTAAAAGAACACTGTTTTTCATTTTTGTAATTTTGCGATTTCAAAACGAAATGGTTTTCAGAACTTGGCCGTATCTTTCAAAAATTACTTTTTCTTTTCATTAAAGAAGATTTTCCAAAAATTTACTTTTCAGAAAAGTACCATTGACGTAACGTACCCTTTTGTTATAAAGAAAAACATTTTGCCAAAATTACCTTTTCAAAGATAAGTCGAAAACATTAAAAAACAATTTGTTTGTATATAATTTAGCTAGATGCAACATTCTGGAGGTATTCGGAATCGATGACTTTTTTCGATGACTTTTTTCGACCCTAATATTTATGAGCTTTATCTGTGACTAGATGTGCCTGCCCGCTTCGCTTCTTTAAAGTTCGCTTTATGTAAAAAATAGAAATATAAAGTTCTTTACAGATTGTTTAATCGCGGTAAGAAGTTTTATCGCGGTAAGAAGTAACCAGGACTCTAAAGTACCTCCATACCAAATTTCATGAAAATCCGTTCAGCGGTTTTTGCGTGATGCTTGTTCGGACAGACAGAGAAAAATTCCAAAAGTTGGTGTTTTGTGTTCTATATCGATTGCTGTCTATGCCACCATAAAAATTTTCCAAAAAACATTTAATGTACAGACACGCCCCTTTTACAGTTTTATTATATGTTTGAATAGATTTACATTTTTAACTATTACATGTGAGAATTTCTAAAAAAAAGATTCTATGTTCAGGGGTCTAATCACCGCATACGATATCGAGCAGAATTGATCGAAATTTTTCATTTTGGTATCAGGGCATTCGGTATCGAATAGAAAGTATCATGATTTGAGATGATGGCATTCGACATCGAGTCATCGAACATCTACATCTATCGAGTTGTCTGTCATTTGATAGGTAAGAGTCTATCATATACACAATAATCTAATATTTAGAGACACAAATATCTAAGAATTTCTAGCTTGCAAGTTTATTTGTATAAAAAAGGGAAGAAGTATATCATTTTAATTAATATAGGATATGTAAAATAAAATTAATAATAAATATTTCTACAATACAATGCAAAAGGAACTAATGGCAGAATTTATGACCCAGCAACCAAAGTTGATCAAAACTCTTTTAACAAATTGTGTTTTGTGCTAAATTTAGCTGGCAAGGACTACACCGAGTGATCCTTTATTAGTCAAACGGCCCTTTTCCCAATGTACGATTAAGAGTTAACATGGACTTTAACGGAAACTTCGCCATACAAAACTTACCGTTGAAGTCCACGTTAACTCTTAATCATACATTGTGAAAAGGGGCGTAACTCTTATTTAAACTCTTCAAACAAACCATAATGTGAAAAAAAGTACGGCTGCTGTCTGCAAAGACAAATAGTAACTTTTATCTCTTATTTCCATCCTAATGCGTATCAAATGCCTTGTTAGATGAACATAAATAAACAAAAATTAACGATGCATTTTTAACACTTTAATTTTATTTAAAAATATTTTTTCCGCACACCATTTTTAGTTTAAGTTGTTAAGGGCATTGATAAGGTAGAAAGGTTGATCACACAAAATCGTTAGCCATAACCGGTGTGCTTCACTACCCCTATTCTCATTAAATAAAAGTAACATTTATAAGTATAAATTATTGATTTTGATATCCTACTTTTGAAATTTCACTATTTTAGACAATAACTATTGCTTAATCTTGATATTTCTAACATCGAATTTAAAGAGCCGTAGTCTAATAGTTGTACAGATATAGGAAAATTAAGAATTAGCTCTTAGGGGGGGTACCCGTGACTCCCCTCGTATAACAGCAATATTTCGCAAGAATTTGGATATTTGGATGTTATTCTAGGAATAACAGTTTTACAGATATTTTAAAATTAAGAATTACCTCGTATGGGAGCTATTCGTTTCCCCTCTCGTATTCTACCAATATTTTGCTGGAAGTTGCATGTTATTTTAGAAATAACAAACATCGAATTTAGAGAGCCTTACTCTTATAGTTGAACAGATATAGGAAAATTAAGAACTACTCCGTATGGGAGGTACCCGTTTCCCCCCCACCTTGTATACCAATGTTTTGCTGGAAGTTAAATGTTATTGTAAGAATAACACACATCGAATTTAAAGCACCTTACTCTTATAGTTGCACAGATATAGGAAAATTAAGAATTACGTCATATGGGAGGTACCCGTTTCCCCCTCGTATACCACCAATGTTTTGCTGGAAGTTGAATATTATTATAAGAATAACACACATCGAATTTAAAGAGGCGTACTCTTATAGTTGTACAGATATAGGAAAATTACGAATTACCTCGTATGGGAGGTTCCCGTTTCCCCTCGTATACCAGCAATATTTTTCTGGAAGTTGCATGTTATTGTAGGAATAACGCGTATCGAATTTAAAGAGCCTTACTCTTATAGTTGTACAGATATAGGAAAATTAACAATTACATCGTATGGGAGGTATAGGTGTCCCCCTCCTACAGCGCCAAAATTTTTCTGGAACTTGCATTTTAGCCTAAGGATAAGTTATATCGAGTTTAAAGAGCCTTACTCTTATAGTTGAACAGATATAGGAAAATTAAGAATTGCTTCGTATGGGAGGTACCCGTTTCCCCCCTCGTATACCACCAATAATTTCCTGGAGCTTGCATTTTAGCCTAAGGACAAGTTATAATGAATTTAAAGAGCCTTACTCTTATAGCTGAACAAATATAGGAAAATTAAGAATTACCTCGTATGGGAGGTACCCGTACGAAAGTTGCATGTTATTCTAGGAATAATGCAAATCGAATTTAAAGAGCCTTACTCTTATAGTTCAAGAGGTACCCGTTTCCCCTCCTATATTACCAATATTTATCCAGAAGTTACATGTTATTCCAGGAATATCGAATTTACAGAGCCTTACTATTATAGTTGTACAGATATAGGGAAATTGAGAATTACCTCGTATGGAAGGTACCCTTTCCCACCAACATTTTCCAAAAACAATTGCATTTCCCTATCGTCAATAAGACAATTCCGAAATTTCACAACGATCGGTCGCACCGTTTGGCAAACAAACATACAAACACAGATTCATTTATATTCATTTATATATATGATTTTCCAAACGTTAGGGCCTATTCACATATTACGTAACGCTATTTTCGGAGTTTTCAAACCGCCCCCCCCCCCCCCCCCCCCACCTCTTCGTAACGCTTTTTGCAAAAATTTTCAGTATGAATTATGTAGTCGGTAACAAGTCCTCAACCCCCCTCCCCACCCCTGGAGCGTTACGTAATATGTGAACAACCCCTTACAAAAAATCTTCTACTGAATCGATTTTAATCAAATATAGATGGTGCACATCTGCAAAGAATTACCTTTAAAAGGTATATTTTTCTACCTAAATCTACGTAGTCGATAGCCCACTAAGTCCAACGTCGTAGTGTTGACCAGCCATGTATTGAGTAGTGGGTGGTATTATAGAGTGCTTGTTTTTGTTTTAGGTTACACATTACTCTAAAGTACCCTGAAGATAGCCAGGGGCTAAGTGTCTACAAGTTTGATGACTTTTTGGTGACGTTGTCAATGAATCATCTACACTTTATATTTTAGGTTTAATGAGAACAGAAGATTTTTTATGGTCTCATTTTGATGTGTTGAAAATATATGCGGCTGAACGGAAAACTAAATATTTTCGTAAAAAATCTAATTTATTTGTCTTAGCTGGTAAAAAGTTGCATATGTGTTGACTAGAATCATTAAAACGCACTAGTGAATCTCTGGTACCAGTGCCTCCATATGGTCCCATAAGAACCATCTGGTCTATAGTAAGTCAACAGTTCCGATGTCAGTAGTGGAATCTCAATTACAAGCACATGTTAAATGTCTATAGCACCAGAACATTGCCTGGGTACAATTAGTCAGTAGTACTGGTGACAATGTCAATAGTGAATCAGTACAATTTTCCTATCGACATTTCCTGCAGGGTAGTTACTCGACATTTTCAGGGTAGTATTTTTATCCAGGAAAAAATGAACGGGCAAACTATAAAATGTTCCAACTTTAAAAGTATCAAGTAAGTATTGAGTACAAAAACGAATAGCATTGAGTAATGAAAAGTAGCAGAAACTCTACGGCATTGGCGGAAACGAAATTCCCATTTTATTAGACAAGAAGCTAAAAGAAGATTTTGAATGATAAGCTACTGAAACTAAATTTTCTAATAAATATCCTGCATTTATTTAAATTACAAAAATTTCAAACTAATTTGAATAATACTTACTTCAAGTTGCCATTGGTTTCCGTTGTTTTCAGCACTTCAACAATATCGCCACGTGTAAGAGTGACCGAGTCCGAAGTTTCCGCTTTGAAATCTTGATTTACAACTAAAATATCAAATGCCTGAAAAATTGAAATAAATTAGACAGAAATAATTCGACCTTTATGAAATATCAAATCCATCACACAAATTTGCTCATAATTAACAAGATCGTTTATGCGCTTTAAATATCAAAAAGAAATTCTTC
This sequence comes from Panzeria rudis, assembly GCA_956483635.1. NCBI lineage: Eukaryota > Metazoa > Arthropoda > Insecta > Diptera > Tachinidae > Panzeria > Panzeria rudis. The sequence continues at coordinate 146,204,361 of OY101450.1, forward strand.
ACTTTTCTTTGATACACAACATTTACATATTTACTTTTTTACGTTCAATTAAAAATTCTAAATTATTTTATTGCTGCCTTGAGTAAAAAAATTTTTTTTTTTGGTTTTGAAACACATAATTTAACATTTAATTAATTTTTCATAATTAAAGGTTAAATTAGTCTTTTAACGTTCACGCTTTAAATATTTACAGTTAAGTATTTGAAAGAGAAAGCGAGAGAGAGTGAAAGAAATTTAAAAAGAAAAAGAAGAATAAAGAAACAAACCAACAAAATGCAAAAGGATGTAAAAGAGACAAAATCAAATCAAGAGGGAGTCAAATGTATAAAAATAAAGACAAAATAAATAAACGAAAGTGTAAAAAAAACCATCAAATCATGTGTCAACGTTTAGTTGATGTGATAATTGAAACTGGCGACCGAAAGTGCTGAAAAGCATTAAAATATTCATTTATAAACAATTCGAGCAGAGCAACAAATATACTATTGAAATTTAATTTATTTTTATAGAAAAAACAAAAAAAAAGACAAATTAAATTTTAGATTAACGCTGCTGTTGCAGTTGTGTTGTTTCACGAGTCACTCGCTTGTGCTTTTATTTGTAGCACTTCTTGTTGTTGGACTATTTTCGCCCATCCTTCTCGCTGCAAGAATGCAAAAGACATTTCTTAAATATCTTTTTAGAATTTATTTTATTCCTCACTGTGTCATTGGTTCATAAAGTAAAATTTACGATTAATTTAATCTCATCAAATTTAAAAAAAAATGTATTTATATAAATAAATATACATACAGTATATGTAAGTGTATATAGCATATGTATGTATCCATATATGCTTTCTTACATACATCTTATAACTTTATTATAAAAAAATAAAATGCAAATGCATTTTAAAAACTACACTCATAGAAATTACCGCAAAATCAATTTTTAACAATTATTACAAAAATGGCATAAAATATATAAAAATTAATTGTAAACATTTTTTGCAAAAAACAACCCCTACAAAAAAGCCGGAAGTGTATCGTTTTACATTAAAATATAATACATATGTAAAATTTTTTATAATAAGAAAAACTAAACATTTTAAAAACCCCCGATGCAGTTGACGCTGTATCAAAAGTTTAAGAACCCTATGTTCCACTAATATTATTGAAGTAACAGAATCGCAAATATTTCTTCGATCAGCAATGATCGATTCTTCAACCAGAAATGTACTTATAACATTAAATAGTTGAAAGATGTGATATCTTCTAAACAGCTGGACCAATTTTATTCAAACACTCTCGATCAAGTCACCTTTCAAACAGAAAAAACTAAATCAAAATCGGTCCAGCCGTTTGGTCTGTACGAGGGTTCGTACATCCACACAGATACACAGACACACACTACAAACTTATAACATCCCTTTTTTTAGTCGGGGGTTAAAAACAGACTGACGAATCTGCAAGTATATCCTTTTAATTAAAAACAAAACGCGTAGTTGAGATGCTTATTAAAACCAAAATAAAAAAATTAAACAACGAGACTAGTACAGAAGGATGAAATTTCCAATAAGAAATCTTAAATCGGCTTATAAATGGCGGAACTCCGCCTATGCCGGTCCCAAGCCCGTATGAGAAAGGAGGAGCGAACATCGCAGTGGATTAATATAGACCTTCCCATGCAATCAGCATCGTGCAAGTTTTCTGAGAAATGGCTCATCGTGGGGAGCCTCAACTGGGAGCAGCCCTCTCAAACAGGATAGGGAACAATGTGCCAATCCCTCACTTCTCCAAATTCAAACAACGATTAAACAAAAAAACGCAAAGAAAAATAAATGACAATGGGCCGAAAAACGGATTGCCGAACTGGCGACGAAATAGGACTATCGATTACGGAGCATGGAAGGTAAGAAGTATTAACGGAAAGGAAGCTGAACTCGTCGACGAAATTAAGAAAACTATGTTAAATGCCTTGCAATAACCGAAACCAAGAAAAGGGGACAAGGATGTGAGATTATAAAAAATGGCTTCGTCCTACTGTACTCAGGAGTAGCAATGAACGACAGAGCTAAGGCTGGTGATGGAAATGAAAGAATCTATATGCGAATGGAAATTTATAAATGAGCGAATTATGTCTCTTAAAGGGAGGGAAATAAGTTTCTGACCTTGGTTGTAGCCTATGAAAACGCGGAAGGAAGGAAAGGATAGATTCTTTGAGTCACTCAATAACGTAATTGGAGTTATAACAACAGATATTATACTGCTAGGAGATCTCAACGAAAGAGTCGGCAACAATCCCGAAAAATATGAAAATGTTATAGGCAGATATGGAGAAAATGAATTAAATAACAATGGTACTCGTCTGCTGCAACTCTGCATTGCTGACAACCTTGTTGAAGCTAATACAATGTTCCCACATACAAATATCCACACATATACAAGAGAAGAACCCTCGAGAAACGAAAAGTCTGTAATAGACAGGAACCAACTATCGAGATGGCAGGATGCTAGAGAAAAACGTGGACCAGAGATAGGGAGCGATCATTATCTACTTGTACTACGTAAAGTAGTTGAAAAGTCGTCAAATAAGAAAAGTCGACGACGGAACATGAAAACAAACAAAGATTAAGATAGCTAAACTAAAATCCAGTGCAGTTCAAGTAGCATTAGACAGTGTATGAAAAGTGTAGAGCCAGACCACATATAGCATCCGATAACGTAGACACTTTATGGAACGAATTTAAAAACATAATACTTGATGCTACGAAAGAAGCATGCGGTGAAGCAAAATACGCTGGATGCTATGTCAAAGCCACTACATGGTGGAACGATGCTCTTAAAGAGGAAGTAAATGAAAAGAAAAAGAGATAGAAGGACTATTTAAGCGATAAAAGCACTGAGAAATACGACTACAAAGAACAACGTATAAAAGTGAAAGAATTAGTCCGGTTATCAAAGGCACAAGCATGGGAAGAATTTATACATTTTCTGGGAGAAAATCTACAAACTTTTCTACAGAACGCTTAAAAACCTTAGGAGACCCAAGGACTGTCCAATCAAATTTATCCGAAGCAAAGAAGGAGAGCTCTTGAGAGATAATACTAAGATAATGGAGGAGTACAAGGGAGCAGCTCTGGTTCAATCGTCCTGGATTGAGGCATACAAAGCGAATGATTGGAACGTGTAACCAAAATAGTTTCAAAGCTCTCATGTCCCTGAGTAAAAACAATCCAAGAATGCTCACAGGCTTCCTCAACAGACTTGGCATTGAGAGTAACAGCCTGTGCAGATTCTATTATTATGACGATGATTGGGCAAGCACCTATTGGAGGATTGGGAATTGCCAACACTAGACCCACTGGCAATCTTGAGATTCCTCAGGAGAGTAGGTCTAGATGAGGTGCTCTAGCACGTGGCATGGGATACAATAGACCTACTTCGGTCGCAGTGTCCTGTATTTCCCGTTTAGTTTAATTCATTCATTCGTTCATTCAAGATAATGGAGTGATGGCGTGAGTATTTTATACATCTATTGAATGGCGAAAGCAACCCAGTTTTAGCAGAATACTATATACTTCCAGAGGATGAAGAAGATCCGGCCAAATCACAATGGATGAACTCCTCAATGTAATCCGCGCAAAATGAAGTTAAGTAAAGCTGCTGGGCATGATGCTATAGCTCCAGAACTTCTGATATATATGGGTGATGATGGACAGATTCTTCTACACAACGTGATCAATGCAGCATGGAGATGGGCAACAATTCCCAGCGACTGGCAAGTAGCTATTGTCAACTTTATTTTTAGGAAAGGAGATAACCAGCTATGCCAAACTAACCGCGCTATATCACTTCTAACTGTAGCGGGAATAATATACTCGAGAATACTCACTGAAAGGCTGAAGAGCAGGATAGAACATCAACTTGAAGAGGAACAATGTGGTTTTAGACAAAATCGTGGAACCCAAGATTAAGGGCCTGTCCCACGATGTCGACAAGTCGATGCCGTTCTCTTATTTATATTGAAAACAAAAACAAATTAAAATTGTTTATTATTGTTTTCAATATAAATAAGAGAACGACATCGACTTATCGACATCGTGGGACAGGCCCTAAATATTCACAATGAGACAAATTTCGGAAAAAACCATTGAATTTAATAGGAAAAATCATTGTTGCTTTATAGACCTGGAGAAAGCTTTCGATTCGGTAAAATGGCAACAAATATGGGATGTGCTTCAGAAACGGGATATTGACAACTTATTGATCAGACGCATCAAAAGCTTTTACGAAATATGCCGAAATTATGTTAGAACCGGGAACACCAAATCCGAAGAATTGTTAACAACATAAGGAGTGCGATAAGGCGATATACTAAGTCCATATCTGTTTATAATACTGATGGATGACGTAGTAATCAAGTCTTGCAGTGATTCATTTATCCCAATGACGGTAGGAAATTGGAACATGCAACCAGTGAAAGCTTCAATTTTAGCATAAGCAGATGACCTGACTCTTATTGCAAAATCCGCTAAATCTCTCTAACAAAACCTTAATATTTTTGTGGACGAAATTACCAGAAGAGGCCTCCGTATAAATACAAGGAAAACAGAAACCATGATAATAAGCCGCGATAGAAATCATCATCAAATTTACATAGGTTGGAATTTAAATCAATTAAATATTTTATTGACTGACTAATTTTCTGTTGAATTTTTCATTTTTCTTTTAATTTTTGGATATTTTATTGCAGGGACTGAAATCATGAAAAAATGTGTTCAGGTTCGGGTTCGGTTCAGGGTTCGGGTTCGGGCTTAAAACCAAAAATTTAAACACGCGCAATTATTTTGTTTAATAATAAAATATATACGTAAATGAATTTTACATTCACGTTTATACGTTTAAACAATATATTCTTTTTTTACTTTGATTAAATTTAACTATCAAAAAACTTTATTCAACTTTGAAACTAAGTACCGCATTGACATAAGAAAATATACTTCAAATTAGAAATTATTAGAAATACCCAGAACAAGAAAAAGCAAAAATTTTGGTAGCCATTCGGCACTTAAAAATTGCAACAAATTGTCAGCTGTCGGGCTGCTGCCACCTGGTATGAATTTGCCTTAGTCGTTATTTTGTTTTTAATTTTTTTTTGCATGCAAGAAATATAATAGATATTTTTTTTGGAAAAAACATTTTTTTCGCAGTTTGAAAAACAAATCGACCAAGTATTATACCAACTTTGAATGTCACTTGCCAAATGTACCTAGTACATTTTTTTTTTCAACATGGCCGCTTAAAGTTGGGAGTAGTAATAAATTTAGGTACGTCGTTTGGCAAAATGTAAGATTTGCTTTGAAAATCAGGCACCTGCAGTATGAATTTTTAACTGCCATTTACAGAAGGACATCTGACAATGATATAGGAGAAAAAAATAAGAAAAGAGAAGATTTGTAGTCACAGCAATAGGAAGATCATTACAGGGTGATTTTTTTAAGCTGGCAATTCCTTTTAAAATAAGTGAAATAGATTTTTTTCTAACTTTTTTGGAGCAGTCACTACTTGCCCTATCATCCGCTTTCGGCTTGACGTTGGTTTAAGGGACACCCTGTATATGTATTTTTTGCATACATTACAGATGCGGATACAGTGCAATTACAGGATATGAACAAAAAAATACAAAAGAAAAAAACTGCAATAGTAAACAAACATTAATTGTCGTTAAAACGTGCAACGCATTTGTATAACCAGCATTTTTATTTTTGTTTTATTTTTTTTCATATTTTTACAAAGGAGAAAGAAAGAAATAAAGTAAAGTATACATCATTGATCAAAATCTTACAGTAGAGATAAAGAAAACTTAATAACATGCAAACTATTCTGATTAGGAAAATAATTTTTTACTGTTCCAGTTATTTGTTGCACGAAACTTTCTTTATTTGTCAGTACCATCCTACAGAGAAGTAAGATGGGTGGAAAAAGTAGTATGAAATGAAATTTCAGATTTTTTTTTTGTTAATTTTCTTTGCTTCATTTGCTTCTCCAAACTTGCAATAAGCAAACAAAAAAAGTTTCATGAAGAAAATTTCATCGAATATTTCTCAGTGTAAATTTTTTCCTATTTAGGACACAAACACTGTTGACAACTTCCTTCAAATGTTATTGCCAAGTTATAGAATATAATGATTCATAGAATAGCATCGCTTTAATAATTATGTATGTATAACCATATAAATCAACCATAATATGCTGCTATTCTGTTGTAATGCCATGTTTTTTTTTTTCTTAGTGTGCATTAAGCAATTTGTGCTGGTAGTCAAGCTCTTCATTTTTATCCTAAAACTAATTCAGGCTTTATACAAAAATATGGCGAGGTCTTACTTTTCATTATTTTGGCGCCTTTTAGTGGATGCTCACACATGATGAATTTATATAATGATTAAAGCGAAACTTGATAAAAAAAATATATATATAAATAATACTCAGCCCAATTGTGAATTTTCTCGGGGAGGTTTTTCTCTTCCCATTCATTTGTTCCCGGGGAATAAACAAATAAGGGAGAGGGAAAAATCTAGATCAGCTGTTTAGTGTTTACATTTTATTCTGCACTAACGCTGTTTGTTAATACATACAAATATTGGTTTTTGCTTAAATAAAAAGTAAAATGTACAGTGTAGTCACTCTGAAGCTCTCTGAAGAACTTTATGCTGAGAAGTGAAACGATAACTGGGCTAGGCTCATATGCATTAAATCCCCAATGATTGTGTGTAATAAGGAAATTGTAAATTTTTTAAATTTTTTAACCGCAACAAATCTTCCATTTACCTATTATGCGAACTTAAAGGAGACGTGCAAAATTGAGTGTGCTTTTAAACTTTCTTCCGAAGCAGCGTTACCATATTTTTTTTTAACTTTTTTGTTTTTTGCCCAAAAACCTTTTTTCTACAAATGTGCCAAAATTGTAAAAGAAAATACAAAAAATGTATCTTGAACTCATTTAAAGGAATGTATAAAAACGGCATAGTTGCAGAGGGAGTAAGCACAATTAAACACTGTTGCAGTAATAAGGGAGTGAGAAAATATTTGAACGTATCATTGCCTAAACAATCACTTAATATTTTCATCCCATGTACTATACTGCAAATTTTAAATTATGTACATACATATTTATAAAAAACTTGAAAAAACTTTATATAAATTTAAAACTTTTTGTCATCTCAAAAAACTTGCAAAAAAAAGGGAAAACTTGATAAATGGCAACGCTGTTCCGAAAGCAGAAATAGTTCATGTTTTTGAAGCTCATGTTTGCACGGCGTGGATAAAAATTCCTAAAACAAGAGAGAAATATAACATTCCGGTGTTAATTTAAGCTTGTTATCCTAAATAAATGCTTATACAATTGTTTCATAATAACTATTTCTTATTTTGAATTTTAAATTTTTGTATTAGTTCCCTTCAAAAGGTTTGGGGAAAAAACTCGCAAAAATTTCTCCCTCTCCCTCATATTCACCCCTATCGTAAATACTTTTTCCCTGGAAATATCATCTCTTTGCCTTGCCTTGCAATCATTAATAAAAATTCGAAAAATTTTCCTTATCATGAATGATTTTTTTTTCACGTCGAATTTTCCCTTTTCCCCTGTTTTTGTTCACTTTATTTTAGCAGGAGAACTTATAAATATATTTTTTGTAATTTTTAACGTGGTTTTTCCCAAATTATTATTTTACTTTTTAAGTAAAATATTAAATTTTTATTAAAATACATTGAAATTGATTATGGAGGGGTATTAGCTAGTTCCTCTGGCCATTTCATTGGGGCTAATGCAAATCGTCAGGGAACCTTTACCCAAAAATCTCATAGAAAAACTAAAAATATTATATTAAACTCCTAGTCATAAGAATAAAAAGTTTACCATATCAAAGTTGAAACATGAGCTCCATAATCCATTATGTTTTTTTTTATTTTCTTTACTTGCGTACTACAACAGGTTGGTTTTTTTTTCCAACTCCAAATTGTAGTTTAAAGGCAGTTGAAAATAAATAAAAGCAACAACCGCTACAAATTGTTTTCGCAATGAGCTGCGATGCCAACATGTATTTTTTGCGCGGGCACTCGCATATTTATAATTAAAAAGTTCTTTTTTTGGGAATTATTAAACTACATTAATTTTGATTTTTAACGTGCTTTTTCCCAAATTAATATTTGAAATGAAAATTTCTTGCGAACATAAATTTCACTTGTTATTTTTCCTGAATTAATGATACTCTCCCGAAAAACCAGTTTTTGCAATCAGAGAATTAAGTTTTTTATCTCTCCTGCATAAAAATTTAAATAAAAAAATTGGGAACCTATCCCAAGCAAAGTGTTGCAAAAAAATTCGCAAAATTAAAAAAAAAAACTGAAATAAAAAATAATAGTTTTTCTTTTGATGATATTTCTATGAAATATAAGTCAAAGTAAAATATTTTATATATATTAGACACCATTTAAAAATTTAAAATCGGTGCAGAAAAAACGCGGTGAAAAAATTTTTTGTCCGTGAAGTCCAAAAAAATCGTTTTTAATCGATAGCTTCCGATTTTGAGGGTGTATTGCAATTTTTTTAAATGGCAAACTGATATACTCATCTAGACCTACAAGCCTCACTAAGTCGTTTTGCTTTAGTAAAAAACATGCATTGCAATGCATTGCGCCAGAATTAGGAAAATTGGTTATGGGAATGGCAATAGAGGGAGTAGTGTTTATGAATATTCAATTTAAACTTTCCAACATTTAAAGTAATAGAAAAGACCTCTGCAGGGAGTTTATTCCACATACGAACTGTTCGTCCAAAGAACGAATTTTCTCTGTAATGCGTAGTGCGATTCACTGGTGTATCGACCACAAATGGATGTGCTCTTAACGAAGAACGTGTTGTTCGCAAAAATATGTGGGCTTCAGGAACAAGTTCCCTGATTTCATCAGAGCACACTCCACTGTAGTAACGATAAAACAGCAAAACACACCTCACATTGCGCCGATGCTCCACCGAGTCAATAGAGTTGGCTATCCTACTGTCACCTATAAGCTTCTTCGCCCTCTCCTGTACGCGGTCGAGTAACTTCAAAATAGACTTTGAAGCACCGGCCCATACATGAGAGTTGTATTCCATTTTCAGGCGGATATAGGCGGTATAAATATTGAGGAGATCAGATGAGGTGAAGTATCTCTTACACGGTCTTAGGAAACCGTAGCACTTGAATGCTTCTTTTGAGACCTGAAAAATGTGATCCGTCCATCGAACATCACACTGTATTTTCATGCTACTGATTCATCGATACTTACACCGCCCATATTTACAGATGAAGCAGCACGATCAGTCATACGTCTGTGGGTAAGCATACAACACTAGGTCTTACGAGCATTAAAATCGACCCTATTCGCATGACCCCATTCAGAGATTGTTACAAGATCGCGATTAAGTGTCTCATTCATGTTTTACCTCATGGCCCCAATCTCCAACAGGCTTGGTCTATATTACTGAATGAATATAAATGGCAGATGCTGCTGTCATCTGCAAAAGAGTAGATAGGATTGAAAGTTTGACAGAAAAGTTCATTAAGAAAAATAAGAAATTGGGTAGAGGAAAGAACGGAACCTTGTGGTATCCCTGAATTAATCTTGAACTGGTTGGATGAGATCCCATCCATAAAAACTCGTATAGAGCGATCCCTGAGAAAGCTCGATATAAATCGAGAGAAGTCATCACCGTCACGAAAAGCAATAAGTTTCGACAAAAGTGCATCATGCCACACTATATCGATCGCCTTAGAAATATCTAGAACCACAACCTTGCTCTCGCCGAAATGGTGTATGGAGTGAGACCATTTTTCCGAAAGCAAGGCCAGTAAGTCACCCGTAGAGTGTCCCCTATGAAAGCTATACTGTCGGTCGATGAGCAAACTGTTTCACTACAAATACCCCATAAGATGGAAATGCAGCATACATTCCATTACTTTGGAAAGTGCAGAACATACTGCAATTGGGCGGTAATTTTCAAGGTTACTAGCCTCTCCCTTTTTGGGGACTGGCGTTTTAGTTTTGACTTTTACGAATTTTGTGGTAGGTCCGGTCCGTCCCATTTCCGTAAAAAAATATTTGAATTTATGAATTTTGTAAAAGAAAACAAATTATAGTTTCTTCTGTGTTATGAGCATAATATTTGTATTGTTGATGGATTTGATATATTTATGCTTATATATTTGTTGGATTCACTAAATAAATATTTTCTATCACTTGTTTTGGATTTTCCGATTTTTTATCTTTTTTAACTCCAAGATTTATTCTCTGTTTAACTTTGTCATTTACAACCAATTTTAATATGTTTGTTTTTCATTTTATGATTTTTACTGAATTTTCTTAATTTTCACGAGTTTTGGTTCCTTTTTTCACATTTTATGATATTGAAAATATTTACTACATATGTATATTTTTGCTATTAAAGTGATTTTTCGAGTCTTAGCGTTTTTATAGCTTTACTAATTTTAATCCATTTTGAAGGGGTTTTTTTTCAATTATATATTAGCACTTTTTGCGCAAATTTTATTCATGACTTTATTTAACTCATCAAAACACACACGATTTTCTCGATGAAAATGAACGGACTAATTGCGATAGCAATAGCCTTTTAAAGTTTTATTACTTCAGCAATATTGTTTTCATTATCCTTTGTGCTGGAGGTTTCCACTGGTATTGAATATTTAATAAAATATGGCTGTGAATTTTTTTAATACAAACTTCTTAAAACCATTTTTCATAAAATAAATTATATTACATATTCGTTTTCATTATTTTCTTGTCAAATAGTTTTGTTCAAATTTATTGATTATCAATTTATTTCCGTGTTTTAAAACAAAAGCAATTCTTTCAGTGTACAAAGATTGCAAGTGTTAAGAGCATTGCATTTGTTTCTATGCACTTTTTTCTCACTAACAAATACAACGTATTTTTTATGCACTTTTTAGTTTCGAAAACTGCATGAACTTTTCTATTTCAGTAATTTTTTATTCTGATTAAATTAGTTTTCAGAATTTATTTGATTTCGAAAATTATAGTTTTTAATTTTTAAAATTTACTTTTCTGCACTTAAACTCACCGTTTCCATATTTTTTTTTATTTTAGCGATTTATAATTAATTCCTTTTTTTTAAATGAATTTTTGAATAATTTACTTTTTTACATTTTAGTTGAGCTGAATATTTTTCTTTAATAATTCACTAAAATGAAAAATATAAACAAAATTTTAAAGCTAAAAAATTTGATTTCCGTGTAAATGAAAAATGCTGATTAAATTAATTTGAAATTTCTTTAAACTGGTATTTTGTAATAAAATTTGCACAGTTTTTTTCAATTAGCAATTATGTAACTTTATTTAGAAAGAAATTTAAATTTGTTTTCCGTTAATTAATTCCAAGAAGCTGTATGCTTTTTTTTAATTAGGAAAAAATCATATTTTTCCGTTTGTTTTTATCTTGTTGTACACGACAAGTTTGTATATGAATTATTACAAATTTGAATATTTTTGTTTTTTAATATTTTTCAAGTGACGAAGAAGAACAACGATTTGATTTTTTCGACGGCAACCCGATCAACGTACTAATGGGATCAACCGATGTATACGAAATCCTCTTCGATATTTAAATGTGAGTGAACAAAATAAATTGTGTGCCAGTCGATCACTTTTTCGTTCAATTTGCTGATTGATATTTTATCACAATTGTTTTACTTTTTTCTGAATTTTGTGTTTTATTTATTATTTCTTATTGCTTTTTTTTTTATTTCGAAATTTTCAAAAATAAAAACCGTCAATTGTTGGCCACTCTCTAAATCACCCAACGACGTGAACGAGTCACAATTCGTGTTACAATAAACAACAGAGTGCTTGTTGGTTGAGTAAAGTCGGTCGATTTTTACAAAAAAAAACACATCTTTGTTGTATTTGTTTGTGTGATTTTTTTTTCATCCATTTATTTTTAGCTGAAATTATAATGTGGTTGTTTTTTCGATTTTCTTTTATTTTTGAAATTTCAAAATTTTGTTGGTAATGCACACATACAAACTATTCGTACATGTGCAAGTCCATTTCATTAAATTTGGTCAGATCTGCAAGAGAATGAATGCTTAGTTTCTATCTCACATATGCAGCATTTTTAACAAGGACCAAGGACAAAGTCTGTGCCATGGTAAATTACTAGAGAGTCTAGCTGTCAAACCGTATGCAAAATAAGTTTCAAAAAATATTTAGATATGCAGTTTTACATCAGGCTTCTTTCTCCATAAGCTGTAGTCTTGCTCATAACATGTTATCGGTACAAAAAAAATTGGCACGGCTCTAACGACTAATTTTAGTAGAGGTAACCAGAAAAAATTTACGTGTATTGGGGTTTTGAAAGTTTAAATCTGGGACTCAGTTTAGGGAGAGGCCAAGTTCGTTTCAACTCTTGCACACTATTTTTAGTGAATCGGTATAGGAAATCTTGTAATCCTTAAGAAAACCTTACACGTTGCGACCGTTGACAGCATAGGGCTACACGAATTTACTCGAAAGTACTCGAATGTATGTTTGTGTGTGTTTGCATGTATGCTTTTTTGAATAGATCTGTGTATATATGTATATTTGGTCGTACCCCGAAGGAAATGTCGATAGCAAAACTGTACTAATTCACTATTGACTTTGTCCCCAGTACTACTGACTAATTGTACCCCATGCAATATTCTGTGCTATAGACAATTAGCATGTGCTTGTCATTGAGATTCCACTAGTGACCTCAGAACTATTGACTTACTATAGACTAGGTGGTTCTTATGGGATCACATTGAGGTATTGGCACTAGAGATTCACTAGTGCATTTTAAAGAGTCTAGTCAACATATATAAAACTTTTGACTACACTGAAAATAATCCATGCAACATTTTACGAAAAAAAAAACATTCCTAGTGACTTTTTTCGTAGAATATACGAAACTTTCGTATATATTACGGAAAACATTTAGGCAATATTTTTTGAATTTACGAAATTAACGAAAACCTTTCGTAAAAATTTTTTCTTGTTAAAAAATATATTTGAAATAAAAAAATAAATTGAATTTTTTTTTATAAATTGACGTATTTTTCAGATGTAAGAAATAAAACAAATAAATTTAGCTCCTTGAAGAATGAAGATTACGAGTTCGTGCCCCGGTTGAGCCAATTTTTTTTTAAATTTTATTTTTTGATTATTTTCGAACATATCGTATATTTTACGAAAGAATTTCGTAGTGCTAAATTACGAAATATTTCGTAGTATGTACGGGCGTTTTTGTGCATATGTTGCATGGAATTTTTGCAGTGTAGGTAAGACAATTTACGAATACATTTGAGTACACTTTGCAGCCCGCTAATTGGAACAACTTGAGTAGATTGTACACAAAATTCCAATGTTTGTGGGCTCGTTACATTAAGTTGTGTCTCGGTCTTACGAAAGATCAAAAAGTTTTAATTTTTTGCCCTGTTGTACAACAATGTCACAACATTTGTGCGGCTGTCGCATACTATTTTAAGTAGTATATGTGTGTATTATTGTTGTGACCACCTTGCAGTAAACATTAACATTGAGTATTATTTTATGTTTAAGATATAAGGTGTGCTCAGCACTTCTATGTAAAACATAAACAGGAACATTTATTGTAGAACATTTTAACCCTTTATCTCTTCGCTGTATAGGTTGTTTTTTTTTTAATTCCAAAACGCCGATACAAGTATATATATTTTTTATACCCTCTACCAGAACTAGTAGTTAGAAACTTGTCAATAATTTTCTTACTGTATAGTGTTATTAATTAAGCCCCTATTTTGAAATATTTGCCAATTATACGATATTCAATTCATTTAAGAGAAAATAATACGAGAATTATAATCCCAACTAATAAAAGTTTTCGAATCAATGGTTGTTGCTTTTAGTTTCTGTGATAGCTTTTCTTAATTAACTGACATGTGCTATAAAAATCTACTGAACTAAATTTGTTTTCATTGAACATTTGATTCTTTTAGAAATCTGTCGCTAAAATAGATTTTATTATAAATTTTTCTCAATTGCAATATACATACATACATACATACTTTTTATATATAATATTATGTTGGTCTGTTGTTTTGAATTTTTTACAAATACTTTTTATATGTTTATTCTCTAGTGATTGACTGAGTATTTCCCTCAGTTTATTTCTAACTAGAATGTCTGTATGTCCTCCTGTCTGTCCGCCTGTCCGTCCGCCTGTCTGAGTTTGTTTAATACATTTTCGAAAATAATCCCTGTAAACTATAACATGATGCCGAGGATCCATCCAACAATCTAATCCATCTTCAAATTAACATTCAAATGTGTCTCATGTTTTTGTTTTTTTTTTTATTTTATTGCAACATTTTTAAATTTTTAATGCAAATTAAAATTTGCATACATGCACATGTACCCAGGTAGCATTTCTTTTTTGGCGTTAGATAAAATCTGAAACTTTAGCAAACAATAAATCGAGCTGTCTGAAATTTCCTTTAATAGTTGGCACTTTTCTGGTACACAATTTCTGAACATTTTTGTTTCAAACATAATCCGATTAATGTTACACCAGTCTGCATATTGTCGGAATGAAATCTAATTTATTTTAAGACATTTAACAGGAATGTCTGCATATTTTCTGACCTAATTCAAAATTAGTTAGCGATTTTTTTGAGAGTTTTTGCATATACATTTATAACAAAATCTAAAAAAAACTTTTAACTTATAAAATATTGGCATAGATGCACCGAAGTGCATTGCACAAGAAGATTCAGAGAAGTCTTACAATTCATTGATGTACGAATTGTATATATTTCTGATCAATTTTTTATATTTTGGCAAGTTGTAAAAATGTATTAGAGAATCGGAAATTTTACTGATATTTTTTTTATCTGACATTTTTCCGATATTCGAAAATTCTTTTAGAGTTTCTCTAGAAAATTCTTTCAAATTCCTGCAGAGCTCTCTGTTAAACATTTCGGGAAAATGTATGGAATCTTCTCAGACACAGAAGTCTAACAACTCATATGAATTTATTTATGTTTGTCTGACCGACTTCGGATATAAATTCAGTAAATTATGCAGACTTTCTAGCCGAATTCGGCAAAAAGTGTTAGCTGGGTTAGATACATATAAGCACATTGTATGTCAAATTTTCTTATACTAGTATGCATCTGCTTACGCCATTGTTGCCAGAATCTGGAGAGCTTGGAAATTAAGCTAAATTTAAAAACATTTGTTGCAAAGCTAAACAGAGACATGCGTTCCTAAACGCAATCATATAAAAGTGTTAATCACGACATTAAAATAATAAAAGGAAAGAAATTTTCAAAGAAGAACTTATCAGATTTGTTCTTCTTCAGAGAACCCTTTTTCGGTTCTCTGACTTTGTGTTTCATTTCACTTTGCTATAAGATTACTTTAGACCATAGTCGCTCATACTGGCACCAGAGTTCCGAACATTATTCGGCACGTATGTGTACACAGCCGAATGAAAACCAATGTACTCACTAAAGAGTAAAAACTAAACAACAACTTCATTCAATTGTATGAAAGCTTGTTGTTTTTTAACGTTGGTTTTTTTTTTCTTTTTAATAGGTACACAGTGGAATACTACTAACACATACTCATAAACACTAATACTAAATTAAAAACTCATTTCTCTCGATGGCTAGCACTGCCCTGCAGACAAAATGACTAGTATGTGTTAAGAAATATACTAGTTGCTTTTTAACTCAGACTAGTTGCCTATCGGTCCTATTTTCATATATCGAACTATCGATTTTAACATTAGGTTGTCATAGGAGCACAACTAGCTCATTTGTATACAGTTATATCCCAGTTGGAATACCAGTTGTTGTAAAGTAGTGCTCTTACTAGTTTTTTTATATATGGTTTTGTATTTCTTAAAAAAAACTTTGGCTCAACCGGGGTACGAACACACATTCCTCCTATTTCAAGGCAGAGTACTTGCCTGAGACACTTTCTACTTATTTTTTTAAGAGCTAGAAATATGTTTTATGTATAAAGGTACGCTCACACTTGGCAAATATTTGCCCAAAAAAAACGTAACCACTACTTTTGCTCAGAGTTAGTGTGATTTCACTTGACTTTTATATCACAAAATAAAGTACATTATGCTGCAAAAAACTATTTTTATATTATTTTTAATAAATGTGAACTTATATGTAAACAAATATTGGAATTAAAGGAACTACAATTTTAGGTTGTCTGTTGGTTACGTTTTTTCGGGAAATATTTGCCAAGTGTGATCGTACCTTAAGTCATATACCTGAAAATTGTGTCCTCTTTTGACTAGTATCGTTACTAGTCTCGATACTACTAGTAATATAATTGTCCGTTTTTTACTAGTATCGCTACTAGTCTTGTTACAACTAGTAATATGAATGTAGTTTTTTGTCTAGTATCATTACAACTAGTATATGACTGTCACAAAGCGTATCTAGTTGTAAATTTAGCTGATGGGTGCTTTAGATCAGCGTTGCCCAACCCCTATGCGCTTGGTGCTCATTTGTTTTTGTAAAAGCGCTTAGCTATAGGCTGTGTGTTTTTATACACACACAGCACTCAGAACTAGCAATACGTGTGTTTGGCTGTGTGTTTTAATACACACATACAGCACTCAGCACTAGCAATACGAAATACACAAACAACTTTATCTTATTAGACTTTTTTTGTCGTTCTTCACTGTATTCAGGCAAGTGCAAAGCAACAACAAATATATATATGAATTTTTGTTTCTTTGTATGCTTGGTTTTTACTACAAAAAATATTGTTTGCTCTTCCATAAGAAACTTTTGGGCACCCCTGCTTTAGATCATCCACTATGTTATAATTTTCCTTTACTTCATTTTGAAAGTTTTCTTCGTGTTTGGAAGCTACGCAACAAAACTTGGTAATAAACAACATACTTTTCAATACAAACTAAATACTTTGCAGTAACTAAATCAATTAATATTCGTGAGATTTCATTAGAGTTGTGAAATATTTCATTAGAATTGTGAAATATTTCATTAGAATTGTAATGAAAGAAAAATCTAACAAAATTGTTTCATTGGATTTATGTAGCGAAATTCTTTCAGTGTAAGTCAAGGTGGTAAGTACTTACCTCCAATGACATCGCCATGTTAAAGTAATCCGCACAAAAACATGTGTAGACGTAAAAAATAAGACCATTTTCCTTTTAAAAAAAACTTTGGCCGTAAAAGTACTGAGATCAAAATGAGTACCAATTCTTGAGAGGTAAAGCTGCAACTAGGCAACCTGGATTTATGTAGCGAAATTCTTTCAGTGTAAGCCAAGGTGGTAAGTACTTACCTCCAATGACATCGCCATGTTAAAGTAATACGCACAAAAACATATGTAAATGTAAAAAAATAAGACCATTTTCCTATAAAAAAAACTTTTGCCGTAAAAGTACTGAGAGCAAAATGGGTACCAAGTTCTTGAGAGGTAGAGCTGCAACTAGGCAACCTGCTAACTTGGTAATATTTTTACCTTTCTAATATGGGAAAGAATTATGGGGAAACATTTTTTTCCAATTAAGCAGGTTGCCTAGAAATAAGATGGTATTTCACCTATCAAGAGATTGGTTCTCATTTTGATCGCAGTACTTTTAACGGACGAAGCAATGAAATTTATATGTTTTCCTAGAACAATAACACTGTACAACAAATTTCAATTCAATTTTTTTTTTCAAAATTACGAGATTTTAACGACTGATGCTGGTAGACGGTACCAATAAAACATATAAATATGTACGTGTATCGGTGTTTTGAAAGTTTACATCTGGCTTTCATTTTAGGTGGAGATTGTTTAAGTGAATCGTCACAGGAAACCTTGCAATCCTTATGTTTAAGTTATATGATGTGCTCAGTATTTTTATGTAATATACTACAAGGAACACTTTTGTGAAACATTTTAAACCTCTAACTCATCTATGTGTGGGTGTTTTTGTCCAATTCTTGAAAAAACTGTAAAGAAATCCCTTTCAAAAATATTTGTCATAAAATTGTATTATAATTCTTTAAAGACACCAAAGCTTCAACCTCAAGGTGAATGCTAGAAATTGTTCAGAGCTTAAACTGTGTTTAAGGGTTAATTTCCTATTTATTCACAGTTTGTATTAAAATATCACACAAAACGGGATTTTATGAGACTAGTTTGTATTAAAAATATGTCTTATATTGAATTTATTTAAATGATGAGCCTGAGGTTACTCTTTTTTATAAAAAACGTTATAAAAACTTTATAAAAAAGTGATCTCAGGATCAGCATTTAAATAAATTCAATATCAAGAAAAGGTTAGAAATTAGCAAAAAATAATATGTCATGTAAAATTTCACTATAGCTCATTATACAAAAGTAAGCTGTACATGTAATATGTCAGCCTTTTACATCGCTGTTAAAGGGGCGTTTTCGGACCTTTTTTAACAACAGACGCAAAAATGCTCATACAGCGAATCGTTAGAGAGTTAAAATGTTCCTCGCGGTATTTTACGAAAAAGTGCTGAAAATATCTTATACCTTAAACATAAAGATTACACGATTTCCTATGCTGATTCACTACAACAATGTTCAAAAGGGGGGAACTTTAACTCAGCCTAAAACGAATTCCATATGTAAAATTTTAAAACGCCGATACGCGTAAATATATTTTTTGGTGCTCTCTACTAGAATCAGTGGCTAGAACCTTATTATTTTTTATGTTGTACAGTGTAATGTAAAAGGATAAAAAACATTTTATTAGAGGTTAATAAGGGCTATATTTAGCCTTTGAAAGAGTAAACTGGCAACGCTGAATGTGATAAAGTATGTGTGTCATTTTTACATCTTTATAACAAGAAAACAACAACAACATGTTTTGAAAATGTCAAATTAAAAATGTTAAATCTTTTAATAAATTGCATTTTAATAATGTTTATTTATTCATTTTTGTTTCTTCGTATTGTATTTATTAAGTACATTTGTACATATTTATATATTTTATTTATAATAAACTTTTTTATTTTTCATTTACATATTTTTCTAAATATAATTATTTTTATTCTTATTAATGCCCTTGTCTTTCAGCGGAAATCTCTTTTAAGCGGTAAAAATATATGTATATTCAATTTTAAAATGTTTGGTGTACCGTGGAAATATTTTTAAATTTTTATAGCGAAACTTTAGCAGGTGTTTTTTTATCTAAGAACAATTAAAAAAAGGTTTGTGTAAGCTCCAGATTTTTCTTAACCTGTGCACTATTTTCTGCGAAAAACTGAAACGAAATCTATGAAACTTAGTAGGTGTACAATTTAGTTTAACCCGCCAATGGTGACCTATTGGTCTGTGAGACCGGTTTTGTTCAAAATTCGTATAACTTTATTCTCCGTTATTGTTTTTTGTTGCGATTTCGATTAGCTGCCACATTGCACGTCCCCCACCATCAGTTCACGACGAAACTGCTTAGTGAGCACAATTTCTGTATTTTTTTACTAACCTGGCGTGTGAGACCGTGAGTCACTGTGTATGTAAGTAAAATAATCAAGGATTAAAATAATCAAGGACTAATTTTGGATACCAAATTTTGTTCATTATAAAAGTTCCAATTGTCCAAAGACTAACTAACTTTATTTTGCTTAATGAATATGTGATTTTATTATCTTTTTCTTAATTTTAAAAAATTTATTGCTAAAGCGGCCCATCCATTATACAATATTATTGCATATGTTATTGTACATATTATTGTTGTTCTGACCTATACTATGCAATAAATGTCACAATATTTTCAAAGAAAATATTGCGCAATTCTCCTGACAGTGAAAAAGTAAATATAACACTGAACAATGTTGCTACCATATTGCACAATTTTCCTTATTGTACAATAAAAATCAAAGGGATTTTGATTTTGGCCAATATATTGTGCCATCTTCGAATATGACATACACATTGGCGATATTATTGTACATTACGAAAAATTTCACAATTATATTGCAAGTGGGTGGGCCGCTTAAAACGTTGTTAATTTTAATGCTCTAAATAAAAACATTTGTGAATTTTAATATTGAAATAATATAGCTTAAATTTATTAAATCTTTGTTTTATTGTCAAAGTGCATAAATAAAAAAACATGAGCTATTAGTAACACGTTTCGAAAAATCTTCAGTTGAAAACCCCGGTGCATGAGACCGGCGTCACCATTAATCATAGTCAAATTTGCGTCACCATCGGCGGGTTAATTCCATTTGACTTATTTAATTTTAATTTTATTAATCTTTTCTTTCAGTAACATATTTTATATTTAATTTTAAGTAATTTTTGTAATTAATTTATAACCAGGGCTCGGACTTTCATGCAACTAAAAATTGATTTTAAGCGCTTAACAAATGCATATAAAAATGAAAAATATGCATTTACCTACGAACAAAGCACCAAAACTACAATAATATGAAAATATATTTATTTTAATTTTTTATTATTATTAGAGAAAATATATAAAACAAACATAATTTGGTCTATTATTTAATGCAACCGAACTTTAGTTGCGTTGAAAGTCGGCCACTGCAAATTAATGGTTGCCAGAAAGGCACTAAATAGCAACTGAAATTGAAAGATCTCCGTTGCCAGTTGCCATCAGTAGTATCATTTTCAGCAACTGGCAACCCAACTGAGTCTCAGTTGCCATCAATAATCGGCCTATTAATATTTATTTTTAAAAATTGCAAAATATGCATTAAAAAATTTGTATTACTCCAAAAATATGCATTTATTGCCAAAAATATGCACTTATCGACGCCAAACTATTTAAAATTTGATAATTCGCTTAGATAATTAGTCAATACCTCTCTATTATTTATCACCACAAAAAAAATTTGTTTGCATGAAAGTCCGAACCCTGTTTATAACAGTTGTTAACTTATGAAGTATTACAGTAATACCCTCTTGGCCTTATAGGCTTTTTGTACTGCAGATATAAATAAAAATATATATATTGCCCCTCATTTATTGATATGTCAACTTTCAAATTACTCTGAGTAGTAGTTTAGCAGTTATATATTCTTTACCATTTATTTTGTGGGCAGATCTACAATGCCCTGGGAATGTGTTGCAAGTAGGGTTTGAGATTCTGAAACTCCCGGGCGGGAACTTCCCAGCAAAAGGCTCTCTAATATTCGCCGGAAATTTTTAAGATTTTCCCGGGAAAACGGGACATTAATAGTACACATTATTTCATAAATATATGGACTGTACTTGGCATCTCTATAAAATGTAGTTTGTGACAGCGAAATTTATTTTGATTCATGTAAGAAATTTGCATTATAATCCTGTTTTTTCTTTAATATCAATAAAATTTTCAATGTTTAAACACTAAAATGTCCAAAAAAAAAATTTTTAATCGTACAAAATAAAAAAATTACATGAAATTGGAGTCATGCCATTTTTAATAACCCCGTATACGAGAAAAATTATTGCTTGATTAGAAAAGGTTATTGGACATTTTAAGCTCATAGAAGCTATAAAAACTTTGAGTTGTCAGGACTTAAATTTATTATAAGTCTGGCTTATTATTGAAACCTTGAAGGAGATGTTTTAAGGGAAATAAAATGAAGAAATCAGAGACATTTACATAGACTGTGGCTCAGGGAATATAAAATTCGGCGCAGCTGAGTATGGTACTGTAACTGCTTGTACTTAATTATAAGAATCTTACTGGAAATTTGGCAAGAAAAATAAGAAACATTACGACAAGTTATTTATTAAATGATTTGGAGACTTTAAAATTATATTTCTAAATAAATAATTACGGAAACAGTGGTCAATTAGTCTTTATACGCTCTGTTACTGGATAATAACTACAAACTCTTATTTCCCCGAATTCACTTAAAAATTAGTTTTAGAATTGTTATTATATTAATATTTATGTAAAAAGAATGTTTGCATTAATAAATAAAACAAAGAAAATTACGTGATTTTTCATTTGATAAAAGTCTACTTCATTTAAAAAACCAACTTTCCCGGAAATCCCGGGAACGGGATTTTTTTATTCCCGTTTCTCGGGAAGTACAAAAGTCCGGGAAATCCCAAACCCTAGTTGCAAGTATAATTTTACCAACCGATTTTAATAATTTAGGTCTTATTGTAATCGTTAGTCAATGTCCATACGAGTCAACTTTTGCTGCGCATCTTTTGAGTTTATGGGAGAGAGAGGTGAGAAGATAAGGAAGGGGTACAGTGTACCCCTTTTACGATATGACAAAACGAAAATATCCATACAGTGTCGTCATATCGTAAGTTTTTTACGATATGACAACACTGAGATATCAGTACACGGTGTATGGATATCTCAGTGTTGTTACATCGTAAAAAGCTTACGATATGACGACGCTGTATGACTATTTCCGTTTTGTCATATCGTAAAAACGCGTACGATATGACAACGCTGGGGTACACTGCTTCATGTACATGCAACTCTCTTTTGTTTTCTTCTTCGTAATATTAAGCAACAACAAATTCTATGTGAAAAAACAAAAGCTGCGCAGCCAGAATTTCATTATTAGGACACGAATGCAACTTCAAAAGAAAATTTAAGAAAGTTGCAGAAGCAAAAGTTGATTCATATGGACATGGACTTATAAAATACACTTTTTAATAAAATAAAGAATGGGTTGGTTCTGAATAGGGATGCCAATCCCGAAATCCCGATCCCGAGAATCCTAGGATTTCTCAAATATCCTCACCGATTTAAAAAAATGTGGGACCTAAATTTCATTTAAATCGGTTCAGCCATTTAGGCGTGATGCCGCAATAAAAATCCGCGGTTCAAAAATAATAGATTTAAGCTAATGGGCTGGGGAAGGGGGGTTTGGGGGGTAAAAGATCCCCACCGATTTTGAAAATAATGGGTCCTAACTGAAAGTAACCCCTTGCAAACCAATAAAGAATTTTCCAAATCGGTTGACAAATGACAGAGTTATGCGCAGGGGAAGGTTTTTGACCAATTTTATCACCTCCCGGTCCAAAATCCGGAAAACAAAAACATCTTATATTAATTGTGGGCCAAATATCTATCTGTGTACAAAATTTCATTTAAATCGGTTCAGACTAATATATCCGAAAATAGCGTTATGTAATATGTGAATAGTCCCTAAGAAGCAGAGCTCAACTGGTAGCCTCCAATCCACCTCTCGGTTTCTTTTCACTAAGAAAACTGCGTAATCAATTACTAAATACTACTATGCGATTTGAAATCGATCGATTTCCATCACATACTAGATACTGAAATATGGATTAAAAAGATTTATTTTATATAAATCTTTTATTCAAGGAATATTTCAAAATGTAGCTTTTGACGAAAAACGTAACTTTTTTTAAAGAAAGGCGTAACTTTTTTATTCTCCGCGTGGCGAGAATAATCATATAGCGATTTGGAAAAAAACCTATAAATATTTCTTAAATAAATACCCGTTTCATGATTTGAAAGAAATTGTTGCCAAAAAAGCAAAAAAGTTTTAAGAAAAAAATGACGATAATGACAGCGAATGAGGTAGTGAAATTCATTGGTGAAAAATTGTAAACAAAAATAGTTTTCAGTTTAGTCACACCGCGAATCGGCCGCATATGAAAACGAAGATCAACAAACAAACAAACACTCATTTGAAATACACCTGTGAGAGTACAACAGCAAAGACAACATCAACAAAAACAAATATATCTCATAAATAAACTCTTGTTCACTGAAGGTAAAAATGGATGCTTGTTTTTCTAAATTAAATTCATAATTCATGGAAAAATTATAGAAGCTGGGCGTTGAATGTTCTGTTCAATGTCATTCTAATGCTCTTACAAATCTAGATATAATCACCCTTATCGGGAATAAAAGTTCAGGTGAAATGTGTTCCCTTTCCCTAAAACTGTGATCGCTAATTTGGCGTTGTTGTTGTGTTAATGTAGTATTTTGTTAGTTTTTTTACTATTTTTTGTTCATATCTTACGTGAACAAAATGTTCGCCTCTTATTCCCGATAAGACATGTTATTAACTCATCCCAGGCGTAAACTTTAAAACCTTGTAATTTTGAGAAAAAAAATTGATTTTGTTTTATAGCCGAATTTATAACACAGCACAACAAAGTAGAGGTTTTTTTGTGTTGTTTAAATAAAAATAGCTGATCCTTATGTATTTTTATCTCCTAGTTACGATGGCGTCATTAGATTTTCCCTGTCAGCTCTAGTTTTAAGGATATAGTGACATTTAGCATAGGCATAGTTTACACCAATTTTTGTATTACTCGCTTAATATTTTACGAATGTTCGTCCTCCAAACTTAAAATTACTTTGTGGATTGATTATTAATTTACATATAAATCTCTTTCATTTGGATAGAGTAACATTGATGAGTATATCAGGATATCTTGTTTTTAGTTTAGTCCTTAAAACTTTTTTTTATTCCTAAAATAACTGATACTTATGTATATTTGTCCGCTAATTACGAAAATAGCTTTATAATTTTTGTAGCACCTCTAGTTTCAGAGATATTGTGCATTATATTAAAAAAATACTTTAATGGCTTGATTATCGATGGCAACCGAACTTCAGTTGCGTTGCCAGCCGGCAACTGAAAATTTTTGGTTGCCAGAAAAGCACTAAAAAGCAACTGAAATTGACAGCTTTCAGTTGCCAGTTGCCATCCGTAATATGATTTTTAGCAACTGGCAACGCAACTGAAGTTCGGTTGCCATCGACAATCGAGCCATAAATTTTTCTTTTCTTACGCCACCCAAAAAAAAATAGAGGAAAAATAATAAAGCTACTTTCTTAGTCAGCGGACGAAAATACATAAGGATCAGTTATATTAATTAAAAAAAATTAAATAAAGTTTTAAACTAAACCAAAAATAACGATTTTTAATATCCTGATATAATCATCAATGTGACTCTACTCAAATGAAAGAGACTTTTATGTAGATTAATAATCCAGAAAGTATTCTAAAGTTTTGAGAGCCATTCGTGAAAAATTAAGTAAATAATGGTGTAAATTATGCAAATGCTAAATAATACTATATCTCTAAAACTAGAGCTGCTAGAAAAAAAATTAATGATGCCATGAACAAAAAAAAACTAGAACATTTTGGTGTGTTGCCATAATATGACATATTATGTTATTAAAGTCTATTTAAAATGTGGAACTTATATTCGAATTTAATACGTCAATTGAGGATTCAATCGCGTTACCAGCCGGCATCTGAAAATTCGTGGTTGTCAGAAAAGCACTAAATAGCAGCTGAAGCCGACAGCTCTCAGTTTCCAGTTCCCATCCGTTTTATCATATTCGATAAGTTGCAACCCGAGATTTAGCTTCTATCCATAATAGAGCCAAAAGTTTTATGTCGAGTTTAAAACTAAAATTTTATTAAATTGAATTTTTAGTGCCACAAAAATTGTTTAATATTTTTTTAAATTCGAACGTAATTTAGTAATTAGAAGAATAAAATCGTGTAGCAAAAGTTATATGTAATTTATAAAAATTTTATTTAAAAGGACTAGTTTTTACACTGAAAAATATTTTCTCAATTAATACACTTAATCGAAAACTAAAATGAGTTTCAAATAACTTCGTAATTAAATCAATTACTGATGTGATCAAAAAAAGATTTTCCCAACAATTTTTACAAATTTTGAGTAATTAACTGAATATTGTAATTTCAGTGGTTGAATACACAATTTTCGTTGCAGGTTGAACTTCAACAACAAAATTAATTGAATCTACAGTTTTCGTAATAGAAATCATATTTAAGCTATTTTCTATGTAATTGTTATCCTCTGTTTGAAAAACAAATAATATTAACGAGAATTTATTTTCGTATTTATACCATTATAACAAGTAGTTCTTTTATTTATTTCATTTAATTGGATTTAAATAGTTTTTTTTTTATTTTTAGTATACATTAAATGTACACGAGTACACAAAAATCGATTACTAACCTTAAAGAAGAAAAAGCTAAAATTACAAATATTTTATGTGGAATTCTTGTTTGTTTCTATAGTAAATAGTATATGCTGACTGACACCTAAATAATATTTAAATTTAGTTAAATATTTCTTTGTAAATGCACTAATAAAATGTATAAATTTGGAAACTTAATTGTGTTTCCATTTTATACTTGCTTTCTTTCTCTCTTTATTATTATTTTATTTATTCATTTATTTATTGTAAAATAACATTAACCCATGTGTATTTTGTTTGGACATATTTTTCTTTAAAATTTATTTTTTTTATATAATTATATATACTATGTATACATACATATATATATTTTTGTTTTAAAAACCTTTTTTTTTTTAATTTTTTTACACATTTACAAGAAGAATTTTATAATTGTTACAAGTTGTTTTATGTTTTGATATTTTAATTGTGAATAAAGTTTGATATTTTAGTTGTGAGTGAATAAAGTTCTAATTTTTAACTTAAAGTTAAACAAAAAGAAAAGTTTTATTTACTCCTTGTTGAATCTGACTGGCAGTTAAAAAAATAAGAATATCAAAAATAAAATATTAAATAAATAATTTACTCAAAAACACTCTTAATCAAGATTGCAATCTTTGTTTACGTTGACGCATGAATATTTGATCAATATTGGCAAAGACATCGCTAGATCTTCTAGCAGCGTCAACGCTAAAGTGTAAACTTCTCAAGGCATAGTAGTCCACCAAAGGCTTAGTCTGTCTATGATATGATTCCAAACGTTTCTTAAGAGCTTCAGCATTATCATCGCTACGTCTGATCAGAGCTTCACCAGTTACCTAAATGAATAGACACACAACAAATTAAATTTAATTTCTGCCAATTAGTTAGTTATGAATTTCAACTTACATCATCCTTCATGGCTACTTTTGGTGGAGCAAATTCATCATGATAAGAACGACCGCTACTGGGATGGATTAAACGTCCGGTAATACGACGTACCAACAAGCTGTCATCAATGGCAAACTCAATAACGGCATCCAATTCAGACTTTCTTTTGGCCAACAATTCATCCAGCTGTAAAACAAATTATTTATTTATAAATATTTTACGCAAAGTTTTATTATCTTTCAAGCTCTTACCTTCTCGGCTTGTACCACTGTGCGTGGGAAACCATCTAATAAGAAACCATTTTTACATTCAGGTTTGTCTAAATTCTTATCAATCATATTGACCACCAATTCATCGGATACTAATTTTCCTTCATCCATAACCTTTTTCAGAGTGGCTCCCAATTGTGATCCAGAACTGATTTCTGCTCGTAACATATCACCAGTAGACAAATGGCAAACACAGTATTTCTCCTTTAGGAGGGGAGCCTGTAAGAGAACAATAAAGCTTTATTAAAGTGAAATTTATCGAGCATAATCGGTATTCCACATCCTCATGGAAGTGAAATACTTATATAACGCAGTTTATTGTTCAGCTGGGGTATGAACCAGTCTATCCAGAGTCTTGTCAAAGGTCTGCTTATTTTGAGCCTAAATATGAAGTTGTTTTTGTACGGACAAAGTTACTTTTATGTAAGAAAGTACAACTCCAAATTATGTGCTTCAATTCACGAGATGATCCACCCGGCTAAAATTTCGAAGTGATACTACAGCGAATTTAAGGTAAACTCGGGAGATCTTACACTCGGCTAAAATACGAAGCAATACTACAGCGAGTATAAAATAAATTCGGGAGGCCTTGCATTTTAAACATTTAAAACACGTTCTCATATTGTACTTTGATAATTATATAAAAGCACGTAGTGTCGTGTGTGTGTGTGTGTGTAGTTGTGTGTGTGTGTGTGTGTGTAACACCCTCATAACTTTTAAGCCGTTTAACCAATCTCAACAAAATTTTCTCCATTCCTAAGATTTTGGCTAAACTTAGATATCGTGAATATGAACTGATCCGAAATTTTCGAAAATGCTTTTTTGGTATAAATTTTGGGCCACCGTTTCGATTAACTCCAAAATAGAATTAGACTATTAATTTCTCTCATATTTAACACATAAACTTCCGTATTCATAAAAAATTAAAATGGATTTGAAATGTATTTTAAGAAAAATTTATATGGAAATTTTGTCTTAAAACACATTTCAAATCTATTTTATTTTTTTTTTTAATACGGCAAAAAGTATTTCTTGGAAAATCATTGTTATTTTGCAGTTCATTGACTTTATATGAGAAAAATGTTTCTGTGCAACACAATATTCAGAAATAAAAAGAAAGTAAAAAATTCCTATTTTTCAGTATTGCATAAAATCGTCACTTATTTATGTGCCAGAATTTTTTACGACTTTTGAAAACTATTGCAATGCCAATTTTTGGCACATTTTTAGTGCTTATGGATTAAAAACTGAGTTCGGTCGTGTTTTTTAGTCGCGCCGGTTTAATTTTTTGAGTTTCAAGTAAGAGACTGTTGAACTCCGTTTTTGATATTAGTTTTACGACTGTTATTAACAGATAAATTTTCCGTGCATCTGAAAACATTTTTGTTTTCTTTTATTTGAATTCGTTTGAATTGTTTAATTATTTAGGGTATAAAGAAAACTTGGCATGAGGATAGTATAACCGTTGAAAGTTAAATAAAATATAGTAATGAGTCAGTACTATAAGATACAGTGGTTTTTAATGCCCAATCTTATGGACAAACTTCTTTAAAACCCAGTTCAATTTCATCACTTATGCTAAATTCCTGCCAAGTTTTGGTTATGCATACTACCGTTAGTTATTATTAAAGTGTTCTACATTTTTACAAAAAATAAAACAAAATATAATAAGAAATAAATGCCTAAAACCGAAAATCATACAAAAGAACTTGTAGTGTTTTGCATCGGTAAATAGACGATTTATTTCAAATTTCATCTAACTGAGGGCAATTCTGATCTTCGTAACAGAAAAGGCATTCCAATAAGGGGTAATTATCGGCAAATCGATACAACAAAGCAACATAGGAAAAAACCAAAGCGATAAATAAAATGTGAGTGTACTAGTAAAATATAATAAAGTTTGATATATCATATATGCCCTCTTTTCACCGGCTGTTTTTTATCATGCCGGTGTTAGCAATTTTTGCGAATTTTCGCCATTTACGCGATTTTTTTTTTTAATTTTGTCATTCCTTACAGTTTTAGCAATTTTTAATCAAAATTATGGCATATTTAAAGTTTTGCATTTTTTCGCGAATTTTCGCTGTTTTTGCGGTAGGCGAAAAATTTCCAAATTTTATGGTTCTCTTACATTATTGGAGCTTTTAATCAATCGTAACATTGTAGTCTTTCATGTACAAGAAAGTTTTTGCAAATTTTCGTAATTTTTGCGATATTTCCGTAGTCTTTAGTAATTTTTTAATTTGGACGTGAATTAATCTTTGTACTCTCCTTGTATTAATTGATTCAAAACGTGTTCTAAATGTGCATATAAACAATTTATTATTTTACTAGTTTCCTTATATGATTTTTTCCTACAACACAATTTTTATTTTAGTCCAAGGCAGATTCATTACAGGTACCACCACGACGACAACAAATACAACACCAAAAAAACATTTATTTTGTTGGGGAAAACACAAATCTATTGTCTGTGGACGCACACATTCTCAAATTTACTAAAACAGCTGTTCTTGTAGTGGTACCTGTTCATTCTATCTTGCATGTGCCAAAATCTATTGTCTGTGTGACGCACACATTTTCAAATTTACTAAAACAGCTGTTCTTGTAGTGGTACCTGAATCTACCTTGTTATAGTCCATATAAAATGTTTTCATCCGATGAATTTCTTCTTAAAAACGATAATTTTTCGAAGCCCGTACGGTAATGAAAAACTAAAAGTTAACATCACTGCTCTCTAGAGATAAATGAGAATTATTATTCTACGTCTCCACCTAACTTGAAATGCTTTTATAGCTTGAAGTTATGACTGCGTTGTTAAAACAATTGCACTAACAACTATGTTATAACCTGAAGAAAGCATTAACTTGAGCGGTCTACACTTAACATTAAATTGAAGCACGAAAACTAAGTCGACGTTTAGACGATGCAAGTCTTATTGATCAGCTTCTTGTTCAGCTGTGAGAAAGACAGAGAAATGAGTACACATTTCTCTGTTTTACAGCTGAATAACACGCAATTTATACGGTGATTTTTTCACTTGTCTTTAAATCACGTCTTATTTTGTATGAGAGTGAGCGGGGTAGAGAAGAAAGCGGGGTAGAAAAAAAGACAAGATTTCTGTTTTCGAGATTTTTTTCATATATTTCTTTAGTTCCATTTGCATTTTCTCTCTCTTATGTGATTGTGTTAGGGTTTTTGTTGTTATGAACGAGTAAATAAAGCAAATTTTGAGAGTAATGTACAAAAAAGACATGAAATGAAAAATCATTGTATAAATGCAAAAAGTTTTTGGTAGCAGCTTTATAAAAAAAAAATAAAAAAAAAGATATGTCTTAAGAATCACGGTGTAATTTGCGTGTAAGAAGCTGATCAATAAGACTTGCATAGTGTAAACTGGGTCTTAAATCCGACAATATGTAGAAGTGACCAAATGTGCAGAAAAGACTAAAAGTTTTAAGCCATAGGTTAGAAAATCTCCAGAATATTCTGTTAAATTTCTTAATGAAAATTTAATTACGTTCAGATAATGTGCAGACTAGTCTGATATTAATCAGATGATTCAGAAAATGTGCTGAAACGTCGTATCAGGAAACTGCCAGCTATTCTGTCAAATATGTCTGAAGGGGTTTTAGACAACTCGGGTGATTGTCTGGTAGTCTCAGACATGTCGGCAAAAAGCAATTGCTTTAGATTCGAAATACAGAGTACCCTCCCCCTTCTTGGTCTGCAATAAATCCCATTGCAACACTTGATTTTTGTTTTATGAAATATCGGCATTAGAGGCTTACAGCCGCCGATCGATTTAGCTTTCAGACGTCGACTTTTTTAAACCGAGTTGGACTTCTTCTTTAAGGTCCGATTAATCATTTAAATAATCGAATATTAATTGTTAACTTTGTATACTTTGCGTAACAGAGTATGTATGCAACCATTCGTCTTATTTGAGTTTTTAATACATAATTGAAGAAATATAACTACTTGTGCATTTATTTATGTACATACTTATGTATGTATTAAACCATATCTGAATACATTTGTATCTTATCAATAGCAAATCGCGGCAAAATTTTCATCACGACCTTGAGCTGACCGAAAAACACAATTGGGTACAAAATGTGTACATATGTGCATACATACAGATACATGTACATATGTATGTCATGTGCTACTTCTGCACAGCCAGTTCAGCAAATAGTCTTGTTATCAACAACTAACAAAGTTCATTTTTGAAGACATTTTTATATCAAGCACAAAACAAATCAATCCATAATAAAACTTCATTCATTTATGTTTCTTGCTGTTTTCCTTCTTTTTATCTACATATAAATATAAGCAGTTATGTAATTATACTTATATTACTTTGTCACTATTGCCCCCATTTGCCACTTAAGTCAGCTAGTCCGATACAAGAACACAACTTCTGTCCGGCACTGTGAAATGTGAAAATGTGCTCTAGTGTTTC
The DNA here is from genome assembly GCA_956483635.1 of Panzeria rudis. Taxonomy (NCBI): domain Eukaryota; kingdom Metazoa; phylum Arthropoda; class Insecta; order Diptera; family Tachinidae; genus Panzeria; species Panzeria rudis. The sequence continues at coordinate 146,235,999 of OY101450.1, forward strand.
GTTTATACTCATGAAAATACACTACATTTCGCGGCATAATGACTAGTAAAACTTACTTGAGTTCCTTTGCCGGAACCAGGAGGACCCAATAATATGGCATTGATGCCAATTTCTGCTTCATAGCGTGAGCGTGGAACTGGTTGAGCTGCGTTTGGTGCCATTTTCTTTCCTCTGATTTAGCAAAAATTTGCTGCTCGGTTAACGAAGAAGACTGAAAACTAAACTGACAGCAAAAAATAATAAACACACATTAACACGGTAATAACTAGTGTTGCAATAAACAATGGGGAACGAAACGAAAATTTTAAAATGACGTGGTTAGTATTGAAACGATAACAGCAACTTTCTTGGGTACTCTGTTGGGAAGGAAATGGAATATGGAGCAAATGTTAATGCAAATGCAACCATGATTTATTTAAATTAATTAACGGTATTTTTATATGATTAGAAAATTACGTTTTTTAATTTTTAGAATTACTGAGAAAAATCATGTTTAGTTTTATTCATAGGACTACAGATGTAAGTTATTCAATGGGCAGCTGATATATTTTTGATCTCCCTTAGTTAAAAGTCAAATAGCGAGCATAATAAACATTTTTTTATCGGAGAGCAGATGATATACAATATTAGTTTTCATATTTTTAGGATTAGCCATTAAAAATCAGGCGAGAACTCATATTAGTTCAAGAACATCTTAATAAAATACAAGGTCAAAATTTACCGACAAAAAGTTTAATACAAAATATCTAGTTTTTATTCAGGGATTTGCCTTCAATCAGCTTAATAGCATATTTTATGATGATTCCCAAAATATTTTATTTTTTGCAACAACCGCTAGTGAGCTGGGCCATTTTTCGTCCCAAGAAACTGTATACAAAAGGGATATCAAATGAAAGATCTTTTGAAGACGCGCCTAAAAACTTATAAATCATTAATTGAGCAAAATAAGACATTAACAATATATATAATTTTTTCCCAATGGTCCAGCCACTAACGGTTGTTCCAAAAAATTAATTATTTCGGGAATGCTCATGAAAAATTTCAAAGATGAACATCTTTAGGGGGCCACTTAAAAATTGTTTCGACCCACCTTAATGTATATAGGCTTAACCATTGTTTCCAAAATTTTCGCCATTCTCAAGACTTTGCTTAAACTAAGTCATCGTGTATAAGCCGATTCTACTTGGTAGACTTCGAAATTTTTCGAAAGTAAAATTTTTGAAAATATTATTTTAAAATAAATTGTACTATTTTTTTTTATAAATTGTAAGCCACTGCTCCGACCTTATCCACGTTGATTCGTTCGAAAGATATCGTTGTCGAAACATTTCGGTAAAAAGTATAATTACTCCAAAATTTTTGTGAAATTTATCTTTTATATTCAAGCACTTTTTAGGAGTTTAAAAACTAAATCGACTAATGAAAATTTGATTCGTTTCGCTGTTGAAAATTTTGGAAAAGGGAAATTCGTTACGTGTTCAGAAAACGTAATGAATTTATTTTGTTCGAATACTGTTTATGTTCGTTCGAAATTAAACAAATAAGTCAGGTCTGTTCTGTATTCCATTCGGAATGAAAATGTTCAGAATTATCAAAGCATTATTGTTTCAAATTAATATTTATAGCAATAATAAAAATTACGAACATTTTCATTCCGAATATAATACAGAACAGACCTGAATCACTCAAAAGTTCATAAATCGATTTTCGACTTTTCCCATACAAAAAAGTTAATAAATATATCAATGGCTCGATTATCGATGGCAACCGAACTTCAGTTGCGTTGCCAGCCGGCAACTGAAAATTTGTGGTTGCCAGAAAAGCACTAAAAAGCAACTGAAATTGACAGCTTTCAGTTGCCATCCGTAATATGATTTTTAGCAACTGGCAAAGCAACTGAAGTTCGGCTGCCATCGATAACCGAGCCACAAATTTCCTTTTTCCAAAAAAAAAAAAAAACAATAAGGATTTTTATGAAAGTGATTAAAATTGCCGTTTGTGCAATTTTGAAACTATTGTGCAACTCTTACTATCCAATGTCAACTTACTTCTCCAGCTACTTCTTTTACTTGCCTCAGCATCACAACAACAATAAGTTATATGAATTTTTTGTCAATTTGTCTTTTTTTTCTATATTTTCTTATTTTTTTACATAAATTATTTTAAAAAAATATTTGTAAATTAAAATTTTTATTTGTATTTTTATGACGTTTATTTTTATTTTTCAAATGCACAAATACTCTGTGCAAGTTTACGAACCTGAACTGTCTCGTATATTTTTATTAGTTGTGCAAATGACTTTTCAAACATTTTTTTGGACAATTCATTTACGAGAGTGGAAACATACACAGTTTGCGAGGGTTTTAAACGTTTTCATGAGGACCCTTAATATGTATTTCTTTTTTAGAACGCCGGGTATCCACTAGTTGAAAATAAAAATGGTAAAATACTTACTTCAAGGCGTTTTTAAACAAACTTAGTAATTACTACGATATTTTTATTGAAAACATATATTTTGTTTTATTTTTTTATTTAAACAAAAAAATTCTCAATTAGTTTTAAAACATTGCAATAAAAAGTTCCACTATGATGGCCAATTATTAATTTTCTGGTTGTTAAAATTGTATTTGTTTATAGTGAATTAAAAATTACATGTGTTTAAATTTTGAATAAGAAATTTTGTTTTAATTGCTATCAATTTTAATAAAATTGTGTATTTTCTTCAGACGGTAATCACATACTACACATTAAGAGGGCGCAAAGTTGTCGTTGTCTAGAATGGAAGAGGAATAGATAAAAATATATTTAAAAAGTTTAAACGTTTGAAGTAAATACCGTTTTAATTTCAGATGTGGAAACTTTTTCAACTAGTTTCTCATCTTCAATGTTGTGCTGTAAGGCTTCGATATAGGAATTTTGGCATTCTTTACAAACGTTCTTGAGTGATAATTCCATTTTTTGGCTGGCCATAGACAACACGGAAATCTAAATGAAAATGTAAATTATAAAAATATTTAAATAAATAAAGTAATAAAACTTACATCTTTTTCTATTCTGGGTATATCATTACCAAGATTAATGACTTTTTGTTTGTATTCTGGCCACGAATTTTCTAACGATGTTACATGTGATGTTATGTTGGCACTGCGATCAAATAGTTCATCCAATTTGGTCTAGAGTTAATTTTTATTACAATTGATTATTTAAAGTTGTAAACATTTTCAGGCATGTGATGGAAATCGATTTTGAAAATGAAGCAATTTCAAATGCGATTTTTATTAACGAATTTGAAATGAATATGAAATATTTCATAAAATAAAATTTCAGACGGCTTTTATAAATTTTCTTTAAGCCATTTGCTTTTCCGCGCTTTCATGCAGAAAAATTTCATGAATTATTTTATCATGTAAATTTAGAATCATACATTTTTCATCTAATTTTTATAATTCTTGTAATAAAATTGTTTTTTATAAAGAAATATTTTTACAATATTTGTGGTAAAATTGTTTTTAATAAAGAAATATTATTTTAAAAAACACCTTTTTAAATGCCTTCTTTTTCGAAATCGATTTCCATCACATAACTAACTGTTTGTTTGAATACGGCTGAATTTTTTAAATCTCAGTTAAACTAGGTTTAGTTAATCTGAAAACAGATTTGTGCCGCTATTACCAAGTTTGTATACAAAATATTTGCAGAACAACTTAGTTTTGCTTAAAATTTTGGTATTTAATGAAATAATTTAAAAAAAAACCTTTTGCCGGAAAAATCTCAGTTTCAGACTACGTTAAATTAAGTTTAATCTTAATCCACATCTCAAAAAGCGAGCCTTAGTAATTAATTACCTTGTGTTTAACTAGCTCTTCTTGCATTATAATTGACTTTTGTGTTAAAGTATCATTGATATAGCTGGTATTGGACTCAAGTTTGTCAATCTTTGTCTGTAAGTCACTTCTCAGTGACTTTATTTCCTCTGTGTAATTAATCGGTAAAGCCATGTTCTTTAAACCATCACTAAAATTGGACTGAAAATACACGAAAAGAAAACAATTATGCCAGGAAAATTATGTGTTCATATAATAAAAGTCTACTTGAAAAATAGAATTTTATCTTAACAAACACTTTGTCGTTGAAAAATATTAAACAGATAAATAAAGTTAAAAATTTAATTTAAATGCATTCCTCTCCCCTCTATCTCCCACAAAAGCAGACTTGCGGCAAGGAATCGTCGTAATTATTTTTTAAGTGTGGACTATTATCTTGCCTTGTTTAATGGTTTACCTCGAATGACTGTACCGTTTACAGTTTTTCTGGAATTCCATGAAATGTAACCATTCGTTAGCCTCCTATGATTCGTAAAAAAATAGAAACTCTATATATATAAAATGTTGTTTAGATTTTTAATATGAAGTTTGCCAAACAGAGCTGGAGCATACAAAGATCAGCTGTTGACTTTCACAAACCTTATTAATCGGCCTTGATATAAACTAAAGTTTAATGATCATTTGACTACTATGGAATACCTGTAATGTTAGCCAATAACAATGTATGTCTTACTGGGGGTCTACATTAGCCATGAACTTGGTATGAACATCATGTCGAACATCGCATATGGCTAATGTAGACCGCTCACGTCCATGTTTCATCCATGCTCTGACATCGATGCCCGAAAATACATATGTCTGAGCATCAATGTTCGCCATGAGATTCGCCGTCAACAACCATTTTCAATAGAAATAAAAGGGACAGAACAAAATTGGTAAATATTCCATCTCTATTGCACTACTAAAAAACGCATTGATAAGGCAGAACATGGACATCGTACGTATTCATCACAACAAAGAAGTTGATGAATTTTTTAGAGTTGCTCTGCCGGCGTCATATTCATGTCATGTTCACGTCGATGGCTCGTGAAGAAGTAGGGTTAAAATTAATTTTCCAACAGAGTCAAAACAAAGTTTCTTTGAAATTATGTACACGGTGCGAATTTTTTCGAACTATTATTTTAACACTCTCTTAAATATATGCCATAAGAAATTTATGTAACAATTTCAGACAAACATAACGAAGGAATTAATGGCTTAAAACGGCTTATGTCGACATAAGTGGCCATTTCAAAATGTGTTCAGATAATCACAACGTATATCTGCTTGTATGTCTAAATAATTCATCCCACACGAGTACTTAAGCCGATATAGCTGAAAGTTTATGGGATCTATATAGAAGTTAGGTTGTTTTGAAGAAAAACAGATCGAGACTCGTCCATCATATTCCGGAAGTTTTTATTCTCTCTCTCTCCCTCTCTAAAATATAGCTATTTAGCATCAATAACTTACGCTATTATTCATGAAAACCACATATGTATAAAGTCATACTTTGTTAAGCCTTAAGAAGCCTTAAGTGATATCAGACCAGTTTTTGCGTCAAATGATGCACAGATAAGAGAATAATATATATGTATTCTAAATTTAAGTCGAACCGGGGAGGTTAAACGTCAGAACTGTGCCGAAAATTTTAAAATTTACCCAATAGCAGAAGCGAATATAATTGTTTGATCTAAATGTAAAACAGTAACAACAAACGCAAATTATAGTAATCTCCACTGAACAAGCAGCTTAAAGTTAAATCTGGAACCTATGGCAGAGTAGTCTTAATTATGTCAATTGACCCCTCCATTGACAAGTGACAGGTCTTCTTCATATGGATGGTGTTGCGTAAAAAGGGCCAATCTCACATCCTTTTAGACAGCATATTGGCCCTTTTACGCAACACCGTCCATATAGTTGTAGAACTAAAACGAGACTTCTAGTTTTGTGTCGGTTTTCTTCTGTGTAGGGAATTTACAACTCATTGCAATTTAGTACTTGCTACTTTCTCCTCTAAGGGCGAAAGAAACTTTCTTTCGGATATTAAATTTAAAATAAATTAAGGTTTTCATGCTTCGTATTAAAGTGCAATTTTAAAATTATGACTCAATGTATTTTGTTGTTTTTGTGTTGTCTCTAAAAGGGTTATTTATTTTAAAAGGTTAGTTTAATATGGAGCGCGAAAGACCTTATTTTAGTATTTTATTTGTTTTCGATATAAATGTTCGAAAAAAGTATTCTTTCCGAATTTGAAGAACGAGCATTTAGTTTACAAGACTTTTAGATTCACTTCCAAAAATTTTTTTAGAATTGTTAGCCTACCCCCCTTCGTCTATAAGTTCGAAAATGTTAGTCTAAAAAGTATTTAGATCAATTTTGACTTATTGACATAAATGACCCAGCTAAAAACAAATGGAGTACTTCTTTATGAACCACTTTTTAATTAGTTCCAAAGTGGCTAATGCGTATTTTTAGATACGAGTATCAAAGAAGTTATTTCTAGTCACATATAAAATGCAGTTTTTAGTCACTACTTTATTTTCAACCATTTCATAGCTTTGTTTCAAAAACAAAACAACGTGAAGTTGGTTATAGTTGATTAGTAAAGTTAATGTATGCATTAAATCCGGTTTTCCCATACAAAATGCGTACATTAATCCAACATTAACTTTAATAATTTTTTATGAATATGGGGGATAAGATTTAAATTTTAAAATATCAAGTTATTTACATTACCTTTAAATTTTCGAAAACCTGCTGTAAGTCCATTTGTTTTTCTTTTACCAAATTGTAATGCTCCTTCATACTTTCAACATCCGTTGCAACAGCTTCGATTTTCGCACCAAAATCGGCCACAATTTTTTCTTCTTTTTCATAAGTTTTCTGTGCTTCTTGGGACGAACGATATTCACTAAAATTTTTCCACAATTCTTGCAAGGACTGCTGCAGTTCGGTGATTTTTAATGACATTGATGTTTGGTTTTTTATTAAACTTTTCGAAGTTTCATGCCAGGCCTGCAGAGTGTCGGGCAAAATTTGACTAGCGGCCGAGACTAAAAATACATAAATTTAAATAATATTATTAATAAATAATAATAAAAAAATTAACATTTTAACTTTTACCTTGTTCAACTTTTTGTCTATATTCGTATATTTGTTGTTGCAAATTAAAGTTTAGCCAATAGGTGAAACCCACAAAAATGGACAGGGTAATAACAAACAATAATATGCCATATAAACGAAATATCATTTGTTTATTATGGCCACAGTGATGATGAGGTTGTTTAATTTTAGGCTGCTATTCGAAGAAACAAGGACGAAATTTGCATAAAAATGCAATAAATTAATTACAATAGAGAGAGAGATGTGCTACTTACCCAATTATAATCTTCTTGGTCATCTGTCGAGGCATTATTTAAAAGTTTATCTTGTGAGTAGACAGTTCCACGATTATTGTTGCAACGTCTTAGGGCTCCGCCACCACCGCAACCTACACCCCCACCACCACTACTGCCATTGCTACCATTTTTATTGTGACTTTGGGATAAAAGAGCATCTAAATCTCGACGCTTTTTCATTTTTTTAATGCCATAACGTAGAGGCACTGTTACATGATGACTAGAATCCATTCTAAACTAATTTTATGCAAATTATATTTGATTTTATTTTATAAAAAACTTAAACAATTACAACCCAAAGGACCTAAATTTTATTAATCCGAACTTCCTTTCTTCACCTCTCCCACTTTTGGCGTTTTATTATTTTATGTGTTTTTTTTCTATTCGTCCGCCTTTAAGTGATGTAAAGTTATTTTTAACAAAAACATTTTTATTGATTTCTCAACTTTTTTTTTCTTTGGTCTCTGTCTGTCGAATGTTTTGGGATGTTTGACTTTTGAACATTTGAAAACTTTGCTGAACTAAACTCGACTCAAATTTACTCAACCCTTAATGGCACATTTCAATTTTCGGCATTTCTTTACATTCTTTTCAAGATTTTGCGCATTGGATGCCACTTTTGCTGTCCATTCGTTCGCTCTGTCGTCTGTTCATTCAGATATTTTCAGTTTTCTTTTGTTTTGTTTACAACACGTTAGTTGGATTGAACTTTTTTCTTCTCACCGTTTGTTAGAAAATTTTCGTTGTATCAAATTTGTCATTGAATTGATAATGATGTTATTTCCACAACAACAAAAACAACAACAACAGTAAAATATGCAAAACTTATTTATTTATTTATTTATCTATCCATTAACTCTTTTTGTTTGAGCACAAAAGCAACAATAAATAGCATTCAAACTAATTGCAATAAATATGCTATACAAAAGCATACATACAATTATTATAAAAGTACTAGTGGATACGAATGTATCGCGTACAACTAATATTCTCTGAATTCCAGAATATAAATATATACACACATGCTTATGTACATACATATATATGTACATATGTATATGAATGTATTTATGTACATATTAGCGTTTGCGAATATAGGAAATGAGAACTATTAAATACCTACGTCATATATTTAAACAACATTGATAAGATGAAAAATAATTCTATTTCAAAGCAATATTAATTAAGTTATTTTTAAGGGACAACGGGTTATTACGAGGTACCACTCATCATACATAGACACTATGTATGTATGGGATGTACGTGTGTTTATGTATATTCATACATTTTGTAATATTGAATAAACCGAAATTTCATGTTTTTGGAATAAATATGTTTACGCGCGAATGCTATTCTAGTATTAATTAATTACGTACATACGTACAAATACGTAATTATACTGTGAGACATTGGAAAAATACTGGAGGGGTTGTAGGCCTACCCCACAAACATTTGAAGATGTTTTTTGAAAGATTTTCTTTTTCTCGTTTAAAAGGATATCATGAAAGCCATATTTTTGCATGCTACAATATTTTCATCTATATAAAGTCGCTTATTTCTGTTTTTTAACCGACTTCACAAAAAAATTCAGTAAAGTGCTACTTTGGCTCTCACACGTTTTGCCCTTTTTTCTCATTTGGAAAGCTTTTTCGTTTAATTTTAGTTTTTTTTATTTTTTAAGTTCTTTTGTTGATTTAGGGATTTATTTTGTTTTTTGGTTTTGGCACTTTTTTCATTTTTCCGTTTTTTGCAAATTTTTTGCCGATTTTTTTAGTTTTGGGTGAGTTTTTTTGTTTTTTGCATTTTTTTTTTGTTTTTCGCTTTTTGACGATATTTTTAGTTTTACCGATTTATTTAGTTGGCGCTTTTTTCGGTTTTTGGTAATTTTTTTAGTTTTAGCGATTTTTTTTTTCGTTTTTGTTTTTTTTTCGGTTTTTGGCGATTTTTTTTTTAAGTTTTTGCTCTTTTTTTGTGCATTTTTTCTGGCTTTGGTGAATTTTTTAATTTTTGGTAATTTTTTTTACGCTTTTTATGCTTTTTTCGGTTTTTTTCGATTTAAGTTTTTTTTCGATCTTTTTATTTTTGGTGATTTTCTTGCGCTTTAGCGTTTTTGTAATTTTGGTGCTTTTTTCCTTTAAGCGCTTTTATATTTTGGCGATTTTTCGTTTTGACATTAGTATTATTAAAAACATACATTACGAATTAATACTTTCTTCTTTTTTATAGCATTTTCTAAGTAAAAAATACTGTTTTTCCAAACTTCTGTTAGAAGCTCTATAGAAATTTACTCTTTTTGGGGCGGGGAAATATACCCTTACCCCCCCCCCCCCCCCCTGGTACCCGCGCCTGAATTTAGACAATCTGCTGTATCTTCGGAACCGTAAGAGCTACGGACCTGAAATTTTCACAGAAAAGGGTGTTTTAAAGCGAGCAACGAAAAATGTTGAAATAATAAAAACGAAAAAAACGCAAAAATGAAAAAAGCGCTTAAAGAAAAAAATCACCAAAATATCACCAAAACTAAAAAGATTGCCAAAAAACTAAAAAAACACCAAAAACCGAAAAAAGTTGTCAAAACGAATAATAGCACAAGGTAAAAAATCTCTAAAACTAAATAAATATATCATAAAAAAACGAAAAAATCGCCAAAAATGGAAAAAATCACCAAAACGAAAAAAAACGCAAAAACTAAAAAAAGTGCCAAAACTAAAATAAATCACCAAAAACCAAAAAAATCGCCAAAACGAAAAAAATGTCTTAACAAAAAAACATCGCTAAAACTAAAAAAATGACAAAATACCGAAAAAAGTCCCCAAAACCGAAAAAGGGCCAAAACTGAAAAAAGCGCCAAAACTAAAATAAATCGATAAAGCTAAAAATATCGTCAAAAATCGAAAAAACGTTTAAACAAAAACCCCAAAACCAAATAAACGCCAAAACTAAAAAAATCGGCGAACAAAAACAAAAAAAAAATTTTTTAAAACCAAAAATCGACAAAAAACGAAAAAAATCGCCAGAACGAAAAAAGTGTAATAACCCAAAAAAAAGCTAAAGCTGAAAAATCACCAAAAACCGAAAAAATCCCCAAAACCGAAAAAGCGCAAAATAAAGTTGCCAGAACTAAAATAAATCGCTAAAACTAAAAAAATCACAAAATACCGAAAAAAATCCCCAAAACTAAAAAAAGGGCCAAAAATAAAAAAGCACTAAAACTAAAATGAATCGCTAAAACTAAAAATATCGTCAAAAAGCGAAAAAACGTTGAAACAAAAAACCCAAACCCAAATAAACGCCAAAACTAAAAAAATAGGAAAAAACAAAAAATTGCAAAAAACGAAAAATATTTAAAAAAAACGAAGAAATCACGAAAATTAAAAAAGCGCAAAAACCGAAAAAATCGCAAAAAACAACGAAAAATGCATACAAAATAAAAAAATAAAATTAAACAAAAAAGCACAACGAAACAACTGTCAAAATGAAAAAAGGGGCAAAAACGAAAAGAGATATACATATGTGTATTCGTATGGAATCCTTCGTGTGCGAGCCAAAGTCGCACTTCACTTAATTTTTTGTGTTAAAATTAAAAATCTATTAAATTACTATTAAAATTTGTTGTTCTGCAACGAATTTTCGCAAGATGTCGTTAAGTTACAAAGTTCTTGCCAAAAAACACAAAAGAACATTAAGAAAACTTGATTAATAAACTGGTTTTAATAAAATTTAGAATGCAAATTTCCATTATCCTATTGTAGTTTTTAAATTTTTTTAATATCTGACAATCTTTAACGATTTTAGGGAAATTTTAACAAAACGGGCATATGGGAAGATACAAGTCATTACAGGAATTGAAATGAAAGTTGTGCAAGTCTCTACAGCATGATTCTTGAAACAATTAAAAGCCTTTTATAAAGAGTAATTTCTAAATTAAGTATATGTGTATACTATATACCTATATATTATATAGGAGGTAGACATGTTCTTGAAATGAAATTAATGAAATTTGCCAAAGAATTTTTTTGCATAACTTCAGAAATAGTTACCAATTTTCGTTGAATTCTGATAATATAGACATGTCTTTGTTCGATTTTTTGCTGATTCCACAATAAATTTCATTTAGCGGATATAGAAGGATATGGACGTGCACGACATACTGATCCAATATGCCACAGCGAACGTCACAATGGACATTCTGCATGATTGGCACTCTGTTATGGAAGCTCTCCAAACTAAACTAATTATGTATGCTTAACTAAATTATAGATAGAATTAGAATCTTTTTCATTTTTCCGAGTTTTTAAATTATTCGTATACTGTCAAAATTTGATAACGATCCGCCAATTCGCTCAAAAGTTAGCAGTTTCCGAAATATCTCCTGTAATTTTTAAGATATTCTCTTAGACTTTGCCTAGTTTAGTTTGCAGCCTTCATCGATATTATGTTTAGTATTCAATCTGATTGGAATGTATTATATACTAATTTATTTTCTATTCAATATCGCTGAGTTATATAAAAACTTTTTCAATAAAGTCTTGCAAATAAATACCTTATATTTTAATTTAAAACTACTTTGCATATAAAGATTTCAAGATAGTTTAAGAAATGCAACCATTAACGCTAACTTTCGATTCGAACTTATTAAACTAGTTCTAAGAATTTAGAATAAAAATAACAACAAAAATTTGTTATAGAATTCATAGGTTTATATATGAACATAATTAAGAATATAATTTATTGTTTCTTTGTATGTGTGCTGCCCTTCCTTGTTAATAAATTTATTAACACTTGTTTATAAGATAAACAAAAGTATTAAAGCAAAAAAAAAGAAAGAACACTTTAAATATTTTCTTTATTTTGTTATATTTCAGAGAATTTTTAGCAGCATTCGCTTATTATAATTTAACTTAGTAATCTTATGTAAGTATTTAAATTGATATGTATGACAAACCATGTTTATAGTTTCTTTTTTAATATTTTATTATAAACTTTTTCTGTTGATTTTCTTGCGCTTTAATACTTTATCACGTTATTAATAATAAAAGATTGTTATTTGTATGATAACAAATGCTAGATTTCATTCTAACTTACCCCAACGTACTTGATATTCACATTTGCACGTTAACAGACGATCCGTAATAACAGTGTTTATCTACTAGATAGAGTTGGACAAAAAATAGTTACCAGCAGTTTGAAATTTCATTTTGTTTTGAAATTTCACAAAAGTGCCAACTCACTGAGTTTATTATTTAATTTTCTTTCGTCATATTAAACAAAATTTCATTAACAAAATATTGTTGGTGCTGATTTCCTTGATTTGCTAGAGAATTTATTTTGCTAATTGATAAACACCTCCCGAATATATCAGCTTGTGATCGCGTACTTTACGCTGCAAAAAATCTTTTAGATCATCTTGAGTAAATTCGATGCCCAAGCCATTAGAAGCAAACAATTTTAGCATTTGATGTATACGTTCTATGGGCAAGGAGTCGAGATTTGTAAGCATGCCAACAATATAGGACCAAAATACCTGGAAAATTTATTTTAATAAAATTGCCACATAGTAAAGGCTTTTCAGTTGTTCTATAGTTCCAAGGTAATTGCGTTGTAACTTACTTGTAATTCTTCTTCTCTTTGGTCACTAGCACTGGCCATAGCGGATTCGTTATCTTCATCTTCTGCTATAATTTCATTTATAGGTAATTTCTCCAACTGAGACTTTGGTAAGTCTTCCTCAATTAATTTAAAAACACCAGGTTGAGACTCAACTAAAATGCCATGAGATTGCCAAAAAGCCATACGCCTTCTCAGCACAGATGGTGGAATTTTTACCAATGAACTTAAGTCCTCCAATGACCATTCATCTTTAATAAATTTTCAATTGTAGAAAAAAAATAAAAATAAAAACAGTTTTAAAATGGGAGAATATTCTCAGCACAAGAAAGAACACTTTGATTCCAAATATTAAAGTTGTTAAAAATGTATACTAAAAAATATTGCTACATACGTACTTTTAGTTTGAAAATGATAAATTATAACAGCTTGTGTTGGTGCTACAGTCATATCCAATACCCTGTCTCCCAATTCAATGGAAATGTTAACTTTTCCAGTAACAGTGCGCCAATTTAAAGTACGATTACCCTTATACTCTTCATAAGATTTTGTGTATTTTTGAAATTCATTAGCTATTTCCTCGGGTAATTCAACACTTTCTTTGTTAAATGAAGGCCAAAATTGTGCGGATATTATCAAAGATGAAATATCAAATTGTTTATCTAAAGTAAAAATAAAAATATACATTTACATACATATAATAAAATAACCACTAAAGAACATAACAGCATGCTGTTTATTTGTATTCCATTTTTTATGTGCCTAGAATTGTTAGGAGCATCAACTATTTAATCGAATTAAAAAATTCGTATTCGTAGGCAAAAAGTATAATAAAAGAAGCCACATGAATTGTGAGGAGTTCGTGGCGGCCTTCGAAAACTCCACGATATTACATTTTGCTTTAAATGTTTTTAGACATAATTAGTTTTTTCATTACTTAACAAAAAAATATGAGATATGGTTGAAACTTTAGGCTAACATCAAACTCAAAGCGATACATAATCCGCAGATTTTTTAAGTTATTTAAAAAAAGTTATTTAAAAAACGGATTTAGATAAAATTTGTAGTATTGGACGTAGTTTTTCAAATTAAAAAAATCAGTAAATATAAAAGATCGATTTGATAGCAATTTTGGAATAACTATAAAATATTACATTTCCAAATATTTCCCAAACAAATTAACCGATTTTGATTAAATTTTCAGCAATCACGTTATTCTTTAAGGTTAAAAGCTGATTGGAATTAGGAGGTGATCGGAACGTGGCTTAAAATTTATTTTAAAAAATATATATTTTTAAAAATTTTATTTTCAGAAATTCTCGAAATCTATCCAGTCGAATCGGTTTATATGCACACTATATATATAAAACTATTCAAAATTTTGTGATCATCGACTAGCCCGTTCAAAAGTTATGGGTGTTACATACCACACACACACACACACACACACACAAATCCATCCATATGGACAAAAATAGTCGGAATAGCTTTCTAAGAACTTAAAACGGCGAAATTTGGTGATCCCTTGATTTTTGAAAACTAGGTCAATCAGTAAATTCGTATTTATATATTGCAGAAAGCTAAAATAAAAAGAATCTTGTTGAATAAAAATTGTTTAGAGTAGTGTTTGTATAATTTTTTAGCTTTTGTATTTTAGTAATTCTCGTTTGATCTTTGGGAGATTTTATATAATTATACGAGATTGAAATATACTGATGAGTTGCGATAAGCAACAAAAAAATGCCGTATAAACAAGATTTTTTATAACTAGATTTAACGAACTCCTGAAAACTTTCAAGTAAACCAACATATCGCTCTTTTAGCGCAACGTATTCATATCTCAAAAAAGTGAAACTTGGGAAAATGCGTTTGAAGTTTTAAGAATGTTGGGAGGTATATGTCCGGTATTAGATTTTTAGTGGATATAACTACGGTTTAGATTAAGATATGTTTTTCGATCTGGTTTACATATAAATAAGGTATTAAGAAACACTTTTTCTTCAGTAGCTTGAATAGAAATACTCACTTTCAAGATATTTGTAATCACTGTGAATTTGTGTATTTATACGTTTCGAATCGGCAATATCTTTCAGCATAACCTCGCAGTTGTGTAGTAAAGTTTCGCCGAATCTTAATTTCAGCAACTCAAGATTTCTAATTTCTTTTTCGGAATTAAATTCTAGCTGAGTTAACAAGCGATCAGCCAACAAATTGCGATATTCACTCATAAATAATTCTTTGCTGCCATATATATCAACCACCATCGAAATAATATCTGAGGAACGTGAAGGTTTTACAGCACGTAATTGTAGATTTGTTGTCTCAAGACCGAAAGGATCTGGTTGCCAATTTTCCCAATTGTTAAGCTCATCATTAACATTACTGCCAGCAGCTTCCTTAACACTGTCACCTTTGGCTAGTTCTTCCGATAAATCGGTAGGGCCTTCCTCCGTTAAACTAGTCACAACACATCTAACGGTATCGGTACGTTTTCTCAAGTACTCTTTAATAGGTGCTGTGACAGTTTCCAATATGACACCAGTATTGTCCAAATAACGTATGGCCTTAATAGCTGCTACATAACCCGTTAAAATGTCCATCGTATTGACACCCGGATGCAAAATGCGAGCCTCCAAAGAAGTCTTTAAAGTTGTAATAATTTGGCGTCGCAAATTTATTTTTTCCATGCAAATCTTAAGATCTTCTATTGCAGGTATCGAGTCCGGAAAGTCTTTTATAAAAGAAATTATCGATTTATGTTTTTTTTTTGCTTTTTATAGCATTTCGCAGACTTGGGGATAACCTCAAATTTGCCATTTACACTGTGATATATACTTTGCTTACCTATAATTATACTAAAAAATTGCTCAATTATGCTAAGAGCGAAGTTCTCATAAACATAAAATGACAATTTAACCTTTAAGCTTTGTATTACAGCTGAATTTTTGTTACCAGCCTCGGAGTCGGTATCCATTTCATCATCATTAGGATTTGAATGGAATATTTGCATTAACCATTTAATGACAACGTCATCCAACCACTTGAAAGAGACCAGAGCTATAGCTTTAAAATATTTGTATTATTCTCTTAATTCTTTACCGTTAGCAGAGTTTTTAAGTGAGATCTGTCAAAAACACCAACACATGTATTTTTTATGTGCTCTTTTATTCTAATTTGCACCAAAAATGTCATAGATTGTCCAGCAAGGCGATCTAATAACTCCAAATCTAACAACTTTTGGTTGACCTCATTTATGGTTTGAAGAAGCGTTAGACACTGACATTTCTCTAGTACCTGGTTGCAGCCCTTACAGCATAAGCCGCTTTCGTCTAAGTCTTCAGTGTCTGAAGTAGTATATTATCGATAAGTTAATTCATTTCATTTATTAAAATTAGTTTCATTTTAAATTTCTTTACCTTGAACTGCACTTGTACTTTGATGCAAATTAAAGAAAACCCTGAAAGAAACGCTATAGAAAGAAAACACAACATTATTGAAATGTGTTGGCAGTTGAGCCAGCAATGATGCACGCAGAAGCTCATTTAACTTCTCTATTGACTTCTTATGATCCAATTTTCTCATCGCATCTAGTCGCTCGAGACTTGTTTTAATAAACTGATAAAATGCATCTAAAGTTTTTACCGCATTCACAAAATTTGTGAACAGTTTGTACTGCAGTTTAACGTCATCTGAAGATTCTCCGTCGCGGTAGAATTTTGTAATGGGTTGACTGTGATTAAGGCATGACCAAAATTTTACTGTCAGTTTGCTGCGCACAAAAGTACCAATTTCCATCCATAAGATATCATAAATATATTCCAATGTCGAAACGTCTTCAAGAGCCAAGTCAGTGGTGTCCAACTAGAATATTTATTTTATTTATTTTACAGAATCTAAACGATTATGTTAATATGCAAAAATGTAAAACGTCTGAACTTGTAGGAAGTCCTTTTAACTCCACGCTAATTTTAAGATCACAACGTTCAAAAATACGTAAATTTTTTTAATACAAAATAAAAAAATAAAATTTTTCCAAATATTTGATCCTATTAGCCGAACCAGTTTTTTAACTTGTAGAAAATCTGTTTAAGTTTTCGAGAAAAAATCTAATCTTTTTGAGAAGACATTATACACGTCTTTTTTAAGTAAAACAAGTAATCTAATAAAAAGATAGATCAGCCATGATTTTCGAAATTAAAACAAACATATTTTTCGGAAATTTTCAAGAACGATCTCTCGAACTAGCCTATTTATTTTGATTAAAATAATTGAAATCGAAAATTTGTTTTTTTAGTTTAAGAGTTGTTTAGATTTTCGTAACGAGCGGTAAGTACTTTAATTTATTTAAAAAATTTCGAAAATCGAACGGGTTCAATCGTTTTATTCTTTCACGCAATCTTAGTGATATGAAGCACAATATATTGGCGTGAAGGTTATTAGTGTATCCTGACGCAACTACTCGTTCCCGGTAACAGTTTGAAATACTGCTCCATGCGCCTCTTAACTGTGCTAGGATAGAGCGATATTGTCGGAGAAGTTGGTGCTCACTTTCAAAAATGGGGGAGAAATGGGTTTTTGAGAATCTTCTTGCATATATAACCATTTATAGTTTTTTTTTTTTTTTTTTTTTTTTTATTATTTCGGCTTTCTAGTTCAATAATTGAATTAATGTAAATTCAAATTATTTTTTATTAAGAGTGGAGTGCTGGAATATGCAAATCAGATTAGCAGAACGGATCAGTACTACTGATTTCGACGGCCGCTACGCTCGTCATCATCAGCGTTCTTGTTCGCTTTTACCACTTATGAAGGTGGATGCTTTTTTCAATGAAACATCAGCTATTTAACTAATTTTTGCCAGTAAATAGAATACAAGAATCCACCTTCATAAGTGGTAAAAGCGAACAAGAACGCTGATGATGACGAGCGTAGCGGCCGTCGAAATCAGTAGTACTGATCCGTTCTGCTAATCTGATTTGAATATTCCAGCACTCCACTCTTAATAAAAAATAATTTGAATTTACATTAATTCAATTATTGAACTAGAAAGCCGAAATAATAAAAAAAAATTTTTTCAGACTTTACCTATTAGTTCAAATAAAATAAAAATTACGTAAAATTTATAGTTTCATTGACCGTTTGTTTATTGATGCTACACTTTCATGGCGTTCGTTAGAGACATCGGATTAACGTCGGGCGGAACGATAATTCTGATGTTCTCGCGGTATCGCAGAAAATCTAATCGTACGTGCCCATGCAGTAGTAAACCTACTACTTTACTACGTACAAAAAATGTTTTGTTTAAAAAACATATTGCTTAAGACTTTTTGTCTTTTCTGTAGAAACACCCAGGGTCTTGACAGGAATCAAAACTGCGACCTCCCGGTTAATAGTCTAACACACTATCCATTATACTACGGGGTATCCAATTGAAGTTCTCAAGATTCATTGCAAAGCTCAATTCCGTTCGAAAATTAAATTCAATCCACCCCAAGATGACGAGCCCTATCCGGAGCATACGCCAACATGACAGCACACATTTCCGTGTTTTCGTTTTCTGGCGAGCTGCTACAAAAAAGGGGTGGAACGAATTCAGTTTTCGAACGGAATTCAACTCTAGACATGGCTGTATGTGTCTAATAACAGGAACATAGTACTCTTCACAAAAAACTTTTAACATTAGCATTCAATGAAATCAGTATATTTCTATGTAATGTTTGCCAGTATATTCTACTCCATTACTAAGTAAAGCCCATAACGTGATACGCGATTCATGGACATAAGATATATTAAATCACTTACGCATTCCTTAAGTATAGGACAAGTTTCACTAAAATCAGACCATACAATTTCCATTTTTTTAAGCTAATGTAAATTTTTTCCGTAAAATTTTTCAAATGCCGGCACCCCAAAAATACAAAGCTAAATGTAAACAAATTGGTTTAAGCAAAATGCCAAAAATGTAAACAAACTTATTGAAATATAACACAGTCCGTTTCAAAAAAGACATCATTAACAGGGTGATACAAAGTTACGTAAAAGAGATTAATATGATTGACATTGACTCACAATGAAAGGCGGCTAAATTTGTTTTTACTTTGTTATTCATTTATGTACACAGGCTGCTTAACAATGTACCAAAGTGAAGAAATGAGTATTTATTCGGTCTGTTAATAATATCCGTTGCACGCAATTTACATTGTGCCTTTTTCGCCTGGCTGTAAAGGCAGGGTTTTTTAGTTTATGATAGAGAGAGAGGGGGTGAGAATCTAGCGGGGTACTCTCAGCATTGAGCAAAAAGTCCCCGTCCAGACTTGCAATTTTTGTTGCAGAAACTCTTAAGCTTATAGGTGAGAAGATTGGGGACGGGTACACAGTTTCATGTGCTCTGCAATTCGCTTTTCTTTTGAAATTTGCCCTGTCAATTTGAAGTTGGCTGTAGGTGTACTTGACGTTTTATATTGCTTAAGAAAATTGCAAAACTAGAATTTCATAATGTGGACACTAAGCAATTTTGCAGCAGAGTTTAAAAATATTGCAGCAACAGAATTGCAAGTCTGAACGGGGACAAAGGCATGGATAAAAAGTCTGTAATGTACATGTTTTTCGTAGGGGAAAGCCAGGCTAAAAAGTCATAGTGTGAAAAGCCACGCACGTTTGAATTTGATATGATTAACAGTGGGTTTTACGATATAAAAATTACTCTACAAGCTAGTAAATAAAAATATAATATTTTTTGTATTTCAGTGCCTTTTATAATATTTATTTATTTATTTTAAAATATTTTTTATTAATAACTCTTAAAAGTAACCACATAAATTGAAATTAAATGTGTAGTAAGTAATTCTTTAAAAAATATTGTATGTACATATATTAAATTTAAGAAGTTTTATATATCGTAAGATATTCACCAACCAATTTAAGACAAAATTAGATTTTTGGGAAATTTAATTAAATCATTTAATAATAACGAAGTTTCATGGTAATAATAAAGACAATAAAAAAGAAAATGTTATTAAAAATAATGTTTATTTCCCATTTTGCAATATCGTCTCTTCTTGCGTTTCTTTTTTTGGTGTGGTTTTTTGGATTCATTACTAGTAGAGATTTTCTTCGATTGCATTATGTCGATAGAAATTGGTTTTTGGCCGTAATCATAGTTATAGAGATTGGCAAATCGTTTTTCATAAATTTTTTGACGATGTTCCCTTTCTAAAATGGGATTTAACATTAAGGCAGCTCGTTGTATTCTCAATTTAAAACGTTCACGATCGCGTGCATACATTTCCCATTCACCTTTGCGTGCGGCGCGATAAGCGTAACTCCAAGTGTGCATATTGTGTACTGTGGGGGCCGTATTGAAACGTACCTGCGAATGGAAATATATTTTATGTTAATTAAATTTGCTGAAATACATACGAAAGTAGCAGCATTTAATAAGTAATATGTAATTATAAATTTAATTTTACTATGGCGACAATGCATCTATATCAAACGGTATACGTGTTTGTTTTTTATATTAAATGAAATAAAGAAATGATTTTAACTTCAAAAAAATATGTTAACAATGAGCGGTGAATAACATTATTTGACCTTGAAACCGAGGTTGTAGATTTGTTTATCTGTGTTGAAACTTGAAACGTAAAAAAAGTTGTTGGTATTAGACAACCTAACGATTTAAGGTATTTAAATTCTAAATTCATAGTAAATGACAAAAATAGAGTTTTAAGAAACTAGTTCCAATTCTTAGCCCAAAAACAGGTCCCAACTACTATAAACTACACCATTAGATTTTTTTTTCTTAGAAATAACATAAAATTAAATAGAACAAATAAAATGTTTTCCATTTAAGGATAAATACAAAAATGTAAAATAATACGCTTGTATGTACCTTTTTCTTTCTATCACAGTTAAATTTTGGTGCAGGTTCAATCGGGCATTCATATGAAAAATCGACTACATCATAGTCATCATCAACTTCATCATCGTAATCATATTCATCATATTCATCATCTATCAAATCATCTTTATCGTCTTCGTCTTCGTCATCATCATCGCTGTCATCTCTGTAGGCAAACTTTATAAAACTGTCATGTCCGTTACTTGTGACACCATAAAATCCAGCCATGGCTAAAATATTATCACACAAGTCTGATATTTGATGATTAATAGAACCATTTAATGTGGTGCACATCCTATACAATTTAGCATCATCGCCGACGTCTGACGATGAGGATGTCTGTGCCAAACCCGCCAAGCAAGAAGAGGCATTAAAGTTTGAAGATGCATTTTTTATATCCATTGATGAGGAGCAAATTGTTTCAGTGACGCATGCTATATTATTTGAACAAGACCCATTTGTCAGCTTTGTCGTTGTTGTATACTTCTTTCCCACCGGCATTTCACCCAAATCTACAGAAATTCTACAAAACGAGGGCTTTGAATATATGATGCTATTCACTACGACTGCCTCCATAGGAGACTTAACTAATGGTTTTTGATTTGCAGCTGACGCCGCCGCCATTCTTGACATTTTGATTGTTGTACTTTGTAAAGATGTTCGACTGTGTATTTCGGAATCTAAAATTGATGACGATATTTTATTTATGCTATTATGGATGCAGTTATTAAGCTGCCTTTGTTTGGTTTGTTGTGGTAGATTCTGGTAATTGGAAATCATATGTTCAATAGTATATGATGCCAATTTAGTCGGGAATAGTTTCTAAAAGGTTCTTGACGATGTCTTTTTAAATCGTATTTCAATAAAGAGCGTCGTAATCTCAAGTGATGTTGTGGACTTTTATGTTTTTGTAACCAGGATACGTTGTTGGGATAAATTATGGCTTCTTCGTTGACGCTAGTTTGATTTAACAATAAGTTATCAATAACTTGCAAGGTTTCATATTGTTGTACTTTAGATTGTTCCTTTAACCCTTGTTTTTTAGTTTTTACAAAGTTGTCTTCAATAATATCATCGGCAATAACAGCAGTAGTAATTTGTTTATCTGTTGTTTTTGTTTTAATAGTCCCACATACTGGTAGCGGGCTGTAATGGTAGCGGAATTGCTCCATGGTGTTCATTCCTTTTGCATTGAATTGTACATCGTAATTATTGACAAATAACATTGGTTTTTGAAAGGAACGTTTAAAATAAAAATCTCTGGACGTTGGTCTTATTTTTAACGTTATATTTTACAAAAAACAGAGAAAACTTTTCGTGTTAATGGAAAATTTTATGATGAAAGCAACAGTGAATAGATTGCAATATTGTTTTTATTTTTCTTCTTGTTTTTCCTAGTTTGTATTTGTTATCAAAATAAGTAAATTATTTCTTTTTTCCTTTATGAAAAATTCTCTTTACCCCTCTTTTAACGTTCTCTTTGACAATTACAGTTCACTTTTTTTCTGTTATGATTATTTTTAATACAACAGACTAGTGTTTATGTGTATGCATATATTATTTATTTGCGTAACGTTGAATGTGTGCAGAGGGTAATTTTTACTTTTTTCTTTGCAACTGGTTTTCAAGTATCTGGTTGTCTAATGTCGACGTGATATTTGTAGGCAGGTATTTTCCACTACTTTTTTTTTGCAAATTATGAACGTCTTTTAACTGTTCAAGGACACTCTTACTGTTATTTAATAAAATGTTCATTTATTAGTTTTTGCAATACGTATTTTTCACTTCTTTGTTTAAACTTTAGCTTTACGATTTCTTTAAAAATTTGATGATTAATATTTCATGGAATATAATTTTTATACGTACTTTCTGGTTCACCTTTTTTGTAGAATAAAATTTTTGTCATTAGTGTTGTTATAATAATCAGTATTTGTAAAAAAATCTATCAGGGTTGTGTTTTCTTGTTTTCGACTACAAGAAAAACAAAGGGAGAGAGAGAAATGTTTCGAACTGAAACACAGTGTGTGTATAAAAAAAACAAAACTGTTTCATTAAGAACAGGGTGTTTAGAAATGAACTATAATTGTATATAACGGAAATAGGTTTAAAAAAAGTCTCTTAAATAACAAACAAGCATATCAAAAACTTTAAAGTTTAATACAAATTAAATATTTGTATAAAATGCAATATTTTGCCAATAACTCGTAGAATGTTGATTTCCTCCAACATGTTCAAATGTCTTTGGTTTATCGGCGCAGGTTAAAGACTTTAGAAATTATCCAATGACCTTGGTGGCCAATTTTCTGTTAATTGTTTCACGTAAAATCATTCGTGTGTGCAGCGATGCCATTTATGCAGTTTTTTGTGATTTGCCAAAAAATTATATGACATACTGTGTTGTCATATCATAACTTTTTACGATATGACAACACTAAGCTAGCCTTACACGGTGTTGTTATATCGTAAAAAACTTACGATATGACATCACAATATGTCATATCGTAAAAAACTGCATAAATGGCATCGCTGCGTGTGTGGTAAAACACAAGGCACTTTTCAGAGAAACTACTCGTCGAAGACTTTTTTCTCATATAAATTATTCTTTCATATAAATTATTAAAGTTTTAAAGATTTGCAAGCGTTGCTCTGCCGTGAGTCTATATATTATAAATGGCAAACCAGCCACAACGCAACTGGGAGCAGTCCAATCGGCTGTTATGCAAAACAGTGGTGCCCATTCAAAAATGTACACCTCTAAAAAAAAACACGCTGTATATAAGATATACATACGCATGTACGTAGATTCTATTGATTCCTATAAGTAACATAGGGCTTCAACGATTTCGTTCTAACTTCGTTTGTCTGTTGCCGTACTATTTAGCTACTTCCACGACTTGTAGGCTTTCCCTGCTGCCGTTTCACTGCTTCCTTGTCTTTGGAGGGTTGTGCCTCTTTCGCGATATTATCTGCTCACTGCTGTTTGACTTTCCTGCCGCTTTGTTTGACATTTTTATCAGCACGTGTGTATTCTTCCTGCATTCTACGCTTCTCGTTACTAGTTTTGACCATATTGATATTTACTTTGCAAGCTTTTCTTTGCAGTATTAGATATCCATGCTCTCCTTTCAGTATTTCTATTAAGGATGTAACGATACGCCTTTTTGCCGATACGATACCGAAACTCAAAAAGACATATCGGCGACACCGATACGCATATTGAACTCAAAGTCAAGTTAAAATTCACAAAATTCAGGTAGAGTATTTTTTTATCATACAAAATTATAGTGTAAGGGATTATTAATAGGTGTGTTCCAGATGACTTCGGGCAAGTTCGGACTAATGAGAGTAAACTCTACATTTACACTCTCAAATTATAAAATTTGCCCAAAACATCTGGAACGCAAAAAACCAAAATTTTAAGTCCAAACATTAACTTTCAAGTTAAGTTTGTGATTTTAATCGTTTAAATCTCGTAATATTATTTATTTTTATGGCGAACGAAATATGTTCATCACTGGCAAAATAGAATATTCTATACTTAAACTAAGAAATAACAACCCAGCTACTTACATTTGCAAATAAGTTAGAAATATTTTCCATTTCAATGTTTTAAAAATAATTGTCCCACAATGGACAGCTTATTTTACTGTTTTATGCATTTGATAAATTTCAATTATTTATTTATTTATTTACTCTCTTATGATTTCTCTCACTTGCTTAATTTTCGTCATCTGGAACGCTTTTCGGGCAAGTTTGTGTAACTTTGGGTAAGTTCGGACGACTTCGTTATCCATCTCGAACACACCTAATATTTGAAGTTGATATTAATAAGATTTAAAAAACTACGAATTAAATTTGAGTTGATGGTAAAATTATCTAAAAATTATTTTTGTCTTGAGTTCGGTTTTAATTCAATTTATCAATTAAATTATATTTTTATTTAGAGATAAATGTGAAGCACGTAGACAAGGAAAATTTTGGCTGCGCGGAGGGTTGAACTGACGTTTCGATAGCTCCCGCTAATCTCATTTTATTTATTTATTTTTATTTTTTTATTTCCGCTCAGTATCGATCACAGATACCAATTCACATACAACCGTTGTACATCCGGTACTTTCAATGAAAACCATAAAATATCGTTGCCAACTTATTTAAAAAAACACGGAGTAAACACGAAACCACCGTTGCATATTTTTTTAAGAACTGTAAATTTAGAATAAAAAAACTGATTTGCATGTGAAAAAACTGCAAATCAGTTTTTTACAAGACGATTTAATAGTTTTGATAAAAAAAAAGTCCGGAGAATCTAACTAGAAAATGGACTCGGTCACGTTATTATGTTGGATCATTATAACGAGATACAGCATATAGTCCCAAACGCTAAGGATCGGATGTAAAATAATGTCAAGTTGATATGTTTTACCATCTAGGAAGCCTCATCGGCAACAATTAAGACAATATGGCTTTCCAAATTGATGAATTTGTTAATTCATTGAAAATGAAGTGTTTGAGTTGCACTAGGGGATATTTCACATACAATTTCTAATATTACACAGGGAAATTGGATTTTTCCGAATCAACCTAAAGACGTAAGGGGAGCAAAATTCAATAAATAAAGTAATTAAAATTGTTGCTTCTGGTTTTAAGATTTTATTTTATTGGAAGTGTACAATCATTTATTTATTTAATACACTTTCTTAGCGAAAAGAAACTGTTGATTTTTTTCTGTGAATTACTAAAATTTCGCTGAGTTCCGGAAAAAATTTTATGGCTTCAAATTCTATTGGTGCTACCGTTTAATTTGGTATATATTTTGTCGAGTTTTATCTCACATTCGTTCTATAAGATATTAAATTACTTCAATGAAGAAAGTGTGCAGCTTGTTTTTTTTACTAAGGCAAGGCGAATTAATATTAACACAGGAAGAGTTAAAACACATTTAGGGAATTCACAACAGCGTTCTAAAATGTGTCTTAATATAACAACGTTTTAATTTTAGTCTTTTATTATGGGTTGGCAGGTTTGTTGTTTTTGTTTTGTGTGTAAATGAAATTTACCACCAGATGACAAGTTTAAAAGTCCAAGAAGCATGTTTTTTTCAATGCGACAATATTTCAAATAAAGAATTTCTGTGTGGCTTAAGTGTGTTGGTGTTTCTTTGGCTTGTTGATAGATACCAAGCACTAACGTGCTTGTGTTGTTGTTTTGTTTGTTGTGTATTTTGAGTTCGTGTTGTATACATGTAAATAGTGAGAAATATTCGGCAATCTTCGTCGTTACTTCTATTAAGGCCATGTCAGATAAAACTTTTGCTTCGCGTTGCGTTACAGATTCGCTTTGACATCTAAGATGAAATGTACATACTCATACGAAACATGCTACATAAAGCACTTTTAACGCGGCGTGAAGCGGAAAGTTCGGCAACTCTCATCTTTTTGCTTGCTTTGACAATCAGCTGAAATAATTTTCTTTTATTATATTGCCAAACGAAACATATCGTGCGTTTGAATTTGTTTTAATAAGAGGTAAATATGTATGTGCCATTTATTTATTTATAATAAATCGTAAAATAACATAATTGACTTTTATTTTTATAACAAAAAATAAATAAATAGCAAAATTATCAACTACTTTTTTTTGGTAAACGAGCAATGCGCGAGTGTTGTCAAAGTTTTCATTGTGTCATACACCTTTTGCTTTACACTTTTCTATCAAAGTTAGAAACGTCACGCAAAGCGACAAAGTTGTATCTGACACGGCCTTTTTTAATATGCTGTGCTTTGTATCGTTGCTCACAATAAAATTAAACAATAAATTAAGGAGTAACGATATTGCTATTTCCAAATATTAAGATACACATTGTGAATTCCCTATTATTATTTTGTTTAGGTATGAACTCAACCATGATACAATAATACAGGTACATGCATTAGAAAAATTTTCTCATCTAGCTTGTCAAATGTTCATGTGACTTGTCAAAATTTACATACTGAGCAACAACAAAATTCGTTGCACACCCAACCAAACACGTACATACAAAACACAACTGACTAGAATTTAGCTAATGCATGTACCTGTATAATTGTATCATGGAACTCAACTTGCAAACAATAATAGCAAACTCCATATAGAAAAACACAACTTTCGTAGAGCAAAATGTGTGGGAATTCCCTGTTGCTGTTTGAAAAAGTACTAGAGTAAGCCTTGGCACTGTTATATTAAGCAAAGTGGGTAAAACTTTGACTTCAGAAATCGGAACTAAAATAGCAATATTGAGATTTAAAAATTATAATGGAAAAACTGCATAATCTGCACAATTTACAGAAAAACTTATTTAAAAAAAAAACTGCACATTTGGCAACGCAGCACGGAACGCACTTTGTAGCAGAACGGTCGGTAAAAAACAGCACTCTGCCGGACTACATATGAAATTTTTGTTGCAGCAATTCTAGAATTTGTTGAAATAGAAATAGGTATATACCATATCTATGCCTCTCTGTCTCTCTCTTTCTAAAAACAACTGAATTGCTGCAACAAAAATTTCAGTTGTAAATAGATAGACCGGCACTTAGGACCTATTAACATATACGTAACGCTATTTTCGGAGGTTTTATACCCCCGCCCCCTCCGTAACGCTTTTTACAAAATTTTCAGTATAAAGTATCTAATCCGTAACAAATCTTTAACCCTCTCCTGGAGCGTTACGTAATATGTGAATGGCTCCTTAATAAAATCCAAATGCTTGAATTATGTACATTATACACGTGGGTATAACTACATATGTATATGTACATAAGTATATATGTATGTACCTAGACATGTATTAATTTAACTGCTCTTATTTTATTAGTGATCGACTTATATGTATTTATTTATACATATTCATATGAATGATTTTAAAAGATTTAACAATTTTGCGCATATTGTTAATATGTACGTATGCATGTACATATGTATACATGCATACATATATACAATATTCTATTTGATAAGTACACAGGGAGTTCACAAAAGGCTATCATCACATTGAGTTCGTGCTAATATTCATCAACATGTACTTATAAGAATATGTGTTTCAAGTGAAATTAAGTAAAAGATTAATAAGTGTTTTCCAACTGATTTAAAAAAAATAATATGATTTTACGTACATATGTATGTACTTCGTAACAATTATATTGAAATTCATACCGACATATACACTAGATATTTATTGTACGTAAGCAAAGAAGCAGAAATGAAAATCTGCGAAAAATAATTACACAAGCGCACCCAAGTAGACTTTATTTTGTTATTAATTTTAATAAATAGAGGAGTTGACTGATAACAAATATTCCCTCAAAATACAACAGCAATACCCAATTTCAATGATAATGAGCGGGGATTGAGATTTGAGCAAAGATTTTTGTTGTTCGAGCAACAGTGACAACAACACGACGACAAGAATACATAAAAAAAGTAAAGTTCAATAACTTGCTTGGGTTAAATTAAATTAATTGTTGCAACAATTGAAATAAGTAAAACAAATAACTAATAATCCATAAAAAAAGAGATTGTGCAAAATGAATGATAAGATAATCCGAAATAAAAACGATAACTTTTTAGGCTCACTTGCCTTAGACCTCAAAAGTGTCGTAAAAGTGCAAACAACACTATGGGCCGAAGACAGTGAGAAGTGATAATCTAACAGGCGTATCAATTTACTCTTTCTCATGTTGTAACAACAAAAAAGCCATAAAAAGAACGATTAAAATAAAATTAAAGAATTATTAAACAAGAAGTGCTGAATAAACATTTTAAAAATCAACCAACTCACATAAAGAAATGAACTGTAAATATAGAGTACAAGTACAAAATTCAATAACTACACTGTGAATATTTAAAGAAAAACAAAAGTAAACAGTATTTTTCCATGCGAAATAATAATTTTGGAAACTATCAAAACATTGGTGTTACAAATTAATATTTATAACAATTTTTTCTTGGGGAGCTAAAGCCCTTCCAAAAAAATTCGTTTAGACTAGCTCAAATTTTCCCTCACTCATTCTGTTCTTCACAGAATGATAAAAAATTTTTCGATGCGTGAAACTCTCACATTAGTTACAGAAACCAGTCACAGCTATGTAAAATTAATTCGAGATGATATTTCCAAATATTGCATGCAAACATTTTATATGTACATACAATGTTTCATCCATTTTTTCAACTTGCAGAAAACTGTCTATTTATAATCATCTTTTTATTTTTATATCTACAGACAAGGAGCATTGCTATAACCAGGGGTTCCCAAAAATGGTGAACATTTTACTGTATCCCTTCATCAAATTCGAGCCACTTTTTCTCGTAATCAGACTTCTTTAGTTCTTGGATGAGTTGAACTTTATACACGCGAAGATGAAGATGTTTATGCAAAATTTTGCCCAAAGTGCCTCTGGTGATATGCAATTGTTGCGAACGTCGACTATTTGATGTACCAGGCTCATTCGAAATGATACAGTAAAGTTTTCACCATTTTGATAGTAAATTTTCACAATTAAAATTTGTTGCTCAAGAGTGTAGCGTGCCATGGTTAAATATCCCAAGTCTTCACTAAATAAATGCCAAAGGATGACAGCTCAATTCTTGACATTTCATCATTTGACAGCCTATTTACTTCCTAACCTCAAATTTGCCCACCCTTTATTTGATAATAAATTCGTTTTTATTTAATACTATTTTAATATAAATTTTTATAAAATGATCGTATAAAAATGTTTGCAGAAAATCGCCAAAAGTCGAAATAAAATCGCCAAAAATTATTTCTTGTACATTTTTCTCATCCAAATTCAAAACCCATTAATGACTATAATTAATACATATAAGAAAAACCATCAAAATCACATAGTTTTAATTTCTTGCAGATGAATTTTGGTTGAATTTAAAGTAATTTTCCTGAATTATAAAAAATTTTAACTTAAATTTAAAAAAAAAATAGCCATACAAATCGCCAACAAATTTATTTATCGCCAGAAAAATTACCATGTCGCCAAATCGAAAATTTAACCACCAAACAAGTTGAAAAATCGCCACGTTTGGCGAGAAATCGCCATATTTGACAACCCTTCTAATCGTCTGTATGATAAGCACAGACGAATTTTGGTGGGATTTATTTTTGAAAATAGTCTTTAAACAAAGTAATTTTCTTGAATTATAAAAATTTTTAACTTAATTTTTTTTAATAAATAGCCATAAAAATCGCTAACTAATTTATTTATCGCCAGAAAAATCACCATGTCGCCAAATCGAAAATATAACCGCCAAACAAGTTGGAATCCATATCTGACAACCCTGCTGATCATCTGCATGATAAGCACAGCCTCTAGTAGTGTTGCCATAAGATGAAGGATTAAAAGTGCTAGACTGCAGAATAAGAAGTGCTAAAATGTGTTACAGCACATATAAAAAAGTCCTAAAATTATTTAAAATTTATAGTTTTACTTTCTTCTTAGATGTGTGAATATTTTTTAAATTTTGAATCCAGGTGTGAATGTAATATTGACAAAGAAAATATGCTTATACAAAAAGGTTAAAATACAAATTCAGATGAACCGATTTATTTGACACTGATGCCAGATATACCAATCGCATACATTATATAGTTCTACTAATATACAAATATTCGTATTACTGGCAGTTAAAGTTTTTGGTTTCTTCTAGTTTTGAGTTTGCTTTTCATTAACCGAGTGACCTAAATAGAAGATTTAAGCATTTAATTACTCTTTTTAAAAAGTCAGAGGAAAAAATCACAATTCTTTAAATTGTATTTCATTAATGGAAGTTAAACTGGTATGCTTTAACGCAATTGTACTCATTTTTATACCGCAGAGCTGTTGAGGTAGTGACTTTACACACTTTCCGAAGACAAATTATTAATATCTTCGTTATTTGGTTTAAGGCATTATCTATGGAAAATAAATTGATTCAGTAAAATAAAAAAGTGCCAAGTAATTTTGAAAAAGTTCTATGCTAGCACTTATCACATTTTAGAAACCTTTTAGTGCTAACTGAGATAAAAAAGTGCTAAATCTAGCAATGAAAATGCTAAAATGGCAAGCCTGGCCACTGCTACTGTGCTAATAAGAGAGTAAATGTAGTTTTCATTTGCTAGCAACGTAGATTAATTTAATAAATGTATCTAGTTTACTAGTAAGTACATAATTGATTTAACTAATTTAAAGTAATGCAGACGGTATCATGTTTCTGTTCAAAAGTATGTTGTTTGGTAATTTCAACGCATTACCAAGTTTGTGCTAGGATACTAACAAATTTATTATTTAAATTTCTAAAATGAAAATGAATTTGTGTTCAATACAGCTAATTTTATCATCCCCGTTCGATAAACAATTTCTTAATCCTCAAACACGTTTAACCGATAACAAGCAGTATATAGAAAAACAAATCTAAGGAAATATCAGTGCTCACATACTCTCTCTCTCTCTCTCTCTCAATTATTTGCTTTATTCCTCCTTATCATAGACATGGTAGCTATAAGTGCTGTCAATTGTTCGGGCTTTATAATCGTTCGAATAAAATTTCATAATTTTTTTCTTATTCGAACAGCCGAATAATTTAAAACTTTTATTTGAATATTCGAACGAATAAAGAATAAAAAAGTGCATTCGAATAAAAACTTTACAACCACGATTTTTATTATATTCTATCACTATACTGCGGTATATGTTTTGATAGTTGTCTTGAACGTACTTGTCCTATGACTGGTGAAAATGGGAATGGCTCAAAATATTCCCGAGTCGTGACCGGTGAAAAGATGTCATATCACAATCAGATTTTTTCCAAATCAAAAATATTTTTTTAAAGTACAGTAATTTAACGGGTATTAAAGAAACCAACACAGGGCAAGTACCTTAAGTTTGGGTCTAGAACGTATCACTGAGTATATTAATTATGTCAATTGACCCCCTCCAATGACAAGGTCTTGTAAGAGTTACCGGTCTCTTTCATATAAATTTCCGGAACTCGAACCGATTGCTAGTCCTTGGGAAATAGTCACGTGGCTTGTCTTGTGACAGCTTCTCTTCCATCTTCAGCCAAACTCCTTACTACATATTATTTCTTCGATGAAATTCAGATACATTTTATTTACGTATTTTGAAATTGGGCCCATATTATTTTTGACAGATACATATATTTGGATCTTCACTGAAACTTTCAATTTGTATATTGTGTACTTTACGAAAATGGTGCAAGAGTGGTGAAGTTGTTGATCCGTGATTTGTAAGCCTTTTAGAACACTTTTTGAAAACAATTTAGTTTTTCTAATTGTTTTCCTCAAAATACTTCCAGAACTAATATCATGCTGTAATTTAAAACGAAATCTTTAACGGAGTCACGTAATATCTCAACAAGCCCTTACACAAGTATTTATAATATAAAAATAATTAATTTAAAACCATATTTCGCATTCGTAAATGTAAACTAATTTTTATAAAAAGTAGTTTAAAAAAGTTTTTCGAATATTCGGCAAAAACTGTTTGAATAATTTTTTATTCTAAATTGGAAAATTTTGTTTATTCAAACAAAAATGAAAAAAAAGTTTTTCGAATAATCGAATAATTTTTATTCGAATGACAACACTAGTAGCTAGCTAGTATGTATTTACAACATTTAGTTAAATGCAAAATATATTAAGCGTAAGCTAAATGTTTCTTCGCTCGCTCTTGTCATATTCTGCATTTATTCGTAGCAGCCAGTACCATTTCTGACAGTGTAGATAAGGCTTTTGTTGTTGTGTAGGAAAAATAAAGGCATCGCAGTGATTTCTGAAACAAATAATATGTATATTATATTGTATTTATTATGTATTTGTAAGTTTAATTGTAAATATGTGAATATTTTCTAGTAGAAGAGTATTCTTCATCATCGTACACATTGTTTTGTTTTCATATATTGTTTCTTTTATTTTATTACTTTTTTCGTTCATGTATGTTTTAATAAATATTATTTTTGTGTGATTATTGTGGTGATCTTTAGAATTATTTATTATTTTTTATTTTCATATTTCACCCATTGGCTGGTAGAGCCGATATGGTAAAAATTATTAAGTTGTCAGTCAGTTGCCGTTACCTTATCGCAGAGCTCGTACCTCTTCCACTATCAATGCAAAATGTTTTAAAAGAACTCTAAGGAAAATTAATTTAAAAAAAAAGAAATATAAGCAAAAATAAATTACGCGCTAACACTTGCACTCGATCATATACGGATTAAGAAAAAGTGAATAAAACTATAATAAAATATCCTTAAATGTAATTTAAAATTTTGCATGTAAAAGAAATTATAAAAAAATATGTAGTTTATAAAAACTTGTCTTTCGTTAATAGCAAAAAAAAAAAATTGTAATATAATACCTGATATTTGTAGTTTTAAATTTAATTATATGTATTTACATACATATGTAAACATGTACACATGCATGTACATTGTACACAATATTATATTTCGGCTCTTAAATCATAACCTTTTGGAAGTGTATGAAAAAAATCTCATCAAAAAAGTTGTCCCTGAAATTAATATGAAATATAAAAAAATTTGTTATCAGAACCATAAATGTGTGTTAATAAATTTTAAGAAGTTGAAAAAAAAACAACACAACTAATACAATTCTTACAGCAATTTAAATCAAAGTCTATAAATATCTGAAGGACTAGTTCATTGGTAAAATTTTAAAAAATTTTTACTTGCCAAATACGAGTATTTAACAAATTTACTAAAATAATGAAACTATTAAATAATCAATTATTTATGTGATATTAAACGATCGATTTAAAATTCTCGTTTTGAAGTGGTGCGAGAACTTTCGATCGTTTTGAGTGGTTACATGTGGTTCGAATGTTAAATTATTATCTTTTAAAAATTTTATAATATATATTTAAAAAGAATTTTTAAAAATAGCCAAATTAAAATTAGTACATCACGATTTTCTTCGATTTTGCATCGTTTTGTTTTCAAAATCGTCTGGGGTATTCTTTAATTTGATTCGAATATAAAACTGTTCGAATTTCTATGTTATTTTTATTGCAATTCAGAAGTATATGATTTCGATTCAAAATACAGACTAGCGCCCCAGTTTCTGATTGTACTTCCTAAAATGTTGTTGGTATGTATTTTGTCATTTACTTTTTGTCAT
Source organism: Panzeria rudis (assembly GCA_956483635.1). Classification (NCBI taxonomy): domain Eukaryota; kingdom Metazoa; phylum Arthropoda; class Insecta; order Diptera; family Tachinidae; genus Panzeria; species Panzeria rudis. Next base: position 146,269,950 of record OY101450.1, read on the forward strand.
GGAAAATATCAACATACAATCCGTTGAAATTGGTTAAAGGCCTAAAGATTCATAATGCAAATAAAACAAATTATTTTATTTCATTTTTCCCGACGTTTCGTCAATTATTTGTTGACTTTATCAAGGGACTGGAAATAATATTATTTTAATTTTCATTAATTATTGTTAAAACCCCAATTTAGGTGGATTTTGTTCAATAAATATTTCAAACTAAACATTTTTTTACAAAAAAAAAAGTAAATAAACAAAGAACACAACTTAAAAAACTATATCACAGGTTTACTTTATTGCCACTTTGTAACTTGTGCTGATGTTGTGGTGATGTTGTTAATTTAAATTTAATTGGTGATGGTAAATTTTAAATGATCGAAATTTTGTTGTATATAAAAAACAATTTGACAATAGACCATACAAGCGACTTGCCAAAAGTTCAATATGACTGAAGAAAAATCTAAATTTTTCGATTTTTCTTCAAGCGGCTTGACAGCTAGTCAAACAGGAAAACACCGCTATACACTACACAGCAGGCTGTTTTATTTACAGACGTGTCGCTTGGTTCTTTATTTACATTCGCAGAATGAATAGTTCTCGTGATCGTGAGTAATTATTCACTTGCGGTCGTTCTCGCTCATACACGATCTTGTTTATTTGGCTCAAGCTCATGAGTATAAAGAAAAAATAATCATAATCACTGCACGCTCACTCACTCTGATCCTTTTAACATTCACGTTCATCCACGCTCACGCGATTAAAGGAAAAAGTTACTCACTATAAAGCGTGGGCAGCCCACTTCCTGGATTTTATCTTTTTTATTCAACATACACAGAGGATAAAACTCTTAAGCCCGAGATAAGAAGCAAATATGTTTTGGGAAATTTTTAAAAATAAAAGAACTAATGGAGGTCAGTCCATACATTATACTAGGAGGAGTCCTAGGAGGACTCCTAGGCAGTTATGGAACTTATTCTTCAATATATTTTTAGTCTATATTGTAAATTTTGTATGGAAGTCCTCTTAAGGAATGAAGATAGGGAGTATGTACATATGTTTAAAAATATTGTTGGTGATAAAAAAAAACTAATTGTAGTCAGTCATACATTTGACCCGTCTAGGGGCATCCTAAACCGCCATATTTGTATGGGAGCCCCCTAAAGTGTGCAGATAAGGGGCAAGTATGTTTTGAGAAAATGGCTGGAACAAAAAACTATTGGAGGTCGGTTATACATTTCATACCCCTAGGGGGGGACTCCTAGACATTTATTGGACCTTTTCTTCAATATTTTTCTAGTCTTTATTGTAAATTTTGTATGGGAGCTCTCTTAAGGAATGGAGATAGGGGTTGGACATGTGCAGAGAAATGTCTTAGGTACCGCAGCTTGCAAACGGCTACATCGATTTTAAATTAGTTTATTTTGTTTGAAAGGTAACTTGATCTAAAATCTTGTAATCCATATTTGAAAAAAAATTCGATCCAGACGTTTTGAAGTTATCACCCATTTTTAAAAATGTTTATTTTAATGTTATTTATTGAAACCTTTTCGAATTTTCCACTAAATCTAAATTAACCACAAACGCAGAAATAAAACTTTATTATTGCAATAAACTTTGGACTCTTGTGCGAAAATTATCTGCGAACATTTGCTTTAAGATTATTCCGTTTAGGATTATTATAAATTGTTTATATATTTATAAAATAAACATAACAATACCACAGATGTCATTGTTGTTAGAAATTATTGGCATATTGCAATCATGGATGTAAACTAAAAAAAATGTATTGGAAATTGCAGCAAATCTTAAAAACTGTTGATGCTTCATTCATATTGCTGTCATTGAAAATTTCTAGTGACTCCACTAGGTTGAAGTTATATCTTTGTGCCTATGAATCAGTCACTGTCACGTAAAAATTACTGGTCAGTACTGTGATTTATCGAATCACAGTTACTTGCAATGACGTTGTTCCAAATAATAACATATTGTAGCTCATAGCTACAGTGCTAGTAGCTGCTAGTGGATAAATTCAGTCACAGTTATAGTGACTCACCAGAATGGTGCACCGTAGTGCTTTCCAGATTGCCAGATTGCTGACTGGTGGAGTGTGTCGACTGCTTTTGCAAAATCTATGAATACAAGATAAAGTGGTGAACGCCATTCTACTAATTGCTATGTTATTATCCTGAGGCTGTTTACATGATCGATGCAGGATTTATCTGGACGAAAATCGGCCTGTTTATTGCGTATATCGAGTGATAACGTGTCTGACAATCTTTTATTTATTATATTTGCCACTATTTTGTTTACCATGCTCAGTAGGGTTATGCCTCTCCAGTTCTTGCATAAGGTCAGATCAACTTTTTTCGAATTTAAACTATAAGATCTTCCTCAAGATCATCATTTAGTTGGTTGTTGTCCCAGAAGTTATTTATGAGATGCTGTAGAAGCTGGGCGCTTTTATGTGAATCTGCCTTTAGGAGCTCAGGCGATATATCAATACCGGATGCTTTATTATATTTCTATGCTTTTATTGCTTTCTCAATTTCAAGTACACTAGGTTTATCGATCGGAATATCAGACCTTGCGGTGTGTTGGCGACAATTGCATGTATATTCTAGAGTCGTTCTACTGTTAATTATTTCCGCATATCCCAAGTTGGTCGTTTTTATCTGTGATGAGCTCTCCGTGTCTATTTTTAAGCAGTTTACTGGATATAACTCGTTTACGCACCAATTGCTTTGTAATTTTATACAAGTCACGGCTTCTGTGAGTCTCGGATGCAGATTGGGCCTTTCTTGCTAGTGGAGTTGGGCAAAATCGTTCCTTTAGTGGAATCGTTCCGACTGATCCGAAAGACTAAAGGAACTAGGTTGTTCCTTTCGTTCATCGTTACGGTTTTTTTGTTTGAAAAGTGAATGAGTGAGGAACGAGAGAATGTCTCTGTCGCTCCTAAAAACGTCAACAAACATTTTTCATTTTCTGACATAATAACAATAAAATAATTCTTCGTAAAATATTTGTAAAAAAAAAAACAATAACCCACAAAAGCAATAAATTTTTTAAAATAATAAAATCTATCATAAACATAAATAATAAATCATTCTCTATACAAAAAAGTGTACACAAATAAGTGAACGAAGGAAATGTGTTGTCTTGAACGTTTGTCAAAGCGAATTAAATACTCCTCAAGACGGTTTGCAATTGCGGAACGAGGAACGATAAAAAAAGAACGTTTGGATCGGTCCGTACAGTTCCATTTAGGGAATCGTTCCATGGAAGTAGGCCGTTCCGGAACGGCACAACTCTACTTGCTAGGTTTTCCGACCACCGACGTTTGTCGCGCCTATCACTCCGTTTCACTTATTTCTCTTCGCGGATGTATTCATCTTGTAAAATCTTTTTTTCATTTCGCGTTTTCGCTTGATTAATATTTGTTTTGCAGATTTTCCTTTGTGATATTAGGTCCCATGTCTCGTTCGAGATCCAAACTTTCCGTTCCGGGATTCGGTATCCGATATGTTTTTGATACCGGGCCAGTCCGCGGTCAATCTGTCAAGGGAGGATCGCATGCCGTTAACAAATGCCCTGTGGGATTTTGGGTTATTCAGTTTCTGGATGTCAAATTTCCTTTCTTGTGCGTTTTGTAACAGCGGTATAATAGCGTAGTTAATATTGCTTAAAAATCGCGAAAACTATAAACTGTTATTTTTGAAAGTGGTATAAGTCCACTTGAAAAAAATTTAGTTAATGGTAATGTAAGTAATGTATGGACATGTCTTATTACAATTACCTTTAACTAATATTTTTTTGCAAAAAGTGGACTTGTACCAGTTTCAAAAATAACAGATCATTTCATGAAATTTTCATCAAAAAACTCTTTTATTTGCTTACTGCAAGTGTGGAGGTAAAGAAATCTGACAAAAACCGTTTGAAATTTCATTTCTTACCACAACTTGCTTCCCTGCTTATTCTATTTAAAAAAAGGGAGTCCGATCACAGGGGAGATGTGTAAACATCTAGTAATGAAACATATTTTTTTTTTATGTTCAGAGCAAGGTATATTGAGCAAGGTATAGTAATGAATATGCCTTGGTTCAGAGTTATAATTTTTTTTTGGTGTTTCGTAAAATATTTTACTATTTTGTATTTGTTGCGGTCGACAAGCTATTAATCAGCTGTTTACTGAAATGTAGCGCATGTGGTTATTTTACAGCAATGGCTTTCGAACTGTACAGCGCTAGCACAATTATATGTTAGTGAAAATTAGTAGCTCCTATATGCAGCTGTTAAGTATGAATGACAATCTCAAAGACGAAGAAGACTTTAAGTTTGACAAGTTTAGTTTTTTTCTTTTCCTTATTTTGCTTTGTTTTAGTAAATTTCTTATTAAAAGTGCAAAAAATCTTGTATTCATTTTATTTATTTGTTCTTATTTGCCTACGATAACATAATGTAGGACAATTAGTGAAAATTAGTAGTTACTACTACTACTACTACTATTGCGCACTAGATGGTGTTAGTGTATTTCTATGCAGCTGTTAAGTTTCTCTGTACGTCTTGTTCTCCGTATGATTACACTCATACACAGCTCACACCGCGTTATTACAATCTTACTCAAAATTTCCCCCTCCGGTTTTCGACAAAAAAAATTTTGGGACCAATCTTTGTCAAACCCTTTCCAACAAAACAAGAATTTTAAAAATCGGTTCACAAATGACAGAGTTATGCGTGTACAAACATAAAAAAAGTAAAAAAATAATAATATACCCGTGCAAAATAGTTGGAATTACCGCATTTAAACAGCAAAATAACCAACAGTCAAAGACAAACGCAGTCAATAAACCGTCAGACAAATATCGCATCAAGTTCAGCAACAAATTCGGTAAAACCGAAAAACCGTTTTTTTTTTTAAAACCCGGGTTCAAAATCCAAGACGAACCGAGTCTGAATCCCGAGAAACTGGACACAAAATCCCCTAAATCCCAGAAGTTCCCGGGAAAAATCAAAAACGATAACGCCGAAATACTCACCCAATTCAAAAACACGGCAACACAGCACCAACCAACAAACGTACGACCTTACTGCAGGAGTTTGACCTTGAGACTTCCTTTGCCAGTGTTAGTGTATTTCTATGCAGCTGTTAAGTTTCTCTGTACTTCTTGTTGTCCGTATGATTACACTAATACACTCATACACAGCTCACACCGCGTTATTAGTAAGATTAATCTTACTCAAAATGTGTGATTGTATTGTGAAAAAGATTTTTACCCCCTAGCGTATAGATGTTTACACATCAAGAAATTTCATGGAAAAAATTTCAATAAATATTTCATCGCGTAAATTTAGTCAAACAACATTTTATTTTATGAAGAAAGAAATTATTGAGAATGAATTTATCTAATTTACGCAGTTTTTCGAGCTCCTGTTAGCAAATTCTTCAGGGAAAAGATAAATTTTTCACATAAAAACGAGTACAACTGAAATAATATGCACATGAAGTCATATGAAGAAATATGTTGGTTTCCGAAAAGTGACATGTTGCTTCAGTTCCACCCGTGCTTGTGTGGAAAATTTATTTAATCTAAATCTGCCTTGATTGTAATAATTATTTTAACTTTTACCAAAGCAGGCTCTAAAAATAGAAAAAATATTTAAAGATATATTTAAATATTTTAAGAAGTCAATTAAAAGGGGGTCCGCGTGCAAGCAGTTATAAGGGGACCGCGAGCCAACAAGCGGTGGGAGCCTCTGGTCTACACGAACATATGCATAAAGAACTAAAGAACAATTATTTTTTCATCGAAAATTATTTTTTTTTGGATTATTGAATTACAATTAATTTTCCTTTTGTAAGGGGCTTTATTCCCAAATTATTATATTAGTGTGACTGCTGAAATCGCCCATTAACTTACTTTTTTCTTTTAAAGAAACGAGCTTAATTGCTTGGTGCCTCACGTGCCAAAAACGGCGAAAATGGCGTTGTGTAATATGTGAACAGCTTTTTATGTTCATTTTATATTAAACAATTATGAAAAAATAGTCGGGAACTAGGAAACACAAGTCTTAATATAGTTTTTATTATGTGAATCCAAATTGATTATTAGGCTAAGGTTCGTAACGTTATATTCAGAAAATTAACATCAACTTAATTTTTTAACGTACACAGCAGAACAGAGTAGCGCCACTGTCGGAAGCCGCTACACTTCCATCGTCAGCGCTCACGTGTATTTGGTTGTCACCACTTGTCAGGTGGTTCTGTGGAATGTGATTTTAATTCTTATATATACATACAACTTTTTCGTGAAAATTGAATACGAGAATTAAATCACTCTCAAGCTGATATTAAAGTGCACTTTCCCAGCGTTGCCATCGGTTTATTTTTTTATATTTTTATGCATCCCCCATTCACAGCATACGATACAGACCTTCGTTGCAAAAAATAGTCGTAATCACGCGTGATCCTACGTGATTCTTCTATGTACTGTTTTCCATTTGCTTCGATTTAAATTTTACATTTTGTTTCAAAAATTGTGGCACCATGCCGTTTATAGTACAAAGAAACTATTCAATATGATATGAGAGCCTTGGCAACCTAAAATTCCACAAAAAATTCAATTCTATTTATAAAAAAATGTATTAACTACATTTGTATTAATTATTGTAATTTTTTAAAAGTGTTATCTCAAAATACTTAGATTGTACCAATTATTGTCACATACATACTTTGTTACATTCATATTTTCAAATAAAACACAGCATTTTTTTTAATCATAAATAATTGTATATTTTTGGATTTTAATGTAACAGAATTAAAATTCATTACACAGTATTTAAAAAGGTTTGGTGGTCTATAAATTTTGTTTTGTAACAATATGTAGCAATTTTATTAAGTACAAATTGTAATTTAATCATGTTTACACTAGAGGTGATTTTTAAGTCATTCAATAAGCACAAAGAGATGTCATTGAACTATAAATTTTTTAATTTGTCTTTGGTTTTTGTATTTCAATTGGTTCTACAAAAAAAAAACTTTAGCGTCTCCTTATCAGAATCGTATAGACACTAAAAATCAGCAATATTAACTAAAGAAAACTGATAACACTAATACAATAATAGCTTAGACGCACACACAGACAAAACGAATAAGTACATGCAGTGATGCCTACTTAGCACTTTCGGGTAGTAACAATGTATTTAGAGCTCGCAGTACAAATTTCAGAAAAAAATAAAATTTTTAGTTAATTTTCTTTTATAATATACATATAAACATTTTTTAAAATAATTTTTACCTAGCGGCCACACCCTGCAGCTAAATGTACAACTCGTTACGTTTTGGGACAGTCATATTACTAGTTGTAACGTTACTAGTCAACAAGGGACTGTGATCTTACTAGTTGTAATGATAATGAGGGTAGTAACGATACTAGTCAAACGACAACGTTTTGGAACATTCATACAACTAGTTGTAATGATACTAGTAATGATACTAGTTTTTCAGGTGTAAATACATAAAACAAAATTTTAGCTTTAAAAATAATAAGTAGAAAGTTGCTCAGTAGATAGAGTACATGCCTTGAAATATGAGGACAGTGTGTTCATACCCCGGGTGAGCCAAATGTTTTTTAATATTTATAAAACTATAAATAAAGAAACTAGTAAGCGCACAAGTCTATAATAACTAGTATTTCAACTAGCATATAACTATGTACAAATGAACTAGTTGGGCTCCTATGACAACCTAATGTTAAAATCAATAGTTCGATATATGGAAAAAGGACAGTTAGGCAACTGGTCTGAATAAAAAAGCAACTAGTATATTTTTAACTACATACTAGTAATTTTGTCTGCAGGGCATGTATAAACAGGATGTGTTAGTTTAAAGCGCCAGTAATGCCAACCATCTACCTAATAAAATTTTATGACTTTCGACCACTGCCATATGTAGGGTACATGTCCAAAACGAAAACAAATTGCGCATCCTTAGAGCATACATAACCTTTCACCATGTAAAAATATAAAATTAATAATTCTATCAAAATTTTTTACATATTTAAAAACTATGAAGGGCCTTTTTTTTGTAAAAAATAATAAGGAAAATTTAACGTCTTAAGTGGCTTTTCTTTCACACTATGCCTTTTTAGTGTGCCTTTTTTGAAAATTTTCTTTTAAAATCCCTACGAAAAGTCAAGCACATTTACATTACAGACTTTTTCTCCATGCCGTTTTTGACAATTATACACATGCTTAATGATGAGAGTACGAAAATGACACAGAGATATATGAAAAAGCCCCGCAAATTTCAATTGGTGCCTTTTTTCTTACCCCGCTAGCCTCTCACCACCTCTCTCTCTCTCACTCTCTCTCTCAAACTAAAAAATACTGCCTTTAAAGCATTGTTGGGTGCTAAGTATGACGATTTTTTACGATATGACAAAAAAAGATATGACATACTATGTTGTCATATCGTAAGTTTTTTACGATATGACAACACTGAGAAAGCCATGAAAGGTGTATGGCTTTCTCAGTGTTTTCATATCGTAAATAGCTTACGATATGACAACACAATATGTCATATCGTTTTTTGTTATATCGTAAAAAATCGTCATACTTAACACCGCTGATTGTTGGTCAAAAATAATTTGCAGCTTTATTGCTTTGAGAAATGTGAACTACAGTAATACGATAAAGTAAACGCAAAAACTTTAATTAAAATTTTATCGTAAAAATGTATAATAATGCGGTTCACACTGAATTTACTATTTCTTTACTTGGTAAAATGGAAAATTTTTCAATACATTTTGCTCCAATCCCCTTAGTTTTTTCAAAATTATTTTTTATTTCCAATAAAACACAATTTATTTTCATCATTATCATATATTTTACACACTGTATGTGGCAAAATACCAACAAAGCTACTATGCATGTACACTCGTCGCTCTCGCATTAACGACTAAATAGAGAGCATAAAAAAGAAATGAAGTAAAGAGTACAAACAATTGTTTGGTGATTTGAACAACAATCCTTTAAAGCAGGAACCGGCAAACACATAAATTTTGATTGTATGGGTTTTATTTTGCAACTCTCGCTCTTACAAAATTTTTGTTAGTGTATATCCAGCAATAGCAAGAAACAAGCGATAACACGACCTGCTTGTTTGAATGTTCATGACACACTGATTGATTTTATTTACTTTTAGTTAATACGTGTGAGTACATACGTGCGAGAGTAAAAGAGTAAAGAACCCCATGTGATAAGCTTTGCCGGTTTCTGCTTTAAAGCCAGGCGAGAAAGGCATAATGTAAACTGCGTGTAAGGATTTCAAAGTTTTTTCTGTGTGTTTACTTAAAATATTGCCAGAAATTGAATGATGCTTTCTAAATCAAAATCGGACGCTTAGTAAAAAAGTTAAAAGCAAAAACCAAAAAATTCGAGACAAAAAATGTAAACTTTTAATTTCGAAGTGAAATATCTCATAAACTATCAAGATACAATCACACTAATGCCAACATTTGTTTGTCTTATCTAGCAAAATCTTAAAAATCGCTTATTATTTAAGAAAGTTACAAGGTGCACAAAGTTTTTCACACCCGAAGTAGTCAACTTTCTTCCCGTCATGGTTGAGCTACAGACTTCAAAAGACATGATTCGGAAAACTTGGCTGCTCCTCTACAACTACTTAAATTTTCCGAAAAATTTATTCAAAACATTATTACCACTTTGAGATGAAATCTTCAGCTCTCGATCGTCTAATTACGACAAATACTACGATCCGATAAGATGAATGCTTCAGCTCTTGATCGGCTAACTGCGACAAGCAAATACAACAATCCTACAAGATAAATTCTTCAGTTATTGATCGGCTAACTACGATAAGTAATTATTACAATCAGACAAGATATATACTTTCGATCTTGATGGGCTAACTGCGACAAGCAAATACTACAAGCCGACAAGATAAATGATTCAGCTCTTCATCGGCTAGCTACTCTTATTGAGTTGTGATCAATAGCTGTAGAAAGAATTTTTGCCTCGCTCTTGCTATACTCTCTTGCCCGGATGTAACGTATAACAAATGCGGCTCTTCCGAATTTTTTCACCCTGTTTGTGATGAAATACCGTCTATATATCCTAATTGTTACATTAACTGAATAATATGTAATTTATACGGTGATTTTTTAACTTGTCTTTAAATCACGTCTTATTTTGTTTGATAGTGAGCGGGAACTGCAATTTATTTGGAAGTTATTGGAGCATCATGTGCATCACTGATATTTTTAAGAACATTCAAATTAATTGATGAAGCGCAGTAATGCATATAAGAATGTATTCATAGCATCTTTATTCCAGTTTAAATAAGAATATGGATATATTAAGAACTTAAATCGAGAATGAAATAGTCTAAAACAACATAAATTTAAGTTTTAAAACTATTTACTTCTCAGCTCCGATTTTAAGAATAAATTCAAATAAAAAAAAAATAAGTTGAATAATTAAGTTGATGTTAATTTTTCACTTGTTCCTTGGAATATTAATCATGCTCGATTCTTTCTGAATATAACGTTACGAACCTTGTTCTAATAATCAATTTGGATTCTCAAGAAAAAATGGGCTTGTTTTAATTATGGCTCATTTAAGTTCCTTCAAGATGTTTCACTGACCTGACGCGTTTTGCCTTTGAAAAGTTGGCAGCACTGAACGGATGTATGCATGTTGTGTGTGTGTAGGTGTTGAAATGGATGAGCATTTTTCCCATACACTTCCGTACAGACTTGCCATAAATTTTGTTCTTTTTATTGGTATTTCCTTGATTTCCGGTATATCTTGATTAGAAATATGTACTCGGATTTTAACTTATTTCTCTTTAAGTTCAATAATTCTCTTTTCTAACATAATTTCAGAGTAAAGTTGTGATAATATTCTCTCCAATATGGCTTTAGGTCAGCAAGAACAAAAACTCAACAGTGATAAAACAGAATCTGAGATGCCGTTAAATGCAACTACAAATGATGAATACAACAACAAGAAAAATGACAATGAACAACTACAGCAACAACAAGATAAAGATAAACTTTACAACAAGGAAAAGCAAAGTAATGGCAAAAATACAGAGATTTGCAAAGGCGAAACGGCAACGGTTGTTAAATACAATCGAAGCGAAAGTAAAAAAACACAACAAAGTCTCTTTGAATTAGTTTATGAGATAATTGGAGAAAAAGAACAACGTACAAAAGAAATGGGTACATTAATACGTAAGTACTCACAGTCATAATCATGTGCATAATTAAACGAATTTATTAATCATGTTTGTATCCCAGCAAACATGTGGGTTTGATATCAATAAGCAGCAGAAAAATGCCCGCCCTACACAAGATTACCCACAGAAGTCTTCAAATTTGTGTATTCTATGTGCGAACTTTATACGATAATTTTGATAAATTTTCAATTTTAACTTTGACTATTCTCTGACATTAATAGGACAGAACCATTGACGTAGCAAGAAAATATTCTGGGGGGGGCCGACTTTGGATAAGAATTCCGTATGTCGTGCAGACTTTCTCACCGAATTCGGACTGACTTCGGCGAAAATGTTTGCTGGGTACGTTCACATGCACATACATACATACATACATTCGTATGTAGGTGCATTAATTTTATATTTATGTAAACAAAAGTAAACACCGAAGGAACCACAATATAACCACACAACGAAATCATTAAAACGTGATAAACATTTTATGACAACAAAATGATACTTCGATAATTCACGTTGTTTGCGAACGAACATTCACATGCATTTCCTCAATCTCAATTTAAACAAAAATAAAAATTTGGCGATTAAAAATAGCAACAAAACAAGTGTGAAATAATATTTATTTGGAGGCTTTTTAATGTGTCAAAACAAAAAAAAATTATTGATCTCCTACGGCACATTTAATTGACATTGATTGAATGAAATGTAAGATCGCAAACATTTTTATGTTTATTATTTACAGAACGTATTTTTAAGTTGTATTTGAATAACAAGATGCGCGTGAATTAAAATTTATTAAACTAATTTTGATGTTTGTTTTGCGGTGAATTTTTTTATTTTGACAAAAAAAATTTATCTATCCTTTGTTGCCTCATTTGAAAAATGTTCTTTAGTGTAGAGCGAATTTATTAGAAATGAGAATAGGATCCTTAAAAGGCCCTAGAAGGAAGAGAACCTGCTGTTACGAGACAATTCACGTGACTGGTTCCCAAGGACTAGCACCCGGTTTGAGTTACGAAACTTTATATGAAAAGACCGGTAACTTTTACATAACGTTGTTATTGGAGCGGGTCAATTCACATAATTAAGATACTCAGTGATAGGTTCTAGATCCAAATTTAAGCTACCGAGTAACCAGACATGACACGAAACGGAAGATATTGCCTACTTAGTCGACTTGGGCGGCAGAACAAAAGAAAAATAAAAAAGTACTTGGTGTTCCCTTTTGTTTTGTTTTACACCTATGTACATTTGTAAAATGTGCAACACTTTTAATTCGATAAAATGAAACATCAACGCGTCATTGTTGTCTCTTTCTAAAGTGGCCAGCATAAAAAACCCTGATTTGGATAATTTTTAACTGTCAATGTTTACATGTCTGGTTGGTCGGTGGTTAAGGTACTTGTGCTGTGGTAGATTATTTAAGCTGTGTTCTCACTATGTGTATTTGCCATATGGAATGTCACATTTTCACATGGTAAATTTGTACATATAGTCTGAACCCCTTCAAACAATAGCCTGTGATATTTCTCTGTGTACAGTACACATGATTTAGAACGAGTTCTATTTTGAAGTGACAAAGCATCTGACATCAGCTGGTTTTTAATAAAGCAATTGTTTGCGGACGGGAAAATGAAATAAAATAATCATTAGATTAAAAAAGTATTAAATTAAATAAAATAAGTGTAAAATTAAATAAAAGAAGTATATATAACAATAAAATATGTATAACCACTCGTCTGTTTTATGATTGTTTTGCTTTATAGGTTATGTCAAATGTACGTAACATACAAACAGGTGAACACAAAAATTATAAACCTTATGTAAACCGCAAATTTTGACATACACATGAAATCACATGTGTATAAAAAAGTGACATTCCATAAGACAAATACACATAGTGAGAACACAGCTTTAATACTAGTTGCTTTACTGTAATTTAAACAAATGTTTTTGATTTGGAACAAATCTTCTTGCACAGTGAGGGGTTTTTGCTAAAATTTTTGTTCCATTTTTCTGACATGTTCTCTTTTTACCGTTCACGACCCAGGAACATTTTGTACCTTTCCCATTTTCAGCAGTTATAGGACAAGTACGTTCAAGAAAATTAGTACAACATTTCGCGCAGGGATGTTATACCAAGCCGAATTAATTTCATAAGGTGGCAGCAGGAGCAAATGAAATTCCCGTTGTGGTGTACGTTGGATGTCAAACTCCATATATGAAAAATCTTGTTTAATTTTGTTGTCATTTTGCTTCATATTTTAAATGGAGTTTGGCATCCATCGTACACCTAAAATGGCAGTTGTTTGTGTATTGTTTTATTTGCTGTATCCGCGCTGCCATCTAGTAACACTAATTCGCCTTGTTATGTACCATAGATTTTCATTTGATTTCGACTTAATTTTACAGTTTTGGGAGTTGTCTTTTTGCTGTTCATTATAAGCTTAATGGGATTTTTTGTCATGTGGTTTACAGAGTATTACAACAACACAATGTTAGAGGTATGTATGAATGCTAATTTGACAACTAAAGTTTTTATAACTTATATAAAAATCATATAAAAATTATTTTACAGAATCTTATTTTAGCAAATAATTCCGAAACAGCTAAATCCTGGATGAATCCAAATCCCAAATATGACACATTACTCAAAGTGCACATATTCAATTATACGAATATACAAGATTATTTAGATTATAGAGCCGATAAGATAAAAGTAGTTGATATCGGTCCATTGACCTACAAGGAGCACACCACAAAAGTGAATGTGGTCTTTAATGATAATTATACAGTTACATTCCGTGTAAGTAAATGGTTTTAAATTTTCTCCCTCTTCCTCTATATATTTTTTTTTTTATTAATAAACTTTACTTTGCTTGTATCTTTAGGATCATCGTAGTTACGAATTTCTGCCAGACAAATCATCACATGAAGAAAATATTAATGTTATAGTGCCTAATGTTCCATTTTTAGCAGCATCACTGACAGTGGACAAGATCACAAGTTTCATCAAGAAAACAATAACTTTCAATGCAGTCAAGAATACTGGAGAGCAACCCTTTAAGAAACTTGTTGCCAAAGATTTTCTTTGGGGTTATACAGATAGAATTTTATCATTGAAGAATTTATTTTCAAGTGGGGCCAATTCGAAATTTGGCTTGCTAATGAATGTAAGTAAAGCAAGTATTAAAAGTTTTGTCAGAAACTGTAGCGTATACGCAATACCAGAATGGCGAAAAAATCATTCATACTAGATCAGGGTTTTTTAGTTTGTACTAATTGTAAGATCAAAATATGTAAATATACTTTTTAAACCATGACAGTACCAGTTAGTTTAAATGATCTTAAAAAGGAGCAACTTGTTTTTTCTTGTTCTCTAAGAGCTCCGAAATTTTATAGACCGATTTGAAAAATTTGTCTTTTATATCAAAGGGTCTATCTACGGCCAGATTGGTACCATCGTTAGTTGACTTTTTCACTAGTTTTTGATTTTTCCAGCCATTTAATAAGCCTTTCCTGTAGAGCACGTCTATGATATAGTCAGAAACATCCGTTATCTTTGTCCTCCATTCTCAACAACGAATTTAGAGACTCTTCGTAAATGCATCACTGCAGTGCATCACATAAGAAAATTTGGCTTATTCACTTTTATTTACTCTTCATGTTTAAAATTAAAAACTACAACAAATAAATTGGTAATATATACAAGTAATATATACAAAAAAAAACTAAAGATAGCTTTTATTAATAACTAGATTTTTCTGAAAACAGGAAATTTTTCCCAAGGCACAACATTTTCATTGCATACCAAGAAATACAAGTAGTGAATCTATAATTCTAAGGGCCATTATTACAACTCGACAATAGTTAAAGGTAGGATTTTGTCGGACGGATAAACAGTTTGTCTTTGTTATAACTTTACTTTGACTGAAAGTGAGCGATAAGTTCATGCAAGTTCATCCTACCTGGTAGGCTAAAGTAAATTTGCAATAATGATAAACTGTTTATCCGTCCGACAAAATCCTACCTTTAACTATTGCCAAATTGTAATAATGGCCCTAAAACTATTGTTTGTCAGCAAGGTTTGCTCTAGACAGCTACGTGACGCTATGACAACCTCGTGTTAAATTCATTGACGAGTCACCAGAAATATAAATACTTTAAGTTCAGTTTATCAATGATCTTATTAATGATTTGTATGCTTTCTTTCTTAAAAGTGTCTATAATAATATAAAGCTCCTTACATATTGTATAAAGTTCCCGTGGAAGATATATTAAACATAAACACTTCTGCCAACATAACGTACAGTCATAAACGAATTTATTGTTTCCCTCACGCTCATAGATGATACTCACTAGAGTGTAATAAAACGAAATACGATCCCGATCAAGGCAATAATAAACTATTTATTTCCCTTCGGCGAAAAGTCGAATTATTGCAAAATATTAAAAATAGTATTAATGAAAATAATATAATTAAAACAAAACAAAAATTTGGAGAAGCTTCTTCAAAGATCTAATCAGTTGTAGTTTGTATGGGCGTGACACTGCCCATTTAATCCTGTGGTGTTGCAATCTCGGACTATGACAGGTAACATTGTCAATAGTTGCTGGTTTTTCCAAACTTTGCACAACCTATAGAAATAGCGGTAGTTCTAATCTCTCCAAGTCAAGCCTTGGCTTGAAGGCACCGAGACAACAACACAAATCTGTACAAATGTTGAAGATGAATTTCACCACAGCATGGACTTACCATTACCAGGATTTTTTCTTTCACACAATTTTTGTTCCTTGGGAGTTACTGATTTCACCTCGATTTTCGAAAAACGAGATTTCATCAGATCTCGACGTTTTGACTATTTTTAAAATTTAATGAATGATTCGGTGGATTTTGAGAATTTTCGATAATAAAATTTTCGCAAAAAAACATTTTTTTAAAATAAATTCTCACCTACAAAACCGATCGAATCCAAAATCTAATCAGCTCTTAAGCTGAAACCCGAAAATTTCGTATAAATCAGCTAAGTTCCAGAGATATCGTGGTCGAAATTTTTGGAGCCAAAATTTTTAATATATTTTTTGAATACTCCAAAAATCTATAGATTTTCCAGCGCTTGGAGATTGAAATTAGCGGGAAGTTCCAGGGATGGCCTGCAAGATCAACCGTATCCCATATTTTTTTAACTTTAAAAATTTTTTCCTTATCAAATAGTAAATAAAATAATTTCGAAAATTTACATTTTTCAGCGCAACGGTACCAGTGTGGATTCTCTGCAAATTAATACCGGCGAAGATGACATAAGGAAATTTAGCATAATTACACAATTTAATGGCAAACCATCTCTGGATTTTTGGACGGACGATGAATGTAATCGTGTCGATGGCTCAGATCCTTCTATGTTTCCTCCACATTTGGTGGAGACACGAGAACCACTTAATGTTTTCCTTCAAGTCTTATGCCGAAAAATACCACTGCAATTCGAAGAAGAAGTGACTATTTTCAATAATATTGATGCGCTACGCTACCGTACGCCCCTCAATGTATTCTCCAATCCAGAAGAGAATCCAAATAATGCATGCTATTGCCGCAACACTCAAAGCTGTATGCCTAGTGGTGTTATAAATGCCACACGCTGTTACGATGACGCACCTATTTATCCCTCATTTCCACATTTCTTTTCGGGTGATCCCAAAGTTTACGAGAAATTTGAGGGCATTGAGCCCAAACAGGAACAGCATCAGACATATGCTGATGTACACCCAAGGTTTGGATTTCCTATAAGTGGTGCATCGAGAATACAAATAAATCTGGGCTTCCACAAGGGACAACTTGTGAAAGGTGAGTTTGTGTCTGAAATAAAGCAGGCATTAAAATTGATTTCTGTGCAATTTTTACAAAATAGCTTAAGTATGATTTTCAGATGTTTCAAGAGAGTAAAAATACTATTAAAAAATGCGCTGTATAAAATTGATTGTGTATGCGTTTAAAGAGAAGTGGAAGTTATACCCACTTGACCTGAGATTCAATATAAACGAATGAATGCTCCTAAAGCGAAAAATTTCGAAACAAAATTTTTCGATATTTGTTCCCGAATCTAAAAAAAATTGGAATGATCGCTAAAGCGAACTTCTCTCGATAATTTCTCGAATGTGTGACTATAGCCTAGTGAATATGTGATAGTCTGTTAAACTTGATCCTGCCACATTTTCAGGTCAATATGTTGCGGTTAAGACGAGGCGAGGCGCCAGCCCACTTAAATTTAGAAAAAAAACCATAAAATTTTATTTTCTTGCCTTATAACTTTCAAAATATTAATTTCACAAAAAACTTTTATGGGGGGAAAATGTTACTTGTGAATTTTGCAAACATTTCATTTCCTAACAACTTTTCTGTAGATCTAATAGTTAACAAAATAAATATAAAGTTTTCAAGCATCATTAGCTTATTCTAGAGTTTCATGACAACTAAAAACACAAATTTGCAAGGTTTTGGAATGGCTCAACTGAAAGTGGCTTCTTATGTAATTTCGGGTGATGAATCCGAATGTACAGTCGGTTAAAATTTTTTGGTTCTCATTTTCGAGTTTTCATTTTTTTGTCTCAAGTTGTACGATATCTCTGAAACTACTGAGCTGATTAAAAAACAATATTCGTGCGACTTAAAGATAATATTATTGTCGAGTTTTGATTTTCGGTTTTAATTGAATAATGTGACCCGTTAAGCGGGATTCTGAAGAAAAATACGGGCAAAAAGCGGGATTTTATAAAATTTCTTTTAGAAAGCGGGATGATGTAAAAACACGATAATACGAGTACACACATGATTTCTTTTAAATAAATGCAAAAAAAAAATAATTCAAAATCACATTGTTGTTAATTATTGCGTATTACATCGAGGCGCATGTCCGTACAAATTTTCAAACCTTCAACACAAAAATCAACCAAATTAAAAACGAAAAAAGAAACTTAATTTCAGGAACTTGAAGTGCATACATATTTTATTTAATTTTCCCTCCTATAAAATTAAAAAAAAATAGATACGTGATTTTGCATTTCAGCTAACGATATGTACTTAGGAAGTTCATAAAAACTTAAAAACGTGCATTTTTAGGCATTTTCCTTAAATCGTCATTTATAATTTCTCCGTTACGATGAAACAAAAATCTACCGATGAGTTGGCATTAGCACCCAACGAAATGCAGGCATAGTGATGAACTAACAACTAATAAATTGATGTATGAAAAAAAAATTTTGTAAATTGCTATAAAGTTAATATCTGTTTTACACTATCTCACAAGCCGTTCGACTTCTGTAGAAAATGCAACCCTGATCTAATGAGTTTATGGAAAGTTTTAAAAAAAGCAATAACAACACATTATATCAGGGTAGCATTTTGTGCAGAAGTCGAACAGCTTGTATAATAGTCTAAAAACAGCTTAAAGAACACATGAAACATAAACTCGCTTAGACCCAACAGAAATAAATAAGAAAATTGCTTAAATTCAGTTTATAGTTAAAATTTTATTTTCGATTAAAAGGAATTTTGTAGGAAAAAAAATCTGTCTTGTAACTTTGGTATTTTTTGTTGGATCTAAGCATCTTATGTTTATATTCGGCACAAAATTAGTTTATTGTTTGGCTTTCAAGACTTTTTCTTAATTTTTTCATCTTAATATAGAAATGTTTAAACTGAAGTTCTGAATTTTTAGTCAAACTGCATGGGTTTGAATCCAAAGATTTTTGATTATTCTGGGTTAAGATCGTTGAATTTAATTTTTGGAACAATCAATCCTTTTTAATGTTACGTGCCTTACTTGACTTCATCACCACCAATATATGGAAAAGCTTAGCAAGATCCGGATCAATTTCGTGTACTTATGCTAACTTCATGCCAAGCTTTCGCTATGCATATGGCCCAAAATATCTTTGAATTAGAAATGTTTATGTAATGAGATTTCAAGCAACGTCTAAAAATGAGTTGTACTGGCTGAAAAAGCAGAAAGATATTTTTTTTTATTCAGTTGCAAAATTTTTGGCAATAACAAAAAAAAGGACAATTATAAATTTTAAAACTCGAAAAAGCGGGAGAAAGCGGGATACAAATTGTAGGCGGGATCGAACTCTTAAAAGCAGGATGTCTGGTCAGGTTAGCTATACATATAAGATTTTGTTAACTATTAGATCTACAGAAAAGTTGTTAGGGAATGAAATGTTGAAAACTTCACAAGCAATGTTTTCCTGCTATAAAACTTTGTTGTGAAATAAATATTTTGGAAGTTATGAGGCCAGAAAGCAAAATTTTATGGTTTTTCTAAATTTGAGCGGGCTGGCGCCTCATATTACGCCCCAAATCGATTGACCTGACAATTTGGCAGAGTCATTTTTTTACCAATTCTCACCAAACTTGTGGGTGAGACTGGGAGAAATCGATTTTTTTTGTAAATAAGGGTCAGTCTAATGTACATACATATGTTCAATAATTGAAGAGAAAAAAAATTTGCCACGATGGCCTAGTGGATATGGGCTCTTCTGTTAGCCTGGAGGTATCGTAATCGAATCTGATTGTCTGGAGAGTAAGTTAAAGAATTAAAAAATAAATAAAAGAAATTAAAATAAATAAATTAAAAAATGAAGATAATTATCTTTAAAAAATACTTTTGCTCCTGCCTTTTTGCGATATCGAAATTTGTTCGATATTGCCACAGTTTTGATATTGCTAACGAACTTTCGAAATCGGATGGTTTTTGAAATAAAACTGAGCGCCAGGTAAACTTTTTTCGATTCATTTTTGATTATTATTCTCGATAGTTTTACACGATAAATGTTCGAGATATACTCGAAATCGATATTATTAACGAAAGTCTTGGCCAAGTGGGTATGTTTAATTGAGACGTTTTGGTTGAAATTGTATTTAGAGTTTTTTTTTATCTTTTCGTCATATTCGAAATTAGTTGTTGATCACTCTCAAATTAAGTAAATTCAATACAGACTAAATTTATAAATAAACAATTTTTAAATATTTATTTAAGTCGAGTTTAGTTTTAGTTATCTCTTTTGACCAAAGTCGACAAATTGATTTCCAAAAAATGTTCTTTTTTACTTTTGGAAATCAAGTACTCGTAACAACACTGCTAAAGCTCTACTAAACTAAAACTATATGAAGGTTTTTTGTGTGATCTTTTGTTAAATTTAAATTGATCATCTAAATATTGATTATTCGTTGTATAATAATTATGAATCACTTATTTAAACATTCATTAACAATCATTTGTACGGAACTTTATAAATAAATAAACAATTTGCATATTTTTTGCAAGTATATGTTTTAATAAAAATCCCTTAAGTTGGTTAGATAATATGTATTCGCACGCGCAAAACTTTACTCAAATTAATTAAAATATTTAAAACTTTAATTATAAGTTTCATAATAATAATTATTCTTCTCATTAATATAAGTTGCGTAATAAAAAAGTATGGCTGACTTCCAAAACGTATATTGATACAAAGTTTATATACAGTTCTACTGTGCTATTTATGTAGATCGCGTACTCAACTTTGAAACCAATGACCTGATTACCAGAGTACGAAAAAACGCAGCGCAGCGCCGCTCTTTTTTGCGCTTTACGCAAAGAGCGGAGCGAATTTATTATTGCGCTTGCGCCGCGCCAATATTTTCGCGCTGCGCACAAAAGGAGCAAGCGCAAAAAGGAGCATTTTCCTTTGCGCTACGCTTTTTGATTGCGCAATGCGCAAAAAGAGCCAAATGAGCATGAAATGCGCATTGCGCATTTACAGTAGTAAAAAATTTTAAAAAACCAATGGTCGTTATTTTCATGGATGTTATTTCACACCATCGTAGTTTTTTTTAAATCACTGTATAGCACTTTGGGTTTAGGGGCTGGACCGGAAATTAGGTCGGTAGTGCAGTTCATATTTCCGGTTTCGGTTTGGACCTGAAGGTGGGTCGGTAGTACAGTTCACATTTCCGGTATAGGGATTGGACCGGAAATGAGGTCAGTAGTGCAGTTGATATCACCGGTTCCGGTCTGGACCGGATGTTGGGTCGGCAGTGCAGTTCACACTTCCGGTTTAGGGGATGGACCGGAAATTGGGTCGGTAGTGTGGTTCATATTTCCGGTTCCGGTGCGGAAGTTTAAACCGTCTAGGGGCATCATATTTGTATGGGGTCAAGAATAAAAAAGTAAAGAAGAAAGATGTAATGCTACAAACCCAAATGTCTTAAGATTACGTCACTACGAAAGATGTATGTATTTTGCAGCAGTGAATAAACTCAAACTAACCACTGTTGGCACAAAAAAGAGCATGCGCAATGCGCCGCTCAATATGCGGAGCGCAAAGCGCTAGACAAGAAAAATAAATGCGCATTATAACCGTGTTATATATAAAATTAAGGCTCAGAATTAAGTACAAAAATTCATAAACTTGCAAAGAAAATTAAAACGTCTTTTCGCAACATTTCTCTGTGTGTGTGTGTGTGTGTGTGTATGTGTGTGTGTGTGTGTTCGGTTGTGTTAATTTAAGTCGATTATCTCGTTTGATTTAGTTTTTTGTACTCTAAACACAAACTTATAAGCTGTACATTAATAAATAAATAAATAAATATATATTTTTATTTTTGTAGAGTATATTTCCATTTAATAACTAGAAAATGTTAATTTTTATTTTTTGCTGCCATTGTGTGATCTGAATATTTGATAAACATTTAAAAACAACAAGTTTACAAACAGTAATTCACAAACGGGCGGCCTGCAATCTAGAAACACGATTTTTTTTAAACAAATTTATGTTTTTAGTTTTGTTATTTATTTCATTTGAATATAAATTGTTTCCATCCACTAGATATTATTTTTCTTTTTTTAACACACTTATATTTTGATTTGATACCTACAATTTAATGTTTTTTTGTTTGCTTCTAGATAAATTGAAACGTCTTGATCATGGCATGATTTTACCTTTGATATGGATTGAAATCACTTCTGGAGATTTTACTGACGAAGTGATAGATACACTGTATGATAGTACTTTTGGTCTAAATCTCATACAGTATACGCTCAAATATGGCACACTGTTGATGTGTCTGGTAACGTTTGCCTTAATTGTGGCCGGCTTTTATTATTTGGCTCGTAAGCGTGAAGAATATCTGTTGCAAGATGAAAAATGTTTAAATGCTGAAATCGGTGATGCATTGCACAGAATACACTTGTCATCGGTCAGTTTGTCACAAATGCAATCATGATTTGTGGAAAATCTCAAAACGAAAATAATACAAAAATACAAAAACAACACAAACAACAACAAACGCATCAAATATTGTTGAAGCAAGCCATACACGTTACGACCGTTGGTACAACTTGAGTAACGATTGTGGGCTCGTTGTATTAAGTTGTGTCTTGATTGTATGAAAGATCCAAAAAAAAGTTTTGATTATTGCCATGTTGTACAACACTGTCGCAACGTTTGTGTGCCTGTCGCATACCATTTTATGTAGTATACGTGTTTATTATTGTTGTGACTACCTTATAGTAAATATTGAATGTGAGTATTAGTTGCGGACAGCATATAATGAAAGATCTTTACTTAGTCACAACTTGGTTGCAAAATCAAGTTGTGCATGAGATCGCACACTAAATTGTATTCTTCGTGCGACAAACATACAACTTGATTACTGGCTGAGTTGTACCTACGGTCGCAGAGTGTATGGCTTACATAACAAACCCAACAAACAACTCCATAGAATATTAAGCAAATAACGAGGAATTTCATACTATCACACATATGTACATATAAACAAACAAACATCCACACATACGTACATGTATGTATGTATGTGTGAATAAGCCATAGTAGTATGAGTTTTATTTTTTAGTCAATTTTAAGTAGAAACTAGAATCTGCATTATCATGCCGATTTGATTACTATTATTACATATTACAAATTTTTATTGTAATGAAAATATTTTTATACAAATTTTTGTATTTTGTTACTCGTACTTTTATTATTTCCACCATTGTCGTTTTTTAATACCTACTACATATACATAATATTAAAAACAAAAAAAAACAAATAAAGGCCATTTTTTATACAAAATATTAATGAAGTTTTTTTGGTGTTTTTGTCACATATTAAAATTAATTTTGGAGTAACTTGGAGCAAAATTATTTGTAATATTTGGCACAGAAAGTATTATGAATAATTTAGAAAAATATAAAAAAAAACATTTAATAACTTTAAATTTCGTAGGTTGAATTTGTTACAATATAGAGTGGAGTTCGGTTATAACGAACACCAGTTATAACGAATTATCGCGTACAACGAAGAACTACTCCGGTCAGAAGGCGTATCTAACATTTGAACTTAGTAGATCAGCTGACCTTACTCGCCTAAACGGCAAACTTAGTGGAGTAATGGAGTTGGTACTAAGGCTGAACCCACACCAACAAAACCAACGTTTTTGTCATTAAATTCAAATACTCTTGTTCGATGCTAACCCACACCAAAAAAAAAGTTTTTGTCTTAAAAGAGAACCGGTAATTAGACAGCAATGCGACCATGTTTTTTATATATTTTCGTTTTTTTGACTTGTCTTAATTGGTGTGGGTTACATCATAAGAAAGCACGCAATTGTGTGCAACGAGGTTCGTTTAAGTCTGTTTTGTCTGACTCTGTGTGTTTATGTTGTATCAAACCACATGTATTTTTTGCAACCAGTGCTTTTACGCAGTAAAGACACAATATTGCGGTTGTTTTGTTTGGTATGGGCTGTCTCATAAGAACTAATGTTCAGTTGTCGTATAAGTCACAAAAAAAGTTTTGTCTCACTTGGTGTGTTTTCAGCCTAACAGAACTCCACTGTACTTATATTTACAATTAAATAAAAGAATGCGTTTTGCTATTTATTTGAAGGACAAACAAATTTCACTATGTAAACTTTTTAATGATCTGATTAGAAATAACAGACCGTTTCCAAAAATTTTAACTTAGCAAGAAGAAGTCGAAAAAGTGTTTGGGGGAATATACTGATCTTATTTTTCGATATGGTATTCTTTAATCTAAGATACACTTTTTCCAGTTATTTATAGCTTATATAGAGAAAAGTATCTGAGCTTACTAAAGGTAAGGTCAAATGGGACAAATATTTGACTAAATAACCGTAAACAGTAAATTAAGTGCGTTTAGTTGTATCATACAAACTAAATTCGTACGAAAGTGAAAACGAAAACAAACTTCAGTGCTTTAAAGAAATAATCTATTTAAACTGTTTAATTTTCAATTATACTCTGATATAGAAAGTGTTATAGGCAGGGCAACCAACCAAAAATATGATAAGTCCCATAATTTTCTGCACGGGTTCGGAGCATATTAATTTGTTATATGTCCGTTTCAGAATATTTTAGTTTTTTCTCGAATACTCTTCTTTACATTAATAACTATTGTAATTTACCTCCAAAGAAATTTAATTATTTTGGCCTGAGTTCGGTTTAAATTAAATTTTTCAATTAAATTTTATTTTTATTTTGAAATAATGTGAAAAGAAGTATTTTGACTGTGCGGAGGATGGAACTTACATGTTTCGATAGCTGCCGCTATTCTCGTCAGAGTTCTTTACCGCGTAGACAACTGGACCAAAGTCGGTTGTATGCAGTCAAGAGTTGAATATCATCTACCTTTAATCAATTCATACTGTTACTCTTAGAGCTGTAAAAATCAAAAAAGGGCGATAGACTACTTACTATACAGCTGGGTGTGCCAGGTGGGCTGGAGTTGGCTGGATTGTCCAGCCTTTTTGATGCTTGTAAAGTTTCAAGCTAAAACTAAATTTGTCCAGATATAGCAAAAGTATCGTCTTTTTTATTTTCTCTTTGAACAGATAAAATTTAAGTTTAATTAAATTGAGTATTATTTTATGTAAATCCCACGAACTTTAAAAAAGGAATTGAAAATTGTTGATAACTATTAGGGATGAATCAGATACCGACATATTGGTAATATTTCCATATTGCCAATATATTGGTATCAGCCATATGCTACAACAATGAGTTACAATACGTCGTATAAAATGCAAAGTAGAACTTACAGCTTAAAAATAGATAATGAAGGAAAAGTTTGTTAAAATTGTGCATTAAATCGAAGGGGCTACAAAGTTAATTAGCAAAGCCGGTATTTAACACGCTTCGAAAATTAGAAGTCAGTATGATAAATCTGTGAACATGAAGGGAGAATAGATCGAAATCGCTAAAATTCGTGATTGACTTGGTTTTGTTTCTTAATGAAGGAAGTTACGGTTTGGTAATGAATCCTATTGTTTATCCACAATTAGGGATGCCAATCCTGAAATCCCGTTCCCGAAAATCCCTGTATTTTTGGGGATTGAGAAATTCCGAATCCTGGTATTTGTCGAAAAAATCCCGGGGAGTTCCGAAATATTTAAATTACGTTTTTTTAATTAAAATTCTTATACAAAAAAACTCATAATGAAAAGTAACACTAATTTATATACATATTTGATGCATTATGGTTGTCAAAGGGTATCCTCTATACCTACTCTAATGGTCGGTGGTGATAAACGATCTTCTCCACGTTCTTAGTGAAGGTGGGCATGGTAACTGGAAAATTCGGCTGTGAGCTCGTAGACGTCATGAATGATGCTTTCTGCACTATTTCAATCTTAGGAGAAAACGGTTTTGGTATCGTTAAGTGGATACAATATCCCTTATTCTATTATATGGTGGCCGAGAATTCGGCAGGCTGCAGAGATCATTGATAAACATAGATAGCAAGCTCTCGCACTGTCAATAAAATAATGACAACTCTCTTTACACATATAGATATTGTGAATTCAACAAAAATGAGAGGACACCATTTTTTCACTTCAACACTCTTGAGAGACTACCATTTTTCCACTTCAAAATGCACTAAATCGTAACTTTTTTTCCACGCACAAACACTTTTAAGTTTTATTTAATTTTTTTTATTTGTTTTAATATAAATTTTATATTTCTTCT
This sequence comes from Panzeria rudis, assembly GCA_956483635.1. Taxonomy (NCBI): domain Eukaryota; kingdom Metazoa; phylum Arthropoda; class Insecta; order Diptera; family Tachinidae; genus Panzeria; species Panzeria rudis. The sequence goes on from OY101450.1 coordinate 146,296,221, forward strand.
TGCTGTAATTTTAAAATATTTTTTTAATTTTGTTAACATTTGTGTGTTGAAATTTATCAAAGTTTTCAACCCTATTTTTCATTAAACAGTATTGTATTTTTGTTCCTATTTGGGATAAAATTTTTGATACCAAATAGAAAAATTGCAAAAAAAAAATTTTAGAAAATCAATATTTTTTGAGCTCGAATGTATATAAAATCATTCTAAATTCATATTTTCATTAATTAATACAACAATAATTGCATAAACTTCTAAAAATTCATGTATAAAATATATAAATAGTAGAGATGTGCGCGTGAGTGAGTTATCGCTCACGATCACGAAAAAATTTTTTTTTTCACGCACGCTCACGCACAGCAAATTTTAAGACTCTCACGATCCCGCACGCTCACGATCAAATTTGATTTTATCACGCGCGCTCACGCACGACAAAAGCTTAAGCTTTTACTATATTTATTTTTTTATATCCCACAAAAACACAAATCGAACATAATCTTCGATAAGTTTTAACATAAACTCCTTATTTACACACTAAAAAATTTCAATTAAATTAAAAAACTACAATACATTATTATTGATTGATGAAACTTTTTGCAATTTAAACTATTTAACAAAGTTCACAAAACTTTTAAATATTTAGAAGTGCAACCCTACGCTGTTATTTTATTAATTAAACTGAATATTGAAGCATGCTAAAAACGAGTAACGCTCAATACACATAACTGCGAACTACAGCAATTTCTTAAAAAAGTTATAGTTCCTATTATTTTTCAAATATCCGATACATCAGTTTGTATGAAGAGAGTATAAACAGTATTTTCGTTCTTTATTTTTAACACATAATCGTTAGTGTTACATTAAAAAAGCTTATGTACCTTTATTTATATTAAATAATATATTAAATCATGCTGGAGTAGATTTCATTTTAAAATGTATGCGTTTATTGTATGAAATACTTTCAATATTTTCAAAGCCTTTAACCCATTATGAGTGAAATGGAATTCTCAGCATTTTTCGCCTGGCTTTTTACGTAAAAACACCGCTATCTTAACGACTGAACAATATGGCGGTACTCAATATTTTATTTTATAGGGAACCTTCCAAGCTTTTATTTGGTGTATATTTGTAAGCTGGCATTTATTAAATATGAAAGTTATATAACTTCTAATATTAGTTTATGTACCAGATTTGCAAAATATTTCATAAAAATTCGTATTCCACAGGATCTTTAGTAAGTGACGCCGTGGTGCGAAATATCATAGAAGACAAAATCTTTGTGTCCGCTGTTTCATTAAATAAGCGATTTATCGTATTTCAAACGTTTTGACTTTTTGTGTGCTGGGTTGTCTTCAGCTTACAAACATATTTTTCCTGATGTCAGACATATCGGCATAAAAGATTTACTGGGTTTCTTTTGCTGTCGACACACGTACTTTCGGTCCGAAGTAGGGCAGAAAGTCTGCACAAGATGCCGAATTCGTATTCGAAGACGGTCCATATGAGTGGTTAACAAGAAAACGAACCTCTTTGTCTGAGAAAATTCTAAAAACTTTGCCGAAACTCTCTACGAATTCTGAATAATCTTTTAAAGAATTTTCGACATGTCGTAGAAAACTCGGATCTAAAATTAGAAACTTATCAGAACTGTTAAATAAAAATATTGTAGGAGTAAAGAGGACATTTTTTCAGCAAAGCAACGAAATGTAGTTTCGTGAGTGCGTAAAAATTACATTTTTAAAATCACGCACGATCACGCACGGTATTTAATTTGTAAATCACGCTCATGAACGATTGCGTGATTATTTTTTAGTTTAATCACGATCACGCGTGAGTCACGCGTGAATCACGCCTGACACGAAAAATTCACGACATTTGCACATCTCTAATAAATAGTTTAGAATACTTTTTGTTACAACCAAGTGCGGTTTTAGTGCTGTGGGCAAATTTTTATTTTAAAATAATACTAAATACAAAATGTTCTACTAATACATCCTTAGACTTAGATTTTTGACAGCACACTTAGGTTTTTGAAGTTTCTGTTTGGCCTCTATGTATCCTATGGTAGAGACTACCAAACTATACAAGGTTCAGGTGTTTTTGCTACCGTTGTAATGAGAATTTGTCCAGCTTATCCATTAAGGCCTTAATTAGTCCTCTGAAGCAGTGGCTGCTTACAGGCTTTGTCTTGCAAACTCTGTTTATTGTGTTAGCAACGAGTATTCATCGATCCTGGATATCTTGTAGAGAACTGTAAGGTATGCCGACTGACAGTATAAACTGTGAGACAACTACAACATGTGCCGTCATTATTTTAAATAAAAGTCCTCAGAGCTCACATAAAGCTACCTTTTCCGATAGCCAAGTACCTCTGCAATCTCTCCTTTCATGAAAATTGTGATCCGAGCATGTGCCAGAGTCTTCAACTAACTACGGAAGCTATAAATAGGTAACAAAATTTTTAATTATTGCTACTCCCCATAATGGGGTCAGATCATTTTTATGGCGTCATTTGATCAACGGATAACCAATAATAAGGGGAAATGGAATTTCTACCTCAAAGGTTATATCGAATTCATTTTCTTGATTCTAGTTAATTAATTTTATAATATTTTTCATTCATTTTGTAACTTACCTACTCCACAATTTATATTTTACTGTTCAGCAAAATATTAAAATTTATATTATTAACTTTTCTTTATTAATTTCTTATAGTTATTATTACGAATATACGGAATGAAAATGTTTTATATTATAAATTAATTGTTTTAATTAAAAAGAAAAATCTCGAAAAATCCCGAAATCCCGTTATCCCAGGATTTGAAATTCTGAAATCGCGAATCCCGGGACTTGCAAAAACCAATCCCGTTTGGCATCCCTATCCACAATGCTTGATCCTCGGTATAAAGAACGAATATTTCATTTGCAGTCTACTACTTCTATATCAAAAAATTGTCTTATTGTATTACTTGTCCTCGAACTATAGAAAACCCCTACACCTCCTTCTTGTTCTGTTAAGTCAGCCAGAAATAGGCTTTGAAGCGTTTGTGAAATTTATTTATAGAATCCTAAGCAGACGAATCCCTGTCAATTCTAAGCTGTAGTTCTAGTAATAAATAAGTGGAGAGATACCTAAGACCTTCTAGTATATCTTTACTTAATTTTCAAATGAGTTCTGTCGCCATCTGAAAGACTATTTCCTACTGCAGGTATTCTTCAAACGGACTTGTGAAATCGTCTTTCGTCTCGGAATTTTAGTTAATCTTATTTAGTTAATCTTTAATCAGCCTGTTTGAAATTTTTTCAAAATTTGTTTATACAAAACAAAAATTTCTATTAAATTTTTAATGTCCAGCTTTTTGTTGGTTTGTCAAGCTTGTTTAACACCAATGTCCAGCTTTTCGCGAATATATATCTGGCATCCCTATATACAGCATTACTAAGATTTATTCAATAAAAAATTAAAACACATCTTTATAATTATTTTCAAAATATTTTTGTAACAACCAATGAATTTTTATTTTATTTTCTACAAACTAAAATGTGCACCCTTTTGATATTTTACAAAAGGATAACAGTATATATATATATTTTTTATTTTTTTTGAATTTTCAATGGGGTTATAATACATAACTACAGATAACAAATATTAAAAAAAAGTTATAATACAATACATATGTATATAAAAAAAGTAGTTTTATGTACAGGATTTCATTTTAAAGTCTTCCTAATAACAAGTTTCTTTTTTTGGAATCTTACGAGGTTTGATATTTTAATTTTTTGTTTTTTTTTGGTTATATAAACTTGTTTCGTTTCAAGTGAGTATTAAGGACAGACATAATTTGACTTTAAAAGAAGTTATATTATTGCTTTTTTTATTTATCACAATTGCTCAATTTAGATTTTGATGCCACGTGCCTCAGCTTCACCCTTGTATCTTTGGTAATAGATATTATCGGGATCGTATTTCTGTTGCAAAACCTTCCATTCCTCTGGTTTGTTATCGATAATGTAGCGAATTACTTTATCAGTATTTTGACGTTGTTTTTCACTGCACTTTTTGCATTCCGTTTTGAGGGCATCTGGCAAAGTTGCCTTCAATTCGCGACCCTCGTGAGTACAATTGCCTGTACCGATTAAACATTTGTAGTAGTTGTTGAATAAACGACTTGAATTTAAAATTTCATCAACATCGATGTTATCGAATTTTGTAGTGTAAGTTTCTTCGGCAGTTACAGCAGCGGCGATGGCCATGAAAGCAACAACGACAATGGCGAGTTTCATTTTTGGTCTACAAACAAACAAACAAACAAATAACAACAACAAAAATCACTCGATATGATAAATTGTGTAAATAATTTTTTTTTATTGCAATAAAACTAGTCACACTACAAAAACAACAACAAAACGCGTTTATTTACTCGTAAAATATTGAAATTTTTCTTCTTTTAATTTCATAATTCAATTTAATAAGGAGCATTCATTCATTAACATAATTTTTTTTGTTTTTACAATTTTTTTCTCATTTTGTTAGCACCAAAATTTTTAATTTATATTTTTCTTTTCTTTTTTAATTTAATTTTATTTAGTTAACTTGTTAAACAAAAACTAAAATCACTTACAAGTTTGTTTGATTTTAAACCAAGACAAGATATGTTTAGTTAAAAGCTGTAGACAAACGACTGACTTTAGTAGTGAATCCACTGAACCTTTTATATTATTGTGCTAGCCTCACACTTTAACTAAAATGACTCTAAGCTTGGTTCAGTTTAGCTCACAATTTAGCTTAACTTGGAGTAATGTTAAGAGGTGTGAGTATTCAACTTGAAGTACTCGTAAAACGTCATTGTAGTATGGAAAAATAATAATAATAATAACAGCAAAAGCAACAGCAAAGTGTTGTGTTACGTACTTTGTGTGAGTTTTAGTTTATTTTGTTTATTTATCCAGCAAAATGCGATCTTTACGACCCAGTGATACAAATCTATGTATCAAAAGAACTGTTCGCTAAAAATTTGGACGCACAAAGCTTTTTCCTTTGAATTTTGTGTAAATATTTGTAAAACGATATGCCATTAGTCCAGTGGTGCCCATACTCTCAATTCCTATAAAAAGCGTGCATAGCCTGTTTTTTCCAACTCAGAGAGACTCACATCCTATCTATTTAGCCGCAAAGTACACACACACGAACAGAATGTGATAGTGTATAGTAAAGCAGCACTACTTTAGTCCAAAATTCGAAAATTTTTTTTTAAATTTATTTTTAGATGCTTTTACAGAAAAAAAAATAGAAAAAATATTCCCAGTGTTTTTAATTAAGATTTTTCGATTTGAAGTTTTAAATCGTGTTTTTGAAAATGGGTGGGTGTATCCTTAGATTTTTTTTAAATTTGTAATTTTAAACTTTTATCCACCCAACAACTTTTAAGCCCGGTCCGGTAGTAAACTTCAAAGCAACATTTTCTTCAAACAAAGTTATTTTTTAGAAATTAGTATCTTGAAATTATGTATAAGGCAAGAAAACTAAAATTTATGGTTTTCCTAGATTTGAGTGGGGTGGCGGCACGTCTTACCCCAACCAATTGATCTGAAAATTTGGCAGTATAACTTTTTGTCAATATTCACCGAAAGGGGGGTGAGAATAGGAGAAATCTAACTTTTTAATATTAAGGGCTACCCTAACATGCATAATATTATAAAGAATCTGGGGAAATCCCATGGTCTCAGCTTATTCTAGAATTGAAAAGAAAAAAATTAAAAAATTTTTTAAAGCTACAAAATGTTATCACTCGAAATACCATAACTCTAAAAACACAAATTTTGGATCAAAATTACCGAAACAAAAAAAGGGCTAAAATTGGAGAAAAAAAAACTTTAGAAATCGAATCACTTATGATTAGGGTTTGGGAATCGGTAATTCCCGGGAAAGTTTAGTGGAAATTTTAAGCCCATAGAGGCTATTATTGAAGGATATGTTTTGAGAGAAATAAAATGAAAAACCAAAGACATTTAGGCCCAAATTCACAGTCATTAGTTAGCTAATGACAATAGTTTAGCCAATGATATTTTATTCAAACTTCTTTGTTTACCATTAGTTAAACCGTCAAAGGCCATTGGTTAACAATTAGTTAGATGCTTTGGAACATGGTGCAATCAGTATACAGGTGGCAGCATAACGTCAGCTGATTATATTTTGTTCTGGTAGTTTTGTATATAAGTAACGTCTAGCACGTGTATTTTTTTGACAACCATTATCTAGTTTCTTGTTGTATTTATTGAACCTGCATACTTATTGCACCATGTTTTGGAAATTATTACGTTCATATAGCATACTTTTAGGAGCGACAAAAAACATTTGCTCCATTAGCTTTGTGTGCTTAAAAATTTTTAAATTGCCGCCGTAAGATGTGCAATATTCTTTATTTCTTTATTTTTGCTTGTTTATTTATATTTGATAGGGTTACCATACTTTAACCATATTAAAAATTTTAGTTAAACAATACACTGTAAATATGAAGCTTTAGTTAAACAATAGTTATCATTTTAGTTTACTAATAATTAACTAATGACTGTAAATTTCGGCTTTAGACAGACTGTGCCAGGGTATGTAAAACTTAGTGCAGTTGAGTATAGTATTGTAACTCGTTTGTACTTAACAATAAGAATCCTTTCAGAAATATGGAAGAAAAATAAGAAACATTACGGTAACTTACTTATAAAATGATTTGGAGGCCTTAATATTAAATTTGTATATCTTACTGTGTAATAACTACAAATTCTATTTGCCTCGCCAATTTTCATATAATAAATCTACTTAATTTATAAAATCAACTTAATTTAGAAAAATCATCTTTTCCCCGCAATTCCCGGGATCGCGATTTTCTATTCCCGTTTCCCGGGAAGTGCAAAAGTCCGGAAATCCCAAACCCTATTTATGATGTAAGAAGCGGCTAAAGCTCGGAAGTAAAACTTGTGGCCAAAACTTTAAATAAAAGCAAAGCCCAAATTTTAAAAGGACAGTTCTTACGTACACACAAACAAATTCGTATAAGGCAGATAGACTGTAACTTACTCACTCAGTGGCTAACTAGCCAACTCATGGACTTACGTAGATTGCTAACTAACTCCATACTTAACAACAAGTTCATCTGGTTGGTTGTTAGTTCTTAATTTATTTTCGATATAATTTTTTACATAATCACCTTTTGCGTGTATGAACTTCGGTTTTCTTATTATAATTTTATACGTTCAATTAAAAAATAATAAAAAATTATATATAAAAATTAACGCAGAAAATTATTTCGCTACACTGCTCACATTTATTTAATTTATATAATATGAAATAATGGCAATATTGGCATTAAAAAATTTATCGCATTGTTGTTATTAGTTAAACACATTTTGGGGTGAAGGATTGATGGAATAATTTGTAAACAGATATAAATGTAAAAAAATGTATTTAAAGAAGAAACGAAATCCATATATCTCTTATACCAATGGTTTTTTTTTTAATATTCGCCAATATTCTTAATATTCTTAAGTTAATTTATCAATTATGTATTTGTTTTATAAAACCTTTTGACAAGAAGACACTAAAAAGAGATACAAAGTAGGCCGAGCTTCTAAAACCTTAAGGGGCTGCTCGACTAGAGTGAAACATTAAAAAATTTTCAAATGCACGTTTTGCATGTACCTAAACTGATGTAATTTGACATCAATACTTTGACAAGTGTCTTCGCTTTTAGCAACATGTCATCAATCAATCATTTATCATTAATTACAATGATAACAAAAATTAAGTTTCAGTTTTATTACTTTCAATTAAATTTTTATTTTAGTTTTATTAGTTTATAACCCAGCTCCTTTACTACATTTGATGACTAAGTGTCGTCAATATGAAGACGTGGTGTCATATTGTTCTTCGCTTACATGGATTGTCTATGCATGTACGCTGTTGTGTAGGCTTGCAGAATTCACTGTCATGTGCGTTCGCACGGTTATCAGATCTTACAATATTGTCAGAGAAATGTGCCGAAGATGTAACTTTTTCAAATTCTGTTAAATTGTTTCAGTTTAACAGAATTTCAGAGAATATTTTGTTTGACAACGTGGTCAGGTAAAGCTATTGTCACTATAGTAGATATCTTTAGCAATTCTGACAAATATCTTGCAGCAGTAGACTTGAGTTCAACTCGTTCGAACTCGTTCAGCAGATCGTTGTAGACACAAACCTATGATCAAACACATTTAAATGACATAGATTTGATCATAGGTTTGTGTCTAAAACGAGCTGTTGAACGAATTTGAGCGAGTTGGATCAGATTCTATGCAGCAGCGTTAACTGACAATCTACCTTATGGTACGAATTTTTCATTGTCACAACATAGCTTTAATTTTACCTTTAATAGCAATAACACCTAAAATATGACAAAATTCTATGATGACGATTGCTATCAGACTTTTCTCTTTATTGATAATATTTGTCACGACATTGATTTTACAATTTCAAGAAGCTACCCATTAGTTTTAAATCGAAATTAAATAAACTCATTAATATAATATCGTTTCATATTATAATTTCCAACTAAAAATAATTAACTACCTGGCATGGCGATGTCAAATACAAATTCTAAAATTATGATTTAAATGATTTAAATGCAATTGTGCGAATGAAAGAATTTTTTCGTAAATTAATCAACCTTCTCTAAACGTATAATCCGATCGGTATAAAATTTCACACGGACATAGCAGAGCAGTATTCCTTATTAAATTTAGAATATTAGCACCGCACATTGCTCAGAAGTAGAGCTACTTTTTACTTTTTTACATATAATTCCATTAGTTTTATACACCTAAAATAGAATGATAGACAGACAAGGGAGAAAATTATATATTGGGCATATTAAATTTTTTTCTTAATGCTATAAAATGGTTTTCTAGGAATTTACGCAGTAAATACTAGAGATGTGCGCGTGAGTGAGTTTTCGCTCACGATCACGCACGATCACGAAAAAAATATTTTTTTCACGCACGCTCACGTGCAGCAAATTTTAAGACTCTCACGATCACGCACGCTCACGATCAAATTTGATTTTATCACGCACGCTCACGCACGACAAAAGCTTAAGCTTTCACGATATTTATTTTTTATATCCCACAAAAACGCAAATCGAACATCAAAACGAGTTTTTGAAGTAATATCCATGGGGATTCTCATTGTGAGTGTGCATTTTGGGTTTTTCATTTTCTTTTTTTAACTTTACCAATTTAATTAATAGAAATATGAGAAGGTGTTATAGTTTTCGCCTCATTCACTCATTCAATGGATCCTAATATAAAATAACATTTTTCGATTTTTTTTTTAATTTTTGTGGATTGAGCGTTACATTTGCTTTCACGGTTGTTCTGGGAATGACTTTTTGAAAGCAAATCAGAAATTTCTGAACGGATAATGCTCTCCATATCGTTTCTGCCCTTCCGCTGCTGTTAACTTTTTTACCACCCTAAAATTTATAGATAATTATATTTAAGAATTTTGTTAACGTAATGCTCAATATATTTTCTTACGAATTTAATATTTTTTAGAACCCACTATATTTTGAATTTAAAACAATTCAGATGCATAATCTTCGATAAGTTTTACCATAAACTCCTTATTTACACACTAAAATATTTCAATTAAATTAAAAAACTACAATACATTATTATTGATTGATGAAACTTTTTGCAATTTAAACTATTTAACAAAGTTCGCAAAACTTTTAAATATTTAGAAGTGCAACCCTAAGCTGTTATTTTATTGATTAAACTGAATATTGAAGCATGCTAAAAACGAGTAACGCTCAATACACATAACTGCGAACTACAACAATTTCTTAAAAAAGTTATAATTCCTATTATTTTTCAAATATTTGATGCAAAATACCATACAATTCCGATACATCAGTTTGTATGAAGAGAGTATAAACAGTATATTCGTTTTTTATTTTTAACACATAATCGTCAGTGTTACATAAAAAAGCTTATTTACCTTCATTTATATATTAAATAATATATTAAATCATGCTGGAGTAGATTTCATTTTAAAATGTATGCGTTTATTGTATGAAATACTTTCAATATTTTCAAAGCCATTAACCCATTATGAGTGAAATGGAATTTTAAGAATTTTTCACCTGGCTTTTTACGTAAAAACACCACTATCTTAAAGACTGGACAATATAGCGGTAATCAATATTTTATTTTATAGGGAACTTTCCAAGCTTTCATTTGGTGTATATTTGTAAGCTGTCATTTGTTAAATATGAAAGTTATGTAACTTCTAATAGTAGTTTATGTACCAGATTTGCAAAATATTTCGTAAAAATTCGTATTCCACAGAATCTTTAGTAAGTGACGCCGTGGTGCGAAATATCATAGAAGACAAAATCTTTGTGTCCGTTGTTTCAGTAAATAAGCGATATATCGTATTTCAAACGTTTTGACTTTTTGTGCGCTGGGTTGTCTTCAGCTTACAAACATATTTTTACTGATGTCAGACATGTCGGCATAAAAGATTCACTGGGTTGCTTTTGCTGTCGACACACGTACTTTCGGTCCGAAGTAGGGCAGAAAGTCTGCACAAGATGCCGAATTCGTATTTGAAGACGGTCCATATGAGTGGTTAACAAGAAAACGAACCTCTTTGTCTGAGAAAATTCTAGAAACTTTGCCGAAACTCTACGAATTTTGACGAATCTTTTAAGGAATTTGCGACATGTCGCAGAAAACTCGGTTCATCTAAAATTAGAAACTTATCAGAAATGTCGTATAAAATTCGCAAATTAAATCAAAATATTGTAGGAGTAAAGAGGGAATTTTTTCAGCAAGCTACGAAATGTAATTTCGTGAGTGCGTGAAAATTACATTACATCACGCACGGAATTTAATTTGTAAATCACGCTCAGGCACGATTGCGTGATTGTTTTTTAATTTAGTCACGATCACGCGTGAGTCACGCGTGAATCACGCCTGACACGAAAAATTTACGACATTTGCACATCTCTAGTAAATACCAAGCAAACGAAAAAATTCGATTGGATCGAGATTTCATAAAAATCCGATTTTTTTTTTGAGTTCGTGTCTTAAGTCTTTTATATTTTATGTATAGAATAGCTAGGAAAAGACTTAAGAGACAAGCTCGAAGAAAGAGGTGTTCGCCCTGAATTTGATGGCTGTGCTCTAAGAACAGAGTGGCTCATGGTCGCCTATACAAATAGGAAAACTGCTGACTGAATCAAGGTCAATGTCAGCACAATTGCTAAGAAGTTCAACCTCGAGGTAAGAATAGTGGAAGACCCTGATTTTCCCAGGTCTCGCTATGTGCGATGTGATATCCCGCAGATCCAAGATATCAAAAATTAAAATATTCTGGCAATCATCGTGGCTCAGGACAACCTGAGTGCGAACCTTTGGAAGGTATCCATGACGAAGAACTATGGTACACTTTTTCATATAATAATGGCGGTACATGACAATTCCTGGGCCAAACTCCTGGAGACGAATGACCGGACTGCTTACCGCTTCACCCACCTGAAGTTGTCAATTAAAGACGCGCAAAAGGAAGGTGCAAGCGAGGACAAAAATGAAAGTCTAGTCCAAGTTGCGGCATCTCAACAGCCCAAAGACAGCGGAAAGGAACTTGGTGTTCCTGCAGATGTTGGCCCATGCACTAGCAAGGCCGCCACGGTGAAAACTAGTAAAAACATGGGTAAGCTAGGTGTAGCGATCTAACAAACCATTAGCGTGGCATCGAAGCGGCCCAAAGTCGACGGCAGGAAACTTGGTGTTTCTGTGGATGTTGGTCCATTCGCCAGTAAGGCTGCAGTTATGATAGATGCTAAAACCGTGTTTAAGTCAAAGTATAGGACCAAGAAGAGCGCAGCTACAGAGGGTAGTTGCCACCTCTTCTAATGACACTGAAGAGGCGTGAGAACCATGTTGGTGCTACAGGCGAACTTGCATCACGCCAAAGGACCATCGGCCACCTTTTGCAAGGTTTTTCGCAGAATAACGGATAGACATGGCTCTTGTGCAAGAACCAAGATTTGCTTCTCAGAATCCCAGAATACCTAACAAAATCCCAAAAATCCCAAACTTTAATTTTATATTCCCCATTTGGTTCAAAACCCATAAAATCTTTTGACGAATAAATTGATGCATTTAAGTAAGAGTTTTTGAAAGTGGTAAAGCCAAAACTTTGCTGCAAAATATCTAGGTCGAGGTCGGAAGGGTTCAGGGCCAACAAAAATTGTAAATTATATGGAAATTTTTTTCTGAAAACATTTTAGAGATATTTTCAAAACATATAAGTTCCTAAGGAAAGTTTTTTTATATAGAAAAGATGGGATGGTGGTTTTTAGGGCAAAAATTCAAAAGTTTTTAAATTTTTCAATTAAAATTATATATTTTCTAACTCAGAAGGAATATTTCCATAAACTCTTTTTTTTAAGTAAAAAACATACTATTTTTCCAAACTTCTTTTAAAAACTCTTTAGAAATTTACTCGTTTTGGGGGGAATAGCCCTTGTATCCGCGCCTGTTCCCTATTTTCGGACTTCATATGTCCAACAATTTGGGGAGTTCATCTTCTAGACTTAAATACTTCTCTGCTGTGTTCGTGTAAAATTGTACATCGATCGTATCCGTTTAAAAATTGATGATTAACTTCCAAAATATATTGATTCTACCTCACTGTGAATCATGGGATAGACAGTAACTAAATAATAAAGCGAAAATACTGTAATAAAAAATGGTAAAAACATTTTTAAAGACTGATGAGGATTGGGGCACACTCCGAAAGCAACGTGTTGCAAAATTCTGACGTATATGGCTGAAATTAAATAACTTTGAATACTTTTAGGAGCGGCAAATAAGCTTTTGGCCAATAGATTTGTGCAAAAAAGTACTTTAAACTGGCGCTCTAAGGTATGTAAACTTTATAGCTGTAAAATCGAACTACAAAATAAATAGATAAGCATGATAATATAAAATAAAAATCGGCAAACATACATAATACATATTTAAGTTGATGTTACCGTAATACATTACTAAGAACTACTTTTTCCGATCTTAAACATATACTTTCTCTGCTATCAAGGCTGCGGTTTTGCTTAAACGGAAACATAAATAATTTATAAATAATACTTAGAATTTTTATAATAATTGAAATAAATTATTCAAAAGTTGGTAAATTATTTGCATTAAATCAAGTACATATACAACAAATGATGATCATTAGCTAGATGATGATCATGAATACTGAGTAAATTTATGATGTAAAATATTTTTGCATAAAAACAATTAAATGCTTATGATTGAATCTAGCAAACGGTTTAATACAAAATTTATGCATGCGCATCTCATTAACGGTCAGGCGATTAACGAAGTTGTAATGAATTGAATAAAATAATAATAAAAAATGATTCTTAAAAAAAATTAAAATAATTTTTCTAATAAATAATAAGTTTATAATTAAGAAACTAAGAGTTTGTGGTGAATCATTAGTATTTATTAATTTTTAAATTGTTATTTTCAATATCCAAATACACAAACATTTATAATCCAACCTTAACTAATTTTTAAATACAAATACTCTATACAGTCTCAGCTGATTAAAGTTTAGTTAACTTTGGACTTTTCATATATAAATACAGAAAATATAATAATTATATTTTAATCATAGTAATGTGGCAAACAAAAATGTACTTTTAGTTTTATGAACGAGTACAACCCAATCAATTAGTAAGAGGGTATCGATTTTCGAAATGATTTTAATTCCTTACAAATTCTTTGGGTCTTCAGAATTTTTATATAGACTATAGACTAGATCCAACAAATCAAATTTTGCCTTTCAACTTAAGGTACGGTCACACTTGGCAAATATTTGCCGAAAAATACGTACACAAAAAAAACAAGCTAAAATTGCATTTTCTTTAACTCTAATATTTTTCAAACTATGAGTTCGCATTTAAAAAAATTATATAAAAATAGCATTTTGCGGCATAATTGACTTTATTTTGTGATATAAAAAACCAGGTTAAATCACACAGTGGTTACGTTTTTTTTGGACAAATATTTGCCAAGTGGTACCGTACATTGAGTGTATAAATAAGTTTTCTAAAAAAAACATCTTTTTAAATCAAGCTCGTTTTTTTAAATAATTAATTTAAGTAAGAAAGGATGATATGGAAAGCTAATTAACCGAATAAAAATACCAATGTAAAATCAACATGTCGCAATGTTGATTAGAAATCATATTAAATTCCTGCATACGTGCTGACTTTATTCAAAATTAGCATTATTTCTTATTGATTTGAAACGAAAAATGATTAATCTAACCTTAAATCTCGTTAATTTAATATTTTTTGCTGTTAAAAATTCCTGTTGTTTCTACTTGTAATAACTTTGGTTCAACATGATCTTTCTTGTTATTTCAGTATCAAAGTCACGTTGTCTCAAATTAAAATAACTTTGATTCAACATAATTCTTCTAAATACAGACAAAATAACTGAAAACAGTTTAAGCATGCATAAAAACAAACACACAAACAGCTTTGATTGTAGGTATTGATAAAATGCCCATCAAAAGCAAAAACAAAAAATAATAAGAGCTTGTGAGTGTTGGATTATTAAATCAGATGGTGGAAATTTGGGTTAACTAAGTTGAGTCGCAATAAAAATGAATGCAAGAATTTACATGAAAAAAGTCTTGTATTCTATTTCGCAACAAAAATTAGTTAAATAGCTGATGTTTCCTTGTAAAAAGCATCCACCTTCATAAGTGGTAAAAGTGAACAAGAACGCTGATGAAACGGTGTAGCGGCCTGTCGAAATCAGTAGTACTGATCATCCACTCTTAATAAACTAATTTGAATTTACATTAATTCAAATATTGAACTAAAAAGCCGAAATAATAAATTTTAGACTTATACCTATCCAGTTCAAAATAAAAATTACGTAAAAATTCTTCGTATTATTTCAGTATCAGCTTCATTTTGCTCTAACTATACTGCAATATTAAATCAACATGAAATATAGTTATTTAAAAACATGTTCTATAAAGGTTAATGTAAAATCGTTACCGAAAAATATAAAATTTGCCTTGTTTTCGATAATTGTTTCAGTGAGTATAGAAAAACGCAACAGTCACTGTTTTCGAAAGTCTCTACAATCTGTTATCAGCATATATCTGTTTGCTTGACGTAGTTTAACATTAATACAATGACATGTGTGTTTGTTTAAGACCCCGCGACAGTTGTCATCATTGTCATCAATGGAGTGATTAACACGATTAAATTTAAATATTATTTGCTGGCAAAAATTAATTAAATAGCTGATGTTTCCTTGTAAAAAGCATCCACCGTCATAAGTGGTAAAAAGTGAACAAGAACGACGATGAGACGGTGTAGCGGCCTGTCGAAATCAGTAGTACTGACCCGTTCTGCTAATCTGATTTGAATATTCCAACACTCCACTCTTAATAAAAATAATTTGAATTTACATTAATTCAAAAATATTGAACTAGAAAGCCGAATAATAAAAATGTTCAGAATATTAATACTTTTATTTGTTTCTATATCAATTTAACTTTTTATTAAAGCTGATCTTGATTTCAGGCTCATTTGTTCATCGCATGCTTATAAGACAACACTTTTACTATCTCAGCCACGTTAGTATTTAAAATATCGACAGCACAAACTCAACATAAGCATTATTCTTTTTGTTGAATAAGTGTCATCAATATCAAGACGAGATGTCAGATTCTCGTTCGCATGTACGCTGTTCTGTAGGCTTGTAGATTAAAATGTAACTTTTTCAGCTTTTAGAAAATTCGTTTAAGAAAATTCATAAATAAAAGAATTTTAGTTGTAATATGTGACATCATATTGATGTCGTTGCAGTCATTACATATATGCTAAGTGTCATATATGCCAAATTCTACGAAGAACTTCGTCATTTATTTTCCTTTTTTTTTATATCATTAGCCATATCATTCATGTCACAAGTTTGATGACACAACGTCATCAAACCGAAGATTTAAGTACTTTTTATAGAACTTTTCTCAATTCAAAACTAGAATTTTCTATCTAGTGGTATACCCCTTATGAGATTGTTTTTATCGTTATATAATTGCTAATATATACTAATAACAATAATAATATCTAAAATTACAGGTCACAGATAATTTTTTTGTTTTTACTTCTTTCATTTCTCAAGAAACAAAAACTTATATGAATGTATGGGCTCAACGTTCATTTGCAGTAAAAGTGTAATTTCTCAAAAAGAAAATTAATATAAAATTAATAAATATTATATCTGCCGCTTTCTTTTGCATGCTAACTTATAATGAAATTTCATGGCTAAGGCATTAAAAAATATTGTGTGGCCTATTTATACATAAGACAAGATAAAACATAAAAGTTTATTTCTAAAATCACAAAAGAAAAAGGATTAAATATGATGGTCTGGTCACAAACGAACACTAATATCGCTCATTTGCTGCAACGTCATCATAACTCGAAATTTTGTGTTTTTGAAGCTAATAATGCAGAATTATTCGTCATATCGTTCTTTATAATGTGTAAAAATTTCATATAAATATTTTGTATACTCAACTCTTCATAGAAGAATGAAATTTTCTTTTTCCATGAAGTTGTGTGTAAAACTAGTTTTTTCGAGTTATGACGACGTTGCAACAAATGAGCGATATGTACATTTAACCTTTTATTTAGCATCAATGCAACAAGTGTGTATGTATGAATTCTGTATGTACGAGTATGTGAATTCATTTGAATGTCTGTACAGAATAGTTTCAATAGAAAATCAATACAAAAAAAAAGATTTGTTTTCGTTTTCTACATTTATTGATTTAACAATATTACGTTAAACAAAATTAAAGTTAAAAGCAAAAACAAGAGGCATTTTCCATTAGTTTCGAATGTTTAAACAATTTCTATGCGGTTACAAATATCAATGAATAAATGAATGAATGAAAAACAAAAACAAAAACAAAATTTAATTATAATATTGAAATTCTACATAAACTAATTTACAAGTTTGAATTTGATTTAACAACACATTAGCAGACAATTAAGGATTTACCTAGAAATTGGTATTGAATTTCTTAATGCTATAATTTGTTAATAAAAATATATTTAATTATTGTTACTTAATATTATTAAAAAAAATCAACAATAAAATAAGATTTTTTATATTGAATTGACCCTAATAAGCGGCCAAGCATTTCAAATTAAAAGTATATACTTATTTATTAATGGAAAAATTATAAAACAACAAGTTTTTTGGTATTGAACTCGAAATAAAAAATTAGCCTTGAAATAAAACTCCAGTGTATACAAAACTCTGACGTGAAAGCAGATTCTTTAACTTTCATATTCAATGTCCACTAAATTATCGAAATTAAAATATATTTAATAATTTCAATATATTTAATTATGACGCCAATTCTTTAAAATTACTTATAACTTTATAACCTTATAAACAATTACAATTTATAAGCAAAAAAAAAAAACAATAAAAAATAATATATAATAAATAATTTCTTATTATTGTTACATGTACATATAGATAAGATGGTCATTCATTATTCACTCACGCTCGTATTTAGTGGTCAGTGAGTAATTATTTAAGTTCGTAACTGCTTTAACTGTAATAAGTCAATTATTTATTCAATAAGGTTAATTAAAACAACAATAATTGCTAAATATTTTAGTGGAAATGCAATTAGTTTGTTTTTAATTTCCTATAAATAATTTAAAAATTTTAATATAAATAATATGACTACCGTATTTGAGGGGAAATAAACCTCTTAGCAGATGCCATACAATACTAATATTTTATAGCCAAGTCTAATTATTCTAACGACTGATTCTGGTAGAATTCACAAAGATATATATATATATATATATATATATATATATATATATATATATATATATATATATATATATATATATATATATATATATATATATATATATATATATATATATATATATATATATATATATATATATATATATATATATATATATATATATATATATATATATATATATATATATATATATATATATATATATATATATATATATATATATATATATATATATATATATATATATATATATATATATATATGCATGTGTATCAACGCTTCGAAGGTTTACATCTAAAACTCATTTTAGGGGGAGTTAAAGCTCCCACACGCAAAGAAAAGATATGGTTGTGTGGCATGGTTGCGTCAGCAATGACATCTTTCCCGACACAGTTTTTGAATGTGGCAAATAACTTATTATTGTATTAAATGACTGTGAACCTTAATTAGTTTAAGGGAAAAAAACTAACGTTTACATTTAATAATGAAATTATTAGATTTCATGAAAATTGACGCATGGTTGGCTTGAACAATATATATTGTTGAAAAAATTCTGACTACAATCATGGTTTATTTAAAAATTCAACAACAGAATGGTTCTATAATAATAAAATATCATTCTTATCTATACTATTTTTTTTTTGCAATAAAGCTATGGTTATAAAACAGACATGGCTTCTATGCTTCCAAAAAAGTTTTTGTTCTATCCCTTTGTTGAATGCTTTTTGTTAGTTTTGTGTTTTACTTGACAGCGTTTGGTTTATTTTTGTGCGCGGTTGGTGTGAAAAAATAAAAAAAATTAAAATTAAAATAACAAAAAGTGATATATTCCGGCAATTAATGTTCGACCATGTTCTGAAGACCATTTAGTTTGAAATAGCAAAATTTCAAAAGCGAAGAAAAGTATTCTTTAATCGAACAATTTAGTGCATTCGTAGCTTTGTTCTGATAAAATACTCGTATGTGAAATATCTGAAACACAAAAACCAACTGAAAACCTCCAATAAAGTGAGCTTTTTAGTTTGGATTCTATCCTGAAAGTTGCCGATTTCACAACGAAATGTTTTTCAGAACATGCACGATTGTTAATATAATATGTGAATATGTATGTATCTATGTGAAAATAGATAACAATTTTTATTTCAGATTCAACACACTGATCAGTTGAAAAATTTTGTTTTTGATTTAAATTGAAATAATAAAATTTTTTTGCTCCTGTCAAATTTTTAATCAATTTATGTTTAAGAAAACAATAAATATATGACTATATAGAACAATATATGTGGATATTTAGAACCATTTATATGGTTAATTTTAACCATATATATGGTTATTTCAGACCATATTTTGTAATTTTGAACAATATATATGGTTGCTTTAAACCATATACATGGTTGCTTAAACCAAGCATATGGTTGATTTTAACCATATATATGGCTATTTCGAACCATTTATTGTAATTTTGAACCATATATATCGTCGTTTTGGAACATACATATGGTTGCTTGAACCATGTATATGGTTGTTTTGAACTATATATATGGTTGTTTTCAACCATATATTCAATCATAGTATGTTGCTCTTCGATTATGGTTGCCTCAACCATGTTTTTTCTTTGCGTGCACATTTTTATAGTCAATTGGCTGTTCAAATTAATTTTCTACAACAATACATTTTGCAAATCTCAAGCAGATTATAATTTAAATAAAAACTAAGGCGGAAATTAATTTGAAGTTAACATCTCTATGTACATCTCAGTAAACTTTATCTCTTGTTTTAATTTTATGCTGTTACGATGCCACTGTGATAAACAGAGCAGCTGGTACACTAGTTATTTTAGTGCTGGTATTGGTTGAAGCTCCCAGCAAACATGTGGGCTTCATGTAAAACTGTGAATGATTTCGTATTACACTCTTTCCACAAATAGCAAATGTTTAAAAATTATTTGAAAAGGCAAAACTTTTTTCATGCAAATCATTAGCAAAATCATTGACAAAGTGAATTCAAAGTAGTTCTATTTCTGGTGATTCATCAATGAACTTAACCCGTGGTTTTTATAGGACGGAAGTGATCTAAAAATCTGAATGATACGCGATAAAAAGGTTGCTTGGAACAAACAACAGCTATGCACCCATATTCATAAAAGCTTGTTAAAGCTAATGTATGCTTGTATGTATGTTTTCCCATACAAAATTCGGGTACTTAACCAACATTAACTTTAATAATCGTTTATGCATATGGTGGATAGAATATGAAATTCACTTCACGTGTACTTCTTGATGTGCAATGAAAATGCATACATATTACATACATATGTATGTGCATATTGTGCAAGCCGAGTTCATAACAATGACATGTCAGTGGTAAACTCAATTCACTGCAGTTAGTTCGCTTGGAAATGTAAACAAAATCTGTCTATAATTTTGTTATATACAGTTTGACAGTAGTAACTTCATTTGGTTGTCAATTCGCCTTATTCATAGGCCTAAAAAAATTATACTTTAAGAATTTAGGACCAGTATTGCCATACAAAATACTGGTTTTAAAGTAATAAAGTATACTTTATTTTGACTATGATTATGCGCCAAAATGTTTTTCTTTGCAACATTCACATACTTTTTTCAATTCTAATTCAAATTGCAATCTCAAAAATCCATTTAGCTTTGTAAAAGGGGTAGATGACTTGGTTTGAAATCAAATTATAAAACCATCCTGTTCCAAACGTTTGTTGGGTTAGCTTTAAAAAAACGTATACACACATAAAGGATGCGTGATGCGCATGTTTAATTTTTTTATACCCAGCAAACACAATGTCGTATGTTATCACTTAACATCAAACGAAATCTTCAGTATTTTTCATACCTAGACAAAGGTTTCAGATTAAAGCTTGAATTTATGGACATTTTTAAAAAACAATAACAACACACTAGATATCAGGGTTGCATTTGCAAGATAAGTCGAACCGCTTGTGGGATAGTTTAGAGTTGACTTTAGCAGTATGTGTGTTTGTTATTCTCACATTACATACATATTAACAAATCTTAAAATATACAAATCTAAAATAAAATTTGGCTTTCTTAAATCTAATAATATGGCAATCGCTTAAACTTGCAAGCCATCTCTTTAGCTTTAAGATTAAAGCTCCCGAAAATTTCTATATTTTTGATTTAATTAATGAAAACAAATTTTTTTTTATAACTTTTGACAACGATGTCTCCCGAACCGAATAAAATGTTAAGGCATTCGATGTAGCTTTCTAAGTCACAAAAAATTTTTTAAAACACTTTTTCGACATTTTTGGATTGGATACTTTCGAACTGATTAATCAATTTTAATGCAATTTTAGTAATCGATGTTGTTTTTTGATCTGGAGGGCTACTCTGTAATACGATTCGAAAAGAAAACTGTTCGAATTTGTATGCTATTGACATTGCAATTCGAAAGCATTTTCTTTCGATTCGAATTACAGAGTAACACCCTGATTAGATTCGATCTGAAATGCAGATTAAAATTTATTTCCTAAATTCGCCAAATCTGTCAAGTATATTCGGTTCATATTCTCACGATATCTAAGTGAAGTCAACATATTTAAAATACCGCAAATTTGGCTCCATCCGCCTAGAAGTTAAAAGATGGTTACATACGAGTACACAACCATTATAGTAAAACCAGTCAAAATAGCATCATAACATCTCAAAACGTCCAGATTTGAAGCAAACTCAATTTTTGAAAATCTGGGTGTAATCTGAAACTTCCCATTTTTTTCATAACGGAACTTTGAAAAAGGTTTAAGCTAAGTAGAATTCGATGAAAGCTTGCTTTCCTATAGTTTGATTAAATAGTCTCTTATATTCCCGAAACCAAAAAATTAATTAATTAATTAATGAACGAAATCACAATTATACATATTTTCAATTTACTTACATATCGCGACCTCAGTATTGGTTTAGCTCATATGCCAGAAAGTTGGAATGGAGAAAAACAAAGATGATTTACATAAAGTTTTCTCAAAATAATGGGTGATTTTATAAGAACTATCGGAAAGTAAAAAAAAAAACACATAAAATTCAGAAAAATGCATGAAATATTTATTTGGATCGATAGTTGGGTCGATATAATTTAATGTTTGAAGATTATTTCATGCAAATGTTGGCCGCGGCTGCGCCTCAAATGGTCCATCCGCTTAGTCCAATTTTGGCATACTCTTTCCAACATTTCGGCCGGTATCTCACGAATAATGTTTGCAATGTTGGCTTCCAGTGCGTCAATCGAAGCGGGCTTGTCGCTATAGACATTAGCCTTAACATAGCCCCACAAAAAATAGTCTAGAGGCGTTAAATCGCACGATCTGGGCGGCCAATTGACTAGTCCCAAGCGTGAAATAAACTGTTCACCGAACTCGCCTCTCAATTGGTCCATTGTTTCGCGTGCTGTGTGGCATGTGGCACCGTCTTGTTGAAACCACATGTCATGCAAGTCAAGCTCTTCCATTTTGGGCAGAAAAAAGTTTGTTATCATCGCACAGTAGCGCTCACCATTCACAGTAACGTTGTGATTCGCATCATCTTTGAAGAAATACGGCCCAATGATGCCGCCAGCCCATAATCCGCACCAAACGGTTGTTTTTTGTGGATGCATTGATAGCTCTTGCAATGCTTCTGGCTGCTCTTCACTCCAAATACGGCAGTTTTGCTTGTTCACGTATCCATTCAACCAGAAATGAGCCTCGTCGCTGAACACAATTCTTCGATAAAAAAGTGGATCTTCATCTAACTTTTCAAGAGCCCATTCACCAAAAATTTGGCGTTGTGGTAGGTCGTTTGGCTTCAATTCTTGCACCAGCTGTATCTTATAAGGCTTCACACCCAAATCCTTCCGCAAAACTTTCCACGTAGTGGAGTAACAGAGGCCCAATTGCTGCGAACGGCGCCGAATCGATAATTCACGGTCATCACCAACACTGGCCGATACGGCTGCGATATTTTCTTCAGTTCGCACTCTACGTAAACGTGTTGGTGGTTTAATGTCCAACAATGTAAATTTGGTGCGAAATTTTTTTACAATAGCCCGAATAGAAGCCTCAGTAGGTCGATTAAACTGACCATAAAATGGAAGAAGCGCGCGATGAACTTTCTTAACAGAGCACGCATTTTGGTAATAAAATTCAATAATTTGCAAGCGTTGTTCGTTTGTAGGACGATTCATGATTAAATTATAGACCAAACTGAAGATGTTTGACAGTGACACAAGATACAAAACGTGCGTGAGCTGTCAAAACTAGTGTTGCCAAAAAGATAATAGCAAAAAAATCACTCGTTATATCCGATAGAGTTTTATTGTATTCTCACCACTGCTTCCGGCATATGTTTGGAAGAAAAATGTAAATTTTTGTTAACTTTCATCAATCCGGTTAGAAATTAACATCTTTTTACTTTAAGTAAAAAAATCTTGTTTAGTGCTCCAGTAGTCACTTTTATTTTATTTTACTTGTAAAAAGTAGCTTTTGTGCTCCATGTGTATACTAACTGCTGTGTATTGAGTAACTTGTTATTGAGATGAAATTGTCTACTTTTTATTGAAAATAAGGGTATAAATGTTATTAGAAAAGATATTTGCATGAAATAAAAAGTTAATATTGATGAACTTGGTATTTTACTTGATTTATGATTTTTATTTTTTTATATAAAAAAAATAAAAATTTTTTTTACAAAAAATTTATCAAAATTGATGATATCGAGCACAATGAATGCTTGATATCTCAGAAACCAGGAAAAATTTCGCGAAACAGTTTTCGGATTCTGAAAGAGGGTATTCAAAATATATATAACCCATACTTAACTCAATTTTTTTTTTAAATGGTCTGTGGGCCAAAACGGGTTGAGAGAACCGCATTAAATAACCCCAATATGTTCACTATTTTCGTTTTGTTTATTAGAAATTTTAAATTACATTCCAGAGCTGTCCAATCGCGCACTCTCAAACTCAATTTTTTATGCTCACGATCATGATCGAGCATGTAATTGAAGTAAAATGTTAATCAAGTCTATCACAATTTTTAACTTGAAACCAAATAAAATATTTAATCACGAAAAAGTCAGTAGTGAAAGGTTTAAAAAAAACTTGCAAAGTCAACTATTGGGAATAAGTTGAGAGTAAATAAATTTTTCAGTTTAAGAAAAAGTTCCGCCTTTTCTATTCTTAGGCATAAATCCGCTTGTTTGCTGGGTATTGTTCTATGCCAATTACTCCATCATCATCGAGTGTGAAAAATTTCACATTTAATTTCTAAACTCGCAAAAATCATAAAGACGGATTTTTAACATAACAAGCAGACAAATACGTGTGTCATCCGTCGTATCAAACTAATAAAATTGATTAAAAATTCCGTAAGCGTAATTAATTAAACTAAAGTAAAACAAAACAATTGATGTTTTATTTTTATACTTAAGCTTTTGATATTAGTTTGAATTTAAAAATTTTACTTTTGTTTTTATGTGATTTTCAGCTACAAAACAACAACAGCAACAACACAATTATTTAGTAATTAGTCACCAATCCAAACAACAAAGAATACAGACAGCAATTATTCAATTAAACGGTTGCCAGTCAGGCAGGAAGCAAAAAAAGAAAAATATCAAGAAAATCAAAATGAAAGAAATTATTTCACGGACTGTAATGTCCTTTATCATTTATTTAATCTTTGCTGCTGTGGTGGTCAACTGTGATGAAAAGAATATAAATAAAATGCTGAACAATCAGGTCCTTGTTAGTCGCCAAATGATGTGCGTTCTCGAAAAGAGTCCTTGTGACCCCTTAGGACGTCAATTGAAAGGTAAGTTAAAAAAAAAAGATTTATAATTTACAATAATTTATCAAGATGCTGAATGTAGCTGATAAAACCAGAAAACTGCTAAAAATTAAATTAAAGTGTGTATGTATTGAGTTGAAAATTTTACTACAAGTAGTTTATTTTTAAGTGCTTATAACCCAGTTATTTTGCAAGATCTCAGAAAGGTCATCCAAAAAAACTGCTGCTTACATACATGGATATGTATGTATGCATGTGCATAAATATGTGCATATCGTCGCTTACATGACCAAATGTCGTAAATGACACTTTTGCATACACCATACGAGAATATTTTACAATTGCGCTGTTGTATCTGTCAGATCTGTCATAAATCCTTTTGCATTTTATTGTAGAAATAATACTTGTTATACATTTTATTTTACATATCTTATATTAATTAAAATTATATATTTTACGATACTTTTCATTCGATATCGATCGGATGCCGTAGTGCCAAAATGATAAATTTCGATCAAGTAATTAGCTCTTCCATAGACTCCAAAAACTCTCAACTCTGAAAACAATTCTTATTTTCTTTTGAAAATTAATAACGTTTAATTTTTTTAATATATAATGGGATTTTGTAAAGCAAGAATGGTAGCACGATTTTTAGTTTAAACGTCAGATCTCCTTTTTTGTCAAATGATAATAGGTCAGAAAAAAAGAGAAAGTGAAACTACTTACTATATACTTATACCATGGTTATAACATTGTTTTTTTTTTGTTTTACAGTGTAATTAATACAAAAACAAAAAAGTACTCCCGTATAAAATTTTTAAAATTCTAGTTACGTGATTTGGTCATGTAAGCGACGATATAAGTACATATTTACATAAATGCATATAGACGTCAATACTTTTATTCATTCATTAATAAAAATTCGTATTAAATTTAAATCAGAACAAGTTTTTTTTAATTTAATTTATCGTATTTCTTGTTAAATCTTTATTGAAATGGAAATTTTTGAAAACTGCACAATAATCTTCCACTAAATTGAACAAAGGTTTGTTTATGCATTTTGCATTCGTGAGTTGTGGGTTGTTGGTTTTTGTTGTTTTAGCAGTAGTAATTTAGTTTGTAATTTTAGGACATCACGATGGAAATTTATTTACATTTGTATATAGAACTTATAGTTCTCTATTCTCGGACATTAGTGTGTCACTAACTTAACAAAATTAATTGCGAGAAATGTCTTTATATCTCAAATAGAGATATGAGCATGAGTAACTTTTTACTAGCTGTCAATGGCAGCCTGTCATGTATAGCAATGATCCAAAACAAAATCATTCATGCTCACTCATGCACGAGTGTAAAAGAAACTTAGTCACGATCACGAAGTAGTCACGAAAAAATAAGTTATATTAGCAAAATTATGTCTTTGCTTTTAACCAAAAAATTTTATCAGAAACTTTTTAGTGGAGTTTTGATTTGTAGTTTGGAAATTTCGAAGGTCGCGAATTGTGAATTAGAAATTTCAAATTACAAAATTTACTTTCCAATTATAATTCAGTAAATAAATGACAACTTCTGACACAGAATGGTATTGTCATTTGCATCATTCTTGAAAAGGAAATAACGTCCAGTGGAAATAATGTCCAGTGAATATTATTTCCATTTCAAAATGGAAACATTGTCCATCGTCATTATTTTCTTGGAGATAGGTTTATTTACTTTGTACAGGGGTGGGTGGCTCTGCCAACTTTTCTAATCATTAAATTGTTTTGGTAGGACGTGTGTATTGTACTGACAACGAATTTCATTGGAAAACTTCACTACATGTGTACATACATACGTAGATCATAGATACTAGTGAAGTCTATAAAAACGTATTAAAAATATTTTAAAACTATAGAGAAAATATTATATAACTATGAAAATAAATCAAAGATAATTAGTAAAATTTTACATACAATATGCAAAGTAGTTTATTTCTGTAATTAATATAATAGAATTAATTTAAAATATTACAAAATAACTACGCCACACAGTGTCATGCGGAGAAAAACAAAACCTGAAAAACTAGACACTTTAACATTTTTAAAATTCGGAAATGTAACCAATACAAAAAAAAATATTCCCTCTTAAAAAACCTTTGAATGTGAAACTAAAACCGTTTATTTTTTTAGCCGGCTGGTGGTTGTTTAATTACACGAGCCTGCGAAATAATTTTTTTTTTGTAAGATTTTTTCTCAAACTGTAGTTATTTGTTGTTATTGTCATGAAAGTAACGGGAAAAGATATTGATATGATTCATAGTACGTCACATTTACTAGATAACGGTACATTTGTGTTTTTCTTTCTAGCTGTTTATCTTTCTAGCTGCATCCAAAGTCAAAGGATGGTTCTATAAAAGCAAATGAGATTAGCAAGGCGAATTCATAGCAGGTGGCATTATCAGCACAGCTGATTGTTCAAGGAACTGCCAAACTTTCCTTAAAAATTTTGTTATTTAAATAAATTGAAAAAATTTTAATATAAATTCGTTAATTTGTTTTGACAATTGCTTGAACAAAAAAGTTGCTTTGTTGTATCAATTCGCCGATGACTATACCTTATTGATCTACCTTGGGTTGAAGTCTACTGACGATTGGGTAAAGCGCCAATGAAATGCATATAGACAATGCTTAACTATCACCAAATAAACTTCATATAAAATAATATTATGACAATATGTCAAATAATAAATTTAAAATTTTTCTTAAAATTAGATTCGATTCATGATGCCCAAATTATGCAAACTGAGCTCTATAATCTTAGTGAGTGGTGTCGCCTAAATAGATTAAGTCTGAACATTAATAAATGTGTGCATGTTTCCTTCTATAGGTCTGTTGCCCCCAGTGTTGTAGCCTTTTATATTGATGGTGTAGTGTTGAATACCTCTAATCTTAAGCTTGACTTAGGCGTTATATTTGATAACTCCTTGTCGTTTGATGCTCATGTTGAGTATTTGCTTCCTAAAGCATTTAAAATACTGGGTTTTCTGAAGAGAACTTGTTCTGAGTTTGCTGATCCATACACTCTGAAATATATCTATACGTCTTTTGTTAGGTCTAAACTAGAATATGCTGCTGTTATTTGGAATCCCCATGTCTCTAATCGTATTGCTCGTATAGAGAGAGTTCAACGCTTTTTCGTCAAATATGCTACGCGCTCGTTACTTTATTTATCATCCGTTCCATATGAATCTAAATGCTTGTTTATTGGTCTACGTACTTTGGCGTCTCGTAGAAAAGTTCAATCTGCCTTGCTGTTATATGATATTATCAATGGTTCTATTGATTGCCCTGATTTGCTTTATGCCATACGGTTTTATATACCTCCCAGGAATATGAGGTTCGCTAAACTTTTCGATGTTCCATTTCATCGTACAGATTATTCTCGTAATGGTACCTTATCACGTACATTCTCTTTCTTGAACGAAATAAATTATAATATTCAAAAAGATTCAAAATCTTTTATCGAATTTAGCACTGAAAAATCAGAGTTTAAATTGCTTCTTTTTAGTTTATTCAAATAACTGTGATCTCAAAACTATTTAATTGTTTAATTTAATTGTAAACTTTTCAAAGTAATATTGTACATATGTATATATATGTTTATCCGTGATAGATTTCTTTTTTTCTTTTTAATACAAATTTTATAAACAACCTTAGTATTAGTTCCTTATCTTTGAATGTTATCTTAGTCTGTAAGGATTATTTGTCCATTGACTGAACTACAATAAATAAATAAATAAATAAATAAATAAAAATCGTTCCGATTAAAAACACCTCAATAAATAAATAAATAAATTTCTTAAAGGACTAAAAAATTTATAAAAAATCGAAAACGGCAAAAACTTACCAGTTTTATTAGCTGATCATAAGGCCACATATATTACAAATAAAATAAACCTTATTTCATGAAAATCGATGGACAAATATCGAGTTTATTCATAATAAAGTGAAATAGCCTGAGTTTTGATAAAATTGCGAATATTTACACTGTACAACAAAATCAATTTTTTTTTCAAATAAAAAGCTTTTCACAACTGATTCTGGTAGAAGTCACCAAAATAATAAATACGTGTATCGGCGTTTTTGAAAATTTACATCTGGGATTACTGAAACTACTCGACTTTTTCCAAATATCAGGTAATTTAACTTTATTGTGAATAAAATCAATATTTATCCATCGATTTTCATGAAATAAAGCTTGTTTTATTTGTGGTGAGCTAATAAAAATGGTATCATTTTGCAATTTTCGTTTTTATAAATTTCTAATAAATAAAAATATTTCGATTTTGCATAAAAAAAATATATTTTTCATCATTGCGTTCTGAAAAATTCTGAAACCATAGAGTATATAAAAAAATTGTGTTGGAACGGCTTAAAGGTAATTTTATTTAAAGTTTCTTAGCAGTTGTTGTAATAAAATTGGACAACTCCTTCATTAGTTATGATAAAATCAGTGGAGCAGCCTCTTCAAAAATCCCAAATTAAAAAAAAAAATTTATAAAAAATATTTATGCATAGAATTTAAAATTTCGACTATTTTTTTTTTTAGTTAGGGGACTATAACACATCAAAAATATATAGTGATACTCTCCGGCATTTCTTGTTGCATAGTCTTATGTATAAACATATGTTTATGTAGAAAATATATTTTAATTCATTTAAAAAAAAAATTTTTTTATAAAAATTGTTTGGCCTATTCTACGATTTTGAAAGTTATCGTTCGCTGGATTTCTAGGCGTTTGGCAAGCAACCGATTTTATTTACCTAATAGACAAATAAATAAATAAAATAGGTTGTTGGTGGGGCACAAATCATTTTTGTTTTCGTTTAGAACTCCAACATTTTCGTTCGATCGACGTCGTGTCGTAGGACAGGCTATTGATCTGAAAACTTGAAATTTTTTAATTTGAGCTGTTATTTTTGAAAATGTTATAAGTCCACTTCTAACAACAATTATTGTATTTTTAATAAGATATTTTGATACACACAAAATCTTATTTTTAAGTAGAAAAATAGCAGCTCATTTGTTGATCCGCATATTAAACTAAAATAAAATTGACGTCATACTAAAGTTGCGTGTTTGAAATATTAAAAAACATTTGAGAACTTCACGATATGCTGCCAGTGAAAAGACGGATGACCACCAGTACACGCTGCTAATGAATTCAAAGCAAGAATATATTTCACACATGACTAATTTCGCCAGTCATTTTGGTTTTTTGTTTGTTTATTAATACTTGGTTTAATACTTTTTCAATACAATTGGCATTAAATTTTCATTAACGCCAATAAATTAATAATTAGTCGTTCGCAATGTAAAATTAATATCTGTAAAGCTTGCGAAAAATTAGAAATAAGTTGCAAAATTTTAGTGCTCTAATAGGCGTACAAAGCTGGGAAGGGGGCATTGTCATCCCTAAATGTTTAGCTACAACAATGAATATCCCTTAAGCAGGACTAAAAAAATTTGCAATCCAGAGTTTAGAGATCAGTGCTGCAATTTCGGTGCCTTTAGTACATTTTTATTGCTTTTTAGATTTTTGTTCTTGAGAATTTTTTCTTACATTATACAATATTATTGAATATATTCATATAATTGTCGTTTAACCCTATAAATACTCTATAACTTAAAAAATACTTTCAAATTAAATTTGGCACAACTTTTCTCACAACAAACAATAAACAGTGCCTATAAGGAAAACGAAAACAATATTGAACAGCGTTTTCTTCAATGTGCAATACATATTTCTTCTATGTGCAATACAAATCAAACATCTTTTGATTTTTTGCAATATATTGTGTAACCATTAAATATGGAATACACATTGGCGATATTATTTGAAAAATTGCACAATTATATTGCAAGTGTATGCGATGCTTATACGCAATTTACACTGTGCCTTTTCTGCTTGGCTTTAAAGGCCGTCTATTTTAGTGTGAGAGAGAGAGAGAGAGAGCGAGAGAGAGCGAGAGAGGTGTTGAGAAGCTGATGGGGTAAGAAAAAAATGCACGAACTGAAATTTAAGAGGTTTTTTGGTATATCTATTTTTTTATTTTCATACTCTCAGTTTTAAGCATGTGTATAAAAGTCAAAGAAGGCATGGAGAAAAAGTCTTTAATGTAAATGTGCGTGACTTTTCGCAGGTGGTTTAAAAGAAAACTGTCATAAAAAGCCAGGCTTAAAATGCATAGTGTGAAAAGCCACTTAACAACAAAATACACACAGCTCATTGTATTTATAATCTTGGTATCACTTTTTATAAATACACATTTTACGCAAAACGTAGTTGGGTTAACGTCACAATAGCATATATATACATAAAGTATTTTGTATTGGTAAATTACTAAACAAATAAACAGTGGTGTGTAAATAAACATCTGTACGTAATTTGTTTTTATTTTTGACCAATTTAAATAACCTATAGGCAATAAAAAAGTTAAACGCAACAATATAAAACTATATGCACATATTCATAGTCGTTTTTAGTTTCAACTTAAGTCTGATTTATTTTAGTTGCTCCTAAAGTTATTCACAGTCTGTTTAGTTTCGACTTATCTGCTTAGTTGCAACTTAAAATTAAGTTTCAGCTGAAACTGAAAGCATTCTTTTCGAGTTTTTTTTATTTTTAACAGTTTAGGTGATTTCAAAACAATTTTGGGGGTTATTTCCGATTTTTCGCGAATTGTTGCAGTGTTCGCGATAAAAGCGACTTTTTGTAAATTTTCAACTTCACAATTTTGGAGACTTTTCAACAATATTAGACTTTGCTATTATGCCGCTGCTAGCAAATATTTTGCGATTTTTAGGGAATTTTCGCAAATTTTAATAACAGCCGTAATTTTTCCAAAGTTTTTAGGGACTTTTAATCAATATTCAGCTTTGTAATCTTTAAAATTTACCAAGTCTTAGCGAATTTTCATAATCTTATGCCGTCTTTACACTGTCTGAGTTTTCATCAAGCTAACTTTAAGAACATGACATTTAGAACTCATATTGTATATTAGATGAAAATAGAATAGGTTCGTTCTATTTTGAACTGAGCTCAGACGAAAAATTTAAAGTTGTATATTATACACGATATTTCACTTTTACGTATTGAAATCAGACGAAAACTCAGACAGTGTAATGACAGCATTGGCGGGTTTTCCCCAGTAGATTCAAAGCACCAAAAACTTATCAATTGGAGATAATATTTAATTTTCCTATAGAAAACTTTCATATCAAAAAGGTATTTTATTTCTACGAACAAGTTTCTTTTTGCCTGTATCTACCAGGGGTTTTTTCTTATACCGTAAACTAAGTCGATAGTACATATGTACTTGACAATTGTCAAGAAATCGACTATGAATAGAAATTAGTTTGAGGTTGGTACCTAAATTTAATAAGTTGTGCCTTAAGTAGTTTTGAATTAAAAGTGTAACTATGAATATGCCCCATAAACTTGTATATTAAATACTATAATTTATATTATTTTACTATAATTTATATTATTTTATTATATTATTTCAGCTGCTCTACCCGAGGTCATTGTACGCAATTGTCGCAATTGCTCACCACAGCAAGCACAGAATGCCCAAAAGCTCACCACATTTTTACAAACGAAATACCCTGATTTCTGGGCCATGCTTTTAAGGAAATACAAGACATAAATTACAAATTTTTAAATAATAAAAGAAATATGTAATTTTAAATAAAACAAAGATAAATTCGAAACATTTAATATCAATTCATACTAATAAAATGACGAAAGCAAAAAAATAAGCAAACAGTATTAAAAAAAGCAAATTAAAACCAATAAATTAGTATGTACAATAGTATGTATATTGCCTATATGCGTTAAAATATAAAAGAAATAATTAAATATATATGTTTTAAATTAATATTTATTTAACAGTTCCTAAATGTCAACTAAATAAATGTTCATTTATCAAACAGCACAAAATCATTAGAATTAACTAACAAATAATTTTGCTTAGAAAATGAAATTAATCTATCAACTTGTAATACAAATTTATTATTAAACTTTAAATTCGAAAACTTGCCAGTTTGTTTAAAATCTACTATCTTTTCATTTGTATTAAGTGTGATTTTCAGTATAAAAAAAATTTGTATTTTTATAATTGAAAAATTGTTGTTTTATCACACGACGAAAATAAAACAACAACATACTAATTTAATCAAATAGAATATGTTGTATGACGCGTAACGGTTACAAATTAATAATCATACTTAAAATGTATTATGTTGTAGCATAAACGTAATTATATTAATAGTTATGTATGTATAAACGTAATTATATTAATAGTTATGTATGTATTAAGGTATTCACAAAGCTGTTGTATGGGTTGTATGCGACAAAATCTATAAAATTATTGTATTGTAGTATGAATATTAATTATGGTTCGAGTCAACAGCAATACTACATATTACTTTTGTAAAAAAGAAACTTCGATACAACAATTAGTACATCCCTGTGAATACCTCTTGTGTATGAATTCTCCGAAAAAGCAAAAAACCGAAAATTATATTGATTATAATTGCTTTGATTTAAGACTTTTTATGCAAAACATTTAATAAAATAGTAATAACAATAAAAAAATATATGTATATGATGTAATAACATTATTAAATTTTGAGTATTTATCTATTCTGTTTCTTATTGGGATTTGTATATGACATGCATATGTATATCTACATATTATGATAGTACATTTGTTTTACTTAAAACTAAATACAAGTCGAGCCATTTCTGCAATAGAGTCATAACTCAAAAAAAAACTTATTTTGCAGAAAACGAGTTTAAAGTTTTGAATTTACTAACAACTTAACGGTTAGAGAAGAGTTGGTTATACAATATATTTGTATGAAATTTATAAACAATATGAAGAACGATATGACGATCAATTGGGCTTTGTTGACTTAAAAATCACACTTTATAAGTTATGACCAGAGAAACCGGAAATATGCTCTAAAAAATGTGTTTTATGCGCATTAAATATGCACGTCCACGACCATTATTTCCACTTCAAAAAAGAAATAATGTTCATGGAAATGTCGAGTAGTGACTTTGCAGAGTAAAAGTTTTCTGCCTATTCAAAAAACTAAACTCTAATAAGCCACTATTCGACATAACCAAAGAAGAAAACAATTAATTCCGTCCAAAGCCAGGCTATGCAGTCAATCTTCACTCTGCAGTACCATTTGCTCAAACTTTATTTGCATTTTTTATGGTTATTAATTCTTTTCAGCGTAGAAATAACGTCCATGGACTATAAACAACTTTGCACAAGAAACTATGTGTCTAAAATGGATTTCATACTTATGGATATTCTAAAAATGTGTATGTTTTATGACGCCTTTATTATAGGAAAAAATTAGAAAAAAGTGCTTGAAGCAGTTCGGCGTATACTTAATATCAACTAATTATCAACACATTAAATAATGATACTCATAGCCTATCCCGTATTGAGGCAAACTGCTTCACGCCCTTTTTGTAATTTTTTCTATAATAAAGGCGTCATAGTTTGGGAGACACTGGCGCTATTCTTGTGACTTTCTGGTCAAATGCTAGTTGCACAACCCGGTACTGCCCAAGCAATTTTTAATCTATCCGCAGGGGGTCGGGTTTTATATGATTGGTTTTATATGAACTAAGTCGCAACATATTTTGGAATTTCCGCAAGCTTCAACCCCATTTTATATCCACTGTTTCTACGGCAAAGGTGCTTAGAATTTTTCGCAGAATCATTAACCTTTGCAAAGAGGGTGCATATTTTTGTACATGTAATCAAATTCTAAGGTACTTCATGAATACCTAGAAGAGTGAAATTTGGTATGTAGGCTAGCAGTTCATTAAAATTTTTATTCAATTCATATATTTGAACGAAATAAATTCATACAGAAATTAGCTGATTCTTATTTATTTATATCTCCTGATTATGATGGCATCATTAGTTTTAAAAATAGAATGAAATTTAATTTTTGCATAATTTACACCATTTTTTGTAATATTCGCTTGATATTTCACGAACGGTCCTCCAAGACTTAAAATACTTTCTGTATTCAAATTGATTATTAGGCTAAGGCTCGTAACGTTTAATTCAGGAAGAATTGGGCATGATTTATATTCGAAGGAATTGTTAATCTACACAAAAATCTCTTACATTTGAGGATGCGAGGATGTTAAAAATCGTGTGTTTTTCGTTTAGTCCTTAAGCTGATAGAAAAAAACTAATGATGCTATCGTAATCAGCATTCTCAATTTAACCAAAAACTGTGAACTGAAGTCTAGAAAATGTTGTTGTGTTGCCCTGTATTATGGATTCATTCATATTTTAAATCAATCCATATTTTAGGCAACATGAATCGACTCAAAACATCACAATTCTTTGCCTGAGTGACTCTTATATTTATTTAAGAAAAAGAATCATTCCTTTGCAGCTCTGATATCTGTACACTCTTTTAGTGTATATAAAGCAAATTAATATCAAGTGGCCTTATCATTAAAACACCACATATACGAAGTAGGTGTACGACTATTTTTATGTGTGCTTTGACAGTTCGGGTTAAAGTTTTTCTCTTTTCTCATATAGAGTTTGACTGATTGGGTGTAATCAGCTGATGATCATCTGTGATGATAAGGCTACCTGGTACTGAATTCGCCTGGATACCAAGGGTCCCTATTAATCCATATTACCATCAGCTGACTAGACCAAGTAGCAAACTCAATGTAAAAAAAACTAAAGAACTCTTTTTATGTATGCATTTAACATGACAGATTTGTTAATGCCAGTTGTTGTTGCACTAATAAGACCATTTGTATATTAGTTGTGTTCATTGTCGAAAACCTGACTATTTGATAGATAACCAAAACAAAAAAGTTGAATTTATGAACAAAAGTTTTTAAAAAGGTGCACACATGTGAGTTGAATTAAAAGATTGATACTTCCTTTTAAAAAAATTATAAAATTATTAAGAAAAACAAAAATAGGGAGTAATTGTACATTAAATACTCTAATTTTTTTTTTCAAGTAGCGACTACTTTCAATGTTTAATTGGAAATGTCACGACACTGGCATTTTATTTCGTGGTAAGAATTTGGTATATGCCGTTCCCGTACTTTTGTGCATTTTTAAAATTGTTTTTATTTTGTGTCTTTACTATCTTTAGCACGAACTTTACCCGAAAAGTAAAGAAACAGAGCTATTAATACGCTCAAATGTACAATTAACATTAACATGTTCAAACGTTATGTTAACATTTGCATAACTGTAGAGTTTACTTTATTGATTTTATTGTTGTTCAATTTCATTACATTCCAGCTTCACGAGCCATGTTGCTAAAATTGTATTTTTTAGGCCAATTAGTTGTTTTTCAATTGGTTTA
This sequence comes from Panzeria rudis, assembly GCA_956483635.1. NCBI lineage: Eukaryota > Metazoa > Arthropoda > Insecta > Diptera > Tachinidae > Panzeria > Panzeria rudis. The sequence continues at coordinate 146,332,388 of OY101450.1, forward strand.
GTTAGAACGAAAACACAAAAAAGAAGTGAAAAGAAGTTATTTTTTAAAATCAGCTCGAATAAACATAACATGGCCGAAATGTCTCCAGGAGATAAATTATTAAGTGGTGCTACCCGCAAGTTGGGCCATCTTAAGATGGCCAAAGTAATGTTTTTAATCATATCAGCAATTGTTTGCATTATCATATTTTATGCGAATACCAGCGTAATTGGGAGACGGTCACTATTTGGCCTATTTCTTAGCAATCGTAATACAGCGGATGCAATTGCAGCTGACGCTTCATTTGATGGTGAGTTAATAGGAAATTCTGAAAGGAAAACAACACTGCCGCATGACCACCGACTGAGGCAGCAAAATGAAGAACAGAGAGTTGATTTTGGAAATACGCTTAGATATAGATCTCAAGACATTTTATCGACAACAACCAGGAAAAGATCTCGCAAGTCTTTAGTTTTGAAGACTTTACTTGTCAAGCCACCATCAACTAGAAATGCATCGGTACAAATATTCAATTTAAGCTCCACAGTATTAGGATCGGGAATTGGTACAATCACCTCCAGCTCAGACTACAACATCTTTGTCATATATACAAAGGAGAACTATCAGCTGCATGTCAAATTTGAATTATTCATTAAAAGTCTATTAAAATTTGCAAATTCTGGAGTTTTGCTGCATCTGCACGTACTCACAGATGAAACGAGTGGCCATTCTGTTGATCAAATTTTAGAAACTGAAGTGCGTCGTTATAGACGTTCTATTATTTATAGTTTGTATAATATGCGTTTGTGTGCCGAGGAAGTTTTAGACATTGTTAATACAATGACGCCCTACTTTAGCTCCACACCCAAATCGTATTATAGTGATTCGTTATTCTTCCTTTCGTTGGGTTTGCATCGTATTGCCGACGAAAACATGGCACGTGCAATATTACTAGATTGTGACATAGTCTTCCGCACCGATGTGCGTCTTTTATTCAATGAATTTGATAAATTTTCTCCCGATCATTTGTATGGCTTGGCGCCGGAGTTGACTCCTGTCTACCGTCACATTCTCTACAGATATCGGGCAAATTTTCCGAACACAGACTTTGGAAGTCCTTTCTACATCTCAACAAATGAAATGCATAATATGGTTTCCGAAGATTCACAGCATACTCAGCATAAAATTAGAAAATCTGAAAGGCATAGCGTAAAGCATGGCTTTCCTGGACTCAATTCGGGTGTGGTATTGCTGAATCTGAAGCATATACGTAAATCACAAGTGTATCAACAGCAACTTCAGGACACGGAAGTCAGAAAACTTACCTCTAAATATATGTTCAAAGGCCATTTGGGAGATCAGGACTTTTTTACTTTGCTTGGCTACGAATTTCCGAATCTTATCTATCGCCTCGATTGTGTTTGGAATCGTCAATTGTGCACGTGGTGGAAAGACCATGGCTACAGTGATGTCTTTGATAAATATTTCACTTGCAAAGGTCGCATCAAAATGTATCACGGCAATTGTAATGCCCGTGTACCCGAATGATTCTGTTGCCTACACAAACTGATAACGTGTGTTCATTCACTCACTCACAGACTCACGCTAGAACTTCTCACGAATCATGATAATCATCACATCTCTCTGAAGACAATGATTGTATCAACAATAATTTAGCCTTTAGACAGTAGTTAGGTGTTAATAGCAATATGTATCAAAAAAATGACTTTAAATACTTATTTAACATTATTATAAATCTAAATTAAAAACAGCAATTAGTATGTAATTAGTTTTTGTTTGTGATATCGCTCGTATATTATACTATATACTACATATATTTGAAATATACAACAATTTAGAATACATATTCAAAATAAATCTATTTCTTATACTTCTTACCAATTCTTCAAATTATACTCGAAATTAAAAAACAATATTACAATTACATAAATATAACCCTTTATCCAAGTTAGAGTACGTACAATGTTATGTACAACAAAGGTAGTTTATATACATATATTCATTTAAAAAATATATTTAAAAAATAAAGAATTGGGCATTCCCTAAATAATATAAATTTTCGTGTTCCAATTTTTCTTTTCGATGTTTCTAATATAAACACAGAAAATACCTAACTAACGATTTCAATTTGTAAAACTGCGTATTCAATTAATTGTGTTGTTAAAGTTCAATCAACGATGAAAATTGTTTACTCAATCACCAAGGCAGATTTGACCATGTAGACTTATTGGAGTAGATAATTAATTACCAGATAACTTACTCCAAACTGTCAACCTTCATATAGTCAGTAAAATTTTTCCCAATGGGAAGTTATTCGCGATAGGGGTCCATCATATTTTCTAGTAGCCGCGATAATTGCCTTAATTTACCGCAATATAAAAAAGGGAAGTCAGTGCCTTTTCACGCGCTGTCTTTTTCACAATTTTCTTTTATAACTCCTACGAAAGGCACGCACATTTACATGAGAAATATCAAAAGACCCACCAAATTTTGTTTCTCACCTTTTTTACCTCGTAAGCTTCTCAACACTGATCACCAAAAAACTATAAATTCGTGCATCTAAAGTCAAGCAAAAAAGGCATAATGTGAATTGCAGCTTACTGAATTCATCGAATCTCGACGCTTTGAGGTCTTAGAAAGATATTCTAATTAAGGTTCATAGAAAAATTATCCAAACATCACTGACTGTTATAAAAATTTCTTTAAAAAACAGCCATACAATATATAATACGGGATTTAGACGGAGACTTTTTAGCTTGATTTTTTTTTTAAGTTTATGGTCAAACTGGGTATAAGGGCGTTTTGTGGGATACCAAATCCAAAGGAAATTTACTTTTTAAGGCCTTTTTTGGACTTGTTACTTGCTTAAACGTAATTTTACCCCGTTCGACCATGAAAGCTGTATTTGGATTTTTATGCAATTTTTAAACATTATTTTTAACAAAAAATGCATGTACATATTAAAAGTAACAAAAATTATGTACTATTAACTAAACAACTCACATTGCTCAATCTAGCATCCACTCCGACATCTTGTAGCATTTGTATAGCAAGAACTATTATCGCTTATAGTTCCGAAGATCATGCGTTGCTAACAAACACACAAACGACTTTATATATAAAGAACCATATTTACATTAAATTATAAAATGTTAATAAAGGAGGTTTAAGAAATAGATTTCCATACAAAATTTGTTTCATAAACCTTTGATAAGTATTATAAATAAGGGGAAAGAAGATACTACTAAAATGAATTAGCTTATTTCAAAACAGAGGACAAAAATTTTTTATTGCGTTTCTCTTTGCAAAAGCAAAATCTACAAACACAGATTTTTTTTTAATTTTTTCTGAACTGAATAAGTTTAAGAGAAGTAACATAACAAGGCAATTAATGCCTATCACTTAATTAATAATGTGTTACATTCTTTGGGTAAGTGATAGTGTAGAGAGAACAGGGGCCCGTTTCTCAAAAAGTACAAGTTACAAACATACACACAAAGCAATCAAATTTTGTAAGTGCTGTTGGTTTGTGTATAGATTTGTTACTTGTAGTTTCGAGAAACAGGACCCAGGTGGTCAATTGGGAGGGAGATAGAAAGTTTATTTCATTTACAACTCTGCCATTGCGCGTTTTTTTTGTAGAGCAGTGTTGCAGCCCCCTGGTGTCAAGTAGAGACATTAATTTGTAAAAGCTGTGTATTCATTTATTATTTCGTTTACTTCGCCTACGATTCTGCTACAATACCGACGAATTAGTCTACTGTGGTGTTCATTAGGACATGTCAGTATTAATCGCTGCTGGTACTGCTATAGTGATCAGTGATATGCCTTCATCACTTTAACAGTCCTACAACAATCAACACAATGACACAGCAATGCGGATCAGAAAAAAATTATGATTTTGTTGGCTTGCCTGAAACTAGTCTTGAACTGAAGACCTCAGGGTTTGTAGTCAACGCGCTAACTATCTCAGCCAACAGCACCTCCAGGATTGGTCAAATGCACTTCAACTTTTTAGTGGCATTAACTTCCCTTGTAATGCACAGATGGTTGTGGGCTTTTTGACTTCGTAGATCGGTGATTTTAAATAACCTCATATATTAATGGTGTTATATTACACAATCTAGGCGGCCAATTTCGATCACCGAAATGAGAGTACACGGCCAGGAAATGTGTCCTGAAGTAACTGAATTGTTTCACGGTCTGTGCCGTCATTTTGTTGAACCTACATGTTGGCCAAATACGGAAATTTTGTTGATTAACAAATCGATCAAGGTGAAAACGTGCTTCATCATTTAGGATGATTGTGTTCGAAAAATCTTCATCCACTTGTTCGTGTTCAGTAATCCATTCAACGAACTCTCTATCGTATAAAACTCCATATTTTCTAGCTCTAAAGTGTCAAAACTATACTGCACAAATGGCGGCAAGTTAAAATCTTGCGTTAATTTTGGGACACCCTTTACATGCATGTGTTCTTTGTGTGAATTTGTTAGTAGCATATTTAAACGCGTATAAGTCCCCATATATATATATATATATATATATATATATATATATATATATATATATATATATATATATATATATATATATATATATATATATATATATATATATATATATATATATATATATATATATATATATATATATATATATATATATATATATATATATATATATATATATATATATATATATATATATATATATATATATATATATATATATATATATATATATATATATATATATATATATATATATATATATATATATATATATATATATATATATATATATATATATATATATATATATATATATATATATATATATATATATATATATATATATATATATATATATATATATATATATATATATATATATATATATATATATATATATATATATATATATATATATATATATATATATATATATATATATATATATATATATATATATATATATATATATATATATATATATATATATATATATACATATTTACATACTTTATCTTTAAAATGATATGTTTTGTTAAATTCGGCTGTATGATGTGAGCATAAACTGCATCACTGTTAATAGAATACGTAACATAATTGAATGAGTGCATGAAAACGTAACGTAATTCCATTATTCCAAGTTAAAAATATGGTTTAGTTTGCAGCGTTGTCCATAGCAACATACAAAGCTGATGCAGCAAAAAAAAACACTACTCGTTTTTTAATTTATAAGACTTTTTGTTTGAACTGGGATTCTTCACAGTTATTTTTACCTGTTTAATGTCAAATTGCATACACTGATTTGGTTTTCATTGTTTTCTCTATTAATTTTATTTATTGTTTTCAAAGTATATTTTCTTTAAATAATTTTGTCCAAAATATAGTTCTAATTAAAGCATTTATTTAATAAATGTTCTAGATTGTTTTTGTTAAGAATTTATTAAAACTAAATAAATCTTAAATATTTTGTTATTGAAAATAATAAATGTTGTTATATTTTATTTTAATATGTGTGTGTAAAAACACGCTAAGAGAAGAACATAAATATTAACCACTTTATGTATAAAACAAAAATCAAAAACATATTAATCAATTGAAAAAAATAAATTACATTCGCAATTTAATTATTTCTGAGTTTTAGTTTTTCACTTATTGCTTACTAACATTAATGATTTTTGTTTCCTTTTCTTTTTATTAAAATAGTAACATCTTATTTCTAAAAAAAATAATAAATATGAATTGTATATAGTTATATATGTATGTATATATAGTATTGTATATATATTTAATAAGTATGCATGTGTATATTGTGGTGTAAATATATATGTGTATGTATAAAGCTTCAAGAGAAAAGTAAACAAATTACAAATGAAATAAAACTCAATACATAAACATACAAAAGTACATACTTATATCTGTGGTCACAAGCCTTAATCGCTTAAGTCGTTTTCAAAATTTTTCGCGAGAGCAGTTTAAAGTCTCCAAAACTTCTTTCGGATCAAGAAAGGAGTTGGTTTATTTTTCTTTTTTTTTACAGTTAACATTAAGTAAATTTGTCCCAACACGACTTAAGCGGTTAAGGTTTGTGACCACAGATATAAGCAAATTAGTTGTTTGTAAAGATTACTACATCTTCCTTTCTTATCATGGTGCCCACACCTGTTGATTTCTTATCGTGATCCAAGTAAAAATCAATATGAAAAACACATTCATCCTTATTCTATTTATCGGCGGCAACATCGTCGTCTATTTTGAGTCAAAAGCACTTTAACACAACTTCAATACTAATTTTGTATTCCCTAACAGTCGTTGACTGTTTATCGATAGTAGTAATTAAATACAACACACATATCTAATATTTGAGCCAGTTGATTCATAAGGTGCGATCCCGTACTCAACATTGGCATCCCGCGGTATCCCAATTTGGACGAAAACTGTTCATGTACTGCAAGACTAGGTAAATGTTGAGAGTGAATTTGAGAGAATAATATTGTTCTTCTTACACGAAACAGCCAGTACTTTTCCTTCGGGCAGATTGTGTACAGTGCAAAACAATCAGCTGCTTGAACACAACAACCGATTAAAAACGGCATTGTCTTGTGTTGACGACGCCAAATAGAATAAGGGTGATTATTTTTTACTGTTTTTTAATGCATGAAGTTTGACGATGATTACTCAGGTGTTAACACTTTCTTGACACCACTAACTACCGGGTTTTAAGAACAAGTAAAATACTCAAAAACAAGGAAAATAATCAACAGCGGGGACATAACGCACAAAAAGAAGCAAATTATAAAATAAAAAAAAGAAATTGATAAAATAAGAAATATGTTTAAAACAAATTGTACTAAAAGGCGAATAACAAGTCGTTTGTTGCCATTGCAACCTTGTTGACTTAATTCGTCGCTTTTTTAAACTAGAGATTGCTTATAATGAGAAAATTAAAATCCTCTACAAAACTTTCTAGATTAATTTGTATTTTCCTTTTAGTTTTTTTAGTATATCTCATAATTAGTTATTTATGTAAAACACTTTAAAATACAATAGAAAGACGAATTTTCTAAAATTTCAAATTTGGTTTTAGGGTTTTTTAGCACATCATTCTTAAGTCAACAACAGTTTATTTTGTTTGCTTTTTTTTATCAACTAAACTAATGTTAATAATTTTAAATTTTGTTTTCTTATTATAATTTTGTTTTCTGAATATTTTCGCCGGCGTCTTTCGACAAGCTTAATATTTAAAATGTTTTGCCTTATTTAATATAATTTCAAAATTAAATTAATATGAATCTGTTTAATTTTTTTGTTTGGTTGTTATTTTCTATTACTCTTTTTGGAAAACTTAAAATAATTATGAATGACATGAATTTACGAATGGATAAATGATGTGTTTAAGAGGAAGTTATAACAAAATAAAAATAAAAAATGTAAGAAAAAGAAGTATATATGTATGGATGTGTATGTGGTGTTTAAACCTTATGTATTTTTATGTGGTGTCCTGTGTGATAGCTGTACTAATTAATAAATTTATTTTGTTTATTTATTATCTATTGCGGCAATGTGATCTGGTTGATCACTTCTTAAAAATCGTTGCCACATGCGCAAGAATAACTTTTCCAAACCTTTGGCATATTGTGAACAGTCAAAAAGAGGACTGTCGGCGCGTGCTTTCCACACTTTGGCACGCAATGTCTTTAGATATTCACGATCTGTGCCCAAACGTATGGAAATTTCTTGGTATTCTTGGCGGGTGCTAGCTATTAATTCTGGACATCCCAAAGTCGCCAGTTGTGAAGCAGCAACTCTGAAATAAAAAATATACATATGGATATTTATTGGGGGTTGGTTTTCTATCTCATTTAAGCAGTAATAATTTTCTGTCTGATATGCTGAAATTTAATATTTTTTTAAATCAACATGGCTGTGTAGGGCTTTAGCGTGTTACGACAATTGCGGTGTGTTATCTTTAATCACAGTTGTGACAAAATTTGTCAAGTAACTGCTACTTGCAAAGTCGTTCTTTTCTATTACATGCGCAAAATTATTATATTTCACTGTTTGTGGGGGTAATAACGTTTTTTTTTTGCGTACAATAACGATAAATGAATAATGTTGCTATTTCTTGTGTTCTCTCTTCTTCCTTATTAATATTTCTTTTTAAAATTCAAAGTATTCCTTGGTATTTTTCTTCAGTAAAAATATAATAATGTTTTTGTTGTATGACTTGTAGAGATGAGCGATATTTCAGTACAAAATTTGTGAAGTAACTGCTACTTGCAAAGTTGTTCTTTTCTATTTGTTACATACAGAAAATTATGATATTTAACTGCTTGTATGGGTAATATCGTTTTTTTATTTACGTACAATAAACGAACAGTGTTGCTATTTCATGTCTTCCTTATTAATATTTCTGTTTAAAATGCAAAGTATGTATATTCTAAAGCGTATTTAAATCTGCCTTGGTATATTAAAGAACAACGTTTTTGTTGTAGAGATGCTTGTGTATTTTGATAATTACATTGCTATAAGAGAACTGAAAACAGTGATCACTGTGATTTTTAAATTGCGTTCATTGTTCACGATGTTCTTTAAAAATCACGAGATCGCTCATCTCTAATGACTTGGCAATTACCCTGCTATAAGAGAACTGAAAACAGTGATCACAGTCGCAGTTTTAAGTAACAGTGATTTTTAAATCACGTTCATTATTCACAATGTTCTTTAAAAATCACGGGATCGTTCATCTCTAATTTGCACATTTAAAATAAAAATTCATTAAAAAATCATAAAAATATGAAATTCAATCACCTCTACTGCGAATATATAAAATAAATGGTAAAAAAATTGTAAACAAGCCTTTTATTTAAATGCTCCAAATCTGTATGGGCGTGACATTGCCCCACTTTTCTAATCACAATATTAGAGATTTAGAGGAACTCAATGTGTGTGCAAAGTTTCATAAGTATCGGTTAAGTATAAATGGGCGTGGTACTGCCCACTTTTTTCAACATGATTTTTTATTGTGACGGTATCTCAATGTATGTACAAAGTTTCACAAAAATCTACTAAATATAAGTAAGTGCAAAAGAAGATTTACTTTGTATGGGCGTGGCCCTGCATACTTTTCTAATCATAATGTTGTATTTTTACGCAAACCCAATGTGTATGCAAAGTTTCATAAGAATCGCTGCAGTGGAACTAGTAGAAGAAGGTTGTCGCAAGAGTTGTCATTAACAAACAAAATAACAGAGCAATTGCTTAAATTACTTACCTAAAGTTAAATAAAAGGTTTTAAAAATTCACAAAATAAATTCACAAGTGTCAATGGGAACGAGATGGGAGCTGATACTGAATGTTAAATGAAGCAAAAAGTCGATTTTCGACTTTTCAATCAACCATTTTCCATTCTATTGTTTTATAGTCGATTTTTATTTGTTTGTATTTTTAACCCCCGACTAAAAAAAGGGTGTTGTAAGTTTGTAGTGTGTGTCTGTGTATCTGTGGGGATGTACGAGCCCTCGTACAGACCAAACTGCTGGACCGATTTTGATTTAGTTTTTTCTGTTTGAAAAGTTACTTGATCGAGAGTGTGCTTAGCTATGTTTGAATAAAATTGGTCCAGCCGTTTAGATATCACATCTTTTCTAGATGTATCCTGTTGAATCTGTGTGTCTTTGACATCGTAGCTCCCAAGCGACTAGCTCGATTTTAATTTAGTAAATTTTGTATGAAAGGTGACTTGATACAAAATCTTCCAACCTATGTTTAAAGAAAATTGGTCCAGCCGTTTTGATGTTATCATCTATTTTCTTCGGCGGTTTTTAACATGTTTCATTTAATGTTATTTTTTTTAATTAGACTAAATTTTGGCGATACACTTCGTTCTTTTTTTTGCAGTTTTAACCACACAGGTAAAACTGTAGGGGCAAAAATGTCGGTGTGTGGCCATCACCCGTCCTTCTTGCACGCGTTCAAAAATATCTGCTGCAAATTTATTTTAACCATCCATCCACGGGTAAAACTGTAGGGGTAAAAATGTCGGTGTGTGGCCAAAACCCGTCCTTCTTGCACGCGTTCAAAAAATATCTGCTGCAAATTTATTTTAACCATCCATTTTCAAACGTGTTCTTTAAAAACTGCTCGTGTGTGTGATTACGCAGTTATTTTATTAAGTTCACTGAGAAGTTTGTATTGTTTTGCTTTATGTATGCATACAAATTTCACTAGTTTTGTTCGTATTTACCCGTACAGTTTTACCCCTGCGGTTAAAACTGTAAAAAAAACAACGACGTTTATGGCCACCTTTACACAGGTTCGCTGTTTATGAAGACTTTGAACCCGTACCCGGTCAAAAATATAAAAATAGAGAAATATTTAATAGAAGAATAATAAAAAACATTACATTTCTTGCATGCAAAAAAAATTAAAAACAAAATCAAAATAAAATAACGACCATGGCAAATTCATACCAGGTGGCAGCACCCCGACAATTGACTATTTTTTGCAATTTTTAAAAGTGCCGAATGGTTGCCATAATTTTTGCTTTTTCTTGTTCTGGGTATTTCTAATAATTTCTAATTTGAAGTATATTTTCTTATGTCAATGCTACGTACGTTACAAAGTTGAAAAAGAAATTTTAAAGCTAAATAAGTTAAATTTAATCAAATTAAAAAAAGGATATATTGTTTAAACGTATAAACGTGAATGTAAAATACATTTATATATTTTATTATTAAACAAAATAATTGCGCGTTAAAATTTTGGTTTTAAGCCCGAACCCTGAACCGTACCCGAACCTGAACTTTTTATTTTGATTAACCTGATCCCGAACCTGGACCATTTTTTCATGGTTTCAGTCCTGGTATAAACACAATTGGGACGAACGACGAACTTCGCATAGTTCAACGAACTTTTCGGCAAGAATTCGTTGCGTAAATTCGTCTTTTGAAACACAATTAAATTAAACGAAGTAGCAGTTTTACTACAAATATCTGTCTTGCTATGGATATTTTTGTAGTCCATGGATACCAAGTTACAAATACTCACTGTGACAAAAATTATGATTATGTATTTGCAAAAAATAAATGCAAAAATCGACATCAAGTCTTGCAATTGATTAAAAGTCGTTCAAAGTGCAAGTTTTTAATGTGAACATTTAATCTTAGTTTGAAACTATAATCAATTAATCTGAGAATAAATTTAATTTAGTGCTAATTCTGTTTGCCGTTTTTAACTGGAAGCTTAAACCTCTCAAAATTGACATACTAAATAATAAAACATGGCATCTCTGATCAGCTGGCTTTGCAAATTGCAGAAAATAAAAGAAAAAGAAGAAGATAAAATAAAAAAGGAACAATACAAAAACTTAAATAATTGTTATGTGCTGTGAAAAATATATAGAAAAGTATAGGGTTTACAACATGAAAACAGAATTTATATCATATTATTAATATATGTATATATTAAAAAAAAGTACAATTGAATGTGTGTGTTGACATACTTATTTTTTACAGCTTAAACCACCAACGTTAACCGCTTAAGCGGAGCAATAAAAGCAGTTAATTATCGTATTAAAAACAGAAACAAAGATTAAGGATGACTAATGTGCTGTTTCCACAATGCAAACAAGTGACTTGAGTAAAAAATTTGTATGGAAATTACTCAAAAAACTGAGTGCTTTTCATATAAATTTTAGACAGGCAGTGCTTGTTTGCATTGAAGAAACAACAAATAAATCTCTAATGTTCACATTAACAACCCACCCTAAAAATTCCAGAAATGTTGAATAAATCACATCTATCGCATCTATGAAAATTCGCATAAAATTGCAATATTCGAAACACTACCTAAACTAAAATTTACTAAGCTCGCTAAATCTGTAAGGTAAGTCAATAACTAGGGGAAAGCGCAAAACATTATGAAAATTCGCAAAAGCTTGCTAAAATTTTAAGTTTGAAGTCCCTAAATAAAACTAAATAAATAAAGCCAAAGACTTTGGAAAACTTACATCTTTCGCGAAAATTACAAAATTTTAATCAAGCTATAATTGTTATTAAAAATCGCTAAAAATCTATGGAATTCTAAAAATTCGGTAAAAACGCGAAAATGGCAAAAATTCGCAAAAACTTGCTAACAGCGGCATAATAGCAAAGTCTAATATTGTTTAAAATTCGCGAAAAGTCTTAAGAAGCAGAATACTTCCACAAATTCGCTTTTATCGCAAACATTGCAAAAATTCGCCACGTTTCTCAAAAAGTACAAGTTACAATCTACAAGTAAAATACACACAAAACAACAATAACATTGGTAAAAGTGTTGTTATTTTGCGTGTATTTTACTTGTAGATTTGTAACTTGTAGTTTTGAGAAATGGGCCCCTGATGTATCGTCGCTGCAATCTCTCTATGGATTACTTCTCTCTTTTACATACGCAAATTATGTATAAGGCACTGACAACTAATTCACAATAGAAGCTTTTACTCTCACGCTAATTCACAATATAAACTCTTTTACTCCTGAAATATTCGCAATACCGATTTGTTGCATGGGAGTAAAGGTTTCCCAAACAACTTATTCCCATAATATTTGCGCTAGGGGTGATTGAGATATTGGCAAATGTATAATGGAAAATTCACCAAAAATGTGTATAAATAATAAAAAAAACATCCATCAACTCTAATACTGTGAATTGGTTCATAATTGTGTACCTTGATGCTAAAGTTTCTCCTGGTAGCGTGACAACTGGTGTGCCAGTCCACAAGACATCCATTGATGTTGTATGACCATTACATAAAGGAGTATCGAGACAGACATCAGCCAATTGTCCACGACGTACATGTTCTTCTTTACAAGCAACATTCGAAAATATTACACGTTCTGGATCAACTCCTATAAAGAGCAGAGTAAAACAAAATATTTGAATTTTCGTTTTAAGAAGAATGCAAGAAAATGCAAAACTTACCCATTTCTTCTACAGATTTTTTAATGTTTTGTTCTCCCACCGCTGGGAATCTCAAAAGCCACAGCACCGAGTTAGGTACATCTTTCAAGATATTCATCCAGGTCTGTAGAGTTAAAGGATCGATTTTATACAATTGATTGAAATTACAATAAACAATAGCATCGTCGGGTAAATGATATTGCCTTCTAGTAGTAATGACAATAGTTTGTGGCACTTCTTCCCCAGTTGCCGCCTTATTGTTCGTCTGAGTTGTGGCCAAACCATTCTGTAAAACTACACCATTTAACGAAGTCTGCACTTGCCCACTAGCTATCATTGACACAATTTGCGTGGTATTGGGAAGTTCAGCAACTTTATGTGTAATTTCCACTTGCTTATTGGCATTGATTATTTCACGTATTTCCTTAACACCTGTATTTTCCACTAAAGGTGACAAATCTGTGGCATTAATGACCGCCACATTGTCTGATACGGTTGACTGCGTTTTATCGGCCACTAGAATACGTTCCTTAAGATGAGGGAACATCTGCTTGTGGTCTCCTATGAAATATGTGTATGGCATGTAGGCCAATTTCTCACTGTATTGATGTGCCAACTCCATTGGACTTGTTACTGAATCTGTGATTATATAATCCATAAATGAAGCACCGCTTGTGCCGGGATACCCCAGCCACATGACTTGTATTGGTGCCGGCCGCAATGCGAAGATTTCATTGCGTGCTCCCTTGGTGTAACCATTCATATTTACCAATATGTGTATACCATCATTGTATATCCTATCGGCAGCCTTGCCATTACAGGGTATCGTCGATAAGTCGATAAAGTGTTCTGCCTCTTGCGATATTTTATAGCGGAACGTGGTACCATCATCGGGACTAAGAGAATAGCAGAAAATCTCTACAACACCACGATCGTGCAATCCCGGTACGGATTGCATCAAATGCGAGGTGGGATGGTTGCCAAAGTCAGAGCTGACATAACCAATACGTATGCGTTCACCATTCGGCACTTCACGTGTGAACTTGTATGGAGGTTTATGCAAAACTAAAATTTTCTCTATACACAAATTGGCATGTCTAGCAGCAATTGCTTTGCGAAAATCATGCGATAATGGATATAACATTGAATGGTGTGGATGTACTGATGGCAAACGATTTTTTTCCAACTGTTCGGCTACAATGCTTACCAATTTCTTCATACGCGCTTCGTAATCCGTCCAATCGCAAACAATTTGCAAGCAATGTGCCAAATTGCAATAGGCATCGGGAAAATCTGGTTTTAGTTTTAAAGCAGTGCGATACGATTGTATAGCTTCGGGAATGTTGCCTGAATCCTTATGTATGCTAGCAAGATTGCTATGGGCATCAGCGAATGCTGGATTGATTTGAATTGCTCGCGAATAACACTGCAAAGCTCCTGCTACGTCCTGTAATTCTTTAAGCGTGTTACCCATATTAGAGTAGGCGTCAGCAAAAGTTGGATTAATTCTTATAGCTTCCTTGTAATGCATAAGAGCCTCCTTTAGCTTGCCCTGTTGTTGTAGAACCGATGCTAAATTTGAATGAGCTGCCGCAAAGTCAGGAAAAACTTCCAAGGCCTTCAGATACAAACGTGTAGCTTCTTCAATAAACCCTTGCTCGCGTTTAATATTGGCTAAATTATTTAAAGAATCAGCATGATTAGGGCATAACCGCAAAGCTGTATTATAGCATTCTTCAGCCTCTTTGACCTTTAGTAAATTGAAAATAAAAACAAATGGAAAACATTAGAAAATGGAATTTAATATTACAATGCTCTAGTACTGATTACAATTAGAAAAGCTGTACTAACTACCTGTCCTTTCTCTTTTAGAGCATTAGCTAAATTACAGTAAGCATCGGGGAAGTTCGGCTGCAATTCAATAGCTCTTCGATAGGTATCAATGGCCAAATCAATTAAACCCTGCTCATAATAAACACAGGCCAAATTACCATGGACAACAGCATTATTAGGAGACAAATTTAATGCTCTCAAATAAGCCGCTACAGCTCTGTGAAATTAAATATAAATCAAAATTTGATTAATTAAAAATATATGTAAATCGTTTCAATATATTAGCATGTAAGTAAATATATACCTATCAAATATGCGGGCCTCCTTTAAGACATTACCCAAATTTATATAAGCATCTAGAAAGTTGGGATCCAACGTAACTGCCTTTTCAAAATGGTGTATTGCCAGCCATATTTCACCCTGTGCATTGAAAACACAACCCAAGTTACTCCATGCAACTGCAAAACTGGGACAAGTTTCAATGGCTTTCAAGTAACAAGCCTGAAAGTCACAAAAATAAGTTACTAAGAAAATATGTATTTTTTTAGCAAATATACACATACCTTAGCCTCTTCAAGACGACCCAAAGCCTTCAGGAGATTCCCCAAGTCACTACGCACACAGTACAAATCCTAGTTTTAAAAATTAAATTACAGATAAATATATATTAAATAAAGTCTATTTGCTGATAGTTAAGTATTAAATATATGCATTTCAACCACATCTTTGAAAAGTTACAAACGTCTTATCTTATGTACAGGCTTTCAAAAACCATTTGAGAATTTACAAATGATAATATTTTTGAAAATCACAAAAGAATAAGATAAGTGTAGTAGGCTTAGAAACTTATACAAAACCCAGCAAATAATTTATATTCGATATGAATCTATTTTATTTTATTTTTTTTTTTATATTATCATTTGTAAATTTTCAAATGGTTTTTGGAAGTCTGTGCATAAGATAAGAGGTTTGTAACTTTTCAAAGTTGTGGTTGAAGTTTACTGATGATTTGGTACAGCGCCTGAAATGTATATAGACAATGCTTAACTATCAGCAAATAGACTTCATTTAAAATAAAATTATGACAATATGTCAAATAATAAATTTATTATAAATAAATATTGATATAAAGTATCGGTTTTTATCAAAACGTACTGGATTGTACTGTAAAGCTGTTATATATGCCTGTACAGCAGCTTCCATTTCTCTTGCAGCCACTAGAGCAGCAGCCAAGTTAATATAACCATCAATAAAGTCTGGCTTCAAACGTACAGCACGACGATAATTTTCTAAAGCTTCTTGTAATTGTCCACGTTCCTTAAAAACATTACCCAAGTTGCTGCAAACAAAATAATTTAGCGAATATTATTTTTAGGATAATTGTATTGACAAAATTCGAGATCATGATCTGGAGAATGAATAAAATTAATATATAAGAGCCTCCACGGCATTTGTGGTAGTTAGATCAGATTTTTATTTTATAGTTAATTGAAAGTTGTATTTTCTTGGCATAACAAAGGTGTATATAATGATTTGAATATTCAACACTAGTTTCAAAGGAAATGTCTTGGAAATCTTTGAATTAGCGATAATATAAAACTCTGACCTACCAAACTCACTACATCCTTTGACGTTTCTTATAAATCAGTATATTTATTTATTTATTAAATTTTACAAAAACACTTAGGAATTATATTTTTTTTAATTCACATGTATGTTGTACAACTGCAGTTGGTAATTTCTATATAAACATCTTTTTCAGCATATGTTTATATAAAAATTCCCAAAAACTTTTCTTAGGTCTTAGGCAAAAAGTTATTAAGTCCTAACTGAAGTCAATGACGTAATACCTTTTGGGCTTGTAAGTTAATTTTAACGAGTAGTAGTAGCTAAGACCTTCAATCGTTATAGTGAAACATACTAATCTTAGGAGGGAATGAAACACGAGCTCCACACCGATAGGCCGTATGAATTTTTCAGCTCCAAAATTAGTGTTTCTTATTATTTTTAATAGTTGTAGAGACTATTTTACTTACCTATAAGCTTCGGCTAACAAAGGATTTTGTTTTATTGCCAGCGTTGAAAATTGAGCAGATTTTTCCAAACGTCGACATTGAAAATGTATGGAAGATAATAGCAATAGCACTCCCGTATTAGTGCTATCTTGTCGCCACAATTGCATACAATGTTTTTCGGCATTTTCATAGTCAACTGCTTGATATTCACGATGGGCTAATTCTAAAAGACCTATAAAGTAAAGATAATGTTACATTGTTTTATTCAAAGTTGGCAACCGATACCGTAATTATGCGTTGTTTCCACAATGCAAACAAGCACTGCTTGTCTAAAATTTATATGAAAAGCACTCAGTTTTCTGAGTGATTTCCATACAAATTTTAGACAAGCAGTGCTTGTTTGCATTGTGGAAATAGCAGATTAATGCCGCTACCGATTAATGTGCTGTTTCCACAATGCAAACAAGCAATGCTTGCCTAAAATTTTTATGGAAATCACTCAAAAAAATTTAGTGCTTCTCATATAAATTTTAGACAAGCAGTCTTGTTTGCATTGTGGAAACAACACATAAATACCGTTTAAAATTTAATACGGTATCACTATCGATACCATAATAGTTTTCGGTTGTGAAATACCGGTATTCAAATACCGTTTCCTTTAATACCGGTATTACAACGGTATCAACGTTCGGGTATGAAAAATTTGTAATACTTAAAGAATAAAATTAATGTCTTCTCTCTACAATGCAAACAAGCATTGTTTGTCTAAAATTTACATGAAAAGCACTAAATTTTTTGAGCGATTTCCATACATATTTTTTACTCAAGTCGCTTGTTTTTAGTATTGTTTTGGCCCACCGACCATTTTCAAAAATATTGAGCTAAGTATGAGGTATATATATTTTGAATACCCTCTTTCAGAATCCAAAAACTGTTTCGCGAAATTGTTCCTGGTTTCTGAGATATCAAGCATTCATTTTGCTCGATTTCATCATTTTTGATAAATTTTTTTTAATAAAAAAAAATAAAAATCAGAAATCAAGTAAAATACTAAGTTTCATCAATATTAACTTTTTATTCCATGTAAATATATTTTCTAATAACATTTATACGCTTATTTTCAATAAAAAGTAGAAAATTTCATCTCAATAACAAGTTACTCAATACACAGCAGTTAGTATACATATGGAGCAACAAAAGATACTTTTTACAAATAAAATAAAAAAAGTGGTTACTGGAGCACAAAACAAGATATTTTACTTTCAGTATAAAGATGTTAATTTCTAATCGGATTGATTAAAGTTCACAAACATTTTAATTTTTCTTCCAAACATGTGACGGAAGCAGTGGTGAGAATACAAAAAAATTCTATCGGATATATTTTGAGAAAACTTTATGTAAATCTTCTTTGTTGTTTTTCTCCATCCCGACTTTTTGGCATATGGGCTAAGCCAATACTAAGGTCGCGATATGTAGGTAGTTAACACGACAGAAAAATATATCGTAAGCCAAATAAAATACCATTATATTAGAAATAAACCATTAAAACGTATTATGTTACATATATTGGATTTAAAATATCTGACATACTTAATTTCAGACCAGTACTGACATTTGAAGCGAAGTTATTAAAAAAAGCTTCACCTGTAAAGTTTTATTTTTGCTGGTTACGATTATCGTGCGGTTACGACTCGATATGTACATACTACATAGTAAATTATTTGATTAGAACAGGGTAAAGTTTTAGTCATAACCAAGGGATCAATGGATTCAACTACGATTAGCCGGTGGGATTAACTTCCTTCGAACTGCTTCCAAAGTATCAATACGTATGTATGTATTTTCGACTTCTCAGGAAATTATTATTAACAACATCCAGAATCTGGATTCCAGATATTTATTACAAATGCTGTTATAGTGATCAGCTGTTTTGATTAACCTGCAGTTTTTCCATTCGCGTACTTTTTTGTGCAAGAGCCATTACTGAGAAAATTTTTCAAATAACCCAGAATTTACTCAACTACTGGATTTTACTGGAAAATTAAAAAAACGGGCCTAATGATACATAACAATGAAAAAAAGAGTGATAGAGATTTATGAAAATTTAAAAGAATGGAATGACAGCCTGTCTGCGCAATTGTTAAACATTTTCTAACGTCTTTAACTATGTAAGTACATATGTACATACGTAGGCATGTAGTTAAAGCAATGCAAGAAATGTACACATATACACACATGTTCTATTTTAAATATTACATTTCGCATGCACTTCTTTTTGTACCGAAAGATATTTTATGTGTAGTTCGAACAGTATTTGCTCATTTACATTAAGTTTTGTTACGAAAAAATAGTATGTATGTATGTATTTGTGTACGTTTTGTCGGTTTTAGATATACAAGTACATAGCAATTACCCTACGTCTTTACCTGATATATTTTTATCATGACAAATGTCAAATTCCATATACTTATGAAAAACAGCTAAAATCAAGCTAAAAAAAGTCTTCATCTAAGTCCACTATAACATAAAACAAATTATTTTTCAATATAAAGTTTGACTTTTGTCATGATAAAAATATATGTATCAGGTATAGACGTAGGGTGAAGTCAACCATTCGGACAGCCAGTCAAAATCATCGAATGGGGATTTTGTTGATAATTGCAAAAGAGCAAAGGGAAAGAAAGGTGTTGGAAGGTGAAACGTGATGCTGACATCAAACTAACAAAATGAGCATGTGCATTTCAACTGTCTGTAGAATGTTTCGGGCTGTTCATTCGTTTTTATTGTGGTGCTTGTTGAACAAACATTGATAACTATTACAGAAGATATAGAAAGCAAAACTAGCAACAGTAGCACACAGAACAGCCAGTACTTTGTACTTTGCGGACAAACAATTTCGTTTGGGGAGAGGGGATATTTAAAACAATCGTGAGAATTTTTTGGGGATTGCTTATCGACAATTGAATAGAATTAAAGCTGACAATAAATCTTGTTTCATTATCATTAGTTCCAACTTCTTTTTCAAGTAAAACACTTTAAATTTGTGATAAACAATAGCTAAACTAATTTTCGAACTATTAATGGATTCTTTAGGCCTATTTGCGGTCGAAATGTCTACTTCGGAAAAGTTGCGTAAAGGATGGCGGCAATTCTGCCTTATTACGGTTGTCGAATTCGTGACGAAATCGATAAGATGTTGGAACGCTTCCTATATGTTTTACATTGGAGTAGTTTAATTTCGACTACGACTATGGAAACGGTATTTATTAAGGGCCTTTGCTTTGTAAAATTTTTAAATCTATTATTTTAAATTGCCTATATAAAATGGATAATTTGGAATACATCAATGATATCTTAAAAGATCAGAACACATTCCTCAGTATGGACTGTATCGATTTTTGATCCGAGTGTAAACAAAAACTAAAAAAATACAAACTAAAAGCCAATGAAATAATGATTTTAAAAAACAATTGGTTCCAATATATTAAAAAGCTAATGTCAGAAATAGTAAAGCGTTAGCCAGAAAATACGATTATTTCAAAAGTATAAACAGTTTTCTATTAAAAATATCGTTAATATATATATTTTTTTAATTTTGCTAGTCACTGAAAATTTTTACATATGTATAAGAAATAGTTTCCTTTCACTAATTGCGATAACTATTTTGGAAACGAATATCCAGTAAATCTATATGAATTTTCGTCAAAGATGTGCAACTTCTGATGCATTACTCAATATGGTTATTATTCTAACAAGTAATGCCTATATACTTAGAAGTAATATTTTCTATAATATGCTATACGAATAACTAGAATCATTGCTATGGATATCTTACCCTAAATAACATTTGCATTCAAGCATAAATAAATTTAATACAAAAACCATGTATCAATCCTTATACATATGTATATAATAAATTCATGTATAAAGCGGCCCACCCAGTTGTAATATAATTGTGCAATTTTTTGTATTGTAGAATATCGGGAAAGTGTATGCCATATTCGAAGGTGGCAAAATGTATTGCGAAAAATGAAAGACTTTTGATTTTAATTATACAATGAAGAAAATAGTGTAATGTGTGGGAACAATGTGTTGTTTACTTTTTCTCTGTCAAAAAAATTGGGCAATAATTTCTTTAAAAATATTGTCATTTATTGCCTAGTATAGGTCAAAACGACGATAATATGTTCAATAACATATACAATAAAATTGTATAATGGATGGGATGGGACGGGCCAGGCCGCTTAATATGAGAACAAAATAAACAAAAAAATTTTTTGGTATTTTTAATATATATTACAGGTGGGGATTTGTGGTGATTTTTTTTTTGTTTGGGTTAGCGACAAAGATGACCTGGCAGCCGTGAGTAGCACGCGCATAGGCCATTATCGGAAAATTTTGTAAAACAACACAAACAAGCATGAAAAAAGTACTGTAATGCACATAAACGCATACATGAATCAGGTTTGCCATACCAACATAAATGTCTAGTAAAATGGGAGACATTTAAAACATGGAAGCAAAATTAGTGCCTACTTCCAGCTAGACTTTAGTTTTATAACAGGGGTGGCAGAGCTTGGACTCTATTACAAAAGCTAAACGAGTTTTTTGTTGTCAATTTGTGTTAATTACAGTAGCATTTCTTCTAATTGTTTTACCTAAAAGCGTTTATTCTTCAATATTTCGCCACACCGAGTACATGCATACGTGTGCTCCTATTACTTCCTTTTACTCCTCTCGCGCACAAACAATTGCAGCGACAAAAGTCGCACATGTAAACGCAGACCATTTGTTTTTGTAAAATTTTTCAAATAACATTTATATGTATTAAAAAAGTTACTTTTTGGAAAATCTATCGAAAATTTCACTTCCAAATGTTTGCACGGTGATTGGTGAACACATCGAGCCTTTGCTGCAATAGTCATAACTCAAAAAAACTTATTTTGCAGAAAACGAGTTTAAAGTTTTGAATTTACTAACAACTTAATGGTAAAAGAACATTTTATTCTTGTGTGACGAGTTGCGTACACATGATATTTGTATGAATGTTTTACACAATATGAAGAATGATATGACGATTAATTCTGCATTATTAACTCGAAAATCTGGTTTTTTGAGTTGTGACTCTATTGCAGCAAAGGCTCGACATATACCCACGCATACTTTAATCAAGCGTGTAATCAACAAGCGGTAAAACTTACGAGGCATTCGCTAAACCGGCCTTTTTTAAGAACCAAAACAAATTCCTTTCTGTCTTCTCAGGATAGCCTTCCAGAAGACCTCTACACTCGTTTCTAAAAGATCCGACACACATTCGTTCTCCCTTCTTTTGGAAGGAGTATTCTATTTTTAGATTTATCGTTTTTTTAATAAAAAATGTTCTTTAGAAATAAAAAAACGTTCCTGCATTCTTTTTTCGCAAATAACTTTTATATGTATAAGACTAATATTTAAGTACAAGAGGCATCATACATGCTGCTATTATGTCGTTTATGTTGCAGCCACATCATGTCCAATTTCTCCTTAATAAATACACAAAATTTAGCCTATGTATAAAAATTTTCTTTGGATGAAAAGGAGTTCGAAATAAAAAAAAATCACGATAATCAAAAATATAGAAGCCGCTATAAAAATATCCACATAAAAAATGTACCTCCATTTGATTTTTAACAGACCTTCCCAGACCTGGCATTCTATCAGGTATGCCACTTATGACCTGCAAATAGGCCTCCTAAAGAATACCTTCAATCAGGCCTGCTGAGTAATGGATAGAAGGCCTTGTACATCGCGTGTAAAAAAAGATATGAATATTCAATGGTAGTGGAAGTACTAGATCCTGCTACAATAAGGCCTTATAGAAGGCCTCTACTCCATCGTTTTACCGCTGGGCACTTGCAACACATACATACACAAATATACAAACCACTTATACTCTTCAAAAGTAATGAGACAGGTAACCCTAGCAATATTTTCGTGTCATCATACACAAAATCCAACAAAACACCACCATCTTAAACAAGCAAGATACATACATATGTATGTATATTATTTTAAAATTTTCCATTAGCATCATCCAAACAAAGTATGTAAAAGAACAAACAAACAAGTAGAGATACCAACAAATAATTATCATGCTTATGAAAAACACTTACCAACAGATGATAAATTTTGTGTGTCATTGATCTTGCCCACTGTATTGCCTTGATTTTGTACCAATTGTGTCTGCTGTTGTTGGTGTGGCAGTATCAATTGTTGTGCTTGTGTTACGGCCTGTTGTTGCAGTTGCTGCGTACTTGGATTGGGTGACTGTTGTTGGTTCTGCATTTTTGACTGTTAAATATATTAGATACCAATTAGATATATACATATATATCTTTCAAAAACAAAAAAAATATCTGTACCTAGTACATGATAAAAATTTAATAATATGTACGTAATATATAATAAATTTCATATATCACCCATTGACACAATATACATATGCACATAAATACACTTCTTCTTTCTCCCTTTGGACTCACTTATGTACAGTAGCAGAAAAATACAAAATATAGCAAAAATATATATAATATACCAAGTTTTCTTGGTCTCCTCCACTTAATATGTGTGTAAGACACACAGAGTCAATCTACACAAAGCGATAAATACACAACACCACCAACAACATATAGAAAAAATTGATTTAATTACACAAATCGTAATCTCCACACAGCTAGCCGAACGAAGAAAATGCGATTGATGTTCCTTATAAAAATTAGTTTTATTGAATTTTCCTTTCGTTGAAATTTGCAAAAACTTTATTTACTTTTTTCAAAAATAGTTACAGATTATATTTCTTTTTGTTTACGTTATGAAGCTTAGAAATTGACATATTAAAAATAGCTCTTTTAATAGCTGTATCACCTTTTTTATACTTTTTTCACAATGAAAAGAATTGAAAATATTCCATTATCAAATTTATTTCTTTATTGACAGATGGATGTGTCGGCGTTGCCAGACGAGGAATAACTGATGAAATCACGCACTAATTTGCCAGCAAACACACTGTGGTACCAGTGCTGCCAGTAGCAACTAAAATAATAGTACAATTACACTGATCCAAAAAAGCTTTCTTAAGCGGCATGGCAACTTACAAAACTGTTTAATCAAACAGAGATATTTTTGACTGTTTAGTGCAAAAACCTCACACGTATAGTTTGGTGTGAATTTGATGAAAAACAAAACACTTTTGATTTTCACTACCGCCGATGACGAAATTTGAAGCTTGTTTGATGAGTGGCTGTGTAATTACGTCAAATGTCATTTTTGTTTAGTTTTCGCAGCGACCACATCATTTCTATGGAGACGCACAAATTAAAAAAAACGGATGAACAAAATTGAATTTATTGAAGTTTATCGTTTACATATGCAGAAAAACACCCAAATGCTAAAAAAGGATGTCGCACAAAATTTTAACTCTCTTCGAACTGCATATGGAAAAGAGTTAAAAGGAATTAAAAAAGGGAGTAAAAAAACTAATTTTCAACAAACAAAAAGTTTTTTAATAAATAATGAACATTTCCGCCCAAAAAATCACATGTTCTTTCGTTTTCACAACACTTTCAAATGAAGTTTGATGATATGAATTTGATAAGTTGCTGTGCTAAGCAAAACAAAATATTACCAATGCATACATGAACTTGATCAAATAGTTTGATAACTTGCCACGGCCCTTTAGAGGTTATGTCAGATGTGATTATACATGTACGTGTGAAAGCAAAAATTAAAAATCGTCTGTAAATGGACAATTTTGACGGACACGCGAAGTTACATGTGGGTCGCAAAACTGACAAGTTAGAAGTAAAACACAGATAGTCTAAAACCACCTTTAGTAAATTTGAGAAAGCATATGAATGTGTGCGACACACTGACAATATATGTGACATATTTCTGGTGTCATTCTACCAACAAAATGCATGGGGTTTTTGGTGTTTTATTTGTTGCAGTAATGGTGGTACCTTTGATTAATATCCCTTGAAAAACCTAAACAAAATATATGTTTTTTTAAGAAAAACAGTACTACCTATGCAAAATTTTTTCATGAACAATTCATGGCAATTTTTTTTATATGTGCTTTGACAGCATTTCACGTGAAATGTTGAACACAATACAATGCTTTACATGGAGTTTGTTCGACATCATCACGTTATTTGCTTTTTTGTTGTAGAGATGTATTGACCTAATTATTGGATCATGGTACCGAGTAGTCATATTTGCATTACTTTTACCAACTTTTACAACTCTATTAACGCGCATTTATATCACCTACCAACTTTATATTAAAAAAATAACTATAAACAAGTAGCATCATCTCATTTTTTATATATAATACGAACATAATTAAATAGGCTAATAACATGGAAACGGTTTTGCCACATACTCGCATACGCACCATTATGAAGAGTTCCCTTGATACTGGAAACATCACAAATGAAGTTCTATACTTAATGACGAAGTCCACCGTAAGTATATTTGACCAGTCAGAAGTGATTTTTTAATTATTTCCTTTCAGGAAATGTTTATTAAACATTTTAGCACGGAATCCTACATTAGTGCGAAAAAACCAAACATATTAAAATATGAACATTTGGCCAATCTAGTGCAAAACGAAGAAAATTTAGAGTTTCTGCTACAAATAGTGCCACAGAAGATCAAAGTTAAAGACTTTAAAGCTTTGATAGAACAAGATGACTCTAGCGAGTCTACTTCGGAAAGTGAATGAGAAATTAAGTAAATTTACATACGCTTAAAAGCTTGGGAGAAACGTCTAAATAGATAATCTTCATGTTAAAATCTAATAAAACTTAGCTCAAATAAGAAAAAAAAAAACGTTTTGATAAGTTTTTTAGTTTGGAATATTCGATAGTGTATGTAGGATATACATACATATATATTTATAGGTTTTCTTTATGCAAACATAAAATTCATCCCTTTGATTACTTTTCTATTTTTTTCATTTATACATAAGTATATATTACTGGCTTATTGATACGTTCCAAACTTGGAAACTGTCTTAAGATAAGCTTCATGTAATTTCTGCACAAAATCTTCGTCATTTTGAATTAAATAGTTAAATGCCTGTACAAATTGGAACTTGTTTAGAGGCTCCTGCTTGGGCGTTATTGAAGGAATTTTTAATGGCTCTATCGAGGAGGCAGAAGCTGGCTTATCGAACATCGTGGGAGGCATGAGAGCTGGCTTGTTTAACACCTCACCACTGCCTCCACCACCAGTCATCACTGAACTCGTCTGTGACAGACTCTGCTGCAAATTAAGATTGGAAAATATTTTGCTTAACGAAATTTGTTCTCCTGGCAAGTGACCAGAAGTACATGTAGCAGCTGTTAAAGCTTTGGCAAAGCCAAAATCTGGTCCCCGGGATATGACGGGCTTCATATCCGCAGAACCACTGCCTGACCTAGGCACAGGTTTATTAAACATAGAATTAGATTCCAATGTTGTACTTTCCAATAAAGAACAAGATAAACGATTGGTAAGATTTTCAGCTTGATTTTTGTATAGTGAATTTTTGCCATCATCAATTATTGGGCCGCCTCCTGTGCTAAGGGAAAGCAGCGAATTAGGTGCAACATCGCGCTGCTGCTTCTCCAATTGTTCCACTGACAACGTATTTGGTAAAATACGTGGCGTATACTTTGAAACTTCTGCTTTTGGCTTGGCTGATTCAAAAAATTTCAAGACATTTCCCGAAGCAATATTTTGAGTTGGTGTATGTTGCGTCATGTGAGCACTATTAACATTATTTGGAGTTGCGGAATTTTTATTGTTTTGCTGCAGCTGGTTGCTGTTGTTAAATTCTTGCTGAGCATTGGATAACATTTTGAATATATTAACATTATTGTTCTCTTTAGCTTCATTCACTTGCGTGGAGCTGTCTGCTGTTATGACAGATTCACCGGGGCTTCCAGCTGTTTGCACTAATTCACTAACCAGTTTGCTTATGCGATCACACTCTAAACTGTTGTAAAACCAAAAACCTCTAATGCGTGATCTTTCATTGCGATAAAGCAAAAAGGGTGCCTGAGCCTGCAGTTCCAAGTGGCTAGTTATGGGCTCCACAAACGAAGTAGTGTTTAAGCGATTATTTATAAAA
Organism: Panzeria rudis; assembly: GCA_956483635.1. Classification (NCBI taxonomy): domain Eukaryota; kingdom Metazoa; phylum Arthropoda; class Insecta; order Diptera; family Tachinidae; genus Panzeria; species Panzeria rudis. The sequence goes on from OY101450.1 coordinate 146,359,342, forward strand.
ATACTGTGAAATGGTTGGGCGTTGCGACTGTATATAAAGAACGCTCCCTCTACATCAGTTTTCTCCCATTCGTTTTGATCTGAATTGAAAATGTAGAATGCTACATGTGATGATGTATCCACTATGTCCTTGGCATAGGGATCAACCTTATTTATGGCCGCCAAATTCATGCGTGTTTTACTTGTATCTGCCATTATTTTGATATTCTTCGCAAAGTTAACAATTAATAAATATGTTCTTTATAAGTAGGATTAGTTTTAAAAACTATTTCAGATTACTTTGAGCTAAATTAAATTTTTTTCTCCTTCTGGTTTAATAGATTTAGCAATGTTGCAAAATTACAAAACAGTAATTGTAAAAGAGAGGCAGGGTTGTTACATAAACAGGGTGTATAAGAATAATCGTTTTCGGGAAGTACTAGTAGGGTGTTCGTACAACTTAGCTGGCTAAAAAGGTTACACTATATTTACACATGAAAGTATTTTTATGAAATTTTTGTATACGTATTATCAACAAAAAAGAAAATAGTATTAATTTCACATTGATATCATTCTGACGTCAGCATGATATCATGAAATGTCATACCTTATATAAGAAATGACTCATTAATGACTCATATATGACTGATAATTTCGCACTTAAGCGGCATTCAAACTATTAGATTTAGTATTAATACTTGTCAAAAACTCAAATCTTAAGTAAAAATCCAAGAGTGTGAAAACTAATTGTTATGATATGACAAATAATACGTAAAGAAATGTGACAATATTATGGTATTCGTCATTTTTAGGAAATTTTCTAAACAATCACATTTTTCATTTTATCAGGGTTGTCTTTTGCGCAAACAAACATAGGAATAACAAAAACAGTTGTGTATTTGTTTGCCGACATATATAAAGAAAAAGAAGAACGAATAAAATTTGAGTTCTTGCAAATTATTTATGTAATGTTTTATTTGGAATGTGATAGTGTAAAAACAAAATGTAATGAAAACAAAGTAAATTCATGCTTGTATTTTTGATGAAATAGCTTGGATTTTAGTTCGATAAGTAAAAATGTTTTGGTACAATAGTATATTCTTTAAATCCTCGTTATTTATGTAAAAACAAATATTTAGGATTTATTAAAATTTATTTATTTAAAAACGCATGATAACAATAACACTGTATATATATATATATATATATATATATATATATATATATATATATATATATATATATATATATATATATATATATATATATATATATATATATATATATATATAGTGATAAACTATTTTTGTGCAAACAAATATTACCTATGAGAGCTTAGGTGATATTACTTCTTTTATTTTTTACACCAATTTTTCCGTCCTTTGTGAATTTTGGAAAATTCTTCATTTATTTGAAAGTGTGTTTATCTGAAACGGTATGTTGCCTTATCCATACATCATATTTTAGTCACAAATAAGGTTACTGCCAGGTCAAAGTTACGTAAATTTTGGTTACCTAGCTATGACTCACGAGTGATGTCAAAACTAGGTCATGTGTTCACTGGGTAACAGTTAACGCAAACTTTAACGGCATATTTTGTATGCCGAGCTTGCCGTTAAAGTCCATGTTAGCTTTTAATCGTACATTGTGAAAAGGGCCGTAAAGCGTAGTATTTATATACTTAATTCATTTAGAATACATTAAACCCATTGGCCAATAACAAAGTTGTATTACAGTAACAAATTTTGAGAGTAATGTAAAAAAAGACATGGAATGAAAAATCATTGTATAAATGCAAAAAGTTTTTGGCAGCAGCTTTAAAAGAGAATTAAAAAAGACATGTCTTAAAAATCACGGTGTAAATTGCGTGTAACAATAAAGCGAAATATATATTATTAAACATATACTTATGTATGTATATAAACATAAAGAGAACAATTCTAAAATAACATTTATTTCTATCAATTCATAATAATTATTTACTAAGCAAATCTGAGAACTCACTAGCATCCCCAGTATTCACCTCTGCCTGAAATTCATGCTGCCATAAGAAGTATGTATAAAAAAAATCTGAAATTCAGGTTGGGAAATTTCTTTAAAAAATTTCCGTTTACTAGTACGCAGTTCCAAAAGAAAAGTACACAGAATTTCGGCATTTATTGTCTATTACAGACATGTTATAACAATAAGTGGAGAATTGTTTCCGTCAACTGAAACAAAAATTAATGTTCAGACAATTGTTTGGTCACGGAAATTTTGACATTTCTCTGAAAATTTTTTATTATTTCGGTTTGTAATTAATTTTTAGTGTTTGTGTATGTTGTAAATTAAAAAATATATAAATTTGTTCGCATGCAACCAAAATTCTGTATAGAATTCTACACGACTATTGCTCCGTGGAGAAATAAATGCAAAGCTTCAAACCTGAATTTCAGTAAGAACTGCTTACTACGCTTAACAGGCCAGCTTACACCGCGTCTTCACGAGACATTAACTTTGATATAACATGTGAGAGAACTTCGACAGAACAAGAAAACTAAAATGTCGAAATTTCTCTTCATGTCATACAACAGGACAACGTATTTTTAATTTTGTTATGAGATTTCATTTAAAACGAATGCTCATCGAGTTAACATGCACTATTTTTCCACAATTAGTTATTTTGTTTTTTATTTTTCTTAAAAATTTTAATAAAAAAATCAATTAAAGAAATTTACAAACATAAAATCACAAAAATTTCATAAAAAACATTGATTTTTACATATTTCACTTAACACATACACACATATTTATTTATTTTAATATATTTGACATTTCATATCATAAGATTGTTGTGATAATATATATTATAGCAACGCTCTCATAACAATTATTATAACATCTAATTTGAAGTCTACACATAACATAATTCTCTTTGCGATTGAATTTGACGCTTGCTAACAGAAAAATATTTGATATTATGTCTCGTGAAGACGCTATGTTATGTAATTTAGCTGGCATAACCGAATTAGCTGCATTAATCGGCATATAAAACTTGCCCTTAAAGTCCATATGAAAAGGACCGTAAATAGTTGCAAAACTGAGTCATCTTATGGTTTGGCTGAGTACGCATGTGTTTCATTCCGCTAACTAGCAGTACAAGTGTTTTATTGTTTACATTTAGTATTCTGAAATAAATATCCATAGAATTGAATTTTATGAATCGGTCGTTTGCTTTATATCAATTTCATTTAAATAATATTTGAAAATGGATCGTAATAAGCCATCCTCATCTTCACAGAGGGCATCGAAGAAAGTATCTTCACATGCAGGTAGTGAATTTTTCGCTTTAGGGTCCAAGGGATATAGAGATGACTCGAAAGCAAAAATTGTGCCTATTAGCAAAACTGCTAGTGGATCTTCAGTGGATAGAAAAAGAGAACCTTCAGGAGCTGCCACATCAATATTGGCTGCCAAAAAAGCAAAGCTATCAGTAACTGCCAGGGTAGCAGGAGATGCAGCAAACTCGGCACCTTCTAGTGAATTATGGGAACAAATGGCAACAGATTGTGATTCGATAGATATTGTAGAGACTGTGACCGCAGCTGCAGAACAGCATGATACCGAGACTTTGGTTAGAGTCATATGCGGATGTATTAAGAATCTTATATCTTCATATGCCAAATCCAAACCAGATACGGTTGCCATGTTAGGTATATTATATCTGGCCAAATTACATCCAGATTATTTTGCCAATGACATTATAACATCGGGTTTGCTACATATCTTACGGAGAGATTTTAATGTAAAAATCAGGCAGACCTCATACTCTCACGTTTTGGCTTGTAATCTTCTAGCGCGAGCCTATAGCGATAAGCAACAATGGCCAGAGATTTTTATTCGTATTTATATAGAAGACGCTATTAATGATCGTTTTTGGTCCGATAATAGCTTATGTGCACCATTTATAGAGAATATAGCGGCAGCATTTAAAACGCGAACTCCTCAACTCAATTATTTACAACCAGAATCGGTTGCAGGAACCAGTGGTGCCGGTACGCCAACCACTACGGCTCCTGTTCAATCCACACAGCAGTCTACTGTTCCTGTAAATATTGACGATGATTCTTGCGACAACTCAGAAGCCAGCGGTTCAGCTAAACCAAGCGACTTCAAACAGGGCTGTGAGTCATATTGCGAAGTTAAAGATCGTTATATGGACTCTGAACGGATTATTGAAAAATATGTTACCGACGCTATCAAGGAACAATTAAATAAGCGCCAACAACAAGAATGCTACACCCGTAACTTTTTAAAATTTCTCTGTAAAACATCGGGCCTGGTTGAGGTTCGCCACATGTGTATTTCGCGTTTAGAGCTGTGGATACACAATGGCAAGTTGGTGAAATTTGCTCAAGAACTGTTGTCGTATGTTTGCTTCAATGTTAGAGCAAACTATTTTAAAGATCATGAAGTTTTGGCGATATTGGTGAAAATGAGATTGAAAACTAAACCACTAATAAATTTCTATATGTCTTGTATTAAGGAAATGATACGTTTAGAACCCGGAATTTTGAACGTCATATTGAAATTGGTGGTACAAAATGAATTGTCAAATACAAGAAATCCAAATAATATGGGAATGTTGGGTGAGTACGTCGTTTTCATTTTAAATCTGATACAACTTTCCGCTTTAAAAATAATTCTTAAAAAAAAAACGACTAAAAAGCAGGCACTGACTTTCATGTGCGAAGTTTCATGAAAACCGTTTTAGCAGAATTAGTTGGAAAAGAATACTTACTTTAAGTAGAAGTAGTTGAAAAGAAATACATATTTATTACGTATGGGCGTGGCACGGCCCACTTTGCATTTAAAATCACTGTTGTAGTGCAACTTCAGAAGGATTGCAACGTTCGGAATATAACTCGTAGAACTCCAGAGTTCCATTTCACTTAGAACCCTTGAGAATTATAGATGAGCGATATTTCTGTACCTGTGATTTAATCACTTACTGAAAAATCACGTCACAGTTGTGACTAAAATTGTCAAATCACTGCTACATGCGAAGTCGTTCTTTTTTATTTGTTACATACATAAATTTATGATATTTCACTGTTTGTGTCAGTAATAACGTTTTTTTTTTCATACATAACAATAAATGAATAATGTTGCTATTTCTTGTGTTTTCTCTTATTTCTTTTTAAATTCGAAGTATATTTTATGGGGTATTTAAATCTGGCTTGGTATATTTCTTCAGTAGAAAAAAAGAACTATGTTTTTGTTGTAGAGATGCATGTACATATGTACCAGAGAATGACATAAGTATCGTTTCAAGTACTCTGAGTATTGGCTGTCAAACAACTATAAATGCGTACAATTAAAAATAAAAACCATACTCATACGCAAAAGTACCCAGTGGTAAAAATACCCATTACGTAATCGCTGATGTAAGCAATATTTAGTAGCAGCTAGTGATGACGCTTAGGCTTATTTTCCAATTTATATTTAACATAATCGTGCCATAGGCTGTTTAATCGGTGCGCTCTCGCTTAAGAAGTAAGCTACGATGTCAGTACGTGTCTACTGTGTGATTACATAAGTGGAACTGTAAGCAGAAGCTCGCTGAAATAAAGCCCAAAAGTAGGCCACGATTTTTTACTTTGAACATATAAGGTACAAATTCTATGAAATACATCGAAATTTTCACATATTAGATTACACCTATATTACAATCTAAGCACTTGGATTGCTCGCTTACAACGTCATCCTGATATCATTCACCACTAGGTAAATAAGTTTTTTTTTTGGGTACTTATTGTCACTCTCTGGTATGTACTTGAAAATTACCAGTTTTAAGTAACATTAGCTCTGTTCAATAACTGAAAATTGTTAACAATTGTTAATAATTATTACTAAAAGTGTTCGGTACGTGAACACTTTTCAGTGAAAACTATTAACAATTATTAACAATTTTCAGTTATTGAACAGGGCTATTGATTTTTAAATCACGTTCACTGTTCACGATGTTCTTTAAAAATCACTGTATTGCTCATCTCTAGTGAGAATATAAACCGTTTCGGCCAGGTAAATTTGACGAGATTTCGGAAATAAAATTGTTAAAAAATTATTCTTTGAAATAAATTTTAAACTACTCCGCCGGTGGACGCCAAATCTAACCAGCTCTTTGGTTTCGCTAGCGGCTAATTCCAAATATGTAGTATATTGATACGTTAGAGTTGCCTGGATCGAAAATTTTCGAAAAATAATTTTATTTTAATTTCCTCCGAAATTCTTATCAGATAAATCTCTTTATTTTCATTCGAATGTCGTAAGTTCAATATAAATCGGTTAGTTGATTAGAAGAATATCGTTGTCGAAAAGGGTGTATTCAAAGGTATTTTTATATTTATCCAAAAATAATTTTTTAAAATTAGAATTTTAAAATAATGATGTTTTTTGTAGCTACCATGTTTCAAGCTGCCCCCGATGATTCAGCAAAACATTTAGCTGAAATTTATAAGGAGTTTCTTTTGCAACGTGATGATTGTTTGCGTACTCTACGGGTTTTTCTACGAGAATTGGTGCGCATGCTACGCAACGACATCAACTTGGTAGTATTTTGTAAAGTGTTCCTAAATGGCCGTCCCGAATTGAACAAACAAATTGAAAGTTCGGAATTTCGTGATCGCATATTTCATTCCATGGTCGATTTAACTTGCCTTAGCATGCTGTTGTCTGTATCGCCACAAGTGCGTGAAGCCAGCATATCGCTGAGAGTAACGAAGGATAATACAGCCAATAACACTATTCTATTAAAATTCTATAACCAAATGTGTCAAATACAATTGGATTGTGTATCGTGGATGTATGAAATTGTGCCGTCGCTTTTTAAATTGCAGTCTGGGGAATTTTTTCAAGGTTTACATAAAATACTTTTACTGGAAAACGCTGAACAGTACTCACGTTACGATCAATGGCCCTCTGAGCCGGAAAGAACTACTTTATTGCGTTTAGTATCGGAAACACCGATACACGAAGACACGCTTCTGCGCATAATTTTAATAGGAATAACAAAGGAAATACCTTTTACAATACCCGATACATTTGATATTATAATATCGTTGATAAAAAGAGCATCAACTATGCGTATCACCAATTGTCCAGTGGTTCAGGCGAATAAATTCGATATTATTGATTTCCTTTTTAGTATGGCCGAATATCATCACCCAGAGAACATTAACTTACCCGTTGACTATGAACCACCAAAATTGGCAATTACAGTATTGTATTGGAAGGCCTGGTTAATAATGTTAATGATTTCGGCCCATAATCCGTCAACTTTTGGGGCATTCTGTTGGAATCATTATCCCACTATGAAAATGTTAATGGAAATGTGTATAACAAATCAATTTAATGAAGCTACTATGAGTAAGGAGGAATTGCAGGTAAGATTTTAAATACATAATGGGTATGTAGTGATTTGAGAGTTTGACTTGCGTTAATGGGCAGATAATTAAGAAATTTTAAATGTATGAGTTTTAGTCGAGCTGTATGGGTTTATATCCAAGGAAATTTAATTGGTTTGGCTTGAGTTAGGTTTTTTAATTTAATTTTTCAATTAAATTATGTAGCCAAAGATATATTTCATTTTGGTCATCGTAACCAATATAAGTGAGAAATATTTTATTTTTTTCGTTATGAATAACTATTATACCAAGCAAAAAAGTTTTTATATCGTATTTAAGATGTAATGGATGCGTTTCTAAGGGGTTCATAGGGCAAGAAATTTAAATGTCTTTGGAAAAGTTAACAAAACGGGCAGTTTTGTAAAATATTTTTATTAATTTTATAAATAAAATGTTACTTATATTAAACTGCGATAACCAAAACATAAAACTAATTTCGGTAATGGTTATTGGTAACCAAAACAATTGTTTGGTTGATATAATAGTTATTCATAACCAAAAAAGAAAGTATTTCTTATTTATAATGGTTACGTGACCAATGTAACATAGTATATCTTAAGATGGTGGTTAAAAAAAAACAACCAAAACCAGATAAGTTATTTCCTCTTAACCTTTTCTTCAGAAAGAAAAAAATAACAATTATTTTCGGTCCCTGCAAAATACATTGATAAGGCAGAACATGGACACCAAACGTATTTACCACAATAAAGAAGTTGACGAATTTTTTACAGTTGCTCTGACGTCGTCATGTTCATTTCATGTTCATGTCGATGGGTCGTGAAGACGTAGGGTTAAGCCTAGATTATTAACTAGATAATCTTTATTTGAAAAAAGTAACAATATATTAAGGTTAAGCTATAGTTAGCTGACAAATCTTAAGAAATAAACAAATAACTAAACAAGTAAATAAATAAATAAATCAAAAATAAATAAATAGTTCTTGCAAAAAACCGACTACAAAAAAGGCGTGGCACTGCCCATAATTTTTCTATAATGATGTTTTTCACGAGATCTAATTGTGTAAAAAGTTTCATAAGAATCTGTTAAGTAGCAGTAGTATAAATAATAATTTACTTTTCACGGGCGTGGCACTGCTCACTTTCTTAACCATAATATTGTATTATAACAATAACTAAATGTGTATGCAAAGTTTCTGAAGAATCGGTTTAGTGGAAGTTGTAAAAATTGATATTTACTTTGCATGGGCGTGGCACTGTCCACTTTTTTAATCACAATGTAGTATTCAAAGAGAAACTTAATGTGTGAGCAAAGTTTCATAGAAATCGGTTGACTAGAAGTAGATGAAAAGGCATGTGTTTTTTTTTTGTTCAAAATAAATTAATTTTTTCAAAATGTTCAATGTTAACATTATAGGTGGACCAGAGCCTCAAGGGAATTAAAGGGGCGAGTTGGCAACAGTATTTATGAAAAAAACTATGAATTACCTAACAAAAAGTTGACAATAACATGGTATAGAAAATAATTGGCCCACTTTTTAACGGGACCAATCTGGAATTACAGCCTATTAAGTAAAGAAAAAAATCTGAAATCTGTTTATAAATGGCGGAGTTTTGAGGGAACATCCATAAAAAAATATAAACATAACGAATTGATAACCTTTTTCCTTTTTCTTGAAGGCGGTTAAAAATAAATAATTTAATAAATAAACAAACAAATAAGCAAATAAATTAATAAAGCAATTACAATAAGTAAATAAATGAATAAAAACTTTGGATAATTTATTTTTCAGATAGTGCCCCTAGAACGTGATCATATTGTAGAATTTGAATCATATTTGGCTGCTCAAACTTCACAAGCAGTTATAACCGAAGAAAACGCCATTTTAACATCGCAACTTATGCTAATGGATCCAATGGGTGTGGCGCGGCGAGTTCCAAGCGGTGTTTTGGAACAGTTACGTACACTAAACAAATCACTGAAAATTGGTCATTTACTGTGTCGTAGCCGCAAACCAGACTTATTGCTTGATATTATCCAGAGACAAGGCACCACACAATCCATGCCATGGCTTTCGGATCTCGTTCAAAACAGTGATGGCGACTTCAATCATTTGCCTGTGCAATGTCTGTGTGAGTTTTTACTTTTTAATGCAAACATTATTAATGAGGAAAATAGTCGTGATGCAGAGCTGGTCAACTTTTTGCGTAACGTCATAATGGATCCCACATATAGTAAGCAAACCGTATGCGAAATTTTGGATTATATATTTAGACGCTTGTGCTCAACAGTAAAACAGACACGTCTGTCGGCCTTGCGTGGCCTGAAAATTATATTCAAATGTTCAGAGTTAAGTCCAAACGAATGGCTTTTAAGTGCCATACCTCAAATACCCCACTTTAATGACGTACGTATTTTCATAATACCACAGTTGAGGTCGGCTTGTCAAGTGGAAAACTCTCCAGATTTAGTAATGGCTTATATCCAATTTATAGCGGCAAACACCCTAGACGATTCGGTAACCGATATGTTAGATCATGTAATTGATATGGCACAATTGATTGTTGAACGCAGCACTATGTTTCAGCACATTATTCCCTTGCCGGAGGGAACAGTCCCCGTCACAATGGCAAATGATGAGTTGGCCAAACTGGATGAAGAAAATCGCTTGCAGACTTTAAAATGTTTATTTGTAATGTTTAATAACTACATTATCAAGTTGGGCGATCATCATGAAACTTATCAATGGACTGAGTATCCTGATTTATTGATGGTACAATTTAATGATGGCATTCAATTGCCTCTGCACTTAAATATCATACATGCTTTTATAATTCTACTCACGCACTCAAGCAATCAAATGCCAGAATCTATACCCATTTTGGATTATTGGTTTCCGTTGGGGGGCAATGTGCCCATAGCCTACATACCAAATATGCCGCATGAACCTGTGCAGCTTCTACCGGATTGGCTTAAATTGAAAATGATTCGCTCCTCTGTAGATCGTCTGATTGAGGCCGCCATAAGGGAACTGACTCCAGACCAAATTGTGTTGTTTGTGCAAAACTTTGGAACTCCTATCAATTCAATGTCCAAGTTGTTAGCGTTATTAGATCATGCTGTTATCGAACAATTCGATACTGTTAAAAATGCCATTTTGAACAAGGCTTATTTGGCTCAACTGATAGAAATTCAGCAGGTGAGAGGAGCAAAAAATGGCCACTTTACCGTACAAGCTTTGGGCTTGTATTCGCATTCTCAGACTGTGGCTGATAATCCCAAGATTAGAAGTGATATATTAGAATGCATACAGTTGGAAGATCTAGCACCAAATCTCGTTCCTGTAGCCACCCCTACCAAATCGATAAAACCTGCTGTTAATAACAAAGAAGCGGAAGAAATTATATACAATGTTTTGAAATGTCCCAACAGAAACCAGTTTAATGAGCAGGATTTCAGAATTTTACTCCATCAACTCTTGAGTAAGGAAGCCTCCCACTTGCATCAATGTTTTCTTAAGACATCCAGTCAAGGAAATATGGAGAATTTACTAATCAATATATTGGAACCAAAACAAATTTTTATGTTAACCAGAGCTATAATTAAACTGAATCCAAATGCAATTGATGAAAATTCAAAGTTCTTTAAATATTGTATTTTAAACAGAAATAAGGACAGTAAAAATGCTGCATTGTATACTACATGTATGCAAAATCTTACTACAAGTGGTCAACAAGAGATTGTAAAACCAAGGCTTCAACATAAACCCACCAGATTGACGTTACAACAAATGTTAATACAATTTAGAAATCGTATGAAATCCTCTTCAGTTAACACACACACTTTGTATAGTGATGGAATGCTAGTGGATTTGCTCTCAGACAATGATCCCGAACTTTGCTGTGTCTACAACAAACAAGATTTACCATTTTTGTTTTCAAAATCTTCGGGAGATTTTCGTTTCTATTTATTGTCTTGGATTTGTCATGAAACTAATTGGGATACTATTATTTCTACCCTTGAGTATTTATTGCAATGCAAAGATAAAGACCTTGATTATTCCGCTGTTTTAAATTTTGTTCAAGCTCTCATAAACAATCCAAAATTGTGGCAAGGCCGAGATCGTTGTGTTTTAAAGGCAGATCCTACTGAAAATATGTTTTCGCTTACAGACAAAGAGCTAAAAATGTTTACAGAGTTTATTTTAAGAGAAGGAGAAACCGAATTGAAGAATTCAGCCTCACAGTATGGTTTTATATTGTGTTGTCGTGTCAATCTTTTGTTCCGTGTGTGCAAAAAGACAACTTCCAATCTTATCAAGTTTATTGAGTATGTTTTCGAATGCGATTGTTCGCAGAAATTGCGCTTGAAAGTTTTAAGGCAAATGTATTTAATGTATCCTTCCATTAAGTTTATACGTAGTCATCAATTAGAATCGTATACGGATAAATTACAAAATCTTAATGGCTGCCAAGCCGACAAAGTGTCTAACAATCTAATCACCTGTCTTGGAAATTTATTCACTAAAAAAGACTTTGAAACATTTTCCAGCGATACGGAATTATTAATACGTAAAATGGCCGCCTCCCACCCAGCACTTTTTCTCAGACAAATGGGAGTATTATCATCGCTAATACAGGGGCGCGGTCAACTAAGTTTACGCGTCATAAGAGACGAATATCATATGCATCGTTTTATACAGATATTGAGAACTTTAGAATTACTTCAGCCCCTTTGTTTCGATGACATCTACAAAGAAGATTTCCAATCGGCTTTGGAATGTTATTTCACATTTTTTAAACAATACAACAACGTCAAGGAATCCTATCATATTTTGCTTAAGCTAATCCAATTACTGCAGGGCTATATTAATTCCAACCCATCTACAGCCCTGGTTTTTCTAGAGCAATATGTTGATGTTCTCATGGACTTGGCAAATCGTTACAACTCGCTGCAATCCCTTCACCAATTGGTACAGGGTATAACTCTGCTGCAACAAAAAACTTCCACTTCATCGGTGAATAATGTAGATACAAAACAAGATTTTGACTTTGAAGACACTTCGTCGCAAGAAAATAGAAATGCTCAATTGTCTACACCCATGGAGACAGACTCATCGGATTCCATATCCAGTTATCAGCTATCAAATTTGGATATAAACAGTCGTGGAGCAGTGACATTTGCTATATCGGGTTCTTTAAATAAGTCATCATCTATATCACCACACTTTGCTAATCTCATTAAGATTATCAAACATTCTAGTGCAGAGGATACAATCTTAGGACCTTTGCAGGAGATTGAAAGTTTCACTTCGAAACGTTTCAATTTTCTGAGTGAATTATTTGATCGTCTTCTAGAGTTAATATTTTCACCAAGTGCGCAAATACGATCGAATGCGTTTATTTTGCTAATTCGTCATTTGAAACACAATCCAGGAAGATCGGATGTCAATCGATGCGCTCTGAATGCCTACATACAGTGTCTAAGAGATGATAATCCCTCTGTGGCGGCCACAGCTATTGATAATTTGTCTGAGATGACTTTATTGCTTCAGGAACATGCAATCGAAATATTATCTGTTTCTTTTTCATTGGGTATCAAGTCCCGTCTAAATACCAATTCACAAATAAAACGGGTATTGCAGACAATAATGCTTCAACATGGCTATTAGAAAACTTTCAATGCTTATCCATATATGACTTGAAGATCGACAAAAAAATTTTATACACCGAATCGTAATGAATACGTATTTTGTTTTGTTTAATTGTATTGCATAAGCTTAAAAAGCATTAAATTAAATATATGTAGTTATTTTACAGATGCTATGAATAAAATAAATATAAAACCCTTTTCCCAATAAATCATTTTTTCTTACTAAATATTTAAACACTCGATTGGATAGATATTTTTCGTAGTTATCCAACGTTAGTTGCTTTTTAACTTACTTTTTACTGTAACCAGTTCTGCCCTCTTGGCTAGGTTTTCATAATAGAATAAAAATATAAAATGTTAACCTATCCTATGTTTAAAATGTTACGATGTCGAACGAGCGAAATGGTGTAAATGAAAAAGAAACTGATTTGGATCCCATTATTAACCAATTTTATTTATTTAGCAAGTAAATAACAAATAACATCGGTTGTTAGTGGGGCTCAAATAAGTTTTATTTCGTCTATAAATCCAGCGAACGACAACTTTCGACATATAGGGACAAGGAGGTTGGTTTTTCAGAAACTCAAATATTTCATCATTTATATGTATGTGAACAAGAATTGGTTAATGTACTAAACATTTAATTGTACATACATAAAACTTTGAATACCTACGTAAAGTGGTACATGCATGGCTTAGTTTACTGTTAACATTTATTTGTTCCATTTTTATCGTTTTTACTACAAGTTGAAGATGATGACGTTGTGTTCGAACTAGTTCCACTTGTTGGTGTTGGATTTTGTGCTGGTTCTCCCATATCTAAATGTTTGAGCAGACGATATAAAGCCACTGCTTCTTTAATACGATTGAAAACTACGCAGAACGTTTCAATTTCAATGAATAATTCCTTTAAATTGAGAAAATTTTTATGTGTTTCTTTGAAATTTATATATGGGAATACATTACCTTGACGTTAATAATTTTATTTCGTATAAGAGATTGCAGAAAGACACATACCAATCTTACCAGGCGGGATTGCATGTATTTGTCCTTAACATTTTCACATGACGAGATGCAATTGCTTATGTATAAATGGATGAATTCCGTGGGTAAATTAACAGAAGTAGTCAATCTTATAGAATTTCAAAATCTTTAAAGCAATTTTTAATAAAACGGTGCTAGTGAAACGAATATTTACCGATTGACCACTTCCATGGAATGCAACGTTATATCCATATTAACCAGGACATGAAAATATTCGGTAATTTCCGGGGAGTCCATTAATTTAACCAATATTTCAAAAGATATCATCGGATTATTTTCTACCAAACGGGGCAACTGTGACAAAATATTTATTTATTTAATCTTATGAATAAATTCTAAGACTAAAGGATATATAAGAAAAAAGCACTAGCCCATTTGGCGACCAAGTAACTTACCTTATCGGGCGTTAAGCGTATTTGATACACAAAAAAAGGATTTTTCACCAGTTCATTGAGCAGCAATTTTTGATCTTGCAAATTTAATGGTTGTGCAAATGCCATTTCCATTAGTTCCCTGGTATTGGTGCTGATGCGATTACTTTTGTCATATTCCACTTTAACGTTGAATGATTCAGTAAAATCAAGCCAAATAAGTTCAGACTCGAAATCCATTAAAGGCGGAGCAATGGAAAAGAACTCGGGCGCAGGATAGCTATTAGAAGCCATTGTTTCAATACAATTTTAACAGATAAAATTCCTTAACATTTCGACTATTTGTTGAGATGATGTTTATAACAGCTTCCGCAGAGTATGACAGTTGTTGGGTTTTCTAGACAGCTGTTTTTTAGATACAGGGTGTTTCTATCAAAAATAAAAGGAAATATAGTTGCCAGACTGTAACGACTTCCTTGCGTTTCAACAGTAAAACGGAGTACGGTGATTTATTTCTCTATATGCGCTCTGTTTAAACAAAGTGTTGCATCAGATCTGAGATGACCAAGCTATTGCGCTTGTGGACCATTATATCCATCACTTGCCTGCCTGATATTGATTCCTTGCAAATGTATTATTTTATTCAGAGTGTGCCAGAAGTATGTCTCAGTGAAACTTTTAGAGCAATGCGATATAATTCAAGAGTCTGATCCACTATCCTACACGATCGTACGATTCATTCACAGAATTCTATCAGATTTTCCTGTGAATGAAACAAAGTGTGCTGTAGGTGCCACACTATCACACAAAAAAGATGAAAAACGAATTTTTCGGAAATATCTGTTATTTTACATTTTTTGTCAACAAATTTATTAGAATATAAAACAGCGCATAGAGAATACTAGATTATGAAAATTAAAAAAAAAATTGCAAATCGGACGAACTTGTCAAAAAATCTGTAATATTCACTTTTAAGGCACATATATTTTGAGCACACATGGGTTTTTAACATATCTAGCTGAGTCTGATAGTGAATTACGGCCTTACGCGAAATCGTTTTGATTGTGTAAAGGAGCAAATATGCTTCGAACTTTTTTTGGCTTAACTTAAATTTTGCATTTATTTTTAGAAATACTGGATTTATACTGAAAATTTTTTAAAAATGCGAATAGTCCATTAGGTCCTGATTTTTAAAAATTAAACATTTCTAACCAACGTTTATACCTGATATAGTTTTATCATGACAAATGTCAAACTTTATATTGAAAATAATTTGTTTTATGTTAGCTGTTTTTCTTATATGGAATTTGACATTTATCATGATTGAAATATATCAGGTATAGACTAAGCGTAAACATATCAAATTCGAGTAAATTTTCTAAATTGAGATTTTTACTCCACAAACTTTGAACTTTCAAAAACCTTTCGTTTTACAAAATGAGGCCTTCAGGCATCACTAAAAATCGGGGATTCATACAACTAAAAAAATCGCGCATTTTAAATAAAAACTCACATGTTTATTTATTTTACTAAATCTGTTTTAATTTTTTTTATTTTTATTTACTATAACATTTTGTTTTATTATCTTTTTACATAAAATTAAGTTAAAATAGTTTTAATTGCATTTTCTTTTCATTTTTTTTATTTTATTTTAATACCTAAAATTACTACTTGAATATTAATTGATTCAAAAAGTTGCCTAAGTTTCAAATATTACAAAATTGTTGTTATCATCTTTTTTTGTTTGTTTTATGTATGTATTTTGGTTTTTGTTCTTTAATATCTTTTTCTTTTTGTTTGTTGGGTGGTGTTTTTTGTTTTGTTTTTTCTTTGTTAATATTTTGTTGGTTTCACTGCTTAAGAGTAAATAGTTATCACTTCACGCCCACCTCCTCGCACCATTAGCACCTTCTCCAGACCTTCTGTAAGAACTTCCAAAAACTCCATATCTAAAGTAGGAAATGTAAAAATTAAAAGAAGTTTTTGCTGGTTTACTATAAATGAGTTTTAGGCTTACAATTGCTTTCACGTGCTGAATTAACATCCTTGGGTGGACCAGGTAAATTCATTATAACCAATTGGGCATCTTGTGATTTATTTACAATAACTTCATTAAGTTTAACAGCCGTGTGCATACGACGCACGTTCATTTCATTTCTAGTTATAAAATTGTAAAATGGGATTATTTACCGTAAATTTAAAATTAAGCATTAAAAAATTCTCAAAAATATTAGATTTTTCCGAGATGGGAACCATTTATGTGATCGTGAGCAATATTTTTATTCAAGCTATTAACGGGGAAGCCCAAGTATGGTTACAAATCTTAAGAACTCATATTAAGGCCACATAGATGTTGAAACCTCACATCTGGTTTTGTTTGTTCATCTGGCTTTTACCTCCCTAAATAGTTGGGGCTGGATTTCTATTTAGCAGCTTCCATACAATTGGACATTAAAAACCACTGTATCTTGTAATCGTGACTCATCACTACGTTGCACACTGATTTTTAATGTAAAATTGTCCAGTAGAACTCGTTAAGACCCAGTTATATTTCATCAGTGATCGCGAGCAATATTTTTATTGTCCATGTGGCTTTTGCTTCCCTAAATAATTGCTGTTGGATTTCTATTTTGCAGCTTTTCAATGGGACTCTTACTAGGCAATCAATGTTCCGCTCCTGGAAATGGGCGTCAACTTTGAATAATTCATCTGCATGCCCTTTCAGGTTGGTATCTTTTACGGATGTTGTACAATCACCGGATAGAGAGTTGTTGTACCTGATCCAGTTGAGTGCTCTTTTAATCGCCGATATTTCCTAAGTCGGAAGTAAGGAATAAAAAAAACCTTCCATTTACTTCGATACCTGACTTGGATGAGTCTGTATATATCTCTAGCACATCCTCCCGATGACGAGTATCATTTATCACAGAGGATATGCCCGAGAAATCTACCTCAAGCCTTTTGATAGATAATAGAGCAGGCGACCAATATTCAGTATGGTTGGGGAGACCAACATTTCCATTATTTTCTTGTTTCCAAGCACCAGACGCATAAAGTCTAACCGCCGAGTTTATGGCCAGTTGTTTGATCATGAGATCGGCGGGAGCCAATGCAGTATGGGGAATAGTGCTTTTCACGGCGTAGTACGAGATGTACCCGTAATTGTCATAGCAGATGCTCGTAGTCGATTTTCGTAAAACTTTGAAGTACGCCAGACAATTGCTCTTTACATTACAATGTCAAAAAGCTAGTTCAAAATTGTCAAAAAACTAGTTGGGATATAAATCCTATCGACTTGTTTCCAATATAAGGCTACAGCAGCCTTGACCGTCCTAGCTTGTACATTCAGATACTATGATAGTTTGGAGTCCAGGATAATACCGGGGTACTTCGCCCTATCAGACAACCTAAAAGTGACTCCATTAAGAGCCGGGAATACTAAGGTCGGTAGCCTGTATTTCCTCGTGAAAAGTACAAGGTTCGCCTCCTGAGGGTTGGTATTGAGGACACTTTCGAAGATCCATCTATTTATTAGCCCCAGAGTCGATTGAGGGTGCTGTTGGCTGAGTAGTTAGCGCGTTTGACTACAAACCCTGAGGTCTTGAGTTCGAGACTAGTTTCAGGCAAACCAACAATATCATGCATTTTTCTCATGTGCATTGGTGTGTTATTGTGTTCGTTGTTGTTGGACTGTAAAGTGATGAAGGCATAGCACTGATCACTGTGGCAGTACCGGCGGCGAGTAATACTAACATATCCTAATCCACTTCACAGCACCCTCCTTCGTCAGTATTGTAGCAAAACCGTCTGCGAAGTAAAAGAACTAATAAAATGGCTACACAGCTTAAACAATGCCTCTACTTGACACCAGAGGGGCTTGCAACACTGCTCTACATAAAACGCGCAATAGCAGGGTTGTAAATGAATTAAGCTTTCTATCTCTCTCCCACTTCACCACCTGTTCTCTCTACACTATCCCTTTCCCAAAGAATGTAACACATTAATTAATTAACTGGTAGGCATTAATTGCCTGATTGTGTTACTTCTCTTTAAAAAAAAGACGCTGAGATAGTGTCTAGATATTTACCAGATACTGTAACCGCAACGTCATCCGCATAGACTATTTAAATCTCTAACTCTATCAGTACCGAGCTTATAGCACGGTTCGATAGGATAGTTGAAAATATACCTCTTTGTGGTGCCCCTTTCATAACGGTTTCTTGAATTGTAATCTGTCCCATCGTTGAGGAAGTGAACCACAGATAAAGCTAATTGTTGACTGATTTATGTTTAGTTGGTCAAGAGCTTCAATATTCACAATGTTGAAAGCACCTTTTTGATACAGAAGGTAGAAAGGACATCAGTGTATATTCTTTGTGCTTCATGGATTTTTCAATAAAACCAACGAGCGAGTGAAGAGCCGTCTCAACTGGCTTGCCGCTTGTACAGGCGTGTTGAAAGGCTGAGAAGGTTCAGAGAAGTTGGTGACCTGTCATACAGACCCGATTTTAACGTATCCAAGCTGTTAGTGGCCCATAATTTTTTCCATATTTATGGAAAGTGTGGTCATGTTTAGAGCTAAGAGTTGTACAGTCACATGTTCTCCCGTATAGGGAGTGCAACCGGGAAACTGCTTGTCCATCAGTACCTCTAAAGTCTCCAATTGTGCAACTGTCACAGGTTTCGTCATTGCTGAAGGACCTCCAAGACGATCATTTCGCATTCCTTATAATCTGACCAGCTGCCCAACCTTTTTGCTCCACTGAAAAGTCTGCGACTACCTTTACGAGTTTTCGCTATTTTAGAGTTAGTTCCACCGCGGTGGTTTTCTCTTACCCCGCAAAACACTAGGTTTGCATGATATCGACATCACTAATAAGTTGGACGCATTTGCAAGCTTCTTGGACTTGTCATGCTTTCTAATTACTTTTGAAGACCTAACTAAAGGAATTTGATAATTTGCTTCGTACCGTCTTCGAAGTAACGCAAAATTTTCACCTCCTATTCATCCTTATCAGGGAAACCGGAAGTATGACGTAAATATGTACAAAAATAAAAAATGCTCCCAAAATTTCGAAAAATATGCTCTTAAATCTTTATAATTTCGTTTATAATTTATATAATATTCATTTCTGACACCACGAATTATATCATGCAAATATGGGTTCATGCAATAATGTCCAAGTGGAAATACTGTCCAAAATAACTTCTATGGACAGTATTTCCATTTCAAAAAGGAAATAATGTTCATCGGTAAAGATGTTCTACCTAGTCAAAAATCTGAGCTCTGCGAAGCCACTATTCGACATACCCAGAGGAGAAAACCCTTAAGCCCGACCAAGGCCGACTATGCAAACAATATTTACTCTGCGCAGTACTATTTGCATGGACTTTTTATTTGCATTTTTTATGGACATTATTTCATTTTCAAAACTACCTAATTGAACATTTTTAAAGCTGTGAATATACTGGAAATAAATCAATGGAATGAGGAAATTTTTGCAAGAAATTGGGGAAAAAATATATTAGAGTAAACTGAAAATCGGAAAAGAAAAATTTTCTATATGTGAAAAAATTTCAAAATCTTTCTTTTTGTAAATATGCATATATGCACATATGTATCGAATGCATCCCTACTTAAAACTATCAAACACACATGATAAAAATTTAAATGGCCCTGTATGATCATGAGTGGAAAGTTACTCACGCTCCCATCTCTAATAAGTTGGAATTTGGCGTCCCTAGTACTTACGGTTTCTTCTCAACATATTCATCATTACTGCCATCGCCATCTTCATCATCGTCATCATCCTTGTTCTTTTCTCTGTTGTCATCGTTTACCTCGTATGTCTTACCGATGTTGTTATCATCATCTTTAGACTCCTACAAACATTTAGCCCAGATCAGACAGAACAATAAAAGAGAAATATGAAAAGACACATTGGATGGTTTTTATAGGTTAGTAATGTTAGGAAATTTTCTATTGTTAATTTGAGTAGAACTGACATTTTCGTGTTTTTCTTCTACTGTGGGATCTGCAAATCGGACTTTGGATGATGTTTTCATACTTTCATGATGATGATCGATTATTGTTTGTACCTATAAAATTAAACAAAAATCATAATAATAAACTTTTTCCAAAAAATTATAATAGAAAAATGAGTTTTTTTGTAAATAATTTAAATAATCAAATAAATAATTTGGAAATAAACAAAACAAAACAAAAAAAAAAATCGATAAAAATTATCAAATCCATAACCAAATTATTAAGCCACAAAAAACCATAAAATTCAGTAATATACTCGTATGTATTGTTTAATTTTATAACACGTTAGATAAATATTAAAATGAAGATTAATAAGAAAAAATGTAAAATATTCAGAAATGTACATATGATAGAAATCGAACTATTTTAAAACCGTCATTTTCAAATGCTGCGATAAGATTCGAGCGATTTTTAGAAGAACTTTTAGTCAATTTTATATTATCGTGTTTTATAATTCAAAAAAGAATCAAATTCGGGAGTAACTTAAAAGATTAGAAAATAAATTGTTGTTGTTGTGGGTTAAGTCACGCGTAAACTCGTATGCTTATATAAAAACTCTGAAAGAACAACAAGTGCGAATTACGAAATACATACTGGGAGAATATCTCACATGAATGAAAATCTATTATCTATGTATATCACAATCTTTTGCTGTTTTAAGACGTTACGATTTCCATCACATATCCTTGGTTCTCTTATTAAACATATAATAAACTAATTGTTTTCAAAATAAGCTTAAATTACAAAAATATAAGTTATTAATAAGTATTATTAAACACTTACATAAATTATGCAGTTGTTTCGTTTTAAATAAAGAAAACTTTAAAATATTTCGCCACTATTTAGACAATTATAAACTAATAACAATACAAATAAAACATTCAAGATTGCCAACCAAAATGAATAACGGCATCGAGAACTTCCCGCGAAAATTTGACGATCGCTGTAGAAAACAATTTATTGGTCATAAATAAATATGGTCATAAATATGTATCGGACAATTGAAAATTTTTCAACTAACAAACGCATTTTTAAACATGTTATTTGAAATTTGTTTTATTAATTCTTTCCCAGTAAAAAAAATTGGAAATAATTTTTAAGGAACTAGAGTTTCATTGCTTCCAAAGAATCTATATTAAAAATATGCAGATAATTAGTAGAAAAAAAGCCAGTAAAAATTTTATTTTAGTGATAATAAAATTTCTAATTCGTTATAGAAAATACTCATAATGCTTTAAAAAAATCGATCTTTCTAAAGAAATTTATGAACTACTTTTCAATTAAAAATTAGAAGTTATTTATTGAAATCTACATGAAAACACTGTTCTGTGTTTAAATTCAAGAGTTACGAAAATGGTCAATTTTTTACCATTTTTCAAACGCCAAAAAGGAAAATTTTCTTGAGATCATTTAAAATTCGGTGAATTGGAATCAAAAAGGGAAACTTCTTGCAATGGCAAGAATATGTAAAAATCACTAGAAATTATCCAAATTCGATGAGATTCTACTCGTACTTTTTCGTGATTTCTTTGGAATATATTTTTTTAATGGGTTTATAAAACACGTATTGTACGAAATGATATTACTATACCGATTTGTTTGCAGACGAAAAAACTTAAGCGATATTTACTTTCGGTTGACAATCTTTTATTAAATCATAAATTCTCTTATTGCAAAATAAAACAGTTGCTATCAATCATGCTATTCTTTAAAAATTATTTATTTTCTTGTTGAATTAGTGATTAAATATAATTTAATGCAGGATGTGATAATTTCAATAAACATACCATTTCTGTTTAAAGAAGAAAGCATTTTGAAGCTGTTGAGTTGAATTGAATCGATTAATAATCTTATTAAGATTTTTTTTTTATTTAAATACCCTGTCAGAATAAAATATTGGTCCGAATATTTCTGTAAAAATATTTTCAGGTATTTTAGTGTTGAGTCCAAAGGGCTGTTCACATATTACGTATTGGAATTTTTGATACCCCTCTCCCCCTATCTTAAAAAATTGTCAGTATAAATTATCAACTCCGAAACAAATCTTTCTTTAACCTCCTCCCCACAAAAAATAAAATAAAAGAGGTCTGTACATTTGACCAGACTCATCAACCTACATTAATTTCGACGAACTGAATCCAAATCTTGGGTACGTTTGGCTCGTACACCTTCAAATTGTCGAGTAAATTCCAAACAAACTGCAGTTTATTCGAGATTTTTACGAGTTCTTCGTAATTTACTCGAAATTTTTAGGGTGTACGAGCCAAACGGGCCTCATGTAGGTTTTTCGTTTTTGTGTGCCGGTATTATTATACCGAATTTATGATGTCCGCTATGCATCTGTCTGTACATGAAACAGATTTTCCGAAGCCCCCCGAAAAGTTACAGACTTCGGTGTTAGACTGATAGGTCAGGATTTGTTTCAAATAGATTGGTATTGAAAATCAGGCAAAAAATCCTCATCTGCATGAGATTTGTCATGTTCCACTTTAAACTTTTTTCAACTCTAAAAATGTATTATCAAACTTTGACAGTCCAGATAGAGGTGAATTTGTATGCACCTGAGCTGTGGAGGTCACCTGGGCTCTATATCTCGAAACTACATGTTACAAATCTACAAGTAAAATACCTACAAAACAACAACACTTTTAGAAAATTTATTGTTGTTTTGTGTGTATTTTGCTTGTAGATTTGTAGCTTGTAGTTTGGAGAAATGGGCCGATGCTATGAGTTCGCCTTGACTCTACAAAAAAAATAAAAAAATTTGTAAGCAATTTTTGTTTAATTTCTTTCATATGGTGTTAACACCAGGAAGGCAATCCAGGCGAAATGACTACCGCGAATTGATCTCGCTACTGAAAGCACCATGGTAAATACGCCTTTATCGAGACAAAATATAACACTGAATTTTTTAAAGTTATCACTAATTAACCAACAACAAATTGTTGTGATTGGACCATGAAAGTCATATTAACTAAGTCAGTCAACTCCCGAAATCACTTTGTATGTATGTATCGGTGTTTCCAGGGGAAGAATAAAAAAGTTAAGCTTTTCTTGCAAAAAAGTAAAAAGTGTATACGATAATTAATATTTCGTGGGAGCAAATTTTCCCAGCGATTTTCGAAAGAATTATGTGATCAAACTTTTTTTAAATCGACTCATAAATGGAAGAGTTATGCGATAGTCAATAATTCGTGGGACCGAATTTCTCCACAGATTTTCGAAAAAAAAAATTATAGGACGCAACTGCAAGCGACCCATTTTAAATAAATAAAGACTTTTGAAAATCGGTTCACAAATGAAGAGTTATGCATGGGGGAGCAAATTCCCCCACCGATTTTCGAAAAAATATTACAGAATAAAAAGAACTTTGAAAATAGGTTGACATTGATAGAGCTCAGCGTGCGGGGGGGGGGGGGGGGGGGGGCGAACTTAGCAAATTTCCCCATCAATTAAAAAAAAATATGGGACCAAACTGCAGGCAAACCCTTTCATACAAAAAATAATTTTGAAAATCAGTTCGCAAATAACAGAGTGATGCATGCGGCAGAGCAATTCCCCACCGATTTTCGAAAAGAAGTTATGGGACCAAATTGCAATCAAACCCTTTAAAAAAGACGAATTTTAAAAATTGATTGAAAAATGTCATAATTTAACCGCTTGAGTTGGCAAAAATACATTCAGTAGGAAAATATTAGAAGTACTCGTAAAGTATGAATTGTAACATATGGACATTTCCATAGAAAAGTCAATTTTTTGTCGGTCTTGACTAATGCTACATACACACTATGTCATTTTATGACATCGCAAGCAAACATGATAGTGTGTACTAGCGGCAACGTGTGCCACTTTCGATGTTTTTCGGTGTGTGGCAAACTGTTTGCTCGTCTAATGTGTACGGTTGTCACAATAATGCGACAATATTGCAGTTAATTTGAAATATGAAGCTACAAAATGACAACAAAAGAAATGTCCAATGCGTACGAAGCATAAACAATTATGATTACATTTTAGAAAAATGTAGTTCTCTTTTACTTACTTTAAGGGCAATATACACAGTCAACATGCTTGACAAGCGTGGTAGTAGTATGTGTGATATTTCGTTAGTATTAGTGACACCGACGACGCTTGATGGAAAATCTACTTGGTTTTGATTTTTCGTCAAGCACACGTACACGAATCTGACATCAAGCTGATAGATTGTGTATTATGCCCTTTAGAGTAAGAGTAAAAACTCAAGTTTTTTACTAAAAAACAAGCTTAATTGTTTGGATCCGAACGCGACAACTGGAAATGGCCATATGTGTGTATATGTAGTAGAATGACAAAATAAACTGATTTAAGAACCATGTGTACAATAAGCAATAAAAAAAAAAAATATATGTATATATATATATATATATATATATATATATATATATATATATATATATATATATATATATATATATATATATATATATATATATATATATATATATATATATATATATATATATATATATATATATATATATATATATATATATATATATATATATATATATATATATATATATATATATATATATATATATATATATATATATATATATATATATATATATATATATATATATATATATATATATATATATATATATATATATATATATATATATATATATATATATATATATATATATATATATATATATATATATTTATATATATATATATATATATATATTTATATATATATATATATATATATATATATATATATATATATATATATATATATATATATATATATATATATATATATATATATATATATATATATATATATATATATATATATATATATATATATATATATATATATATATATATATATATATATATATATATATATATATATATATATATATATATATATATATATATATATATATATATATATATATAAGAAAAATTGCATTCGCAAGTGCAGAGATATGCCTAATCCAATTAGATTCTCTTCAACTTAACTTAAAATTTTGGAGAAAATATGTAGAGAATTAAAATTAAACAGTAGGAGAAATGTCAACATTTCAAAACGTATTAAAAAAAGTGCATTAATATTGAATTTCTCATATCTGCAGCACACTACGAAGTTATGTGGAGGGGCACTACAGATCGGACGGACCCGCTACTTGAAAATTTCTCACACTAATCTTTGACAAGAGTCAATCTAGTTTTTTAGGTAATAAGAAATTAATTTTATTTATAAAGGCAGGGGAGAGCGATAGGCGCTCCCTCTTCTCAAAAACGAATTTTATTCGGGAAATCTAACTTTAATTTTGTTATTGTCATCTTAAAATCTATTGTTGCGATTCACGTAAATATTCCGTAAGCGCTAAAAGGTGTAAGAACTTTAAAACTTTGTAGTTGAAATTTTGAATTACTGTATCAAAATTATCACACCCTGTGTTCCTTACAGTGGTACTAATCATATGAAGTAGTTGGTTGACTCATAGAAATGTGAAATAAAATACGATAGACTTGAATGACTCGAATGCAGGTTATATTGCAAGTGTATGGTGCGAAAATCTTAAGAAGATGATGTTTTTTTTCAAAATATGAGACACGCTAGCGATTTTTCTGAAACTTGATAATGAAGAATGACGTATTTATTATAAGAAGTTCATTGCAAAAAATGTATGTGATGAAAAAATGATTTGATATCCATGAAAGTTTGTTTGGAAGTACTTATGTACCTACTTATGTATAAAATAAAATGTGTTTAAACACAAATAAGTTCCTTTGCACACATTCAGCTCACTTTTGGGGTAAAATAAGTACAAATTAGGCCCATGCTAAGCTTTAGCTTTACATTGCAGTTTTAAAGAAAATTAAAAATCATGTTGCTGCATAACCTTATGCAATCACAGTGTTGTGTTTTAATGGGCGTTCAAAAGTGTTTCAGACTCCCGAATAAATGTAGCGTGTTGCAGGAGGAGATTCTAGCGATTCTGGAGGCAACGGAATTTATATCCGAAAATCTGACTGAAGGCGGGAGGTAACCCTCTACGTTGACAGTCAGGCGGCGCTAAAGTCTTTAAAAGAACAGAGTGTCAAATCGAAATTATTTAGCGACTGTAGGAGGGCACTGAGCGTGCTTATGGATAAATATAGTGTAAGACTATCTTGGGTTCCAAGATAGCAAGGATATGTCCGACGCTAGATGAGGCGGTCAGTAATTGATCTGACCGAGTTGTCAGTAGTGGATCAGTAAAATTTGATAGTATAGTCTCTTGGGCTATGTAGCCAAAACTTGACTTAGGATGATCCGAACTACTACTAGGTACGAATAGGACGGTTCTTAGAGTCTTGATAGAAGCCTTGACTGCATTTGGGAAACTGACACTCCCGATTTCTGTAGGCAGTGAGATGATGTAGAGCAGCCAGAAACTATTGAGCATATTACCTGCGATTGCCGGAGACTGCAACGCCATAGGATTAAAAGCTTAGGAAGGATGGTATTCCAGCACTGGTTTTGAAGCAGTAATCTCTCTTCAGCACTTTGTATCTTGCTGGTGCATTTCGTTCGTGGTTGCCAAGGTAACGCAAATACCCAAAAAGAGGTAGGCTAGTAGCCATGAAAACTACTGCTCAATTGCAGTATGGCGAGTTTCCATCTTGTGAAGTAATTGGAGTTCAACGGTTTACTTAGGGAGCGCCAGTATGCGCTTCGTAGGGCACAATGCATGGCTGACTTACTGGCCTTGCTGTCAGAAAATTGGTTGCTTTCCATATTTCTAAGGCGTTTAATAGAGAGTGGCATGGTGGACTATTATCGAACCTTGTTGCATTTGGTATCAGTGTCATCACAGATTTATATGGAGCTTTCTCAGGTATCGTACTATACCAGTTGTTATAGAAGGTATATCCTCAAACGAGCTCAAAATTAATTAAGGGCTAACGCAAGGCTCCGTTCCTACCCAATTTATTATTTTTCTTAATGACTTCCTCTGGCAAACTTCCAATCCTATCTACTCTTTTGCAGAATATGCCAATCCTGTTGGATATAGAACACATGTGGTGATACATGGATGATGAAATTTTTGAATTGGATTAATGATCCTAAGACCCAATGCTATATACTCACGCATATACGAATGACCTGTAAATATGGCCTGTATAAATATCGAGGAATCAGTAGTATCAGTAGGTCTTGATGTTCTTGACATGAAAATACAGTGTGATGTTTGGTAGACGTTCAAGTGCTTTGGGTTTTTAAGACGGTGGAAGAGACACTTTACTCCATTTGATTTCCTTACTATTTATACCACCTAGACCCGATAGAAAATGGAGTACTACTCTATTTTGAGGTTACTCGAGAGCGTACAGGATTGAGCAAAGAGAGTTGACGGTGACAGAAGGCTAGCCAACTCTATTAACTCACTGAATCATCGTCGCAATGTGCGGTTTATTTCACTGTTCTATCGATGGAATTTGCTCTGAAGAAATCAGGGAGCTTCTTCATTAAGAACACACCCATTTGTGGTCGATACGCCAATGAATTGCACTACGCATTACAGAGAAAATTTGTTCTTTAGGCAACAAGTTCGTATGTGGAATAAGCTTCCTCCTTCCGGCTTCCTGATGGAGCTAGAGTAATTAAGGCTAAAATATTGGCTATAAGGGAAGCGAGCAGGGTGCTGTCTGACAGCAGAGTCTATGGGAGAATAGACATTTTTGTCTAAGGTCACACACAACTTTTTTAATTCTAGTTAGCCAATGCAGGGATGTGCTACGTAGTTCGAATAATGTTACTCTTATAGGGGTTCCCGCACATAGAAACTTCTTTGGCAATGAACAAGTGGATGTGCTGGCCAGGGTCGGCTCTGCTCTGGATGCTTTCATTGCTGAATCGGTATCCATTTCGTTTGACACTATTAAAAACGATATTTTCAAACACTATCTCCAAAGAGCTGAAGACAGATGGCGCAGAGCACTGGGCGATTGGAAGAGACAATAGCGATGCTAGCCTGTCATTCCAGCGGTCCTGGGCTCGATTCCCGCCATAGACCCTGGGTGTTTTTCGCAGACAACCTAGTTTAAAAAAGCAACGAAGATTCCTGCAGACATCTTTCCTGGCAGTTTCAGTCTGGTACGATTCAAATCGAATGTCCGCAAACATTACGTCCTCTATACTGCTTCGTTTGTTCATTTTTCATTAAATTGTTGATTTGCCAACTTTTCTCAACAAAAATTAGAAATATTTAAAACTCGCAACCAGGATTTTTGAAAATGTAATTTATCGCATAATTCGAAAACCGATTTATACATATGAAAGGGTCAATTTTTGAATACTCTAGTACAGGGCACTACAAAAGTGCTAACAGTTTGTAATTGATTTTTATGGTTAGTGCTAGATAAATTCCATATATTTTCATTCGCCACATAAATTTTATTAAGCAAAATTAATATTCATATTTTTTGAATAATCACCACTTTTGATACATATTACCCCAATGTGCAGCGTTTACAACTGAATGTATTTATTGTATGAATGTAATGAACGACGAATGGAAATGAACGAAAGGAACAACATCCATCATATCCATCATGTACTAGAACATGAATTCTAAAATACAAACATTTAATTATTTAACAATAAAAATAGTATAAACGATAAAAGGATAGAGAAAATATTGAATAGAATATTTGTTTAGTTTTTGTTTTTATTTTTACCAAAGGCATTTTGTCCTCCCCAGCTGTTGATTTCTTGTCCACTAAATTCTGTGTGTTTTTATTTTATTTTTTTTTTTTCATTTTGTAAATTTTTAAGATTTGGTTTCGCAAAAAAGTACAAGTAGTATTAAAATATTTTAGATATATAAACAAATATTTGTACAAATAGAAAATTAATAAAAAATGTAATAAGTAAATAAATGGACTGAAAAGTATTTATATTAAAGGAAACCATAACCGAAACGAACAAACGAATGAATAAAACTTATTTTATTATCCAATAATTTCAATAAAATATGAAAACAAAAAATATAAATTATCTTACAAAACGAAAGATGACATAAGTACTCGTAAGTACATATGTACTTTGAAATGGCAAGTGACTGAGTGAGCGAGCGAGTGAGTGAGTGACTGAATATGAATGTCATTGGCTTTGTTTGTTAAATGCAGAACTGTTAGTAAGTAAATTTTTGTTGGTTGGGTAACTCAAAGGTTAAAAATGTAAAAAGATTTGTATAACGTTCTTTAAAGAAACTAACTATACTTTTTACATTTTCCCCCAGGATAAATCGTTTTGAAATAAGTTATTAACAATACAAAATATATAAAAATGTATAGTTGTACATACGACTTTGGTTTTTTCAATGCGATTTAATCTTAATTCACGCAACATTTGATTTCTTTGCTCCATCATTAACGTCCTCTCGTAGGTGTAAGCGGAGATGTCACTGTTCATCTGGAATTGTGTTAAACAGCAGAAATTTCTTAAGATTTTTCAACAATTAAATGAATTTTTGAATTAATATAACTAACCATTTCAACTACTTCAACTTCGGCCTCAATACGCAAATGATACAAGAATGTCTTGAGATCCTTTTTCATTTGTATTGAATTGTCCTCCATTTGGGCAACAGTGAAAATTCTCAATTTGCAATTTCTCCAAGTACGATGTTGTTTCAACAGGAACGGCAAAAGCATTAGAAGACCGCCATCATGTACAATCCACCAGATGTCAATATTACCGCCAATCTTAAAATCAGGCTGGGTTACAACAATAATCCGAAATCTTCTCATTACAAAACGTTAATTACCTTGTGATTAGATTCCGGGAAAAAGTTAATACCCTTGGGCACCAACAATGCCATGTGGCAGGCAGCAACTGTGCGTACGGTTTGTATAAAGATTTTCCAGCTTTGTTTACCCTCCTGACGCCAACTATAGGGCCAACCAATGATTACTGTATTGGGTTTCATGCCACCCAAACCAATTGTCTGTATACTAAATTTATTCACAATCAAAATTATTTTAAGCTCAGCTCAAATTCAAACGATTAACAAATAAATATCAGGTGTGTTGTGTATTCCATGCGGAATGAAAATATTCGGCATTGTCATAGAATTATTGTTATCTTTATAACTAAAATTTACAAATTTATTCGAGATATTCTTTTAAAAATATATTAATTTGTTGTGGGTTAGCTAATATATTAGCACCAAACGAAATGCAGGCATATAGATTAATAGCTTTTTGATACATGTATATAATTAATAGGCTAGACAATTTTTTGTTATGCATTTTATGCTCACATTATATAGCCGATGTTGACAAAACTTATACCAAATTAAAGATATTTCTTCACAGATCTGAACAAACTATATTTTGTTATAATCGCTTCAGTATTTTACGAACTATAAGCGTTTAAAGCTGTTACTAATAAATGCGCACATAGCACTAATGCATGTAGCTAACAAAGTTGAAAAAATAAACAAAACATGGGTGTGTTTTAGCAAAGACAGTAACAATACAACATTTTTTCTCTGCTTTAAAATAGTGTTGTTGTAGGAAAGATATAAGAATAAAAGGAAAATGAAATCAATAAATTAATTAGCTTGTTTGAAGGAATTTCGTTTTTATATTTTACCGTTGGCTATACAAATAAATATTAATATGTAACAACGATGCTTAGATAATTCCTAACATTAACATTTCACATGGAATACATCACAGGCCTAAAACTTACACTGAACTTAAGCCTTCACCAATTTCTTTGGCCACCATAACATCACAAAAACCTTTTACTCTCTCATCATCCATATACTTGCGCAAAGATTGTTTGGCCTCTACGGCACGATTGCCGATTTTCGTATGATCTCCCTGTATGACCGATACACAGATGGTCAAACCTTTGCCAGCTTTAAGTTGGGTAGCAAATGCAAAAATTTTACGATATTTTGGCATGCAATTGTCATTTAATTTTGAAAGCACCAATATCTGAGGACGCCAGTTTTTGGTATGTGGTGGGCCTTCTTCCAAACGCAACAATGAATATCTAGCAGCTGTAAGAGCCATACCTCTGATACCATCTCCCCATTCTTTTTCGGCTCTATAAATGAATTAATACATATATTTTTAGCTTAGAAATTACATTTGTAACTTAAAAAATGTTAACTTACCCACGATATTCAATATACTTGTATATCACAACTGCCATACCCATGGCAATTAAGGCAAAGTACCAAGATGTCATAAACATAACGGAGATACATAAAGTAAGGCCAATAAGTGATAGAGACCAATGATAAAATTTAAAACGTGGCCTCCAATTGGGTGTTCTCAATAAAGTTTGTACGGCACAGGCCAAATTAACAAATCCGTAACACATAAGGAAAAACATGGACAACAAGGGTGCCAACAAATCAACGTTACCTTTAAAATGGTTCATTTTCATTTTTCTTAATACAATAGAACAGTAAAAAATATTTGTTCATTGTACGAGTTGTATGTTTATACATTTGTTTAAATGTTGCTTTAATTTCTTTATAAACATTTGTTTAGCAACATGCTTACATTGAAATTACTAAAATTTTATGTAAATTTTTATGAGGGGGGTTAGAGCACGAGGGCTTCAAGAGCCAAAACCAAACAAATTAAGTTAGATGCAGGTATCAACACTTACTGTCTGTTTTTCTAAATAAAATACAAATTTTCGTTAGGGACTTTACATTGAAACCTAAATAAAAAAAAGCTCAAATTTGTTTTTGCTTTCAATATAAAACCCAAACGAAAGTTTTTATTTTATTTGTGACCTCAGAAAACTGTTGACCAATTCACAACCTGTTGTAAGTGTTGTAGATCGTATATATGTTGTTGGCAATTTCCACATAAACATTTGTTTATAAACATGTTTAAGTGGCAATTACCAACAACATTTATACGATCTACAACACATACAACAGGTTGTGAATTGAGCATGTATGTATTGCAAAGCCAAAATAGTATGAAGTTTAATTACTCAGAATTTTCTTTTCTGCTCTACAACCCCTTGTGCTTTAAGCGCCACCTATAACATACAACTCCTACAATAGATTGTGAACTGGACAATTGTTTCAAACATACCCAATAGTATACCACACTGACAAATGAGTATGGTCAAAAGTAAAGCTCTGGTGGGTTCACCACGACTGGATGATTTGGCGAAAGGTGCCAAGAATGGTATAATCTCATCTCTAGCTATGGCCTGTAATAGGCGTGGTGCTCCGGTTAAACTTTGTAGTCCAGCGCCAAGTGTTGACAAGAATGATCCAATTAGAATGACCCATTGATTAGGCCATGCCATGTTAGCTACAACCAGCTTTCCGCCAATTGACTGACCGAATCTAAAATAACGAATAACATAAACTTTCAAATACGGAGTATGTACATTTGGTTAATCCTTGAAAAATAAAATGTCCTGCATTCAAAGTCTTATTTCCAATCAGACGTGAGTGGAAGGGAGGTAATATAGAAAGATACTATTATTATAGAGTGTATACTGATGGATCAAAAATGACCTGCGGTGCTGGTTCTAGAGTTTTTTCGTATAATCTTGGGGTACGTCTTCCGACTTTTTGATGGTGCTGTCGTATTTTAGGCTGAAATACTGGCTATAAGGGAATAGCTGATGGAATGGAGTGGGGGAAGGGAGGGGGGTCCAAGGAATAATTGGCCTTTTTGTCGACAGCTAGGTGGCACGTCTATATCTAAGATCACACACCAGCTATCCCGCTTAGGTGGTTAGACTGACGTTACTCTCATATGAGCTTCCCCCGTACATAGCAAATTCCCTGGCTGTTGTGTTTTTCTTCTGGCATTGAACAGGCAGATGAGTTGGCCAGGATTGTCTCTGCTCTAAGACGATAGCCATGACGTTTGGCGCTATTAGAAATATGGGATTTAGACGAAGACTTTTTAGCTTGACTTTTTTGGTGGAGTTGGTGGTTGAACGGTTTAAAAATACTTTTAACTGAGTAAGAACTCCAAAAGATGTTGCATAAAAAAGTAAATTTCTCTTGAATTTGGTATCCCACCACTAAACGCCCTTATACCCCATTAGACCATAACCTATAAAAAAAATCAAGCTAAAAAGTCTTCGTCTAAATCACGTAAAACAATATTTTTAAACACTCAACCATGTCACAGAATACCATTCCGATCGGAAGTGGTTTCAATTCCGTAAGTTGCTTCTTCAGAAAACTAAAAACGAAAATTTTTTCGTAATCAAAACCACTTTTAAATTTCAAATTGGAATTGAAAAACACTTTTCTACTGAATCATTTGCAGTAAATACTAAAAAACGTCCATACTTTTAGGACCGTCAAATAAATATTTGGTCATGAGCTTTTCATGTTAATCAAAAGCTCAATGTGAGCTTTGCATCTAAAAACAAGAGTAAACAAACGCCTCAAGGTATAAAAACTTTATCATTGTAAAAACGAAATACAAAATAAACGGAATCTAAAGCACCAAAAATGTACTTTTTCGGAATGACAGCTACGGAATCAATACCAATCCGAACGGAATCTGTGACACGGCTGACTATCTCCAAGAAGCTGAAGATAGATGGCGCAAGCTGATCACCTGTAAGGTAACTAGGAAGATGTAGCCTTGCCAAAACGACAAGCGCTCGACACAATTAACGAACAGAAACCGCAGTCAAATCGCGGGTGTCGTCGCAGCTGTGACGGGGCTCTGGGCGGTGCGCAGGCATCCTAGTAGGATGGGTCTTTCATACAACGAGTTCTACCGTAGTTATGGTGTGCAAGGTAAGGAAGAGACAGTTTTCCACCTTCTTTTCGAGTAACCGGCTTTGCATCTCTCAAGACACAATTTTTAGGCCAATCATATACTAGACAATCTATCAGACTTATCAGAGATTGTTCTAGGTAAACTGATTAGATATCTCAATGCGACGGGATGAACCGCATCCGAGAACTTGGATTCAGACATCGATAGGTTGACACTGATGAGTAGAGTGGTCTGTCAAAACGGAATCATCTTCATTCTACTTGAATGCTTGCGAGCGAGATAGTATTTGTGTCTCTACATAGTCCAATAACAGGTGATTACCACTTGTATTAGCGTTAATTAAGACAAGAGTCTAAAAAGTCAATGTAGCGCGTTTATTATTATTATTTTTTCGTTATTGCATTTAAATTCAAATAAATTCGTGATTTTAAAATAAACAGAATAAACATCATAAAATTTGCTAATTGCTTTTTTAGCACAAAATTTTGTAAAATATAAGAAAATTTAAAGCAAAAAAATATCTGCAAATTCATTATAATCCATTCGCTAAAAAACTAATTAGTCGCACTGTTATAAAGTGGCGATATAAATTTATTTAATTGCTGTTAATTAAAATCACATCTAAATTTTGTTTGTTTTTGAAAAGTGTTTAACTTACTTGTCTCTTAGCAACAGATTGTCAACGGTGCCGGCAAATAACAACACACACGATAGATAAACAGTACTTGTGGTTAGAATGGCGCAAATAGTGCCAATTGGTATACTCTTTTGGGCATCTGCCAAGTCACCTGATCTATTTGAACCGGCCATAATACCTGCGAAGTGAAAGATAAACAAACAAAGAGACAAAAAAGTAAAACATTCAATTAATTAGTATGATTAGTGAGTATAACAATAAAAAAACAAATAAATCTACTACTCCTAGAAAGTCAACAGCCAATTGTTTTAAGGTTTTAAATAAAACAAACGAACAATGATAACAATCAAGTTAAATGAAATAAAATAAATACTCTAAAGGATTAACAAACAGTAACGAACCTGTCACGGAGGGGAAAAAGATGCCAATTAGCAGAGTGAAGGATGTGGTAATATCAGCCATGACTTGATTGTATGTTGAGGGAGCTGTATTGTCAATATCTTCTGGATTCTTGCCATATGAAATAAACTGTCCCAACTAGAATAAATAGAATGTGTTAGCTATTGACTTTTATATCACACTTTAACGTTCTCACAAACATGGACCATTCATAGTTACCTCTAAAAAGGAAGGCATCAAATTCTCATAGAATACACCGCTAGCCAAACCTCTAATGCCTTTAACTTTTGATATATTGTGAGCTGCAAAAACAAAATTTTTTGTATTATAGAGCTTTTTTAGTTTTACACACACTTCTCTTTGACTTACTTAAATAATACTCATCACATTTGCCATCAGGACAATAGATATCGGTTAGGAAAGTATCTTCTTTTGTACAATTATCGATGGGTATATCTTTTAATAAACGTTTGCCAAGGACGCACATACTGTAGTTGTAGAGGAAGAGAAATACATACATATGAAGAATTAAGTAAAAATGTTTGACACAACACAGGGTTACAAGACTATGCTTTAGGGAGGTCAGTTCTAAAATCCAGGCGTTTGAAAAATTTTTTTCAATTAACTATTTAATCACTAACAATTTTATTTTTAATTAATATTTTAATTGCATCAACATTTATGTTGAATGGTTTTAATTTGCTATTAAGACAATGCCATAAAATGGAAAATATTATTGTTGAGTGAAAATAAAACCTGAACTTTGGCCTTAGTTTATTTTGCATGTGTGCAAATCGTAGAAATTGTCAGAGCATGCGACATTGTTTTAAGAAAATTTCCTTATTTTTCTTCGATTTGAATTTGAAAATAGTACAAATGTCGTGTTTGGTTGAAAACAGATTAATTTTTTAATTGACTCAACACTTTTAGTAATTGAATTTTATAGGGTGATGATGTACTTACTAAAGTTTTTCATTGCCATTGATATTGTCGAATATACCGACATAAACGGCTATTATTGAGAATATGACACAAGCCAAGGCTACGGCAGCAAATTTATTTACGAATTTAACACCCAGGAAGACTATTAAACCTATAAAATGAAAATAATATGTATATTTTGTTTTAATATCTTGCTATAAATTTCAAAAGGCTTATTAAAATAAAAATTCAATACTAACCCATGAACACCAGTAGTATGGTACCGTATACTCTGAAATTATTGTACATTGCTTCAGCGTCTTTGGTAAAATCGCCAAATATTGAAGCCCAAGGCGCCATATAAGTCTTTAAGAGAAATAATTTTATTTCAACAAAAAAAAATACAAAATTTATTTATTTTTATCTAAAATTATAAAATTGAGCCTACCAAAACAATTTCAACTGCACCAACGATGTACATGGCCGCAGCTAAAGTTGTGCCCGTATAAAACAGCATTCCCACCGCTCCACCAAATTCGGGACCAAGTGATCTATGGGACAAATAATAATAATAATAATAATAATAATAATATAATATTGTATAATTTGCCTAATTTGACAAAGTATCACCTTGATATCATAAAGTAACTGCCTCCCGCCGGCACCACTCCATTTGTGGCAATGGCTGACATTGAAATTGCCGTTAACATAGTCTATTGAGATGATAAGAGGGAAGAAAGTTAGTGTTCGTAATATTTTAGAGGGAAGAAAGTTAGTGTTCGTAAAATTTTACGAAAGCAAATAAAATCTTTTGTAAATCTATATAGATAACATCATATCCCATTATATCGAAAGAAAACTATGTAAAACGAATGATAATGACTACGTCGCTCACTTTCATTCGAATAAGCGCGATCTTTTGACAATTGTTTTGACTTATCGTTTGTCTGGCTTTACTTTATTAACGAAAACTATTAACAGCCGCATAAGTAGTACACAGAAAAAAATAAGTTTCGTTTTTGATAACAAAAATCCCGGTATTCAATAATTTTTTTTTTTCAAATTTCCTGTGATAAAGAATTCCCCTATATTGATAACAAAATTATTTCAAAATAAAAATATATATATATAAATTTAAAAAAAGTTGACATGGCTGGAATACGAACCCGGGCTTTCCGGACGTAAAGCATACTCTCTATAGCTGAGCCATATCCCATTTATTTTTTTATGGGATACAACTTGTTTTAAGTACTTATGTATAAAAAGAAAAGAAATAACCGGCATGGAAAAGAAATACATACAACGAAATATTTTATTATGTTAAAGATAAATGTTATTGAAATTCATATCTTTTTTAATAACATGATTTTATTGAATATAATTCTTGTCTATTTTTTTCTGTGTACGTAAATGCAGCCCTTATATGATGAGGGAACCTGTCACAAGACAAGTCACGTGACTGACTTCCAAGGACTAGCAATCGGTTCGATTTCTGGAACTTTATATGAGAGCGACCTGTCACTTTTATATGCCGTTGTCTTTGGAGGGGATCAATTGACATAATTAAGGTACTCAGAGAATTTAAATGCTAGTGTTTTCATCTTTTTCATTAGAGCATTTTTAGCTTTTATCCGATTTCTGTCTATTATGACTTAAAATTTCAAAAATTTCATAAAATTTTATAACTCAGTCAGTTTTTATCCTATCATAGCAAATTATCCAGTTTTCGCAACGTAATTTAATAGCCTCTCAAACAAGATATAATTGATTTTAATCGAATCAGTATTTAACTCGGGATGGCGCTTTAAAGGGAAGTAGCATCGAAAAAGACGAATGTGCTGTTATCTGGACAATGGCCGAAATGAAGGAAAAATGTTTTTTACCGTGTTCAGCATGTCCTAATTTCATTAAACAATTTAAACAATTCGAAAACACACAAAATTGGAAGCAGGGTAATAGTATTTGTTAAACTTTAATCAAACTTTTGGCCATATTTTTTGCTCTATTACTCCGAAGCTAAAAGCCGCGCCACCTCGAAACTTTCCAAGTGCATATGCAAGAGTTACATATATATTTTTAAGATTAAAAAAAAACTGCCTTCGCTGGCAGTGTGGTCTAGGGGAAAAGAGCTCTGATGAGACAACTGTGGTGGTCTCGAAACATCTAATGTCAGTTCCATCTTCCGTACAGCCAAATCCTTCTTTGAATGTTCTTTGAATGCTTTAGAATTTCTTTCTAACAAATAAAAATAATTTAATCGAAAGATTAAATTAAAAACGAACTTATGCCAAACTAATTAAATAACTTTGGATAAAAACAGTTTTTTGAACTCAAGATCTCCACAAATGATCTTTAAACTCCTCGTGGAAAAAATCGAAATGTACAGCATATCTAAAGCCTTATGTAACCTGCAATATAATATCAAATAAAACTTTTTCACTTTTGTAGTTTAGAAGTTAGTTAGT
This sequence comes from Panzeria rudis, assembly GCA_956483635.1. Classification (NCBI taxonomy): domain Eukaryota; kingdom Metazoa; phylum Arthropoda; class Insecta; order Diptera; family Tachinidae; genus Panzeria; species Panzeria rudis. Next base: position 146,398,043 of record OY101450.1, read on the forward strand.
TTTCTTGGTAGAGAGACTTTACTTATATTTTGACGATTTGTTTAATTTTCATGACGCCACATTTCGGAAACCCAATGACTTTAGTATCTAAAAATTTTTGTTCTTCAAAGGTCTTTTGACATACACTATCTACAGTGAAATTCGTTGAAATCGGAAGGGGTCGATCCGAATTGCTTTCGATTTGACATGTATTTACTTACTCATCAATATTTGAATTTAGTTTGAATATTTTCAAGGTTATCAATTGATTATAAACAGTTAAATATTAAAAAGCAAAATCTTAATGGCTCATGTTTTATATCGTATACATCACTCAACCTCATCAATCTAAATACATCCGTCCATTGAAATTTACTTTCATTCATCTTGGTTCATTCATTTACTCGTACATATTTAAAAATCAACTCATGCAAATCTTCTTTAACCCAAAAATAAGATAAACACCACTAATCACAGCAAGAGCAAAAAGGATTTTAATTAAATCTACATGTTTTTGCATTTTGCTTTCGTTTTTGCTTAAATTTTGTTATTGTTTGCATTAGTTTTTAGTAGAGAATAATTACCACACAACAACATGTTAGAACAATAAGAAAACCACAAATAGCACCAGCAGTACCAACAACCCATGTTAAACGAATGAATAGAATCACACCGAAAATATTCTGAATACAAGGCAAGAATACACCAATCAGTGTACCTGGAAGGAGAAGAAGAGAAAAAAAATAAACGAAAATAAAGCAAAAACAAAAATAATTAATCTTCATTTAAATTGAAAAAGGTTAAGCTTGTTACAAATTTCATTGGCAAATAATCAAAATTATACACTTATATGGAAAAAAAGTTGTAAAAAATTGATGGAAAAGTGTACGATTGACAGCAAGCAGACTTACCCATACGCGCCGAGGGCGCTGGCGCTTTAGCATCTGGATCAGTTGCTGCGGGTATAGTATTTTCATAATTGGCAAGTGATGATATAAATTGCGATATATGCGGCCTTGTTTCAGCATCTTCATCGTATAAATATAAACCTGGTTCTTTATTTGATTTTTCGTTGTTTTCTTCTACGGTTGGACCATCACATTTTTCTGCAAGAAAGTTTTTTGTTTTTTCATTTTAGACATTAATTGAAGAGTTCGAATATTATCCTTAAATTTATACCTCCATATTCATAAAAAAATAATGTGTGCTTGAAGTGTACATTAAAACAATATGGAAAATTTGTTTTAATGTACATTTCAAGCCCACATTATTTTTTTATGAATATGGGGGTATTATTTTTGTATTATTGTATTATTGTGCAATATTTAGAGACGTAATTAGTTATGAAATCAAGAAATTTATTAACGACTAAAGTTTTAGTTAGAGTTTACATCAGTATTTTTTTTATTTTAATTTTGCGCATTTGAATGCCGATTTATCCCATTTTAGTCACGATTACGCGTGAATAATACGACGATCACAAGTAAATCACACTATGATCACACACGTCAAGAAATGATGACATGTGCAAATAATTGAATCTTTTATTGGCATATTTTTCGACCGGCAGGACCGGTAGGGCTTGAACTAACAAATTTTATTTCATGACATTTTTACAAGTTGACTCGTTTACCAGCTAACAAATCAACGACACGAACTGAACACAAAATAGCTTTGAGAGTAGGTGAGAGAGCAAATTTTTGTGGCAGAGAGGTGTGCAAAAGCAGAATAACAATTTCTTTTATTATAATTATCTACATGTTGCTAAAGGCGATTTCACATTGTAATACAAGCTTTGAGATTTTTATCAGATTTTGTAAGACGAAAATCAAATCATAATCAGTCTGACTGTCAAAAAATCTTAAAGAAAATTTTCTCATTACATTTTGTTTCTACACTATCTCATTCCAAATAAAACGTAAAGAAATAATTTACAATAAAACAAATTTTTCGTTCTTCTTTTTCTTTATTTATGCCGGCAAACAAATACACAACTGTTTTTGTTATTTCAATGTGCAAAAGACAACCCTGATAAAATGAAAAATGTGATTGTTTAGAAAATTTCCTAAAAATGACGAATACCATAATACTGTCAAATTTCTTTACGTATTATTTGACATATTATAACAAATTGTTTTCACACTGTTAGGTTTTTACTTAAGATTTGAGTTTTTGACAAGTATTAATACTAAATCTAATAGTCTGAAGGCCGCTTAATGAGTAATTCCATTAACCGGGTGTGAGAATTTTACACATAATTGTTGTTATAAATCAAGAATGTAAAATTTTTAAAAAAAGGTTGCAACTGGCAAGTATATTAAGCTTAAAGCCGTTGATTAACGCATAGACACTGAAATAACACGATTTCTGGTCAGAATGGTCGTCAGAAAGCTGCGACGGGTGTGACCTTACAAATCGTAGTTTCAAAGAATTATGACTTTCAGTATAAATTCTGTAAATTTTTTACTATAACGCACACAATAATTTTGGTATAGCTATCTGTTCAAAGTGTTTTTAACTGTATTACGTATTTCTTTGACAAAAAATCACTTTTCTTAAGAAAAAATTATTTTTAAAATAAGACAGGTGTGACCGACGGGTATGACCTAGTACCAAAATTTAAAAATTCGAAGAAATTTGATTTCATTAATATAAATAATATAAAGATAAACTCACAAGGAAAGAATATGACATTAAATTATTTGCTATCCGCTGTATTATAGACAGCAGAATACTCTTGCTGAGTATTTTTTTAAATCCAATAAAAAGCGAAAAAAGTATATTCTTTTCAGATATAACGGTTTTTATTAATAATGAGAAAGGGAATAAAAGAAAATCGGAAATAAATATTAAACATGCAAAGAGAGAGAGCAAAATGTTTCGTGGATGATCATTTAATAGTGCCTCAAATTGCTTAAAAAATATTAAATAATGTATTTTTTATTTTTTCTATAACTGTCATTCTACTTTAAAAATGTTTTTACTGGGTTGTGATATATACAGTATAACCCGTTCAATTAGCCCACGCTTAATTAGCTTTCACGCTTATTTGACTCGATATTTGAATCCCCGTTTTATCGGTTTTCTTTCTCTAACAAAATCCCACTTTCGCTTAATTAGCCATTTCGGATAATTACCTTGAAAATTTATACCCGAAAATCAAATTTCTCTTAAATTTTCATCTTTTATTTACTGAAGAAAAATGCTGGCTACGAGACTGCAACCGCGCTACTACTTTATATAGAAACTTGTCAGGTCAAACGCTTATGCAAGGGAATGAAAACAAAGGGTCTTTCGTTGTTTACTATCTTTTTGTTCCTTGAGTTGCGTTGTTACCTTTATTACATACATATGTACTTGTATACATTACCCAGTTGACTAGATTGCCTTGCACGACATTGTCATCTACGATTCTTGCACGAACTGTCCTCTGTCGATTGGTTTTCTACTCGACATTGTAAAGGAAATCGTCGTTCATGATAATCTGAGCGATAAATTCCTGCAAGTTATCCTCAATCCAACTTTGTTGAGGACAATATGAGCGACAATGTCTTACATTTTGTCCCCATTAACATTGTTGAGGACAATATGGGCGACAATGTCTTACATTTTGTCTTCAATCAAGCAAATGAATATGTTGGCCTCTTGTTGTCTTTGTTTTAAGCGATGCAGCACCAGGGTGGTAAGCGCGAAAACTTATAAACATGCAGCTTCAGTTCGAATCTCAGCTAGTTCAGTCAATAATTTAAATGAAACGGAAAAACAGATAAGCAAAAATATGCAATAATTAAGTAGGTGATATTGTCGCTATGTAATCGTTAACGACAAGGTAAACGACATTGTAGCCTATGTAATCATTGAGGACATAATAGGCGACTTTTTTGCTTATATAATCATTGACGACAATGTCGCCCACGGAATCATCTTTTGTTATGTGCACGATTTTCGCGACACTTGTTCGAAAAGTTCATCGATGATTTGTTCCGGCTGTCCGACATGTGACGTCGAGGATTTAACATTGTCGTGCACCCGTCATTGATGATGTCTTAAACACGTGGCCAACTGGGTACTTGTATATGTACTTGTATATGTATTGAGGAAGACCGACAATATAAAATGGCGATTTTTAGCAATTTTATTTAACCATTGTCTAAACATTGGGTATTTTCCTAAGGCGTGGCCCAAGGAAATATAATTCGACTGTTCGAACTTGTGTGCTATTCACATTGCAATTCGAAAGCATTTGCTTTCGATTAGAATTTTCTTTAAATTATAATTAAAGATGTATTGAAAATGGGAGCGAATCCGAGTGAGAGAGGATGCTATAGACCGATTTCCTTGCTATCGGCTTTGGAAAGCTATTTGAATACTTCTCTAAGCAATTAATGACGTGATAGTTGTTAGGGAGATTTTACTTGATTTTTAAAGCAGACTTTCGACGATGCACGCACTCATAGTACTTAAATATTTTGTTGTCAGGGGTCTGAATAGGAAATGACCGACCATGTCGGTGGGTTTGCATTTTGCGAAGGCCTTTGAAACTGTTTGACGTGACGGAGTCATTCGCAATGTGATATATACGGTTTGTTACGAGCGACTCCCGTGTAATGTACAGCTTTTTAAACGACCGATTGTATATTGCAGTGCTGGCCATAGAGAGAAATGAGTTAGTAGTTTAGCAGTAGTGTTTATGAGCACGTGTTAGTAGTATTCCGATGTGTACCTATTATAAAAACAACAACGTAAATCGACATAGGCCTGCTTTTCTCATGTTGAAGCTGTTGTTTATTTTTATCCTCCGACCAAAAAAGAGGAGTGTTATAAGTGTCAAGTGTGTGTCTTTGTTTCTATGTGTCTGCCTGCGCCATCGTAGAGCCAAACGGCTAGACCGATTTCGGTTTCGTTTTTTCTGTTTGAAAGGTGACTTGATCGAGAGTGTTCTTAATTATGTTTAAAGAAAATCGGTCCCAGTCGTTTAGAAGATACCGCATCTTTTCTAGCTGTACCCTCTTGAATCTGTCTGTGTCTGTGACACCGTAGCTCCCAAACGGCTAGATCGATTTTAGTTTAGTAAATTTTGTTGGAAAAGTGACTTAATTCAAAATCTTCTGACCTATGTTTGAAGAAAACCGATCCAGCCGTTTTGAAGTTGTCATCTTTTTTCGTCGGGGGTTTTTCAACTTTTTAATTTAATGTTATTTACACTTTGGTGAGTATTTTTGTTTTCATTCGGCTGTATACATATAAGAAGCCGATAAAAATTCGGTTAGCTGGTACCGTTCTGAGTGACATTTTGAAATTTTAATTGTTATGGGCTTTTTTCGGTATTGCTGTTTATTTTGTTAAATATGCGATTTAGATAAAAGTCAGTAAAGCAAAAACTGCTTCACAGACAACAAATGTAGATACTATATTTGTTAAGTTATGAGAGACAGAAAAGAGCATTTTCTCAAACTTCGGTGGGCGTGAGACACGCCTTAATCTTAACTGATTGACCTGAACATTTTTAGGATAGTTTTTTTAAATACTCATTGATTTTTGGTATGAGACTTGAAGAAATACAATTTTTTTTACGAACACTGTAATATCACATCCAGTGCTGGGAAATCTCTTGCTGCTGTATGCTGACGATTTAATTATTGCCTCTTCAGGAGCCAAGCCAATGACTATAAACCAAAAGATGATAGTGCTTAATATTAAAAATATTTTTTGGGGACAAAATTGGGGATTTTTTTTAAATGGGGATTTTTGGGGACAACATTCTTAAAATTGGGGACATGAGGCAAAACTTTTCTGGCAACACTGATAAGGGCAACAAATACAAAAAAAAAAAAAACAATATAATGCTTGTCAAAAAAATACATTTGCTGGACGTGGCTTATGCACAAAACTATCGGAGCAAAAAAATAATCAGCTGACGTTATGCTGCCACTTGTATACCTATTACACCACGATAACAAGTGATAATTTTTTCCGTAAGTGAAGTTTGCCTATATTTTTGACTATTTTTCAAAGTGGGGCCTTGAGTTGAACATTAAAAAATTTGTGTCCATGATGTTATAGGAAAGGCGGAAGTACATCATCATCTAGATCATACTTTTTGCATATATTTAAAGCTCGGACGGAACATTATTGGGACATCGGACAGGATAAAATACCTTAGCTTCACTTTCCATGAAAGCTTTGAGCTATATCGCTATATTGACGATATAATGAAAAAGACCAAGAAGATATACTCCTAATATCAGGGTATTCTGAGGTGCAGGGGCGGTCTCGGCAATAAAGTACGCCTTTTGGTGCATCGCCAGAACAATCGTTCACTGTTCTCTTACGTCTTTACCCAGCTTGGTTTCGAACTTCATCCCAGATAGAGAGGCTTAGGAAGTGAGAGCAAATGACTCATGTACCGTGTCTTGAATTAACACCGCACATCGAACAGAATTATGAATTTTGTAGACTGTCGTGCAGGACCAATTGATTTTGGATGAGTAGATGACTTCTTGGTTAAGAAGGCTTCAACGTTTTTGGAAAGTATGCGTCCACTGGAAAATCCTTTAGTGAGAGGATGTTTCGATGGGGCTAGAAATGTGCAGATCATTCAGATGTCTGAATATTTTGCTCCAATTGACTTGTCTGACACTTAAAAAATATTTTTCTGCACAAGATTTTAAAGTTTAATTTAAATTTTTACATAAATATTCCCATTCATTTATCAAATAAACATTTCAACAGTATCATCGATTTCATTATTAAAACGAAATATTCGCAGTTTTTATAATTTAGATAATTTTTTTTCTTTCCATCCGTTTTTTTCAATATTTCTTTCATTAAGCCTCATGCCACTTTTTTTTCCTGCACAACAAGGCTTAAAGCTGTAGTACGTTGATATAATACATTTTTAGTCCGGGTATGTCATAGTCAGTTATTTTAAAACTTTTATTCAAACAAAATAATAAAAAGTTTTTGCTCTAAAAATTCATACACACAGATTTTCAAATGCTACGGGAGGAATAAAAATGTTCAACTAGTATTTTCTGCTTGCTTGCTTTTCTTTTCAATTTTCCATTCAGATAAAAGATGAATTTACAGGTAAAGGTTCAGGTATGTTCAGGTATACGAGGATGTTGATTTATTATATTCACATTTATAATTTAATTATAATTCAAAGAATTAAAATGTTACCAGTGAAAAACCTCGAAATCAAGATGAAAAGAAAAAAATCGTTATATTTTTTTTTATCACATAACAGTCATAAATCATGAAAAAAGCTTAAAAGTGGAAGACATCAACGTTGATTTTTTTTTCAGCAAAAAGAAAAAAAATGTGTTAAGAGGATGTACTCATTCATGTCTGGCATGGGCTGCTGCAAATTTAATTTTATTTTGTGTTATAAGCCACTTTTTCAATAAAAATATGGAATAGAGAAACAGTCAACTGTTTAGCAACTTATAAATTGGTATAGATAAGTATGTATGTGCAATAGTTAGCCATGTTTATATTTTAAACTGACTGGTCATTGAAAATTAAATTTTATGGGACCAGACTGCAGGCAAACCCTTTCAAACAAAAAAAGAAATTTGAAAATCGGTTGACAAATGACAGAGTTACGCATGGAGGGGAGAAGCCAGTTTCCCCCCTCCGATTTTCGAAAAAAGTTATGGGACCAAACTGCATGCAAACCCTTTCAAACAAGAAAATAATGTTTAAAATCGGTTGACAAATGACACGCCTCGTAATTTTATTTGGACCGTGAAATTAAATAGGCTTCTATTCCTAATTATACTGAAGCGTAAAAAAGAAAACAGAACTCGATTAGTGAAGTCTTTCGGTCGTTATCGTGACCACATACAGGATCCGTACATACAGACAAACGGACGTCAAAAAAGACAGAACTTTTTTAAACAGTTTTTAATTAGTTTGAATAATAAAAATGACATTAAAAATGTCATGAGTGTTAAAAATAGTATTTTTTCTCAATATGTGTGTGTATATATTTTTTACAAGTGCAATATATGATAATAATAGAGCCTTTTTAAGTTTGAAAAATCAGTAGTTTCGCCTGAAGTGAGAGTAGTACGCACCTCAACGCTTCGCTTATGAGGCGTGCAATAAAAATACACACGAATTGATAACTTCCTTCTTTTTTGAAGTCGGTTGCGAATAAGGTTGCATTTTGTAGCATCCAATCTTTTTTACTTTTTAAATTAGAGACTCTACTTAAAATTCTGGTGGTAGTATGACAGCTGAACTCGGATAAACAATTTAGTTCTACTCTATGAAAAATTTTATATACATTTTTTGCTTCCTTCCTCTTAGTGGATTTTTACTTTAATCAGCTTTTTGGCTAAATTATATATTACTCAAAAAGCAACCAAAACTATTTAAAATAAACCATATTTTAAGAAAAATAATAATATAAATTAAAGTATTCATACAAAAACTTTTACAACAGAGTGAGAGAAAGAAATAATAATTTGATCGAAAAATTAAACTAAAAATGATCTTAAGCTAAACTAATTAAATAACTTTGGATAAAAACCATACAGTTCGACTAAAAATTCATAACTCAATTATTAAAACTCTAAAGGCAGTTAGCTAAAACATGAATGTGTACTGTTCCAAAAACTTGGGCAAAATAAACATTCAAAAAATCCCAGCATTGAGAATATCGATGGTATTCCACGCTGATAAGACTGAAATGAAAAAGCTTAGAATAGTTGAACATTCTAAGAAAAGACAGTTAGTGAAGTTCCGAACATATAGAAAAAGTTAATTAATAGGCGCGACTCGCCACAAGATGGCGACAGTCTGTTAATTGAGCTTACTAGAATTAGTAGGATTTTCGCTACAGTGTTGTTGCCACTGTCAGTGGTGGTGTAGGTAAAGGACTCTGACGAGTAGACTTGGTGGTCACGAAACAGCTGTCAGTTCAGCCCTCCGTACATCCAAATTTTTCTTTGAATGTTCAATATCCACATGCTTTAGAATTTATTTCTTAAAATAAAAAATAATTTGATGGAAAGATTAAATTAAAAATGAACTTAAGCCAAACTAATTATATAACTTTGGAGAAAATACATTATTTAATATTTTTTAAGCAATTTGAGGCACTTTTAAATGATCATCCACGAAACATTTTGCTCTTCCTCTTTGTATGTTTAATACTTATTTCAGATTTTCTTTTCTGCCCTTTCTCATTATTAATAAAAACCCTTAGCTCTGAAAAGAATATACTTTTTTCGTTTTTTATTGACTTTAAAAAATACTCAGCTAGTAGAGTATTCTGCTGTCTATAATAGAAATAATTGAATGTGTTATTATTTTCTTATGATTTATGTTTATATTATTTATATCAATGAAATCAATAAAAAGTTTTATTTCTTCGAATTTTTTAAATTTTCGTATTAGGTCACACCCGTCGGTCACACCCGTCACATTTCAAAAATTGTTTTTTGTTAAGAAAACAGGTTTTTCAGTGTCTACCCGTTATTCAACGACTTTAAGCTTAATGGTCTTGCGAGTCGCAACCTTTTTTTAATTAAAAAATTTTATATTCTTTACTTATAACAAAAAATGTGTGTAAAGTGGTCACACCCGGCTAAATGGAGTTACTCAACAATAATAAAATCACTAAAACTGCTAATTTAAAAAGCCTGTTTTTTAGTTTCTCTTGATACTGAATATTTGATAACCATTATATTCATTGGCACTCCTTTTCTTCTTATGAGCATGTTTTTGTATCACCTGTACTCCTGTCTATCACATATAAAAAAAAATTATCAAGATCGGGGAACTTTTTTTTAACTTTTTGCCAGCTAAAAGTGCAAAAAGTCACATTGTGTACCGTTTGGCTGTAAGTAATTATGACCACAAAAAAAGGTAAAATTTCCTACTACTTATGCTTTTTCCTTACTCATCTTTCCTTCAATTCCTTTAGTTTTCTATAATCATAAAGGTAAATATGTTCCAAACAAAACGAGACATATTTCATTGAAATCGATCAACAATTTTTGATTTTATCCAAAGTTATTAAATTAGTTTAGCTTAAGTTAATTTTTAATTTAATCTTTCGATCAAATTATTTTTTATTTAAGAAAGAAATTCTAAAGCATGTAAATATTGAACATTTAAAGAAAAATTTTGCTGTACGGAAGGTTGAACTGACAGCTGTTTCGTGACCACCAAGTCTACTCATCAGTCTACTCATCATCTACTCATCAATGTTCAATATTTACATGCTTTAGAACTTCTTTCTTAAAAAAAAAATAATTTGATCGAAAGATTAAATTAAAAATGAACTTAAGCCAAACTAATTTAATAACTTTGGATAAAAACCATACAGTTCGACTAAAAATTAATAACTCAATTATTTTTGATTTTATTCACAATAAAGTGAAAAAATCACGTTTTTGACAAAACTGCAATATATTAATATGTCTGTGTATGTGTGTATAGTGCTTTCTCTTTATCTACTCATAAAATTTGCAGGAAATTAAAAATTCAAGAAATCGATTAAGATTTGTTCAAGTTACGATAACTACAACGTTTTTTTTTTAATAACCAAAGTGGTCGTTTTAGAAACCCTGTAGCTCATCGTATATTCCAGCAGGATGATCGGGAATTTGATTTTCGGAAAGCTTACGTTCTTCGCTATGACTTTTTCTAGCATCGTTTTATAATCGGACCAATAGTTCCAAGGATACAGGTTAATTAATCACGTGATCGCTCATCACTAACATGAAAAAACTTCATTATAATGAATAAAAAAAATTGGAAATTCACACAAAACATTTTATTAAATTTTTCTGAAAAAAATTTCTTTCCTTTCTTTTTATTCCATAATGAAAAAACCGAATTCAAATAAAAACGTTTACTGAATAAGTTAAATAATTGACCAGATATGTTTTTTGAAACTCAGTAAAAGAATTTATAAATTTAAATAAATATTTTAATAAATACGGACCAGTGAAAGATTTTTGTAAAATCAAACAACGTGTTTACTAAAATAAAAGTGGATTTTACTGTTGTTTTTAGTGTAAATAAGAACACAAAATTAAAAATTTTCTAAATCAAACAAACTATTTATTCAATTTAAAAATCAATTTCATACAAATTAACATTTGTATAAAACGAAATATAAAATAAATAAATAAATAAATAAAATAAAAAATCTGTGTGCCTGTGGGCGTATAAGTTACATGCAATGTGGGAAAATTTAGGTATGTAACGTATGCGTAGTGGCACTGTACAAATCTTTAACTCGTGGATATACTAAAAAAAAAACGCCTCGTGACAAATGAGCATTTATTTTTTGGAAAGTGGAATGATGGGGAAGAAGGAATATGATGATGTTTAGAAGTTTAATGACAATTTTAAGGTAAACCTCAATGATCGCTTAAACTGGCAAATAAATTTGGAAAAATTAACTCTAAAAGTACCAAGCCAAACATAATTTAATCTCTAGTCCCCAAGTAAAACTGGCTCTTAATACATTTTATGTGCATTTTTCATTCCTCGTTCATGTACCACTACATACATGTATATATTATGCATTTACCCAGCAAACCTTTTTTGCCCATTTCGGTACGAAGCCGGCCAGAGAGTCTGCACAAGATGCCGAAGTCGATACGAAAACGTAAAGAAAATAATATGAAGGCGGACCTTTTGTCTGAGAAAACTCTAAGAACTTTGCCGAAATGTTCAAGAGAATTGTGTACGAGTTATTAACAATTTTTCTGGAAAATTAAGAAAGATTAATGAAAATTATTCCGAAAACTAAAATCTGACAATGTACATAAGTGACTGCTAAAAGTTTTAAGCCGTAGGTTAGAATATATGCAGACTTTTCTCTTATACGTGTTAAAAAAAAACTAGACTGTCTTCAGATTATGTGCAGACTAGTTTGATATTAATCTGATAATATTTAAAAAAAATTACATAAACGTCGTACCAGAAAACTGCAGGCTATTCTGTCCACTGTCTGGGGGTATTTTAGACAACTCGGATGATTGCCTAGTAGTGATTTTAGTTTTCGTTACAGTTCTTATTTATCTCTTGAGAGTTTATGCATAAATGTGTCAGCTTTTAAGCTTATAAAATATGGATTAATGTTTTCTGATAAGCTGTCATAAGCAGCAGAAAAATGCATTGCACAAGCAGAATCAAAGAAGTCTTAGAATATTTTGATTCTATGTGCAAATTTTATACGACATTTCTAATAAATTTCTGATTTTAACTTCGACTTTTTTCCGACAGGTCGTAAAATGCGTTAGGTAAATTAAAAAAATTTCTGATGTTTTTTTTTAGCAATTCTTCCGACATAGTTCAGACATGTTGAAAATTTCTTTAGAATTTCCCTAGAATTCGCATAGAATTCTCTTAGACATTTCGGAAAAGTTTTTAGAATTCCCTCAGACAAAGAGGTCCGCTTTCTTATCAACCACTCACATGATTTTCGATACGTTTTCTCTAACAACTTCGGATACGGATTCGGCATTTTGTGCTGCTGACTTTCTGACCGATTACAGACCGAAATCGGGAAAAATTGTTTGCTGGGTATGTACATATTCATTTTATACTTATACACAACTAAAAAACAAAAACAAAAACAAAAAAAAAAAGAAATACAAAAACGCAAACAATTTTTATCCAAACAGCTCGAAAGACCTGTGACCTGTAACGTTAAAAAGAAAAACTAACAATAGTGTATCTATAGCATTTGTTTGTGTAAATACGTATGGATGAATGTACCCAGTGGGAAAACTCAGACCACCTTCTTACTTCAGGCCTTATTAAAGGCCTGCTTAGACATTTTTTTTATTCAATTACCATTCTTATCTAACTGCTAAAGAATAGCTTACAGAAGCCTCGGCTCTTTCGTATAAAAGATAAGATACACATTCCACATTCGCTTCTATGAGAAGGGTGAAGAGAGGCAGAAAGAAGCATTTTTTGTTTTGATTTTTTGCCAAAGCAAAAGAAAAAAAATTTTTCTTTTGCTTTGGCTCATAAAAAATGTACTTTAGAAATAACAAACATTCTCGTATTATTTTTTCGCAAGTAATTTGTATATATATAAAGATGAAATTTACGTACACGAGACATCATACATGCTGCTATTATGTCGTTTATGTTGGAATTGATTAACTTATATTTATTCCAGCGAAAATATTCATGTTCAATTCAACATTCGTATAAAAACTTACTTTAGATGAAAGGAAATAATTGAAAATAAAAAAATCAAATTAATCAAAAATACCGAGATTAAAAAAACCCGACTAGAAATTTTCATTTAAACACATTCGGGACCCGATTGGTTTCCTGTGGGGAAATATCAAAATCTTGCAAAAATTTTCTCAAATCGGGAAAATATCAAACTCTATATAGTCGGGAATGTACCAACTTTCCTTAGAAATCCTTCAAAATTACCTTTTTACAAGGTCTTTTGTCAGGTTTTCCAGAACTACACTCACAATATTATGACAGTAACGGAATGTATTTTGTTCAAGAAGTATTCCGTGCAATCATTTTTAAAAGAGTAAACATATAAAACTCTAAGCAATCTTATTTTTACCTAATTCTAACATTCAATAAAAAAACTAAATACACATTATTTTCTGTTGCTTTCAATAAAGTCCGTTGTTTATGTTACAAGTATCAAAAAAGTACATGCATAGAAATAACACACACACACACAAATACTCAAAATATTCTGTACGTAAAATCAACAGAAATTGCACATTTAAAATCAGTGGTGTAGTGGTTAGTACGTTAGACTATTAAACGAGTGGTCACATGTTCAATTTCAGCCAAGACCATGCGTGTGTTTTTTTTAATTTGTAATGTTAAATGCATAAAATTGAGTAAGTCTTACTGCAGCTAATTTACATAATATGCTTTGGCCAGATGGTTGATACGTTGGATTTCAAACCTGAACGAGCTTTGTTCGATTCTCACTAGAAGTTAACATAACAAACAGTGAGTAAAACTATAAATTTAATAAAATAATAATTAAAGATACGACGAAATAGTAAGCCTCTTAGCATTTAAAAATAAAGCAAAAATCAATTATTTTTACGGAACTTGGGGTTGATTATTTAACAGTGAAAATAGCAGAAACAAGGACAGCTCTTTTATTTTTACGGAAGCTGCTATTAGTTCTTTTGACAGTGAAATTGATCCAAACAAATAAGGAATCATTATTTTGTATGGTTTTAAGTGTGTTAACTTTTTAACATTTAAAGTTGAATAAACGTTTTGTTAAACTTAAATGAAAAATAATTAGACCGGTTTTTAATAGAGTTTTAATTTATTTTATATTGCATTTTTAGTTAATTTTATGTACGGAATATTTTGAGTGTAGCAAACGATAGACCTTCCGCGCTATGACAACGTGTGTGAAAAAGATATGAGTATGGAATGGAGCGAGCAGGCCTTGTATATCCAAAAGAAGGAGTACAGAGGCCTTTTAGAAGGCATACGTACTCCTTCTTTTTCCCGCTGGGTAGATGCATTTTTATTAAAAGTCATATGCATGTATGTGTGTATTATACAAATATACACATACATAAGTACATATATCTGTAAGGTGGGAGGTAAACTACACCAAATCGCTTTATTTTCGAAATACTTTTTTTTATACTGTTGGAATCAGCATGTTTTTCTCTGGGGGCCATTCACATATTACGTAACGCTCCAGGGAGGTTGGGGGGCGTTAAAGATATGTTACGGATTAGATACTTTATACTGAAAAATTTGTAAAAAGCGTTACGAAGGAGGGGGTTGGTATAACACATTCGAAAATAGCGTTACGTAATATGTGAACAGGCCCCTATAGATGGGTAAAACCCAAATAAACGTAATTTTATTAAGGATATCTTTGATATGAAAAAATAATATTGGAGTTATATAAAAGATTCGGGGAAAGTCAAATTGTTAATACTACAAAGATGGAATAGTTTGTGATTTTCAATATGATTTTGCGGTCTAATGTAAAACTTCTAAAATATGATTTGGTGTAGTTTACCTCCCACCTACAGATACGTACATAAATAAATATTGCTCGTGCATAAATCACATGAAAATTAAATACATCAGTTTACCTGATTTTGGCTCACCTTCACTCTAAATATACAACTGAGTCTACATAGAGATTGGGCATTAAATCGTGTTGGAGATTTTACCCCCCAAAAAAAAAAACAATAGAGTTAGGGTGTTTTTATACTAAGGTAACGATATCATTGCGCAAATAAATGCATACATAAATTCTAACGTGTATAAATAGAATTAAAATAAAACATAAATAAGATGACATTCATATCTTATTTTCTATCTTTAAAATAAAATAAAATATATAAAAATTTTGCAAATAAAAATCCTGTTTATATAAATGTGCTTGTGAGCGAGTATTCGTTCGTACATATGAATACAGTAGGCATGTAACTCAATTTTGGCCGTAACATCATGGAACGGGGAATATTGAGATACAGAAGTTTTGACTTAGCTGCACAATCACGATTTTTTGTGCAGATAACTCAAAAATGCTGTTAGCTTAAATGTACTTATCTGCCTTAATGTCCACGTCCACACAATAATTTATTGTGCGCAGCTAACTTTGATTATCTTAAAAGTGCAGGTAAAAAAGTGCACTTAAAAAAGGAATTTATATGGGTTTTTAAGTAATAGTGCCACAAATTAATACTTTTGTGCAGTTAAGCAAAGTGTGCTTAAGCAAAAGGCAGTTAAATCAAAACTACTATATTTACAAAAAAAAAAAAAAATACTTCGGTTGATTTTGAAACAAAAAACAAGAAGATTTTATTGCCATGCATTTTACACTCGCAATTTACAGCCGATTTTGGCAATAGTTATACCCTTTTAAAAATATTCTAAATTTTGCTAAAATCGGTCCAGTATTCTGGGAGCTATTACAGTTTTAAATACATGCGCAAATAGTACACATGCATGTATGTATTAAACAAAAACTGTATATGTGTTTGTAGATTTTGCTTTTGCAAAGAGAATAACAATAGAGCATTATTTTCTGCTTTTAATTGGTGTTGTAGGAAAGGCATAAGACTAAAATGGAAGGAGGTACAATAAATTGAATTAGCTTATTTGAAGGTACTCCGTTTGTGTATTTTACCGTTGTTTTTAAATTTCAGTGTATAGGAAAGTTACTACGTATCATTAGTTAACTATAGTTGTGTGGCTATATGTATGACTATGTGTGACTTTATGGCAATATGACTGTTTTTTTAAAGAGAATTGCTATGAATAGGGCTCGGACTTTCATGCAACTAAAAATTGATTTCAAGCGCTCAACAAATGCATCTAAAAATTAAAAATATGCGCAAAAACATGCATTTACATACGAACAAAGTACCAAAACTAAAATCATATGAAAATATTTTCTTTAATTTTTTATTATTATTTAGAGAA
The DNA here is from genome assembly GCA_956483635.1 of Panzeria rudis. NCBI lineage: Eukaryota > Metazoa > Arthropoda > Insecta > Diptera > Tachinidae > Panzeria > Panzeria rudis. The sequence goes on from OY101450.1 coordinate 146,414,462, forward strand.
AAAATATAAAACAAATATAATTGGGTCTATTATTTAATGCAATCGAAGTTTTGTTGCACTACCAATCGGCAACTAAAAACTGGCTCTCAGTTGCCAGATGCCATCAGTAAGTAGTATCATTTTCATCAACTGGCAACCCGACTGATGCTCGGTTGACATCCATAATCGACGTATTAATATTTTTTTTAAAAATTAAGAAATATGCACAAAAAAATTTTTATAACTCCAAAAATATGCATTTATTGCCAAAATATGCCCTTGCCACCAAAATATGCAACTACAAATCAATGCTAAACTACTTAAATTGGATCAATTAAGAAGCGATTTTTGGATATCGAAAAGTTTAGGGTACAAACGAGTAAAATCTGTAGCATAATATCTCGGGAACTAATACATACAAAAGTAAAATGCAGAACGCACCTTGATCTAATCGGAAAAGTAAGCAGATATGTATAAAAAAGGTGTAAAAAATGGGGAAAACTGAATTGTAATACTTTTTTAAATCCATTTATTTTCGAAACTAATGCACACCGAAAATAAATGAAATTTTTATTCTTCTCCTTTGAAAGTCTCTATTACGTTTGATACCGCTTTTCGGTACTTTCCTATTAAAATAGCTTTTATGTCATTGATTGTATCATACGAATGTTTTATTATTACGCAGAAAACGTTATTTAAATCGCTAAAAAGCGTTCCTATCCCTAAAATAAAAAAGACCGAAATTAGTTATAGTTTTTTTACACTATCTCACAAGCCGTACGACTTGTGTAGAAAATGCAACCCTGATGTAATGAGCTTATGGAAAGTTTTAAAAAAGCAATAACAACGTATATCAGGGTTGCATTTTCTACAGAAGTCGAACCGGTTGTAGGATAGTCTAAAACTAGCTTTAAGAGTATCTGATAAATAACTTTCAGATTTTTTATTTCGTTGCTAGTAACGCTTTCAGCATAATTATAATGAAATTTCTTTCACTGCAAAGTTGTAAAAATGAGTTACGTGTTGTCAACGTATGACCATCGAACATACTTCTTCATGGGGGACCAAAATGGTACTTAAAAGGGTAAACTGGGAAAAATGCATTTTACTGAAAATGGTTGATTAAATTCTTAAAAACTTTTTGAAAAGACAATTTTTTGGAATATGTACTTTTTGGTACCTTACTCAAATGGTACTTTTTCAAAAAGGTACTATTTCTTATATGCAAAAACAATTAATTAAGGTATACGCCTAGTATACACACATACATAAGTGTGTAAATAGGTGATATATGTACATACACATTGAAAATATTATGGCATATTCACACATTATGTACATCTGCATTTATAATATACAAAAAAGGAAATTGTGTTTGTTCTGTATAGAGGTACGTTTTTAAGGTTTTTGCTTGTGATTTTAATTCTGCCTCAAAGCATCTAAAAAAGAAAGAAATCGTTCTGTAGCGAAATCGTTATTATACTGACACACAACTATATATTTTTAAACCTAGGTCATATTACATACACAAAAGTTTCATATGTACACGCGAACAAACGCACACAGCTACATATTTTTCAATACCCAGCAAACATGATCGAATGTGCTGGGAATAACTCATAGAATTCGTTGATCTCTTCTCTGCCTGAATTTCAGGCTACACTCTAAAACATTACTTCAAATTTACGATCATATATTGTCTAAATTTGTGTTGAAAATTTCTCTTTGTCTAAAATTACATCGATTTTGTTGTTATTTTATTAAAGAAAAAACCTTTCAATTTAAACATATTTAGTCCAAGTGGAAAAAATGTAACATTAAATATAATACGGCTATGGTTGAATGGTAGATACGTCAGACTATCAGTCAGGAGGTCAAGGTTCAAACCTGAACGCAGTCAATCGCTTTTTTTAGTAAAACAAATTTTGTTCAAAAATAATGCGTGTGTAATTTTAGGTCGATAATAATCTGTAAAGTGTTTCCGACTATTATCGACCTAATTTTCAACAAAAGTGTTTTAGAGTGTAGCATCAGAGGTATGTATATAAGAAAATCAAACTGCCATTCGATCCAAATTGATTATATAGGCTAAAATTCGTAACGTTATACTCAGAAAAAAGTAGACATGATAAATATTTCCAAGGAACAAGGAAAAATCAACATCAATCTAATTTTTAATGTACACAGCAGAATATAACAACGCTGTTTTAAGAAGTCGCTGCACTGCCATCATTAGTGCTCATGTGTAGTTTACTTATCACCACATGTGAGGTGGCTCTGTTGAATGTGATTGCAAATCTTATATATACAACTTTTTCGTGAAAATTTAATACGAGAATTACATCACTACTAAATTGATGCTAATTTGCTGTTTTATTATAACAAATTCCATAGTTGCCGTTTTCTTATTTACTTCATGTCCACTTTTTTAGTTTTTTGTTCTGCTTAAGTCAAACTTTTTTGGTTTGATTTTATACTTAAGTATATACGAGTATGTATGGCATTCAGGGTTTTACTGCACTTTTTAATTTATAAAAATAATAAAATTGCGTGAATGTAAACAATTTTCTCTACACAATTCATTAAACTAATTATTTTTCAGTTTAGAAATAAACGAAAATTTCAAACGTGCAATTTAGGCAGGGGGCGAAATAGCCTTTAGTCTAAATACTGGAATTGGATCAGGCACATTTTCTGAAGATCTCAGACTTTTTGCCAGACTCAGGTTAATCCATACCGTATTTTAGGCGGAGATTTATAGGAAAACTGAAGCTGCGAAAACGATTTTCGTATTATTGTAAAAAATGTTCACTGGGTAGCTTCATCTGCACAGCTGTATATAATTTTATGTTTTCGTATGTATATGTATGAAAAAGTATTGGTGTATGCATGCGTGTTTGTATTGTATACCGAGCCTCATTTGCTTTTGTGCAAAACTTGGTAAACGATAATGTTGTTGATGAAGATGCTAAATTAACACTCTGCTACACCATTTCAATACAAAATTCATTGAAGTAAAATTTCTTTTTTTTACTCAAAAGAGCCAAACTGACAAAAATATATATCTCTTTCTTCTTAATTTATAAAAATTACATGTGTCCCTTTGTCTGCTTATACTAAAACGCCTCAGCGGTTTCAATGAAATTGAAACGAAAACGACTACATGGACCTTTAGTTTTCTTATAAGCTTCAAAATAGGCATATTTTTCAAAACTTGCATTTAAAATACTGCAAACTCATAAAAGTGCTTTATTAAAATAGGTTTCGACAAATCAACCATACTTGCCAGGAAAATTAAAAAAATAGATGTTTTTCAAAAATGTACAGTGGGAAGGCTTGATTTGTATGGATGCAGAAAAAATAAAAACAAAAATGGGAGGGAAATGATTCTACGAAGAATTCTAAGCAACTTTGCCCTACAAAGCATGGGTCTAAAATGGATTTACAGCTTGCGGAAGTTCCAAACTATGTTGTAACTAGCTTCGCATTAAACCAGTGATTAGTCCAGACCCTCTTCGAATAGAATAAAAATCGGCTGTGCAGTCTTGTGCAACTAAAAATTTACCAACAAATTAGAGGACCAGCACCAGTGTCTCAGAAACTATGACGTCTTTTTAATAAGAAAAATATATACGAAAAGTCAGAGTGTGAAAAGAAACAAAACTGTTCGCAAACGTTTCATGCGAAGACACAAATTTTTAAAATATTTGTAATCATTTTGTACGTGAGCTAAACCAAAGTAAATACTCTTACAATGACAAAGATTGCAAACAAAACAATTGGCTTTTCACTTATCTGCTTGCTTTAATATCCCGTTTCAATTGTACAATTGCAAACAAAACAAAAGCAGAAATGTATTTTGTTGAATGGTTTATGGTATTTAGCATAAATACACTAACACATGCTCTACAATGATGAGCAAATCAATCCGAAAACGTTGGCAAACGTATTTTCTTAAAAATTTTCAATTTTGTTTTCATTCTTTTCTAGCTGCGTACATTACAGTTTATTTACATTTAGTGCAGACAAGCACAAACAATACAAAACTAAATGGGACTATCATTCTCATTGTTTTTGTTTTGTTTTTGTTCTACACGTTTCATTTTGTTTATTTTCCTACTCTGCGTAAAGTGCTTAAAGAAGGGTGGCGTATGAGCATCATTATTTAGTATATTGATAAAATATTAAGCATACGCCTAAGTGTTTCAAGCACTTTTGAATTTTTCCTATAATAACGGTGTCATAAAACATATTTTGGAATTTCCGCAAGATTGAAATCCATTTTACACCCATGATTCTAGGGCAAAGCTGCCCTAGAATCCTTTAGTTAACAGCAGCAAATAGTGTTTAAATGTGTTAACGAATAGTAAAAGCAATAATTTTGTTGTCAAATTCTTTAAATGGCTTGATTAGCGTTAAAATAAGTTTATGAATTGCACTACTAAGCCGTCAATACCATCTGATTTGAATTCGATTTGCGATTACCTATTGTATCTCTTAAGAAAATACCTTTTAAAATTGCACCATTTAAGAAAGTATCTTTTAAAAAAGTACATTTTACATAAAAAAAGTACCTATTAAAAATGGATGTTTCAAAATAGTATTTTTCAAAAAGTAGAATGTAGAATAAGCCTTTTTGAAAAAGGGCAATTAAAAAAAACATTTAAATAAATTAAGTAGAGTGCGACATTGGTTCGCACACGAAGGGTTCCGTATGAATACACATATGTATATCCCTTTTTGTTTTTACCCCATTTATCATTTTGGCAGTTTTTTCGTTGTGCTTTCTTGTTTAATTTTAGTTTTTTATTTTTTAAGAATTTTTCGTTGTTTCTGTTTTTTTTTTTTGGATTTGGCGCTTTTTCAATTTAGTGATTTTTTAATTTTTTCTGGCGATTTTTCGTTTTTTGCAATTTTTTTTGCCGATTTTTTGGTTATGGCATTTTTTTAACGTTTTCACTTTCTGACGATATTTTTAGTTTTAGCGATTTATTTTAGTTGTGGCGATTTTTTTCAGTTTTGGCGCTTTTTTTGGTTTTGGGGATTTCTTTCGGTTTTTTGTGGTTTTTTTTTCGTTTTGGCGATTTTTTTTTTGGTTTTTGGCTATTTTTTTCGTTTTGGCGCTTTTTTTTGTTTTTCCGCTTTTTTCGTTTATGTGATTTTTTTTCATTTCTGACGATTTTTTCATTTTTTGATGATATCTTACGTTTTAGCGATTTTGTAGTGCTTTTTTCGTTTTGACGACTTTTTTCGGTTTTTGACGTTTTTTTTTTAGTTTTTTTGGCGGTCTTTTTAGTTTTGGTGATATATTGCGTTTTAGCGATTTTTTTTTAATTTTGGTGCTTTTTTCCTTTAAACTACTAAATTTTCATTTAGTTCCTATTGAAATTTCGTTTGATATCGAAAGCCGTAATTTGGTCCCAGGATTTATTTATCGACTCCGCATCAATATAAATCTGTCGTCGCCAAGTGTGTGCTGAACGTGCTTGTCTTCTACTGCCTTGTGGATTCCAGAATATTGCTGTGCTAGTAATATAATTTTAGGGTCTTCGTAATGCGTGGCCTATCCAGTTCCATTTGCGTCTTTATATTTCAGTACTGATATGATGTTGTTGTGCTAGCGACCAGAGGTCGATGTTGGAGATTGTCCGCGGCCAGAATAAAACTGGTAATTTATGGGTGTTGGTTACTGCTGACTTCTACGTTTCGCAGTTATAGTTTCCCGCTGGGATCTTTATATAATGTATCCTGTTCATACCACAGCTGAAGTGCTACGGGACGCCTCCACTGGTTGCGGGTAGTGGAAGTACCCTATCATACACTATGGAGAACAGCTGTGATGAGAATCATGAGAAAGCGTGGCCTAAGAAGAAAAACAGAGAATGGTGAATTGTTTCTTGGAATATGTGCAGCAGACAGCCTGGTTGTAGGTGGATATCTCGTTCCACACAAGCGTATACATAAAGTTACGTCAGCTTAGCCTGATCACTCTACGGAAAACCAAATCGATCATATAACAATCGCTAAGAAATTGAGAGGACTTTTATTAGATGTGCGTGGTTATCGAGGAGCTGATATAGCCAGTGACCACCACCTTCTCATTGTCAGTATGCGCATGAAGCACTTTTAAATGATCATGTAAGAAACATTTTGCTCTCCCTCTTTGTATGTTTAATATTTATTTCAGATTTTCTTTTATTCTCTTTATTAGTAAAAAACCGTTATCTCTGAAAAGAATATACTTTTTTTGCTTTTTATTGAATTTAAAAAAATATTCAGCTAGAGTATTCTGCTGTCTATAATAGAATGGATAGCAAATAATTTAATGTCTTATTATTTTCTTATGAGTTTATCTTTATATTATTTATATTAATTAAATCAATAAAAATTTTATTTCTTCGAATTTTTTAAATTTTCATACTAGGTCACACCCGTCGGTCACACCCGTCTCATTTTAAAAAATGGGTTTTTTTATAAGAAAAACTATTTTTTGTCAAACAGTAAATACATAGTACAATTAAAGACCCTTTGAACAGATATCTATACCAAAATTATTGTGTACCTTATGGTCAAAATTTTACAGAATTTATACTGAAGGTCATAATTCTTTAAAACTAAGATTTATAAGATCACACCCGTCGCAGCTTTCTGACAACCATTCTGAGCAGAAATCGTGTTCTATCAGTGTCTACCCGTTATTTAACGACTTTAAGTTTAATGTCCTTGCGAGCCGCAATGTTTTTTAACTAAAAAATTTTATATTCTTGATTTATAGCAAAAAATGTGTATATAATGGTCACACCCGGCTAAATGGAATTACTCAAATACATTTTAAAAAAGTGCCTTGGCAAAAGTTTCTTGTACGAACAATCCTTAAAATAAATAGCTTTAAAGTTTACAAAAGAGCATCTTAGAAAAGTTTCCTTAGTGAAAAAACTAAAAATTATTTTTTTGGTTACCTTTTTAAATAGCAACTTAAAAAATTATATACCAACTGTATGAAAAAAAGTAAATCAAAATTACTGCATATAAAATGAGTTTAAAAAACACTTCAATTAATTTTTCTTTGTAGCGAATATTTACCATAAGTAAGATTAATGGTTCTTATGAAAAAAGCTTGACCTAAATTAGGAAATAGAAATATGTACTCGTACATAAAAAAATTCATCTCTAAATTTTCGCCACTTTATTTTCACTCTGATACGGTGTGTATGTAACGGATGATTAACACAAATGAGTACCCATCTGAAAAAGGGAGGACTTGTTTTTAACTTTTTTTCTCATTTTCTTTTTCTTTTCCTGTTTCTTGTTTTTGTTTTTCGCCCCATCAATGTAAGTAGATTATTGTAAAAAAAAGGTACAAAATATTGCACAGTATCAAGGATTTAGCCCAAATAAAAAAAAGGAGAAATATTTTCGAAAAAAAATGTAACAGAAACAAGACAAGGGAATTGTTTTCCTTGATTTCTTTTTTTGTGTGTGTTAAATGTTGTAAACAAAATACTTCAATTTTCTTTTTTGATGGCTTTATTCCAAGTGGGCGGGTGTGTGTGTTGTATGTGTGTATGTGTGTTTGTAACAGCAGCTGTGTGTAAATAATTGTCAATTGGTATCCTCTAGATTGGCTGGATGTATTTGATTTTATAACTGCATTCAGTTGTTTGTCATTGTCCTCGTTCTCGTACTGATTGTAATTTTTGTTTTTATTATCCCAAAGTTCGATATGCCATGATTGGTTTTATGTATTTCACTTAATGTTTGTGTTGGAATGTAACGCGAGTATTTGGGCGAAATTGTGAACATTTTTAGCACAAATCAGTAATAATAATGTAGATGCTATAGACATGGATTAAGTGAATTAAAATTATCAAAATGTTTATTTAATACCAATTGCTTTATTGACATTTTGTGTCAATTTATTTTCCTTTTCTTAATACGGGTCTTAATGCAGGCCTTAAAGAAATATTCATTATCTTGTTATATTTATAGCGGAAAAGCTGCTTTATTTTTATGTTCATATAAAATAAAAGAAGACAAACAAGTTAATATGATAAATATTTTATATTTACATATTTATACTACACATTTTCATAAAAATTTGCATAATGTGAATAAATAGACACATTTAACGATTCTAAGAATTTATTTATTTTCAGCTTTTGGTATCTTTTAAAATATTTGTGTAGAAATATACATACATATCTATCTATATACATAAATATGTATTTCCATAAATTATGGCATAAAGAAAGGGTGATGATATGCAAATTTGTTTTTTAACCTTTTAGGTTAACCTTTAAGGACAGACAGGTGGATTAGTTCTTCATTTCGTTTATAATTTCTATAATATTCTTTTGTAACCCTACTAAGTTTATACATATATATATATATATATATATATATATATATATATATATATATATATATATATATATATATATATATATATATATATATATATATATATATATATATATATATATATATATATATATATATATATATATATATATATATATATATATATATATATATATATATATATATATATATATATATATATATATATATATATATATATATATATATATATATATATATATATATATATATATATATATATATATATATATATATATATATATATATATATATATATATATATATATATATATATATATATATATATATATATATATATATATATATATATATATATATATATATATATATATATATATATATATATATATATATATATATATATATATATATATATATATATATATATATATATATATATATAATATATATATATATATATATATATATATATATATATATATATATATATATATATATATATATATATATATATATATATATATATATATATATATATATATATATATATATATATATATATATATATATATATATATATATATATATATATATATATATATATATATATATATATATATATATATATATATATATATATATATATATATATATATATATATATATATATATATATATATATATATATATATATATATATATATATATATATATATATATATATATATATATATATATATATATATATATATATATATATATATATATATATATATATATATATATATATATATATATATATATATATATATATATATATATATATATATATATATATATATATATATATATATATATATATATATATATATATATATATATATATATATATATATATATATATATATATATATATATATATATATATATATATATATATATATATATATATATATATATATATATATATATATATATATATATATATATATATATATATATATATATATATATATATATATATATATATATATATATATATATATATATATATATATATATATATATATATATATATATATATATATATATATATATATATATATATATATATATATATATATATATATATATATATATATATATATATATATATATATATATATATATATATATATATATATATATATATATATATATATATATATATATATATATATATATATATATATATATATATATATATATATATATATATATATATATATATATATATATATATATATATATATATATATATATATATATATACGGGATCCTTAGAGGTAATGGACTCGATTTAACCTTTAATTACACTATTTCGAACTTCTTTCAAAATTACGGTGTTCTGTAAACCGATTCTGATACAGATGACCAAAAAAATATATACGTATGTCGGCGTTTTGCAAGATCATATCGGATTTTATTTTAGGGGTGGTTAAAGTTTCACCCTTTTTGGCCTGATCGTGCAGCAAGCATATCGGTACATTAAGCTATGTGTTCTTTACATCTGAGGTGTAGGATATGTTCAGCAACTTTGTAGAAAATATTAAGGCAAACATTTTTCTGGAACATTTTAAACCTCTATCTCTTCGTCTTATGGGCCTTTTTATACATTTGTTAAAAACCGGACAAAAATACATCGGCTTGTTACGATTCTTAAATGTAGTTAGGCTGTGAAAAAATCATTAGCCTAATTCATAATCTTATGCAAATGGTCTTGCATCGTAGCATTTGCAAAATGGTATAGCATATTTGTTCTCACCACCAACAATTTGTAAGTGGTGAGTATCAATATGCCATACCATTTTGTAAATGCTACGATGCAAGTCCATTTGCACAAGATTGTGAATTGGGTTACTGTTTATTTTAATTTACTTAATAGCCCAATTCACAATCTTGTGCAAATGGTCTTGCATCGTTGCATTTGCAAAATGGTATAGTATATTGATACTCACCACTAACAATTGTTAAGTGGTGAGTATCAATATACTATACCAATTTGCAAATGCTACGATGCAAGACCATTTGCACAAGATTGTGAATTGGAATAATGTGATATAAACATTTTATTTACAACAGAGAATTTTATGTTTCATGTACAAATATTCATATAAAAATTTATTCGTAGCAGGCGGCTTGTAGTAAATTTTTTTGTTTAGTCGCCGCCGCAAATTTTTCATAAGCTTGTTTCTCTAATAGGGCGAATTTGACATTTGGGAAACATAAATTCACAACTACAGTTGCGCTGACAATTTTACCTTGTATAGAAGTTTAGTATAGAAGTCAAAAATGGGCATTTGAGAAAATAAATTTATTTGACTATAAAATGTTTATGGTACAAAACTTTATTTTTCCTAAACTTTCGACTTTTTTCAGAAAATCTGCGCGTATATCTACATTTATAGACATACTCTCTTCAACTTTTATCAAAATTCTTAAAACTATCTATCGGGCATGGCCCTTAAGCACAAAAATTATTTTTAAAATTTATGATTTGTCAATAAATTGCCTTTTGCAATATGTACTTGTAGCTGTTTTACACTATCTCACAAGCCGTTCTACTTCTGTAGAAAATGAAACCCTGATCTAATGAGTTTATGGAAAGTTTTAAAAAAGCAATAACAACACATTGTATCCGGGTTGCATTTTGTGCAGAAGTCGAACATCTTGTATAGTAGTCTAAAAACAGCTTTAGAGAGTGAATGTTTTTAACAAATTATTTTTTCAAAATTGAAATTAATGAAGATACTTATTTGAAAAATTCATGGTTTTTCAGCTCAATTTAAAATTTTTTGATTTTTTAGCCTTTTTCCGACTTCTATAAAAAAATTATCTTCAGTTTTACTTAGAATTTTGTCAAGAATCGAATGCCGCCTCTTAAATCAAAATCAAACTATAAACTAAAAAGTTATAGGCAAAAAACTAAAAAAAGTCAAGACAAAAACTATTTTTTTTCTATAAAGTCAAATATCTTCTATGCTTTGAGAAATACGGAAACACATGTAAGGCCATTATTTACTTATATTTTTTAGCTAAACTCGAAGCGCTATAAATTGTTTAAAATTCGGATAACATTTAAAAAAATTACAACCCTCAGAAGTTTTTTGGGTCATAGGTGGTCCACATTGGCCCACTGTAGCTCGTCTCGTGCGAAGGCGTTATAAAGCCTGACTCGTCTTTTAAAGATGTTTCAAGTTTTAGCTAAATCCAATCAGAGGTTTAAAAGATCCAGATTTATTACCATTTATTTAGCGAAAGTCCCCACTGTGCATGTTAGCCCTCTAACGCTTCGCTGTATGGGTCTTTTTTATCAGTTTCTTAAAAAAGGAGCAAAAAGCTCTCCTTCTACGGAGATGTAACGGCCTGAAATTTTTCGCAAAAATATTTGTCATAAAAATCTACCATAAATCTTCAAAGACACCAAAGCTGCAAACTAAACTTGAACGCCAGAAACCATTTAAAACTTAAAATGTGTTTTAGGGTTAAGTTAGTACTTATTCAAAATTAGTACCAAAACAACTCATAAAACCGAATTTTATGAGACCAGTTTGTATTAAAGATATGTTTTACGCAAAATTTTACTATAACACACCATACGTAGATGTAATATTCTTTGGCGCTTTATTCTAATGTAAGCTCCAACTACTTTTCTTCGACATTAATACGACAGAATCAGATAAATTCGAAAATTTTCTGATGCTTTGTCAGATATTTTTCCACATTATTTAGACATGTTCCAGCAAAAATAAATTTAATACAAGGAAGCAGTAAGATTAACTAGAAGCGCTTCGGAGATGCACAAAGCCACACAGTGCATCTCCTCTGCCTTACTTCGCAATTACATTTTATTTATTCTACGTATGAAAATAAATGTGCGTCGGTAGGTTAGTGTTCTGGCCTACCATGTGGAAATCGTTGAATCGATTTCTCCATTATGATGGAATCAATATTTTATAAATTGCTTTAAAGTGGTCTGGACACGGTCGAAATGCTTGATCTCAAAATCGTGTACGTATGCTTGTTGTGTGAAATTTTTATGCTTGATGACCTACCCAAGCATTCATTTCCAATTTGATTTTGTGCTATTCGTTTGTTTGGTAAAAAATAAAAAAAGTCGCTAAATAGTAAAGAAAATTTGTTCAGGCATGATGGATTAACACAATACACGCACAAGCATGTGACAGCAAGCATGCCAAAAATCTAGATTTTTAGATTTTCCTTCAGGCTACTATTAACTTGTTTGTCAAGCATTTTGACTAACTTTGATTAACTTGTTTAGCTTGTTTGTCAAGCATTTTGACCGTGTCCAGACCCCTTAAGACTACAAATTAAAGATCATTTTGTGTCGCACACACGAAACATAAAGTCGTTAAATCTGACTAAAATAAGAAAGTTATAAGCCAGTAAAGAAGGCTCGTTTCCGCAAAGCTTTTTTCGTTGCTAATCTATGGAATTTCGTTTTCGTTTACGATTACGGTGTATGCGGAAACGAGCCTTAACCCTCTGCGACTGACGTCGCAGTCTAGCAGACACCAGTACACAGAAAACATTGTTTTACGCCATAGTTATACAAATATCGATTCTGGTGTTTTCAGAAACCTTCTTATTACGTACTCGTGTGTACGATAGTACGAAGAAAGGAATTGAAACGAGCGCACGCGTTGATGTGAGCATACAAATTGTCTACAAGTCTACCACATCAGTATTGAGTTAGAACTGACAAAATACGTTAATTCTATTAAACCATTGATATTATCCCTTTTTTCTCTATATTGATTAGCTTAGGTATAAGCTAAAATTAATGTTAAACTTTTTACCAAATAAATAATATATGAAGTTTTTTTTTTGTATTTGTATGGATGTAAGTTTTTTAAGGCTAATTTATGCCATGCCAATAATTTTTTTTAATTGGATTTGTCGTTTTGTTTTCAACAAAAAGTTACAATAAATAACAAACTACTACATTAAACAAAACTCAAAAATATTTTCAGTGGGTTTACAAACGGAACTTGGAAAATATAAGCAGTCGAAATAGTGTCTAGTGTACTACCACGTCAGTGGTAATAATTAAATCACGTCAGTCGCAGAGGGTAAAATGAAAAAATCCCAAGTTATTTTTCATATAAAATTGCTTAAATTTAGTTTGTAGTCAAACTTATTGTCTTGTAACTTTGCTATTTTTTTTTCAAATATTACCCAATTTTCATATATTCGGCACAAAATGATTTTTAGCTTTTCGCTTTCAAAAAGTTTTTTAAATTGTTGGTCCATTTTAATGTAGAAATTTTTAAATAATGTTGAAGGCACGTTTAAAATTAACTTTTTTTCAATTTTAAAGATCTTTAACTCAATGACTTTTATACCGATCAATACAATCGTTATACTGGGTGATAAGGGAGAAAGATATCTACAAAACAATGCAAAATCTTTTTTATTCAGTTGAAACATTTTCGATATTTTTGGTATTAACTAAAAAAACAGGAGAAAAAATAAATGAATGAATGATTGAATGCATATTCGTCTTCAGTGAATTCAAATAAGCTTTAGAAAATCTATTTTCAAGGTTCATTGGTTTTTGTAAACTAGTGTATTTCAATCACTATTTTGGGTTGTGAAAGATTAGTTAGTGCTGTATTGCTTGCTATTTTCGGCAAAGCTTTCATATGATTCGCATTTTTATGATGGTTTCCTACATCAAATTATAAATTTTAAAACTCGAAAAAGCGGTATGAAAATTTTAGGTGGTATCGACCTCTTAAAAGCGGGATAATCCCGCCCAAGGCGGGATGTCTGGTCAAGTTAAGGTTAATGCATCTAGAATGCGCAGAAAAAAACTGATATCTCGAGACCTACCAAGTAGGACATCCCATACAAAAATTATGTAGTCCCTAAGCAGGTTGGTAACTGAGAGTATCGATATCTCTCCCTAATAAACCTGCTTCCGGTAGACGGATACTTTTGCTGGGATAGAAAATTCCTTTAGAATTTCCTCACAATTCGTGCAGAATTCTCGTACACATTTCAGCTAAGTTTCCAGAACTTCTTCAGGTGAAGAGGTTTGCTTTCTTGTCAACTACTCATAAGATTTTCGATACGTGTTCTGACTGACTTGGGATACGAATTCGGCATCTTGTGCAGACTTGTTTACTGGATTGTTACTCACCTTGTCTTACATAGTACAATAACAATTTTCTTGTATTGAAAAGTTCTCACATTAGTTACAGTTAATAATGATCATTAAACTTTCCAAGCCTCTTATCGCCATTGATTCAAATATAAAATACAAGAAATAATTTGAAATGATCAATTTTTATACCACAAAGAGCCAATAAAGTGACAATAGGGTACATTATGGGTGACAAAGGGACAATAAAACGGCAATTAACGCCCATACCGAATAATTTTGGTTTCACGAACGATTAATCTCTTTAAAAATAATGTTAAAAGAAGGTTGTGTTGCCACTAAATGAACTAGCGGGTATTTTTCATTTGTTTTTAATATTTTTTTTTTGTATAAAAGTGTGCTTTATTAGTTATCGAATTTATCACTTATTGTTATCGTGAGGGTATCATTTCGAAGGAGATGAATGAGATGATTTCTTTTCATTATACAGACATACATGATGGAAGGATGCTACGTGAGTACTTAAAACAAAAACAGCTATTAGTATAATTTTAATTTTATTATTAACCAGAGTAAGCAAAAGTGGTCTATTGTTGTTGTTGTTGCTGTTTGGCTTGTCGAAGTATTTAAAAGATAAAATCAATGATGGGCATGAATTAATTTGAATTGATTTTAGTTGATGTTGTTATTGTTGGTTTTTTGTTTTTGAATTCAGAAGTGTCACACACACACACACAAACAATGAACGGTTGATTGGTTTATTAGATGAGAGGGAAAGGAAAAGGAAATTAAAATCTCTGAGTTGTGTTTGGGAGTGTGTTTGCGAATGTGTGACTTTGTGTGTGTTCGTGTGTGTTGCGTGTGTGCTAAAAAAGCAATGTAGGTTAAAATGCCGTTGGTGATGGATTTCTTGTTTTTGTCTTTTTTATTTGTTCACACACACACTCAATTTATACATGAACATTTCCAATGTTTATTTTATTTTATTGCATTTTATTATTGTGTTTTTCTTATTTTTGTTTTTGCATTTGTTATTTTAAATACTTACCACTTTGATTAGACTCAATGTTAGTTTCATTTACTTTATTTTCCATGTCGGAAGCATCATCCCCTAAACTGTTGTCTGTCATTTTGGATGCCAGACGTGTTCCACTCACTCGCCGTCAAAATATATCTCTATTATTAAATTCTTTTACCTAAAAGCCCTTTAATTTGCTCTTGTTTTTATTTGTTTTGTTGCTGGTATTTTTTTTGTTGTTTTTGTTGCAGATTTTTTTTTCTCACAATCTTTTCTTTTCCTTTTCCTCAAACAACACGTTTTTGTACATAACTTGAGCTTTAAATTTAGCTATTTTTCTTTTTGAAAAGCCACTAAATACACAAACAAATTTTCAGTCTTTGTAAGAGAGTGATAGATAGAGTGGGAGAGAAAGTGGAAAATAAAGAAAAATATAACATCATTTTCATTTGATTTAGTAAAAGTGTTGTAGGTATGTATATGTATTACATTTGTACACACATATACAATTTGTACATAAATTTTTTGGTCTACTACTGGAATTTCTTAATTTTGTAGCGAATTTTTATTCAGGCCTATACTTTTTTTAAATTTAAATTCAATTGTATAATTTTTTTGTCAAGTCCAATTAACGTTTAGAATTTAGGAGGCTCTTCTTTGACGAGCTGAAGGTACATACCCTTTGAAGTCTGCATGTTTCTTTTTTTCTTCATTCGTGTACCACAAAAATTTTGTTTGAATTTCTAGGTATTTTTTTTTCTTATTTTGGATCTCAGAATAACAATTTTATTTATCTAGGTATTTTTTTTTACCAGAATTTCTTTGCAAATTTTTGTTTTATCACCGAATAAATTTAAAGAATTGCTTATGTAATTTTTATTTTGTGTTTTAATTTTTCTTGTCTAACTTAAATAAATGCAAGTTTTTTGTTTTTTTAACTAATTTTTTCTTGTATTTAACAAATTGAAAAAAAAACTTTCGTTCAGAAATAAAACTATTAAAAAAAATTATAATTTGTGCTTGTAATTAAAGGAAACGTTTTAAAATTTGATTTTCCATTTTTTAAGTATTCTGTAATTATTATTAAGATTTTTAAGTTTTTTTTTTGCGAGTAGCTAAAGAAAATTGGCGTTCAAGTTTGTTTAATGGAGATAAAACTTTGTGCTACTTCGTGAAAATTCCAACTAAACTGAACTGATTTTTCCCAAAATGTGAAAAGTGTATAAGCTGCTGCTGCAGCTGCTGTAAAACGTATTGAGAAGGTCCATGTCTCAAAAAGGACCTGCGTATTAAGGACCATTAAGAAAATATGGAGCGTAAATTATACAGCAGCATCTCGTGAACATCCTTGACAATTTTCATCTGTATGTAGAGTTTGTGTGTGTGTGTGGAAGTATGTCTGTATGAAAAAGCTTTCGAGTCTATTTTTTGTGTTTTGTAGAAAAAAAAGAGTTGCCAAGTGGCGATAAAAGGAAATCTTATACATATTGTTGAGTAAGGGTTGTATCGGCTATATGTGATAAAGTCTTAAACGTGATATAACTCTTGTAACATATAATCGATACAACAGTAACTACATCCTTGCATGCAAATTTTTTGAAATCTTTTTCATAATTTACATTATGGAGTGCTTGTTCTAACAAATGTTTTTGAAATTAATTTATTAAAGTTGAATCACTAAAACAAATTTAATAATTTCAAAAAAGATTTATTTGTTGCGTGTTAAGAGCAATGTCTTTATGCATTTCATTGATGATTTACAAAATCATCAGTACACTCCAACCATACTTTTGAAAAGTTTCAAATCTCTTATCTTTGAAGTCTACTGATGATCTGGTAAAGCACCAATGAAATACATATAGACATTGTTTAAACCGCAACAAATAAATCTTTTTCGAAATAAAATTAAGAGAATATCTCAAATAATAAATTTAACAAAATGAATAGTTTTAGCCAGTCCCAAGTTCGAAATTTTAATTAAAAATATTTTCCTAGACTCAATGAGAGCTAAAAAGATTCATTGTTCAAACAAAATTAGTTTTTTAAACAAACGATTTTTATTCTTTTTTTAGTCTCTATCTAAAGTAAAGCTTGAAACTGTTGTGGCTGTGGTGATTGGCGCGTTGATTACCATGCATTTTTCTTATGCCTATGCTAATACACATCACGTAAGTAAATTAATTAATAAAATCGCTACATTAAAGTCATGTTGTTACAACTTGATATAACTTTAATTCAACATGATTCTCCATATTGTCTCAATATCAAATTCACGCTGTTTAAACTTGAAATAACTTTGATTCAACATCATTCCTTGTGTTATCTTAATATCAAATTCACGTTGTTTCAGCTTTAAATAACTTTGATTCAATATGATTCATCGTATTATTTCAGTATCAACTACATTTTGATTTAACTGTACTGGAATATAAAATCGACATGAAATATACATAGTTATTTCAAAAGGAAAAATGTTCTTTCAAGATTATTGTAAATTATGTTGAATTAGCATGAAACATCTATGAAGAGAAAACACTACCGAAAAATGTTAAATTGACCTGGTTTTCAACGATTTTACCATGAAATTTTTCTGTGTGTACTGATTCAATTCTTGTATGCAGTTCTCTCAAAAAGTTTGTGTATATATCAAAATTGCGATCACATTCAACAAAGCCACATTAACAAGTCTTGAAAGCAGAGATACAAATGAGCACTGACGATGTAAGCGTGATGGCTTCTGAAAACGACGTTGTCATGTTCTGCTGTGTACGTTGAAAAATTAAATTACTGCTGATATTTCCCTTGTTCCTTGGAATATAACCAGCCCAATCACAAATAAAAATTCCGTGCGAGTTTCTTCATTTTTCCCTTTTCTCCTATTATAAATAAAAATTCCCTCGGAAAAAATTCGATGGGGAAAAGAAAAGTAGCTATTCTCAATGCTTTTGAGCTTCACAACATTTTTTAACTTTAATTGATCCATTGCTCGTGGTTTCCATAAATGCAGCAAAGATAATTTTGCAAGATTTTGTTCTTCTACAGCACCAATTTTCCTCACAAATGCTCGTACAGCTTTGTTATATTAATTTTTGATTCACTTATTTATTTAATTTTAGTTTGAATTTAATTAAAACATCAATTTTATTTATTTTTGCACACAAAAACACTGAATGAATAAATGTGAACAAGCAAAAGAGCCGCCATTGATATTCAATGATGCCACGTTTCATATTTTTGTTACCGCGGTGTTTATGATTGGAGGAATTTATTCTCGAGAAATGTGTTTTCCGTGGGAAAGAAATTCCTACAATTTACAAATTATCCCTTTGAATTAACATTGAATTTTATTCTTCTTTTAATATAAGGACAACTCTTTAGTATGTTTGTATGCATGTATGGCAGCTCTACGCTCATCTCACCGCTCGCTCATCTGTTAAAACTTTTGCTTTAATAATATTTCAACAAAAATCTAGGGTTTTTTGTCTGGCATTAAAAGCTTTATTTATAATTTTGGTACACTACAAAAAAAAAGCTTAACCACTCCTTAGTATGAAATTATGTAAGTTACTTTATGTTGACCAATGCCTCTTTATCAAGCATCCCCAGATTTTTCAGCTAAAAGAGATGCTGAAAAGAAAACCCGAAAAATGGAAATTTTGGACAAAACACATTGAGAGGGAGAACTATACCAACCAAAAAAAATGTTTGAATACATAGAAAAGTACATACATACTCTTTTGATGTATAGTTTTGTGTGTGTAGGTAAGAGTATTTGTTAATCCTTTCTAATAAGGGCTTGATAAAGAAAAGAAAAACAAAATCCTAAAACAAATTTTATAGTGAGCTAGTCAAGCAGTCGGGCATCCAGCTGCCATCAAACCAAAAAGCCAGCCAGCCAGCCAGCCAGCTATCCAGCCAGTGAGTTATTAAGTTAAACGAACGAACACACTGCCAAAATGAAAACGAAAACCAGTGTAGAAAGAAATTTGTGTTAAAAACGAAAAAAAGGCACCAAAAAAGAATCCGAGCAGTAGGTCAGTATCACATACGCATTTCGTATCTTGATATATAAAATAATCTGTATGTATTGCAAATTGTACAAGTTAAAATCGTATAAATAAATATGTTTAGATTATGTAAGCCAGAAAAAAAAACAACGACTAAAAAATATAATAAAACCCGATAAGAGCATCTTGTGTACGATTATATACAAGATGACACACATATGTACATAAATTTATCTAGAAGTATGAAAGTATCTGGAAATTGAAACTAGAAGCTTCTTAATTCTCACAACTTTGTGTACAACTTTAAAAGCATTTGAAATCTTTTTATGAATTTCAAATTGAGCATGAAATGATCACAGGTGTTTTTAACGAATAATTATAAACTTTTTCAGTTCTTTAAGGATTATGTTTAAAAAGTGTTTATAAATACAAAATCTATACATATAGTAAAACTGTATGGTGTCGTAAACAGTAATCGGTGTAGAACACAAAACACCAACTTTTGAAATTTTTGCCTGTCCGTCTGTCTGTCCGAATACGCATCACGAAAAATCCACTGGATATTCATGAAATTTTGTATGGAGGTATTTTAGAGTCCTGGTTCAAACTTAGGGTACTTTTCACCGCAAAAAATTTATGTTTTTTCATGTGTTTTAAGCACGAAGTTTTTTATTCAACTCAAACTTTTTTATAGTGCATCAGCTCTCGCTTACGTGGGTACAAATATGGATGTGAGTGTGATTTTTGCTTCGTAATTTGATTTTTTTATTCTTGCATTGAATTGTGTATGAAAATAAATGTGCCTTGATAGCTTAGTGGTTAGTGTTCTAGTCTAACATGCGGAGATCGTGGCATCGTTCCTGATTCAATACGCAAACAAAAAGTATTTAATAAAAGTAAATTGTAGTGTAATATAATTTCCAATTGTATTTGTACCATTTAATACATAAATAAATATTAAAACAACATAAAAAATTAATCCAAGTGTGGTACAATTGTGATATAAAGAGCAAAATATTTTTTTATTATATACATATAAAAAAGACATGAGGTTAATGCATCTAAGATGCGCAGAAAGAAGCTCATGCCTCCAGACCTACCAAGTGGGACATCCCATACAAAAATCATGTAATACCGAAGCAGGTTGTTAAGGGAGAGTACCGAAATCTCTCCCTTACAAACCTGCTTTCGGTAGACGGATATTTTTGCTGGGTATAAAGAACTTAATATTATATTCAACGGACACCTTAAAACGAAATTTAAGCGCGCAAAGCGGGCAGGCACATCTAGTTTTACATAAAATAATTATTTTTGTTTTTGGTTTTAAAGAATCCATAGAAGTCAATATGATCCTGAACTTGTGATCCGGAAGTGGTGCAAATACGGATCATTTCCAATGATTTTTGCATAGGCTTGTCATTGCAAGAAGTTCTCTTTCTTACGTGTATTTTAATTATCACCACTTGTCAGGTGGCAGCACTGACGATGGAAGTGTAGCGGCTTCCGAAAGTGGCGCTACTCTGTTCTGCTGTGTACGTTGAAAAATTAAGTTGATGTTTACTTTTTTTTTTTTTCTGGGAATATTAATCATGCCCAATTCTTTCTGAATTAAACGTTACGAACCTTATTCACAAGCAAATACGTTCGAAGTAATCATATTAATAAACAATTAGTTACTGGCTTGAGCTTCTCACATGTTTACATGTTCATATACACTTAAGTATAAAATCAAACCAAAAAAGTTTGTCTTGAGTAGAACAAGAATCTGAAAAATGGGAATGAAGAAAAATAAACCGATGGCAACGCTGGGAAAGTGCACTTTAATATCAGCTTGAGAGTGATTTAATTCTCGTATTCAATTGTCACGAAAAAGTTGTATATATAAGAATTGAAATCACTAGTGCCCGACTGAACGCACTTTTTTCAGACTGAACCCGAACTTCGGTTGGTTTTTTAGAACCGTGGCCGAACCCGAAACCGCGAAAACGTACTTTTTTATTGAAGAGAAGAGTTTCAATATAACTTTTTTTAATTATAACTCATTTATTCAATAAATACAAAATGAACCCAATTCGTAGTACGTTGCTTTTTTCGATAATATTTTTTAGGACTTTCAGTTTTTGTGTATGTTTGATAATTATAAATAAATATGTATATAAAAAAAATTATACAAAGTTCGGCGTTCGCTGAAAATTTTACCGAACGCCGAACACAGTTTTTTGCCGAACACCGACACCGAACCCTAACGTTCGGTCGGACACTAGAAATCATATTCAACAGAGTCACCTGACAAGTGATGATAAGCAAAATACACGTGAGCTACTCTAATCTGCTGTGTACGCTGAAGAAAAATTTTTTTTACCAAAAGATTTTTTTAAATCTGAAAAAAATTTCAAACAAATTATGCTGTATAACATAAAAATAATTGAGAAGGTTCCGACGACTGATTCGGGTAGAGGGCACAAAAAATCACCACAGGACAAGTACGTTAAGTTTTGATCTAGAACATATTATTGAATATCTTAATTATGATAATTGACAAGGGCCTATTCACATATTACGTAACGCTATTTTCGGAGGTTTTATACCCCCCCCCCTTCGTAACGCTTTTTACAAAATTTTCAGTATAAAGTATCTAATCCGTAACAAATCTTTAACACCCCCCTGGAGCGTTACGTAATATGTGAATGGTCCCCAAGCTCCAATGAGAACGCCATATGAAAGCCATGTGACAGGTTCTCTTCCCCCTAGGGAAGCTAAACCGAAGTTACCCTAACTAAGAAGAATTTTGAGAACATTAATCGCATTTTGCCAAATTCATTTTCATTTACCTTCATAAGTTCTAAAAATGAATAAGAAGGCTGATGAGACGGTGTAGCGCCCTGTCGAAATCAGTAGTACTGATACGTTCTGCTAACTGAAACTGAAACTGAATATTCCAACATTTCACTCTTAATAATAATTTGAATTTACATTAAGTCATTTGCGGTCTATAATGCGGCCTGCATTATAGACCGCAAATGTGACATTCCATAGGATAAAGCCAAATCATGTAAGTGTAATGCAGCTCAACCACGTATGGGTGAGTAATAAAAAAATTACATTATTTCTTTTCTAATACTTTTGCTTGACTATGTTTCTGACAACAGACTCATGCTTTTGACAAATAGCCTTCGTCTCTATTTATAAACTAAACTAAAGAGTAGAAATAAAATAAAACTTTAACAATTCTTTTCACTTTTTTTTATTAAATAAACCAAAAGGAAAAAGTATAAAATATTTTGGCAGATACAACTTGAAAAAAACTTTTTTCCAAAAGTAGTCGTATGATATTTTCTTATATATTTCTTTTGATGAATGATAACCTTAAATAATAAATTGATCGTTTAACGAAGATACATATAAATAATATTTGTTCAATTCACTAACTATTATTGGATGAGTTTTCGAAACATGTTTTTCAATGTTTATATAGAAATTATCAACAGCGTACGTGCAACATATGCATAACTTCTAAAATAGTTTCAAGGACACATTAATGTAATAAATTAACTATTTTCACATATTTAGAAGTTATTAAAGAACCGTTACAATAGGCATTTTGCGTATATAAAAATTGCATATTAACTTACCATTATCGCTTAAGTCATTTAATAGTTTTCCCGTACATGATTCCTCTAGTAGATAATCGGGAGCTGCTTCATTTTCTTCAGTCTTTGTTACTTTAAATCTATCCGGCATTGTATTGTGTTAATGGTTGCAACCTTAATAAATCTGAAAGTTGCAAAAGAAAAAAATAGGAAATCAATTTAGGTTTTGGTATTATTAAAACAATGAAATCTTTTGTGCATATTACGAAATATTTCGTTAATTGTACGAAAAGAACGAAAGTAAATAAAAATAACAATATTGAAGAAAATCTTTGTCCCAATTGAAGTATAAGCTCACGTACTTGGAATCTCAAAACCAGAACTCTTTTCATTGAGTCATATTCTACACTGCAAATGGTTGACATTTTATGAAAAAATACTGCTGTAGTTAATTTTTTAGTAAAATTTACAAAGCTTTCGTACATATTACGAATAAAATAGAGGCGAGAATATTATAAATGGTGAAAATTGCGTTACGTAATTTATGAAGAGTTCTTAAATTGTTCAATTACTGTTGTGAACTTTAAATCTAAAATAGTAATGAATTTTTAATGAATAAGGCCTCTCGCACGGTGGCTCAGGAATTGAATCGTTGGTCAAGACCTAAATTTTTTGTTGTCATCGATTTTCAAAATGTTAGCGTCATTTAATGGTGAACTTCTCTAAACTAAGGTAACCAAAAAATTATGTCAAACTAATTGTAATTGTGGGCGTGGGTGGCATGCTGTTAAGCACACATATTTTATATAATTTTAGAAAGATGATTTGCTTATATTTGGTCAGAAAGGAATAGCCATTCGTCGCAAACTGTCATCGATAATGGAGTGCTATCTTTTTTGTGAAGTTAGTAGGATTATAGTCTTTAATAAAATGTATGGGTGGCAACTGTATTATTTATACTTAAGGTGTTATAAAGTATTTTGTAAACTACTTTATTTTTGGCAAATTTAAATTGTAGAGGAAAAAAACTTCTGAAGATCAAAAGGGATCAAAAAAAGTAAATTACCCAGAGAAAGGTAAAAGTGTCCTCTTTAACCCTGTATATACTTTTGTACCCGTTCGTAGAACACTTTTTTATTTTTAATGAAATCACTCAAAATGTAAATGGATGTAAAAGTGGGCTATATCAGTTGGAGTATTTATATACATATGTGTTACATGTGTTAATTTTAGAGCAAAATGTGAAATAATTAATAATAATGTGCTGTGTGGAAAGCTATAAAATTATGAATTTTCAAATTAGGTATCAGTTAATTTGAATACAAGATGCGAAGTTAGGTAGAAAATTTACGAGGTAGGTGCAACGAAACGGGTACTCCCCATACAAAGTAATCAATAATTACCTGCTAACTGGAAAGATATAACACTAAGAATATTTAAATTTAGTATGAAATAATTTCAATACAAGATACGAAGTTAGGTAAAAACTGACGGGGTAGATGTGGGGGAAGGGGTTATCATTCCCTCCTATATTTTGGCTACTGATTGATCTATTGGAGTAGAGTTTTTAGAAATGATCTATCATAGCTCGATCAAAAATATATTCTAGGTATTATTAAAATAGTTTGTTTATCCACATGTGGCCTATTTTAATAAACAAAAGAGATTCAAAAATTAAATAGCCCCACATTTTTATGTAAAATGTACAAAATTAAAATTTCAACTTTGGCATTGAATTTCTCAACAACTCCTCAACCAATTGTAAACAAATTTAAAGCTGCTCAAATTTCAAGCAGTTATCTGTGCGGTAAAAAAAATTACTAATATATCTCAGCCGGCTAAAAATGTATAGAATTTTGGTCAACGAAAAACGATTATCAGCCACTGTGGGCCGTATGTTTACAAGACTTGTTTTATTGCTATTTTATGAAGTTTTTTATTTCCTTCTATAACTTTCTGTAATATTTTAGATAGAGATGTGCGCGTGAGTGAGTTTTCGCTCACAATCGCGCACGATCACGAAAGAAATATTTTTTCACGCACGCTCACGCACAGCAAATTTTAAGACTCTCGCGATCACGCACGCTCACGATCAAAATTGGTTTTAACACGCACGCACACGCACGACAAAACCTTGAGCTTTCACGATACTTATTTTTTTATGTCACAGAAGACACAAAATCGAACGTTTAAAGTTTCAAGAATTTTTTAGTGTTCATATGAAAACGAGTTGTTGGGCCAATGAAGTGATGGGTGAATTCGAAAATGCAGTAAATTTGTGCAACCGGTCTGCAAACTATTGCAAAAGTAATAAAAATGCTGCCGTTGTTGCAGCACTGTGAATTGTTTATATAAAGAAAGTTTTGACGAAAAAAAGTACTCCGTTTGTTTTTTACGAACGTACCCAATGAGTGATTCTCATTTTGAGTGTACATTTTTGTTTTTTTATTTTTATTTTTAACATTACAAGTTTAATTAATAAAAATATGAGAAGATAGGATTTATGTTATAGTTTTCGCCTCATGCAATGGATCCTAATATAAAATAATAATTTGAAAATTTGTTTTAATTGTTGTGTATTTCGTATTATATACGAAATTTTCGTACATTCCACGAAAAAATTTTTAGTCTAGAATTTTATTATTTTACGAAAGTAACGAAAACCATTCGTATTTACTTTTTTTCGCAGAATGTACGAAACTTTCGTACATATTACGAACTAGGCTGAGTCCAGAATTTTATTATTTGACGAAAGTAACGAAAATTTTTCGTAGTTATTTCTTTTTGTAAAATATACGAAACTTTCGTACATATTACGGGATAAATTTGTACACCAGAATTTTATAGTTTTACGAAAGTAACGAAAACATTTGCTAGTATGATTTTCCGTAAAATATGGTAAAATTTCGTACATATTACGAAATCAATTATGGACTATATAACTTGTTCTAAAATTATTGGATCATATAAAATTGGGCGCTAAGTGACCCGTATACATATAAGTTGTAGACAGCGTTACCGTTGCAATTTTTCAAAAAGGGGCACAAAAAGGGGATTTTGATAATAAAAGGGGCACAAAAATGGGATTTCTGTGAAAAATCTTTAATAACAAGAAAATGTAAAAAAAAGTTGTTTAATTTTTTCGTAAAACACAAAAAATATTTAGTAATATTCTCTAAATATTACCTAAAACTATGAAAGTATTTCGTAAAATGTAAAACTTTTTTCTCTTTTCTACGAAACTCTTTCGTATTATATAAAAAATTATTTCTTAAAACACAAAACATACTTCGTAAAATAAACACAACAATTTCGTTCGTTTCGTACATTTTACGAAAGAGTTTCGTGGTGCGAAATTACAAAATATGTCGTAAAATATGCGAACGATTTCGTTCATATGTGGCATGGTCTTTTTTCAGTGTATATCTACTCTCTAAATTTTTTTTTAAATCGCAGGACGAGATTAAAAGTTGACGAGGTTAAAGCCTGACACGAAAAATTCACGACATTTGCACATCTCTAATTTTAGATACGACTATTCTAATTTAAGATAACGATATTTAAATATGTACATATGCATATGTATATGTATATTATGGTGCTGTCAAGTTAAATCAAAGGACGACTCACAAATAAAAACAAGGACAACAAAATCATAGAAAGATAAGTTTTGGGTTTAATTTAAACTAATAATAATTTCGCCTTTTCCAAAAAAACATGCAAAAAAATAGCTTGACAAATATTAATGAATTTTCTATGTAATATGCATACATACTAATATATTTACATGTAATATATGTATATGTATATGTACATCCATACGTATTATACAGTGGCACACTGTAATAGCGAAGTGAAGTTTTACACACATGCATACTATTTACATTATTTTGCTATTTTTCATATATTAGTTTAAAAAAAAATACAATTAATTTTTATTAAAATGAGGTAAATTAAATTAGTTATTAACAAATTAACATGTCTTGACTCTTAAGCAAGGCGAATTCATTTACAGGTGGCAGCACCAAGGCAACAAATACAACATTACAAAAACAACAGGTATTTTGTTTTTGCTAGGTGTACGGTCGATGTCAAAATTATCTGATTTGTTTTGATCACTTTTTTGTTTATAAATACATTCTTTTCGTTTGCATAGGAAAATAAATTAACTTTTTAATAAATTTGTAAAATATGTACACTCTGATATCAAGGTAGATTTATTTACCAGGTAGTCGCAGTTCCTTAAAAATGTCAAATTATTAAAACACATACACAACATAACTTGTGTATTTTGATACAACATTGACAGCCACAAATAGTCAAAAGAGTAAACAGCTGTGTAATCAAGAGCACATGGTAAATAAATCTACCTTGCTCTAATATCATAGGGGATATAAAAGTTCATTTGAATCTGATAGATGACTTGATCGAGTGATCTTGGCTATGTTTGAAGATAATTGGTTCAGCCGTTTAGAAGTTATTTTCTCTTTTCTAGCTTTATCCTTTTGAAGCTGTGTGTCTGTGGCACCTTAGTACACAAACGGCTAGACCGATTTTAATTTAGTTTTTTTTTCTTTTGAATGGTGACTTGATCTAATATCTTCTAGACTATGTTTGAAGCAAATCGATCCAGCAGTTTGGAAGTTATAACTAGGGATGTAACGATACGCCGTTTTGCCGATCCGATACCGATACCGATATTTAAAAATAAATATCGCCGATACCGATTCCGATACCGATACGAATATTGAAATTGAGTTCAAGTTTAGATTAACAAAACTCAAGTCCAAATTTTTTTATTATACAAAATTACATTGTAAGAGAGAATATATAAAATTGATTTTAACCAAGTATAAAAAATTTGAAGTAATTTTTAAGGAGCTACATTTTCTTTGCTTCAAAAAAATCTATATTAAAAATATGCAGAGAATTAGTAGAAAACAAAGAAAAATTTTTTAATTCCTTTGTAATTTTAAAAAATACTCGCCATGCTTTTTAAAAAATCGATTTTTTAAAGAACATTTATCAACTAATATTCTTCTAAATAACTTAATAGCTTAATTATTAAAAGTCTTCAAAAAGTTTATATTTATTCACTTAAATTTACATGAAAATAAAGTTTTGAGTTTAAATTCGCATAAAAAAAATTGTGAAAATGGATAATTTTTTATCCTTTTTCCTTGAGGAAAAACCATTATAGAACACCGAAAAAGAAATTTGTCCTAGCATCGCTTCCAATTCGGTGATTGGTAATCGAAAAACAGAACTTCTTGCAATGGCAAGGATATGTAAAACTAATTAGAAATTATCCAAATTTGCAACGCTTCCGGATCGCGAATTCTACATTTTAATGACTTCTTTGGAGTGTCTTTTATTGCTGGAATAAGATTTAAAAAACAACGACTTGAATTTGAATTCATGCTAAAATTAACAAAAAATAAATATTTTTTTTTACAAAATAGCAGCATAAAAGATTATTAATTTCTAAAATTGATATTAATAAGATTTAAAAAATAACGAAGTGAATTTAATTCATGGTGAAATTGAACAAAAATAAATTATTTGTTAAAAAAAAACTCTGAAAAAAATTTTAAAAGTATCGTCGTATCGACAGTAAAATATCGCCGATACCGATGTATCGGAAAATCTGAAGTATCGCCGATATATCGGTATCGGTATCGGTATTCGTTACATCCCTAGTTATAACCCATTTTCTTCGGGGGTTTTTACAATTTTTAATTAATCTGTTCTTCGACAGCTTTTGGGCGGCATAAAATATGTATGCCGTCGTATAATTTTGAACAATCATATGGTCCATGTCATTTAATAAATTTACAAGCACAATTAAAAAAATTCAATTTATATTTTTATAATATTTTCACACAGGACACATGTGAACAAACTATTGAATTTCTTCAATAAACAAAACAAAACAGTACACTTTTGTGCTGCCACCTGTAAAATGCTTTGGTGCTGCCACCTGTAAAATGAATTCGCCTTGCTCTTAAGCATAATAATATTTACGCTCTGTAACAAAAAAAATCACAAGGTTCTAACGACTGATTTTGGTAGAAGGCAAAAAATATGTATATGTAAATGTTTCGGCATTTTACACCAGGGATCAGAGCTGCCACTTTAGTCTGATCAGACCAAAACTGGTAGATTTATTTTATTTTTAGATAAGTTTATAGCTTAATTGGCTTATTGAATTTTTTACGTTTTTTGGTACAAACGAAAGTTTTTAAATTTTAAAACTCAATTTGATTATTTTCAGTCAAAAACTCTTAGTAAAAATAAAAAACTACAAACAGACTTTAGCGCCTGTCACAACGAATTTTATTCAGAATCTCATATATCTCTAAATATTTCCCCCTATTATGAAAGGCGACGTCGACGTCACATCAACACGACAGTAAACAATTGTCACATGTCTACTCACTGTCGACAACAATTGACTGATATTGACAGTCTCTAACTATTTTCTAAAGCTTGTGAAATTAGTCCAGCGTGTTAATATTAATCAATTGTTGTCGACAAAGAGTAGACAAGTGACAATTTTTTGATGTCGTGTTGATGTGACGTCGACGTCGCCTTTCACAATAGGGGGGATTATTTAAGTGTTGAATATTAAGTCTCAATTGTATGTATATTGGAAATTTCCACAGAAACTTCGAAATTTTGTCTCGTCACTAAGCAATTAAGTTTGTATTTCAGAACCATGTTAATATAGGTCTTCTTACGTTCTCCACAAAGACATATAGGAAGAAGTAAAAAAAACTTAAGTAAAATCAAGCTTAATTGCTTTGTGACGTACGTAACAAAAAGTGGACTTTTTTGTGGAGATACTCATATGCAAAATTCACCAGACCATAGAACAATCTTATGACGATTTGTCCTTGAGAAATATTGAGACCATTTTTGGAAATAATGCTCGCAATGACGTCTACCAAACAAATTTTTATTTAAAGGTGCTTTTTTTCTGCAGATCAGTGTTAGAACTTTATGTTCGTTTTAATTATGTTCGACTGGTAAAAGTTAAATTTATTTTTATCCCTACTTTCTACAATTTTGTAACGAATAAATTGAAAATCAATTCAGCCTTGTAACTGCTCTGTTTATCATTCTATTAGTCTAGTCATTCAACGTTTTTTTTTATTTCTTTCTTTCTATAATATTACATATTTTTTTATTTATAAACATATACACTCGTACAAATAAATGTTCATCGTGTATTGAATAACAATAATATGTATAAATATATTTAAGGAAAGTTACGGTCTCACTTGGCAAGTATTTGTCGAAGAAAACGTAACCAACAGATAAGCTAAAATTTTATTTCCTTTATTTCCAAAATTTTTTTTAAATATGTGTTCACATTTATTAAAAATAATATAAGAATAGCTTTTTGCGGCATAATTAACTTTATTTTGTGATATAAAAACCAAGCTAAATCAGAGTAACCCTGAGCAAAAGTAGTGGTTACGCTTTTTTGGGCAAATATTTGCCAAGTGTGACTACAGCTTAAGAGTGTATGTAACAAATAAAATGCCTAAAGATTGTGTACCAAAAGACTGACACAACAAAATATTTTTTCCAAGACAATGAGTTTTGCAATCTTTAAAACTGTCGAAAAGGAATAAAAACTTTTGTTAAGTTACTTTTTATTTATACTTATATGCATATGTATTTATGTCAATGTATATGTATTTGTATTTATTTAATATGATACACATGTCGTATTTAAATATGAACATCATCCTTTTTTATTCAGTCAATTTCGGGCTTTATCAATGTCGCTCTTTATGAATTATTTATTATCATAAAACGTTTATCGTATGGGAGGAAATGAATGCTATTGGAGTGTATGTATTTCGAAACAAAAATTTAATATTTATCAATTATTTTTTCTCTTTTTGTTTTTGTTGTTGTTGCTGTTACTGTCTGTCGCCTGTCAAAAATACATAAACCACCCTTGAAATTGGTGAAATGTTTATCAAAATCGCATAATTTTTATTTATTACACGCTTTAATTAAATTTATGCTCATTTTAGTTTTTGTAAAAACAAATTGGTGAAACTTTTTTGTCAGTGGAAAGTTGGAATGAAAAAATGGAACTTGATTTTAGGATGAAACTATAATAATCCATTTCCTTTTTAGTACACTTTTTTTTTAAGTTCGAATAAGTCTTCTTAGTGGGTGGAAATGTTCCATGATTTCCATCCCTGGGACGTGCATGTTACAACAATTTTGATCAAATTTCGTTAAAGTAATGACAATAAAAAGAAAATTTAAAGAACAACAATTGAACGGAATTAATGAGAGATTTGCTCTTATGGTGGAAATTGTTATTATGGGCTTTGCTCTCTTAAATGGATTATTGGATCACGTTACACTCGAATTCTATTTCATCGTTCAGTTGAATTTTCCCATGAGTATAATAAAAACCTTTAACAT
This sequence comes from Panzeria rudis, assembly GCA_956483635.1. Classification (NCBI taxonomy): domain Eukaryota; kingdom Metazoa; phylum Arthropoda; class Insecta; order Diptera; family Tachinidae; genus Panzeria; species Panzeria rudis. The sequence continues at coordinate 146,446,040 of OY101450.1, forward strand.
TTTTGCACCACTATTAATGCGGTAACATGTAGATCTAAGCCACCCAGTAAAAAAATTTTCATGTTTTTTGAAGCACTAAAGAAATAAAGCGCTTCATAATTCGCTTTAAAATATGAGCTTGTTCAGAAGCTGATTTCATAGCGTCACAACAATGCTAGTTTTGAAGCGAAAAAACTATTTGCTTTTTACTCATACAAAAGCTTCGTACACAAGCTATACAAAAAAGCTGATTTTATAGTGCTGATGCAAAGCAGGTTTATAAGCGAGAATGAAGAGTAAGTTTGTTTGAGTTTCGTGGTGCCGTTTTGCAGCAGTGTTTTTGGTCGAGTGATTGGTACGTTGGACTTTAAACCTGAAGGTTCTTAGTTCGATACTAGTTGAAGTTAAAATAACAAACATTGAGTAAAAATATGAAATTAATAAAAATAAATAGTGTAACGAAATAATAAAAATTCAAAATGGCGTTAACGACGCCAATCCACATCGAACCATTTTTTTCATATATTTTCAGTTCTAGTGCTGAAAATGTTGATGATTTTCAGCGCTTCAAAAGCGCTTTTGTGAGCAAAAATGTAGTACTCCAATCCGGGAACTCGCCATACAAAAATCAGCAGCGATATCAGCAGGTTTGTCAGCGCTACTTTTATTCCATAATAGTAGAAATATGCTTTATTGGAAGCAAGTTTTTTACTGGGCAGGGTTCAAACGGTACTTTCGTGGTCTCCAACAGACAAGAGGTATTACACATAACATTTGTCAGTGCGAGGCATGTTTATCTAGTTAAAGGCTGGAGCGTCTTAATAGACTGCCCCTTCTCTGAATTTTCAAACAGATTTGAAAGAGCGGACGGACAGGTAGCTGGAATAAATTCAAGAACTTAGTCAGGGTGCCCCTGTGGCTGAATGGCAGCGATGCTAGCCTATCAGTCCACAGTTCGTGGGTTTGATTCCCGCCATAGAACCTGGGTGTTTTCCGCAGACAAGCTAATCGCTTCGCGGGTTGTTTGTTTCAAAAAAGGAAAAATAGTTAAAATTAATATAAACAAAAAGGAAAAAGGAATTTGGAAAAAATTCTGCAGCAAAGTGGAGAATCCTTTTCCGAGACTAGCAGACAGCGTAAAATCCTAGCCGAACAACTGATTACATCCATGAATCGGATGGCTGATGGAACTGAGTCTTTAGACGTCCTTATTGATACCCACTTTCCAGGTTGTCAACCCTAAACGGAAGCGCCGAGTGCGATCCCCACCCCATTTGCCGGTCTCTGGCGTACGCAGCTATTACCATAAACAGGCTGGACAGGTGATCAGTTAGGCTTAGCACAATCGGCATATGGAGATTATTGGAATAATTCCTGGTCGTATAGATTACTGCACTCCAAGGCCCACCTTCAAGGGTAATGTTCTACACTCTTTGACAGAGACATTTCCCCACAACACGGTGCCCTACATATCTACACGGACGGCTTCAAAAGGGGAACGGGAGTGCGCGCGGATATCTACACTGGCAATCCGGAATCCAAATGTCCTTTAGAATCCCGGACGAGTCAGAAATATCTTCCATGAAAATACCGATAAATTGGTTAGGGTTTCATTGTATATCAAATAAGAATTCCGAAATACAACCATCCTTAAATATGTTCGAGCCCAGTTTCGAGTTGTCGATATCAACAATCTCCGTTCGCCCGTTATCATACTGCTGGAGACGCATGATTGCCGTCCTTATGCAGATGGCTTAAACCAGATGTCTGCTTAAAGGCGACAATGCTCACGCTTCGTCTCGATACCAATAGAAAGAACGAGGTAGCTCTTACACTTCCCTAAGTTGCACATACGGAACATTATGACTAATATCACGGGACTCTGCACTTTTAGAACCCATGCTAAATGTTTGGGTCTTCCCTATAATTCCCACTGTTTCAGTTGTAATAACGAAGAGGAAAAACAAAACGTAATGCATCTTCTGTCTTTCTGCTCTGGTGGATGACCCCGCCTTCGCTTCCTGGATAATAGAACATTTAGTAGCCTCTCCGAGTTATCAGAAATAAAATACAGAAACATAAGTTCCTATGTACATATATCAGGAACAGTTGGCTCCCCTATGCCGTAATTCTATTACGACTACTTCTACATGGAACCTCTGTATTAACTCTACGTCTATCGTTTCTCCTTAACTGACTTCTTCTTTTAACCTAACTCTTTCCTTTTATACTTTTCCCCATCTTTCTCTTCTCTCTTCCTCAGATGTTACAAATGGCTCATATTATTGGTTGGACCCAAGTGGGCTGGACTATTATTCTCCCTTCCACCAGGTTACTAACCTAAACTATTCTTAATGATGCCAAACTAGGAAACAAATTGCGTCATTCTATTATCGGTCGAAATTTTAATAGAAATGCAAGTTTCGCCGTAATGGCAGAATGGCTATAAAATTCGGAAATATGAAATTATTAAAAAAGTTTCAAACAATATCAAACATTCAAACAATCTCAAACAATTTTTATCCAATGCAACGTATAACAGCTTAGATAAAATTATTTTAAAGTTTTAAATAAAAAGAATTTTATGGCATTCGTTTTGGAATATTTAACGGATTAAGTAAGATTGCATTTCTTCTATTAATAACTTCTTTGGAAAAGTTTGTTTTAAAACTGAATACTTCATATTAATCGTCTTATCGTTTGTTATTGAATTTCATGGTGGAATTATGAAAATGATTTTTTCCATTAATAATATGGAGGCACACGCATACGTTTTTGTAGGTTAATAATAAATATGTTCGTTCCGATAATGCAGACTTGCAGAATACAACAAAAAACTTAATATGCATGCAAATCTAGAAATACTATGCTCGAGGGCAGAATTAAAAGGTTTTTGAATTAAGTTTTTTTATCGTTTATTGCAATAAAATCAAAAGCGTAGTAAAACTCAAAAGAAATGCTTGTTGTATAGCCCTTCCGACTATTAGATTAAGTATTAATACTTGTCAAAAACTCAAATCTTAAGTAAAAATCCATCAGCGTGAAAACAAATTGTTATGATCTGTCAAATAATACGTAAAGAAATTTGACAGTATTATGGTTTTCGTCATTTTTAGGAAATTTTCTAAGCAGTCACATTTTTCATTTTATCAGGGTTGTTTTTTGCACAAACAAACATACACAGAAAAAATTATCACCTAAAAATGTTTAAACAAAAGTTTGTCTAAAAATAAATTTAGTTTTCAGTAAATGTTCTTTACATAATCAATGAATTGTTTGTTTGACTATTATTTAGGACGCAAACACCAAAAACAACAGGAAAAACTGTGTCATAAAAAACAACCCCGATGACGACATACACACAAATAACAACAACAGCAATGATAGCAAAAGGAATACGATTGTACGAAGTTTGTTTACTGAATGTTTTTGAATGAATCAATTCGTTACTGTCGTTACATTAATTTTCATTACTTTTTTAGAGTCTTTAGATGAAAATTCCTACTTGAACACATTTAACAAAGTGAAATTTCATAAATCCTTAATGGATGATGATGACCCGGACAAAAATTTTGTTTAATAGATTACAAAAAATCCAGTTAATATTTTTGTTTGATTGAGTAAACTATTTTGTTTAATATTTCTTAATATTTTTAGGCTAATTGTTTTATAAGTTCAGACAAAAATATTGTTTGCTATTTTTCAGAAAAATGTTCCAGTAAATCTTTTTGTTTGATTTAGTGAATTGCTTTGTTTACAATTTGTAAATATTTTTAGACAAATTGTTTTATAGATTTAAACAATTTGTTCACTGAAAAAACACGTTTTTTCAATGAAATTGTTGAGATATTTTTGTCTATATTTACAAATTTGTTTGTAGGTCCGTTCCTAGACAAAATATTTACTATTTCATTGAGTTCCTTAACAGAAAATGATATTTAGTTTTTTCTGTGTAGGAATGAAAAAAAACAACAGGTGAGAGTTTGTTTGCCGCTATAAATCAAGGTAGATTAAAGAGGTATCACTACGAGAACAGATGGTTTAGCAAATTTAAGAATGTGTGCGTCACACAGACAATAGATTTTGACATATTTCTGGTATGTTTCTATCAACAGAGTACATGTGTTAGTAAATTTGAGAGAGCTTTATGAATGTGTGCGATACACAGATAATGGATTTGACATATTTATGGTGTGTATCTACCAACAAAATGCATGTGTTTTTTGCTGTTGTATTTGTTGCAGTAATGGTGGTACCTGTGATTAATATGCCTTGCTATAAATAAAGAAAAAGAAAAACGAAAACAATTTGCTTTATTGCAAATTATTTATGTTACGTTTTATTTGGAATGTGATAGTGTAGAAACAAAATGTAATGAGAAGATTATCTTTAAAATTTTTTGACAGTAAGACTGATTTTTATTTGATTTTCTTCTTAAAAAATCTAATAAAAATCTCAAAGCTTGTATTACAGTGAGAAAGGGCCTTTATTGGTGTATATCTGCACTGATTGCGGTGTGTATCTGTACTTTCTGTTGAATATTGTACGGCGATTGAGTTTTTTAAACGTTAATTTTTATACAAATAAATATAGATCATTAACTACGATTCAGGCAATTCGTTATACAAAGTGTCAATAAGTAAACATTGATAAGCGAGTGTTGCGGCCTCCGAAAACAATGTTGTTATGCTCTTCCGTATAGGTAGGTGGAATTAATTAACAATAATTTTTCGCTTGATACTTGAAATATTGTCTCATCTTCAATTCTTTGTGGCTAAAAAACGTTTTGTAAACAATTTGTATTTTTCGTGCTTGAACTGGACGTTAGAATCTCGATGATGTACAATTCAACAGTCCTAAAATATGCTGTGAATTGAGGAAATGTTGTTGTTAAAACCTCTCTTCAAAGGTAATTTTTAGACTAGCCTCGTATTTGGTGTGAATGTATGTAGAATAAGTACAACTATGTGTTTTAATGCACAATACAACAAGAAGAATTGTTGAATGTAATTGACATGTTCTTGTGTATTAATTTTAGTTTTATATCATGTCATATTTAATGCACACTTACACTCTTGCAAATATATGACATACATGCATGCATACACACATCTCTATGGGCCAGTTCGTTAGCACAGGCACATGTGTGTAACAACTGCACAATGCACATGCAAACAACTATATTTTCTTTGTTTTCCTTTAGTTTTTTCACATTTTCTTCTTGTGTAATAAACACACATAGATACATGCGTGTTTATATGTGTGTGTGTATATCCTGAAGAACCTTGCGGTAAAACTAAAAAGGCCTTCTCAATTCATGTCTTCTTGAAAACCTATTTACACCTTCTTTTAGAAGGCCTCCACTCTCCCTAAGAAAACACATTCTATTAGAAGGGAGTAGGAAAGAGTATACTATTTTTAGAAATATCAAAAATTCTCGTATTCCTTTGTAAAAATTCTCATATTAATTTGTGTATAAAACTGAAATTTACGTACAAGAGACATCACACATGCTGCTATTATGCCGTTTATGTTGGAGCTGATTAACTTATACTTATTCCAGCGAAACTATTCATGCCAAATACCTTCCTAATAAATATGTACATACAGAAACTTTAGCCTCATATGTATAAAAAATTACTATAGACGAAAGGAAATAATTCGAATTAAACTTAATAAAAAATACAGAAGCCGCTATAAAAATAACGAGATTAAAAAAAAAACTATCTCCATTTGCATTTTGAAACTCTTCAAACTTGCACTTTTGGAATGTCTTTCTTTTGTCAGGCCTTCCAGTAGAATCGTTAGGAAGGCCTTCCCCGCCATGGCAACATGTGTAAAAAAGATATGAAGATGGAATGGAGCGTGAAGTGCTTCACCTTCCAAAAGAATGTGTAAATATGCCTTCTATAAGGCATCCATACGGATTCCTTTTACCACTGGGAAGTTTTTGTTTGTAGTATGGGTGTGTTTGTTATTTTTTTTTTTTTTTGCTCTTTTGGGGATACGATGTATGCATGTGGTATCATTATAAATACATGAATATGAATAACGACGACACTCTGTTGTTTGTCTGCTTAATATTTGAGTCAATAGACGATAAAGAGTGATGTGATATGTATTTGTGTTGTCAGCGACTAAGACTTCTTTCTTTAAGACTTCTAACGAGTGCTAACCCTTTCAATGGCAAACATTTATAAAATATTTATTAATGTCACTCTAGTACAGGGATGGCAAACTCTAGTACAGGGATGGCAAACACTAGTACAGGGATGGCAAACTCTAGTACAGGGATGGCAAACATAAAGTTTTCTCAACATTTTTCATTATTGGATGCACTTTCATACTAGATGGAGTTTGAAAGTCAAATAAAATAAAGTACGAAATGAGCTGCGTGGATATCCGGTTGGAACGAAGTTCCTTTCGCTATAGTCGTCTATCCATGTACTAAAAACCTATAAAATAAATTTAGAACTTTTGAGAGTAATTAAACGAACAATACATTTTGTAAAGACTGTCGTTGTTCAGTTCTATTTATTCAAAATGCGTGACAAAGTACTTCGTTCTAACAAATTTCGATGATATAATATTGTTTGATAACACTATCCAACAAGCAAAATGTCAAGGAGTACCACCACATGTATATTATTTTTATTTATGTGTTATGGTCCCCTAACTACAAAAACAGTCGAAAATTTCAATTCTATGGATAATTTCTCTTCTAAAATTTGGGATTTTTGAAGAGACTGCTCTGGTCCACTGATTTTATCATAACTTGGGAAAGGGTTGTCCAATTTTATTACAAAAACTACTAAAAAATTTTAACAAAACTACTTTTAAGTCTTGTGAATACAAATCAATTATTACGCTAAGGTTCGTAACGTTATATTCAGAAAGAGTCAGGAATGATTAATATTCCAAGGAACAAGGCAAAAATTAATATCGACTTAATTTTTCAACCTACACAGTAGAACATAGCAACGCTGCTTTCGGAATATTAGGAGGATTCACTTTATTATGAATAAAATCGTCATTTATGGATGAATTTTCGTTTGAGGTATACGTTGCATCATTATGCAGTAATAAAAATGCAAATATTTACCCATTTTTGATTTTTTATGAATTTTTAAATAATAAATAAGATTTTCAATTTTACAAAAAAAGATGAAAGACTTGCAAAATCCCAAATTTTAGAAGAAAATTAAAAAAACATATCTGTAGAATTTTAAATTTCGGCTGTTATTGTAGTTAGGGAACACATCAAAAAATATAGTGGTCATCAAGGGTCATGACAAAAGTTTCATTTTGTTGCATAGTGTAATTAACACTAAAAAATACATACGTACATACATATGTATAATATAATTAAAATTTTTTCGGAAAATGCCTACATTCATTTCATGTTTATAAGTGTGCAAAATTTGTAATCGATCATTCAATACGTATGCATGAATCGACATACATACCTGTAGGTGGGAGGTAAACTAGACTAACTCACTTTTTAGAAATTTTACAGGAGACCACAAAAACATATTTAAAATGACAAATTATTCTATCTCTATAGTATTAACAATTTGAATTACCCCGAATTTTTTATATAACTCGAATACTATTTTTTATATCGAGGATATCCTTAATAAAATTACGTCATGCACCGTCATATTTATACCGTTACTTATTAAAAGGGACTTGGTGTTGTATACCCAGAAGATGGGTGTACTGCTCAAACCCATCTTCTGGGTACGTCCCTTGAAACATACTGGAATTTACCCATCGATAGAGGATAACTGCTGATTCCAACAGTATAAAAAAACGTATTTTGAAAAAATATGACTTGGTGCAATTTACCTCCCACCTACAGATTTGTATGTATATACATTTGTATCGCTGCAATCTACTCTAGCATTTCATTTATGAAAACGTGCTTGACTGGCGTTTTTTTATTTTAATGATTTCTCGATAATTTTATTATAAACATACAGAAAACAGATTGTGACAATCAATTTGTTTACAATTGAAGAGTTAAAAATAACGATTAAAAAATATAATATATTTTTTTTAAGAACAAATACAAACCCGCGAAGCGATATAGGTTGTCTGCGGAAAAACACCCAGGGTCTATAGCGGGAATCGAACGCAAGACTTCTGGACTGATAGGATAGCATCGATACCAATCAGCCACAGCGGCATATGTAAAACTTTGGCTGCTACAACAACAAATTCATGATAGTTAAAAATTAAAGGGTGTGCTAAAGCGAACAACGAAATATGTTGAAATTCTAATGTAATATACACACATTTATATATAGACACTTTAAATTTTCAAAGTTTGTGTTAGTTGGTGTAGTCTGTAGAATAGACTACACCAATTACCACTTATGTTTAAAACAATACAAATTAAAGGATGTTCTAGCAGTTAATGTAATTTTGACTATGTAATTAAGACAATTTGCTGTATCTGGGAAACCGTAAGAGGCAAACTATTGAAATTTTAAAAACCGCTAAAACTAAAAAATTTGTTTTATAATCAAAATTTTGCTAAGAATAAATTTAAAAATTCAATAAAGCGCGCACGATGGCAATTTTTTCAGTTTGCTTTTTTCTTTAATTTTAGTTTCTTTTTTTTGTTGTTTTGGCGATTTTTTTTTGTTTTTCCGCATTTTCTATTTTGGTGATTTTGTTGCGATTTTTCGTTTTTTTAATTTTCTATTTCCGATTTTTTAGTTTTGTAAATTTTTTGCGTTTTGGCGTTTTTTCGCTTTTTGACGATATTTTTAGTTTTAGCGATTTGTTTTAGTTTTGGCGCTTTTGTCAGTTTTGGCGCTTTTTTTGGTTTTGGGGACTTTTTCCGGTTTTTGGTGATTTTTTTTATTTTTACAATTTTTTTTTTTTTTTGGTTTTGACACTTTCTTCGTTTTGGCGACTTTTTCGGTTTTTTTGTAATTTTTTTAGTTTTGGGATTTTTTGCGCTTTGATTCATTTTGGTGATTTTTTCCATTTTAGCGATTTTTTTCGTTTTTTTACGATATTTTTACTTTGAGCGATTTTTTAGGTTTTAGTGTTTTTTTCGTTTTGACGACCTTTTTTAGTTTTTAGGGTTTTTTTTACTTTTTTGTCGATCCTTTTAGTTTTGGCGATTTTTTTGAATTTAGCTGTTTTTTCCCCATAAGCGCTTTTTTAATTTTGGCGATTTTTCGTTTTGACATTTTTTTTTTAATTTTGGGACTTTTTAGTTTCATCGTTTTTTAAAATTTCAAGAGTTTGCCTTTTACGGTTTCCAAGATACAGCAAATTGTCTAAATTACATAATCAAAACTACATTAACTGATAGAACACCCTTTAATTTTTGTTGTTTTAAATAGCAGTGTTAATTGGTGTAGTCTATTCTACAGATAACGCCAATTAACACTTACTTTGAAAATGTAAAGTGTCTAATATAAATGTCTGTATATTAAATTACTATTTCAACATGTTTCGTTGTTCGCGTTAGAGCACCCTTTAATTTTTAACTGTCATAAATTTGTTGTTGTAGCGGCCAAAGTTTTCCATAATCTATGAAAATTTCAAGTCCGTAGCTCTTACGGTTCCCGAGAAAAAAGCCTGTGACGACAGACTGACAGACAGAGGGACAGACAGACATACAGACAGACGGACAGCGTAGCGAAACCAATAGGGTTCCTTTACACTTTTGGTGTACGGTACCCTAAAAAGAGCCAGATTAATAGCTTGAATTGATTGAGAACAAATTTTTAATTATAACGAGAAAAAGTTTAATGTAAAATCATTAAATATTCCTTCTGACTTGACTGTCTTAGTATCAAACCACAAGGGATTCCACCGCATTGACATTTTGCCACTTCAGTTGTCAAAGTAACTTTTTTTTTTACAAATGGCTTCTATGACAAAAAGCAAAATAAAATCAAATCCTCAAAAGGAAAAAATCCTTTTTTCAGAATAATAAACGAAGATAGAAAATAAATAACAATAATTTATATTTAAACGTGACAAATGTTAGACAAAACTGTTTACTTTTGATTTAAAATTAATTTTAGAAATTGTTAAATTTGTTTCTTTGCCATTTAAGATTTAAAAGAAATAACACAACAAGTTTTATATATTTTTAATAAAGTTGGTTTGCTTGCGTACTTCGCAAGTATTATTCAAAAGCAGATTATTTCGGGTATTAAATTTGTTCATCTGCCTGCCATTGATAATATCTCAACAAAAGCAGTTTTTTTAAATAAAAATAGCACGTGATGTTGCTATTTACTATCTTAATCAATAGGCAAAAGATAATTATAAATAATCGGAGTATCCTAAGGTGGGTAATTATATAAGTGTATGGATAGGGAAACTTCAAATATCTTTTCAGAAATATTAAATTGAAAGAATGAATATCCAACCCTGGGTAGCATTAGACTGAGAGCCATAGGCTGTCACAATTTAAATGGGGATTTTATGGGGAATCTCAACCTAAAGAAAATGATAGCGATTATAAGGGACTCAATGATGGGAATGAACGTCGTCATCGTTGTATAACGTTTCTTACGGTCGCATCAAACGTTTAATTCTTTTTGTTTTTTTTTTATTATTTTGCAAATAGTAAACACAATTTCGATATTTTTATCTAATCAAGAGTTTTAGATAAATAATGATTTTATCAGAAATACAAAATATGCGATAAATAAAGTAAATAATAAATAATAAAATTATTTTAAAAATTTTTCTTAAAGAATTCATAAATTTTAATGTTTGATTAATTTATATTTGTGGTCTTTTTGATAGAAGCATTTAAGTCGACTTAGGAAAAAATCTTCAGTATATTATTTTAAGTGAGGAAACTCAATTGACAAAAATTGCACTTTCTATGCAATACACATACTTACACACAACTTAAAATGTTGCTGTTGTATGAAAATCGTGATTTTTATCAATTGAGTTTCCTCACTTAATTGTGAATGAAATCAAAAGTTGTATATCGATTTTAATGAAATATAGCTTGTTCGGAATATATTTACCCTATACGCTAATAGGAACAGAACAAAATTTTTGTTGTTTTCTATTTTTTATGAATTTTTTTAAAACAAATATTTATTTATTTTTTTGCTCAACTTTTAACACTAATGAGCTCATTAAAAACCAATATTGGCGCGCGCGGCTTAAACATAATATTGTTGTCGAGTTTAGGATTTCTTATTTGACTGAATACGAGAGACCATTCTCCAGTAATGTCAATAGTTGTCGTGCAATTGCTTCCTAACATAACGGTGTATCTCGAAAACTACAACCAATTAGAAGGAACCGAGTGCAGATTCGAATTCAGCATTAGTTTCTTTGAAGACTTATAATAGAATTCTATAACAAATATTTTTGTTTAAGAGGAGTTTTTGTCCAATTTTTTAAGAAAGGGAGAAAAATACCCATATAGAGAAGACTTAGAGGTTTAAAATCTTCCAGAAACATTTTCCTCGTTGTGTTTTACATAAAACAACACACATCTTATATCTTAAACGTAAGAATTGCAAGATTTACTATGCCGATTGATTACCAGCGTTGCCACGACCAAAAAATGTTTGTAACCAAAATTAAAAAAAAGGTACCAAATGCGAAAAATAGTAACCTAAATTTTTTTGTATTTCAAATACTGTTTGTTTTTTACTTCAGTACAATACATAAGTATATAATTATTATAAAAGAATATAATATATTTAAATGAACCATTAAATTTAATTTTGGACTTCAGTCTTAAAATAAAAATTTTGAATGTTTCAAAGATAGATAATTCTTATGTATTTTCATCTGCCGAATAAAAGCTTCCGCTTAGCTTTAGTTTTAAAGATATAGTGACTTTAATATATTCATCTATTACAGCATTTTTTTCTATTCTTCGCATCATATTTCCAGACCGTTCCTCAAAATATTAAAATAATTTATGAATTATTAATCTACACAAAATATCATTCTCTTGAGTGGAGTTTCACCGATGTGACTTTCAGGATAACTTACTGGTATTTCCAGGATGTTGGAAATTGTGTGTTCTTACTTAATCCCTAAAAATTACAAACAAAAAAATTATCATTTTAATGGTAAAGAAGTGTTTTTTAATGAAAATTGGAAATAAATTGAGAATAAAATTAAGAAACAACTTCAACAACATTTTTTCATACTTAAGTTGTACAAAAAGAGTACTGTAAAGATACAAAAAACTTATAAAAGGAACACTATTTTTGTACGACTTAGGCACGTCAAAAATTTGTTGAAACTTTAAGTTGCTTTCTAAATATTTTTGGATCGTCTCAGTGGATTTCCAATTTTCATTCAAAGCACTGTTCATTGGAATATATGTATCTATTTCATGCCACCCGTTAAAATATGGTAATTTTGTTCACGTTTTAAAAATTTTAAGGACTAAAAATCACAATTTCCAACATCCTGGCAATGCCAGTAAAGCCCTTATGACACTACATTTTTCTTCGTTTTTCAAGTTTTGGAGAACAGTGCAAATAGTATATAATAGGATATTTTGTCAGGTGCAAAGAGTTCAGCTATATTAAGATAAATACAATATTGTCAAAGCTTTTACTAATGTTATCGATAACAAATGGGGGCCTGTCAAAAAAAATGTAAAAATTTTCAACTTAAAGCTTGAAACATTAAAGTGTTGCCAAGTCAGCGGTTTATTCACGAATTCAGCTTCTTAGCGCCTCTTTTTTCAACTTTTTTTCTTTTCTCGTTTTTGTATAAATAAAAAGTAGGCAGCACTTAAAGAATCCATTACGTTTTGTTTACATTTTGTATAGTTGTTTCTTTCTATCATTTGCTATTTCTTTCTTTCAATTCTATAGCAAAACAATGCAAGAAAAATGTAGTGTCATAAGGGCTTAAGGTATCCTGAAACTCGCATGAGCAAAACTACACTCAAAAGAAAGATATTGTTTGTAGATTAATAAAATATAGATTGTTTTATTATTTTGAGGATCCGTCCGGAAGTATGATGCAAAGAATACAAAAAATGCAGCAATTTATGAAAATATTAGTCACTAGCCCTCATATTTATTAAAGTTAATGTCGGTTTAATGTACGAATTTTGTATGGGGGTTTTAGTGCATAAATTAACTTTACTAATCTTTTATGAATATGGGGGTATATCTTTAAAAATAGAGCTAACCGAAAAAGTTTATTATCTTTTTTGAATTCAACAGATTAAAATATATAAGAATTATCTATTTTGATTTCGGAAACATTTTCATTGTTGTGGAGTGTTATTAGCAATAACAAAACAAAAAAAGTTCTTAATAATAAAAATAAAATGGAATTTAATTACATTCGTTAACAAAACAAATGACTGGATAGATAAAATATTTTATATCAAAACATATCTTTGGCAAACCAAACCTAATGGGAATCGTTTCGATTTTTGCTCAATTCTTTAAATTGCATTATAGAGCTGATGGTCTTAAAATCAAGCTTATTCCAGCATTTAGTTTTGGCTAAACTTAGCTGCAAAAATATCCTTTCAGCAGCCGAGCTGTGTGTAATGACATTAAATCCAAAACAAAATTAATCAAATCATCAAATTCGTTCAAATCATCAAAGCATTTTTCTTTAAGCCCTTATGACACTACATTTTTTCTTAATTTTTTAATTTTTGGAGAACAGTGCAAATAGAATATAATAAGAAATTTTACCAGGTGCAAAGAGTTCAGCTATATTAAGATAAATACCAAATTGTCAAAGCTTTTACTAATGTTACAGACCACCCTAAATTACGACGCAAAGCGTTTTCTGGCTGTCAAAATTTCTCATGCCCATACAAAATGTATGAAACCAACCGAAATAACGCGGCGTCAACGCTTTGCAATTGGAAAATCCAATTTTGACAGCGCGTAAAGAAGTGAAGTTGGCTGCAAAAGTACTGTTGTTTATTTTGTTAATGCCAACATATATACATATTTTGCAAATAAGTAATGTAAATTTAGCTACTTTCAGGTCAATTAAGCGTCTTCATCTCTATTTCTTATTTCTATTTAGAGTTTTTATTAATTAAAGTGAGTAAACATTACTGTTTCTGGCGCAACGTTAACGCTTTAATTTAGGTTACTCATTTCAGCGTAAACGTTAAGCGTTAAATTACGTTGCGCTTTGCGTCGTAATTTAGGTTGGTCTGTTATCGATAAAAAATGGGGGCCTGTCAAAAAAAATTTTCAACTTAAAATTGACATTTCAAGCTTGAAACATTAAAGTGTTGCCAAGTTAGCGGTTTATTCACGAATTCAGCGACTTAGCGCCTCTTTTTTTCAACTTTTTTTTTCTTTTGTCGTTTTATTATAAACAAAAAGTAGGCAGCACTTAAAGAAGCCATTACGTTTTGTTTACATTTTGTATAGTTGTTTCTTTCTATCATTTGCTATTTCTTTCTTTCAATTCTATAGCAAAACAATGCAAGAAAAATGTAGTGTCATAAGGGCTTTAGAGACATTCATGTATCTTTGTGTAATGCTATGTTGATTATTCAGCAGTGTTGGCTTTACAACGTAACAAAAACGCTCAAATTGTGGTAGTTTATAGCGATAGTTAGTTATATGCAAATTTAAAAAACTATATAAGAAATGGTTATTTTTGTGTTGAAAAAAAGTAACCAAAATGGAAAAAAGTACACAAGTACACATTGGAAAAAAAGTAACTAAAACGGCAACGCTGTTGACGACATATAACAATGTGCAAAAAGGAGGGACCTTTAACTCCCCCAAATATGAGTGTCAAATGTAAGCTTTCAAATCGCCGAAACACGTATATTTTTAGTACTCCCTGTCATTAGCACTTAGTTATTATTATTTTTTTTACTATACAGTGTTATTTACACAAGAGGTTATCAATTTTCAAGATTCTGTACATGGTAGAATAATATACAAGGTATGCCTGGAACGACAGCTGATTATTTTTTATTTGCTTTTTTCATGGTACGAACTGTCAATTATTGTGTATATGTGAAAGAGGGATGATAAATGAAAAAATTCATTTCGTACCAATGAACTTCTAAAATAGTACTTTTCGGCTCAAATAGTACTAAAATCTTTTTGCATTGTTGTAACCAAGTACGCCACTCGATTTTGATTGATTTTATGTGCTCATTGTGTCAAAGATCAAATATGGCTTTGTGCCCTTTCCCATTAGCAAAGTTTACTTTGCAAAGTCTTGAGTATATAGAAGAGAAAGGAAAGAAGAATGGGGTGAGTACAGACTTTGATGTTCTCACAATTCGTTCACAATGGATAAACAAGTCATTTCTTGTATTAAAATTTTAAATCGAACATTTCTGTGGTTTTCACGAATAAATGCGTATTTTAAGCGCTCTTTCCATGAGAGTAAAAATTTTCCGGATATCATGGATTACTCTCGACATTTTTCATGCCCACCAACCTGACTTCTATGTATATTGATTCCATAAATTTTCAGCAGTAACGACTTAAGTATTCCTGTGTAATGGATTATTTAAACACACAAGCAGAGATACGATGTTACTATCCAAACACATTTTGAAATCTTTTTAAATATTTTGTTCAATTCTGCTTAGTAAATATTATTTATGTTGACATATACGGTTTTATGCAACCTTGCTAGGATCTCGTTCTTACGTTATTTTTGTCTGAAATTTTTACACAAAGCTATTTTGGCAAATATATGCCGAGTGATAAAAAATTAAACATGTTCATACCGTGGACACAATTTCAGAAATATTTTGTTTTTGCTCTACTGAAAAGATCAGATCTATGCAAGAAAATCAATGATACGTTTATAGAATATGGAGTTTGACATTAAGCTACTCCATCAGCATCGCTGTTGATATTTGGCTTGAACAATAACAAGCAAATATTATAAGCTGTTCTCTCAAGACCACCTGTTATGTATTCTCCTTAAATAAGTACACAAATCCACTCACGAAATAACCACCTAAGTAGACTTAAGAGAGAATTAAGTTAAGGGCCAATGTAGAGATAATTATTGAATAATCAATGGATACTACCCAACAAGTTTGGAAAAATTTTAAATAGTACTAAATGAGTCCCGGGAGTACCATCGTATTTTTTTTGGTTTCAATAATACCAAAAAAGTACAATTGCACCAACTTTATCATTCCTGATGTGAAATAACACGTGCTTATGTTTGCTGCTTCTGGTATACAAACACACACACATACCCTCTCTATTAATGTTTGACGTTTTCTATCTCAAAATGTACATTTGGATTAGTTATGCGGCTACCTGTTATATACCTGTCGGAAAATCACTAGTCGACTACAAAAATAATTAACTTACACTTAACTTTTCTTAGACTAACTAAAAGCTAACTACAATGTAATCCAGAATGAAATCCAGATAATCATTTCTTAAGTTAAGTACATGATCGGATTTGGTGAGAGCCAAAAACTTTACTCTCAGCTATTTGGAAACTCATTTCAAGTTTATATTAACTTTTTGCTGTTATTATTTTAAGTGGTACCTTAGCTGGGTGGTCAGTGCGTTGACTATTAAACGTGTGATACATAGTTCAAACCCCAGCAACATCTTTTTGTAAGTATATTAACTACCAGGTGACTTAAATAAAGTCAACTTTAAGTTAGTTGCAAAGTAGTGCAGAGTGGGACAATTGACTAACGCCTAGGACATCGCAATGTTAAAATAGTTAGTTTGTTTCCATTGGAAAGTAATCCAAGTGTCAGAAATAGTTAGCTTAAAGTTAACTTAAAGTTAACTACGTTTCCGACAGGGATTATTCTACCATGACTCTGTATATCGAACGACCCTTTACGAAAAGCTGTGAAAGTATTATTTCCTGTGATATGGACAACAATTTGTTTACTGCAAATTTGCTAAGAACACAGTTTGGATATTTTACATGTATTTGTCAGTCACCACAATTTTTATTTGACGTCACTGGTACCCGCAAACAAAAACCAATTATACATACATTGTATGTACATACATGCATACAATGGATGAAAATGCATGTACATATATATTTATGTATATCATATAAATTATTTTTATCAGCACATTTTAATGATTAATTTTTTTTATTGGAAAGATGGGGAAATTTTATAACCAAACAAGAAATGCAAATTTCCATAGAAAAAAATCTCATTGATACTGAATGAGGTTCGTTCAACAATGGGTTCGCGCAAAAACAAACAAATGCAAAAATATTTTGTGCTTTTTAATTTTTACTTTGATTTTCGTTTATTGTATTTGCAAAAATTACATATTTGCATCTTTAAAACAAAAGCAAAAAGATCACTGAACTCGAGTTTAATAAGAATATTTATTTAATGTAGATTTTTTGTATAATTTTTATTTTCTATAATATTTATTCTTGTTGTCGGCCACATTTATGAAAAGCCCTTAAAATTATTTCATACACCAGATATGCACATAAATAAGCGACTTTACTGGATACTTAAACGTTTCAATTGATCCCCAAGGAATGCATGAAAACAAAAAAAAAACATTTCACCTCAATTTCCATTATCTAGGAGAGAAAGAAAAGGCATTATTATACCACATTCTCATATAAAAAAGACAATTTTGACACGCATTGTTCGTTTGTTCGTTCGCCAGCTCCAACAATTTTATAGAAAATCAAAAAGTATGTAATTGTTTAGTTGGTTGCTATTGTTCTACAGCTCTACAACTTTACAAATACTTTATGCACATCTGAAAGATACGTAAATACATACTACATACTTACATGGCTGATTCTCATTTCAAATGCTTTTTTCGTGTCCGTTGAAAGTATAGTAAAATATTTCATAAAATAAACGCATAAATTTTAAAATGAAAACTGCTTTAGCGTTATTTAATAGATTATATATTATATACATAAGTTTTTTTGTGTCAAAAACCAAGAAAATACTGTTTTTACTCTCTTCGTACATGTCCGAAATGCATGATGTTGATTTTCCACATTAAGAAACTACAATTTTTGCCAAAAACGAGATTAAATTTATGACGGTTGTAGAATATTTGCATTTGCTTCTCTTATTGTACATATCAAGTTTTTGAAAAATTATAGAAATTATATATTTTTTTCAATTGTTGATGCCCGCAGTCTTGTGTATTGAGCGTTACGCTTTTTTAGTACATGCTCTTCACTACTCAGTTCAAGTATTAAAATTGGATTAACAACATACACTAAAATACATAATAGCGTAGGTTTGTACTTCTAAATATTTAAAAGTTTAGTGAACTTTGTTGTTAAATAGTATTACAAAACGCTTCATCAATCAATCCAAAAAAGTTGAATTGAGTATTATTTTTTTTAATATAATCGAAATCTTTTATTGATATACCTGAGGAGGTTATGTTAAAATACATCGAATTGTATTAAATTTAAAATAAAGTATGTGTTATGAAAAAAATATTTAATTCGTATAAAAATGTATCGAACGTTACGGAATTTTTTTTAAATATAATTTATCTACAGTAATTTTGACTTAGCTGCATAATCAACTTTTCACGATTTTTTGTGCAGATAAGTCAAAAATGCTGTTAGCTTAAATGTACTTATCTGCCTTAATGTGCACGTACACACAATTATTTAGTGTGTGCAGCCAACTTGGATTTTTTTATATGAAAATTAATTATAGCTGACAAAAAAATTTTTCAATGTGCAGGTATATAAAGTGCACATAAAAACGATTTTAAAGAATAATCACAGAAAACAAATATTTTGCGCAGTTAAGTCAAAATGCAGCTAAGATTGATTTTTTTTAATGAAAATTGTGTTAAAATGCCAAAAATATGAGGCATTTATATTAAAATTGCAGGTATAGATAGTGCACTTAAAAAACGAATTTGTATGGGATTTGAACGAATAGTGTCACATATTAATAATTTTGTGCGCTTAAACAAAAGGCAGGTAAATAAAAACTACTGTATAAATTTTAGGGCGTTAAAAAATTTGCCAGCAACTGAAGGGTAGAAACGATATAAACAACATTATCTGTTTACAAGTTTCTGGGTTTCTTTGAAAAAATAATGTATTAGATAGATCGTATTTTGCTACAAAAAAAAATAATTTGAACTTTTGACATTGTTGGTCGATTTCATTAAAATAAGTCTTATTTGAAAGGAGAGTTAGCCTACTTTTTGTTTATGTATAAATGTTTGTAAAGAATTATTTTAAAACATAAAATTTTTTTCCATGTGAACGAACCCGAGTCAAAATTGAAAAAGTGGTCATAACTTTTAATTTCGTCCTGCGATTATTATTATTTTTTCTTTTTAAAGAGTAGATGTATAGTACTTTGAAACCCTATACTCATTTTTGTGGTGTATTTTTTTCGCAAAAATCATTCCTGGAACAACCGCGAAAGCATGTGTAACGCTCAAGACACAAAAAAAATCGAAAAATATATTTTTATTTCAGGATCCATTGAATGAGGTGAAAACTATAATATGAATCCTACCTTCTCATATACAAAAAAAAAACACACACAAAACGTAGGTTTAAAACGAGAATCAATCACATACAAATATTATGGAGCAGTGCGAGTATGAATGAATGTGTGCCTCAAGTCAGTGAGTAAAAAAGGAAAAAATCGTTAACAAGTGGTGGAGCTTTCATACAAGTATATGTAATAAGTATGTATGTATATTTTATGTGTATGTGTATAACGAACAACCGACTGAGTAAAAATAATCCAAAACCCAACCAAACTGGATACGATATCAATAAAAATTCTTAATATCTTTAATCATATTTAATTTTCATTATTATTATGTGTTTTAAGCCCTTCAGCACCGATGGAAAGTTTGTCACTCCGTTTGTAAATTCTAAGATTCATATGCGACCTCAAGTATATGCACACAAAGAAAACAGTTTCGTTGATACAACCGCATTTGTTGCCAATCAAATTTTGGCAGTTGCACCAACTATCCTAGAATCCTAATTGAAAAAGAAGTTATTTTACAATAATAAACATGTGGTAATGCCAACCGTTCAATCGGTTAAATGTATCAACAAGAATAAAATTAACTACTAGTTAGTTGCAACAGCCGATAAACAGTAACGTAAATTTAGAAAGACAATTTTTTTTTATACCAATAATTGGTGCTAAAATCCAATTCATAATATTTTAAAATTTGCGGTCATCATATTCGTTACTTATCGGCCTAAACCATTTTCCAAGCAATCTTTTTCTGGGAGTGCATACATGATTATGAGCTGTCATAGATAGGGCAGTCGATTTACCATTGTCATCGACCTGTCTGCTAATTGAAGTTGATACATCACTTTTAAAGTTGTATTTATATAATTCTAGTATGCATATAATTTTTGGACCGATATTTGCAGATATAAAGGATGGGCAAATTTGAGGTTAGGAAGTAAATTGGCTGTCAAATGATGAAATGTCAAGAATTGAGCTGTCATCCTTTGGCATTTATTTAGTGAAGACTTGGGAAATTTTAACCATGGCACGCTACGCTCTTAAACAACAAATTTTTAAATGTGAAAATTGATTATCAAAATGGTGAAAACTTTACTGTATCATTTCGAATGAGCTTGGAACATCAAATCGTCGACGTTCGCAACAAGTTCGCTACAATTGCATATCACCAGAGGCACTTTGGGCAACATTTTGCATAAAGATCTTCATCTTCGCGCTTATAAAGTTTAACTCATCCAAGAACTAAAGCAGTCTGATTACGAGGAAAAGCTGCTCGATACAGTAAAATTTTCACCATTTTTATAGTAAATTTTCATAATTAAAATTCGTTGCTCAATAGTGTAGCGTACCACGGTTAAAATTTCCCAACTTTTCTCTAAATAAATACCAAAGGATGACAACTCAATTCTGGACATTTCATCATTTGACAGCCTATTTACTTCCTAACCTCAAATTTTCCCACCCTATATAACCGAGATTATGGCTATTGAAAATCTTTAAAATTTATCGTGAAGAGTCTGAACTAGAACTACTAACAATTCTTCTAACATACAAAAACTAATACATATTTCTTTGTTCGTATTCTATGCACGGTCAAATCGCTAGTCCGACGGCGATACAACCCTGTGAACCTATTTTCTGCAGCTACGGGAAGGTTATACGCAAAAGTGTTCTTAAAAATTTCAAGGGAGTGTGGCACCTTCCATACAAGCCAAACTGCGGCAGAAACGTGCATGATATTAGATAGTAAACGATATAAAAATCAGTATAGGTATATGAATGGCTGAAATATGAAAGAAAACGAGGACTGTGTTTCAATTTTATTTTTCTACTAGCTGAGCCCAGCAAACGTTATCTTACCCCCTAATGTATCGTTTTTTAAACTTCAAATAGGTTTTTCAAATTAATTCCTCCCCGTGGCCACCTATTGGGCCAAAAACAAAACAAAAACCTAACGTGGATTGATCCGAACTTGTGTTAAAAATTTCATCGTGAAAGCTATTATATTTCCGAAGATCATGCGTTACTAACAAACACA
Source organism: Panzeria rudis (assembly GCA_956483635.1). Lineage (NCBI taxonomy): Eukaryota > Metazoa > Arthropoda > Insecta > Diptera > Tachinidae > Panzeria > Panzeria rudis. The sequence goes on from OY101450.1 coordinate 146,467,504, forward strand.
CAAACGATTTTATATATACAGTTTCAATACGTATTTGAGTGTATTTGCTAAGCAGCCGTTTGGTAGCTGCGATGCCAAAAAGACAGATGTCGGATGATTTTAAAAACTAGAAATGTTTTTTGCTGAAGGGTACACATGATTCGGCATAGTCGAATGTAGCCCGATTGCATGTTATTTTGTGTTATAGTTGTTTTTATTTTATTTATACATTTGTAATACAACGCACTTATTGCTACTTATTAACCGCTATAACAGGCCTAAAGTAAGGAAAGGAAGTAAAAGTATGCAGAAATATACATGTATAAATATGTAAATAAGTATGTGTGTATGTTAATTCCCTGTAGGCCCAATTGTTTCCGACAACATTTTCATCGATGATGTCTGCAAGACAATCAACAATTTGTCGACTCTAAAAAATATTTAGAAATAAGTATGGCGAAAGGGTGGTATATGTTGTCCTGTATAAAGAATTTGTTCTGACAAGATTATGAAAATTTGTACTGAAAAGCCTTATTGGCGATAAGATGAAGAACAACTGCATACAATATGACGTATGTTCCAGTTTTATTGCCGACAACAAGATCGAACTGCATCGAAGTTGTCGTGTGTACGGTTTTATTGCCGACAACAAGAGCAAAAACTGCATCGAAGCTGTCGTGCTTCCATTTATGTACATACTTTAAATAGCTTAACCATGCAGACAAAATAACTAGTATGTAGTTAGAACTATACTAGTTGCTTTTTACTTCAGACTAGTTGCCCATCTGTCCTTTTTTCATATATCGAAATATCGATTTTAACATTAGGTTGTCATAGGAACCCAACTAGTTCATTTGTATACAGTTATATCCTAGTTTAGTTTGTTTATTTAGATTTTGTAACGCTTACAAAAAAACTTTGGCTCAACCGCGGTACGAACACAACATTCCTTATATTTTAAGGCAAGTACTCCACCCACTGAGCCACTTTCTACTTATTGTTTTAAGAGCTAAAAATATGTTTTATATACAAGCGTATAACTGAAAATTTTGCCCTTTTCTGACTAGTATCGTTATTGTCTCGATTGTGCTTTTTTTACTAGTCTTGCTACAACTAGGAATATGACTCCTTTTTTGATCAGTAACATTACAACTAGTAATATGACTGTCCCAAAGCGTATCTAGTTGTAAATTTAGCTGCTGGGAAGCTGCCCACAAAATGTGTTTTTCTATAAAGTTTTTCGGTAGACTAGTAGGTTGTGTGCTAGCCTATCAGTGCGGAGGTTGCGGGTTCAATTCAATTATTACATTTTTAACGTTGTCATCAACGACTTCTGTGCATTTTGTTCGAAAATGTCGTCAATAGTTGACTTGAACTGTCGTCAATTCGTCGTCGGTGATTAGATACGTGTTCCGCACATGCATCGATGATGTCTTGAAGACTTGGCCTGCCGGGTTAATATATGTATATAAATAAATGTGAGTATAAAGTAGTGCTCATACAAAACTTGTAATTATAAATCAGGATTAATTTGGGTAATTATGTTTTCTTAGGTTTGAAGGCAAAAGTGCCTTAAGCGGTAAACTAACCCAGACCAGGGCGCATTTTAATAGAATTTAACACACACCGGAGAGAAAAACTAATAAATGTTAGTAAATGTTTGCTAAGTAAATTGTTTATTTAACGACCAGGGCTGCCAGATTATATTTGTCGCTATTCCCAAACAAATTCGAAAAAATTCCCACAAATCCCCACGTGTAATATTTATTAAAAATATCATAAAATTTGGTGTTTTATTAGGTAGTCATATTTACATAAATTTATTGTATATATATGTACAAGAATTGATAGACTACTTCATTGTCATTGGTGTGTTATTGTTGGACTGTTAAAGTGGTGAAGGCATAGCACTGATCACCTTGGCAGTACTGTTAGCGATTAATACTAACATATCCTAATGCACTTCACAGCACCCTCCTTCACCGGTATTGTAGCAGAGCTGTCGGCGAAGTAAAATAAGTAACAAAAAACGGCTACACAGCTTAAACAACTCAATCCCTCTACATGACACCAGAAGGGCTTCCAACACTGCTCTACAAGAAACGGGTTGTAATCAATTAAGCTTTCTTTCTCTCTCCCACTTCACCACCTGTTCTCTCTGCACTATCCCTTTCCCAAAGAAGGTAACACATGAATTAATTAACTAGTAGGCATTAATTGCCTGATTGTGTTACTTCTCTTTAAAAAAACGCTTGATGGCAAATGTTATTTAGGTTAAGATATTCATAACAATAAATCTAGTAATTCGTATTGCAAATTAATAAATAAATATTAAGAAAATTTGTAATAGAAAACTGTTTATACTTTTGAAAAAATTCATATTTTTTGGCTAGCGCCAAGATATATCAACACCAGGTAGTCGCAAGAGAATTCGCCGTTTAGAATTTACATTTGGGATGTCAAAAACGTTGATACATTAACACTGCTGACAGGCCAAATGTGTAAACATTTACGTAAACAGCTGGGGTCTTGCGGCCACCTAGTATGAATTCGCCTTGGCTAGCGCTTTACTATTTCTGACATTAGATTTTTAATATATTGGAAACAATTGTTTTTCACATAATTATTTCATTGGCTTTTAGGTTCCATTTTTTTAGTTTTTGTTTAAAATCGGATCAAAAATCGATATAGTCCATACTAAGGAATGTGTTCTGGTCTTTTAAGATTTCATTGATGTATTCCAAATTACCCATTTTATATATTTAATTTAAAATAATCGATTTAAAAATTTTACAAAAGCAAGACCGTTATTACGGTTGTCGTAGTCGTAGTCGAAATTAAACGAATCTAATGTAAAACATATAGCAAGCGCTGCCACGACTGCTACAACTGTAATAAGGCAGAATTGCTGGCATCCTTTACGCAACTATTCAGAAGTGGCCTTTTCGAACGAAAAAGTTGGAAAAATCCCCTCTCCTAAAACGAAATATTTTGTCCCCAAAAGTATTTGTAAAATCCGCGTTTCGGGTATAAATCCCCACTACTGGCAGCCCTGTTGACTACTGCCCAGAAGAGTTTCTTGAGTTCATTTCTCTATTTCACCATAACTTTTAAATGCCTGAACAGATTTGAATGTATGGGTTATCGTTAGAATCCTTAAAAGCTCCCGAGGGAGACTGGATACAAATTTCTTATAAAAATTAATAAGGTGGCTTTATGACACCATATTTTGCAGAAAATTATTTACTCAGACTAAATGAGTGATGATTTAGTTATCATTTGGCACCATTGTGTTTTCTATAATTTGCCATTTAAAAAATTGCAATACAGCCTCAATATCGGAAGTTATCGAAAAAATTATTTTTTGGGACTTCCAGACAAAAATTTATATTTCTACACCAATTTTTAATATTCAATTAATATTTATCGACAGAGCATGATTTAAGCTTTCCGTGTATATATAAAAGATTTTACTTTGACTTATACATATTTCGTGGAAATATTATAAAAAGAAAATTTAAAATTTTTTTCTAACACTTTGTTTGAAAACCTACTCAGTTTTTCTATTTTCTAAAAAAGTTTATCTTATAACGATTACAATAAGAACTAAATTACAAATATCGGTTGGGAATTGGCAAAGTTAAAATTTTTTTAGCATCAGTGTATGTTATACATTTTTTACCATTTATTTTGTGAGCAGCACCAAAATGCCCTGAGAATGTATTGCATGTATAATTTTACATTGAAGTTTTGTTTAAAAATATTGTAACATTGCCAATTCGCAACCGATTTTAATAAATTAGGGCTCATTGTAATCGCAATAAGAACAGTTTTAAAGAAAATAAAAAATGGGTAGGTTTTCATGCAAAGTGAAACAAAAAAATATGTAAAATTTAAAAAAATTAAAAAAAAAAATTAAAATTTCAAGTTTCTTTTTATAATATTTCCACAAAATATAAGCCAAAGTAAAATCTTTTAAAGATGCAGGGAAAGCTTAAAACTAGAAATCAAAGTATAGACAACACAGTGAAAGTTTCTTTTGTCCGTGAAGTTCCAAAAAACCTTTTTTTTTACCGGTAACTTCCAATTTTGAGCGTGTATTGCAAATTTTAAATGGCAAAATGATCTATTCAACTAGACCTATAAGCCTTACTAAACCATTTTTCACAAGTATTTCCACTGTTACAGCATGTAAATTAGAAGGTATCCTTTCAAGTGATGCAACGAACAAGACGAAATCAAATCGTAAAAACGAAAAACACTAAAAGGAAAAAAATCGCCAAAACTAAAAAAGAAATTCCCAAAATGAAAAAAGAAGTCATAAGAACTAGAAAAAGTCGCCAAAACGAAAAAAATCGCCAAACCAAAAAAAACTCCAGAATTAAAAAAATCGCCAAAACGAAAGAAACACCAAAACGCAAAATATCGCGGAAATAAAATAACTCGTCAAAACTGAAAAAATTGTCAAAACGGAAAAACACGCTAAATCGAAAAAAGCATCAAAACGAAAAAAATCACCAAAAATAAACAAAAGTCATCAAAACTAAAAAAGGATATACAATATGTGTGTATGTATATATGTATATGGTGTTCTTATGGAACCCTTCGTGCGCGAGTCAAAATCTCTCTCATTTAAAATGTATTTATTTGATTGGTTTTAGTGTTTTTTAAATGTTATTTGTTAAAAATGAATAAACTTTTGCTCGCTACTGTATATCCTTTCAAATAAAAAAAATCCAAGTCGTTAACAAATATAAAAATTATACACGAATTTATAACTTTTTCCCTTTCCTTAAAATCGGTTAAGAACGATGTTCTAATATCAATTCACAAGCAGTAATTTATTGGCTGAATATACGAAAGTCATGTTAATTGACTGCCAAGAAAAATGTTTATGCTTTTTATTCCTGCTCAAGGATAAAAAATATTTTTGATTTCTCTTCAATAAAAAAAATGGCTGATTATAATTTTTTTCTTATCATTATTTTTTTTTTTTTGGTAAACAGTCACGGTAGGTTCTCATAAGACACTTAATATTTTGCCTGAACAGTTTGTATTGCTGCTCACTTATTATACGCGTACCCTTGCGAACGTACCAAGTTTTTCGCTTAAGAGTTTTTATGCAATTATTTCATGTTTGCCTTCTGTTCTGCGCTTTTTATATATTTTACGTTCTGCTTTTTGATTAATATCAATTAATGGAAATTGTTAAACAAAAAATGGAAATATAGATAGATATACATACATATGTACATACATACACACATATACATACATATGTATGGATGTATGTGTGTATGTCTGTATATTAGCAGTTTAAAGCCAGTAAAAACACGATAACTATATTTGATTAAAAAATGTATTCAATGTAATGAAATATTGTTAAAAACAAAATTAGTAGCGTTTTATTTGAAGTACAATAATAGTATTTCAAATACAAAAAAGAAACACACCCAAGAGATTTAAATTAAATCAAACAAAGTTTTTTTTCACTAAAATCGTTTGTGTATAAATAGGTACCTACTTTTGTAATACCTAAACCTTACTTGCTACAACCTAAAAAAACTTAAACTCCAACAGTCAACAAATTTCAAATTGTCTATAACTAATAGAATATAATTTGTTTCCTTTTCCCCTCTTACGTACGGTTCGACGTTCTGCTTTTTCTCACTCTCAGGATTTCAAGTGTCTGTTTGTAACGTTTTACACTTTTAATTTCGGCACTGGTTTTCCTTTTTTGCGAGTATTTATTGAATAGAATTTTTTATTATTGTATTTTTAAGATACATTTACTATAGGTATGTACTTGTAGGTACATACATTTGTTTATTGTGTATATTTCATTGGTGTATTTGATTACTTTGCTTTTTTTAAGTTAATTTTTTTTGGGGGGTTTTTTATTTATTATTTTTATTTTTTATTATTATGTATAAACAAAAAGACGACTTTTCAAACGAACGTCTATGCGAAAACTAATGTTTTGAAAAGCGCATGAGTAATAACTACGAATGAGTTTTCTACTGTATACATTGAAGACAATCAGTATTGATGACGTTATTCAGCATTTAGATTTAGGTCTAAATGGTTAGCCAAATAAAATATTTTATTACTACAATAATTACAACAAACATAGGAAAAGAAGACACAGGACAGACAGACAGCAGTAATACAGAACGATGAACAACAAATAATATAATTTAAAATAAAAAACACAAGAAATTCATTCACTCACACCCAGGGCGATGAAAAATCTTAAGACAACCAACCAATCAACGAACTGACCATAATCACTTGGACATATAGTCTGACAAACAGACCAGACGCGCACAGACTCATCTTTACAACAATAACAAGATTCGGAGAAAACCAACAGAGTTGAAAAGGAATAAATTTATCATCGGAAAAAGTAACTAAATATTTAGATTAATAAATAATCCATCATCATAATGATCAGCAGGCTATCCACACACTCATCGTTTTAAAAAAACAAAGCAGATGACAAAAATATTCCTTAAGTTTGTTTCTTTTCATCGAACACACACGCAGCCAACAATAATGACCTTCAAAATGGTGAAACGAAAACACACAATTTTCTCCCAAATTCAATGACCGCCAAAATTATAAACACATACTTGACCGCGAGCGAGTACATAAATATATATTTTTGAATTGTCTTTTAAAAATATCCAAAACAAAATAAATTTTGCACTGGCCAAATAAGCATATGGCATCCAGTAAAATATCATGGCCCGCTCACACAAATATACAAAACTATGTACATACAAGTGTATGTGTGCCTGTATTTACTGTTGCTCTATTCGAAAATAATTGTGGCAATTACGGCCCGTGGTACCGTTTGTAACCCCAAATAATATTTTAAACTTCAAAAATATTTTTTGCAAAAAATCTCGATTCTAAAACAGAGTATAAAATAAAAAATTTCTATCTATGGCATCAGTCAAAGCGAAGCATAGCTGCCAGAAATGCCGATTTTTTACGATATGACAAAAAACAATATGATATACTGTGTTGTCATGTCGTAAGTTTTTTACGATATGACAACACTGAGAAAATTATACACGGTGTATTGCTTTCTCAGTGTTGTCATACCGTAACAAACTTACGATATGACAACAGAGTATGTCATATCGTTTTTTGCCATATCGTAAAAAATCGGCATTTCTAGCTGCTTTGATGGGAAGATCCATCATGGGCTCTCACCATAGCTGCCAGATAAATGAGGGGTAAAATCGTAAAATTTTGAAGAAAAAATCATCAAAATCGTCATAAAATATATCGATTTTTGAGCAATGTGTCGTTAAATAAAACGGAAAAAGTCAGAACTAAAAAAAAACTCTAATCGGCTTTTAATAAACTCCGATGTATATAACATATGTACATACATACATAAGTACTTTCGAAATCAGACTTTCCCGAACAAAAATAGCGATATAATTAAGAACATTGAACAGAAGAACTACCTGCCCAAATATATAATTTACCATATTTATTGCTTCTCCTGCAAATTTATGAAAATGCTTCTTAGTGTGTTTTACGTTTCAGGTGACGATATATATTAAATTAATTTGGGATATTCTCAGAAACTAATTACTTAAAATATTTTATTTGTGTAGGTTAAGATAGCCTAATGCCAATTCATTCGTGGACTTTTAATCACCATGTCTGATGTCTTTCTATATTTGCTTAAGATTATGGTTAAACTAAAATTGTTTGAATAAATTTAGATAAGGTAGGAAATAAAATAGTAGAATATTTAATTTTCGTTTCTTATAGTCGTTTCCAAAACTTTAAAACTGCATATCATGCTTAGGAAAAACATAATAACCATCAAGCATTATATTAGTATATGTGAAAATTTCTTTGAATGTATGAAACCGATGATTCTAAATGGAAAATCTAAAAAAATTTAATTTTCAAAAATCGGCAAATTTGGGGTAAAATTCGTCAAAGTGCTATTTTTAGTACCGAAAATCCTCAAAATGACGATAAATCGTCTAATCTGGCAGCTATGGCTTTCACATTAGGCAACGACCATAGCTGCCAGAATTGACAATTTATCGTCAAGAAAATTGGTCCAGCCGTTTTGAAGTTATCATATATTTTCTTCGGGGGTTTTTGAAGGTTTTAATTTAATGTTATTGTAATAGTAACGTACTGATAATAATAAAATATACTTCGTAGTATGTATCATTAGAAATATCTTTTACAATGAAGTCAACATCAAAAATTGATTTTTCAGCATCAAAAAAAGTAAAAACACCGTTTTTTGTAAGAAAATCTACAAGAAATAGAAAAAATGTGTATGACAGGGTCATCTAGCGTGAGTTTTATATAAAAATTGATATCAAAAATGGGCTCCTCGACACCAAAAACAATAAGATACCACAACTTTCCAGGATAATAAAAATAAATAAGCATTACTTTATCAAATTTTTAATGATTTTTTCTTGTTAGACAGTCTTCCAAAATCACCAACTGCAAATGCGTGTAAAAAAATCTAGCACTAAACTGAAAAAAACCTTGAGGGTTTTGTTATGGAAAACGTCAACTTTCATTTGCTTTTAGTATCATCCCATTCCAATTTTGGTTGTTGCACTGTGTATATACGATTAAGCTTAATTTAAAATATTACATTACCTGATGGAATACCCTTTAATTTTTAGTTTGGTTTTTTCAGTATTCGTTACTGTTGGCTTTAAAATGCTGTATTAGTTATGAAAATTTCAAGACTTTGCCTCCTACGGTTTCCAAGATACAGCTAATTGTCAAAATTACACTAACTGATAGAATACCCTTTAATTCTTATTTTGTTAAATTTCATTATTTATTGGTACATATAGCCTGTATAATAATACACCAACTTTGAAAATTTCGTATCCATATATCAAGTATCCGTATATTACATTAATATTTGAACATGTTTCGTTGCTCGCTTTAGAATACCCTTTAATTTTTAGCTTTCATAAATTTGGAGTATTTGTTGTTTTAGCGGTCTTGATCTCCTCAGAGAAAAGATTGCTCACGTCCCTTAATTGTGAAAACCAGTCTTTTAAAAAAAAATATTAAACTGATAATATTCTGTGAAAATTTCAGATCCGTACCCTTTATGGTTCTCGAAAGCAGTGATGCCAAAAGTAGGGAATTTTCCCTTTTTGTAGGGATTTTTTTTTAGATATTTTCAGGCGTAGGGAAAAAAGGACAGATTTTTAATTTTGAGGAAAATGTAGGGAATTTTTAAAGTAGGGAATTTTTAAAGTATTATTCCTTACCAATAAGAAATTTTTATACTTAGTAAAACAATAAGCAACATAAATAATGCTACTAAAACACTACTACTCATTACCAAAACTCCTAAAGTTTTTACTGGGAAGCTAAGTCATGGTTACAGCATTTATTTTAATTGACCTTTAAAGAATTTATTTATCTGTTAATTGGAACTGAGAGTAATAAATTATTTGGAAAATCGAGTAAAGCTTTTATTTTATTTGAATTATTAGAATAATTTTCACATTTAAGCATTACTCGAACTAAGGGGAGACTTTTAACATTTATTCGGGTTTCTAGTAAATTTTGTATGAAAAATATGGAATAAAACAATAAAACGGATTACTCTTTACTCCAAATATTATTTGGTTTTCGCTATTTTTGTTTTTATTGCTTTTTTAAAATAATTTTTGTACTGATGAAATAAATCTAAAATATTTACAAAATGTGAAGCAAATTTTGTTAGTTTTTCTCTAAATACAATAAATTTTTAGCGTAGGGAAAATAGTAGGGAAAATTTTTTTGGTTGTAGGGGAAAAAAGGGAATTTTTTTGATACATGTAGGGATTTTTCAAAATTTCCACTGGCATCACTGCTCGAAAGCGAAGTCTGTGGCAGACAGACAGGCAGACGGACGGACAGCGTAGCGAAAACAATAATGTTCCTTTTCACCTTTGGTGTGCGGAACCCTAAAAAGCTCAAGATAGATGGCACAAGCTGAGCATCTATAAGGCAGGTAGAAAGATGTGGCCTTGCTACAACGACAAGCCCTAACGAACAGAAACCGCATGAATATCTCAGAACTTGCAGTAGTGACGAGGCACTAGGCGATCGACTTAGAATTATGTTAAACATTTTTTTCGTTTTTTGACACATTCGAAATTGGCTGTTGATCAGTCGCAAAATAACAAATATGGAGATAAGTAAAATTTTTAATACTAATGACCAGGGCTCGGACTTTCATGCAATTTCATGTTTTTTGTGGTGATATATAAAGAGGTATTGACTTTAAATGAAATGTATTTGCTGGAGTTTAAGCAATTGTCTATATGCAGCATTTCGTTGGTGCTTTACCAACTCATCAGTAGACTAAGTATTGACTAATTATAATTATCTATACGAATCATCAAATTTTAAGTAGTTTGGCATCGATTTGTAGTTGCTAATTTTTGCATATATCGGCAATAAATGCATATTTTTGGAGTAGTAAAAATTTTTGTAATGCATATTTCTCAATTTTTGAAAAAAATATTACAAGGCCGATTATAGATGGCAATTGAGCTGCAGTTGGGTTGCCAGTTGCTGAAAAGGATACTACTGGTGGCAATTGGCAACTGAGAGCTATAAATTTCAGTTGCTAGTTTAGTGCCATTGTGGCAACCATTAATTTCCAGTTGCCGACTGGCAACGCAACTAAAGTTCGGTTGCATTAAATAATAGACCAAATTATGTTTGATTTATGTTTTTTTTTTCTCTAATAATAGTAAAAAATTAGCAAAAATATATTCATATTATTTTAGTTTTGGTACTTTATCCATAGGTAAATGCATATTTTTAATTTTTAGGTGCATTTCCTAATCGCTTAAAATAAATTTTTAGTTGCATGAAAGTCCGAGCCCTGCTAATGATTAAACATCATAGAAAAAAATCTGCATTTATAAGTACCGTTATTTATAAAATTGTCTTAATTCGAATTAAGTGCTTTTGTCAAAAGTCCAAGGAAATGATTGTTGTGAAATTTGCGTTCTTTACAATTTTTATATATGTATGTACATAAATATAAAATAAGCCTCCAAAAATTTCTTTGGCGTCTTATTTCGTTGTTGATTCTTGCGGTATTATTTCATATGAAATAAAACCCCAAAAAGAAAAAAAAGAAAGAAAGAAGTCCACGAAAAACGAAATAACATCCCAAAAATCGTTGTTGTTGCCCTCTGACCATTTTTTTTGCTCTATTTCATTTTCGCTTTTGGGGGGATATTTCCTGGGGTATTATTTTATGCCGCCATAACTATGTTGAAAAGGGGGAAATTTAACTGCATCTAAAATTAATCCCAGATGTGAATTTTCAAAACCTAGATACAAGTCCATACATATAAGTATGTATATATTTTTTTTGTGCCCTCTACCAAAATCAGTCGTTAAATTTCAAAAAGAGGTTAAGTTGGACCAGCACCTGCATAGTTAGCTAGGTAAATAGAAGGCTGAACTTGCTAGTAAATTTGTTAAGTCTTTTGTTAGGTTAGGGGATAAAATGATTCGGCATAACCGTACGTTAATTATGGAATATTTTTTAATTTTCATTTGCATAAGCACGCAAATTTTATTTACCTGATAATCTGCAGTTTGTCTGGGGACAAAATGAATCGTTAATGTTTATATTTATGTATAACAATTACAAAGTAATAATAATAAAATATGATCCTTTTATTCGAGTTCAAATTTTGTTCGAAAATATGTTAATTTTTCATTTCTTTTGCTTTTGCTTTTTTACGTGGGGATTTTTATGCAAAATTTAACCCATGTCGCTTTCTGTTTTACATGGACAAAACTAAAACGAGTACTTTTTATATTGGTTTTTTTTTATAATTTGTTCTATTAATATATATATTTAAATAAAGTGTAATTTTCAGAACACACACTAATCGTTTCACTTAGTAAATGTATTTATTTTTTATAACCAGTTCTCAAATCACCGGCAAAAATTGCACAATTGCAACACTTTACTCGCTTGATCTTTTATTTTCTTTTTATTTCTTTGAGAGCAAAAACAACCAGAATGTTTAAATTTTTGGAGAATTGCACACTTGTCTACAGTATTTTTATTAAGTTGTTTTATCACTCTTTAATTTATTTTTTTTAATACATAATTTTTATTTTTAAAAATGGCAAATGTATATGAACCATAATAACGATTTTGTTCTTTGATATTAATTGATATGAGGCAACAATTAATTTTGTTTTTTTTATTGCTTTATTATTTGGATGTTTAATTTCAGTTTTATTTGTTCTTTCTTTGTTGTTGTGCTGTTGTTATTTTATTATTTCTTAAACGCGTTTGAGTATTAAAATGTGTTCGTTCGTTCGTCTGTGCGTTTTATTCTAATTGTGTCTGTCTTCAATTAAATTGTTACACAGAGTTCATCCATTAAAATTAATAAAAATGTTGGTACAACTTTCAATTTCTCGATAAAAAAAACACACACACACAGAAAACAAATGCGAATGATGAAGAAATTGTACTTCAAGTCCAACAAAATAATAATAATTATTATTAATGTTTTACAAACAATAAATAAACGTTCTACATACACTCTCACTTATACTAGACTTGGCCGCTTGCTAGCTTTTTTTTTATCTAAAGCACACAATATAACAAACTACCCGACAATGACGACAAAAACGAAAACGACAACGACCACACGACAGCACGACAACAACAATGAAATACGGTGGCAGTGGAATAACTGAACAACTGCTTGTTCTTTATTAATTTGTGTATATTCTTCGATGAGTATTTCTTGATTTTGGAATTTTTAAATTCTGCACATGGTAGAAGTGTCGAATAGCCAGCTATATAGCAATAGCGTTGCCGCTTTGGTCCGGCTCCGGTCTACCAGTGTAAGACATATATTCCCAAAATTTATGTTTAAGGAAAAATTGTATCAATGAATTGGTATATTTTGGGTTAAGATAGTTTGTATGACTGCATTTCGCAGGTAATTGTGGTAGGTCGGCAGTAGACCTTCAACCGCATACGTATGTATATATATACATACTTATGTATGTACTGTATGTCAAGTTTTCGACCTCATATGCATAAAAACTCTCAAAGAACAAATGAGAATTCTATGGTTTTCTTGAATAAGCGCGGATGTCCATTTTTGTAGATTTTGATTTATTCGGTTATGTTCTAAAAATCATGGTGATTTCAAAAGTAAACTGTAAATAGCTGATTTTTAGCGTGTTTTTGTTGTATTTTTAGTTTTTGTCTTTTACAATAGGACATTCTATTAGAATTTCCAACGCTATTAATCGTGCAATTTACGAAAGTAATAGCTTAGCTTTTATTAATTTTTTGAAATCACCGTGATTTGACATCTCGTGATTTACAGAACAGGCCCGATTGATGTCAAATTATTTTATTTTATATGCTCTTTTAAATAGACCAAAAATTTGGTTAATAACATGGACCCATTCCGAATTTTTTTTTCTCTAAAAACAACGTAACTTCTTAATTCATTCAAACATTTTTCTGCTCTAGTCTAAACTAAATCGACTTACAATTGCGTGCTGGCAATTTATTGCCGTTGAAAAAACACATAGCCACATGCGTTTGTTACTTTTGAACACATTTCCGAAATATTTTTTGGTTATTGTTCAGTTAATAAAAACTTATAATGACTTGTGCGCAAGCATTTTTCAAGAAAAACATCTTGTGTGCTTGAATTAGTTCAATGTAAACATCTGTTATCGACATAAGCTTTTTTCTCCACACACTTTTAGTGTACTTGGCAAATTGTTTTTTTAATTATTCTCTAGGATCTTACCCTTAGGGAATTTTTGTCTGAAATTTTTACACAAGCTTCTTACCACATATGTTTACATGACTGTTAAGAAAAGGTTGATTAAATTCACACAGAGTCCGCAATATTAAAAATAAAGTATTTCGTCTCTCCTGAATAATGTGGTTTTTAGACACTTATTCAAGAATTATTCTGTTCGGTAACAGACTACGTACTACCCTGAAAGTATCGAGTAACTACTTTTGAGTATTGAGTACCCTAAAATAATACCAAATACTAGGTACCCACTGTGCGTCGTGCCATGGCTTGTGGTGCACCCTTTGGCTAATTTCATTAATTAAAACATCAACGTTTTTGTTCAGCTTAATGACGGTTGTATTTGATGTATAAATGGGCGCGTGTCGTGTTGTTTCTGGACGCGAACACACACACGACTCAACACGAATTTTTCGTGACAGAAAATCTGACTTCGTTCGTGTTCGTGTCGTGTCGTGTTGAGCAAACTTGACACGCAAAAACATGAAACTATTTTCAGATTAAAATATGTATGAATGCAGAAGCTTGCCGCACAAGATTATTGAGTGAAAATCTTGTTAAGCAACTGTTTATCAACAAAAATATGTAAATCAAAATACAAATAGACCATGAAACGTTAAAATAGAAGAAAAATGTCTTTGAATATAAAAAATTTTGTTTTTTTGTTTTTGGATTTGATTTCGTGCGTGCTGTGTCGTGTTCGTGTTTTGAAAATTTTGGGCGTGCGTGTTTCGTACGTGTTGGACATCCGGGATTCGTGTTCGTGTCGTGTTGGAAAATATCGACACGCGCCCATCTCTAATTTGATCATCATCCTAATACATATTTTGACGTGCAGATATATGATAACCGAATCGAAATACATATTAGGCGAAATACCTTCTCGAGTAGAGGCGTAACTGAGACTTGTTCAGTTTTTGGCCACCACACTAGGACAGCGTGTGTCAGTATTGGCTTCATTATAGTTGTAAAAGACCAATATATTATTTTTGTTTTGAGTCGCCTCGTTTTACCAAATAATCCTTGCCGTGTGATGCTTGATAGCTTTGTTGGTCATATAGAAAACATTTTAGTTCCACAAATCCCTATTGTTGCACCATTTGTTAGTTAAATTTATTGCTTGTTGGATGCTTTCCGATATGTTTACATCCTCTCATCCTACAACAGATATGATAAGGTCGTCGGCGTAACCATATGCTCGGAAGCCCAGTCTATTGAGTTGTTGAAGTAAATCATCGAAGACTAAAGTCCACAGTAGAGGCGATAGAACGCCAACTTGTGGATAACCTTTAGTTGCCCTTAAGATCCTCAATGTCCCACACAGGTTTAACTTAACAGTCCTGGATAACAACATTTCTCAAGGCCAGTTTTTAGTCGTTTTCAGAACCACTTTTCTATCAAGATCGTTTCCAATCACGTCGTACTGTCGTATTGTCGAAGGCTCCTTGAATATCACCGTTATGTTCCCGCCGCGCAGATTGTGGAATTAACGGGAATTTTCCACTGATACTTGGAATATTGTTTCATGTCCATTTCGTTTTCTTTCTGGATACATGTGTTGCGAATTTTAGCGAAGTAACAACCAGTTTAGATGAAAACCCAATATAAATAATCATATTAAAGTAGAACATTTAAGTACATACTTATGTATCTGTATGTCATAGTGCTGTTTTATAAAAGTTACATCTTTGAATTCAGTTCATTGAAACCTTTCCGGAAATACACTATAATATGTAGTAATGACGTCACAACTAAAGATAGCTGAAAAAATATACATCGCACGATGTGCAATGTTGTTCAATGCATACTGAAAAGTTGGCTAAAATAACATAGTGCAGTTTACCTCCGAGATACAGTTATATTGATTCATTTTATTTTAACTTAATTCTAAAAATTTAACTTATACCTCTATACAAACTAATTCCTTGTGGTAACTCTGAATACTGGAGTCAAGACAAAGAAAGAGCGAACTCCCAATATAAAATTATCCCCAGCAGGGATGGAAAAGTTGGTACGATGAAAATGTTTCACAAATAAAAAACCTGTTATGGCGATTTTCGTAAACATCATAGTTATGATGTCAAAATTCGGCTGTTGTTAAAAAAATTTAGTTGCCACCATTTTCTTTTATAGCACTAAAGTTCGTCAATAGCTTGAACTTGTACCTATATAATATATGTATATTCTTATTTTTAAGCAAAATATGTATGTATATGTATTTAACTTAAGCAGTATGTACCTATTAAAGTTGGGCATTATCGTTCTTTTTAGTGACTATTCATTTTTGTTCAGAACAAAAATATGAACTACTTAGTTCCTTTTGTTCAGTTGTTCACTTTATTTGTGTAGTGAATGATTGAATATCTTTTCAAACCATAGGATATTATTACATTTTAAGCAATTCGATTAAAAACAACAAATATATTAATGCGAATAATTTTATTTAGCAGATATTATTTTGTAAAATATTAATGTATTTATAAAGAAATTTAGTGTTTGTCTAATGTAATAGAAAGAATAAAACGAACAAAAAAGAACAAAAAGACTGAAAAAGTTAATCTCGTTCATACCACTGAATTATTAAATTTAACAAGTTCATTCATAAACAGCACAACTCTAGTACCTATACGTTACCATAATGAAACAAAATGAATTTATTTTTTAGACAACTAAAAATTTGGTCATACGACCTTAACTGTTCCATCATGCATAATGGTTTAATTTTACTGCCGTATTCATAAAAAATTAATTTGGACTTCAAGCGTGCTTTAATAAAAAATTTTATGGCAAATTTTATTTTAACGTAAACTTCATTCCGTCATTATTTGTTATGAATATGGGAGTTATTAAGATTTTATGAGATATTGAACAATATTTTAAATCTGCTTATCCATCTCTGATTTAATTAAACTGCGACTCCCAACGTTTTTGCACAATGGGCAAATTTCTAAAACCTTGGAACAAACTTGAAAATTTCGTTTTTCCAATTCTAGTTGAGAAGAGTCTCTCTGCTAGAGAACTAAATTCTTCGTCTAAACAACCGTTTACTCGCATGAACTTGTTTTGGAAGAAGACCCAAACATAAAATAAGGGTATTTTCGTCTTCGAATTTTGTCGTTTGTGTGCAGTTTTTTTGGGTGTCTATTTACATATACTTATACTTATGTATGTATGTATACATATAATTTGGGATGTGATAAATGAAACAATCAAGAGAAAAGGAATAACAAGAAAAACGAACATATGGACAAAATTCAAATCCCAGCAAAAGCTCAGTATGTGCCTCGACTACATCCATCAACATATGAACGTTCTCATAGATACAAAAGCGTATGTGTGTATATACGATATGGATTAAATGAATATCTGTATGTATGTATGTACTTAGCATGTAATTCATACGAACATCCATACAAAGGAATGTATTTATGGTTGTTTAAAATTCAAGGTATCTCTTTGTGAATGTGTAGAAATTATTTATGTAGATTATTACCGCGAAGGAATAACGGAATGACTGGCTCACTGTCTGACTAAATGAATATGTACGAATGGCTGAAGGAAAAAAGAACCCGACTATGAAGAAAGCTCCCTTTGTATTTATAAAGTACATAGTATCTGGTATCGCAAAATGTATGTATCTGTGTATGTGTGTTATTACCAGGGCTCGGACTTTCATGCATCATATAATTGATTTTAAGCGCTTAACAAATGCACCTAAAAATGAAAAATATGCGCAAAAATATGCATTTACCTACGAACAAAGTACCAAAACTAAAATAATATGATTTAATTTTTTAATATTATTTTAGAGAAAAACCATAAAACAAACATAATTGTGTATATTATTTAATGCAACAGAACTTTAATTGCGTTGCCAGTCGGCAACTGAAAATTAATGAGTGCCAGAAAGGCAATAAATAGCAACTAAAATTGACAGCTGTCAGTCGCCAGTTGCCATCAGCAGTAACTGGCAAGCCAACTGAGACTCGGTTGCCATCCATAAAGCAGGTCATACATGGCATGTTGTTACATCTGAATTGTCACCTTTGTGATTCATATGTTATTCTGCATGTGTGTCAAAATTGATAATTTACAGAAGATTTATAATATTAGCTAACAAACGTACATGAACAAATACGTCTGGCATTGCCCATGTTGTGAATCCAAATTGATTATTAGGCTAAGGTTCGTAACGTTATATTCAGAAAGAATTGGGCATGATTAATATTCCAAGGAACAAGGGAAAAATTAACATCAACTTCATTTTTCAACGTACACAGCAGAACAGAGTACCGCCACTTTCGGAAGCCGCTACACTTCCACCGTCAGTGCTCACGTGTATTTGATTATCACCACTTACCCATGTTTGTTTACAACAGTTGATACACAGATTTCCAAGTCCTTCATTTGCAAAATGGCTTGCTGTCGCCATGAAATAATTTTGTTTGGGCCATATGTAAAAAACATGTCGTCTATGGGGGTGGGGGGTCAAAATCGGCCAATTAAAATTAAAAAAAAATCGAGAAATATGCACAAAAAAACTTTTTATATGTAACTGCAAAAATATGCATCTATTGTCAAAATATGCAAAAATATGCACTTACTACCAAAATATGCAACTTCATATCGATGCCAAACCACTTAAAATTTAATGATTCTCATAGATAATTAGTCAATACCTCTTTATCTAACACCACAAAAAACATGCATTTGCATGAAACTCCGAGCCCTGGTTATTACAATCAATTCTTTATGAAATAGTTATTTGTTTATTGTCTGTTTTGTTCAACTAGAATAATTGTTACTTTTGAAATAACCAAGACCTTACAAGGTTGGACGTTTTTCTTATTAAATATGTACAAGTTTGTTTACTTTGAACGATATATGGATACACATTTATTACACTCAAAAAATATGTACATGTGTATACGAATACATAATTCTTTCCATATGAATGTATCTAAGCGGCTTAGATACATTCATATGTAAAGCTTAGACTAATAAACCGGGTGGGTGGCCTTTTTTGAGCGACTTTGTTATATTGATATTTTCATCTGTGATTCCTTCTTACGAATTGCGTCTCAAGGCGCCATTTCTATGGAAATATCGAAATATCGATGAATATACGCGACAACGACACAGCTAAAGAGAGTTTTGCAGACATTTTTTATAATAGATTCACCATATAAAAAGTTGAAAGTAATCGACATTTCCTGTTACTATTCGATGCAAAGCTGAAATCTGTTGCAATTTGTCTGCTACAACCCAGTAAAAAAGTTGCTTCGAATAAAGCAGGTTTCTACTATTATGGAATAAAAGTAGCGCTGACATACCTGCTGATATCGCTGCTGATTTTTGTATGGCGAGTTCTCGGATTGGAGTACTACATTTTTGCTCACAAAAGCGCTTTCGAAGCGCTGTAAATCATCAACATTTTCAGCACTAGTACTGAAAATATATGAAAAAAATGGTTCGATGTGGATTGGCGTCGTTGACGCCATTTTGAATTTTTCTTATTTCGTTTCTTTATTTATTTTTATTAATTTCATATTTTTACTCAATGTTTGTTATTTTAACCTCAACTAGTATCGAACTAAGAGCCTTCAGGTTTGAAGTCCAACGTACCAATCACTCGACCAAAAACGCTGTTGCAAAACGGCACCAAGAAACTCAAATAAACTTACTCTTCATTCTCGCTTAAAAACCTGCTTTGGATCAGCACTATAAAATTACCTTTTTTTGTATAGCTTGTGTACGAAGCTTTTGTATAAGTAAAAAGCAAATACTTTTCTCGCTACAAAAGCTGCATTGTTGTGACACTATGAAATCATCTTCTGAACAAGCTCATATTTTAAAGCGAATTACGAAGCGCTTTATTTCTGTAGTGCTTCAAAAAACATGAAAATTTTGTACTGGGAAGTATTCGTCAATGGTTGAAGGAAAAAAATAATGTACCTATTAGTGATGTTACGAATATCAATTTTTAATAATCGCGAGTACGAATACGAATATTTAAGCCAATATTTGCCGAATACGAATAAGAATAGTCAATCTAAAAATTTTGCGCTACTTGATATTTCAAATTTAATTGAGTCAATAACAATAAATTGAGAAAAACTGTCACAATACTACAGGTATTATTTAATATTATTGATATTCCGATGAGAAAAATTAGCGAAAAAACGGGTGGCAATTGACGTCGAACCACTGACATGGTTGAAAGTAAATAAGGAAAAATTCGAGCTTATTCTACCCATATCCAGGCAATATTTACTGACACCACCACTGAGTGTTCCGTGCGAGCGAAAGTTTAGTAGTGCGGGGCTTATTTACACACCGAATCGCAATAGGCTTGAAGGAGAAAAGACTTCAAAACTTTTATTTTTGAAATTCAACATTCCTCTACTGAGCTTTGATTATTAATTTAAAACAGGACTTTACTTTTTAAATACTATGCTGTTTGTTTTTTTTTTCTCTACTAAAAGAAGATTATTATTTTGCGTTAGAGACAAAGGTTTCTTAAGTAAAAATTATTAAAAATTAATATTCAAAGAGATTTAATTGTTTTTGGCTTGAGTTCGGTTTTAATTTAATTTTTTAATTAAATTATATTTTTATTTAGAGATAAATGTGAAGCATGTAGACAAAGAAAAATTTTACTGCGCGGAGGGTTGAACTGACGTTTCGAATACGAATATTCGTAGCATCACTAGTACCTATTATTAAATATTTGTTTGTTTCTTGTTTGTCACCGTATTGAAAAATATTGAAACTTAGCAACATTCTCTGTTATGAGTGGATGTAAAGCTAAGTTTTTCTGCTACGAATCTCTGGGATGGCTATGAATCACATAAAAACTCAAATATGAATACCGTTGATACTGTCTGTTAAGACCATTGGCGGATACCAGAGGGGAAAACGGAATATCACCCCCCCCCCTCACCAAACGATTAAAATATACCCAATTTCTATTGAGTTTCAAAAAATTTTTTTGCAAAATAGTATCTTTCAGTTAGAAGTTCCCCCTCCCCCCAAAATGCTCAAGCTGGATCCGCGGCTGGTTGGAACTTACTAATGCGCGGACGCCTACAATTGCGCAAAAAATTCATGTATAACGCCAAAGAAAATTCAGCATCTGTCATTGATGATTTAACATTGTCAGCATTTTTCACGATGAATTATCATAACGTTCGCACCGTGTAATTCTTAAACAAAACACTTATACACACATACATACCTACGTAAATATGAGACGTTTAGTGCAGTAAGCATGTAAGCCACAAAATAAAATCTATCTACACAGAAAAAATTATCATCGGTTTCTTTTCAATTAAAACTATTGTTTGGTATAGTCTGGAAATTTAATTATGTTGTTAATTGATTCAATTAATTTCTTAATTTAAAAAAAAAACGAAAAAAGTACTATTAATTATTAATTGATTTTTAATTAATATTTTATTAATATATTAATTAGTTCAATCAATTACTTTATTGATTCAATCACTTACTTCATTGAATATTTGCTGCCAATTAAAGTAACGCTAACAGGCACATACTGATGAAAAATAAAAGCTAAAACTTTTCTAAACACAGTGAAGTTCGCTTATAATATTCACCGGCGATGGCGAATATTTTTGTTTGCATAGAAGTTATTATTTTAAAAGAAAAATTAGGAGAGTGTATGCTTCTCCTGTGTCATACATGCTACATTATTTTCAATTATGTAAGATAATTCATTTAATTAATATATTAATATATAGTCAATTAATTTTTTGATTAATTTAATTAAACAATTGTTTAATTTTATGTATTTTATTAATTATTTATTTAATCAAATCAACAATTACCATTAATTAAAAAAATCCTCTTTTGCAATTTTTGCAATACCGATAATTGGTATCATCATTTTGGTGATAGGTGCAAAATTAAAAAATTTTTTGTTTGTTTTAACAATTTTAGTAATTGAAACCGTTTTTTACTTTTTTCTGTGTACCTATGTATATAATTAATAGGCGAGATCACTCTTGTGCTGCAGCTTATGACCACATTGTAAAGCCGTTTTTGACAAAACGCATACCATTATTTATTAACAGATGAGCACAATCTATATTTCATTAAAATCGGTTCAGTATTTTTGGAGCTGTAAGCGTTTAAAATCTCTTTTAATACAAGAGCACATAATTATCTCAAAGTTAAAGTTATGAACTATAATACTACTAGCTTTTACCCGCGCTGCGATCGCGCTATATATTTGCATACGTGTAGATAAATGGCCAATGAAAATGCAATGAGTTAAAATTGGGTTGGTAGTTTCGGAGGCAGAAATTTTCCCCCTGCCCCCTCTTGGTCCTATTTAAAAAAAAATATTAACCTATAGCTCCTTCTAGACTTATATCTATCTATGTTTTCAAGTTCATCAAAATCGGTTCAGCCTTTTAGCCGTTGAAGCGCAACAAACAAACAAACAAACAAACTTACTTTCGCATTTACATTTGTATAATATTAGTATGGATGTGTTAGGAAACTGATAAATACCTAACTTCCAATAACAATTTTCGAGTGCAAAATCTCAAATACAATTTTATTTAATATAGAGATGGGTAACGCTCACGTGATTTTTGCAATCACGAATGATCATGGGTAACTATTTCCCATGAGCTCAGTGTATGTTGAGTGTAAATATGGAAAGACTTTACATGAGTGAGCTTATAGTCTTTGCATTTCGTCTTGATTATTTTTAATATATAAATTTTCCCCTGAATCGGCTATTACGAATGGCAATAAAATTCATTAGCGGTAAGTTTCAGATTTTCCTCGAGATAATTTTATTATTTTATGAATATTCTAAAGTGGCTGCTAAACACATCAATATTCAGCTTCAATATATGTGTTTGTGTGCGTTTGCTTACCAAAAATACTTAGCGGTAAAACTTACGAGGCATTCACTAAACAGGCCTTTTTACAGGCCTTCCAAGACCTGCATTTAAGATCCAAAGGTAATTCTTTTCTGCCTTCTCAGGCAGGCCTTCTAGAAGGCCTCTACACTGGCTTCTTTTGGAAGGAGTATTCTATTTTTAGATTTTTCGTTTTGTTTAATAAAAAATGTTCTTTAGAACTAAAAAGACATTCTCGTATTCTTTTTTCGCAAATAATTTGTATATAACACTGAAATTTACGTACAAGAGACATCATACATGCTGCTATTATGCCGTTTATGTTGTAGCTACTACATCATGTTCAGTTCGTTCCAAATAAATACATGAAATTTAGCCTCCCTCATATGGTTAAAAAATTACTTTGGATGAAAAGGAGTTCGAAATAAATAAAATATCACGATAACCAAAAATATAGAAGCCGCTATAAAAATACCCAGATTAAAAAATGTACCTCCATTTCATTTTTAACAGACCTTACCAGACCGATTACTCAGCAGGCCTTCTATCAGGCCTGCTGAGTAATGGGTCGAGGAAGGCCTTGGTCCGCAATGACATCATACAGACATAATACAGACTGCTAAATAAGGCCTTATAGAAGGTCTCTTTACTCCTTCTATTTACCGCTGGGTATGTACGTACACATATACGGAGAGGAAATATTGAAGAATATCAAAATGGTTTTGATTTTCATAACAAACACACACAAGCACATATATTGAAGCTAAAATATTGATCCTTCTAGCAGCCGCATAAATTATACTGAAATGGAGCAAATTAATGGAATTGATTATAATACACATTTCGTTTTTAGTTTTTGAAAGTAAACGAACTAAATCCAGCAAAACTTTGTATTAATTTGTACAATTTTGTTACAAATTATTAAGTACGCGAACGAGGCTATTACATGATAATTTGAAAGCTTTTAAATTGTAATATATAATTTAGAGAATGTGAAAAATAAAAACAAAACAGAAAAACATACAATAATTTGTTCTCTCACCTTACGGTAAATCAATTGGTTTCTATGGTTATGGTTATGGCTATGGCGTTATGGCAAGTCACCTATAATCAATTACAAAGTAGTACATAAGGTTGGTTCGAACAGCTGTTTTCTATGGTTATGGTCTAATTGAACCTTTATAAACACATAGCCCATGCCGCTGATCCAGAGTAGTGGAAAAACGAATAAAATATATGTACCTTATTTCTATTGAGTTTCTAAAAGAAACTTCACAAAATGGTATGTTTCATTTCAAAGGACCCGCTCTTGCATAACCCTTCCTTTAGGCGTTGCCGTAGTCGGGTAAAAACCAAAAAAAGTTTTTAAAATTTTTAGTAGAAAAAATGTAACAAATGATTTTGTTAATTTAACTTGTTTCTTAAAGCCAATTTTGTGAGCATGAGTTTTCATGGTTATGCATGATCGTGAATGAAAAGTTACTCACGATCTCATGTGCAATGTCGGACTATGCACGCACGTAAAGAGTAAATTGATTAAAAACAAATAAACTTATTTATTTAATGTTCAAGTTTATTTTGCTGCAAAAGAATTATTTATTTAATACAAGTTTTGAAATTTTAAGTAACTTACCAATAAGAATATTTATTTATTGACTGCAGTCAATAATTGACCTTGAAAAATGAAACTAATGCTTTTCTTTTTGTTTTTGATTTTGATTATTGATAAAAATATTTATAAAGGGATTTATTGCAGAATATGAGTATTTTAATGTCAAGTGTATAAAAAGAAACCTTAAAAAACGAAAGCATGTGAAAAGGAATACATTTGGGCTTATTTTGCTTAATCAATTTAATTTTTAAAAAAAACTTCTTTTTCTAACTACGAGCATTCAGCCAATAGATGCTTTTTCAATTCAAATGTTAATTGTTTGCTCGTTCTTTGTTTTTTTTTATATTTTAATTGTTATTTGCAATACCAATTTAACTTTAATTCAATTGTATTTTTCTTAAAATTTTCTAAATTTATTTCTTAGCTTAATAACAAGCGAATACTTAAAAACTAAAAATAATCTAAAAATATAAAAGCAAGTTAATTTAAATTCTATAATACTATTAAATGTATTGCAAATCAATTTACTAACCACTTTTTGGAGCTCCATATTTGTAGTTGTTGCTGTCTTTTCCCACATAAAAATTAACATCGGGCGTATCTTTTTGTGCGCCATCACGCACGAATGATTTGTTATTGGTCTTAAATTGAAGACCCACACTGAAAGGCATGAACAACAAATTATTTTGTGAGAGTTTTTCATTTTCACAAATAAATTTAGATAACGAGAAAAAATATTAAACTTAATTTTAATTAGTTTTAAATTAGAGATATTTTTACACACTGAACACTTCACACCACCATCAAAGACTGAGGCGCACACCCTCACTCAATCGTGCATACAACTTACATTCTTATTGAATTCATATCACTCGTACTGCGTTCTTTGTCCATTGATTTGACTCGTAAATATTTATGTTTCACATCAACACCAGACGTAAATTCCTAGAAAATTTTAAAAACCATAAACATTTTAATGAAATAGATTCGCTAGAACTCACATCTCTCATAACATAAGTGATCTCTAGATTATTGACAAAACTGTCAAAAAATTCTGGATACAAATGCAAAACATCTAACAGATCATCGCGATGGATTTTATGCAAATCACAATAGGTCAAGGCACGTACGTTTGCATTTGATTTGCCGATATTCGGATAAATACAAGGATTCTCACCAAATATATCATCTTTACCTGGAAGAATAAGTTATAAACAAAAATACAAGCATACATACTTATGAACCTAAATAGGACTTCAAAGACGGTTAAAAATTTTTTTAATAAGTTTTTAACTTTCAGAATCGCCCAATGTCTGCCTTTGTAGCATCGTGGCTATTAAACGTCTGAACCGATTTTTTTCCAAACATAGCTAACAGCACTCTCGATGAAGTCATCATTAAAGCAAAGAACTAAATCTTTCTTAGCAAAAAATTCTGATTTTTTCCTATTCATATGCTCCAAACGAAAATAGCCATTAAAATCAATGCACTACTTTTGATTTAATTCACAATTAAGTGAGGAAAGTAAATTAATGAAAAATCACGATTTTCAAACAGCATTTTAGTCGTGTTGTATGGAAATCGCAATTTTTGTCAATTGAGTTCCCACACTTAATTGTGAATCAAATCAAAAGTTGAAGTTCGATGTTAATAAAATACGGCACGGCACGTTTTCTTTGGAACATATTTACCTATACGCTTTGCTAATTTTTGGAAATTCGAATATATAAAGGGTAAAAATTGTATCTCTGTTTGGTACTTTTTTCTATACATCTATTTCTATGCACATACATTGATGTACTAAATAAATATGTTTTTAGCTCCTTTCGCCAAATAGAAAATTTTTTAGAAAATTTCGGTTTTTTGAATGGAGACAGACAAGACAACACATGTAACAAACATTTTGAATTCGGGAAAATTCACTTAACCTAAAGCTGTTCGGCCAACTTTTATACAATTTTAAGCACAGTTTCACACGGTCACACACAAGTCGACTTCACGCTAAATTTGTACCATTTCCTTAAAACTGCGATCACCAATTTTTTATTGTTGTTGTTATTTAATTGTTTTTTACTCTTTTTTGTTCATAGCAAATAATTCACGTGAACAAATTTTCAAGTGTAAAGAAACCATATTGTTTTCGCTACGCTGTCCGTCTGTCTGTCTGTCTGTCCCAGGCTGTTTTCTCGGGAACCGTAAGAGCTACGGACCTGAAATTTTCACAGAATATGTAAAACTTTGGCCGCAGCAACAACAAATATATGACAATCAAAAATTAAAGGGTGTTCTAAAGCGAGCAACGAAACATGTTGAAATACTAATGTAATATAGACACTTTAAATTTGCAAAGTTAGTGTTAATTGTTGAAGTCTGTAAAATATACTACACCAATTAACACTGATATTTAAAACAATAAAAATTAAAGGGTGTTCTATCAGTTAATGTAGTTCTGACTATGTAACTTAGACAATTTGCTATATCTAAAACTAAAAAATTCCAAAATCAAAAAAAAATTCAGAACGAAAAATCGCCAAAAAAAGAAAAAATCGTTTAAAGGAAAGATGTACCAAAATTAAAAAAACGCGAAAAATCTCCAAAAACTAAAAATTTGGAAAAAAACGCCAAAATCCGAAAAAAACACTAAGACCTAAAAAAATAGTTTAAAAAATAGAAATATCATAAAAAACTAAAAAAATCACCAAAACGAAAAAAGCGCCAAAAAAACGCCAAAACAAAAAAAGCGCAAAAACTAAAAAAAAATCGTCAAAAACCGAAAAAATTGCCAAAAAAATAGGCAAACTTTTGAAATTTAAAAAAAAGCTAAAACTAAAAAATTCCAAGATCAAAAACATGTCAAAACGAAAAATCGCCAAAAAGAAAATGTCATTTAAAGGAAAAAAGTACCAAAATTGAAAAAATGCAAAAAATCTCCAAAACTAAAAATTTGAAAAAAACGCCAAAATCCAAAACAAACACTACGGCCTAAAAAATAGCTAAAAAATAGAAATATCATAAAAACTAAAAAAATCGCCTAAAATCACCAAAAGGAAAAAAGCGCCAAAAAATGCCAAAACAAAACAAGCGCAAAAACTAAAAAAAAAATCTTCAAAAACCGAAAAAATATCCAAAACGAAAAAAAGTGTCAAAACAAAAAAAAAATCGCTAAAACTAGAAAATAACCAAAAAACGAAATAAATCACCAAAACCGAAAATAGCGCCAAAACTTAAATAAATTGCTAAAACTAAATATATCGTAAAAAAGTGAAAAAAAATTTTAAAAACGCCCCAAAACTTAAATAAATTGCTAAAACTAAATATATCGTAAAAAAGTGAACAAATTTAAAACAAAACAAAAACGCCAAAACCAAAAAATTGCCAAAAACTAAAAAAATCGGCAAAATACAAGAAGAAAAAATTGCAAAAAAACTAAAATCGTAAAAAATAACAAAAATATTACTAAAAGGAAAAAAAGGCAAAATCACAAAAACAATGAAAAAAACTTTAAAAAAATAAAAAGCTAAAATTAAACAAGAAAGCAAAACGGAAAAATTGTAAAAAAGGAAGCAAAGGGCAAAAACGAAAAGGTATATATCGATGGTCAACGGACAACACGTAACTGATTTTTAACACTTTTTATTTAAAGAAATTCCATTATAAATAGTCTCAATACGTTACTAGCAACGAAATAAAACAACTGCAAAATATTTAGTAGATTTATTACAAGATAAGGGTGATTAGTGATTTAGAACACGGTCATAAAGGGTAAATTTTGGTACTTTTAAGAACAAAATGAGTTCTAAGCTAATAAAAGAAGATTTTCTTAACATTTTCTGTGACGATCCTGATGAAAAGGGACGTTATCTGACGGAGTCCGAAATTGCGTTAATTTCATTTCCCAAAATTATGTCGTGTTTTTGTTTTGATATTCCGAAAAATTACCGATATATGAATTTTTAAATGCATATTATAAATGTAAAAATTTAGTTTGGATTAAATGAGCTTTTGAAGTTTGGCAATATTGTGGAAGAAATCCCGCAAATGATTGGGAAAAATCTCTTTTTAAGTCATTTCGGAGGTGAATATTGGGATAATTTCACTTATAAAGTTGGGGAAACACGTCTGAGCAATGATATCAACCATAATCTCAAAATTGACCAAATTTGCGCAAATATTTTGTTTTGGTTCTACTGAAAACTCTTGCTGGTAACTTAAGGTCCCTTTTCATCAGGATCATCACATCTATAAACTATCTTCTAATGATTCTATTTTGTTAACTGTAAAATAGCAAAACCGCGAAATCATTTAAACTTACTTTTATCCTTTTTATATTTTTAATTTTTTTAAAATAATATTAATTGTGACAGTACTCTTTGAAAAGTTACTTTTTCTAAGAGCACATTTTTTAAAAGTAGTAGTTTTTGAAAAATTATGTTTAGGAGAGATAGTTTTTTTGATAAACTTTTTGGAAAAGGTACTTTTAAGAAAATTTGCCGTGTTGGAAAATGTACTTTTTGAAAGTGGTAGTTTCTGTATGTTTTGGAAAACGTAATTTTTGGAAATGGCACTATGTGGAAAAATTCATTTTTTTTAAACAGGCAGTTGTTAAATTAGGAAGGGTATTGCTGCAAAACACGTCCACTCGATAATTCCCTTCTATTTGTACCCGTTATGAAATTAATCCCCTTTGTACCCAGAAAAAGCCATATTACGTGGCATCTAATTCGCATGATGAAGCCCCTGATATCTTCCAGTTTGCACTTCGCGATATCACTAATTCCCTCCTAAGGAGGTGTGCTCAGCCTCCTAAGCCTGTGGCGTTGTAACCTCTTCATCCTCGCACATCCTACAGAAATCTGGAGTGCCAATCTCCCAAATGCTGGTCCTCTCTCTGACTGAGCAGTGGCCAGTCAATGCGCCTATCAGCTTCCTATCCGCAACCAGTAGAAGTTCGGATCTAAGTCAAGTTTTGGCAACATGACCCTCGAGACTCTACATTCCTCATTACTCCCCCATGAATGGTTGGTCCTGCACAACATCCAATTGCTGAGCTCCCTATAGTAATGACCGATCAGTAGTTTAACCGATCTGTGACACATTTCCTCCTCTAACGCCGACTCTATTCCTGCCTGCGGATCGGCAGTTTCATTTCATTTAACATTGCAGTGGCCAGGAACCCAACATAGGATCGCCAGGATCCCAGCCTGGAAAACGCTACATTCGTTCGGTAGTCTAAAAGAACTACGAATGTCCGTCCCCAAAAAATATAGATAGCAGCACCCGCGCCTCTTACCATTTTTGAAACGTCTACAAAGACCGCGCAACCCTCGTAGAGCATATCAGATTCAACCCAAAAGTTCCTATCTCCTATGACTCTCCTGCCTCAAAACTCAGTTTACCACCTTCGGTTGCAGGACCCCAGATCCTTCCAATAGAGTTCCTGCATGCGTGGGATAATAAACTTTTTGGAAAATGTGCTTTTTAGAAAAAGTGATTTTTTAAATATTTCATTTTTGGCGAAAGGAACTTTTTTCAAAACGGTACTTTTTGAAAAGGAAATTTTTCGATAATAATAATTTTATGAAAAGGTA
Organism: Panzeria rudis; assembly: GCA_956483635.1. Lineage (NCBI taxonomy): Eukaryota > Metazoa > Arthropoda > Insecta > Diptera > Tachinidae > Panzeria > Panzeria rudis. The sequence goes on from OY101450.1 coordinate 146,497,424, forward strand.
CTTTTTGCAAAAGCTACTTCTTGGAAAAGATATATTTGAACAAAGTACGTTCTGAAAAAAGTACTTTTTCGAAATGGTGCTTGTTAGAAACTGTACCTTTTTGGAAACGGGTACTTTTTGAAAAAGTTACTTACTGTATTTTTAAAGGTATTTTGTGGAAAAAGTACTTTAAAAAAATACATTTTGGGCATGGTACTTTGTAAAGAATTTTGGAAAATGTACTTTTTTAAAAGGCACTTTTTGAAAAAAGTACTTTTCCGTTAACTTTAAAGCTAATATGGTGTAAGAGATTCAGATTAAGGAAAACTGCTTTGGCATTTTATACGAAATTTACATGATGAAATATTTCATGAAATTTTCTTCATTAAACTTTTTTCCTGTCACTTTTTTCACCCAACTTGTTACCGTGGTGTCCATTCAATTAGCAAATAAAGAAAGTTTCATGCCACAAATTTCATGAAATATTTCATTATGTAAATTTAGTCGTGTGTGGAAAAAATTCAAAGGCGAGAACTAATAGAGGAGGATAACTAGGAGTGAAGAAGGGAAAGTGCACTCTTCCTCACAGCCAGATAAGTTGGCATTAGCGCCAACAAAATGAAGGCATATAGATAGATAAATATTTTTCAAACATAAATTTCTGAGAATAACTAAATGTAATAAATTTTCTATCTTATTCACTCAAACAAATAAAATTTAATCATTGATTAATCGACTAATTTTTATGCGAATGAGAAACCTAAAACTTACCCAATATAACAATGGTTGTATTCTCTCTTTGAATTTCAATTGATCCCCGGGCTATAAAGAACAACGAAGTCAAAACGTCACCTTTATGCACCAATACATCACCGGGAGGTGCATGAGTAGTTTTAAATTTTAAAGACAATGCTCTAGGATCGAAAGAAAAGAAGTTAAATCTATATTTGTTAGTGAGAACTAAGAATGGTACCTTAAACAACCGGGACTAGCACCGGAAAATGCAGGACAATTTTGTAATAATTTACGATTCAAATGTAAACAAATATCAGCCTGCAGGCATTCCGGAAAGCCTTTTAAAACCGAATTCATATCAATGCCATTTGTATAAGTCCAGGCATGTTGGAAATACTCCTCTAGACGTTGCCTCAATGGATTGGGTATCTAGAGAAATCATTAGATTTTATTACAACCAGCAAACAGAAGAAAACGAAAATTTACAATAGAGCTGGTTATGTGACCTGAAGTTTGAGCGAAGGCACAGCTAATTACTATTTACTAAATATTAAAATCACACTTTATATTTAAATATGTGTGTATGAATGTATGCATGTTATAACAACGTTGAATGTTAAAAATATTAAAATGCCATCTTAATCAAAATATGACAAATTCATGTCACATAACCAACACTATTATAGGATATCAACAGATTTACAGTAAAACTTGGCTATAACATTTCATTTCATTATTAAAAGAAAGTTTATTTTCTGTTCATTTCATTTATGGATGTATTTCTTGACAACGTTATAGCCAGGACTGTTTGACTGTTTTGTTTTTGTAATACCTGATGAAATCTTATAAACTCTCGCACTCTTAACATTTGTGTATGATAGCGGGCTGTACCCGAATACAATCGTTGTATAATGGCCGAAACATTACCGAAAATACTAGCATACATTAAGGCTGAAATTAGTATATTCAATAAATGCTGATACAAGGAAGTATTTGTAAACGGTTACAAAAGTTACTTAATAAATAAAGTTAACTTACATCCCACCAACATAACACATATTGTAAAAATTTTCTCTGCATCTGTATTTGGAGCCACATTACCGAATCCCACCGAGGTTAAGGATGTAAATGTAAAATATAGCGCGGTTATATACCGGGACTGTAAAATGTAAAAATTGATTGGTTTTTTTTTCGGTTAACAAACTGAAACTCACTCCCCCCTTTTTACAACTCATTTTTTTAATTTTTTTATTTCATTCATGTAATTTTTTATTCGTTTACCTTGATAGAAGGACCACCGGTTTTATTTTCAAAATAGGGTTCATCAATATCATTTCCCAAAGTATGTAACCAGCCTATATTTTTTGATAACATTATACGTTCAGCATTACCAATAGCATACCTAAAAGAGGAAATTAATTACAACAACCAAGTACGAATAGAGTTTACTCGGTTAACCAACCGGGCGGTTGTTAGCGACAACAATTAGACTGTTTCAGAGGTTTTGTTGTTATTTTGTATTTTAATACATACAACAAACATACAACACGCAATTTATATTTTTATTTTTAAGCGTTTCATTTCAATCATTTTGAACATTTAAAAAAAGAAAAAACAGCCAAGACATTCAAAAATAAAATCTGTAATAATATCACAAAATGTATGTACAACAACAAAGAATATCTTTAAGTTTGGTAGAAGATGGATGGATGGATGATCAACATTTTTAATATTTTTCTTAGCGGCTCCAAATATTGTAACGCATTCACGTTAAAAACCGAAAACTGCTTCTCCATGTGTAATCATCATATTAGATTTTTTTTTATTAAAAATTTATTTTGAAAAAAATCTAAATTATGATTTTTTTGGGAAATTAATGAAAATCTTCACCTTATATGTGTTCCAAAGTGGAAAGTGTAATTTTTACCCTAAGTAATACTATTATTTTTTTCAACTACTAAATAATAGTTCAATTCAAAATCTGTTTTAGGCGTTGTAGATCGTATAAATGTTGTTGATAATTTCCACATAAACATGTTTCTAAACAAATGTTTATGTGGAAACTACCAAAAACAGTTATACTACTTACAACACATACAACAGCTTGTGAATTGGCCAAATATGATATGTACTTAATTGTATATTTGCTATTTAATAGAAATTTTTTGGAGATCATTCTGTTTGGCAGTCAAGTTATTTTGTGTATATTCAAATAGAAATTTTAGGTTGAGAACAATTTTTTGAACTACTGAAACTTTTCAGTTGTCCATCTAAATACTTACGACTAACATATGTATAAACCTTTTCCAGATTCAAAAAGTCGGTTGTCTTGCTTATAGTGGGGAACAACCTTTTCTTTGGGGAGGTTGGCTGCAACCCACATTAGTCTCTACAGTTCGCTTATATTATCAAAACTACTCTAATAATTTGTGTTTATAGGCGTGCTAGAGCGATTCTAAGGGTGGCTTAGTCCCCCTCCCCCCCCCCCAGGAAGGACCTAGATTGAAAGTTCTTAAATCAGAATTGAGTTCGTCAAAAAAAAAATCGTAAAATAACACCAAAGAACCAAACAATAATAGACATGCTTTGGCGTTTTGAAAGTTTACACCTGCGACTCATTGTGCTTGTCCCTTTCTTGAAAAATGGGAGGGAAAAAGCTCCTCTAATACAGCGATATATCAAACTGATGTGTCCTACAAAAATATTTGTTATAAAATTTTACTATAAGTTTTCAAAGGGAACTGGAACGTCAGAAATTATTCAAAACCTAAAATGTGTCTAAAATTAACCTTTAAACACATTTTAACCTTTTACTGAAATTTGGCATTCAAGTTGAGTTTGGAGCTTTGGTGTCTGTCAAGACATATAGTAAAATTTTATGACAAATATTTTTATGACACTTCAGCCCGCTATATCGCTATTTGAGATGAGTTATTTGTCCTTTTTCAAGAGGGTTAAAATGTCTGACAAAAATGTTACTCGTAGAGTTGTACATAAAAGTGCTCCAACTCTGCCAAAAAGTAATCCCAGATGTAGACTTTAAAAAAGCCGATACAGGTAAATACATATATTTTTCCTTTATCCTCTTTATCGGGATCAGTCGTTAGGAAATTGTTATTTTAAAAGAAAAAATTTTGTTTTACCGTGAAATCATCGATTGAATAAAATGGGCTTGTCGAACACCCTTCGTGCAATATTTTTATGAGTTCTTAACCGCACTAGAACCGCAATATAAATTTCATCTAAGTACACATGAAGTCACGAGTATTTATCACCTCTAATTTTTCGACTGCCGACACCATGGACCACACTAATTTCAAACATTTAATTAAGGCTTAAAAATACATTTTTGAACATTAAATTTTTATAGCAATATTACATGGAAAAGAATTAACAAGCGTTTATATTACGAATAAGTTTGATGCAAGAAAAATCTCTAAAAAACATGTTAAAATTACGAATAATACACTGCAAGAAAGAAATAGCAATATGTAAACACAACAACAAACAAAATATTATATGCAAAATAGAAAGCCTCACCCCAAAAAGTTGTTACTGACAGTCTCTTTAAATGTGATTAAAATAAATATTTTTTTAGTTTCAACTTTAAACTAAAATACGGATGAAAAAGAGCCAACTATGCCACAAAAAAAACTAAAAAAGGTCTCAAATATGAGCTTAAGATTGCAATATGCAAAAATATGCTATTAAGAGTAATATATACGACTACAACAATATGCTTTAGTAAATCGATGCCAATCTTTTTAAAAAGTTTTAATGCGTATAAATATCAGATTTTTTGAGTGTCGGGAAAACCAAACAAAACTATTGTTGTCACTTTTAATTTGATGAGTTTTTTTTAATGATATATACACGATATTGTAACAATATCAGATTTTTTGAGTGTCGGGAAAACCAAACAAAACTATTCTTGTCACTTTTAATTTGATGAGTTTTTTTTAATGATATATACACTCAAAAGATATCGTAACAAAATTGTAAATTTTTATTCAATTTTTTTTTGATACTTCCAACAGAAGGATATAAATAAATAGAAAACACAGAAAAAAATAGACAAGAAGTATGTTCAATGTTATTTAAAAAAATATGAGTTTGAATAACATTTGTGATTAACTTATCACGCAATAAAAAGTTTCTGATAAAAAAGTTATTAAAAAATTGCAGATATTTATTAAACAGAGCCATTAAATCAAATACATAATTCGTTGTATGCATTTCTTTCCCATGCCGGTTTTTTTTACATACATAAGTACTTAAAACAAGTTTTGTCTCATTAAAAAATAACTGGGATATGGCTCAGCTGTAGAGAGCATGCTTTAAGTCAGAAAAGACCGGGTTCGTATCCCAGCCATGTGAACATTTTTTTTAATTTATTTATTTTTTTCTTTTGAAATAATGTTCTTATCAATATAGCGGAATTCTTTATCACAGGAAATTTGAAAAAAATTTATTAAATACCAGGATTTTTTTTAATCAAAAACGAAACTTGTTTTTTTTTCTGCGAATGTATCTCTTGTGATATAGATTATAGATAGTTAATCCAAGCTCTCATGAAAGTTGTTATAAGGGCTAGAGAGCCCCATCTAATATAATCTGACAGCAGAAGTTCAGAAGGAACCTGTTTGCGAGAGAAAACCATTATCCAGACGTATGTAGATGTATGTTTTTGCTAAATTCAAAGATGGCACTATACGAAAATGCTTCCATCAACGCTTTAGCCTAACTCATACGTGGAGAAGCAAACCGAACCCTCTTTGCTGCCAAAATTTAATTTCTCCTTTGACTAATTGGCGTACCAAAATGTCTCTTAGTCCATTAAATTAATAATAGCACTCCTGCTAACTGACCATCGGAAAAAATAGTTTTATGTGTGCCCTTTAGACCTGTATTTAAATTAATGTGGGAACGCGCTGTACTTGCTTGAATTTCCGCCAGAAATACCGCAGGCTATTTGCCCATGGGCACAGATATTTTAACACTAGGTCCAAAAACGCCAGCACCAACCACCCCCAAAGGTTTGGGATCTATCCGTAAACCACCGAAACCTTGTGGAACTTACAGAAGGACCACCATTCTTCAAAGTAGCCCTATGCTACTCGACATACCTAACAGTTCTCTTCAAAATATTTTACTCAGGATTTGTTATTGCTCGTTGCCAACACAATGAGCAGAGTTCGTAAGACTTGACTCAGTAAGCAACCTTTGCAGAGGATATTATGGAGATCGGAATAGTAGCTAGACTAATGAAAGCCTTAATGGCTAAGGTTGGTCATGTCCTAATTATACCAGTAGCGAGAAGAAATGCCAACCTCTGGTCCTTGGATATAAACAATCCGTGCGCGATAATTTATCTGATCACAATTTTATAGATTCACATAACTATTTTTGGGTACATTCAATCCAGCACACCTTTTTAACGCCCAGGCCACCCAAATGGCTTTCTATGTAAGGAATTGTATATGGCGACTGTAAGTCAGCTTTCTAACTTACTTCTAAATACCTGACATCATTAGAATAAGTGGAATGTTGTATCACTTTAACGATACCATCCCAAGATTAAGTTTCTTCTAAGAGAAATAGGAACCACAATAGTTTCATCTGGATGAAGCGAAAGACCGTGTTTTCCATACCATGTCATAATACTGCACAAACCATCATTCATGACGCCTAAGAGAACACAGCCGAACTTTCCAGTTACTATAACGACCCAGTGGTCAGTGTATCGGATCACTTCATGCACTCTTTCACTAAAAACGTGGAGAGCTCCACCTTGAAGATACCATTTGACTGCATTTATACATATTGGCCCTTATTATGATTTGTATTCGATGTTCGATCTTCGATGTCTATCGAAGATCGAATATCGAATGTTAAATTCGTATTATAAGGTGGCAGCACTATTGAAAATTTCGTTGTATAACGAATTTTCCATCGAACACAATTTTGCTTTTCAATTTTTTCTTTTATAAATTCGTAAACAAACAATATTTATTTATAGTGCCAGCTGATAAATACGTATTATTGTGAACAATCCAAATAAGAAAAAATCACAATAGCGTTATTTGTATCGGATAATGTGCGCCATAATACCAAATGAAAATTCGTTCGATAAGTTAATTCGACCACAATCGAAAATCGAAAGCTGCTCATAATTGGCATCATTGTTACGAAATTCAAATGCAGATTTAAATTTAGGAAACAAAAATGCAACACTAGTTATTTTTGGCGAAACCACTCCTACAGTACTGCATTAGTTCTTCATTAATTTTAAATTCAAAATAGAGGAAATGGTACTTTGGGAAAGTCCTACAAACGAACTTGCGCGATTGTTGAAGAAGACCGAATGACATGTCGATGGTCATACGTTGACAACACGTAACAGATATTTTATTATTTTTCACAAAACGCATAAAACTTCATATAAATCGCTAAAAAGCTTTCCTACCCTTAAAATAAGAAAACCCGAAACTAGGTCAGAGTATCTATTAAATAACTTGAAGTTGTTTTATTGTATTGCTAGTAAAGCTTTCAACCTATTTATAATGTAATATCTTGAACTGAAAAGTTGTAAAAATCCGTTACGGGTTATCCGTATGACCATCGATGTATATAAAGCAAATGTAAACTTCAGTTGTTATGGTTGATAATAATGTTACTTAACAGCGCGTATTGTTTACAAACTGCCATTTGCTATTTATAAGAAAATGTCATGCTATAAAAAGTATAATTTCAACAAGTTGAGACTAGAACTTTTGAGAATAATTAATTTGGTTTATAAAATGTCGCTGGTCACCTGGCGGCAATCCTGGAATTTTAACGATTGGCACCCTGATAGGAATAACATATCATGTACTCGTAATATATATATATATATATATATATATATATATATATATATATATATATATATATATATATATATATATATATATATATATATATATATATATATATATATATATATATATATATATATTTATAGATATATATATATATATATATATATATATCAATCTTCATTTTCAGATAGTGACAGTAACAAAATTTTATAGCAGGCAATGTGGTGAATAAAATGAAATATATGTATAGAAATATAGAAACAAAACTACTTTACCATATACATGCCAACCAGTGGGCAATTAGAACAAAAGTAGCCATCAGTAAAACCAAAACCGCAGCACCATATTCGGAATACCGATCGATTTTTCGTGCAACTCTTACCAGACGCAACAGACGAGCTGTTTTCAGTAGACCAATCAATGTTGTAGTCTGGGAAATAATATAAAATTTGTATTATTAGTTTATTATATATAATTATGCATTATAAGATTTTTTTCTTATGTTAAATATAGTTTTTCATCCTAAACTATGTATGTATGTATGTAGTATTTATTACATATTTAAATTGTATGCTTGTATTACATATTTATTGTATATTAAATAAAAGCTCACATCTCAGCATTCATGAAGTTTTGTAACATTCTATTTACTAGTAACTAACTATTACTAAATATGTATGTGTGTATGTGTGTATATATGTATGTAAACTATAACTATCTATAGTATATTTAACCTAATGTTTGGCTTCATACAAATTTTGTTTTAAATTATATCCCAAATTTTTGTACTCATTTTTTTCTGCAAAAAGTGTGTAGAAAATAACTGAAAAGTTTTAAAAAGCATCTAAACACTGAAATAAAAAATAAATAAATTATACAAAAAAAAAAATTTATTTCAGATAATAAAAAAAATTACTATTCAACAAAATAAATACACATACACAAAAACAAAAACAAGATCTCGTAATAAAAAACGACACTAAATCTTTTCATGACACAGACACAAGTCAGTCGTTCAAAATGAAATGTTTGTTATTTCTCAAATATTTGTTAAATTTAATATTTTTTAGTATATTTCAAAACATATTCCCATCAACATATTCTGTTCTAAATATTATTTGTAAGTTTTAAAATATACGAACCGAATTGCCAATGATTCAATATGTACGACTATTTATGTAATCATCCTTATTATTATGGTGAATGTTTGTTTGTCTGTTTGACAAACAAGCAAGACCTGCAAAATGTATAAAAATTCATAAAAAAGCGCCAATGATGTCTAACACACAATACAATTTTCCTTCTAATCAATTAAATATTTTTTATTGACTGACTAATTTTCTATTGAATTTTTCAGTTTTCTTTTTTTTTCTTTTATTTTGGATATTTTATTGGTTTTTCAATTTTGGAGCAAAAATGAAGAATTGCCATCAATCAGTTGTTATGATTAGATAAACATAATTTAGAAATTGGGTAATTAAGAAAAGATTTTGTTTGGGTAATTAGTTGTAAAATATGTAGTAAGAAATGGATTCATTGTACAGGTGACAGAAACCTAACAAGAAATCGTTAAACTGCGAAGTTATATTATTGTATGTATATATGTATGTATTTTTTGCATACATTACAGATGCGGATACAGATACAGTACACTTACAGGATATGAACAAAATAATACAAAATAAAAAAACTGCAATAATAAACAAACATTAATTGTCGTTAAAACGTGCACCTCATTTGTATAACCTGCATTTTTGTTTCTGTTTTAATTTTTTTTTCATATTTTTACAAAGGAGAAAGAAAGTAAAGTATACATCATTGATCAAAATCTTACAGTAGAGATTAAAAAAAAAATTAATAACATGCAAACTATTCCGATTAGGAAAATGATTTTTTGCAGCATATTATCATTAATGATACTATTCAAAAAAATCGTTTTTATAACAGACACTATAGCTTGCATTTTATTGCACAGGAAACATTATTATGCAAAATTTTCAAATAAACGTTTGAAATAAAATTCAGTTTCAATAAATATTTTTTGCTGTTCCAGTTATTTGTTGCACGAAACTTTCTTTATTTACCAGTAGGATGGCCAGAGAAGTAATATGGATGGAAAAAGTGGTATGAAATGAAATATCAGATGGTTTTTGTTTAATATTCTTTGCTCCATTTGCTTCTCCAAACTTGCAATAAGCAGACAAAAAAAGTTTCATGAAGAAAATTTCATGGAATATTTCTTAGTGTAAATTTTTTCTTATTTAGGATGCAAACACTGTTGACAACTTCCTTAAAATGTTATTGCTAAGTTAAAGAATAGAATAGCATCGCTTTAATAATTATGTATAACCATATAAATCAACCATAATATGCTGCTATTGTAGTAATTTCAGACATGTTTTTTTCTTAGTGTGCATAAAGCAATTTGTGCAGGTAGTCAATCTCTTCATTTTTATCCTAAAACTAATTCAGGCTTTATACGAAAGTATGGCGATGTCTTATTTTTCATTATTTTGGCGCCTTTTAGTGGGTACTCACACATGATGAATTTATATAATGATTAAAGCGAAACTTGATATAAAAAAAGATAACGAAAATACTCAGCCCAATTGTGAATTTCCTCGAAGTTTTTCTCTTCCCATTCATTTGTTCCCGGGGAATAAACGAATAAGGGAGAGGGAAAAATCTAGGTCAGCTGTTTGTTAATACATACAAATAGTGGTTTTGGCTTAAATAAAAAGTAAAATGTACAGTGTAGTCACTCAGAAGCTCTCTGAAGACCTTTATGCTGAGAAGTGAAGCGAAAACTGGGCTAGGGCCACCCATATGCATTAAATCCCCAATGATTGTGTGTAATAAGGGAATTGTAAATTTTTTAAGCCGCAACAAATCTCTCATTTCTTCCGAAACAGCGTTACCATATTTTTTTTTAACTTTTTTCTGAAAAAAAACTTTTATTTTTGCCCAAAAACCTTTTTTTTTTTTACAAAAGTGCCAACATTTTAAAAGAAAACACAAAAAGTGTATTTGGAACTCATTCTAAGGATTGTATAAAAACGGCATAGTTGCAGAGGGAATAAACACAATTAAACACTGTTGCAGTAATAAGGGAGTGAGAAAATATTTGATCCTATCATTGCCTATACAATCACTTAATATTTTCATCCGATATACCATAGTGCAAAATTTAAATTATGTACATATTTATAAAAAAAGCTTGAAAAAACTTTAGATAAAATTAAACCTTTTTGGCAAATCAAAAAACTTGCAAAAAAGGGGAAAACTTGATAAATGGCAACGCTGTTCCGAAAGCAGAAATAGTTAATGTGTTTGAAGCGCATGTTTGCACGGCGTGGATAAAAATTCCTAAACCAAGAGAGAAATATAACATTCCGGTGTGTATTTAAACTTGTTGTCCTAAATAAATTATTATGCCATTGTTTCACAACATTTGTTAATTTGATTTTTAAAATTTTGCATTAGTTCCCTTCAAAAGGTTTGGGGAAAAAACTTGCAAAAATTTCTCCCTCTTCCTCATATTCATCCCTATCGTTGATACTTTTTCCCTGGAAATATTTTCCCTTTCCCTTGTTTTGCAATCATGAATAAAAAATTCGAAAAATTTCCCTTATCATGAATGGTTTATTTTCACGTCGACTTTTTTCCTTTTCCCCTGTTTTTGTTCCCTGTATTTTAGCAGGCGAACTGGATAAATACATCATGTAATTGCTATTTTGTCCTTCCAATTAATTATTAAAACTTATAAATATTAATTTTTAGAACAAAATCAGTAAATAGTGTTCATTTATCTTAATATTAACACATTTATTTTAATGCTAGCTCCTTGCAACACCTTTCTATCACACATGAACTAAGTTTTGAGGCAAATGCTTATTCCGCGTCTGTAGAGAATCACTCATTGCGTCCAAAATATATAAAAATCCAGTTTTACTCACTCTAGAGAAAATGTAATTTAACACCAAAAGACTATTTGATTGAATTGTGCTGTCTGCAACGGCTCGGCTACTCCAAGGCATTGGATGCATTTAGCAATCCTGGATGAACAATTCGATTTTGTTAGATAGTTCCAATTCTTGGCACTGCCTTTTTTACTTTTTCACAAAAATTTCTTTAATTTTTAATTGATTTTATTAAGCTCTTCCTTATTTACATTCACTGAGAACTGATAGCGGCAAAAAATTTTCATGAGAACTTCACGATAGCAATTTTCCCTCGAAGGGAAATGAAAACTTCATAAATTTCACTTGCTATTCGCGATAGGGGTGATTATTATTTAAGCGAATGCCACACAGGTCAATATTCAGCTTCAATATATTTGTTTGTGTGCGTTTGTTTACAAAAAATATGTACACATATACGGAGGGGAAATATTGAAGAATATCAAAATGCTTTTGATTTTCATAACAAACACACACAAGCACATATATTGAAGCTAAAATATTGATCCGTCTGGCAGCCACTTTAGAATAGTTACTTTATTCCCAGGGACGTTTTTCCTGGGGAAATTGTAATTTCTAATGCGGGTGCTAGACGGATTTTAGCTTCAATATATGTGCTTGTGCGCGTTTGTTATGAAAATCAAAAGGATTTTGATATTCTTCAATATTTCCCCTTTGTATATGTGTACATATTTTTTGTAAGCAAACGCACACAAACACATATATTGAAGATAAATATTGATCTGTCTAGCAGCCACTTAATAGGAGGAATGTGAAAAGAGAAAATTTTCCCTGGGAGATTTTACTTATTATAATAGGGGAACAAGGGGGGGAATAGGGAAAAAAACGTTCGCGGAATTCATAATTGGGCTGACTTTTTTAATCATGATATAAATTCATCAGGTGTGGACACCCACTTAGAGAGGCAAAGTTTACTTTGACAAAGTTTGTTGAATTCTATTTTAAACTTTCTTTCGTACTTAGACACTGAAAGTTTAGTTTGACAATTTTTTTTTTGAAAATTGTTGTTGTTTTCTCCTCTATAAACTCGAAACTTAACAAAGTAAACTTTCCCCATGTAAAAGGTGCCTTTGACTAAAAACATATAAATTTAACCAAAACATCAAGATTTTGAGACCGACCCCTTCCAAGGCAATTAAGCCTTGTACAACTAAGTATTCACCAAAAAAAAAATTAAGAGGAGAATCACCAATGTTTCCCAAATTATTATGCGTTTAGTGTAGGAAAAATTATAGGAATTGCTTGAACCTGCTTTTATATAATAGGTTATAACCAGGGAAACCCCATATATATAATTATGTACATGTTTTTTCCTATGCGATGTTTTTAGTCACAAACAAGGTATTATTTGTACGTTTCAGAACTTTTTAAGAATTTTGCCAATGATTTTTTACTGCATATTTTTGCGTATTTTTTTACCCTTTACAGCCTGTTTTTGCATATTTCAAACTTAGCCGCATAGGGAATTTTTCTGATTTTTGTTTTATATTTGGATCTTTTTCGGCTTATTTTGGATTTTTTTAATGTTAATATCCATATTTATACAAAACACAAAGTTTGTTTTACGAGTATGTATAATTGAAAAAATTTTTTGCCGATGCACCGGTATATTGGCACAAAAAAGTGAGGTGTACATTGGAGCAGACTCACCTACCTATATGTATTTTGACGTGCTGAATCCGAATTTAAAGCCCTTTTAGCTCGTACATCCTCAAAATATGAAATAAATTGCGAAAAACTATAGTTTTTCAAGATTTTTACAGTTTTCGCAACTTGTAGATAAGTGGGTCTGGTCAAATGTACAGATCACTTTTTTCTTTTCTGGGTGCCGGTGTAATTAAAAAATTTATAAATTTTTGTACTTTGTTTAATATTTTGTTAATAACTCAGGAACCTGTAAAAGTACCATATAAAGATCTGGTGACTACATAGTGGAGAGGCTAAACATTAATATGTATATAAATTTTTGAAAATTTAAAAAACGCCATTTTGTCAATTACAGCAGCATGAATCGCGGATTATGAAAAAATAACCCCTAACATTTTTATATTTTTTTTATAACTTTTTTTTTATATTTTATATAACAATACCTTTAAAACGAGATCTGAATCATTTCTCTAGCTTGAATATTAAAAAAGTTATAATCAATTATATAAAATAGGGATGTAACGAATACCGATACCGATACCGATATATCGGCGATACTTCAGATTTTCCGATACATCGGTATCGGCGATATTTTACTGTCGATACGACGATACTTTAAAAATTTTTTTTAAACAAATTATTTATTTTTTTTGTTAATTTTACCAAGAACTAAATTCATTTCGTTATTTTTTAAATCTTATTAATATCAATTTTAAAAATTAATAATATTTTACGCTGTTATTTTGCAAAAACAATAATTTATTTATTGTTAATTTTACCATAAACTCAAATTCAATGCGTTGTTTTTTAAATATTATTCCCAGCAAAAAAGACATTATAAAGAAATCATGAAAATGTAGAATTCGCGATCCGGAAATATTGCGAATTTGGATAATTTCTAATTAGTTTCACATTTGCTCGTCATTGCAAGAAGTTCTCTTTTTCGATTACCAATCACCGAACTTGTAGTGATGTTAGGACAAATTTCTTTTTCGGTGTTCTATAATGATTCCTCAAATAATTCTGGCAAAAAAAAACCGACTTTAGTATAAAGAGTATTATACTAGATGGCCTTCCATATAACCAATTTTGAAAATCGGTATGCAAATGGAGGAATTGTGCTCTAATAAATATTTTGGTTGGAGGCGTGGAAGACTTGCCCCACAGATTTTCGTAGAAAAATTATGCGACCAAACTCTAGGCAAACCCTTCCAAACAAATAATAAATTTTGGAACTCGGCCCATAAATGGAGAAGCTATGCGATAATCAATATTTCTGGGGGAAGGGGAAATCCCGCACAGATTTTGGAGAAAAATTATGGTACCAACCTGAAGGGGGGTTTGCAGCAAATTTCGCAACTGATTTTCAAAAAATAAAAACTGTAGTCAAACCCTTTAAAATAAAAAAAACATTTTGATAATCGGTTCCCAATGACAAAGTTATGCATGGGGGAAGCAAGTTTCCCCCTCCCATTTTCGAAAAGAATTATGGGGCCAAACTACTAGCGAACCCTTGTAAACAACACAAGAATTTTGAAAAGCTGTTCACAAATGACATAGTTATGGATTGGTGGGGAGGGAGTGGAGGAGGAGCAAACTTGCCTCTCCGATTTTCGACAAAAAAAAAATTTGGGACCAATTTTTTGTCAAACCCTTTCAAACGAAACAAGAATTTTGAAAATCGGTTCACAAATGACAGAGTTATGCATGGAGGGGAGCGAATTTCTTCCTCCGATTTTCAAAAAAAAAATTATGGGACCAAACTGCAGGCAAAACCCAGCAAAAAAGAATTTTTTAAATCGCTTCACAAATGACAGAGTTATGCGTGTACAAAGATAAAAAAGTAAAAAAATAACATACACACGAATTGATAACCTTCTTCTTTTTGGAAGTCGGTTAAAAAAGGATGAAAAATAACCCATTTTCAGAACTTGTTTCTTTTTATGCGAATTTAAACACAAAACTGTATTTTCATGTAAATTTAAGTGAATAAATACAAACTTTTAGAAGACTTTTAATAATTAAGCTAATAAGTTATTTAGAAGAATATTAGTTGATAAATGTCCTTTAATAAATCGATTTTTTAAAAAGCATGGCGAGTATTTTTTAAAATTACAAAGGAATTACAAATTTGTACTTGCTTTTCTACTAATTATCTGCATATTTTTAATATAGATTCTTTGGAAGCAATGAAAATGTAGTTCCTTAAAAATTACTTCCAATTTTATATACTGTGTTAATATCTATTTTAAATATTAATAATCTCTTACACTGTAATTTTGCATAATAAAAAAAATTGCCCTTCTTGAGTTTTGTTAATCTAAACTTGAACTCAATTTCAATATTCGTATCGGTATCGGAATCGGTATCGGCGATATTTATTTTTAAGTATCGGAATCGGTATCGGATCGGCAAAACGGCGTATCGTTACGTCCCTAATATAAAAGCAGTTTCAAGAAAATTTTTTAATTTTTTCTGCATTAACCGAATCATTATTTGGGAGCCACCACTGGTGAATAGTTAGTTGTACAAGGCTTAACTGTTATACCAAGTCTGATTCGATTCGGAAGGGTTCGGGCCCAATCACTGGTTGGTTTTATATGGATTAAGTCCTTTGCTAAATTACTGAAAAAAATGTTGTATAGGTAAATATAGGAAAATAATTATGAAAATGTACAAAGTTATAGAAAAAATTAGAACCATTAAAAAAAATCAAAAAAAGCCATTCAAAATATTTAGAAAAAAAAACTGTTTTTGAAATAAATGCTAAATTTATAATGAAAATAAAACTAAAATAAAATATTAATTGGTGAAATACGATTAGAGTTATACGTACTAGTATGTAGTTAGCATGTATGTATGTATGT
Source organism: Panzeria rudis (assembly GCA_956483635.1). NCBI lineage: Eukaryota > Metazoa > Arthropoda > Insecta > Diptera > Tachinidae > Panzeria > Panzeria rudis. Next base: position 146,513,492 of record OY101450.1, read on the forward strand.
ATGTATGTATGTATGTATGTATGTATGTATGTATGTATGTATGTATGTATGTATGTATGTATGTATGTATGTGTGTATGTATGTATGTATGTATGTATGTATGTATGTATCTGTCCATATCTGTAGTTATTATATACATATTTTTACTACATATTTAGAATTAGAAGCATTGTGTGTATTTTATGAAATTAAAAGAAAACAACAATTGTATTTGTTAATTATAGTACAAGTGCTTAAATTTGTATGACTTTAATTAAATTTTAATATTTTGTTGTTTAATAAAAAAGTGCACTGTTTTGGTAAAAATTGTAGTAGAAGTAGAGTAATAGTAGTTGCACTTGTGGTTGGTTGGTTGGTTGTATTTACAGGCAATACAAGATCTGGCCAGATTTTCTAGTACTTACAAAAAGTTGTTAATTTTCAAATTAAATACATTTTTCTAATCAAGTAAAACAAAAAAAATAATACATATTTCTGAATTTGAGCCAAAAGAAAATTTGTTGTAACTACTCCCTTCCTATTTTATTTATTTCTGCCCTCAATATAACTAACATACAAATAGAAGATGATAATTATTTAGTTATTTATTGTTAATAGAATATTTAAATTCTTGCAAAGTAGTAGTAAAAATTATTGAAAATTTTAAAGAAAAAAAAACCAAAATAAATCGTGTATGTAGTGAAATATTAAAGTTTTTTTTTTAAGTAGAAACTGGCTTTTAATACCTCTTCATTATCCAAGCCAAGCTGTAAAATATTTTTGTTAAAATAAAATTCTGAATTATAACAAAGTTTTTTTTAAGTTATAACATTTATTAAAAATATATAATCTTTCTCAAATAATAAAAAAAACTTAAGTGGTGGTTGTAGGTGGGTGGGTGGGTGGTAGTGTGGTGTGTAAGAAATCAAATCCAGTGTTCATTTTTTTCTTCTTTCAAACAAATTAAAATCATAATAAAATTAATTTTTTGCCAATTAAAAAAAATATATAAATGGATAGTTTTTTTTTCGATTTTATTAGATTCAAAATCATCTCTGCAATTTATCATAATGATGTTGTATATATGTGAGAACATATTTTGAAATTTTGTTGTAAAAGTGTTAAACATGGATAATCAAATCCAGTGTTAATTTTTTTTTTCTTTCAAACAAATTAAAATCATAATAAAATAAATTTTTTGCCAATTAAAAAAAATATATAAATGGATGGTTTTTTTCGATTTTATTCGATTCAAAATCATCTCTGCAATTTATCATAATGATGTTGTATTTATGTGAGAACATATTTTGAAATTTTGTTGTAAAAGTGTTAAACATTATTGTTCGATAATGGAGATAGAATATACTTTAGCTTAGAAATTTAATAAACACAAACTAGCTGTTTAAAATAAAGAATTATAATTTAGTTTTTGAGAAGTGAAATTCTACCACCAAAAAAAAATTAAGTGAAGTAAGTACTAAAAACGAGTAAAATCGGAAATTTACTACCAGGCCTAACGTAAATGTTAATATTATATTATAACCATATTAAAACCATGAAAAACATACATGCAAGAGATCGTTATTTTGAAAAATCCTGTTAATTTGGTTAAACAAAAGGAAATTTATTCATATGTAATGTCTCACAATGTTTTCTATCCATATGTAGGCAATTCAATTAATCCCTTAAAACTATATCGTTTCCGAAACAAAATTTCAATATGGCTGCAACCACATCTTTCTTACTTACTTAAGCATGGTACTCTGTTTATTATTTCGTGCGAAGTGCTGTCAAAAGTCCATATAAAAAAATTGACACGAATTGCTCACGAACAATTGTTGCAGAAGTAGTACCTACTCTGTTTGTTTTGTGAAAAACATATGAAATGAATCTACAACATTTTGAGTCTTTAGGCATGGTACTGTGTTCATCATTTCGTGTGAACTGCTGTCAAAAATTCACATAAAAAAAATTTTCACGAATTTCTCATGAAAAATTGTTGCAGAAGTAGTACTCTGATTATTTTGTGAAAAACATATGAAATGTATCTACAACATTTTGAGTCTTCATGCGAAATAATTGCTCAATTCACAACCTGTTGTAAGTGTTGTAGATCGTAAAAATGTTGTTGTTAATTTTCACATACATATGTTCCTAAGCAAATGTTTATTTGGAAATTACCAACAACATTTATACGATCTATAACACATACAACAGGTTGTGAATTGGCCAAATATACCCTGCAGCTAAATGTACAACTAGTTACGTTTTGGGACAGTCATTACACTAGTTGTAACGTTACTAGTTAACAAAGGACTGTCATCTTACTAGTTGTAATGAAGCTAGCAACGATACTAGTCAAACAACAACGTTTTGGAACAGTCATACAACTAGTTGTAATGATACTGGTAATTTTAATTATTTTTTAAAAATTTACATATTTTCAAGTGTAAATTCATAAAACAAAATTTTAGCTCTAAATATAATAAGTAGAAAATGGCTCAGCGGATAGAGTACATGCCTTAAAAGATGAGAACTGTGTGTTCATACCCTGGTTGAGATAAATGTTTTTTTAATATTTAAAAAACAATAAATAAAGAAACTAGTAAGTGCAATAGTCTATAATAACTAGTATTTCAACTAGCATATAACTATGTACAAAGGAACTAGTTGGGCTCCTATGACAACCTAATGTTAAAATCGATAGTTCGATATATGGAAAAAGGACAGTTAGGCAACTAGTCTGAATAAAAAAGCAACTAGTATATTTCTAACCACATACTAGTCATTTTGTCTGCAGGGTAAGCACCACTTTTTTCGTGTGGAATTTACAACAAACACATTGGGTTTTTTTAAAAACGTACATAATTGCAGCATACTTTCAAGGGCTATTATAATTGGTTACTTGTCATATTTTTCGTATGAAAAGACTAATGTTGATCAACATTTTTCGCAAATTTGAACAGAGTACTTAGCTTATTTTGTGAAAAACATATGAAATGAATCTACAACATTTTGAGTCTTTATGCGAAATAATATGAGCACCACTTTTTTCGTGTGCAAAAAACACATTTGCTTAATTCACAACCTATTGTATGTGTTGTAGATTGTATAAATGTTGTTGGTAATTGCCACATAAACATGTTTCTAAGCAAATGTTTATATGAAAATTACCAACAACATTTATAGGATCTATAACACATACAACAGGTTGTGAATTGGCCAATTGAGTTTTTTTTAAACGTACACAATTGCAGCATACTTTCAAGGGAAAAATCTAATGTTGATCAACATTTTTGGCAAATTTGAACAGAGTACTATACTTTAATAAGCAGGGCTGTCAGATTTTTTCCGACCTATTTTGCCAAATTGATTTTAAAAATCGAGAAAAGTCGCCAAAATCAATTTATATAGTTTTTCTTAATATATATTTGATAATAAATTTGTTTTTATATAATACTTTTTTTGATATAAATTTTTATAAAATAATCGTATATATAAATTTAGCAGAATATCTCCAAAAGTAGAAATAAAATCGCCAAAAATTATTTCTTATAAATTTTGTCATCCAAATTCAAAACACATTAATGATTATAATTAATATAAGAAAAATCACCAAGTCACATTATTTTAATTTCTTGCAGATGAGTTTTAGTGGGACTTATTTTTGAAAGTACTATTTCAACAAAGTAATTTTCTTGAATTATAAAAAGTTTTTAGTTCAATTTTGCTAAAAAATTAGCCATAGGAATCACCAACAAATTTATTTATCGCCAGAAAAATCACCATGTAGCCAAATCAAAAATGTATACGCCAAGCAAGTTGAAAAATCGCCACATCTGACAACCCTGTTAACAAGTCCATATACACTAGGGTGATCAACTCGATTTTTCAACCGGTTTTTAAACCGGTTTATTTCAGCAATACGGTTGTCGGTTTTTTCAAAATGTTGATCTTTCGAATGTCAAATAGTCCGGTTTTTTAATAAAAAAAACGGCCCAGTCGATGACTTTTCGATTCGTATATTTGATTAGTTTTTACTGTATGTATTAAAACCTGACGAACTTTTACTGTTGCTTTCCCTAAGTATTTTTGTTCAAGAGCATTTACTGAAGCATGCAATTAAGGTGAACTAATTTTATAAGATGGTAGCAGGTGCGAATTAAATTGGCCTTGTGATATAGAATTTATATCAAGCTTCATATTTTATATGGAGTTCGACATCCATCATAGACAAAATATGCTTCTTGCGCGCGAATGTTAAGAAATAAACAAGAAGAAAAAATGTAAATCTGTGCACTAGGGTTCCCCTTATATGTGTGGAACACATTTTTTTCGGATTTTGATTGTAAATCTCCCTGGAAAGCTCTTTTTAGTGAAAAAAAACTGTGCTGATCACATAATGGGAAATGGAATGGAAATTATAGTGCTGTACCAAACAAAAAATTATGAAAAAGAAGTCAGAGCCGCACAAAAACATTAATGAGAAAATAAGGCCAAGTTCGTATCCAAAAGTTTTGGCCGTTAAAAGTACTGAGATCAAAATGAAGACCAAGTTCTTGATAGGTACAATACCATTTCATTTTTAGGCAACCTGCTATTTGGCCATATTTTTTACATTTCTAATATTGGGAAGAATTATGGGGAAAATGTTTCCAAGTTAGCTTAGAAATTAAATGGTATCATACTTATCAAGAACTTGACCCTCATTTTGATCTCAGTACTTTTAACGGCCGAAATTTTTGGATAGGAACTTTGCATTATTTTCAAAGTTATGTTTTTATGCAGATAGTATTTACATGAACTGCTAACTCTTTTTTTAAAGCAAATTAAAATCAAAACTTTTGCACTATAATTTTCTCCCAAAAAAAACCCAGTTGACCGGGTTTTTCTGAATTTTAAAAACCGTAACCGCTTTTTCTAAAATTTCAAATAGCCGAACTATTCGAAAACCGGTTTCTGGAAAATGTCGAATAATCGATCACCCTAATATACACTCAACTAATTCAACTTTTCATAAAACTTTTTACAACGAAACGTTACTTACGAACACAAAAAAGCTAAAGAATGCTTCAATGTATGATATCATTGCGAGAAATGTGCTATTAGAATGTTCAATTTCGAAATTGATGTACTTAAGTTTCATTTGTTTCAAATTCAACCATAATGGATGTGCAAAAGCTTCCCCTTCGTGACTCACACTACTTAAGCTTTACTGGATAGAAAACAATGCAGATCAATATATGTAAAGTATGTGCATACAGTTCCTGGCCAAATTACTATAAATGTATAGACGCATTACAGATTTTGTGCAAAATCTTAATTAGCAACTATTAGTTCGAGCTTGAATAATCAATTGCAATTAATAATTTGATCGACAGATGCTCCAATAAATAAAACACCGCTTTTAATTTAAATTACAGGTAAGCCACGATGTACGTGGTCTGTTTGGACCGAGCAAAGTACGTGTAAATCAAATCCGCGTAAAATAATGTTCAGGATATTTTATAAAAAAAAAAACTATAAATATTTTTAGTTGTATTATTTATAGCTGTTTCACACTATCTCACAAGCCGTTCGACTTCTGTAGAAAATGCAACCCTGATCTAATGAGTTTATGGAAAGTTTTAAAAGAGCAATAACAACACATTCAGCCGTGTCACAGATTCCGTTCCGATTGGTTTTGATTCCGTAGTTGTCATTCCGAAAAAGTACATTTTTGGTGCTATAGATTCCGTTTATTATGTATTTTGTTTTTACAATGACAAAGTTTTTATACCTTGAGCCGTTTGTTTACTCCTGTTTTTAGATGCAAAGCTCACATTGAGCTTTTTATTAACAAATATTTATTTGACGTTCCTAAAAGTATGCACGTGTTTTAGTATTTACTGCAAATGAAGTCAGTAGAAAAGTATTTTTCAATTCCACTTTGAAATTTAAAAGTGGTTTGATTACGAAGAAAATTTTCGTTTTCTTAAGAAGCAACTTACGGAATTGAAACCACTGCCGATCGGAATGGTATTCTGTGACATGGTTGATTATTGGGCATGTTCTGAAAATCACGGTGATTTCAAATCACGTGATTTCAAAAGTAAACTGTTAATAACTGATTTGTTAGTGGGTTTTTGTTGTATTTTAAGTTTTTGTTATTTACAATGGAACATTTTATTCGAACTTCCAACGCTATAAATCGTTCAATTTACGAAAGCAATAATTTAGCCTTTATTAATTTTTTGAAATCACCGTGATTTGGCATCTCATGATTTACAGAACAGGCCCGTATATCAGGGTAGCATTTTATGCAGAAATCGAAAAGCTCATATAATAGTCTAAAAACAGCTTTATATATTAGTAAATTGTTTTTCACCACGCAGTTGATGGTTAAAGCTGTTTTACACTATCTCACAAGCCATTCGACTTTTGTAGAAAATGCAATCCTGATCTAATGAGTTTATGGAAGGTTTTAAAAAAGCAATAACAACACATTATATCAGGGTAGCATTTTGTGCAGAAGTCGAACAGCTTGTATAATAGTCTAAAAACAGCCTTAGCATCATTTTTTAAACGTATTATATTAAATTCGCGTAAAAAGCGCGTAATTGAAAAAATGGTTACTATTATTGATCCGTGTTATATCGAAATCGCGTACATCGAGGCTTACCTGTATCTTTTCATAAAGAACTTTTAAAAAAGAACATTCGATATCGTGGAACACCGGGTAGGAATGAAGTTCCTTGCGTTTTATTTACATAAAGGAATAAAAAATAATACTACATGTTACGTTACGTCATGTTCGTGACATGACATGACATAACAAGACATGACGTGACAAGACGCGACAGGACATAACATTACATGTACATCTGAGCAGGTGCCACAGCACTTTCCCTTAACCACCGTGACCCACGTCTTAACAGATTTTGGAGCAACCACCGAGGCAACTGCAGGGGTCACCATTAGAGCAGCATTTTGCGCCCTAAAGGCAGCAACGTTAGCCGAAAATGCCGCACTCAACCTTATTGGTGGACCGCCGGTCTCGAACCTTCCTCTCAAATGCTAATTCTCATCTATGTGCTTCATCAAGAGAACCTCATGCCCAAATAGTAGTCACCTTACGAACCAGCCCTCCCTCTATCTACTACATCAGCTAGCAGGTGCTGATCCAGCACCTGGGAGGGGATCTTTCATATGAAACATACCAGTTTGAAAATTTTCTTTTAGAAACTCATTAGAAATGAGCAGCAGCCTTTTTCGTCTGCCGCTTGTTCCTCCTACCAGAGGCCACATCACTGTCAGTAGCATCACCTCTTCAGTCATACTATTCCAGATGCAGGGACACCAGCCGATGCTCTAGCAGCAATAACCAACGTACCGAACCACCAACAGCAGGACCAAAATTCGAGCGGAAGCAACTATAGCAGCCCAAAAAAATAGCAACAAAGGTTGAATCAGCAGTGGTAGCAGCAGCACCACCGGTAGCAACAGCAGCAAAATTTGCACCAAAATTTGCCGAGCATTCCGGCAGAAGCAGCAGCGTGCCTGGTCTTAGGCGATGATAGTTTACAACGCCTACCCCTCTACCTTAATGACACCAAACAATAGGAAGATAATAATTTGAATTTTCAGATGCAAAGTCGTCAGCAGCTAAACGATACTCGTACTTATCGCCAATAGTTAGCAGACACACCTTCAGCTAGCATGGTAACGAATTACTTAGCAAAATCATAAACCGCTTAGGAAGGACACAAACCCGGTTTGAGATTCCAAAAACAGGGCCAAAATCCCAGGAATATCCTGGCACTTCTCCGGAAGCTGCAGCAGCACTGTAAAACATGAAAAATCCGCAGCTGCAACACTGATACCACCCGGAGTTTCACCTTCAACTTGAGACACCCTGCCAGCGGAGTCCCAAAACAAAAACATGTACACATTTCGTTTGTTTACCAATATTCGATACACGTATTTTTTCATATTAAAATGTTTATCCCTCGAATTCAAATCATTGATGTGCTGAGCAACGTGTCATAAGGAAGCTCATATCAAAAAGCTTCTTATGGTATAAGCACTTTTATTTAAAACATCACGGCGAACATTTTTGTGGGCAGAAATTTGTCCCTTAAACGGCGATGTAGCGGGCTGGAATGTCCTACAAAAATATTTGCCATAAAATTTTACTACAAGTATTCCGAGACATTTACGGTCCAAACTCAACTGAATCTAGCGCAAGAAATCATTCAAAACTTAAAATTAATTTCGTACTTATTCACAATTAGTACTAGAATATCCCACAAAATCGAATTTTATAAGACTAGACATATCTTACGAAAAATGTCTCAATAGGTTACAAAAAGAAAGCTGGGGATATTTTGTTACTAATTGTGAATAAGTACGAAATTAACCCTAAAACACATTTAAAATGTGTGACTCATTTCTGGCGTTCCAGTTGAATGTTGAAGACCTATAAAAAAAAAACTTTATGAAAAATATTTTTGTAGGACATTTTAGGCTGATATGTCGCTATTAAAAGGGAGTTTTTCATCCCTTATTCAAGAAAGGGGAAAAATTACCCATATAACAAAGAGTTGGAAGGTTAAAATGTTCCACAAAAATGTTTCTTGTAGTGTTTTACATATTACATTTTATATCTTAAAGGTAAGGATTACAAGATTTCCTATGTCGATTTTCTATACAATGTACAAAAGTGGAAGAACTTAATTCCCCCCAAAATTAATACCAGATGTAAACTTTCAAAACGCCGCACAGACAGATACATATTTGTTCAATCTAGGCGGCCAAAATTTAAATTTTATTCTTGAATTTTCGTAAATATTTATATCAAATGCTAAAGAGAACTTCTCACCGAATAAGTCAATGGAAAATTTTTATGCAATTTGTCAACACAAATAATTTCACGATACTTTAAACTTGAATGTTTTTAACAACTATAGCACTTACTTAAAACTACTGATGTTTAAAAGCGTATAACTTTGTATTGGAAAAATATTATTTAATAATACTTTTTGAATTCTAATATATAAGATAATTAGCTTTATTTTCTCTGCTGGACATACTAAAGAGAACTACTCCAGGAAAAGTTAAGGTACTTTGAAGATATCCTCACATTAGTGTGAAATTAAAAAAAAAACGACTATTTCAAATGTAGTATTTGTTATACAATTCTGTCAGATCCCATCCTAACTTCTTACTTGATTCTTCATCAAAAAAATTTGCCGCACAAAAACGCAGATGGTGGCCAAATTTTGACAATATTAATGACCAATAGGATTTTTTACGACCCAAAACTGGCTTCTGACATAACAGGAATTAATTATGTCAGCGAAGATCAATTACTCATGTTTACAGTACATCGCGTTCCGGAAAAGTTTTAGCCGTTACCGACAACATATATTATGCAGATTTTAAATATATAATTAGAATTCTTTTATCAGCTCTAGTTTTCGAGATATACTTTTATGTCAAAAATGAAGGCACTTGCAGGACATACATATATGAGCATAACTTGAGAAGGCCATGCTCTCTCTATTCAGTTAAGTATACAAATACAAAATTCGACAACAAAATAATATTGAAGCCATACAAACATTATTTCTAAATCTACAAAGTAGTTTTGGCGATATCGTAAAAGTTTGAGCAACAAAAATGATTTTTTATAAAATTTGTTTACATTTTTGCTTTTAAAACTTTATAACAAAATAAAGATACAACAATGGGCCAGTTTTTTGTCCAGTAGCATGGAGCTAAATATATTCCAAAAGAACTGAACCCTTTTTCATTGAAATTGGTGTAAAATGTTTGATTTTACTCACAATTTAGTGACAGAGCTGAATTGATAAAATTTTAATTTCCATGCAACAGTAGCAAACACAAACACAAAGTCAAAAATTGCTTCTGTATGAAAATTTAATTTTTATCAATTCGATTCTTTCACTGAATTATGAATAATATCAAATGTTTGGCACCAAATTCAATAAAAAAAAAGGTTTCAATTTTTTGGAATACATTTAGCTACAACCTGCTAAATAAAAATAAGCTTGTTGTTGTATTTTTATTTTTTACGCATTCTTAAAAACAAAAAATTTTTAATTTTTTATAAAATTTTTATTTTTTTGGGTTAAACTTTTATGATATCTCTGAAGGTGCTGAGCAAATTTAGAAACAATGGCGCATATTCATAGTCAAAACAAAGTATACTTTAAGAGTTTAAAACCAGTATTTTGTATGACAATACTTGTTTTAAATTCCTAAAGTATACTTTGTTTATGACTACGAATATGCGCCAATGTTTGCACGGCCTGAAGATTATTTTGTTGTTTTTTTTCTTTACTGAATAGGGAACCCCCTTCTCAAGTTATGCTACTATATGTGGTAAAAGTGCGTTTATTTTTTACATAACGATATATAGCGAAAACTAGAGCTGATGGGGAAAAATGGAGAGCAGATTCGCTTTCAGCGTTCCAAATAACTAAAGAAACGACTTTCATTTCTACCGAACGAAAAAGTTTTTCGCAATTTGTAAACAAATTGCACACAGCCATACATATGTATGTATGTATGTATGGGTGTTCTAATAACAAAAATCTACAGTGCGTCTTATAAACAGGCCAGGGACTGTAGACAGCGTAAGAATATATTTATACATATTTCAATTTTAACAATTTTGCACATAAGTATAAATAAAGATAGAATATGTAATTTAAGATTTGCTAAATGATATTAAACCAACTATTGTAAAACAAAACAGAAGTAAACATAAAATATTTCTAGTAAACAAACGAAAAAAAAGAAACGATTAACAAAAACGTAACATCAAACACACACATAAATGAAATGTTAACTTTTACACTTGGCTTTAAACAAATTTCGTTTGTTTTTTTTAAGTGTATTTTTAAAGGAGAGAGAGAGAGATTTTCAAGTTTTAATTTTTAAATGCCAGCAACCTTTTTTCTACATACTTTTGTTACTCAGAAGTAAATATAATTAAACTGACTAAAAAATAGAACAAAACAAAAACCAAATAAAGAGAATCAGAGGAGAAGGGATAAAAATTAGAGCTTAAAATTTTACACTGCGAGAAAAGGTAGACAAGTTTTACAATAGTAAGGCTCAATAGTATGAAATACATTAAATGAATGCAACATTAATCTTAATTTTTCTTAATTTTTGATTTTTTTTCTATGTAATTTAATATTATAGTGAACGTCATGAAAAGGCTTAGAGTCGTTTAAAGCCAATAAAATAAATTTTTTAATTACGAAATTAAAAAATGAAAAGAAAGTAACTTACGTAGGCTTGACAGTGTCCGATTTTCCTTGTTTTTTATTTATAAAAAAAAATCTCAAAAATAAAAATGCAATAATCGGACAAGAAACAACACTTTTTAGTAAAACCAAAGAGTTGAACAAAAAAAAACTTACAGTGGAAATTGCTAATTATAGAGTCAGTCAACTCCTCGACCAATAACTTTAAAATTTGAAGCTTTCAAATTTAATACAAAAAAAGCAGATTTAATACAAAACGTGCATTTTAAAAACGCCAGTGTTGTGTGGGTTGGTTAGGTGGCCTGGCCCTAAGTCCAAACGTGTTTGTTATATCAGAAAAAAATTTTAACTTTAAAACGACGAAAAAGTTCTTAATGTACAGCTTTAACTTGATTGCAACCAAATAAGGTCCAGATATATTTTCTAATTATATATCAAAATTTTTCGAAATACCTTTCCTTCTTTTCAAAGGTCGTATTTAAAAACCAAAAATTGTTTATACATTTTTGTAAACCATGGATGGACAAGACTGCAAGATAGAAAACAACGGCTTTTTTCGAAATTCTACTGCTAAACTTTTTCTTTCCAAGTGCTTTGAAAACTCTAGTTTTGTGTATCTAACTGTCAAACTATGACAGAAACCATCTTACTTTACCATTTGTTTCATTATTTTGATATCTTTTACTAAAATACATTTCCAATAACTACAACGTGCAACAGATATTTTCAAATTTTAAAAAAATCTTTAGACACGTAGAAAGAGAGTTAGGTCGGTCTTACTAAAACTGTTTACACAGTTTTTCATAATCACGTCTGATGCTAGAAATGAAATGTAAATTATGCTCCTCTGTTTCTTACGAAGCCCTCAAATTAATTTTGGTCCTTTCTTGGAATTTCGAATATACATACATATAAGGGGTAAAAGTTGTACCTGTTTGTGCTATTATTTTCTCTACAACTATTTTTTTATGTACATTGATATACTGAATGAATATATTTTAATATGAGCTCGCTCCTCCCGCTCAATAGAACATAATTTTAGAAAATTTTGCTTTTTTTAAAGAAGGATAAAAAAATGTACCAAAAAGGGTAGATACGGGCAAATTTTTTACAAATTTTAATCTAAACTATTGGGCCAATTTTGTTAATGACAAATGTTATTGAGTCATATTTTTTGCAATAGCATGGTTTTATTGAACATAATTCTTGTCTATTTTTTTCTGTGTACACACACTACGTCAAGACTAGAGCTGTGCCGTTCGGGACAACCTAGTTCCATGGAATGATTCGCTAAATGGAACGGTACGGAAACGTTCCTTTTTTATCTTTCCTCGTTCTGCAATTGCAAACCGTCTTGAGGAGGAATTAATTTGCTTTGACAAACGTTCTAGACAACACATTTGTTTCGTTCACTTATTTGTGTACACTTTTTTGTACAGAGAATGATTTATTTAATAAACAATGAAAATGTTTGTTGACATTTTTAGGAGCGACAGAGACATTCTCTCGTTCCTCGTTCATTCACTGTTCAAACAAAAAAACCGGAACGATGAACGAAAGGAACGACCTAGTTCCTTTAGTATTTCGGATCGGTCAAGAACGATTCCACAAAAAGAACGATTTTGCCCAACTCTAGTCAAGACTGTTTATGGGTAAGCTAAGAATCAAGCATGTTACACAAAGTTGATTTGATTAGCCCAAACTACATTTTATTTTTTGCACGATTTTGTCATTTTTTCCGTTAAAGTGACTACTTTCATATTCCATAGGTCGTTTGGCAAGCAGAACTCCTCTGCTCCTGGGGAAAATCTGCAGCGATTTTTTTTCCATTTAAAAAGCGCTTTTAGGAATGTGGCTGAACTTGAGTTCACAATTGATGCGTTTTTGTTCTCCTCAAAAGTACCAATTTGCATATTTGATAGTTAAACATGGTAGGGACGATATAATGAGTGAATAAAAAAGCTAATACTTCTGGGCCATAAATTTTAATTGCCGCTAACAAACAAAGTAGCGGGTCTAGAAAAATAGTAATTTAATATCATCATGACATCAGACGTGATTATCAATAAACTGAATAAAGTGAATTTTCTAAGGATGGTAAATATTTTTCGAAAACTTTTAAAGTGTATCAGGATATTCGTTACAAAAAAACTTAAGCTACAATATGTATATATGGCTAGTTGTGTTTGTTAAAGAAACGTTTGACAGTAAAATTGTGCTTTTTAGTTGCTAAAACAAAAAATATTTTAATCGAAGGGCTCTTCTTATACTCGTAATAAAATAAAATTAATTCCACTGTAAAATAAATGAAACCTTTAAGGAATTACTAAGTGGCTTAAAACAATTATAAATAGCTTTTTAATAATAAAAAAACAAATAAATAAAATTTGGCTAATGATGAACTAGGAAATAATAAAAACTAAAAAAATAAAACAAAACCATATTAAATATACAAATAAAATTTACTATGCTTTTGTTTTGTTTAAATTTTATACTAAAAACAAACGAACTAAAAACAAACAAAAAATGTATCGTATAATAAGAAAAACTTTTCAAACTTACCTCGTCCGTATCGCTGCCTACCAAAAGTAAATCAAATGGTATGGCCGCTACCAAATCGATTAGGAACCAACCACTTAAATAGTGGACTGCTATGCGACCCGGATGCGAGACGACTTCATCTTGCCCATTAACAAAAGTAGTACGGAAATTTATTAAAATATCAACAACAAATGTGACATCAACTACAAAAATGGAAAGGTAACAATTTTACGAAAATATTAGCCAGAAAGCTTTTCATCAGGACCATCTTTCTTTTCAAAATTGTATAGAGTGGGAAAGGGATGTATGCAAAGTACAAGTACAACAATAATGCCGCTTTTTTAGGGACTATACCGCTAAAAAATTACATTTAAAAACTCCTAAAGGCCGTTTCAGAATATAATACAAGTATTAATACTTTCAAGAAAATACCTCCCTGATCGAATTATTGTTTGAACATTTTCAAAAAACAATAATAGTTTATAATTTTCATTTTCCTCAGAAGTATTAATACTTGTATTATGGTCTGAAACGGCCTTAAAAAGTAGAATAAAATGTTAAAACGGAACCGATCCTTAAAAAGCGGATAATCCCGCCAGATGCGCGATTTCTAGTATTATTACATAATTTTATGAACTCTAAATAAATTATTACGTCAGTATATTATTACATTCATAACTACATACATACTTAGTGACTTAATCAAAATTAGTAAATTCAGCAGTGGTACATACTCAGCCTTATTACGGTTGTCGTAGTCGTGACGAAATCCATCAAATGTGGCAACTCTCGCTATATGTTTTACATTGGAGTCGTTTAATTTCGACTACGACTAGGACAACCCTGATAAGGGCCACTATGTAAAGTATCTTAAGTAGAAAACTTCTTAGGAATTGGCAATTACACAAGTAAGTACTAAAGTAGCATTTTTATATCATCTCTATTATACTTTCTTACCTCGACGTACAGCTTTTGTATAATGAGCGCGTTCAAGCCGCTTTAATTGTCAAAAGAAATTGTCACCTAATTACACCACTGCATTGACGTAAAGTATACACACATACTTACGTATACGTATGTACGTTTACACGTGCATGCATGGTGTGGAGTGACATTTTATTTTGACAATCAATAACGTGGTTATTTTTAAAAAAATATTTTGAATTAGGTATCAGAGACCCCATAAAGTATATGGATTTTAAGGATAGGAAGAATAGGCAAAATTTGTTTTTTTATGTTTGTTTACAAAACATACATATATGTTTGTGGATGTGTGTATGTGTGTATATATATGTACTTGTGTTTACCAATTAAGTATTAAGTAAATTTGCACAAAATTAGTCTAAAATTGTGTATGTTTTGATGGAAGTGAAGATTGGAAAACGCAGTAGTTAGGCCACATCAATTCACAAAAATAGACTAACTCTTTTTAAGTCATTATTCTCAATACGAAGTCCACCATGGGAGAGTGATCATTTGATATATGAACGAAATAAACGCCAGAACATGTCTTCTTGTTCCTTTTACGCTTTTTTCCAGCATATATGTACATAGTATGTATGTATGGATGTAGCTTTCAAAGTAATGCCATATTTTAGCATTGCCATTTGCAATATTCTCCAAATCCTTATACTGCTAAAACTTTTCGTATTCTTAATGATATTCGTATTTCTTAATGCTTTCTATGAATTTTTAAAATTTTATAGGATTTTTTGCGAAACCATTGCTTTTAATAGAAATTTCTTTTTCGCATTTTCTGGCAACGTACATACTACATAAATACAGTCCGGTCGAAATAGATAAAGTAAAAGTGAAAGTAAGTTTATTATGATTCGCTTAAATTCGTGCAGCTCTTGCGATCCAATGTGTGCTAAAAAATTCATTCAAAAAAGTACGTCAGACCAAATTTTCAGATCATACAATTTTGAATATCTACATAAAATTTAATGGGACTTTAGCCCTAAAATGCTAAAATGGATGTATACAGCAATTGTACGTTTCATACTGACTTACGGATTAGTAATATAGTGGACCGCCACAATTAAGAAATATGTAGTAGACGAACTATACAGAATATAGATATCTGCTTGCAACAGAATTACTGTTGTTTACGTACTACACCATTTTTCATTGAAATTGAGAAAATTCAAAATGAAATTGAGAAAATTCCAAATGAAATTGAGAAATTCAATTTCAAATTGGGAAAATTCCAAATGAAATCGAGAACTTCAATTTGAAATTGAGAAAATTCCAAAAGAAATTGAGAATTTCAATTTGAAATTGAGAAAATTCCAAATGAAATTGAGAATTTAAATTTGAAATTGAGAAATTTTAGTTTTAAATTGAGAAAATTCCAAATGAAATTAAGAAAATTTAAAAGCAGCAAGGAATTTAAAATTAATTTTTCATTTGAACAACATGGAGCTTAAAGATAAATATGAAATAAGTTTAATAAGCACGATGCGTGGTGAAATAAAACGTCTCATTCCGTGTCGTCACTTATTTCACGAAAAATGTGTTACTCGGGATATGTCGAATTTTCCCATATGTAGAAGTGAAATAGAAGGTAAGTGTTAAGTGTGATATAATAAATATGTAGGTGTGTTCTAGATGGATAACGAAATCGCCCAGACTTACACAAAATTACACAAACTTGCGCGAAAGGCGTTCAAGATGACAAAAATTGGGCAAGTGAGAGAGCTCATGAGAGAGTAATTGCATTTCGTTTTCTGTCCAAAGTTGCAAGAACTTTTTATCAATCTGCTCTGCATCTGGAAGATATGCCTCTTAGTCAATTATACTACAACTTGTATATATTTTTATTTTTATATTTTCTTTTCTTTGATCCTTATTAAATAAATAAAAATTATATAATTAAATTTTCTCAATTTAAAATTTCCCAATTTAAAATTAAATTTCTCAATTTCATTTGGAATTTTCTCAATTTCATTTGGAATTTTCTCAATTTAAAACAAAAAATTCTCAATTTCATATGGAATTTTCTCAATTTCAAATTGAAATTCCCAATTTCATTTGGAATTTTCTTAATTTCAAATTGAAATTCTCGATTTCATTTGGAATTTTCTCAATTTCAAATTGAAATTCTCAATTTCATTTGGAATTTTCTCAATTTCAAATTGAAATTCTCAATTTCATTTGGAATTTTCTCAATTACAAATTGAATTTCTCAATTTCATTTGGAATTTTCTCAATTTCAATGAAAAATGGTGTAGCCCTTCAGACCTTGTGAATGCTATACTAAACTTGATTCAGGTTGGCCTGCATGTATCGGCTGTTTCCTCAAGTCCGAAGAAATTGGCTGCAACTGGGTGGTAAAGATGAAGAACTTATGGTCGTGCCAGGATATTGGATCGGCTACTACCGACACTGAGCAATCATTCCGATTATATCAGTAGGTGGTAAACTACACCAAGCCAATTTTTTTCAAAATACGTTTTTTTACTGTTGGAAACAGCAATTTTTTTCCTCTACCGATAGAAGAAATCCAGTAAATCCTATGTTTTTAGGGATAGTAGTACTGCTAAAAAACATCTGCGAGGTAAACAATACCAAGTACTTTTTAATAAATAACGGTAATATTATATGACATAATTTTATTACAGATGCAAGATTTAAAAAAAAGTGGGGGCCTGGTTGTCTAAGGAGCTGGCGTCAACGGCTATGTCGTTTTTTGTAATAGATTATAGCAAGACATAAGCCGTGCTCTTTAATCTACTACAAAGATGACTTAGGCGTTTACGCCAACTCCTTTTACTACAATTTTTACAATTGTGTGTCTTATAACTATCCCTGAAGAAATTATCCATTGAGATAGCGAAATATTGGATATAACAAATTTTGTTTGTTATTTTGTAAATTCTAACCTTTGGCTTGAACAATTTTACTACAAATAGTAATAAAAATGTCTAAGGAATTAAACTAATATTTTATTAACGAGGTGTTTTTTTCAATAAAGGTGGTCCAATTCGAAATGCAATATAACAATGTTTGAAAGTCTATTTTCCCTTGGACGCGTGTAGCTAAAGATTATTCTTTGGTATAAGGCGAAACATTGTTAGTTTTTTTTTATAGACCAATTTATAATAAGTTGGTTGTACAAAGTCCACAGATAAACGAAAAATATTTTTGCATTCAAAACTTTTTGAAGTACTAACAATATGGATTTCGCAATTGATTTTAATATGAAAGACGTTAATATGAAAATCGTTTTATGTCATTATAACATTTTCGAAATATGTAAATATGCACGCCATTGATGGTATATTCCAGGAACTATTTTTAATAATATTTATTTTTTCGCAAATCGTTTTCTAATTGGTGATTCAGTTGTATTGATTTTGTTTATTTTTTTTTTTGCGCTTTGTTCCAATTACCTATAAGATCCACAATAACTATAGGATCACTGTTTATATACTTATTGGTACGTCTCTGATAATCTTGTTCACCCAATAAAAATGCAGCTACATATGGTGTAAATATTGCCGTATACATAACCAAAATCAAAATGATCCAATCCCAGACAGCCTTGAATGGGGAATAATGTAAAATTGTCCAACGATGAGTTTTTGCGCTCATATTTTTTTGTTCGGGTAAAACATTTGCTCCCAGTGACAGTACCTGAAAAAAAGAAATAAAAAGAAAAAATAGTTCAATATACTCGTATTTACTCGTTCTATGTATGTACGTGCTTTTATTCTACCATCTAATGGCAACACTTTGTATTATATAATATACAATATTTATGTATATGTCGATGGTCAAAAGTTGACAACACTGATTTTTTATTAATCCAAATTGATTATATAGTCTAAGATTCGTGCGTTATACTCAGAAAGAACTATACATGATCAATATTTCAAAGGAACATGGGAAAAATCAACATCAAAAACATGATTGATTATGGAGCTCGTGTTTCAACTTTGATATTATAAGCTTCTTATTAGTATGATTAGGAGTTTAATATAATATCTTTAGTTTTTCTATGAGATTTTCAATGACATTGGGCAATAACACCATACGCAAAAAGTGCACATATGGGAAATAAAGCCATATTTTGTTAGCTGTTGGCATTATAATCTGTCTAGCCAATGCCGGTGCCCGCCTACATGAAAATGACATCGACTGGTTAGTAGGTGTCCCACTAAAAAGCTGTAAAATACAAATTCAGCACCAACTATTTAGAGAAGCGCAAACCAGATGGACAAATGAAATCACTTGTGAGGTTTCCAGATCCATCTGGCCCCAGTATAACCGCGCAAGATCTGCAACCATACTAGGGCTCCCTCGTCAACAGCTGCGTATACTCGTAGCGGTCATAACAGGGCACTGTCTTATTGGTGTCCATGCCAGAAGATTAAATCTTCCTTTTAACGATTTCTGTAGAAGTTGTCAGAGGAGGAAGAAACTGTCAAACACCTCCTCTGTCGATGTCCAGCACTATATAGAAATAGGGCGTCATACTTAGGAAATCCGTCACTACCCGAACTAGCAGACCTGGGGGAATGCGACATTAGAGGAATAAATTCATTCATGCGATACTCGGGTTGGTTTAATACCGACCCAACCTCTGGGATAGGAGGGACACCTCTCTGAACTTCCCTACTATCCATCCCAGGCATCACAAAGGGAACTAAGGTAGTGGGCCGGTTGTTAGAAACCGGCAGCCTGTTCAACCTAATCTATCCTAACCTACATCGAAAGGCGGCTTCGCTGACCAAAAATTTTTGCATAGCCGGTCTGTGGCAGGGCTTAAGAGTTTTTCTCTCTCGGTATATCGAAAACTGGCTATGCAAAAATCTTTACTCAGCGAAGCCCCTTTTTGATATACTGAGAGGAAAAACCCTTAATCCCAGCCGAAGGCCGGCTATGCAGAACTATTTCCTCAGCTCGTTTTACGAAAAATGGTCCTAAAATAACAAAAACGGCCCTAAATTAAAGAATGAAAAATTGCCCCAAAATAGGAAAAATGGCCCCACAAATTTTTGTTGTTGTTTTGAGTCGAAACATTTTGGGGCCATTTTTCAGTTTGGAGACATTTATCATTGGGGTCATTTTTCCTGTTTGAGGAAAAATAGTCCCAAATATTTTCTATTGCAAACAACAACAAAAATTTTTGGGGCTAAATATGGGTTAGAAAATATTTATAAAAGTTCCTAAAACAAGACAGAAATCTAACATTCCGGTGTTTATTTAAACTTGTTGTCCTAAATAAATGCTTATACAATTGTTTCACAACATTTTTTAATTATAATTTAAAATTTTTGCATTAGTTCCTTTCAAAATGTTTGCGGAAAAAACTCGCAAGAATTTCTCCCTCTTCCTCATATTTAAAATACATACTTACTTTTTCCCTGGGAGTTTTTTCCCAGGGAAATTGTAATTTAGAATAGGAGGAATGGGAAAAGGGAAAATTCTCCCGGGGAGATTTTATTTAGAATAGGGGAATAGGGAAAAAACTCCCGGGGAACTGTTATTCATAATTGGGCGGTATATCTCTTTCCAAAAAAAAAACTCGCTAGATTTCTCGCTAATAGCTAAAAGGCGCTAAGCAGGTTACAAAATCGCTAGATTTGACAAGAAAAAAAGTTCCCATCACTGTTGTTTAGTAACCACAACACATTACCAAATTTTTGCTAGGAAACTATTCAGACTATTCTTACGATGATGTCTGTACTGCTTGAACCGATGGTAAGAAAATTTTCGAAATTCTTAATAAGATAGATCGGCTTGCGGCACGGAATGTGTTCTCTTCGTTAAAACAAACTTGAAATATTTTTTTTATCAAAAGGAAAGTTATTTTTGTGCTGCCGAAAAGAACTAATTTTGACGACCACCTTAATGTACATACATACATATCTTCACCTTAAATGCAAACGAACGTAACTGTACTTTTATTTCTTGTAAGAGAAGAAAAAACACTAAATGCAAAGCACCGTTAGATCCGTTGCTTACAAGCTTACGGCATACATGTGTTTGTATGTTTTTCAAAGGCGGTTCACACTATGCAACTTTTGTTGCAGCAATTTTAATTTTGTGCGAGAGTGATGAAATCCAAATATGTATATAATATTTGTATTCCTCTCTCGCTCTTTCCCACTTTTTTGCACTTTAATATGTATACAGGCACTTGTAGTTACCTCTTCTATAAAGTAGTCGTTTTTGAGCGCAGGAATCTAAAATTTTATGCGAACATGTAGTTTGTACGTAGTTTGATAAAAGGAATCATGGTCAATAAAATACTCGATTTTGAATTTTTGTATAGCTACGGTCGGTTGTATTTAAGGTGCCGATATGTTTAATTAAAGTTGTTGCCAATTCTCCTATTTAACATTTTTGTAACGACTATCATTAACATACATAAAAAAATAATTTAAAAAATCAAACTTACCGTTTCCACAGGATCTGGAAATTTAATTTCAATTTTTGGACTTAGCAAAGCCTCTTTATCTAACGTGTCCTCTCCATGTTCGCTAACATGCTTCGAAGAAAGTTTGCGTCCAAAAATTTGTGATGAAAACTTATAGCGGCTGTTGCTGTTATTGTTGAGATTTTTCCGTTTTTCCTCTGGAGTTGTTTGACAGCTACTTTGCGCTATCGATTTTGTGAAACCATGATCCTTGCTAGCGTACGGAGCTTCAGATTTATTTAATTTTCGACTTTTTTCACTGACATTGTCCGAACCGGTTTGTATGAGTACCGCTTTATGTCGTTGTTTTTCACACTTATCACAGGATATACCACCGAGGCCAACAGCAGCGGCAGTTTCAGTTGGGGGCTTCATGCTTTTCATTGTACACTTTTCTAATGGTGTTATATGTGTGTGCATTATGGAAGTCGCCACATGTGGCGCTTGTGTTGTCATCTGATGATGCGGCGCTCGTCTCTGTAGCTTTTCTTGTTCTAGTTCATAATGCTGCTTATTATGTTGTTGTTTCCGTTTATGCTGTATGGCTTCAAAACTGTTTGAACCATATTTTTAGCCCTGTTTTAGATTTTCGTGCAGGCAGTTTTTTATGTTTTCTAAGCAATTTTGCGAAATTTCCTTTTTTGCACACTTGCGATACATAAACTCATCCTCGTCGTCTTCGATATTTGAACGCACTATCTTATGATACATACGAAAATTATTAGGTGTTTTTTTAAAATTGTTACGTAGGAAATATTTCCCATTTTCATCCTTGTATGATAAAAGGTTCGAGTTCATTAAAATATCAGAAACAAAAATGCTTTTCTTATTCATTTTGTTGGCTGTGCACATTAGGGAAAAGAGTTCACGCTCCACAAATTTTTGCAGCTTGGTAGAGGTTAAAATCTGATGAGCAAATTTCTTTTTACGTGTTTCTAGCAGAGGAGTCTGTTTGTTCTTAGATACGTAAATTTCGCATTGGCGTAGAATTTCGTCCAATTTACGTATCTCATTAAGTTCTATGCAAGATTTTTGTGACATAATGTTCTACTATTCTACAATGCATCTAAAAAAATACGATGATACGAAAATTTTCAGTGCAAAATTATGTTAGCCTAAAGGTATGCAATTTTTTTTTTCTTTTGTATAAAATAGCTGTAGTTTATTAAATATAACATTATTTAATACTTACTTAACAAATTTCCTAATTAATTTTGAAATTTTATGGTTTTTCAGTTTAATTGTATTTTTTGCTATTATGCAAAAGATTTCTTTTCACTATTAAAATTTTTATATGCTTTGCAGTGCTACCAAGTTGCGGAAAATCCGACATTACAAAAATCAATAAAATTAAAGATGCCAATTCTTGACCGTAAATGTACTAAATTAATTAGCCCAGACAAACACCAGCGTGACTTATCAAGTAACAAAGAAGACATTAAAAATCAATTGTCGCAAATAAAATTTTTTGTTCTTTAAACTTGGCAAATAACTTTAAAAACTTGATTCTCAAGCGTCGAGAAAGGAAGGCAATCGCTCGAAACAAAAATTGTAATGAAATTTGTCAAATTCATAAGAAATCATAACTTTTTAGTAGAGTTTTTGAACTATAGCTCTGTTCAATAACTGAAAATTGTTAATAATTGTTAATAGTTTTCACTGAAAAGTGTTCAAGTACCGAACAGTTTTAGTAATAACTATTAACAATTGTTAAGAACTTTTCAGTTATTGAACAGAGCTTATATCAAATAAAGGAGAGTTGAAAGAGGTGAAAAACTATCGGTTATATATGTAGTAAAACCAATAGGCGTGACGAATTTCGAACGATTTTGTACCAATCTCAAATTGTTGACTTAAGAAAAAGAGACCCGCAGGGGTACAGACCTCTTTTTCATCAAAATATATTGTGATGCTTACTCAATGTACAAATCCCCAGCAAAATATAAATGAATGCGTTCAAAATGAAGTAGTGTTTCATGGTTTCTTGAGCACTTCTTTCTTCGAATGCATTCTGAATACCATCGTAAATCGTAAATAAAGCTATAGTTTTTGAACTCATTAAAAACGCGTGCGATTTCACTAAAATGTCCACTGAAAAAGGCATGCAAAAGCGTCATTCAAACTAGAGATGGGCGCGTGTCGAAATTTTCCAACACGACACGACCCGAACACGAATGCCGGATGTCCAACACGTACGAAACACGCACGCCCAAAATTTTCAAAACACGAACACGACACAAAACTCACGAAATCAAATCCAAAAACAAAAATAAACATTTTTTTATATTCAAAAGCATATTTTTCTTCTATTTTAACGTTTCATGTTCTAGTTGTAGATTTATTTACATATTTCTGTTGGAAAACAGTAACTTATCAAGATTTTCGCTCAATAGTCTTGTGCGGCAATCTTCTACGTTCATACATATTTTAATCTTAAAATCTTTTCGTGTCAAGTTTTCTCAACACGACACGACCCGAACACGCACGAAATCAGATTTTCTGTCACGAACACTTCGTGTTAAATCGTGCGTGTTCGTGATACGAAAAAAACACGACACGCGCCCATCTCTAATTCAGACACATGATTAAACTACTTTCTTGTCACGGAAGATTTTGCTGGGTCACAATGGATCCAATTGGGTCGTCGAGTGTATGTGCGGTATAGCACTACCCTTCCTAACATACTCAATATACATATTGTTTTTCAGCGAAAATCAATTAGTTACGATAATTCGGACTATCTGTCAAAGATTCAAAGTCATGCCAAGTACCGTTACGGAAATACAGAAAAGGAAATTTTAGCTCAAGTGCATTTTCCCTTTAAATTTTTAATTTTGCATATTTTTTTAACTGAGGTGCCGTTTAAGCTAAAATTCTCTTTCAAGGAGAGCAAAGCTAGTGTCAAAAATGCAAGAATATCAATGAAACAGTTAAATAACAGCTTGCTAAGGGTAATAATTACTAGTTTTAAAACAATTTGATTAAATTAGCGGATTTTTCATGACATCAAGTATATCTTAAATTATCTTAACCCCGACAAAGATGCGTTGCCTTATAGGCAGTTTATTAAAACTATTAACACTACATATAACAGTCCACTACAATCCTATACAGTCAATATCAAGGCTCTACTCCGATTTATACCAAAGATAATCAAAAAATACTTATCCTGTAAAATTTATTTTTTGGCGCTTAGAGTTTTTTTAACATTTATGTAGTAATTGAAAATTAATGGGTGCTTTGTCTGAACGTTTCGTTGCACAATTTTTTAATCATATCTCATTGTCACTGATTTTTTCTAATTATTCCAAGTCGTTGAGAAATTTTATACAAATTTTAAAACGCAAAACTTACATATGACTTATAAACGCATAAAAAAATACAAATTACATTTTATAACAATATATTTCTATTTATCTTTCTTAAATACATTTTATTCAATATCCATTTTTGATACATTTCCACCCGATTGAATTTTTTGTCTGCTGTTCACCTCCAATGTTCTATCGGCTTCGAAACTTTCTCTTCGAAAATTAATATCATCACCTGAGAGTGTTGTCGTAGACCCCAAATTTTGTGAGGATACTGTTTTATACACACTTAAAGCTTGAGTTACTAATGAAGAAATATCGCCAGCATTTGAGGGAAGAATCAGGGTATTGTTGGTTTTTGCCAAGTGCTTAAAGGCTGAAATGTATTGTTCTGCTAAAGTTAAAGAAGCTGCATTTTTACCGTTCTGAAATTAAACCGTTTGGATATGCATACATATTTACAAACTTAGCAATTTTAAGTGATAACAATTGAAACATACCAAGTCTTCTAGTGATTTCGCCAAAGTGGCCAAACCTCTTGCTCTGGCATCGGCTACAGCTAACATGGCGGCCGCTTCTCCACTAGCCTTATTAATTTGTTCCTGACGGTCAGCCTCTGAAAATCGATAACAATCAGTTTTTATTTGAACAAGATGTTTTGTAGCCCACCTGACGCCAAGATTCTTGATTTACGTTTACCCTCGGCAATATTAATATCAGCTTCCCTTTGACCTTCAGATTCTAAAATTGCTGCTCGCTTTCTTCTTTCGGCCTCTACTTGCATTTGCATTGCTTCGTGCACTCTGGAAGGCAACTATTGACCCACATATTTATTTCAATCTACTCATTTCTATTTTATATTTACCCTAATATCCCGAATTTCATAGCGCAAACATGCAATACCCCAAGCTTCACTAGCCTTATTTATGGAATCTACAATGCTCACATTAAGAGATTCTCTCTCACGAAAAACTTTGTCCAATGACATTTTTCCCAACTCTGAGCGCATAGTTGTCTGTGCCAACTGCGTTATGGCAAACTCTGGATCTTCAACACCGTAGGAAGCTAAGTTTTGAAATTTTTTTCATAGTTTTCTACATTAAATAATCCAAATTAAAATACTTTAATACACTTACCACGATAAGGATCTATTATGCGTAAATATAACACGCCATCTATGCTTAACGTAACATTATCCGAAGTAATGGCGCTCTGTTTGGGAACATCAATTGCGATTTCCTTTAGACTCTGAACATATTTAATTTTATCCATAATGGGAAGCAAAACATTTAGACCTGGCTCCAAAATTCGATTAAACCTACCCATTCGCTCAACAATCCATGCCTTAAAAATCAGCACCAAACAATATTTAACAGTTATCTAACGCACATTAACCCCCATATTAATAAAAATTTATTAAAGTTAATGTTGGTTTAATGCACGAACTTTGTTTGGGAAAACCGGTTTTAACTCTCGGAGGTATAAGCTTTTTTTGTCGCTAAATAGTATAACCAGGTCTGTGCAGACCTATATGGGATTTGTATGGAAATGCATAGTCAGTTGTCCTAAGTGTCTATAAATGCATTTTATGCTAGGAAAACCACAAAACGTATAATTAAAACGCATTTTTATACATCTTAGGTAGCTATTAACGCTATTTCATTTTTCATATGTAAAACAATGAGTACCTGGCATGTATAAAAATGCGTTTTAATTATTCGTTTTGTGGTTTTCCTAGCATAAAATCCATTTATAGACACTTTTAGGACAACTGACTATGCATTTCCATACAAAATCCTATGTAGGTCTGCACAGACCTGGTTATACCGTTTACCGCCAATTATTTGTAATCCCGGATTATTCCGAACCCGGATCCCCAATCGCTCTGATTTTTTTTCTCATTGTGCTCGGAGGTTTTTTCTGCAGGATTACATGGGCGGCTTTTTTTTCTAACATGAAACACAAAAAAGTTATACACACTTTTATATGCAAAAAGTCTGCACAGTCCTGGTTATACCTCCGAGGGTTAATGCATATGTACATTAACTTTACTAATCATTTATGAATATGGGGGTAAATATTTTAAGCTTTCCAAAAAAAGGCGCGTTCTAATGGAACGATTTTTCTTTTTGGACTGAATAAAAATACCATATCTTACCTCTTGTTGTGGTACAAA
This sequence comes from Panzeria rudis, assembly GCA_956483635.1. Classification (NCBI taxonomy): domain Eukaryota; kingdom Metazoa; phylum Arthropoda; class Insecta; order Diptera; family Tachinidae; genus Panzeria; species Panzeria rudis. The sequence goes on from OY101450.1 coordinate 146,540,204, forward strand.
CATAATGATGGTATTCATGGGTGTTGAGGTTTTGGTTCTACATTGATTGATAAGAGCATTGTGCCGGCAAGTTTTTAAAATTTGCTAAACAAAAAAACAACAAAGATTATTTTATGTATTAACATTCACGTTAATGTTGATGTGTATATCTCACTCTTGATAATAGTCTTCCTGAATTGGCGTAGGATAACATTTTGGAGACGAATAAGAAATTTTTGCAGAATAACCTTAGCAAAAAAAAAATTTCTTCTTAATCGTCGCGCTACTCAGCTGAAAATAGTAGCCATAAAATAAAAATCGCTTTTTGAATTATACTAAATTTACACGATGAAATATTTCATGAAATTTTCTTCAAGATATATATATGTATGTATTATTTGCTTATCGCAAGCGCGGAGAAGCAAATCAAACACGTTTCGTGCGTTGCGCGTTTTGCGCATTTCATACTTCCACGCGTTTGTAAATTCAAGTTACATACAACGCGTTTGTGCCGAAAGTTCTTTTGTTTTGATCAGCTGTAGTGTATATATTTTTGTATATTAAAAACAAGTTTTGCAAAAATAATAATTGAAATTCAGATTGAAAAAGAGTTTGTGGAATCATTGAGTTTATTTATACATTCATTGCGTTATGCACCCATTGCATTCACTGAATTTATGCATCAATTCCGCTTGCTTAAAGCTGAAAGCTTTCAATTTTTATGAATTTTGACAAGCAGTATATGTAAATAACTTGAAAGCAAATCTTGAACGTGTGACTGCAGCGTTAAAGCTGTGTTCTCACTATGTGTATTTGCCATATGGCATGTCACTTTTTTACATGGTAAATTTGTACATATAGTCTGAACACCTTCAAACAGTAGCCTGTGTTATTTCTCTGTGCACAGTACACATGATTTAAGCTGTGTTCTCACTATATCTTTTGCCATATGGAATGTCACATTTTCACATGGTTAATTTGTACATATAGTCTGAACCCCTTGAAACAATAGCATGTGTTATTTCTCTGTGTACAAATACACATGATTTAGAACGAGTTATATTTTCAAGTGACAAAGCATCTGACATCAGCTGGTTTTTAATAAAGCAATTGTTTTTGCGGACGGGAAAATGAAATAAAATAATTATTAAATTAATAAAGTATTAAATTAAATAAAATAAAATTAAATAAAAGAAGTATATTTAACAAAAAAAATAATTATAGTCGCTCAGCAGTTTTAAGATTGTTTTGCTTTATAGGTTATGTCAAATGTACGTAACATACCAACTGGTGAACACAAAAAAAATTACACCTTATGTAAAACGCAGATTTTGACGTACACATGAAATCACATGTGTATAAAAAAGTGACATTCCATATGGCAAATACATATAGTGAGAACACAGCTTTAGAACGAGTTCTATTTTCAAGTGACAAAGCACCCGACATCAGCTGGTTTTTAATAAAGCAATTGTGTGCGGACGAGAAAATGAAATAAAATAATTATTAAATTAATAAAGTATTAAATTAAATAAAATAAGTATAAAATTAAATAAAAGAAGTATATATAACAACAAAATAAGTATAACCACTAGGCTGTTTTATGATTGTTTTGCTTTATAGGTTATGTCAAATGTACGTAACATACCAACAGGTGAACACAAAAATTATAAACCTTATGTAAGCCTAAAATTTTGACATACACATGAAATCACATGTGTATAAAAAGTGACATTCCATAAGAAAAATACACATAGTGAGAACACAGCTTAAGATGTCAGTGAGTGTAAAAAGGCTACTATCATGCTACAATAATACAGGTACATGCCAAGGCGAATTCAGTACCAGGTAGCCTTATCATCACAGATGATCATCAGCTGATTACACCCAATCAGTCAAACTCTATATAAGAAAAGAGAAAAACTTTAACCCGAACTGTCAAAGAACAAATAAAAATAGTCCTCACCTCCTTTGTATGTGTGTCATTTTGATGATAAGGCCACTTGATATTAATTCGCTTTGGTACATGCATTAGCGAAAATTCTCGGCAGCTGTGTTTTGTATGTAGGTGTTTGTTTGTGTGTACAACGAATTTTGTTGTTGCTCAGTATGTAATTTTTGACAACTCACATGAAGATTTGACAACCTAGATGAGAAAAATTTTCTAATCCATGTACCTGTATTATCGTATCATGTATCGTATCTGTAACTTGTGAGAAGTTTTCGCACTGAGAAAAATTCAATAATTATATTAGTCATCCGGCTTTTTGCATGGTGATTTATTAAATAATTAGACTGGATACATTAAAATAAAGAAATAAAAATCCAAGTTTTATGTTACTCGCCCCATGTTCTACAGAATGATAACATTTTACTCGCATTGAAAAGTTCTCATATTAGTTACAGAACACGGGCAATGGGCTACTATTTTTTTATCATGTTCATACGGAAAGCAATATTCGAGGTTCACTCTCTCATTCATTGTATCATGGGCTACTATTTTTTATACCATGCTCATACGGAAAGCAATATTCGCTCTCTCATTCATGGTTCGTGCCCCAATCATGATTGAATCTACATGTTTCATCATACAAAATTTTGAGAGCGGACCATCTTGGTTAATTTTGAATCTAGCTGCGAACCTGAAAAATTTACTATCATCTCTAATTTTGATAAGTTATCGCAAGTTTATCTGAACTAGCTGCGAAAAAAATGTAAAAAAAGAAAAATCAAAAAAAAAATAAGTGTGCAAGAAAATAAATAAAAACATTGAACAAAAAGAGAGCATAAATTTACATAGATATAGAAGGATTTGCATCCAAGATGAAACAAGAACAATCGTTTGAATATCAAGGCTCGCAATCGTGATTCCGTGAGCGAACCAGGTGGTTCATATTACCGTATGAACATGGTGTTACCGTACGAACTTGGTATTATAGAAAACCACTCAATCGACAAACATTATACCATGTTCATACGAACAGCAACATTCGAGGCTCGCTCTCACGGTTCGCGCCCCAATCATGATTGAATCTACATGTTTCGCCATACAAAATTTTGAGAGCGAACCATCTTGGTTTATTTTGAATCTACCTGCGAACGTCGAAAATTTACTATCATCTCAAATTTTGATAACAAATTATCGCTAGTTTATCTGAACTAACTGGGAAAAAATGTAAACAAAGAAAAATCTAAAAACTATGTGTGAAAAAACTAAATAAAAACATTGAAAAAATAAAAAGAACATAAATTTACATGTATATATTTATACAAAAATGGAAAAAAAGAAATAGTGAAACGTATTTTAAAGTGTAAAAGGATTTGCATCCAAGATGAAACAAGTACAATCGTTTGAACACCAAGGTTCTCAATCGCGATTCAGAGAGCGAACCAAGTGGTTCATATTCCCGTATGAACTTGGTATTATTTTTATGATCTCTTAAAAGCTCTGGCCACCGTCAAATAAACACGTCAGTCAATGCATATGTGTGAGTATCGTGTGCTTGTCGCTTAAACGGCGATGTACAAATAAATTCATCAATCAGCATTTAATAAGTATACAGGTGGCCGCATAATGCCAGCCATACACTACACAAGCTCAGTGCTCAAGTCTGGCACTGCGTAAACGAAACTTGTGATATACACTATACAAGTAAACTGCGCAGTTTTTTATTTTAAAGCTACAGCGAAATAGACAACATGTGCAAATACAGCGCTATTGTATTGCTTATATAAAGAAAAAGAAAACAAAGACAAAAAATTCCCTTTTTTTTAATGATTTTTCGTAGACTTCGACTTTTATGATTCTCTTGCTGTAATCGGTGCTTTCAATATGCCATAATGCAAACGATTGTCTGTATAATTCTACAAACTTTGTCCAGAACATTTTTTCTGCTTGTCAAAAAACTTGACGCATTTGACGCAGCTTATACACAAAACTAATAGCGCAAAAAATAAATACCTGCCCTCGTGCTGCCATCAGTAAACTTTTTACACCACGATTACAAAACAGCTGACATTTTCTTTGTCAATCATAATTGGCGACGATCAAATAATTGCTCATCAAATTAAAATATCAAAACTTTTGATTTTCATCAATCAGAGCCGACAACGCGTACGTTTAGCCGAAAAAGTCCGACCGCATGCACACACGGAACGTTGACGTGATTATTTGACCGTCGCCAGACCCTTTTAATAGTCGATTAAAATGTCACATCCCGAAGCATAGTAAATTGTCTTTACTAAAGATGTGACACAGAGACCTACTCCGAGCGATTTTTTCGGCGGCGGCGGCCCGTGAGAAAATCGGCGGCGGCTTAAGTTCGGCTGCAGCCGGCTGATGGAGCAAGCTGCCAACAGTGATACCATTTGAAGCATATTTTAACGATATGACACTGTGTTGTCATATCGTTAGTTTTTTACGATATGAGAACACTAAGATAGCTATACACGGTGTTTTCACATCGCAGTGTTGTCATATCGTAAAAAACTTACGTTATGACAACACAGTATGTCATATGGTTTCTTGTCATATCGCAAAAAATTCTAAAAATGGCATCGCTGGTTGCCACGCTCATACAAAAGAAAAAATTTTTTGTGCTGCCATCTCGTAAATTATAATGTTAAATAGCAATGAAATAAAATTCTGACCGGCGGCTGATCTTAAGCCGGCTTAGCTAAATACACTTTCGGCGGCGGCTGCAAACAATTATCGGCGGCTCAGCTCAGCCGGCTTAAGCCGTCAAGGCGCAGGCCTCTGATGTGACATTTACAAATCAATAAAATGTAAATTGAAAGAATCAACTAAAAACAATAGAAATCTCTGTTAATAAAACAATAAATAGAAATTATGGATTTTATCGACGATTTTATACGAGAATACAAGAATAATCCTTGCCTTTGGAAGGCGGACTCGCTAAATTATAAAAATCGAACCAAACGCCAAGAGGCCTACATGAAATTAATAGAAGTGGCCGCAAAACATGGCGAACATTATAATGTTGAGAGAACTAAACAAAAAATAAATAATTTGCGCTGTGCTTTCCGCCATCAACTCAAGAAATACAATGAACTCAAGACTAAGGGAGAAAAGGAAGAACCATACTGTCCTAAACGCAAGTATTTTGAATCTTTAATGTTTCTGAAAGACGAAGAAAGTCGAGACAAGAGAATCCTCAATAACAGAGTAGACACAAATGAAATAACAATTACCAGTATCACAAGAGGCAGCAATATCAAGAACGCAAGACGTTTACTTAGTACAGAGACGGAAAGTGCTTCTTTAGAGATAATAGATTGCGATAAACAATCATCTGTCCATGGTGTGGAAGATGCTTTGCAAGTACCCAATACTTTGTTTTCTGATATTTGCAAAGAAATACAAAAGGAAAATGACAGTGCTGAGCCCGAAGAAGACACAACTGGTGAAGAGTCCACAAATACGGTCAATATATCCGTCGTCTCGGAAAAGGGACGAGATATTGAAGAGATAGCTATAACACCTATCCGAAAAGATCAAGTATTTATTGTAGATACATCTACTGCTATCAACCCAACCACTATTTCCACCGCCACCACCACAAGCAGCATAACACCTCACATAAAACAACACCATCACACCAACAATAATAAGTCCCGCAAAAGATCATCTTCATTTTCATCGCAACACTCGAATGAAACTGACACCACCACAACACCCATTAAAACTTCGAAAAGTGATATCACTCTAGATATTGAAAATCTTTTATCGCTGGCCTGTAAGAATTTCCAAAAGAACACCTCTGATCACTTCACCAGTTTTGGAGAAATTGTTGCGCACAAACTGCGTACAATGGAGGCAAGGCAAGCTATTTATGCGGAAAAAATAATCTCGGATATCTTGTATCAAGGTCAAATGAAATATTTGTCGACACTATCAATAGACAGGTGTTCGCAAATTGATCGAACACAACAAATGCAAAAGAAAAGCGAATAAATAAATAAAAAAGGCTGCCTATTCATTAACATTACCCAGATGGAAATATAAGGAAGCAGATAATTGCAAGATTTAATTATAATACACATAATAGTGTGTAATTTAATTTTTAAAATTAAGTACAATAGTTTTTTTTAACTGGAAAACAAATTTTTTGCAATAATAAATTTTGTTTTTTATTAAAATTCCTTTCGTACTATGTAGAGTAATAAGGGATTTAGACGAAGAATTTTTAGAGTTGACGGTCAAGAGGTAAAAATACGTTTAACCAGGTAACAGAAGCAAAAGATATTGCCTTAGAAAGTAAATTTCTTTTTAATTTAGTGTCCCACTAAAAGTCCTTATACCGCGTTTGACCATAAACTTTCAAGCTAAAAAGGCTTCGTCTAATTCCCGTATAATTGGTAAGTAACATCCTTAATTTTTGTTCTTCATAACTAGAAATGAAATATTTTCGTTTCAAACAGTGCAGTTCCGCTACATTCCCACGAACGAATTCATAATTGAAAATGAACTGGCTGAGTTTTAGATGCTACTCGACAATGGTATATCTTTCAGACGAGCATTTTTTAGTGTGCTATTCACTTATTACGAAACTCTAATTTCAGTTTTTATACCCCGCCCCGTTCGTAACGCTTTTTATAACATTAAGTTACTGAATTTATACCCATTTTGATTAGAATATTGTGTGACATGGTCAAAAAAGTTCGGTTTCAGTCTGGCAAAGCTACCAAGATCGGATTCGATCTAAAAAAACTGCGCTCTGTCGGGCACTAGAAATAATTGAAGCTCTTAACAGTCTCGAATATATTAACGACATTAAATTATATTTTTAAATAATTGCATTCACGACTTCGTGAAAGCAATTATTTTTTCCAACGCAAAAGCTAATAAATATAGTCGAATGACTATTTTTCAATTTATTTAATATTTAACATTCAAACAGCCTATACGTTAATAAAAAACAGATGTACCCTTTATACTTTAATAGTGGTAAGAATAAAACTACGCTTCTTTATATTTGTGTTTAACTTAAAATATATTACAGCTGTTGCGGTTTTAAAAACAATGATGATAGTGGTTTTAGCATCACCTTTCGATCCGAAAAGTCTGTTTGTTAACGCTGGAAAATGAATTATAGTTATCCCACAAAGTAATATGTATACTATTTCTACTCTCAAAATAAAGACGATTTTATTTATTTATTTGCTTTTTTCCAAAAATTTAATTCACAATTTTAAAAGAAATTTTAGTTGGGATATAATCTGCTTTTTTGTTTGTTTTAAAATTGAAATTATATTTCTTTTTAAAATTGAGTTTTTGTTTATTTGCTTATTGGTTTGGACAATCATTGGGTGTTGGTTTCTTTTTGTTGCTTTTGTGTTCTCTTTCGTCACCAGACTCTTCATCTTCTTCCTCTTCTTCTCCATCGAAGGAATCATCATCCTCGTCTTCATCATCAATAACATCACCAGTATAATACAAAACGGCTTTAGGAATGATTCTTGCACGCAAGAAATGACCAATTTCAAAGTCAGTAGCTAAAATCTGTAAAAAATTCGATGAAAACATTTTTTTTTTAAATTAGATCCAATAAAAACTTACGCCTTGAGAATCTTCATCGATTTCTTCTTTATCCTCTGGTACTTCAGGAGGATTGAAGAAGTTGAAAAATGAATCATTGGGTACTTGTTTAACGATTGTTCTAACTGCACCACGTTCCTTGTGTTTCTGCTTTTTCCTAATAGTCTTAACTGTCAAGTTCATTTTCTTCTCCCAGTTAATGTTACATCCCTTGCATTTATAGATTTCAGGTCCTTCAAAACCAAATGGATTATCTTCATCTACAGCAGATTTAAGGAAGTATTGCTTGGTAAGCACTTGATTAGTGAAGTAATCGTTTTTATCAAAGTGGAATTCCAAAGTATACGAATGCTGAAAGAGTTGAGATTAGTATATAAATATATTAAATAAATGTTTCCATAGAGACAGACAATAAAATAACGCACCTCATCATCGTATTTAATAGTAATATCAGTAAGTTTTTGTAAAACGGGCTCATCATGCTCTTGAACCATTTCAGAAAGTATTTCCGTATTGCGGAATATGGTCAACCAGAAATTTGGTATACCCTTTGTATCCTCTGGGATTTCTTTGACCTTGGTCAACAGTTTACTAAAGTCGGGCAAATCATCGCTGTTCTCTTCTGCTGGCTCCGGCTTCCATTTGGGTTCCACCTTTTCGGGCTCTACTTCACCGGTAACAATAGTTTTTCGCTTTTCAAACAAGGGTTGATACTTTTCTTGGTATTTCTTTTCAAGTTTGTATACTTCATCGAAGAATTCCGCCTCAAGCTTTAAATGCTCCAATTGAAGATTTTTTAAAAAGGTGATGCGATTTTGCAATGAAGGGGGAAGATTCTTAACCATTTCTTGCAGAAATTGGCGACGCAATATAGCATTCATATATGCAGGCCTATGATTAAAACAATAAATGCAAAAATATTTCCAATCCAATTAGAAACAGCACAAAAATTTATATCTTAACGTTATGAAAACTTAGCACATGCAAAATATTTCAGTGATACGCAACACTTTTGACTTATTTTGCAGGTTGAAATTTTAGTTTTTTTTTTTAATTATTAAAAAAGTTTAACTGGTCGGGCAATGAAAAATCAACCAGTTTTAACTTGCTGCTAGGGTTTTTCCCTGGGATTTCCCGTCCGCAGAAAATCGCTTGTTTTCGTTTCCCGCTTTCCCGGGAATTTTATCCGGGAGTTCCCGGGACTAAAAATACATTTCTGCACATAAAAAATTACTGATTTCGGATCCAATTTTTTGTTAAGTTGTTGTTAAATTGTTTCACGTTCATCATGAAATAATATCTATGTAAGGGGAAAGAAGTCAACGAAGGCTCAAAGTGTACAATGGTTTAGATTTAACTGTCTTCTTTTAAGCGCATTTTTTACTTAACTGCACAAAATTATTAATTTGTGTCACTATTCTTTAAAATCCCATACAAGTTAGTTTGTTAAGTGCACTTTCTATACCTGCACTTTTAGAAGAAACGACTTAATTTTCTAATTTAATTGAAAGCAACTGCAATGTTTTCAATATGCACCAAAATGCACCGTAATTAGATATTTAGAAAATCTTTGTGTGCGTTTTTTATGCGTTTAATGAAGAAGAAAATATGTAAATAGATATTACTTCAGATAACATTGATGAAAGAGAAGACTTTCGAGGAAAATTCAAATGCTGCTATTAACAAAGCAGCTGAAAATAACTTGAAAACAAACGGAAAAAGGACGAGAAATATTGATAATTTCTACAACGTCCTCTTCTATCCGAGCAACTTCGGGTTGGAAAAACTGGTAGAAAGACACACTATTTGACCCAACGCATAAATTTCGTCCGTGTTGTAATCTGTTCAATGGGATTTTGTATTGAAATCGGTTTTTTCGGCAGTTATTTCGTCCATATTGATAGACAAGATAGACGATAAATAACGCATTAAGGACTTTTCCTCAAAATTTTAAGTCCGTGCATCGCAGGGTCGAAAAAAGCTAGTAGCCGATAATTGAATAATTTTTGTGCAAATTTAGAAATAAGTGCAAATTGTAGGCTAATTTATCAATTAAAATGGTGGCAACTTAGTTATTTTTGTATTCATATTTTCTAGAGTCCGACCGAATATTCGGTTTCAGATTAGGCCAAAAGTGTGGTTTCTGCAGTTATTTGGTTTAGGCCAAATTTTTGGCCTAATACCGAAACTTTTTATTCTATATAAACAAAGACGTTAATCTTTTGAATTTAATATATGTCACCAAACGATTTCTATTCCAATCGAAACCCGATTTTGTGTTATAAGAAATTGATTATTGGCTTTTAAAAATAGATTTTTTTTAAATATCCAAATATAAAATGATATCTAAATAAATATGAGGAAAGCTCATTTTCAATCTTCACGATAAATTCATTAATTTCGAGAAAAATTATTATATGTTCTGATAATCACTTTATCGTAAAGTGATTTGAAATCCCCGAAAAGGTGTCCTACGCACTAAAATGTTTGAAATCTCATGATTTGAAACAGGTCAGCTAACAGGCTGACGATTTCAAATCACTTGACGCTTTTTAAGCATTTTGCTTTGAACTCTGTAATAATATGATTAGATATACTTACAGACCTATTTTGACACAGTAATAATAGTCACCATGGTTATAATTTGTCACCAAAGTTATAAAAATTGGAAATTGGTATTCCGATTATTTCTTATCGTAACAAAAGTCAATAAAACTACTACCTACAAAAAATAAGTAGGTAACAAGAATTTATTTTAAACATTTTTTATTCAATTTGTTATTGAAGTTGGCGTAAAATTGGAAAGAAGCACTTATATGACGAAAATTCGTAAAAAACTTGCTAAGATTAAAAATATGGCAGTCTGATATTGATTGGATGTCGTTAAAACTGTAAATAATCATAAAACTGGGAAAAAGAAATCACTTTTACTGCGAAAGTTGTGAATTTGCGTAATTTTCGCAAAATTTTCCCTGCTTTTTGACTATTCGCTATTTTCGCGATGAAAGTGATTTTTTTTAGCTAATTCTTGGCTTTTTTATAGTTTTACCGAATTTTAATCACTATCAGAATTTTCTATGTTTCTAATATCAACAAGTTTTTGCGAATTATCGTCATCTTCACGATTTTTTTGCATTTCATATAATTCTAGCTACATATATATTTTAAAATAATTTTAAGTTTTAAAAAAAGTTCTCTTTTTCCCAACTTAATATTTTACTTTCTAAGTAAAATATTAAATTTTTCAACTGCCTTTATAACTACAATTTAGAGTTGCAAAAAAACCAACCAGTTGTAGTACGCAAGTAAAGAAAATAAAAACCATGATTGATTATGGAGCTCATGTTTCAACTTTGATATTATAAAGTTCTTATTATTAAGATTAGGAGTTTAATATAATATCTTTAGTTTTTCTATGAGATTTTTGGGTAAAGGTTCCCTGACGATTTGCATTAGCCCCAATGAAATTGCCATAGGAACTAGCTAAAACCCCTCCATAAACAATTTCAATGTATTTTAATAAAAATTTAATATTTTACTTAGAAAGCAAAATATTAAGTTGGGAAAAAGCACGTTAAAAATTAAAATTAATGTAATTTTAAGTTTTGTTTGCAATTTTTACGGTAAACGTGATTGTTTTGCTAGTTCTTGGTTTTTTACGTTTTGCTGATTTTTAAACACTATCAATCAGACTTACCTATCTATTTAAAGTTAGGACATTTTTGAGAGTTTTCGCAATTTGGCATAATCAGTAATGATCCAAAAATATGGACGATTACTCATTTTGCAACTAAGATTGTTGTACCCAAAGCTTTTGTGTGATTTGCAACTATTTTTATTTTGTAATATGAATAAAATCTCAAAGAAATTAGGCGCTTTGGGTGATTTTCTCTTTGGCGATTGATTGTTCGTGTAGAAGCCAAAATTTTCATAAATTTTCTTTTTGGCATTCTACAATCTATTTTTAAGTAAAAAAATAATTTGAAATATCCAAATTGATTATTAGGCTAAGATTCGTAACGTTTTAGTTAAGAAAGAATTGAGCATGATTAATATTCCAAGGAACAAGGGAAAAATTAACATCAACTTAATTTTTCAACATTTGGATTCACAAGCAAATACGTTCGAAATCATCATATTAATAATTTGAAATAATTAAATTTTATTACAAAAATGTGTCAATTTTTTTCACCACATTTGTTGAATTTTTTTTTATTACATTGCCGGAATACCGGAAGAGCAATTAATAGTTACAATAAGGTAACAAAAATTCGGTTACAAATTTATTACCAAATTGCCAGAATAAGGCTGTTAATATGATTTGTTCTTTATTTGTTGTTGTAATAAAATTAATTATTTTCTACAGAAGAGCCTTAAAATTTACTAATTTGCGATGAAGCTGTACTTTTTGTGGCAACTTCATTTAGTTTTGTTTACATTTTTAATGATTTACTTTGCCTTTTTAGTAGTCAAACAAAGCAAATCAGCTGTTATCCCGTTAGAGCAATGTGTATGCAAAACAATGTCTTGCTTTGCATACACATTTCTATGGATACACAATTTGCTCTTTTATGCGCATCGATAACATAAATGATACGTTTAGGAACATACCACATTGTCATAATTTCAAGTGTTAACATTTGCGCTAGAATTAAACATGCAAGTAGTGGCATGACATTGCTGTATACTTATAGCCATTGCTGTATCGAAATAGTCGAATCTCATGCAATTGGTTTTTCTGTTTACACATGCCATTGCAACGTAGTTACCGAATTCATCATACATGCACATTTTTGGGGAAAATATTAACATTTATTATTATTAGTATTATTTTAATAATATTAATGCTCTTTAATTAATAAATTTGCTATTTTTTATGCGCATTTCAATAAATACGTCGTAATAATACATTAAACACGTTAAAACTTTGATTAAGAAAAACGCAAATGTTTGGTCAGGTTTCAGATTTTTTTCTGATTCAGACATGTCGGAAGTGTTCACTGGGTTACTAAAAAAAAATAATTTTTTCATGGACATTCGCCCTTGCTACGGTTGCATGTGGGGGCTTAAATCTAGTTTAGCCAAGTAGGTCCAAATGAAAAAAAAATTGCCTATCTTATACAAAATTGAAAAACCTATATTTTCCGAGCTATGGGCCTCTGAAGTTTTCATATAAATCAAAGTAGGTACGCATCACATTTCTCAAAAAAAAAATTTAATAAGAAAAAAATACCCTATGTAATCCGATAGAAAATAAAAAAATATTAAATAAAAACATTGGTGGATAGCCTTAAGGCCAGATTTTGTAAATACAAACGCATTTTGCGTTTTGAAATTTGTATGGAAAAAAATTTTTTTAAACGTATTTGCGTTTCTTTTCATACAAATTTGAAACGTTTAGAAACGAAATTTTTTACAAAATCTGCCTATTAGTTTCCGAGTTATTGACCTCTTAAGTTCAAGTACAAAATTGGGATTATACGTAATATTTTCTAACGGATGTGGTCACAATTCAACATACATAGAGGAGAAGACTTTTTAAGGCCGGCTAGGCAGAAAATCTTTAACCCCTACGTCTTCACGAGCCATCGACTTTAACATGACATGAACATGACGCCGGAAGAGCAACAGTAAAAAATTCATCAACTTCTTTGTTGTGGTGAATACGTGCGATGTCCATGTTATGCCTGATCAATGTATTTTGTGGTAGTGCATTAGAGATGGAATATTTAACAAATTTTGTTCTGTCTCTTTTCTTTCTACTGAAAATGGTTGTTGATAGCGAATCTCATGGCGAACATTGATGCTCAGCCATATGTTGGGGCATCGATGTCTGAGCATGGACGAAACATGGACATGAGTGGTCTACATTAAACCCCGACCACACGAGCAATACGGTTGGCAATTATTGCCGTGGCAACCGTCAAATGCGATTGCCGATACAAGATATTTGCGTGTGGACCTTATGAATATGTGTTCAATTACATATTCAGCAACAAATGTTAAAATACATTGCTGAGCAATTATCTTTTAACACACGCTGTCAAATTCAATTGCCATTTGGGTTTTTTTTTTTGTGAAAAGTGAAAAAAATTAACAATAAAGCTAATTTTGAAGGACATCACTGGAAAATGTAAAAAATTATTATTTCTATAATTATAAATTACATACATAAAACAACAAGTGTAAACAACGCACAACCTTCTTCAGCAAAATTGTCAATTTAATGTTTAAAAATTTGTACGTGTTCGCTACCAAGAAATACAAGCAAGAACATTGGCAATTGACGTCGCGATTCTGCCGCCGTTATTGCTTGTATTAATGCAATTGCTCGTGTGGTCGGTGTGTTAGATATATGCGATGTTCGACATGATGTTCATGCCAAGTTCATGGCTAATGTTAATACGTGTGACACCGACGAAGCTTGATGGAAAATCCAAAATATTAGATTTTTGGCATGCTTGCTGTAACATGCTTGTGAGTGTATAGAGTTAACCTATCAAGCCTGAACAAATTCTCTTTATTTAGCGACAATTTTATTTTTTACCAAACAATCTAACAGCACAAAATCAAACTAAAAATGGACGATTGGTAGGTCATCAAACATAAAAATTTCACACAACAAGCACACATACACGATTTTGACATCAAGCAATTTCAATGCTTGACAGCATTTTAATAATAGTATAAGTGAAAATTTGTTAGTATCTGTGTCACAGACGACGCTTGATGGAAAATCTCTCTAATCTGACATCAAGCATTTTGATCGTGTCTACACCCCTTTTCTCAGCGAAGCCGCCATTTGACATACATACATACATACATAGAGCAGAAAACTTTTATTTTTGTTCGGCCGAATGCCGTCTGTGCAGAAATGCTTTACTCAGTGAAGCCGCTATTCGACATACATATAGGAGAAAATTCTTAAGCCCGGCCGAAGGCCGGCTGTGCAGAAAGGCTTTACTCAGCTAAGCCGCCATTTGACACATACATAGAAAAAAATCTTTTAAGTCCGGCCGAAGGCCGTCTGTGTAGCAATGCTTTACCCAGTTAAGCCGATATTCGACATACATATAGGAGAAAATCCTTAAGCCCTGCTGTGCAGAAAAGCTTTACTCAGTGCAGCCGCTATTCGACATACATAGAGGAGAAAAGCCTTAAGCCCGGAAGAAGGCCGTCTGTGCAGAAAAGCTTTACTCATCGAAGCCGCTATTCGACATACATAGAGAAGAAAGCCGTTAAGCCCGGCCGAAAGCCGGCTGTGCAGAAAAGTTTTATTCAGCAAAGCCGCTATTCGATATACGTAGAGAAAGCCCTTAACCGCGGCCGGCTGTGCAGAGATTCTTTACTCAGCGAAGCCACTATTCTACATACATAGAGAAGATAATCAGTTTTATATGAAAACTTCAGAGGCCCACAACTCGGAAAATACGTGTTGCCGCCAACTTTTTTATTTCATATTTTCTTCTTATTTTTAAATTTCTTGGCTAAACTAGATTTGTTCCCATGTGTGTGCGTTTCGTCAGGAAAAGATGGGTACATACATACATATAAAACCGGTTCTAAAATGCCGGTAAATTATTTTTAACTTACACCATCTGGTTGGACGAAAATCCTTTCTCCTCATCCTCGTTCATAGACTCAGCAGTATCTTCAGTGTCGTGAGTAGCAGTCATATTTCTGATTGAATCTATTAAATTACTAAAAGAAAAATTATATATATTTTTTTATGCAAAAGAAAAGAATCGCAAAAAAGTACAATCATATTTATGAAACTGCGTAGTAATATACACATTGCTAAAACAACAAAAAGAATAAATTATAGAATAGACAGGCATTCATGTGCGATGTATCATCATCATAGAATCATCTGTCTACCGAATAAAGCATGGTGTGGTTTAATGATTTGCCTCTATACATACCATATACATACATTCAACATATTTACACACTATGTACATATCAATGTTATGAGTAGACAAGTGTGTAAGCATATCTAACATAACGTATTAATGACACTGGAGAATCTAAAATTTTTATAAAATTTATATTTGCAAGAAAATACTCGGTTTTTATCATTTTTAGGAATAAAAATGTATATGCAATATGCACATATAAAATATGTCTCCATTTTTATAAATGTACATGCATAAAGGTATCTATGTACAAAGTATATACATAAATATGTACATACTAAATAGCCAGTTTGTCCTTCCAGCGAAAATAGAAAACACGTGTGAGATTTGCAACTCTTACGTAGTTATTTGATAGCACCATCGCTTTTACTTCTTATATTTTTTCTTATCTATTATACATATTTAATTGAACTTACCAATATATTAAGATCGTATTTTAATTAAAATATTATGTTGAATCTTCACCTTCAACAAACTACACGACTTCACAGATATACACCCGCAAAGCAAAAGAGAAAATTACCACACGGTTGACCGATGTTTCTAGAGATGTGCAAAATATATTTGCAATTTTTGGCACAAACACGTACGATTATCTATGTAGGTAGTAGTAAAAACTTATATGGATTGCTTTTTATCTAAATCGAATTAAATATATAAATTATACATATATTTTTAATCTAAAATGGCTTGTGAAATAAATTTTATCTCAAAAATAAAAATACTTTTTATAGCAGCGTTGAGCAAATCGTTATCGAGATTTATGAGCACAGTAATAATAAGTCGACAGGGTGTACACGAAATTGATATTTGAACATCAAATAAATCCGTTTTTTTATTTATTTTCAAATTTGAAATTCAGTCGCACTTCCTCGAATCACCATCATCCAAAAAAAATCTTATACTTACGGTGATTTCGAGTTATAGAATGTTTTTAGTATTTAAGATACGCTTGTAGCAGCCTAAAGCGGCCCAACCACTCACAATATAATTGTGAAATTTTTCGTATTGTACAATAATATCGCCATGTATATGTGATATTCGAAGGTGGCACAATATATTGGCAAAAGTCCATTGTACAATCAAAAAAATTTTGAAATGGGGTGGCACATTGTTCAGTGATATGTTTAATTTTTCACTGTCAGGAAAATTTGGGAATATTTTCTTTGAAAATATTGTGCCATAATTGTCAGTGCAATTGTTTTAACAACGCAGTTATAACTTCAAGTTAAATTAAGCAAACTGTTCTCGAGTTATGATGAAATATATTACCTTTCTCGGGTGCGATATTAGACATGTACATAAAAAATATGTGCCTAAAATTGTAAGTTATTAATCTCACTTTAATGTTTATTTATATAAATAGACTATCACTTGAGAAAGTAGACAACAAATAAACGTCGCCAAAACTGTAATAAAAGGAATTTTTATTTACATTAAACCTCAGGCATAATTATCTTACAAAAACGAAAAACTTCAACAACCTCTTCTGGTTGCAGCGTCGGTAACGAATATAACCAGAATCCGGCTCGAAGGACCATACGCAAGTTGCAATCGGTAATTGTATCAGTATAGTCCAAACTGCAGTTTGTGGACTATAAGCCCCTTTTTTCGTTTTTATTTCTTTTTAAATTGGGTGGTATAATTTTTTTTGTCAGTAGCTGAAAGAGGCAGATTGGTTGGCAAGAACACCACCCGATACGTCGAGCCCTAGCCAGAGGTTACACCAGCATGCCAGCGCCGTCGATCATATGGCAACCCATTCAGTTTTCAACACAACTTCAACACAAGCAGCTGCTAAAGCCCCCAAGCCAGCGGTCACCAACTACTTTCATTTGACGTCCGTTTTTTTTTAAATTACGACCGTCGCTGTCCGGAAGGTAATAAACTGAACTGTTTAAATAATATGTTTAGATACTGTATCAATGGTGCATTATTTTATTAAATAATAAGCAAATTTTTTGAATAAAAAGAAGTAAGTACTAAGGGTTTTTACAATATTAATGAGAAAAATTACATTTTTTGTCTTGGACTATCCGTCTGAAGTTTGAAGTAAAGCTTGTGCAGGCTATTCTCATTAACAGTGCTATTCTCGAACCAGTTATAACAAAATTTTTGTGATAGTAAAAACATTTGTGACAATTGTCACAAATACCTATTCTGGATTTCAAATAATAGCTTTTTTTGTATTAATTTTCAATGATAGGTATCATTTACACAATAGTACATAACAATAAAAATTTGTTGTAAAAATTCAGCAAAATGTTTATTACTGGAAAAGTACGAAAACACGCTTATTGTTTAGAGTCTAAACAATAGACGTGTTTTCGTACTTAACAGTAATAATTACCCAATAACTTTGACATGAATAAAAAAATCTTCGTTTTTAAACGGAAGCGAGCGTAGTACAGTAAGATTCAGTAATAACTTGCGCAAATTATGTAGTACGCGAACTAAGCTTATATTTATTTATTTAATAAAAAAAACTTGAGATCAATAATTTCATAAAATAAACATAGAAAAATCATTGATAAATTAACTGCATTTCATATTTAACGACTTTTGACTTTATATTTGGAATGGAATTTTTAGATTTAATTGCTGTAATTACACCAAATATATAATAACTTGCATTAAAACAGCTAGGAAAAAATATGCAATAATTTAACAAAGTCCACCTTCCTCCCCATCACCATCTTCATTATTGACACCACGGCCTGCAGCATTATCACCACTAGCACTGTCTGACTTGGATATCTAAACGAAGATAAAATGTACATACATACATTAAAGTAAAAATAATTTTTCTGAAATCGTTTAATATATTACGTCCGAATTAGGTGACGTATAGGAAGCTGCAGCATTTTTAACAACATCAGTTTTTGAAGAAGATAAAATACCTTGAGGCAAAGGTATTAGTAGCGCTAATTTTGCGTACTCTACATCCATATGTCTGATAAACGGAGATTTCAAAGCCATTTGTGCTGATTCAGGATCTTCGTCATCATATGCTTGGAGCAACATTTCCAATGTTTGAACCTCTGGACTAGCACAACAATTGCCCCATTCTTTGAATGCCTTTTCAGCAGCTACCTGATCACCTCTTGCCAATTGCACCATCACTAAAACTACAGCCAGCCTGCCAATCTGGTTATACGACTCAGTTTGTTGATTAAATCCAATTTCGCGCCTCAAAGCATCGGCTGCCTGATCGTACCTATTAAATAAAAATATATACATTTATATAGAATTAAGATTTAAAATTTTTTATGAAAAATTTGTGGTCTCATTTACAACAAAATATCCATTTTATAAATGACTAATAGCTAGAGCTGTACAATTTGGCCGATTAATGGCCCTTTCACAATGTATGATTAGAAGTTAACGTGAACTCTTAATCGTATATTGTGAAAAGGGCCGTAAGCCGGTTAAAAGAGTTAGCTACATAAATGAGCTGGTTAACTGCCCAACTGGCCAGCATACCTAATTTAACTGGCTTACGGCCCTTTTCACAATGTACGATTAGAAGTTGAAGTGGACTTTAACGGTAAGTTTTGCATCCCGAACTTGTCGTTAAAGTCCACGTTAACTTTTAATCGTACATTGTGAAAAGGCCCGTTAACCGGCTTAGCTGGCTTAGAGTGGCTTTTTGACTACGAGATTAGAGATTAAATTTAATTTAATAACTGTACTTTTTAATTTTTTTCCTAGTTGTGGATTAAACCACCAAGATTGGCCGCTAAGCTAGCAAAAAAAATTTTAAAGTCAACTCAAAGAGTAAATACAGATATTTAATTTAATTTCTAATCTCGTAGTCTACAACTAACTTTTGCTAACGGATAAACAGCTAATTTTGTCAACTAAACCAGCTAAGACGGTTAACCAGCTAATTTATTTAGCTAACAGCGCTACTAATAACACTATCTAAATTTTCGTTAAAAATATAGTAACTTGTGTTTTAAAAATTAAATTTTTCATTTCGAATAAGACCTTGAAAATAAAACAATTACTAATTACATTTGTAGTTTAACCAAAGTACGAGAAACTTTAGAAGCATATTCGGCTGCTGTACGTGTTGAGTCCTCAATCTTTTTATGTATAGGTGGCATTAACAAAAATTACAATTCAATTATTACCAACAAATCGACTTGTAGATTTATACGATCAACAACGTATTAAATACCAATAATTACCAAAGATATTTCCATTGCTCGTTGGTAGAAACGAAGTGAAACTTCGAGATGTTCTATTTCCATAACTTTAGCAGCCTTGTCTAATGCGGATGCGGCCGATTCTGGTGAGCCATGTTGCCGATATAAGTGACAAGCTCGATTAGCATATTCTTCAACTTCTGACAAATTCTTTGTTTCTTTACAGATTAAAATAATCTGAAAATAAAATGTCAATAAATTTTGAATTTATTTTGGTATCGGGATACAATAATCTAGAATTTCACAGATATTTAATCTATACATTGGACGTCTTCTAAACTATCTCTAATTGAGTTAATGTTGTTGACAAAATAATTATTAAACTGGTTAGCAATTTCGTAATTATCATTAAACATTATACTGCCTCACAGGTATCAACAATGTATCCTCATATATTGCGGCAGCATAATTTGAGAGGGAGCGACCAATCGCCTTATACGTCACTCATCGTCGTAGATAGAACGGTCTAGGTGGGAGGGGGCTATGCCCCCAGAACAGTTTTAGCGCACACCACAACTTTTTACTCCATGCGGTTACATAAAGATATTTTATATTATAATAAGGGTTTTCATGAAAGCGATTAAAATTGTCATTTGTGCAATTGCGCAAACTTGTGAGGCATGTTTCATGAAGCCCCCTTTGAAACTGCTGTGCAACTTTTAACAGCTAATGTCAACTTACTTCTCCAAGTAGTTCTTGTACTTGTCTCTGCATCACAACAACAATGAGTTATATTTTCTGATATTTTTATGACGTTTATTAATTTTATTTTTTTTCAACTGACAAGTTTGCGCAAATGCAAGTTTGCGAGCGTAAATTGTCTAGCATATTTATATTATTTGTGCAAATAAATTTTTAAACGTATTTTGACAGTTCATTTTTACGAGAGTGGAAACGTCGTCATGAACGTTTTCATGAGGACCCTTAACATATTTTGCATACGGCCGGTAATATTTATTTATTTTTGTTAATTTTGATTTTTATTTATTTTGTTATTTATTACCTGTTCATAACATTTGGCTGCATGAAACCAAGAATTATTGTTTTTGTGACATTCAGCTGCTTTCAAAAGACATTCTTTGCTTTGATCATAGGACTTTCCTATTCGGAATGCAGTGGCTAATAATTATATAATTTAATACACATTTTCATTTTAATGCTGTTAATAATCATTTTAAGAGTATCTTAAATTCTTTACCTGCTTTATTATAACAATCTGCTGCAACATCGTAATCTGGACGCCATTTGAGTATGCCTGTTTTCATGCTGAAATGCAATAAGAAATAATTTCCAAAATTTTAAATTCATATGTAAATAAAAAGTTGGTTTTTACGTAAAGAAGAATATTTTATATTTTTAAATGCTTTATATTAGTTTCACTTGTAAATAAAAAACATTCTAATGGAATCTTGCAACGTAATTTTCACCATTTTCAAGACGTCCGATTAATTTGAAACTTTTCACATATAAAAAATATATAAGTAAATATTCTTCAACTACTTCTACCTAACCGATAGCTATGAAACTTTACACACACATTGAGTTGGCCTGACAATACAATTTAATGATAAAAAAAGTGGGCAGTGTGACGCCCATGCAATATAAATATCGTTTTTAACCTCTGACAATACAATTTATGATAAGAATGGTCAGTGCCAGTCCCATACAGAGAAAATATTATTTTTCAACTACTTCTACTTAACCGATTCTCATGAAACTTTGCACTCACATTGAGTTCCCCTGACAATACGATTTAGTGTTAAAAAATGGGCAGTGACACATCCATACAATGTAAATAAACCAGTGTTCGAATTCGGAAACTGTGCTGTACTACCGTACACGAAGGGTTGCGTACGAATACCCATATATTATTTTTCGTTTTTGCCCTTTTTGTCATTTTGGCAATTTTTTCGTTTTGCTTTTTCGTTTAATTTTTGTTTTTTTATTTTTTAAGCTTTTTTCATTGTTTTGGCGATTCCTTTTTGGTTTTGGCGTTTTTTATTCATTTTGGTGAATTTTTCGTTTTTTTGCGATTTTTCGTTTTATGCAATTTTTTTTGTTTTTGCCGATTTTTTTAGTTTAGTTTTGCCCTTTTTTCATTTTGGCAATTTTTTCGTTTTGCTTTTTCGTTTAAATTTATTTTTTTTATTTTTTAAGTTTCTTTCGTTGTTTTGGCGATTCCTTTTTGGTTTTGGCGTTTTTTCATTGTGATGAATTTTTCGTTTTATGCAATTTTTTTTTTGTTTTTGCCGATTTTTTTAGTTTTGGCGATTATTGGTTTTGTCGTTTTGTTTTAAGTTTTGTTCGCTTTTTGACGATATTTTTAGTTTTAGCGATTTATTTCAGTTTTGGCCATTTTTTCGATTTTGGGGATTTTTTATTTTAGCCATTTTTTATTTTATTTCGTTTTGGCAATTTTTTTGGTTTTTGGCGAATTTTTTTAGTTTTCTAGTTTTGTTGTTTTTTTCTTGTTTTTACGCTTTTTTGTTTTAGTTATCTTTTTTTAATTTTTTCGTTTTTGACCATGGTTTTAGTTTTAGCGATTTTTTTAGGTTTTAGTGTTTTTTTCGTTTTCACGATTTTTTCGGATTTTGGCGTTTTTTTATTTTTTGGCGATCTTTTTAGTTTTTGGTGATTTTATGCGTTTTAGCGATTTTTTTACTTTTGGCGCTTTTTTTCCTTTAAGCGATTTTTCATTTTGGCGATTTTTCGTTTTGATTTTTTTTTTAATTTTAGAATTTTTTTTAGTTTTAGCGTTTTTTAAAATCTCAAGAGTTACCTCTTGCGGTTTCCAAGATACAGCAACTTGCCTAAATTACACTCTAAATTACATTAACTGATAGACCACCCTTTAATTTGTATCGTTTTAAATTAGGGATGTAACCGATGCCGATATATCTGCGATACTTCAGATTTTCCGATATATCGGTATAGGCGATATTTTACTGTCGATACGACGATACTTTAAAATTTTTTTTTAAAGTTTGTTTTTAACAAATTATTTATTTTTTGTTAATTTTACCATGAACTAAATTCATTTTGTAATTTTTTAAATCTTATTAATATCAACTTTAGAAGGTAATAATATTTTACGCTGTTATTTTGTAAAAAGAATAATTTTTATTTTCTCTTAATCTTACCATGTATTCAAATTCAATTCGTTGTTTTTTAAATTTATTCCCAGCAAAAAAAAAAACACTCCAAAAAAGTCATGAAAATGTAGAATTCGCGATCCGGAAATTGCGAATTTGGATCATTTCTAATTAGTTTTACATATCCTTGTCATTGCAAGAAGTTCTCTTTTTCGATTACCAATCACCGAATTGGAAGCGATGTTAAGACAAATTAAATTTAGAGAGTCACGTTGTTGTAATTGTGCAGATACAGGGAATTTACAAATACCTTTGTATGCGGGGTAACTTATGCCAGCCATACACTACACAAGTTCAGTGCTCAAGTCTGGCACTGCGTAAACGAAACTTGTGATACACACTATACAAGTAAACTGTGCAGTTTTTTATTTTAAAGCTACAGCGAAGAAGACAACATGTGCTAATACAGCGCTATTTTATTACTTGCTATACAAATAAAAAGAAAACAAAGACAAAAAAGTCACTTTTTTAAATTAATTTTTCGTAGACTTCGACTTTTATGATTTTCTTGCTGTAATCGGTGCTTTCAACATGCCATAATGCAAACGATTCAACGTATAATTCTACAAACTTTGTCCAGAACATATTTTCTGTGCTATTTTCTGTTTTTAACTCTTCAAAAATCCGGACACAACTGAGTGTTTGCAACATACACAACCCAAGTTCACTGTACAGTTTTAGAAACTTGAGCAAATATCAAAATAGTTTTGATTTTTACTCAGTTCACTGCGTAAATAGCACAACCACCGCCATACACTACACAAACGCACTGTACAGTGCCAGACTTGTGCAGTTCAACCTTCCGTACAGCCAAAGTTTTCTTTGTATGTTCAATTATTACAGTCTTTAGAATTTCTTTCTAAAGTAAAAATAATTTAATGGAATTACTAAATTAAAAACGAATTTAAGCCAAACTAATTAAATAACTTTGGATTAAATAAATTTTCATAAAACAAGTTTGAGGATTTTCGGAGCATATATATTGAAAATTTAGGGTAACATATTAAAAATTGGCAACCCAGAAATAAACAAAGTATTTTTATTTTATTTTTTTTATTAAATTAAACCCGTTGAAGAAAATGGATGATAACTTCTAAGCGGCTGGACCGAATTTCATCAAACATAGGCTAGAAAATTTAACATCGTCACTTTTCAAACGAAAAACCCAAAATTAAAATTGGTCTAGCCGTTTGGGAGCTAGGAAGCCATATACACACAGATTCAAGAAGATACAGCTAAGACAGAAGAGATAACTTCTGAACGGTTGGATCGATTTTAATGAAACATAGCTACCCAGCAAAAAATAACATGACAAATCATGTGTATAATCATGGATGCAAGTGATGACGCATTGGTTCGATTTAGGTGAAACATGAATGCTTTTTACATTAGCGTGTCATTGGAGATCATGTGTTTACATGAAAATTTAGAGAACTTGCTCGTCATTAAAATGAATGAATTGAACCCATGCAAGTTCCCTGATTCGATGACGTTTTTTCATGTAAATATAAAACAAATGAAATAAAAAAATATTGCCGCAGCTGGGATACGAACCATGCTTTTCTGACTGTTAAGACACGCTCTCTACCACTGAGCAAATGCCTTCTTATTTTTGTTGGAACTAAAACTTGTTTTATGAACATGTGTCAGTCAGGTATGTGATGGAAATCGATTCCGAAAACGAAGCTATTGTGAAAAGTGTTTTTTAATAATATTTCTTTATTAAAAACAATTTTATCACAAATATTATAAAAATATTTCTTTATTACAAAAGAGTTGTATCACAAAAATTATAAAAATTTGATAAAAAGTGCGTTAAAAGGGACTTTCAAAAGTGCTTCGTTTTCAAAATCGATTGCCATCACATACCTGAATGTGATGATTTAATTCCGATTTTGCATGCCTTTTTCTGTGGATATTTTATGTAATATATTACCTAGTGAAATTGCATGCATTTTTAATGAGTTCAAAAACGATAGATTTATTTATGATTTACGATGTCCTTCAGAATGCATTCGAAGAAACAAGTGGTCAAGAAATCAAACACTATTTCATGTTGAACGCGTTCATTTATTTTTTGCTGGGTAAGAACACTCTTGAATCAGTCACTTTTCAAACACTAAAAACTAAATAAAATTCAAGGTGATTTGTTTAAATAAATCTGCCTTGAATCAAACTAAATGAAAATTTAAAATTTTTATTTTTGAAAACGAATATTGAGATATAGAAAATTACTAGAGACAATTTGGCTTATGCGGCCACCTTATTGAATTCGCCTTGGGAGACACTTAATTTGAAAAAATACAAAAAAAAAAGAAAAATATCGGTCCTGAATGGGCAAATTTTTTAAATATTTATGTCTTTCATCGAATAATTCTGATAAGCTTTCAAATGATACCCATATTGCTCCAGTGAATTAAAAATTTTGCAAGTAAATCCTTAAGATCTGTAAAACTTTGTAGGTCCGTAACTCCGAAAATATGCGTTTCCGAGGATTTTTGTACTTTACTTTTTTTTAAATAAATTTTCATCAGATATGAAATTTTTATTTTATTTGGAGGAGTGTAGCTAAAGTAAATTTTTTCCTTAACTTTTTATTCCATGTAAATATCTTTTCTAACAACATTTATAAGCTTGTTTTCAATAAAAAGTAGAAAATTTCATATCAATAACAAGTTACTCAATATACAGCAGTTGGTATACATGCAGCACAAAAAGTTACTTTTTACAATAAGAATTAAAAAGTGGTTAATGCAGCACAAACTTCTATCCGGGTTGATGAAAGTTCACAAAATTTTATCGGATATGTTCTATATTTCATGGGTATTTAAAATGTGCGGAATTATCAAAGCAATGTTGTTGCAAATTAATATTTATAAGAACAATGCTTTGATAATTTCCGCACATTTTAAATACCCATGAAATATAGAACATAATCGTATATTTTTCTTCCAAACATATTCCGGAAGCAATGGTGGAAATACAAAAAAAATTCTATCGGGTATATCTTGAGAATACTTTATGTGAATCTTCTGTTTTTCTCCATTCCGACTTTTTGGCATATGAGCTAAACCAGAAATTAGGTCGCGATATGTATGTATGTATATAGATACTCAGTAATAAACTCATCAACTGTATATAGTGAACAACTTAAAATCTGTTATTTTTGCCTAATCAAAAATTAAACTTAGATTGGCTTGCAAGTATTCTTTTGGTTAAAATAAATTTACACTATTTTTTCATCAAAGATTTGGTGCGTCCGAAAAAAATTAAATTTTTAAGGACCACTCTAATATACATACATACATACATATATTGCGTAGTTAGTGCACAATTCTTTTTTGCCACAGAGGGTGCAACATATTAACATTCTATTTCTGAACAATTTTTTTTTATTTTATAGCATACCTTTTTTCAGCCTGTTTCACTAATTCGTTGCCTTCTCCAATTTTGGTAGCATTCATTTTTAATATTTTTATATTCTCAATCCCAGCGAAATAAAATCAATAGACAACAATAGCTGATTCAATAAATACGAATGAACCAGGAATGCAAAAGTTGGTAAAATTGTACTTTTTTAGCACTATTTCAATGTCAAAAGTACAATAGCATCCCATAGTATGTACCTTTTGGCACCGACCAACCAGACACGTAACTAGTGACAGTTGAAAATTTACCAAATCAGTTTTTGAGGGCAGCCGTTTGAGAAAGAGACAACAATTATATGTTCTTGTTTAATTTTATCCAATTAAAAGTGTTGCAAATATTACGTATGTATGCGAAAAACAAAATTCAACACCAATACTTTCTTTTGAACGCCAGTCTGTCAAGAGTGAATAGGCAATGGATTGCTGTTCGTGTCGCGCCTGGTTGGTCGGTGCTTTTGGTCGATGGTATAAATGAACAATTAACTAGTCTGCTGTTTGCACAATGCAAACAAACGACTTGAGCAAAAATTTTGTATGGAAACCACTCAAAAAAATGTGTGCCTTTCATATGAATTTTAGACAAGCAGTGCTTGCTTGCATTGTGGAAACAACACATAAATCTGCAGTCACACGTTCAAGTTTTGCTTTCAAGTTTTTTACATATCGTCGTTGCTCTGACAAACTCAGCTGTGTTTTTTACTATGTTTTCAGGGGAGCCAAAAACCCGATTTATATGGTAGCTTTATAGTACGTTTCCATTATGAGCAAAACAGGCCGTTTTGAGCAAAATATGTCGAAACGTTTCCATTATGCTTAAGTGTTTTTAAGTTCGAATTTTTGTAATAAGTTTGACATTTTTATTGTTTTGTTTACATTCTTCTTCGACAATAAAATGCGCGCCATATTTCTTTCCTTTTGTGGCCGCAGAACAGTGTCACTTTTTTCGCATTTGTCAATCACAGTAAATGAATGACCCAAAGTTGCATTTGTAATCATAGAGGCAACGCAGTGTTGCATAGACAAATTTCGACATGATTTGGAGCAAAACACGCTTTTGGAGGTGTTTTGCTCACATGACAATTATATGGGAAAACATTAGGAAAACACGTATTTTGCGCAAAACTCATATTTTTGCCAAAAACACGTATATGGAAACGCACTATTAGAGTCAAGCGCTTTATTGAAGCAATTTTTGCACTACTACAAGCATTTTATTAAACACAAGAGGAATAATTACACATTGGTGATCTATCAAAAAATTATTCGAAAAACTACACAACTGTTTTTTCTAAAGCATTTTTAATAAAAAAAATTTTTTATTTAGAATATTTCTTTACACATAGCTGTTTTGGTTAATAGAATATAATAAATATTTTAAATTTCATCCGAAATAAAGTTTTTCTTGTTTGAATTTATACACATAACTCCTTTGTAGGAACATTCTATGGCTTTCTACTTTTGTTAACTTCCAAACCCATCAAGATATCTAAACGCTTTGGTGGGTAGATGTATGATCAAAAAATGTTACGCTGCGACCAGAGGGCTTACTCTGTAATGCGATGCGGAAGGAAAACTCATTCGCATTTGTATGTTATTTGCATTGCAATGCGAAAGCATTTCTTTCGTTTCGAATTACAGAGTAACCCCCCAGACGTGCAATTTTTATTTCTGAATAAGCAATAACGTCGGCAGAATGACGTCAAAAAAATTTCTGTGTTTAAACTTCTGTTCAAGGCGAATTCAGTACCAGGTAGCCCTATCATCACAGATGATCATCAGCTGATTACACCCAATCAGTCAAACTCTATATAAGAAAAGAGAAAAACTTTAACCCGAACTGTCAAAGCACAAATAAAAATAGTCCTACACCTACTTTGTATGTGTGTTGTTTTGATGATAAGGCCACTTGATATTAATTCGCTTTGCTTCTGTTGAGGGCTACGAAAACGCAAAGCGAATTAATATCAAGTGGCCTTATCATCAAAACAACACACATACAAAGTAGGTGTAGGACTATTTTTATTTGTGCTTTGACAGTTCGGGTTAAAGTTTTTCTCTTTTCTTATATAGAGTTTGACTGATTGGGTGTAATCAGCTGATGATAGGGCTACCTGGTACTGAATTCGCCTTGGGAAAACGTAGTGATGTTTGGACACAATTTTTTTATATTCGTATCAGAGCACGAAGCCGATATTATTCGATTATCGGCGGCGGCTTACTCAGAAAGTAACCAGCGGCGGCTAAGCGCCGGCTGTAATGCCAGCCATACACTACACAAGTTCAGTGCTCAAGTCTGGCACTGCGTAAACGAAACTTGTGATACACACTATACAAGTAAACTGTGCAGTTTTTTATTTTAAAGCTATAGCGAAGAAGACAACATGTGCTAATACAGCGCTATTTTATTACTTGCTATACAAATAAAAAGAAAACAAAGACAAAAAATTCACTTTTTTAAATTCATTTTTCGTAGACTTCGACTTTTATGATTTTCTTGCTGTAATCGGTGCTTTCAACATGCCATAATGCAAACGACTCTCCGTCTAATTCTACAAACTTGGTCCAGAACATAATTTTGCGCTATTTTTTGTTTTTAACTCTTCAAAAATCGCGACACAACTGAGCGTTTGCAACATACACTACACAAGTTCACTGTACAGTTTTAGAAACTTGAGCAAATATCAAAATAGTTTTGATTTTTACTCAGTTCACTGCGTAAATAGCACAACCACCGCCATACACTACACAAACGCAGTGTACAGTGCCAGACTTGTGCAGTGAACTTGTGTAGTGTATGGCCGGCATAAGCCGATAATTTTTCTCGGCGCCGGCTGAATGAAAAGTGTTGGCTGTCGACTGGCTCACGTAGTATGTAGCGAAAAAAAATTTAATATTTTATATTTTTCTAACAAGCATTATCTAGTTTTTTGTTGTATTTGTACGAAACTTATATTATTTGATACTGAGTTTTGGTATGCCATCGTACATGTATGCAGACAAGTTTGCGTGTCTAATAGCCCTTCAACAGATTTCGACAAATGCGAACACAAAAATTTCCAAACTTACCCTACGTCGCCACGTAGCAATTTTTATTCCCACACTATCAAGTTTTCCTTTCAAGCTTTTCACACACGCTGCTTGTCAAAATTCATTTTTATTGATAGCTGTGACGTAGGCTGCACGCAACTTGAAAGCAATGTTGTAAAAAACAAAACAAAAAACTATGGCGTTTCAATTTTTAAAAGTATGAGTGTATCGGTAAAAAAGTGTGAGAAAACAAAAACGAAAAATGTCCAGTACAGATAGTCGTGTACTGCACCCTCTAAATTTTCTTCCCCTCGCCAACATAATTTTTCTGTCCGGAAAGAAATGTCCCAAAAACAACTGCCAGGTACAGCCAACGCGGCGAAATAATCATATGTGTTTTCAACACGACCTGTATTATTGGATCATGTGTTGTATATTTTATATATAGTTTGGTAATTGCCGAAATAAATATTGCTAACTCAGCGTTTACACTAGACAATGCTGTCTTGACAATAACATTTTTTCACTAATACGTACAAACTTTTTCAATTGTCTTCACTACTGTCTTGAATATTTTGAAGACTGTAAATCGGACAATGATTTGACGTACGCTGATATAGTTTGAATTTTTGTGAATATAAAAGAAATATTCAAAAAGAAAAGTTTATAATATTTACAATTATGATATTTTCTTTACTTTTTTAAGCTTTAACTTTAACAAAATTAATTAAATTAATTGTCTTAATGTTTGTCTGGACACTTACGTCACGAAGGCAATTATCAGCGTTTTTGACAACTAACGTACGTATACGTATTCTTTATTGTCAAGACAGCATTGTCTGTTGTAAACGTAGTGTAAGTGGTGACGTGGGCTATGGCTCGGGAAGACCCGCTGTATGAATTCGCCTTGTAAAACGTGTTGGTCTCTCATCTCTAATATATCGATTTTAATATCGACTCTGAAGTTTATCGATATGTGCTCTGCTTTGAAAACTTTTCTTTTCCCTCTTTTGACTCGTACAACCAAACGAAATGGTGTGTATTTTTTTTTAAATCTGTGTTTATCCGTGTAATCTTATAATTATTTAAAATTAAATTTTAATCATACTATTAACATGTTAATCATACTATATTTTAGGCTGCTCATAAAACTTTCAGAATCAAGCAAAAGCTTGCCAAGAAATTGAAGCAAAATCGTTCTGTACCTCAATGGATTCGCTTGCGTACAGGCAACACTATTAGGTAAATTTATAAACATCAATAATAATATAAATACTTTAATTAATGTCTGGTTTCTGTGTTTAAAATTTAGATACAACGCCAAGAGACGTCACTGGAGACGCACCAAGTTGAAATTGTAAATATTGTGCCAGAATGGAATAGTTTCTCTTGTTTCGGGAAGCCATTTTTATGCAGAGCTGAGTTAAAAATATGTATATAAACATATACGGAATGTCTTCTAAATAAATAATGATGCTTTTTCTTTAAGCAAAATTTTGCAGTGTTTATCAATGGTGACTGAATTATGTTAATTTTGTAAGATGCTAATCGGAATAGTTTTGAGTGGAGTAGCGACTGTTGCATACTATGTATGCATTTGTGCATTATAATCCTTAATTTCGTAAACGTACGTTTGGTTCAGGACATTAGGATCGAGTTACTGTATCGTCATCGGTTATGGGAAAATTTAGAATTCCGAAGTCGGGAAATGGGTGACAGATCGGAAGAACTAATGCAACAAATCTAGTTTAGCCAAATGATATAAACAATAGTCTAGGTTATAGAAAATTGAGCGAGCCTTATGGGCCGATTATAATGACAAACGAGCCTGTTGGGTTGCCTGATTTTCGTTCAAAATATCGTTTACCAAGTTGTGTTACTTGTTAAATGCATACATTGAAAAGGGTTCCTGAACTCCAATCCATGAACAATTAATTCCGTTTCTCAAATCCAAATATAAACGGAATCAACCGGTTTTGTAGGGAAAACGATACTCCACCAATGCGTATTGGATTCTGTGAACAGGGTGATTGTTGTTATAAATTATTAATTTGTAACATCATGCTTTGATGGTTCCGATCGATTTCATTTCACATTGAATGCAGAACACCTGTAAATGGTATTTTTTCCATCCAATGCGTTCAATATTGGGGTCCGCTGGATATGTATATCCGGCATTCGGCAGGTCTTAAGTATTTTCTTTTTAATGTATGTGGGAATTTCCACAGAAAGTCGATTTTTTGTCACATGAGGCAATTAAGCTTGTAATTCAGATCCATGTAGCCTGATTTTTCTTAAACTTTTACTTAATGTAGAGATACTGACTGCAAATATATATAAAGAAGTAAAAAAATCTTTTTTGAAAAATCAAGCATAAATTCTTGGTAGCCCATGTCGAACAGTGGCTTCGCTGACGAACGATTTTCTGCCTAAACGGAACATCTAAAACATAAAAAACCAATTAAAAAGCATCAATATGTAAGGTTTCTAGCTGAACTCTTTCCTGAAATTTTGCGATTTCAAAACAAAATGGTTCGACATTTGTAAAAAAAACCTATAAAAAGTTCGCAACTTTCCTTTTAGGGAATCGTTTCGTGTATTGCGCGACAGATACGATACGATTGTATTTACACAGACATCATACGATCCAATCCAAATATTTTTTAATACCGTACTTGTATTCCGATCGTTTTTGCTTTAACTTCTTCAGATTCCGTTTATTTTGTATTCCGATATAGTATCCATACCTTAACGCGCAACTTTTAATTCTTTTTTACAAGCAAAGCTCACATTAATCTTTTTATTGCCATATGAAGCTTATGGCCAAATGTTTTTTGTCGCTCCTAAAGTCGAATTTTTTTATTTTTTAGTGCAAATGAAGCTAGTAGTCTGTCAATTCTGAATAATTAAAACCACTTTCGATCGGAATGGTGTGAACATTCCCAATAGATAATTTCTTTTTCTTAGCAATATACTCAAGCAAATATTTAACTTGCCATTTGGTATCACACTTTTTCGTATTCCTTTAAAAACTATTTGAAATTTGTTTTATTTAATAGTAATTATTACAGTATGTGTGTGGCTTTGTTTACATTACTACAGAGTTAAGGATGATGCTTATTCTTGGGAAGTGGTTTGCATTCGATCGGGCGCTGGATTTATGTTGTATATATGAATGTGTCTGCTTGTTGCTCTTATATGTAATTACTTTGTCAAAATACAATATTTCTTAACATATATAACTACGCTAAAATTAATCATATTTTATTTAATTTATTTAAAAAAGGATACTATGTATATATGTATTTTACTGTGATACTATTGGACTTTTCTTATCTATATCAGCCATATTTGCATTATTTTGTACAGACCCACTACCGGGACTAGCTGGTATTGCACCTGATCTATCGATATTCCAGGGGTTTGCACCAGAAATTGGTGAATCTGAATGACCGAAGCCAGCGTGATTTTCATGATCCATAGCATTGGTGCCATCATACTGCGTATTTTCCAAGCGAGTGATGAGTCGTTCATCCTCTTCACCAAATTCGCCACCCATTAAAGTGGGTTCACCCACAACCATGACATCTTGTGACGAGAGAGAAAAATTTGGACCGGACGGGGAGCGTTTTTGATTACTCACTGGTGGCGTGTTTGCGTTTGCGCCCCCGCCCGAGTTTGACCCTTTTCTTTTGCGCCTTTTGTTCGCCGGCCTCTGCGGGTCCTTTTTCCCCGGGGGGGCGACCATTCTTTGCCACTTCTGAAAAAGGGTCGTCTTTAAACAATCACGAGGACTTAATGCATACGCCTTATGCCGAGACATTAATTCTTGCATTGGTTCTAATATCACACATAGACGTAAATAGTTCAAAGTTGAGTTGGTAATGCCAGCTCTAGTAATGTTTTTGGTAATTTGCTCCAAAATCATGGGATCTGATGGTAACGAAGTACCAATAACTGACCGTGGTATTAGTTCTCGGTGACCTTTGATTGTCATGTGCCACGACTTAATACGCATATAATCATCATACATAAATTCCAATATTAGTCGAGCATCGGCACATACTTTTGTAAAGAACGGTTTACCATGTTGTGTGATAACTGTACACTGATCACAGTCCAATGTAATCGACGTATTGTGGAAAGATTCCTTTGCGTGCTTTAGCTGGAAATATAAATCAGATACTCCTCCTTCGTAAATACTACGAAAAAAGCGGGGAATCAGTGTACGCCCAATGGTGTATCGTTTTGGACCGTCCTCCAAACAAAAAAGTACTGTCAGTTTGGCATCATCTTCAAAGAATTCTGTTGTAAAGGAGTCCCACCAGCAGTTATCACTTTCTTCTGTACGTTGTTGCAAGCGTTTATTCATTTCAAACACACGATGCTCTGTATGACTGAAATATGAGTTGTGACGTCTATATCCCGGATCAATACGGTCCAATTGTGGGCCACCCATCATGGGATGTCCGCCTCCATGACCGAATGAAGAGGTGGGTGGCATAGAATTAAATTGTCCACCCACATTGAATACCGCTTGTCCGGGAAAGTGGGCACCTTGGCCGCTATTGAAAGGTGTTCCCGAGCTTGCCGGACGACTAAATTGGCCCATGCCTGATGAGGGTGAACCAAAGGGTCCACCTACTGGTCCATTAAAATTACCTGAATTTGCTGATTGAGGATATGGCCCGGACATATTTTGCTGTGAAACTGGTCCAGGCGTTGAAGACCCAGAAGGAGCAGGTGATGATGTATATTGTGGAGTATTAGATCCTGTCGGATTAGCATTAGGAAATACTAAAGGTTGGTTACCAGCCGGCGAATTTTGACCAGCTTGTGAATAAGGAGTATTTGAGCCACCATAAGGCATATTACCCTGCGCAAAGCCTCCCTGGTTGGGACCATCTGGATTCAAAGAGGGGTTGTTGTTACCTCCACCCAACATCGAAGCATTTTCCGGTACATTTACGTTTTTCCAGCTGGCGTCATCCATTACTGTTTGTGAGTTTATATTTGTGTTTGCGTTTATACCTCTACGATTCATAACTAACAAAAATTCATTTCAATCCTGGAACAAGAAAATTAGCCAAGTATTATTAACAAATCAAAATTCTGTTTTGTCAGTTCAAAATAAAACATATTCTATGCACATAGTGACATCCATGTAAATAAGTATGTATGCACACAACTGCGTATGGAGTTCTATTTTTTATTTACTCGGCCATTATAGGTATACACATCCATACATATGTACATAATCTTGTTTTCGACATTAGTGCAGTATCTTCAACTTTCAGACTATAATGTTATTAATTAAAAACCAAAAACCATATCACCTTTTTCGTTCACTTTAAATAATTTATTGCTTTTTAACAATTATTTTAGCAGAAAAAAATTTGCTAACACCACAACGAAAAATTTTCAGACACTTTTATATTACAAATGAAGCTTGCTAGAAAAGCAAGAAGGAACACAGGGTGAAGGCAAAATGTTTATTTATTTAATGGTCGCCTCAGAAGTTTTTCGCCTACCAACTAAGGCGAATTCGTACTAGGTGGCCGCAAGAGCCCTGCTGTTTACGTATATGTTTACACATTTGGCCTGCCAGCAGTGTTAATGTATCAACGTTTTTAACATCCCAAATGTAAATTCTCCACGGCGAATTCTCTTGCGACTACCTGGAGTTGATATATCTTGCCACCAACCATATTTATTAAAAAGGTCGGATTAGGAATAGGAATATACTTTGAATACCGCCTTTCTGAATCCAAAACCTGGAGACAAACTTAAATTTTATTTCCCTTCAATTCAATATTTTTAATGAAAGGAATCTCTGTGTAGAGTTTGAAGACGGTCAGGATTTTATGATAAATTTCACCATTTCACTAAGTTTGCCCCATACACGATTCAATCCAATTGGCAACTGAGTCGGTTGTTGCCCAAATCATCGCGTGCATGGCTCTGTCAATTGATTAGTTTGGCAGTTGTAAGCGAGTAACTGGACATCTCCACGCATTACCAACATATTTATTTTAGAACATACGTTTACAAAGAGTCTATACCTGATACATTTTTATCATGATAAGTGCCAGATAGTTATCAAGATAAAAATTTATCAGGTATAGTAACGGTGACCATTAATTCCGTAGAAAAATAGTGT
The DNA here is from genome assembly GCA_956483635.1 of Panzeria rudis. Classification (NCBI taxonomy): domain Eukaryota; kingdom Metazoa; phylum Arthropoda; class Insecta; order Diptera; family Tachinidae; genus Panzeria; species Panzeria rudis. Next base: position 146,575,635 of record OY101450.1, read on the forward strand.
ACTCATTTTATGGACTAAAAACATAACAAAAATAATTGATTACTAGGCTAAGGTTCGTCTTCACGGGCCATTGAATTGTCTTGAAAAAGTCAAAGTCGATATGAAAAAATAGCACCAGGATTTTGCTTATGTTTTTATGTATGAAGTTTGACAAATGTTTGAATAAAATGATGTTTCGTGAAGACGGGGTGTAACGTTATATTCAGAAAGAATTTAATTTTTCAACGTACACAGCAGAGCAGAGTAGTGCCACTTTCGGAAGCTGCTACACGCATATTTTGCTTATCACCACTTACTTGTCAGGTGGCTCTGTTGAATGTAATAATATCAAACGCTTTGGGTTTCCACCTAGAGTTTTTATGTAATTTAAGCTGAATTCAAATTGTTTGCTAAATTTGTTGGAAGTAATGGGGAAAAATAATGTACATAATAATAATGTATTAAAAAAAATTTCCAAATACCGTACACAAAAAAAAAATTACGGGTTGCACTCCGGGAGTGCCGACAGAAGTAAAAACTTAGGGCAAGAGCAAGTTGTATTTTGCTCTTAAAGCAATACACGTCGAATTTTTAAACATTCAGTGTTATAGTTGCACAGATATATGAGTATTAATATTTCATTTGTATGGGGGTGCCCGTTCCCATCGGCCTACTGCCCCAATAATTTTTGGAAGTTGTATTTTGTTCTGCGGCGAACGCGTTCGGCGCAAACATTTATAGATGTGGACCCACCTTTAGATTTATATATAAAGTGTTTATTATTTATGGGTGTTGTCAGTCCTTGAAAGACTTTCTAAACAAAATTGTAGCACAAAAAACTTTTTTATATGAAAAAACACCTAAAAACACTACTTTAGTTATTTAGTGATAGCTCTGAAACTAGACAGGGTACATACATGGCACTACCCGCAATCGAACTAGGACAAGAAACCACGTCTGACAATACACGTTATAGACGTGGTTTTTTGTCTCCTGTCGATTGAGGGTAGTGCCATATAGGCACTCTTTCTAGTTTCTGAGTTATCAGTAAATAACTAAAAATATGTTTTTTAGCGCTGTTTTTTCGTATCAAAAAAGTTTGGTGGCTACAACTGTTCTCAGAAAGTTTCCGGAATACTGACAATACTTGTTATAAACGTCGTTAGTTGTTCGATTGAGGATAGTTATATGTGTGTACCCTGCCTAGTTTCAGAGCTATCAGTAAATAACTAAAGTTGTATTTTTTGGTGCTTTTTTTCCACTTAAAAAAAGTATGCTGGCTACCACTTTTCTCAGAAAGTCTCCCGGAAACTGAGTTTCAGAGCTATTAAGGGAGCACCATAAATATTGGCTTGGATGGGTTTTTAAGAATATCGCTGTTATATATATATGACATTCATAAAATTTGATTCTAGGGCTTTTTTGATATATATAGAAATATTTTTATTTGAAATTTAATTAAAATGCTTTATAAATTATTGTTTTAATTTCCCAATTTTTTTTCATTTCGCCACGTTGAAAGAGTTGTTAAAATGTTTGTTTTAGTATACATATTAAAAAGTGTATTAGTGAAGCTAGTTTGTTTTTTTTACTTATTTTTCGTTAGTGAAGGTTTGTGATATTGACGTTGAATTGGGTGAGTCTGCTGGGCTAGTGATCCCACCTGTTAGATACACCTTGAACCATGGTGAAATAAATATACAGGTGTCACCATAACGTCAGCAGATAATTTTTTGCTCTGCTAGTTTTGTGCATAATCCACGTCCAGCACGTATATATTTTTGACAAGCATCATCTATTTTTTTGTTGTATTGTATTTGTTTCCCTTATGCGGTCACCTGTGTACTTATTTCACCATGCCTTGAACCAATTGTTTCAAAATATTCTTTTTATTTTAATCACAATTCTCTGTGATTGAAACAATTTTACGTAAAATAAGCACAATGAGTTTTCTCACACGTTTTGTAAGTATATTGTTAATTGATATTTTTAAATAAATATATAAATGCAAGTTATGTTGTTAGCTACATTTGCGTGCATTGTGCTCTAGTACAGGGAAAAATGTTGAAGAAAAATTACACAAGTTGCTGATAAGTCGTTTTCCGCAGGTTCGTACATTGGATATACAACATACCCCCTTCTTAATTGATAAAAATGATATATTTTATATTGAATTTAACGCAGGCAACTGTCAAAGTAAATGATGTTTCTGGCGGCTGTGGTGCTATGTTTGAAGTTTATGTTGAAACTCCTGAATTTAAAGGCATGAGCACATTAAAACAACATAAACTGGTCACAACTACTCTAAAAGAACAAATTAAAGAAATGCATGGAGTACGTATTAATACCTCAATACCTAATGCAGCTTAAATTTATAAAAAAATAGTTATAAATCAATAAACATTTTAGTTAAATTGTAGAAGGAATCGCTTTCCATTTACTTACGTATATGCATTAGGCCATTAATTTTGACTCGCCTAACTGATCTATTTATTTAAAATTGATTTTAAATTGGCGAATAAATTGACTAAATAATTTAAAAATCATATATTTTTGAGTATTGGTACTTACATAAATGCCCGGAAGGAAATATCGATAGTAAAACTACTGATTCACTATTGACTTGGTCACCAGTGCTGCTGTCTAATTATATCGTCACCTAAAATGCAAAATAACGTAACATCATTTCATAACTACAGGAGAAGCAAAAATGCGATAACCTAAGGTGACCATACGTCCTCCTTTTTAGAGGACAATCATCTATTTTAACTCGCTGTCATCTATAAAATTTGTGTCCTATTTCTGTCATCTTTTTTTATTATCAGTCATCTTTAATATTACAAGAATGATCAATGTTTGCTTTTATTGAACTTTTACTTTTAAAAATATATAGTAGCACCTTTTTTATGAGAAAGTTAATATATCGATTGATTGTGTGGAGGCAATAATAAAAATCAGGGTCAACACGAATAAAAGGTGTAACGAATTTGCAATTTTTGCTATTTTAAAGAAAGTTCAAGAATCTGAAAAGTACAAGTACAACTATAAGCTAATTATTTTATATACTGCAGTAAGAAATTTTGAATAATGAATTTTTAAGTTTTGTTTCTTTTAACTACTTTTACATATTTATAAGTTAAAGTAAAATTTTCTATTTGTTACTCTTTTTACATGCATACATGTATGTATCATAACGGGTACGAATAGAAGGGAATCACAATGGATCCAATCGGGTCTCCGAGTGGATGTGTGGTATAGCACTACCCTTCCTAACCTAACCTAACCTACATGTATGTATGTGAATATAATTCTTTTCTGTAAAATATGTAACAAATGTAGACATTGAATTCAAATACATTTTTTACTATTTTTGTTTGTCATCTTTTTCTTCCTTCGAAATCTGGTCACCTTCGATAACCGATCTATTTTTGAAGAAAAAATATTTCTGTTATTATTTTTTAAGTTATGTGTTACGTTATTTTGAATTGTAAATTTCTGAAACAAAAAGACGTATCATCAATGAAAGTATGTTAGTATTAAGTGAGAAACGCACTTCATATATGAAATGATTAAATTTTTGTAACAAATTACAGGTTCAATAAAATATTAAGAGACACCACACGTTCATAAATGCAGTACTAAGCTGTTGCAGTAAATTTAAATGTTTAAAATTAACAACTCGCAATAAATAACATCAATAGGTTTGCTTCAACATGTTCAAACAAGTTTGCTATTCTGATTCAGCGCAGGAAGTACTGCATTTAAGAACGTAGAAATATTTCTATTTGACTTCTACTACGGAAGTTCCCTTCGTAATGGAACATTTAATTCTACTAGAAAGATAAATTTTTTGTAATCCAATGAGATCTACATAATATTATTCGCTTGTTCTATACCTAATAGCGTTATTTAGTGTGTTTAAAAATTATAAATGAGAATATTTCGCACTTGGTTTGCTTTTCTTTGTTTCTTTTTAGTAAAAGCAACAACATGCATGTAAAACTGTAAAACACATGAGAACAACCTTCTTTAGCTGTCAAAAGTGAGTATTCTGATCCATATTCTGTGAAAAAATCATTCGCTATTCCATCATCACGAAACTTAGTTCATGTGTGCCGGCAAGGTGTTTCATGGAGGCAGTGTTAAGATGAATGTGTTAATATTAAGATAAATGAACACTATTTACAGGGTTGTCAGATGTGCGATTTCTCGCCAAACGTGGCAATTTGAAAACTTTTTTGGATTCTTAATTTTCGATTTGGCGATTTAGAAAGTAGTTGGCGATTTTGTTGGCTATTTTTGATGAGCCATAACTTTTTTTGAGAAACTTAAAGTCGGTAGGAAAAAATAACATTATATTTACTCTGGTAGTTTTATATGTGAATTTTTATACATTCATATGTATGCATGCGAGCAAAATGTATTGCAAGAATATTTTCAACACATCAAAACTTATCTGCGAAATAGAATTCAATTTGAACCTCTGGAAGCGTTATTGCGAGTAGTAATGTATGAATGTAAGTAATACTTTAAAAAGTTATTTTTTGGGAATTATTAAATTACATTAATTTAATTTTTAACGTGCTTTTTCCCAAATTAATATTTTACTTTTTAAGTAAAATATTAAATTTTTATTAAAATACATTGAAATTAATTATGGAGGGGCACCAGCTAGTTCCTATGGCCATTTCATTTGGGATAATGCAAATCGTCAGGGAACCTTTACCCAAAAATCTCACAGAAAAACTAAAGTAAGTAATACTTTGTTGCACTTCTTCTGCACCTTCTCAAGAAATGATGAACCAATTTAATTACCCTAATCTTGGGGATGAAGTTTATATTGTTCTGTAACTATATAAAATTTTTTGAGTTTACTTCTGAACATTCGATTTTATATTAGTAGTAAAACCATGAATCATAAAATATAAACCAAGGAAAAACTAAGAAATCGGACCGCTCCAGTACTCCTATAAGGTGGTGAAAATTATCGCTAATTTCCCCCTTAAATATCTTCTCATCTGATATCGGAATTTCCCCCACCAACGCTCGAAAAGGGCAGTTATCTATCTGTACATTTTCTTAGTATTACAGTCGTGCGTCGGATCTGACACGGAAAATTTTTTATTGCTTTAAGTAAACTATAAGCTATTTTATAGTAAACATAGTAAATTTTTTGTGTTCCCTAATGATTTTTGCATCAAAATTAAACTAAATATACATTTTGGCGACTTTTCTATTTTTAGCGATTCGGACTAAATATATTTTTTTTATTATTTATAAACAATATTTTTAAAATTAAAACCAATTTATATATTATTGGCAAAAACTAAGGAAACCCCAATTTGGCGATTTTTGACATTGAATTTGGCGAAAAAGGTCAAAATTAATCTGACAACCCTGACTATTTACTGAATTGGAAGGATAAAATAGAAATTACATGATGTATTTATCCATTACGCCTGCTAAAATAAAGTGAAAATCGACGTGAAAAAAATCATTCATGATATGGGGAATTTTTTGATTTTTTATTCACGATCGCAAAAGAAGGGAAAGGGAAAATATTTCGAGGGAAAAAATATTCACGATAGGTGTGAATAATTTAAAAAAAATCGATTTTTTAAAGGACATTATGAATTAATAATCTTCTAAAAGTGTATATTTATTCACTTAAATTTACATGAAAACAATGTTTTGCGTTTAAATTCGCATAAAAAGAAAGACGTTGCGAAAATGCGTAATTTTTCATCCTTTTTCCTAGAGGAAAGTATTATACAACGCCAAAAGAGAAATTTTTCTTAAAATCGCTTCCGATTCGGTGATTGCTAAACGAAAAAACTTCTTGCAATGACAAGTATATGAATTATTAGTAATTATCCAAATTTTCACTCCTTCTGGATGGCAAATTCTACATTTTCATGACTTCCTTAGAGTGTACTATTTTGCTGGAATTAAAACTAAAAAAAATTAATTAAGTAAAGTGCGACTTTGGCTCGCACACGAAGGGTTCCGTACGAATACACATATGTATATCCTTTTTCGTTTTTGTCCTTTTTTCATTTTTGCAGTTTTTCGGTTATGCTTTTTTGTTTAATTTTAGTTTTTTTTATTTTTTAAGTATTTTTTGTTGCTTCAGGTAATTTTTTTTGGATTTGGCGCTTTTTTAATTTTCGTGATCAAGTTTTTTTCTGACGATTTTTCGTTTTTCGCCATTTTTTTTAGTTTTTTGCAGATTTTTTAGTTTTTGCGATATATTGTGGTTTTAGCGTTTTTTTCACTTTTTGACGATATTTTTAGTTTTAGCGATTTATTTCAGTTGTGACGATTTTTTTCGGTTCTTTTTTCGGTTTTTGGTGATTTTTGTAGTTTTAGGGATTTTTTTGGTTATGACACTTATTTTGCGTTCTGGCGATTTTTTTCGTTTTTTTTGTGGTTTTTGGTTATTTGCATTTTTTTGTTTTTTGTCGATTTTTTTAGTTTTGACGTTTTTTGTGTTTTAACGTTTTTTTCGCTTTTTGACGATATTTTTAGCTTTAGCGATTTAGGTAATTTTTTTTGGATTTGGCGCTTTTTTAATTTTCGTAATGTTCAAGTTTTTTCTGACGATTTTTCGTTTTTCGCCATTTTTTTTAGTTTTTTGCGATTTTTTAGTTTTAGCAATTTTCTTTTAGTTTTGGCGCTTTTTTTGTTTTGGCGCTTTTTTTCGTTTTGGTGATTTTTTCGTTTTTTGTAATATTTTTAGTTTTAGCGATTTTTTTATGTTGTAGTGCTTTTTTCGTTTTGACGACTTTTTTCGGTTTTTGGGGATTTTTAGTTTTTTTGCGATCTTTTTAGTTTTGGTGATATTTTGCGTTTTAGCGATATTTTTAATTTTGGTGCTTTTTTCCTTTAAGCGCTTTTTTCATTTTGGCGATTTTTTGTTTGACATTTTTTTAATTTTGGAGTCTTTTAGTTTTAGCGTTTCTTAAAATTTCAAGACTACCTCTTACAGTTTCCAAAATACAGTATATTGTCTAAATTACATAGTAAAATTACATTAACTGATAGAGCACCCTTTAATTTTTATTGTTTTAAATATCAGTGTTAATTGGTGTAGTCTATTCTACAGACTACACCAATTACACTAACTTTGAAAATTTAAAGTTTCGATATGTAAGTGTCTGTATATTATTTGTTGTTGTAGCGACAAAAGTTTTACATATTCTGTGAAAATTTCAGGTCCATAGCTCTTATGCTTCCCGAAAAAACAGTCTGTGACAGAAAGACAGGTAGACAGACGGACAGCGTTGCGAAAACGCTTTTTGTGTACGGAACCCTAAACTTATATTGAATTTGAATTCATGGTAAAATTAACAAAAAATTAATTATTTTTTTACAAAATAACAGCGTGAAATATTATTATTTTAAATTGATATTAATAAGATTAAAAAAACAATGAATTGAATTTGAACTCATGGTGAAATTAACAAAAAAAAATTGTTCAAAAAAGCTCTGAAAAAAATTTAAAAAGTATCGTCGTATCGACGGTAGAATATCGCCGATGCCGATGTATCGCCGATATATCGGTATCGGTATCGGCTACCTACCTAATAATAGCCCACCAGGCTATTATTAGGGAGGTAGCCAACCCCCAAATACATACACATTTTCTAAAGAACTAAGTAAACTACTGCTGAAAATAACGGTTGTATGGCCACTTAACAATTATCTTTTGTACATACTTATGTAAGTGTTCTAGCTTATATTCAGTTTTTTACTTCTCCTGTAAAATAACGAAAATTTGAGCTACGAGTTTTTAGGGTTCCGTACACCAAAAGTGTAAAGAAACCCTATTGTTTTCGCTACGCTGTCCGTCTGTCTGTCTATCTGTCACAGGCTGTTTTCTCGGGAACCGTAAGAGCTACGGACCTGAAATTTTCACAGAGTATGTAGAACTGTGGCCGCTACAACAGCAAATATATGAAAGTTAAAAATTAAAGGGTGTTCTAAAGCGAGCAACGAAAAATGTTGAAATACTAATGTAATGTTTTCTCGGGAACCATAAGAGCTACGGACCTGAAATTTTCACAAAATAAGTAAAACTTTGGCTGCTACAACAATATGTTACAGTTAAAAATTAATGGGTGTTCTTAAGCGAGCAACGAAAAATGTTGAAATACTAATTTAATATGCAGACACTTATAAATATATAGACACTTTAAATTTTCAAAGTTAGTGTTAATTGGTGTAGTCTGTAAAATAGACTACACCAATTAACACCGATATTTAAAACAATAAAAACTAAAGGCTATTCTATCAGTTAATGTAATGTTGACTATGTAATTAAGACAATTTGCTGTATTAAGAGGTAACATTTTGAGATTTTAACAAACGCTAAAACTAAAAAAATCCAAAATTTAAAATATGTCAAAACGAAAAAAGCGCTAAAAGAGCGCTTAAAGAAGAAAAGCACACAAATGAAAAAAATCGCTAAAACGCAAAAAATCATAAAAACTAAAAAGATCTCCAAAAAACTAAAAAGAAAACAAAAAAACGAAAAAAGTCGTCAAAACGAAAAAAGCTCTAAAACAAAAAAAAACGCTTAAACTAAAAATATCATCAAAAACGAAAAAAATCATTTCAAAAATTACCAAAACGAAAATAAAAGCGTCAAGCCTAACTAAAATCGCCAAAAACCGACAAAATCTGCAAAGCCGAAAAAAGCGCCAAAGCTGAAAAAAGCGCCAAGACTAAAAAAAATCGGCAAATGAAAAATAGCAAAAAACCAAAAATCGAACGAAAAAAAGTGTCACAGCAAAAAAAAATCACCAAAAACCGAAAAAATCCCCAAAACAGAAAAAAGTGTCAAAACTGAAAAAAAATCGCCATAACTAAAATAAATCGCTATAACAAAAAATATCTTCAAAAAGTGAAAAACGTAAAAAACGCCAAAACCAAAAAATCGCCAAAACTAAAAAAAATCGGCTAAAAACAAAGCAATTGAAAAAAATGAAAAATCGCCAGAAAAACGAAAAATCACGAAAATTAAAAAAGCGCCAAAAACAAAGAAAAATATTTAAAAAATAAAATTCAACAAAAAAGCACAACGAAAAAACTGCCAAAATAAAAAAGGGGAAAAACGAAAAGGGATATACATATGTTTATTCGTACGGAACCCTTCGTTTGCGAGCCAAAGTCGCACTTTACATAATTTATTTATATTAAGCCATCGAAGTATTTATAAGGCAAAACGAAAAATAAAATCCAAATTTAACCCTTAAGAAATTTATTATTTGACCTATTGTCATAATTTTGTTTTGTTGAAGTCTATTTGCTGATAGTTAAGCATTGTCTATATGCATTTAATTGGCGCTTTACCAAATCGTTAGTAGACTTCAAACACAACTTTGAAAAGTCACAAATCGTTTATCTTATGCACAGACTTTCAAAAACCATTTCAGAATTTACAAATGATAATATTTTCGAAAATCACAAAATAATAAGTAGTGCTTATACAAAACCCAGCAAATAATTTGTATTCGATATGAATCTATTTTATTTTTCTACACCTTTGTACAATTAGAAATCCATTGGATAACAACAAAAGTATATATAAGGCAAAATGAAAAATAACATCCTGAATTTTTTTTCGACCTAAGCTGTCTACCTTGGAGCAATTACAGCTCTTTTTAGGTAAAGCATCGTATTATGGTGCATTTATTCTAGATTTGTCCACAAGAGAAAGAACTTTCGCGAAATGTTGAGGATGAAAAAGATGGTTTGGTCCGCAGAGTCTGATAAGGCCACACGGGCGTTTTTAAAACGCGGCATTTCTGCTTTTTATATTAAATTTGAAAGTTCTCAATTTTTAAAACTTCAAATTTAATATAAAAAGCAGAAACGCGGCGTTTTAAAAACGCTCATGTGGCCTCAGCCTTAATGTTCTCTTTTTTTTATTTACCTACGAAATCGGTTTTTTTGGCTGCGACCAACTTTAAGCCGTTAAAGACCTAACGGGTCATTCGAAATTAAAAATCATAAGAGAAGCCTAAAGATGATTTCCAAATACCTGTCGATTGATACCCACCCATTTTGATACAGTTTGCCGACTCTTTGTTTTTTTCGATTGACGTAAGAATCATCAAAATCGGCCTGCGCGTTCGGTTTATATAGTGCCGCAAAGGAAACCACATACATACATACATAGACTGATAAACACAATACCCTTCTTTGCGTCGCGCAGTCGGGTAAAAATAAGTAGTTATCGAGTCAAATTGTAAGTAGTTACGACTTAAATCCTCATATACTCTTTTGCCTACCAGTAAGCCAAGTTTTTGCTGGGCATACAGACGATAATCAGTTCAACACCTGGGGTAGCAAAATTGATTTTTTTTTAATTGTGTTCATTTTTGTACAAACAAGTTTTAAGCCCATAACAAAGTAGTTATGCAGTAGCCTAGTGAGCAAAAAACTTGGCAAAATGTAACACAATAACTGAAAATGTCATGAGTTCAATGCTTAGCAGAGGCATTTAATTGTTATTGTGTTTTGTGTATGTATTTAATGCCTTCTAAATATTAAAATTTTGAACTTGTTATTTGCAACCCAGTGTGCTGAGTACTTGCCTCCAATGACATCGTCATGTTAAAGCAATTGGTTAAAAGAAGTAGTGAAGGGTATGTTTATTAGCATTTTAACTCATTACTTTTGCTGGGTACTTTTAGAAAAAAAGTTTCCTTATCCTAGAGAGAAAGTAAATTAAAAATAACATTTCTCAAAGCATTAAAACTTGTTAGTCTTACTGCAGTAGAATTGAATATTGTCAATTTGTTTATAATTAGAAGTGAAAAATGCATATGTAAACATTTATGTATATATGTAAGTAGGTTCATATATGGCTAAATCAAAATAATATTACTTACGTCCCTTTTCACAATGTATTAGGGCTCAGTTAGCCTTGCATGTGCTGATCGTTTCTGTCTCAAAGCATTTCAATGTGAAAGAAACGATCAGCACATGCAACTACATCAACGTTACGGTCGGCTAACTGAGCCTTTAACGTGAACTTTAACGGCAAGTTTTGTATGCCGAACTTGCCGTTAAAGTCCACGTTAGCTTTTAATCGTACATTGTGAAAAGGGCCGTTCTGGTTATTATAAAAATAATTTTTGGAGACAAAACTGGGGATTTTTTATTTTGAAATGGGGAGTTTTGGGGACATCACTCCTTAAATTGGGGACATGAAGCAAAACTTTTCTGCCAACACGACCGCAAAACCGGCAGTTTGATGGTCACTTTTGTGTAAAATATCGAAATATAAAAAAAATATTTTTAAAATTCAAATTTAGCATAGGGTGTACTCATAATAGTATACATACAATGTTTGCATTAGTGCAAAAGACACATGTAAATAATTGTGCATGCTTGTCGCACTGCGAAACCGGAAATGGCTTCTTTAGTAAAAACTCCTGTAACTTAACCCGAATTAATTCGCTTTGGATGTAACGATTTTTAAATTACATATTTGAATTATTAACGTTATTCGATTAATTTCAAAATAAGATTCAAGTCCCATAATCGATTAATTCCTTGATCTAACTAAACCAATAGGCGAATAATTACATACTCTAGTATATATAGTATATTTTTTATTATTATTTATTTATTATACAAACATGGGTGTATAAATTTGACTAAATGTTCGAAAGCATCATCGTTAAAAATTTTAAATTTTAGGACTGTGACTTTTTTTGAAGTATATTTCAATTGGCAACGGGGGAATACTGGACATTGTAGGTGTTATTGTATTTAAAGACATTCTTCCATCGAAAGTCTGCCGTTCATTGCTCACATCGTTGGAAGCTTTTATTGACGATTTTAAGTCGTTATGGAGCTTTGTTCGAGATTTACTGTTAGCTATTCTCATTATGGATTTCATAGTTGCGGTTGTAGAAGATGTTCTCAAGGTAGCGGTTATTGGTGTTGAGTAGAAAGTACCGGTAGAAGTTAATCCAGCAGTAGTTCTAGCAATTAAAGGCTGTGCAGTCGTTGACGCAGAAGTTGTTATTCTCCGACGATTTTTATTGTTGGCCTTTGGCAATGCAACTTGTGCTGCATCTTTTTCACTCCTGGTAATACTAGCACGTTTAGATCCTCTTCTTGATGATTGCAGCCTTGGAGAGGGCTCACTAACTGCTTTTGTAGAAGCTGTTGAAGCTCGAGATTTGATTTTCTTTCTTTTAGTAGCTTCTGTGGTTAGGGACCATTGCTGTCTAAAATTCTTTTGCTTAGGTGCGTCTGTTGTTGAAAATGTTCTAGAGAAAACCGGTTTCTTAGTAGTTGGCTCTTCAGTAGTGGACGTTGTTGGGGATACTCTTACTGGCATCCTTTTTGTATGGCTTTCTACAGTTGTCGGAATTGTTGTAGTTGTAGTAGAAGTAGTTGTTGAGCTGGTTGTTGTATATAAATGTTTAAATTGTTTTAATTTTTTTGTTTTGTATTGCCTTTGATATTTTGGTATCTTTTTCATTGTGGTTGTGGCTTTAGTAGTGGTTGAAGTCAAATTCTTGTATGATTTATTTAATCTCCTTTGCTTTGGATATTTCAATAATGCCGAGGCTTTCAAATTCAATACCGGTTTGGATATTACTCTAATAGATTGTTTTTCTGTAGTAGTCGTAATTGGACCAGTCGTGGTGGTACGAACTTCATTTAAAAATATAGGATTATGATTTTCTTTTTCAATTATGTCTTCCGGATTTTCAAACACTGCGTCTGAAGTAGTGGTATAGGTGGTTATGGGCTTCGGACTGTAGGAAGTTAAGGAGGGTATTTTATGTGTTGTTAATAATATCTCTTTTTTAAAGTTGAAATTAGGCTTATATGTGGTAACAGGAGGTAAAGTGTAAGTAGTAGGAGAAATAGTTTTAAATAATCCAAAATGATGTTCCTTAATTTTTGGTTTTCCCACAAACGTTTCGCCAACAGTTGCAAAGTCATTCTCTTCTTTGGTTTTATGCGTATTATCAATGATTTGATTAGCTTTTGGAACTTGATTTTCAGTTTTAAATTCAGATTTATGATAAACGGATTTTTGGGTACTATTAAAGAATGAATAATCGTATTGTTGGGCTTCACGTATTATATAATCGTCGTCATTTAGATCATCAAAAAAACTATTAAATTTAGGTTTGGTAGTGGTTGTAGTTTCGGGTATTTTTGTAGTTGCTGTAGAAGTTTGTCGTTGATATTTAATAAAATGTTTTTTAGGATGTGCATATGTTTCTGGGTAATATTCATTATCCAAATCATCAAAAAAACTATGAAATCTTGGTTTGATAGTACTAGTTGTAGTATCGAATAATTTGGTTGTAGTGGAAAGATGTCTCTGGTGGTTAACTTGTTGTCTTCTTGCATGTCTATATGCTTGATACGGATCATTGAAAACTTGCATTTCTGGAGCCCTGGTTACAGCGTCCTCTATAGTAAAGAAACTATGAACTTTCATATTGTCATACGCTGCTGGAGTTGTATACTGTTGCTGTCGTTTTATATCCTCATATCTTGACTCGGTTTGTCGCTGGTGCTCATATTTTTTTTGTCTGTATTTTTGTCTTTGCTGCTTAAAATTGTCGCTGTTTGCAGAATCAGCCACATAATTTTTCAATATTGATGCCGATGTAATTGGAACAAAGCTCTTTTCTAACGGAGTATTCGGAGTTGGTAAAAAAATTATCTTTTCGGTAGTAATTGGATTAAAGTCGTTATATGAAGATTTTGTTGTTGTGGTGAATGGGGCCTCTGTTGTAGTAGTTGTAGTTGACGTTGTCGATGTAGATGTTGAAGATGTTGAAGTTGTAGGTGGAATAGAGATCAATTGTTGTTGAGTAGGATTTTTATAATTTGTTATACGATTATTGCAATAATAGTACAAAACATCGCTAGCAGAATTATTAGAATCGTTTTTGGTTTTTCGCCCACATTGTGTGACCGGAGTACTTATTTCGATTCCCTCTTGTTCAATGTTTTTGTTCCCAATAGTGTTGTAATTTATAACATTTGCATATTCTGTTGTTGGCTTATTTACTGGTAATGCTATTTGAGAAGAAGGAAAAACCATTTGATGTCGTTGATGCTGCTGTTGCTGCAATTGAAGTTGTTGTGAATTAATTTTATTTAAATTATCCATATTTTGGCGGCCAAAGTTATTGAAATACTGATGATAAAGTTGCTTAGTATTTGTTCTATAATTTTGAAAAGTTGTAGTAGGATGATTGTGGGTGGGTGTAGTTGGCAAGTATGGTTTTGGCATTATGGCATTAATTATGGTAATGTGATGTAAATTTCCCGGCTTTCTGTGATCAAAAGTAAGAAACACCATTTAGTACAACATTAGCAAATATATGTATGTGTATATAGTGTATGTATGTATGTATGTATGTATGTCACTTAGGCACTTCAAGACCGTCGTAACTCAAAAGACGCTATTTTCATGTTTTCGTATACAAATATCTTCTATACCTACTCACCTCTTGAGAGATGAATATTATTAAACTTTTCCATAGGGCATAAGTAAATTGAGATTTGTAAGGGCCTATTCACATATTACGTAACGCTATTTTCGGAGGTTTTATACCCCCCCTCGTAACGCTTTTTACAAAATTTTCAGTATAAAGTATTTAATCCGTAACAAACATTTAACCCCCTCCCCATGGAGCGTTACGTAATATGTGAATGGCACCTACCGAATAATCGATCACCCAAGTTACAAATCTACAAGTAAAACACACACAAAACAACAACACTTACAAATTTTATTGTTGTTTTGTGTGTACATATTTTATCTGTAGATTTGTAACTTGTAGTTTTGAGAAACGGGCCCCTGATGGCAACTGGCAACTGAGATCTGTCAATTCCAGTTGCTATTTAGTGCATTTCTGTCAACCATTAATTTTCAGTTGCCAACTGGTAATGCAACTACAGCTCGGCTGCATTAAATAATAGACTCAATTATAAGTGTGTTCGTTTACCCCAAAATTTGCAAAAATTTTTGCAAATTTGTACTGGATTTTACTGAAATGCGTTCGTTTACATATGAATTTGCAAAAGAGAGCATCAATTGAGAGAGTAAAGTGACAGTTGTTTGACTGAGAGTCTTAAATTTTTACTGAACACACATTTCTTTTCTAATAACGAATAATGAGTACTAAATTTCAACGTTTAATATTTTAAAAAATTTTCAAAAAGTTGTATGCCAAATGTACATACGTACATACATACATACATACATACATACATACATGTAAAATATTACAGATATACTTAAAATTTCATAAGTCATACCTTTTCTCTTCCATTTCTTTTACTGGCTGATAAGAAGCATAATTAACTTTAGTTGGTATTGCAAACATATAGCTTTGGTGAATGGGTGACATTATGGGTGGAGATTGAATACCATACCGATTGTAATTGAATGGAATAGCTGGTGTTTTAACATTGGAATATATTGGACCGGGATTTAATGCTGGTTTCCATACAAAAAATCGTGATTTTGCTAAAAAATCTTGACGCTTGCCAAATCTCCACTGCTAATACATATATTTAAATACAAATAGAAAATTTAATATGAACAATGAAATACATATAATAAAATGCATGCACATACATTATTGTCAAATCTTGTTGGATAGCGGTGATTTTGAATGCCATTTGCTTGGAAAACTCGGCTCCATACTAAAATAATAAAAGCAAATTTACATACATATATAGCTAAGAAAAAGAAAAAAAATAGATAGATAGTACAATAATCCGCTATAGTTTTCGAAAACAGTCAATACAGTATTTATCGCTTATATGCACTTCCGTTATTTGCATTTAGGGATGTAACCGATACCGATATATCGGGTGATATTTCAGATTTTCCGATACATCGGTATCGGCGATATTTTACTGTCGATACGACGATACTTTTTAAAATTATTTCCGAGTTTTTTTTAAACAAACAATTTATTTCTTGTTTATTTTACCATGAACTAAATTCAATTCGTTGTTTTTTAAATATTATTAATAATATCAATTTTAAATATTAATAATATTTTACGCTGTTATTTTGTGAAAAAATAACTTATTTTTTGTTAATTTTACCGTCAATTCAAATTCAATTCGTTGTTTTTTAAATCTCATTCCCAGCAAAAAAAAATACTCCAAAGAGTCATGAAAATGAAGAATTTGCGATCCGGAAGTAGTGCAAATTTGGATAATTTCTAATTAGTTTTACATATGTTTGTCATTGCAAGAAGTTCTCTTTTTCGATTGCCAATCACCGAATTGGAAGCGA
This sequence comes from Panzeria rudis, assembly GCA_956483635.1. Lineage (NCBI taxonomy): Eukaryota > Metazoa > Arthropoda > Insecta > Diptera > Tachinidae > Panzeria > Panzeria rudis. The sequence continues at coordinate 146,591,926 of OY101450.1, forward strand.
TGTTAGGAAAATTTTTTTTCGGCATTCTATAATGATTTTTCCTCAAGGAAAAAGGATGAAAAATTACCCATTTTCGCAACTTGTCTCTTTTTGTGCGAATTTAAACGCGAAACTGTGTTTTCATATAAATTTATGTAAATAAATACAAATTTTAGAAAAATGTTAACAATCAAGCTATTAAGTTACATATTTAAAGAAATTAGTTGATAAATCTGTGGTTTTCTTGAATAAGCGCGGATGTCAATTTCTGTCGATTTTGAGTTATTGATGCCAAATTACATTATTTTATATGCTCTTTTACATTGACCAAAAATTTCACTAATAACATGGACCCATTCCAAAATTGTTTTCTAAAACAACGTAACTTCTTAATTCATTCAAATATTTTTCAGCTCTAATGAACTAAATCGACTTACAATTGCGTGCTGGCAATTTACTTCCGTTGAAAAAAAGCACATAGCCACATGCGTTGTTACGTTTGAACACATTTCCGAAATATTTTGTGGTTATAGTGCGCAAGCATTTTTCAGGTAAAATATCTTGTGTGCTTGAATTAGTTCAATGTAAAAAACTGTTATCGACATAAGCTTTTTTTTCTGCACACACTTTTAGTTTCCTTGGCAAATTGTTTTTTTTTATTCACCCTTAGCGGGAATAAAAGTTGGCGTGAAATGTGTTCCCTTTCCCTAAAATTGTGATCGCCAATTTTGCGTTGTTGTTGTGTTATTGTACTATTTTGCTCGTTTTCTTAACCATTTTGGTTCATGCGAAATATTTCACGTGAGCAAAATGCTCGCCTCTTATTCTCGATAAGGGTGATTATTCTCTTGGATCTTACCCTTATGGAATTTTTGCCTGAAATTTTTACACAAACTTCTTACCACATATGTTTACATTACTGTCCAAAAAATATGATAAAAATCACACAGAGTCCGTAGTATTAAAAATAAAGTATATCGGCTCTCCTGAAAATTTGTTTTTATACATACGCGCTTATTCAAGAAAACCACAGAAATGTCCTTTAAGAAGTCGATTTTTTAAAGCATCGCTAGTGTTTTTAAAAATGATAAAGTATCTATAATTTTACTTGTGTTTCTACTAATTATCTGCATATTTTTAATATAAATTCTTTGGAAGCAATGAAAATGTAGTTCCTTAAAAATTACTTCCAATTTTTTCAATTTTAAATAATAATAATCTCTTCCACTGTAATTCTGTATAATAACAAAATTATCCTAATTGAGTTTTGTTAATTCAAACTTGAGCTCAGTTTCAAAATGCGTATCGGTATCGCCGATATTTCTTTTTGAGTATCGGTATCGGATCGGCAAAAAGGGGTATCGTTACACATCCCTAGTTGATATGCATCCCAACATGAGAAATTTTCTATTGGTATTAAAAAGCCATAATTTTTTTGTATTTGCTTTCCTTTATATGCATTTCTCGCTTTTATGAACCGTAAAGTAATATAAAACTTTTCAAAATGTATTAAAAAAAATACTCATATATGCACGGTACTAGGGATGGGCAAAAATATCGATATATCGATACTTTCTTAAAAATATATTGAATATATCGTCGATATTTTTAATTTTGACATATCGATATTTTTTCCAAATATATCGACAGTATCAAATTCGATATATTTTTAGCTTTTTAGGTTTTTCGGCACAGTCTTCATCAAATAGAATATTACTAACAAAATCTTTTGTTTTATTTATAATATTTTGTTGATTTATGTTCCATGAAATATTGGTGGAACAGTAAGGATCTTTTTGTTTTACTTTTTTTGTTTTATTTAAAAAAAAAATTGGGGACTACGTATGAATTATCATTGTTGAAAAAATATCGATATTTCGATATATCAATATTTTTTATTCGATATATCGATGGCGATGGATATTTAAAAATATATCAATATCGATATATATCGATATATTTTTCTTAGCTTGCCCATCAATACTTGGTACATCTTAAGTACATTTTCCAAAAATTAAAATTTGTACACCAATTTTTTAGCAGCAAACAAAAAGTTCTTTCTCAATTTAATAAGAAGTACGTGTAAAATAACAAACTGAAATTAATTTTCGAAACATTTTCAGGTAATTTTCTGTTTGGTAGTACGCAGTTGAAGCGAAAAATTACTATAGCAGCCCATCCATTATGCAATATTTTTGCATATGTCGTTGTACATATTATTGCCGTTTTGACCTGTACTATGCAATAAATGGCACAATATTTTCAAAGAAAATATTGACCAATTTTTCTAACAGTAAAAAAGTAAACATAACACTGAGCAATGTTGTCACAACATTACACAATTGTCTTTATTGTACAATAAAAATCAAGTTTCTTGACATTTGCCAATATATATTGTGACACCTTCGAATATGACAAACACATTGGCGATATCATTGTGCAACACGAAAAATTGCACAATTATTTGCAAGTGGCTGGGGCCGCTAAACAGTTTTTGTCTAATACAGGGATGTCATATCTATTACCATACATCCTAACGTAGCAATTTTTATTGCTAATATGGTCAATCTTCATTTAGAATAATTGAATCATTTAAAACAGATCTTTATTTTAAAACTATTTGGCAAGCAATATAGTTTGATATAAAAAAAGGAAAAACCTTAACACATCACAAAAACAAAAAGATTCAAAATAAATTATGTGAAAAAAAACAATAGTGGATTTCACACAGGATTTGGTAACTGTTTACTCGTTAAAGCCTAGTACGCAGCTCTGCCTGAATTTCAGTCTGCCATAAGAAGTATGTGTAAAAAACAAACTGAAATTCGGATTTGACAAATTTTCAGGCGACTTTCCGTTTGGTAGTACGCAACTGAAAAGAAAAATCAACACACTTTTTGGTTAATACAGGGATGGCATATCAATTATTGTAGACTTTTTTCCGTCAACTAAAACGAAAATTAATGTTCAGGCAATTGTTTTTAATAACATTTTTCATATTTTGTGTTTTTGTGGTCTTTGAAATAATTTTTCATATTTTGTACGTTGTAATTTATAAAAATAAGTGAATTTACATGACTAAAAACAAGTTTGTCTACACAACAATTATTCCGTGTAGAAATAAATACAAAATTTCAAACCTGAAATTCAGGCGGATCTCTGTACTAGGCTTAAGTTGATAAAATTTTCTATATATTTTATTGCTGTACAATTTATTTAAAAATTTTTTGACAAGCAACTGTATGGGCAATTTTATCATTTTCACGAATAAACAGTTACCGAATGTTGTGTGAACTTTACCAATATTTGTATCGAAATTTTAAGTCCATGTTCATACGGGTAAACTTTTGCTTCTGCAACTTTCTTAAATTTTCTTTTGAAGTTGCATTCATGTCCATATAACGAAATTCTTGTTGCGCAGCTTTTGTTTCTTTTACATAGAATTTGTTGTTGCTTAATATTACGAAGAAGAAAACAAAAGAGAGTTGCATGTACATGAAGCAGTGTACGTACCCCTTCCTAATCTTCTCACCTCTCTCTCCCATAAACTCAAAAGTTGCGCAGCAAAAGTTGACTCGTATGGACATAGACTAAGGAAACATCGTCTTTAAAAATGTGGTTGTCTGTAGACTTGTAAAATTTCAATACTTTTGAATACTCGATACTACTCGATACTTATTAAGTATTGATTCGATACTACTCAATACTTTAACGGTTGTGTTGAATTGATGAATGAAATTGATGAATGAAATAAAAAAACCAAAAACTGCAATCACAAACGTGAAAATTAGAGTTTATTAACTTTTTATCATTGAAATATGCATTTTCATTATGTTTTACAAGGTTTTATATAAATAAAAGTTATATTTGTAGCTCAGTAATTTATTTTGCTTTAAAGTACATTTTTTTAATCAATTTCATATATATTTTTCAATCTTTTTTGCTGGAAAACATAACTCTGAAAGCATTGAGTAACTACTTTTTAGTATCGAGTACTCAAAAAAAACGACCGGTATTGAGTACTCGATACCCAAATACTCAGTACTTTTACAACTCTAGTTGTCAGAAGACGGAAGTAATCAAAGGAGCGGTTAAAAAGTTGTCTGGGATAAATTTTGCTGACAAAGAGCAGTTTTAGAATATTAAATTCAGTTCTTTACTTTTTGGTATGCAACAAAAATTCTCTGCCCTTTGAAAAATTGTACTTTTATACTCTTTCTTGCAAATGGCTTTTTAAAACAGTCAATAACGGATTTCAGTGTGTTTATGCAAATGGTCTTGCGAAAGTGCAAAAGCAAATTTTGTATATTTTATGAAATTTAGTGTATTTTGTTGTTGGATTTCATAAAAACTACGATATTTGGCATTTTCGCAAGACCTTTTGCATAAAATACTGAACTCCGCTAATGTATTAATTGTTTCACAATCGGTTTCTAATTCAAGTATGTAATACAATTTTCAGTTACTGAGAAAAGCCTTTCGTCCTCTACAGGAGTTGCCTGGATAGTTAAGAAGGCGGAGAAATTGTCAATATATTTTGTCCTTTTTCCACTGTCTTCAAATAATTTCAGCTGCATTGATAATAATATATATACATATTTCCCCATTTTCTTCGTCATTAAATGCTTAAGAAAACGTGCATAAAGATGTCCGTGCATTTTGCAGCATATTGAAAAACATTGCAGGTTCTTTTACTAAAAAAGTTTGGTTTTCTAAAATAATTAATTAACGACACAACTTTTTTTCTTCGTTCTTCAATCCAAAATAATTTGATATACAATATTGTTTTTTATTTCATTGTTTTTAACAAACACAACAGGCGATTAGCTTTTCTGCGGAAAGCACCCATGGTCTATGGTTGGACACGGACCCACGATCTCTGGACTAACAGGCCAGCATCGCTACCACTCAAGCAAGCCAACACTTTGACCTTTAATAGGACGGATTATTTTTTAAAAATTTTCTGAACTATACCCTAAATTGCACCTTTAATGGAATAATTTTTTTTCTTCGTAAAATGAGTTGAAACGTTTTACCGAACGGACTCTCCTCTTTCGTGCAGTGTCTATATCGCAAAATGAAGCCTAAATTGTCATCTATCCAGCAGAAAAAGTGCTGGACAATTTTAATTGTAGAATATTTTACTAATTGCGTGACGGAACTTCAGGCAACTCGGATTGTCTCATAAAGTTTCAGATTATTTCTGATATCACATAGGTACATATGTATGTAGGCGAAAAATGTTGCCTAGATAGTCATATGCCTAATGCACAAGCAATACCACTTGTATTTTGATCTCCCTAAGATGCCAAAATGTCTTTTTGACACATTTATCTAGTTTGACTTTGACATCTGCTTTTGACATCCCACGAGCTATGTTTCAAGATGAACTAGGGTGAGTCTTCCTGGTATCAAGTCAGAGAATTGGCTTAAAATACCCACTGAGATTTTAGCTTAATAAAAATTAACATTGGGAGGCCCATTATAAGGTTTTGTTGAATCATATCATTGCTGCTTTACCAAACTATCAGTAGACCAAAAAAATTTTTTTGTAAACTTAGAAACCTCTTACCTTATGCACAAACTCACAAAAATCATTTGGGAATTACAAAAGCGTTAGCCTAGTAGACTTAGAAACTTATACAAAACATAACAAACAAATTATATTCGATATTAGATTATTAGATTTCCCATACAAAATCTACTTATCTGCTGGATTTTGACAAAATCTTGTTAAATATGGGAACTACCAAATGATACAACAATTCAATTTTTATCGAGTTTGGTAACGAAATTTTAAAAAATGCCTAAAAGGTTGGTATAAACGGTACAGATTTTAAAAAAGACTTCAATTGAAATCTGCTACATTTCGTTCAGGTGTAAATGCTATATTAGATGTAAATATTCCATAATTTACATATTAAGGTGACTAAATTTTCGTAACTAAAAATATATTCTATGATTATTATTTGCATATAATATTTTAACTCGTCGCACGCCGCCCGCTTATAGGAATGTATACAATGTTATTTATTGATAAAATCTTTGAAGGATGTTTATTTATAAATTTTTTTTATTTTGAATTTTACCACAAAGATGTAATAACAATTTAAATATTAAGGCACTCATCTTCAAACAAAAAACTTTCTTCACAAGACGAATTGTATCGTTTAGTTTTATTTTCGAATTGTTATTAAAGAGCTCCAAAGTAAAACTGATAGAAGATTAAATTTTAACAAGTAAACTGCCTATAAAACACGATAATAATTTCTCAAGCATAACGGCATGATTTTTCTCTGTATATAAAAAAGATGTTATGATTTTTTTTAATAATACACATATTTTTAATATTTAAAAAAAACAGTAAGTAACACAATTCAAAGATGTCTACCAAATTTTTTTATTCAGCCCTGTTGTGCGATATTCAAAAAATTGTAATTGATAAGTTTAAACCGCAGGCTAAATTTGAATACATATTTTTAGCCGCCGAAAACTTAAAGTAAAAACAACTGTAAGTCAACGTCGTAATAAAATTCTGTTTTAGAAATCGCTGGACTTAAAGACACACGATTTACAGAACAGCGCTTAATACCTGCAAGTAATGATTTAAAGCATATCTATGTATATCACACTTAAGTAAAACAAAAGTGAGAGTGTATGGAGGTTGTGTGCATTCGCTTTTAATTTTTTTCTTTTAAGGAGCACTCTACAAATATGTATGAAGAAAAAAAAATACAATTATCAATAAATAATGATCTTGTTATTTTCTTTGTAATATATTGAACCCATTACCAAAAAACTTTAAAAAGAAATTTAGTCTGATTCAAAGTGAAGATTAATTCAATAAAATTTTAGAATACTTCATGAAAAGACTCATTTTTTAATCCACAAATAAGCAATAAAAAAAGTAACAAGCTGAAAACTCTTATACATCTTCTTTTTACCGTTATAAAATTTGTTTCAAATCTCATGTCTGCGTCGTAAGTTATCCCAGCTTAGAGGTCACTAAAATCGGGAATTATTTAGGGAAATTATCTAGGTTTCTGTAGCTCTAATGATCCTAACAGCTATTATAAAAATTTAAGAGCATAAAATTTGTGAAAAATTGTGTTTCAATATTGTATACATATTTTTCAAAGAAAAAAATGGGTCCCGCTTTTTGCAATACTATTTTCTTTGATTTTATATATGTATATGAATTCACTCGTTAGTTTAAATATCCGCAACGACGTAATAAGTAAGGAAGTAACGAATACCGATACCGATATATCGGCGATACTTCAGATTTTCCGATACATCGGCATCGGCGATATTTTATTGTCGATTCGACGATACTTTAAAAAAATTTTTCAGAGTTTTTCTTATCAAATAATTTATTTTTGTTCGATTTTACCATGAATTAAATTCACTTCGTTATTTTTTAAATCCTATTAATATCAATTTTAAAAATTAATAATATTTTATACTGTTATTTTGTAAAAAAAAATATTTATTTTTTGTTAATTTTACCATGAATTCAAATTCAAGTCGTTGTTTTTTAAATCTTATTCCAGCAAAAAAAAACCACAAAGAAGTCATGAAAATGTAGAATTCGCAATCCGGAAGTATTGCAAATTTGGATAATTTCTAATTAGTTTTACATATCCTTGCCCTTGCAAGAAGTTCTGTTTTTCGATTACCAATCACCGAATTGGAAGCGATGCTAGGACAAATTTCTTTTTCGGTGTTCTATAATGATTTTTCCTCAAGGAAAAAGGATAAAAATTACCCATTTTCACAATTTTTTTATGCGAATTTAAACTCAGAACTGTATTTTCATGTAAATTTAAGTGAATAAATATAAACTTAAAAGTCTTTTAATAATTAAGCTTTAAGTTATTTAGAAGAATATTAGTTGATAAATGTCCTTTAAAAAAAATCGATTTTTTAAAAAGCATGGCGAGTATTTTTTAAAATTATAAAAGAATTAAACATTTTTTCTTGCTTTTCTACTAATTATCTGCATATTTTTAACATAGATTTTTTGGAAGCAAAGAAAATGTAGCTCCTTAAAAATTACTTCCAATGTTTTGTCAATTTTAAATATTCTATCTTATAATGTAATTTTGTATAATAAAAAAATTGCACTTGAGTTTTGTTAATCTAAACTTGAACTCAATTTCAATATCGGAATTCAGTATCGGAATCGGTATCGGCGATATTTATTTTTAAATATCGGTATCGGTATCGGATCGGCAAAACGGCGTATCGTTACTTCCCTAGTAATAAGTACAATTTAAAAAAATGATGGCTGATTTGTGTTTCATATGTGAGAAGTAGAGATGAGCGATCCCGTGATTTTAAAAGAACATCGTAAACAGTGAACGTGATTTAAATACATATCACTGTTACTAAAACCAGGGATGATAAATGATATTTTAAAATTGTACTTTATTTAGTAAAAAACTGTACTTTTTTGCCCCTATTGTACTAAAATTCTGTTATCAGAATGCCAAAAATACGTATTTTTATACAAAAATTACTAGGTCGTTCTTCCGTTATATGAAGAGGCAAGAAAGAAAGCAAATTCTTTGTTGAACCAAAAATTATTTTATTGGTCCAAAAACTAATATACATATGTATATGAATATATATACATAAGAAGCTTTGGATATATTGAAAAAAAAAACAACTTGAGTTTACTATTTCGTGGATTCTTAGAAATACTTCGTACTCCTTGTTATTGTACGAAAAAAAAACTTTATAACCCACACAAGCAGCGAAATATCATAATTTTGTGCATCTTGGAAATAGAAAAGAACGACTTTGCAAGTACATACTTGAAAAATTTTGTCACAAATGTTATTCGTGATTTTTCAGTAACAGTGATTAAATCACAGGTACAGAAATATGGCTCATCTCTAGTGAGAAGGCACTTTCAGAAAGTTATTCTGTGAAGGTAGTGCGTGGCTCGAAAACTTTGAAAACTACAAGGATCAAAAATATTACGGCCGCATAAACTTCTTAAATAATTTAATATCTGTAAATGTTCATTTTAAGTGTCGTAAAGTATATATCAGTAAGAATTCCGTTGCAGCATCGAAACGACGCTCTGTGACCTTTCACAAAAACAGCTGAGCGCATAAAAACTTGTTTCGAACAAAACTTGTCGCAAATTTTATGCTCTACAATTTTCATAATATATATTAACATCATTAGCAGTGTGACCATATTAGCTCTTTTGGAGCTAAATTTAGCTTTATTTTTTAATGTTTAGCTCGAAATATTTCATTTAGCTCTTAGCTTTTTTTCAGCTTTTTTCTAGCTTTTTCTTTAATTTCAATTTCGTGTAATTAATTTCTATTTCAAAATAAATTTTTGTGCCGTAACCATATAAAGTAGTTAAAAAATAATAATAGTCTGGCAGTGCAGAAACATTCACTAATAGGAAGTATGCAATGGTTGGAATTAAAAACTCACTTTCAACTTGCATCTATTTCGGAATCCTGCCATCAAGATAAAGTCTTGAAAAATTTGTATAGTGAAAAATATTTACTCTATTTGAAATTTTTAAAGCCATTACTTTCTGATGTTCAAAAAGTAAATAAAATGTTCGAAACTAACGACTTGGATGGACCCCATGCTATTGTTTTCAGAACTTCACTTGCTTTTGAAAAATCTTTGCAATCAAATCGTTTTGAAGTCCGAAATTTTTGGCCGTTTAAAATCAAATTTAGACGGTTTTCTAATTCCAACTCCGTATTATAACTATAAGTTTGAACAATATCTGATATCAAAAATAGACATAATATTTTCTGAAACAGAAAAAGAAATTAGATACACTTGCCGAAATTTTATTAAACAATTGATATATCAACTACGACAACGTTTGCCGAATAACTTTTCAACTTTACAAATCACAAACATCTCTTCATTAGAAAACAGTCTAAGTAATACAAAAGTAAATTGTATGAAAATTTTAAAGAAGAAATGTAAAATTTTAGCGTAGGTGATATTACTCTTTTGGAATTACAATGGCAAAAATCACTTGTGAGTTTAAAATCGCAAATCTCACTTTTGCATGTGCTAAGGGTCGCGCGTTCTGTTTATTTTTCCAAATAATCTTCGAAAAAGATTCTTTGTTTTTTGAAACCATAGTATCCAACACAGAATTTTTCAAATATTTTTAAATTTTTCCCTTACTATTTTTGCTTCATATTTTTTCATTTTATTCATCTGTTTTTAAAGTAAACAAAAGTAACACAATATTCGAAATAAAGCAACATAATTTTTAATTTAGTATTTTGTATTAAAATGTATAAAAAATTTTATTTTTTTAAATGATATTAAATAGAAAGAGTTTAAATTTTACTGGAGTGCTTTTGTTTTTGCAATTTGATACCAAATTTTTTCAAAGAGGAAAGTTCTCTTTGCTTGCGAATTGAAATAGCTAAGTTTTTTGTGATTGCGATTTCCAACACACTAGTTTAGTGACTTCGAGCCGAAATCGTATTTATTTTGCGAAATGCTATTTTCAGCACTTAGGTGGCTGTTATTGATTTAAATGATTCATTTAAATGAGCCAAAAATATATTTTCATATTATTTATACCTACATAAACACCATTTAAACTATAAAAAATTTAAAAATAATGAAAAGTTACTATTGCAAAGCTTTATTTTTTGGCTTTAAAATTCCTTCTTTAGCTCTTTTTGGCTCTATTTAAAACCTCATTTAGCTTTATATTATTTTAAAATCTGGTCACACTGATCATTAGAGCTATAGAAACCTTGATAATTCCGTTTTCCCGACTTTAGTGGCCTTTGACCTTTAATAACGTACGACTAGACATAAGATTTCATGAGACTTTTGAGACAACTTTTAGAACAGCAAAATGAATGTGTATACCAGTTCTGTTAGGCATTTTTCCCAAAAATCGTCAAATTTGGGAAATAAAATCGTCAAAATCATCGTGGTTTTCGAAAAATTTCGTCAAAAAATCGTCACACTAAAAATCAACTGTTTTATAAAAAACCGACAGTGTTTTATAAAAATAAAACAATAATTTATAATTTCTAAATAGCAATTCAACTGTTTTATTAAAACTTAAACACAAAACAATAGGAAATTTAAGACTATCTTATAATTATTTGGCCAATTCAAAGCTAGTTTATATATCATATTATTTTGAATTTATAATGATTTTATACTTTGACAGCATATTTAAAAATTTTATGTAATCCAAAATATGCAAAGTTATAAGAAACAGAAGTTTAATGCCGATATATCCATATAAATACAAACACATTTTAGTACAGTTTTTGCACAATAAACTTTTTTTTTAATTTTATTGTTTTATTTTTGTATAATCTTCAGATTTTGATAGAAGTTTATAAAATGTATTTACATTTTTCACATATATATACAACTTTTTTCGTGAAAATTTAATACGAGAATTAAATCACTTTCATGTTGATATTAAATGCACTTTCCCAGTGTTTCCATTGGCTTATTTTTTTCATTCCCATTTTTCTGATTTTTTGTTCTACTTAAGACAAACTTTTTTGGTTTGATTTTATACTTGATTAACGCGCTATTTGCAAATAAGGAGTTTGGGTTGCCTCCTTTACATATGTTTGTTAATAAAAAATAATAAATACATAAATATATTCACAAATAGATGAATAATCAGTGATTTAATAAGTTACTATAAAAAATGATTTGGCAGCATTTTACGTTTTTATTTGCAAATAAGCTCTGCGTATAAACTAGGTAATAACCGCCAAAAAAGCTCAAGCGACATGCTTTTCGAAAATCGTTTTTGAACGAAAATCGATTATTTACGATAAATCGGACTATCTGTAAAAGATTCAAAGTTGTTTAATTTTTTTTGTAATTGCAATAAGTGTGTTCGTTTACCCCAAAATTTGCAAAAACTTGTACAAATTTGTACTGGATCTTACCGAAATGCGTTCGTTTACACACAAATTTGCAAAAGAGAGCATCAATTGAGAGAGTAAAGTGACAGTTGTTTGACTGATAGTCAGAGATCTGCGCCGAGCGATTTTGTCGGCGGCGGCGGCTAAAATCCGGCTTCAGCCGACTCGGAACAAACAACATTAAAATCAAATTTAAGATAAAAAATAAATAAAAAAATTAATAAAAAAATTATTATTTCATAGTGTACAAGGTCAATCGACGGCTAGTTTTCAGGCGAAGTAAGCCGAACTTTTTTCGGCGGCGGCGCCACTGTCTAAAATTATCGGCGGCTCGGCTCAGCCGGCTGTGAGCCGTCACGGCTCAGGTCTCTGCTCAGAGCCTGCAAATTTTTACTGGAAAAATTTGTGCCAGTATAATCCAGTAGAAGGAAAAAACATATGATTCAATAAAATAAACAAAGAAAAGTAAGCAATCAAAATGTATACAATTTTAAAAAAATCGTTTAAAAGAAGAAAGTTGAATTAAAAGTCCAACAAAAACTGAAAATAATTATTGTACATACATCCTAAGCAAGTTTCTTCTCAACTTGTACGTTCCAGAAGAGCATACAACGCCAAGTTTTCTTTTCTTGGCACACATGGCAAAAATTTTCCTCTAATTGGTTTATTTACATTAATGCTTTAGAGATGTAAAGCTAATGTATATTTGAGTACTTATTAATGCATGTTACCTTGGGTGCCGAATATCAAAAATCAAGTAATGATGTATTTTCGTATGTAATTTAAGCAGAAACAAACTTAAAAGTCATGTACAAAATAAACAAGTGTAAAAGCTTCTCCGAAGTTCTATTTAATAAATACATTTCGCTACGAATTTATAATTATAGAAATGCATTGTACCAAGAACCAAAACTATATATATGTGCTGGATAGTCGAAACAACACATATTTTACAACCCTATCCATTTTATTGATCAGCTGTTTTATTAAGCCTGGAAATGTTTGCAATTTTCAGTTCGCGTACTTCTTTGTGCAAGAGCCATTCTTGTGAGTAAAATTCTCAAATTACCCAGAATTTACTTAACTACTGGATTTTACTGGAAAAGTAAACAAACGGACCTAATGTGTCGCTTAAGCTAAAATTCTCTTTTGCAAGTAGAGCAAAAGTAGTGTCAAAAACTGCAAGGATATCAATGAAACGGTAAAAGAACAGCTTGAAAAGGATAATAATTACTAGTTTTAAAATAATTTGATTAAATTAATTGCTTTTTCATGAAATCAATAATGTCTTAAAATATCTTAAGCCCGACAAACATGCGTTGTCTTATTAAAACTATTAACATTACATATAACAGTCCACTACAATCCTATATAGCCAATATAAGGGCTCTACTTCGATTTAAGCCAAGGATAACTAAAAAATACTTCTCCTGTAAAATTTACTTTATGGCGCTTAAGCTTTTTTGGCGGTTATAACACGATATGTATATGTACAATGTATGTGTGCATATCAAACCCCAAAAAAATATGTATATATTTTAATCAGATCTAGCGTTTTATATGAAATATTAAGTAACAAGTAGTGAACTCAACACATCGTCAAAATGTATGTGATACTGAACTAAAAATCGTCAATCGTCATTTGGTAAATTTGATGTAAAAAATCGTCAAAGTGACGAAAAATCGTCACGTTTAACACCACTGGTGTATACGAATGTTCAGCTTATCATCTCTCATTAAGAGGTGGAACGCTCATTTGACTGGGCCAAAAAACAATTTTATCTGTAATAATTATACTAAAAGAATGTCATCCATCTCCTTCGTCTAAATCGGAGCAATAATTTGTTTTTTGCTTTGTTGACAACTACAATGCTCTGTTGTATGTAAGTTCCGAAACTCAACCAGGGCTGTCAGATATGGCGATTTATCGCCAAACGTGGCGATTTTTCAGCCTGTTTGGCGTCTAAATTTTAGATTTGGCAACATGGCGATTTTTCTGGCGATAAATAAATTTGTTGGCGATTTTTATGGCAATTTTTTAAACAAAATTGAACTTCAAAATTTTTATAATTCAGGAAAACTACTTTGTTGAAAGAGTATTTTCAAAAATAAATCTCACCAAAACTCTTGTCAAAGAAAATAAAACAATGATTTTACTAACATTAATTATAGTCATTAATGTGTTTTGAATTTGGATGAGAAAAATTTACAAGAAATCATTTTTGGCTATTTTATTTCTACTTTTGGCGTTTTTCTGCTAAATTTATATACGATTACTTTATAAAAATTTATATTAAAAAAGTATTATATAAAAACAAAATTTATTATCAAATATATATTAAGAAAAACTACATAAAAGTAATTTTGGCGACTTTTGGCGATTTTTGAAATCAATTTGGCGAAATATGTCGGAAAAAATCTGACAGCCCTGAACTCATCCAGTCTATACCAGGGATGCCATTGGAACTGATTTTTGAAAATCCTGGTATGCGGGATTTGGTAATAGAATGCCGAAATCCCGAACTGGGACCCCAACATTTTCGCGGTGTCGCTCAGTGCCTTTTATCACAAAAACGGCTGAGCGTACACAAACTGCATGCAACAAAATGTTTCGCAAATTTTATACTCTACAATTTTTATAATAGATGTTAAACATCATTAGAGCTAAAAAACACTAGATAATCGTGAAATCCCGATTTTAGTGACCTTTGACCGTAAATAACTTACGACGCACACATGAGACTTTTGAGACAACTTTTAGAACGCCAAAATGAAGATGTATACAAGTTATCAGCATATATCTCATTCCGAGGATGAGCCCTCTTTATTGCTTATTTGACTGGGTTATACAATTATGCCCGTAAATTTGACAAATAGATATATCTCTGTACATGGCTACCTTTCGGGTAGCCATGTGGTCCTTAAAGAGTTTTTCCATACAACATGACATTAAAAACAAATGCATCTTGTAGGTCTGAGTCATTACTATATTCTATACTGATTTTTAAGATTAAATAGTCCAATAAAACTCGTTAAGAGCTAGTACAATTTTATCGGTTATGCTATCTTCATGCCAAGCTTTCGTTATGCATATGGCCACTACTGTTTATTTTACTCCGTATCTATTCCTTAAAATTACGACCATTAGTATGTTAACCGTCAAGTTTTGTTCGGTTTAATTCAACTTTAATATACAATTTTTTATTAAATGATGTGATTTAAAAGTTAGTCGTACATTGTGAAATGCAGGTTAGCTTAATTTCCGGTTCATCTTTTAATTAGATATTTTGAGAATAGTGCCGTTAATATGTTTTAACATGGCGTTTCAAAAGTGATATTGAAATACTATGTACCCAGCAAACATTTCTTACCGATTTCTGGCAGAGAGTCTGCACAAGTTGCCGAAGTCGGTACAAAAATGTTCCGAACATCATATGAGTTGTTAACAAGAAACCGAATCTTTTTGGCTGAGGTAATTCTAAAGAATTTTCCCGGGAAATTCTAAAGGAATTTTCTACTTGTCTTCACAATGTCAGATAACTCTAAACAGATAAATGAGAATTATTACAAAAACGAAATGATGGAATTTTAGACAAATTGGCTGATTATCTAGTAAAGTCTCATACGTCAGACATGTCGGCAAAAAATGTTTCCTGGATATATTTGTGAAAAAACGGTGTTAAAAAACCCCGAAATATAATTAAAAAATCCTGGACTTCGGGATTTGTCTAATCTCGAAAACCCCGGGATTTCCGTTCATTAAAAGTATCAAAATTGAGCCACAAGCATTATCCTTCACTCTTTTAAGGACCTTCTTGAGATATAACAGCTTTATCGCTGTAAAATTTAAATACAAAATAAAAGGAATTTTAAGATGGTAAAGCGAAAACGATAGAAATAAAAGTACGGAACTAAGAGCACTCCGATCGAAATATGTGTTGCGATAAATCTATTAAAACCCAAAATATTTTTTAAAGAAGGTGTATTTCAAACTTGACTACCAAAATGCTTTAAAAACGCAACCAATTAATTTTAAGAAATTGGTAGGTTTCAGTCTAACTACAATTAAGAGCCGTAAAAATTGGGCGACGGGTCGATGGCGGTGGTTTACCTTGTTTTATGATACCATGCTTCTTATTTGCTGCTTGTCAAAGATGTATCTGTTGTGTCAAAAATTCTACTAGCCCCCAGGGTTAGTGAAATTTTATTCACCTCAGAAGTGCCAAAAATTTACGTACAATAGTACTTTGCTGCCGTTTGCCACAAGTGAAAAGAACTGAAATTTTGTATTCTTTAACTAACGTTTAATGCATTTATAATCTTATTTAAAAATTATTATTATTTAATAGATCTCATGAAGTGTTATTTGTTTTTTGTTAAAATAAATTAAAATTAAATAATATTTTTTATCATTTTGTATCGGTCGGGAATTCCCGGGAAATTGAAAAATCAATCCCGATTTCCCGGGAAATGAAAAAGTCCGGGAAAAGAAAAAATCGAATGCCAAATTTCAACCACGTATCTTATTTTTTTCACGGGATATAACACTTGCCTTTCTAGACTGCTCATTCGACACACAGTGCCATGGTGGGAAATAAAGTCAGTAGACGTCCTTGCTATTTTAAAAGTAAAATAAAGTCAACAATGTTTAAAGTAGGGATGTAACCGATACCGATATCGATATATCGGCGATACTTCAGATTTTCCGATACATCGGTATCGGCGATATTTTACTGTCGATACGACGATACTTTTAAAATTTTTTCTGAGTTTTTTTAACAAATTATTTATTTTTTGTTAATTTTACCATGAATTCAAATTCAATTCATTGTTTTTTAAATCTTATTCCCAGCAAAAAAAGACACAAGACTTATTGTAATCGCTATAAAATACGCTTTATACGCAAAATTTAAGAAAATCGGAATAAAATAAAAAATTAAATTTTTCTTTTGACGATATTTACATGAAATATAAGTGAAAACAAAATCTTTTAATTATGTATGGAAAGCTTAAGCCTCCTCTATTCGACACTGTTTAAAAACTGAAAATCGGTGCAGAAACAACGCACTGAAAATTGTTTTTGTCCATGAAGTCCCAGAAAATCGTTTTTTATCGATAACTTCAGATTTTGAGGGTGTATTGCAATGGCAAAATTATCTACTCAACTAGACCTACAAGCCTCACTAAGTCGTTTTTCACGAGTAAAAAACCAGCTAATTTTTGTAACAGCGTGTAATTAAGCTATTAAGCTGTTTAGAAGAATATTAGTTTATAACTGTCCTTTAAAAAATCGATTTTTTAAAAAGCATGGCGAGCATTTTTTAAAATTATAAAGGCTTACAAATTTTTACTTGCATTTCTACTAATTATCTGCATATTTTTTATATAGAATCTTTGGAAGCAATGAAAACGTAGTTCCTTAAAAATTACTTCCAATTTTTTATAATGGGTTAATATTAATTTTAAACATTAATAATCTCTTACACTGTAATTTTGTATAATAAAAAAATTCCCCTTCTTGAGTTTTGCTAATCTAGACTTGAACTCAATTTCAGCATTCGTATCGCAATCGGTATCGGCGATATTTATTTTGAACATCGGTATCGGATCGACAAAACGGCGTATCGTTACATCCCTAGTTTAAAGTATGTACATTAGGGTCACCCTTATTTTGCAATGTTAGATTTCTCCCAGTCTGACCCGCCAGTTTGGTGATAAAAAACTATCCTGCCGAATATTCAGATCAATTGGTTGAGGGTAAGACATGACGCCAGCGCGCTCAAATTTAGGAAAAACTATAAAATTTAGTTGTCTTGCCTCATAACTTCAAAAATATTTATTTCACAAATAAAATCGTTTAGAAAGATAATGTTGCTGTGAAGTTTGCAATGTTTCGTTTCCCAACAACTTTTCTCTAAATCTAATTGTCAACCAAATAAATATGAAATTTTTGATTTTATTCACAATTAAATATGCTGAAAATTATAAAAACTAAAAGCGAACATTAAAATTTGTTAATTAGTTTACATTTGTACAACAAATGTTAACATTTTTGGGAAACGGGTTATCCTAGTTAATTAAAGCAAAAAATCAAAATTTGGATTCGATAATTTACACTGAAAATTTTGTAAAAAACGTTACTAAGGAGGGGGCGCTCCATAATTAGCGTTATGTAATATGTGAATAGTGCCTTATTTAAATGATTTAAAGTATGTATGTACATATCTTATATTAATTGATATATGTATATGTACATACATATATATTTACCCAGAGGAACAGGGTCATATTTTTAATATTTTTGTAAAATGAAAAATGGTACCCAATTTGAAAATGATAAATGACCTCGAAGTTTCGTGCTGTGAAGGTGAAAAATCGAATCAATCATTAACATCCGAGTTGGGTTTTTTTGTAAAGTGATGACGCCTTAATTCATGAAGACCAACAACCTCCCCCTCTTTGTGAACAAGGGGCACATACAAATAGTGTGTCACTTTTAAAAATATCTTGGCAACCGAAAATTTTTATATTTTAGCACCATGACAACCAATCATAATTTCGCACCCTCATGCAATGCAATTCATTTAGTACGAGAGTACAATAGTATATGTACATATTTTACCAAAAATTTAACCTAAATGCCCTTAGTTAGTTATTCTTTAAGTGTTAAAATGTTAGCAGCTAAATCAAAATTTCCTCCCAACAGCATCATACACGTGAAATCAATATTGCTAATTTGCTATTTAATCAGTCAAAAGACGGGGTTAATATGTGGCCTTGAGGCACCCACAGTACATTTGCCCAACCAGGGTGTGATGGTGGGTTTATATATGAAAATGTTTCGTACGCAAAACATAAAAGCTTATTTGGGAATTCAATATGCTAAAGCTCCGAGATTTGCACCACCAGAAATTAGAGTGAATAAATGGAATATGATTTATAATGCAACATCATATGGACCTAAATGTTGGCAGAAAAATATTGGACAAACGAATAAACAAACAATGCAAATACAAGAGTTATTAATGACTTCTAATTCTATGGGCGGCAGTTTTCACGAAGGCTTCGACGAAGAATGCTTATATTTAAATATTTTTATACCAGATGGTAAGCAAAAGTGAACGAACAGCTCGTTTTGAAGAATATTAAATAAATAGTTGAAACAAATTTACGAGTTTTGAACAAAAAAAATAGAATTTTGTATTATAGGGAGATTTCGTAAAAAATTTCGTTTCTAAACGTTTAAAATTTGTATGAAAAGTAACGAAAATACGTTTCAAAAAAAGTTATTTCCATACATATTTCAAAACGCAAAAAAAACATTTGTATTTACAAAATCTGGGGCCGAATCGTCACTTTCGATATCGAGCGGATTCGATCGAGTTGTCTTAGTTTGAGACTATGCCATTCGATATCGAACAATGTGTTTATATTGTTCGATAGCGAACGGCCCCTGGACTTTAGTTTTTTATTTTTTGCTATTATTTTTATACATACATAAGTATGTTTATGGGACATTCCATGCCAAATGTAAAAACCCTAAAATTACAGTTTTTTTAATGCAAATATCTGGAAAACTATTTTCTTAAAATATATTAATATAATATTCGCATTCAGTGACCTCAAGTTACTTCAAAAATTTATTTTTTGGACTTCGTTATCATTTTAAGTGGTGTTATAGATAAATTAATAGCAAAAATAAAATTTTAAAAATTCAAAAAAATAGAAAAAGTTGAGATCAGATCTTGAAATTTTCCTAAAAGTTGCGTAATATAGAGTAGTATCTTCGGATCGCAAACTGGCCGATTTGGCATGGAATGCCCCATATAAATTTAGTTTACTTCATTACAACAAATTGCCTCAGCGCCTAAAAGCATTATTGAGGCGGGTGGCATGTCATAATATCTAGTGACATAATGTCCATGGACACTATGTCACTCCAAAGTGTCATAACATCCATGGAAATTATGACACTTTCAGGAGTGTCATAATGTCCATGAGTGCAGTGTCGTAAGATCCATCGACATTATGATACTTTTAAGAGTGTAAAGATCTTTGAAGGGTTCTCCCTCTTGGTATATTGAATAGCTGAGCCCAAATTTTCTTCTTAGCCAGTAGAAAATCCTTAAGCCCTGCTAAAGGCCGGCAATGCAAAAATCTTTACTCAGCGAAGCCGCTTTCGATATACTGAGAGGAATAAATCCTTAAGCCCGGCCAAAGGCCGGCTATACAAAAGTCTTTACTCGGCGAAGCTGAACATTAGGACATGCCACCATTGAAGCGAGTTCATTTTACCAGAAGACACAGTGGGATTTAAATAAAAAAAGGGAAATAAATCTGCAATTTCTAAAGGGGCAGTCGGATTTTAAAGAAAGTGGAGCAGAGCTTAAATTTTTTTAGAAAAATTTAACCAATTTTTAGGGTTCCGTATCCAAAGGGTGACAAAGAAACTCTATTGTTTTCCCTACCGCTGCACAATGTAACCAAATGGACAAAAATGAAAAACAATCAATGGCAAGCGATTCAAAAAATTTTTTTCTTCTCATATTTTGTTAATAAATTCATTCATTCTAACGTTGACACAGGGTGTTCTCAAAGTGACACAAATTGAAAAATTCAAGTTTTCATACTTTAAGATCGTATTTTCAGATTAAATTGGACAAGCTGTTATTTTAATAACTTTCCTTTTTAACGTTTCAGATGGACATTATGACACTTCCAAAAGTATCATAATATCCATGGACGTTATGACACTTTTTGGAGCGACATAATGTACATGGACATTATGTCACTGAACATTATGACATGCCACCATTGAGGCGAGTTAATTTTACCAGCAGACACAGTGGGATTTAAATAAAAAAAGGGAAATATATATGCAATTTCTAAAGGGGCAGTCGGATTTTGAAGAAAGTGGAGCAGAGCTTACATTTTTTAGACATTGTAATGTAGGGCACCTTGTGTGTACGAAAAATTTAACAAATTCTTAGGGTTCCGTATCCAAAGGGTGACAAAGAAACTCTATTGTTTTCCCTACCGCTGCACAATGTAACCAAATGAACAAAAATGAAAAAAATCAATGGCAAGCGATTCAAAAAATTTTTTCTTCTCATATTTTGTTAATAAATAGTCTAAATAAGTAAAATACAAAAAATTTATTTTTAATTCATTCTAACTTTGTTACAGGTGTTCTCAAAGTGACACAAATTGAAAAATGCAAGTTTTCATACTTTAAGATCATATTTTCAGTTTAAATTGGACAAGCTGTTATTTTAATAACTTTCCTTGCAATCTTTGATAAATTTGGCGTATTTTTAAAGAATGCGATGTTGTAAGATAGCACAGTCAATTTTAGTTGGTTTTGATTCCTATTTTCGATATTCCATTAAATTAAAGCAAGTGCTTTTTACAAAAAGGTTTATTTGTGGTTTTAAAATGTTTAAAAGTGAATGAAAAAAACGCCGAAGAAGGCAGCCCTCTACATTTGCAAAAACTTAAAACATGATATCTATTAAGATAACACTGGTCTGCAGAAAAAATCGCCTTTAAGTAAAAATTTGTGGAATATACAAATTTCAATGCGCCAAATTTAAATTCGTTTTAATTTTTTTTTTTTTCTTTGCTCAGATACTAAAATGTCTGAGTTATAGTGGATCAAAATTCAAATTTTATAGAACTTTTTACGTTTTTCACCCATAGTCCATTCGATTGCAAAAATTTTAAGCCATAATGCACCAAAATCGGATAAAAACTGAAAACTGCATCTAAAATGGAAAAATAAAACATTAGCATTTAAATTTGCTATCAATGCACTAATGAAAAAGAATTTGATAGTAAATTTAAATGCCAGTGCATTCTTATTATCATTATAGCATTTTTAGTTTTTATCCAACTTGAAATTTTTGAAATCGAATAGACTATTTAATAAAATTATAAAACTAGGGACTTGGTTAGTATTTGTGGTACAAAACAGATGACAACAATTGGTGGAAAACGTTAAAAATTTCATAAAATTTTTACTTTTACTAAATTAGCTAAATTTTATTGAAATTGCTTCAATTTAATTGAAATTAGTTCAATTTTATTGAAGATACAAAAAAAAGCTCAAGAAACCAAGGACCAAGGTGTCCGACAGTAGGCCCAAGGCGATAAGCGGTATGCCGAAGCCGATAGGAACTTCGTTCTTATCCGGTGTCCCGTAACACCATACATTAATTTTTTAGAGTATTTCAGTATTATTGCTGCTGAAGGGAAGTTTTTTGTCCCATTTTGGGAAAGGTACAAAAAGACCCATACAGCGAAGTGTTAGAGGGTTAAAATGATCCAAAAGTTGTTTTACATAAAAGTGCTGAAAAAGTCTTGTATTTTAAACGTAAGGCTTACAATATTTCTTATGCTCAGTCATTATAATTATGTACAAAACTGGCGAAATTTAACTGATGTAAACTTTCAAAACGCCGTTACACAATTTTTTTGGGTTCTACCAGAATCAGTTGTTAAATCAGTTGTTAGAACTATGTATGTAATATTAAAAGAAACTTTGATTTTGTTATATAGTGTAATCCTTACACATCGTGAGGTTTTTTAGACCTCAACTAGGAGAATCCACGTCGAATATAAAATTGATATCGACCTAAATTTTTGATACACGTGATGTGGACCACTTTGGGACCATGTGGCGCTGATCCCTTAAGAACATAATGCCCAAATTTCAAGCTTAAGTTCAGGTAAACTTGTTTCAAAGCCGTATGAATTGTTATAAATTAGAAACTGCACATTTATTTCACACTATGTGTCGTTAATCGTGAGAGATTTTTTCTAACTTTGCGCCACTAATGATGTTTTATTTGTTACTATTAGTTAAACCATTAAATACCATTGGTTAACATTTAGTTATCTGCCTTGGTAATTACACAGACTTACAGTGAAATTCCCTTTTGAACAAAACTAAAATTTTTCTAATCAGTTCGATGCGCTAAAGAATTGTGTGTTCTCAGTTTTTCCCTATTATTTACAGATTTTTTTATGGGCTTATCTAATATTTCGACTGGGTACATCAGTTTTTTTACCTTAACTCGAGAACAGTATGTCCGATTTCAACAAAATACCTTCAAATTATCCTAATACAATTATGTAAAGGAATCAGTGCTATCTTAGTTATGCACGAATTAGTGTCGCAAAATATTATTTTTTATGAAAAATTAAAAAAAAAAATCTAAAAATGCATAAAAAATTTAATACGAAAGAAAAAATAAAATGTTTAAATATTCTTCCTAAGCACAGATATCTTACGAACAAAATAAGCCATAAATCAAAAAATCGGTGGACAACTAATGATTTTATTCACAACTATGGGTGTTCACCGGCTTTACAAATAATCGCCAAAGTGAAAATCGCCCGAAAAAGCAAAATGTTGAATAGCCCAAAAATTGTTGTAAAAAAATTCGGTGATTGCTCGTCGACTTTGGGCGACTCAACATTTTTAGATATTTGGGTATTTGTTCATAATGAATAATTGCTAAATTTTTGTACTGTTAAAAACCCCAAAAAAATTTTTTTTGGGCGATTATTCATACCAAATTCGGGTGATCTTACATAATGAACAAAGGCCCAAAAACTTCGGGCGATTATTCATTTCACACTTTTGGGCTATTCTTCATTTTTTTTTGGCGGTCGGGCATTGTTTTTGTTTTGTGTTTCTTCACTATGAGTATGGGATCATTATGAGTCATAGTCTATGACGAATCACCGAACTATGTCGGGCGTTTCGTCATTTTGCTGTTTCGGCCAATTTTGCTTGGGTGATTATTCATATATCATTTGTGGCCAGTATGAATATGCGTCCAAATAAAATCATCTAAGACAGCCAAATGAATGAACGTAAGAAAATTGTTTATGACTGCAGTGTCGCAAGGACCATGGACATTATGACACTTTTTATAGAGTCATAATGTCCACAACTTAATTGGGAAGTAAAAATATTAAAATATATGTAAATTCATTTTATAGCACCCTTAGAAATTTAACCATTGAATGAAGCAATCTTCAAAATCTTTAGTGTGACTTGATCTTCATTGATTACTTCGTGACAGGTAATAGATCAATGGAAATAAGGTCAACTGACTTCAGTTCCTACCATGGTGCTGCATTAGCCGGCCTTCGGCCGGGGTTAAGTTCTTTTTCCTCTCGATATATCAAAAAGCGGTTAATAACCCAAATGAAAAATCACCCGAAAAATAAGAATGTAGAATCGCCCAAAAATTGTTGTAAAAAAATTGGGTAATTGTTCATCGAATTTTGGGCGGATCAACATTTTCAGATATTTGGGTATTTGATTATAACGAATAATTGCTAAATTTTTGTAAAATGTTAAAAAACCCAGGAAAAAAATTTGGGCGATTATTCACTAAAAATTCGGGACATAACGAACAAACACCCAAAAACTTCGGACGATTATTCATTTAACACTTTTGGGTTATTCTTCACTTTTTTGGGCGATCGGGCACTGTTTTTTTGGGTGTTTCTTCACTATGATCGCGCGATTTTCACTTGGTCAATTATTCGTACAGCCATTTCCACCGCTTCGCATGCTTAAAGTTTTTTTTATGGCCATAACTTAGTGTCCACACATGATGAATTTTCATCATAACACCTAACAAAACGTCGGCAGAGAAATTGTAAATTTTTCATTCACATCAATACATAGTGTCTACACACCTGATGAATTTATATCATGATGAATGTCAAATTGATATCATGATGAAAATTCATCACGTATAGACTCAATTTATTAATGTTATATCAGCGTTATGATATAATCATCAGAGCTCAAGCTCAGATGAATATATTATGATATGAAACGTCATTTCATTTGTTGTTTTTACTTTACTGTTAATTTTCATTATTAGAACTAGTGAAAATTATAAGAAATAAATATTTTTTAATGAAAAACCATAAATTTTATGATATTTATTAAATAAATCTTATTATAAAAATATTAAATTTTTTTGCTGACGGTTATTGTTGCCCATATAAAGGTGTAAATGTTCGATCTTAGCTGTACGACGATGAAGAAAATATGATTCATCATGATATAAATTCATCAACGTTGATGTGAATGAAAAATTTACAATTTCTCTGCCGGCGTTATATTAGGTGTTATGATGAAAATTCAGCAGGTGTGGACACTACGATACATAAGGGTAGACGTTGATGAATTTATATCATGATGAATCATATTTTCTTCTTCGTCGTACAGCTAAGATCGAACATTTAGACCTTTATATAGATAACAATAACCACCAAAAAAAAATTAAATACTTTTATTATAAGATTTATTTAATAAATATCACAAAATTTATGGTTTTTCATAAAAAATATTTATTTCTTATAATTTGCACTAATTCTAATAAAGAAAATAAGCGATAAAGTAAAAACAACAAGTAAAATGACGTTTCATATCATAATATATTCATCTGAGCTTGAGCTCTGATGATTATATCATAACGGTGATAAAACATTAATAAATTGAGTCTATACGTGATGAATTTTCGTGATGACATTCATCATGATATGAATTCATCAGGTGTGGACACTATGTAAGGTATCCGTTGAAAATAATAACATAAATTTCTTTACATATTGCTCAAAGTTCCCGTTATACAAAATAAACAGTGCTACCGACTTGAAAAAACAAAACCAGGGGCCGACTTACTGCATTCGTTATAAACTAAAAAACTTTTCGAAAAATTTTACTCGATCACGTATGCGGTAATTCTTTCTAATTTTCAGAAATATTTACATATACATATTAGCAAATTTGTGTATTTCAGCTTTCTTTTTATTTTAACTTGAAAATGAGATGGTTTATAGTGGTATCCTGAGTTTGAACCAGGACTCTAAAGTACCTTAATAACGAATTTTATAAAAATCCGTTCAGTGGTTTTTACGTGATGCGTGTTCGGATAGCCAGACAGGCAAAAAATCCAAAAGTTGGTGTCTGGTTTTCTACATCGATTACTGTTTAAGGCTGGTTTCCGCATACAACGTAATCGTCGACGAAAACATTGACAACGAAAAAAGCTCTAAAACAAAATTTTTTCGTTGCTAATGTATGTAATTTCGTTTTCGTCGACGATTACGGTGTATGCGAAAACGAGCCTTTACGCCGCCATAACAATTTTCAAAAAATATTTCATGCATTATATCTCTGCACTTTTGGAACAGGCAGGCTAACAGGCTAACAGACTAGCACACAGCCACTACACTGAAAGAATTTTGCTCATAAATTCTGTGATTACGACATTAATCTAATGAAAAACTTCATTAAAACTCAACCAACGTCACACTTCGTTGGATTAATGAAACAAGTTTCGTTAAAATTATTTTAATAAAAATTTTATTAAATATATCAAACAATTTCATTGATCCATAGTAATAGTTTCGGCAAGCTAATGAACATATTTTGCGGCCCTATGTTCCTAAGAGGAACGACGGGAATTTATTATTATTAATGAACATATTTCATTATTTTGGTGAAATTATTTCATTGTTCTAATTATTATTTTAATGAAACTATTTCATAATTTTAATGAAACTATTTCATATTTTAAATGAAACAATTTCATAATTTTAATGAAATTCTGTCATTATTTTAATGATATTCTGTCATCATTGTAATGAAATTATTTCATTGTTTTAATGAAATTATTACATTATCTAGTAGCCTCATTAGCTAATCTCTTTTATTGACTTTTTCATTTATTAACAGTCCTATTCTACAAATACGTACGCTAGACCCCAATGCACATGAGACAAATTTTTTAATGTTGATGACCGCTCACAGTATCCAACTCAGGCTCTTTATTCTCATCATTCGCTTTATAAGCAACGTCTTAACTACTTCGGCCAACAGCACTGTCAAAACAATGTGTCTATGAGTTTATAATAATAAGAAAGAGTACAACAACAAGAAAAATATGAAATGAATCCAATGAAATTTCCTAACGAAACTATGAAAGCTAATGAAGCAATTCCAATGAAATTCTGTTACAATATTCGTGAAATTTCATTAGAATTGTGAAATATGTCATTAGAGTTGTCAAAAAATCTTACGAAATTGTTTCATTGGATTTATGAAGCGAAATTATTTCAGTGTAGGCTTTCGTCCCATATTTTTTTTTATTTAATTAATGCACACACTTACACTTCGAGAAATTATCGAAAATAGTTCGAAATTTCGAACGTTCGCTTTTTATAACTTTTCGGCGATCTCGCGAATGTTTATTATCGCGACATTATCGAGAGAAGTTCCGCTTAGCGAAATTTTTCTGCAGTTTTGCGAATGTGTATTATCGCGACATTATCGATAAAAGTTCGCTTTAGCGATTATTAGGTTTTTTTTAGATTCACGTGCATTCATCGAACAATATTGTTTCGAAAACTCTTCGCATTAGCGAGCATTTGTTTATTTCGAATCTCAGGTTTAGTGGGTTTTATTAATTGAGTTCCTTCACTTAATTGTGAATAAAATTAATATTTGTCCATTGATTTTCATGATTTATGCTAAGGCCACACTGGGTTTTTTTAAACGCGGCGTTTCTGCTTTTTATATTAAATTTGAAGTTTTAAAAAATTGAAAACTTTCAAATTTAATATAAAAAAACAGAAACGCCGCGTTTTAAAAACGGCCGTGTATGGCTCATATATTTAAAATTTTTAATTTTTGCAGTTTTATATTTTTTATGAGTTTTTAGAAAAAGTTTATTTTTTTTTTCATTTTACATTCATATATTTTAAGTTTTTGAAACTTTAAAAAACCGGCTGTTTAGATGAAAGTATTAAGGCATACAACAGTTACATTAATTAATCTAATTTAAATTACAAAAATAAATTATGAAATATTTTTAATGTCCAACCAAATGTACATATGTAAATATTATTTCAAGGTTCCCCTGGGCTTACTGGTTATGCTGTAATGGTTTGGTTCCATGGTGGAGATTTTTCCTCTGGAAGTCCTACTGATATTGATCCATTTCAAATGGTATTCAAACAAAAAGTTATTGTAATAACCGTTGCATATCGGTTAAATATATTAGGATTTTTAACCACTGGAGATGCTGAAGCACCAGGAAATTTTGGTTTAATGGACCAATCAGCCGCTTTACTGTGGATACGTAAAAATATTGCACATTTTGGTGGTGATTCGAAACAAATAACTATTGTAGGCCATTCAGCGGGAGCTATCAGTGCTGGTCTACATTTAACATCAGGAGATTGGTCCCGAAATGCTTTTCACAAAGTTATTATGATGTCTGGAAATCCCCTGACCGAAGACACAGTGCGAACATTTGATTACTTTAGTCCCCTTTTGGATTCTGTGGCACATTTCTTTGCATGCAACCGGAAGCCTACCTCAATGCTGATACAATGTTTAAAAAGACTTGATGCTAAAATTTTAATGGATAATGTACCTGAAATTGAATGGGGTCCAGTGATTGATAAAGGATTCAGTAATACGTCAAAAGGTTTCATAGAAGATTTTCCAGCAACTCTTCTAAAGAATGGAAATCATAATAAAGTACCTGTAATGATGGGCATAACGGACATGGAGGATGTTTTACAAATATTAGACGATGAGGAAAAAGAAGGCACCTTAATGACAAGCGAAGACTTTGAAAGTTTTGTATCCAAAGTAGCGGTGGAGGATATTCGAAAAACGAACCAAAGTGACTTCTGCGAATCGGACTATCCGATCGTTTTAGATTCGATTAATTTAATGTATAAGAACGAAGAAAATCTTAATCAAGAAACTATAGTGAATAATTTTATAAGCTTCCACACTGACAGAATGCACCTTGCCCCATTATTTCTTTTAGCTAATTTTATTAGCGTAGATGAGGATGTTTACGTATACTATTTTAATGCGCGCCCACTTACTGAATTTTATATCTTACCAAGTTGGATTAGTGTGCCGAAATATTTCGATCAAATATTTATATGGGGAGTTCCTTATATGAATAATAACATGTTCATAAATCGCTGGAACTCTACTGATAAAAAAATTTCCGAGATAGTTATGACGCTATGGGCAAATTTTGCAAAATCATCAAATCCTACATCATTTAATATATATCTAAAGTGGAATTCGTACAATGTAAATAATCAAACTTATTTGCAAATTAATGAAGACTTTAACGTAAAAGCTGTTGCTGAAAATCATAAAATAAATTTTTGGAATGAATATTATCCAAAACTAATTGATTTTGCAATCGAATGTTGTTCTTCCAGAAATGGTGGTGTATCATTGTTTTCATCTTCCAAAGGTTTCAAAATAACTTTATTTATATTACTTACGTATAGGTACAATATTTAAATTAACTTTACAACGAATACCTAAAAATGTTTTAATAAATATATAAATTAAATTTAGAATTGTGTAGCTTAACTAATTTTTCTATAATTTTGAGGTGGCATGCTAACGTCCATGGAAATGGTGTTCGGTGGACATTATTTCCTTTTTGAAAAGAAAATTAATTGTTTTGCAGAGTAATTTTTTTTCAGAGTAATATTTTTTTTGAAAACTTAGTTTTCGAAAATGTTAAAATTCTCCCTGATCGAAATCTAACAGTAAGATCATTGTATTTAGAATGCCATAAATCTGGTTCGGATCAGTTAAGCCATTATTAAATTATGAGAAGTTTACATACAAACACACACACACACATACGCTCACATACATACGGACAGTGTTGCCAAAACCTGATGAGGAAAAATGCTAGAACTTGATTAAAAATATGCTAAAAATATGCTGAAAAATGCTAAAAAATATTTCATCAAATTTGCAAAGAAAAATCCTTTTAATTTGTCAGAATAGTGTAATTTGCATTGTATAAGATTACACCGTGCACACTAGTAATGTTGCGAATATCAATTTTTAATATTCGCGAATACGAATACGAATATCTGAAACAATATTCGCCGAATTCGAATACGAATATTAAATGTAAATAGTTAGTACCACTTAATATTTCAAATTTAATTGAAAACAAATCTACCCTTTGCGTCAATAACAATAAATTCAGAAAAACTGTCACAATACTCAAGGCGAGTTCATACTAGGTGGCCGCAAGAGGCCAGCTGTTTACGTAAATGTTTACACATTTGGGCTGTCAGCAGCGTTAATGTATTAGATTTTTTGACAGCCCAAATGTAAATTCTCCACGGCGAACTATTTTGCGACTACCTGGTGTTGATCTATCTTGACAATACTATAGATATTTAACAATTGAAGTTGTGTGTATTTCGTCGAACTGTAGCCTAGAGTATAGAGAGCTCAGACGATGGGATTGTGGTTAATCCCGAAAACATCGATGCTCAGTTCGACCTTTACAAAAGTCAAGAAAACAAAAAAACAAAAACGAAGAGAGAAACTACTAGCAGCAGTTGAATTAACCCACTTATTTGAGAAAACATTCAAATAATTTTATACTCGGGTTCAGGGATGCCAACTTAGCCCTTTTCGGGCTAGATTTAGCCCGTTTTTAGTTACTCAAAACGCGAAAAAAAAGTCTAGCCCCAAACAAAATAACGCGCAAATTTAGCACTTTTTACAATTATATTTTAGTCCTTTTAGCCTCTTTTTACTTTTTGGTCAATATGGGTACATTTTTCGTTTTTGCGAACGTTTTCTTCTTTTATTCTTGCATATCGACTTGTGAATTAAGATGCTAACATCGATTTTACTCATTTTCTTTTGTTAGTTCGCTGTACCAGTAATAATAAGAAGAAGAGTCTAGAACAATGTTCTATATCAAAGCGAATTAATATCAAGTGGCCTTATCATCAAAACTACACACATACAAAGTAGGTGTAGGACTATTTTTATTTGTGCTTTGACAGTTCGGGTTAAAGTTTTTCTCTTTTCTTATATAGAGTTTGACTGATTGGGTGTAATCAGCTGATGATCATCTGTGATGATAAGGCTACCTGGAACTGAATTCGCCTTGTTCTATATTTTATCGACGTGAACAAATCAAACTCACCACAACAAACCATAACAGCTGTCCGTTGTTGCTATTGTATTATTTGATAAGTGGTGAATTATTTTAACAGAGAAAAGATACAGTAAGCAATGAATATAATAAAATAAATAATTTAAAAGGCTCTTAGATATTAAAACATTCTTTATTTCGTTCCCAAGAATTAGTTTAGATTTAACAACAAAAATACTTTTTTGGGAAATGTAAAAGTTGTTTAAATTTCATTTGAACAAAGAGGCTCACAAAGACCCAAAAAGTATTTTTGCTGTAAAATCTAAAATAATTCCTGTGTAAGATTGAAACAAAAGCCAAAATAAAGCTTAGACAAATAGAAAACAAACTGCGTACAGCTTTTTGGGTAAAAAATAAAACGATGGGGTGATAATCACCAACAAACTTTTACATTCCGCAAAAAATGTTCAAAAACACCCAAAAAGTATTTTTGCTGTAAAATCTAAAATAATTCATGCGCAAGATTGCAACAAAAGCCAAAATAAAGCTTAGACTAATAGAAAACAAACTGCGTACAGCTTTTTGAGTAAAAAATAAAACTATGGGGTGATAATCACCAACAAAATTTTACATTCCACAAAAATTTTTCAAAAACACCCAAAAAGTATTTTTGCTGTAAGGTCTAAAATAATTCCTTGCAATACTTTGAGGTAATTTGCTCATATGCAAAATGTATGGTAAGTCATGTATAAATCAACATGATTTGCTCAAATGACTATGATTTGTCGAAATCAAGGTGGATTTATACAGGTGATATCATAAGCACAGCTGTTCTACTTTTTTTCCGCAAATTAGATACTCGGATGTCAAAATTTGTGTACGTTGACATAGGGGCTGAGATGTCAAATGTTATAGTTGTTATAGAATCAGCACCACCTGATAAAATTAATTCACCTTGGTTGAAATCATGCCGGTGGAAACATACTATAAAAAACGCTACAATCAGGTTTTTCAATTGTTTTTAATGCTCTGTTAAAAATAGACAAAAATGGCAACGAACAGAAGAAAATAAACAAATCGAAAAAGAAAAAATGTAAAAATTTTACTAACTGAATAACACGCTAAAAATTTTTAAATTCTAATAAAATTAAAGAAATATGTCCAATTATTAAAAATATATTGTGATAAAAGTGTCGTAGATTTGTTTTATTAATGTGCGTTTTTTTGCAATTACTTTGCGGTGGTAGGTTTTTTTTATACAGCGTGTTCTTACACACACATGCACATGACTTATTATTTGTGAGATTTTGCAGTAATTATAAAGATAAAATTTAAAAATTAAATAATAAATACTATTTTCAATGTGAATTGTGGAAATATATGGAAATTTAATTAGTTTTATTCATTTCAAATTAATTCGGGTAGAAAGGCGCTGCAAAAGAAAATGAAATTTAAAGGCACTGTGTAAGCGATCAGAAATATATTTCGTTTCGTGTCACTTCTGTGAAACAGTGTTAAACAGATCGCAAGTAAAATAGTGGATAAGTGAAATATTTCTTTATATACTTAAAAAACGAAATTCTTTGAAAATAAGTGCTTTCATTTTTAACGATTTTATTAAGCTAGGATACATAAATTCATATACATATCTAATTGTACATAACATATATATAAGTATATATATATATATATATATATATATATATATATATATATATATATATATATATATATATATATATATATATATATATATATATATATATATATATATATATATATATATATATATATATATATATATATATATATATATATATATATATATATATATATATATATATATATATATATATATATATATATATATATATATATATATAAGTATATATCTACACTACTAAACGTTTACAAATATTTTAATGTTTCAATCGAAAATGTTTTAAATTTTAAGTATTGAATGTGATATGGATTTGGAGATAGGACTAGATTTGGATATTGATGAGTATGAATTGACCAATTTCAGTAATCAACAATCATCGGGTTTGTATAAATTTTGCTTACAACTTGTTTTAAAACTATGTATGTATGTATGTATTACTTTCATAATATCATGTAATATCGTATGCATTCCGTACACTTGTAAATTTTTCATGCAATATCATGTACCTCCATTGCACACATCTGTGTAAATAGCACCTACATCTGAATTGGGAGATGCTGGGTCACCATCATCATCTCTGTTAAATGAAGATATAGTACAAACAAATAATATTAATATCATACTCAAACAGTGCAATACAACTACTAGTACAATCAGTAGCTGTACAAATATTAGCAACAACTTTTTTGCCGATAATTCGTTAACATCACTACTGGGAAATGATCCCATTTTACCCGTAGCAGACGACAGGGCTTTAAGTAACTCGAAACGTGGACCTGGTCGGCCGCGAAAGGAAAATCCACTAATATCATTTCGAGCCCCAAATAAACAACAGACACAACAAATAAAAAGAAAGTTTTCCAAAGATCCATCCGTCCAATCATATTTGAACTCTTTCACGATTGACAGCGTGAGTATGGGGTTTGCGGAAGAATCGCCAACGTCTTCCAATAAACCATTGTTATTATCCAATGTTCACAATGATGAACTGCCCTATTTTGCTGAAAAGTACCCTGGCAAAGTCTGCTGCTTATGTAATTTTTGCGAACGCAGTTCCTTGGGACAGGGGGATATGCTAAAAATAACTGTAAATTCTGAATCTTTAAAAAATGCGCTGGCTGTATCAGCAGAACTACTTAAAGCTTCGCAGGAAACGAATTTAGAAATATTCCCAGATAATAGCTTTCGCAAAAAGACATTGTGTTCGACGAAGACGAAAGTTACTATTAATAATGAATGTGTCAATGAATTAGACAATGTTGGTCAAGATGAAGTACCTACTCTGGATAATATCATATCTGAAAGTTGTTTTGTTTACATTCATAGCATGTGTGCTATGTGGTCATTGCAAATGAAACGCATTGAAGAAGATTTTGTGCACAATTTTGAAGAAATGGTAGCCAAAAGTGTAACACGTAAATGTTCATTCTGTTTGCGCTATGGTGCCAGTATTACTTGTCGTATGAGCTGCCAAAAAAATTATCATTTGCCATGCGCTGCTGCGGCTGGATGTTTCCTTATAATCGAATCATTTCAAGCTTTTTGTGTTGAACATACAAGTCAAGTTCCATATATAGGTATTAAAAGTTTCGTTAAAAAATTGTATGGTCACTAAAATCAACTAATTTTTAGCCGTAGATACAAATATTGAGTGCCGCCAATGCAGTAGCTTAGGGGACATATCGAAGCTAATAATGTGTTGTAGCTGTGGAGCTCATTATCATACTAACTGTATTGGCTTAGCTAACTTTCCGGGTAATACTTTAATTACTGAGTTGGTTTAAAAGGCAAAATATCGAAATATTTTTATTTCATAATTCATAGATTCAAGATCTGGCTGGAGTTGTGCGCAATGTTGTAAGTGTTTAATATGTCGTCAAACCGAAAATAATGAAAATCGGTCTGTCAAATGTGAGCAATGTCAAAAAGTGTATCACACTACATGCTTGAGACCTATTATATCATCTGTACCCAAATATGGTTGGAAATGTAACGTAAGTTCGTTCAGTTTAGATTTAACAAATATTCTAGAATATATTAAACTTTTTAGCGTTGTCGGGTATGTAGCGACTGCGGTGCACGCACTCCCGGCGCTGGCGCTTCTTCTAGATGGCATTGCCATTATACCATTTGTGATTCTTGTTATCAGCAACGTAATAAAGGGTTTTCGTGCCCTATTTGTCATAAAGCATATCGAGCTGCTTCTCACAAGGAAATGGTCAAGTGCAGCAAGTGTAATAAGTAAATATAAATAAATGAAATAAACAACCTCTTATTTGTATTCCTTCAAAAAGCATACTAATACTAATTTTGGTTAAGGTTTGTTCATAGCACTTGTGACGATGAAGCAGACCTAACAGCCTATCACGTAAAAAAGGAAACAAATCCAGATTATGATTATATTTGTCAACCTTGTAAGTCCGGAAAACATTTGGTGTCATTTGCTTCTACTGAATCGTTAACAATGTCAGTTGATGGGTTTCCGCGAGACTTGGAAGCCGAATTTTATGACAAGGATATTTCGGCAGACTTTACCAATATGGTAGATCCCTTGAAAATATCAAAAAAACGCATTGGAATTAAGGAGTTGAATCGTGGTGGAAAAATAAGCAAACTATTCATGGGCAAAGGGATACTTACTCAATTCAATCGTAAACGTAATGTACGTGGCAAGGGGCGTCAGCTATTAATGCTAAACTCTTCGTCTGCACCCTCTGCTAGTAGTGATCTAAACAGTTCTCAGTGCTCTGAAGATGACATGTCATTAGAAAAGAAAATGGTTCTGTGTTCTGCTAAAGACAAATTCATTTTAATGCAAGACATATGTGTTATGTGTGGTGCCTTAGGTACTGATCAAGAAGCATGCTTAATCGGATGTGTTCAATGTGGCCAATGCTACCATCCTCATTGTGCGAATGTGACGCTCTCCAAGACAATGCTGCAAAAAGGATGGCGTTGCTTGGACTGTACTGTTTGTGAGGGATGTGGGCAGAAAAACGATGAAGGCAGATTAACATTATGCGATGAATGTGATATATCTTATCACATCTACTGCATGAGTCCACCTTTAGACGCTGTGCCCAACGGCAATTGGAAATGCAAATGGTGCGCAATTTGTCAAAAATGTGGCAGAAATTCACCTGGAAAAAACTCAGCCTGGTTTAACGGATTCTTAGAGTGTGGTCCTTGTGCAAGCCAAACAGCTTGCTTTGTTTGCAGCCAACCGTATAATGATAATGAACTTATAATACAATGTAGTAGCTGTGAACGTTGGTTGCACTGCTTGTGCGATAATATAATAAATGAAGATGAAGCAAAAGCTTTTAATGATATCGATTATCATTGTAAAACATGCCGCAGGGATATTGCTGCTCATAAGGTTTTACCTGTAAAAGTGCCTCAAGGAGAAAACCCCATTCTAAAAGAATCTACTAACCTAAAGCAATCTACTATTGAAACACCACCAGAAAATACTAATTTTACAGCCGCCAGCTCGTCGGGGAATGTAACTGTAAACGAACATTTTGAATCTACAGACAATACTTTCTGGATAGATGGAGTATGTGTAAGTGAGCAAGGTTTCAATATGATACGTTCCCTTACGACGGAAATAAAAAGGAAAAGAAAATTGCGCACGGATGCTTTGCAAAAGGACTCTGGCATTATGTCATCCATAGACTCAGTGATTACTGGAAACTCAATTCCTACTCCTGGCGATGGAGCGAGTGAAGGAAATTCAACTCCTGTGGACAAAACACCAACCCCTACTTATAAGGATGGTATGGTCTGGTTAGGTGAAGATGGCAGTCAACCAGAAGGGTTCTCTATATCGACTAATGAGGAAGGAATAAATATTTTGCGTAAAAAGCGTCAACGTAATTTGCAAAAACTTGGTATAGGCGGTTTTAATGTTCGTATGCGTGGTATACGCAAAGAAAATGAAGAGCTCTACATGGGCACGTTAGAAAATCCGTCTTTAACAGATGAAAAGAAAAAGAAAATCATAAAGAAAAAACTGAAATCCAAACTTTGCGAATCATATCCATCATATTTGCAAGAAGCATTTTTCGGAAAACCTTTATTAGACAATAAAGAATCATCACGCATATCTTTTGAAGACTCGGACGAGTCAGACACTGGAGCTGGTTTTTCTAATGACAACTATATGTTAAACTTCAAAGAGACAAATGCCAATACACAAATTCAAAATCAACAGCAAACATTATTACAACAGGCAACAGAAAATAAGCCGCAACATAATGCTTCCATTCAGCAAAAAATAATTTCAAAGCCATTGGTGTCGGTGCCTACTGTCGCAATTTTGGAAACAGAACAATCAGAACTTTCACAAAACATGCAAAGAAATGTTTTAATCTCTGCATCAAAAATGGAGGAGACGTTAAAAGCCTTAAAGACGGAAGATATTGTGACAAATGTAAGTGTTCTTTTTTTTAATTTAAAAAAGATGATTAATTTCTAAAGATTTTTAGATTCCTTCTGATTTTATAACGAACTCAACTAATAATATGGGACTAAATACTATCAAAATGGAAGTGGGGTAAGAATTAATATTTTTTAACCTTTCTGGATTTTCCTCAAAACATTTTTTTGCTATTTATTAAAGACAATTTAATGTTAACCTGATGCAAAATAACAATAACTTGAATATGCAACATATGCAGCATAGTAGTAGTCAAACAACGCAACAGTCATTTATGGCAGGGAGTATGGCTATTAATAATCCTCAGCAACAGCAAATGCAACATCAGCTACAGCAAATACAACAACAGCAACGTATGCAGTATCAACAAGCGCCTTACAATTCCATTAACATTCAAAATAAACATGCATCTCAATATTTGACTCAAAAATCGGATGATCCAATGTTAAGTCAAGTTAAAATAGAAAGTGATTTGATTTTGCCGAATGCCGCAGCAACAAGTGTTTCAAACGAATCGCAGGAGCTGGCGCCACAACTTGAAGAACCATTAAAAGAGGCAGCAGTAGCTGGTACACAAAAGACTGCAGAAAAAATGAGGAAAGATGAAGGTTTGTTTATATTTATGTTACTTTTTTGTCACATGATTTCAGGTTTTCTATAACAGATTTGGGTGAAATGGCAACTATATCTGCCGTTTTGTATGCCAACACTCAGCATCCAGAGCTTAAGCAATTATATCCCAACTGGAATGAACGCTGCAAACAAATTTTAAAAAAGTGGCGTTCTCTATCCACAGAAATGAAAGCTCCGTTTTTACAGCATGCGAAAGATAATCGTTCCGTTTTACGTTTGAGAAGATCGCAGCAGGTAAATGTGGAACTATTATAAACATAACACGCATACATACATACATATATTCTACGCATTATTCTATCTGCAGGAACCTGAAAAAATTTATTTTCAGCAAAAATCGCTAAAAGAACAAGAACAAGAAAGGGTGTGGAAACAACATCAAGCTAAAAATAAGGAAATATTTTGTAATAAATTTAATAAAAATGGTAATTTCCATAAGTTAATAATAACTTTTAACGATATATTTATTTCTACTTTTTACGGCAGCATTCATTGGCGACTATTCGCGCCCGGAGCCACCCTCATCCATTAATAGTAGTAGCTCCAATAACAAACCATCGCAGCAGTCTTTATTTGATATAAATCTTTTTAATGATAATAATCCACAAAATAAATTGCAAGCGAACCTTTTGAATACGACTACCGACACCAATATGACCCCGGTAATACCAAATCAATTAACCTCTGACACAAACAAATCATTATCACAGTTCGATCAACATGAGGCCTCTTTTATTTGTACACTTAACCAAACAATTCAGCAGGATGCAGTCTCTAATAAAGTCTTTGATCACAATAAGACAGATTCTTCTTTACAACTCCCTGAACGTAATGATATATTCCTAACAGATAAAAGTTGGCCATCAGTATCTAAACTTACAGACACAAAAGATCCCATGACAAGTGGAGTAGAAAAATTAGAAGCAGATGAAAACGCCGGGTTGGGGGATATTCTCGGTGGATTTGCTGATGGCGATGATGATGATATACTTAAATCATTAACTGCTGAAATTGGAGACGATTTCAATATTCTGGAATATGCGGATCCCGAGTTAGATGAGTTTAATGGCAGCCAAAATCTTTTAAATAAATTGGACTTTGATGAAAACCAAAAGGCAATTTAACATTAAAAATATAATTTACTGTTACATGGACTATATATACAAATAAAAAATATGTGAAACTCCCCTCTACTGTATATTCTTTAATATATGATCCTTAGTGAAATGACTTTAATGGTATTCAAAATATTTTAAATTAGAGTTTGATGAAAACCAAAGTTAATTTAACATTCACTGTAAAATACGTTATAATTTGTAATTATAATATCTAGAGATTTCAAACGGGAAATGCGGAACTATTTATTTTCAATTCCGCGATTTTTTGGGGCTCTGAATTATTCTTGTTATTCAGAAAGTAAAAAAAATAATTGAAGTTGTGTGTATTTAGTCGAACTATATGGGTTTTATCCAAAGAAATTTATTATTCAGGCTTTAGTTCGTTCAATTTAATTTTTACAATTAAATAATTTTTTATTGAGAAATGATTTTTCAAAGCATGAACATAAGAAATAACGTCGGCAGAATAACAGCACAAATATGTTCATGTACAGGCTTATGTTCTGAGCTATAGAGCACGTATTGTGGTATTGGACATAAATTGAAAAAATTCACTGTGAATGGATCGATGTTTTTTGTCTTTATTTCAGTTTATTTAATTTTGTTTAAAACTATTTTACTTTAATTTGCTTTATTTTATTTAAAAAATAATGTATTTTCACCACTGCTACAAGTTTCTTTTGTTTAATTCACGCAAACAACAAATGGCGATAAAATTTGACAGCTTATGTTCAACATTATTTCTTGAACATAAGTTTGAACAATGTCGCAATTTATTTGCAAATAAATGTTTCTGCGGTCCACACGTGAACATATGATGTTGGAAATAGAATTTAACAGATTGCTCGTGGAGACCCCCAGTTAACTCTGGTGAAGGTAGATTAAACATTTACCACTAACCTCCAGTTTTTGACTCAGCAATTAAATATTTATTGAGAACAGATGTTTTAGTAAATTTAAGAATGTGTGCGTCACACAGACAATAGATTTTGACATATTTCTGGTGTGTTTCTATCAACGAAGTACATGTGTTAGTAAATTTGAGCGAGCTATTTCTCCACAATTAATTGGTTTGTTTTTAATT
This sequence comes from Panzeria rudis, assembly GCA_956483635.1. Classification (NCBI taxonomy): domain Eukaryota; kingdom Metazoa; phylum Arthropoda; class Insecta; order Diptera; family Tachinidae; genus Panzeria; species Panzeria rudis. Next base: position 146,631,754 of record OY101450.1, read on the forward strand.
TTTCTTCAAAATTTTAATTCAAAAATCATTTAAAGAAATTTAAAAACATAAAATCACAAAAATTTCATAAAAAACATTGATTTTTACATATTTCAATTAACACATACACACATATGTATTTATTTTAATATATTTGGCATTTCATATCATGATTGTTGTGATAATATTTATTATGACAACGCTCTCATAATAATTATTATAATTAATTTGAAGTCTACACGTAACATAATTCTCTCTGCGATTGAATTTGACGCTTGCTAACTCTACGTCTTCACCTAACTTGAAATCATATTGTAACTTGAAGTTATGACTGCGTTGTTACTCTACGTCTCCACCTAACTTGAAATGCTGTTGTAACTTGAAGTTATAACTGCGTTGTTAAAACAATTGCACTAACAACTATGTTATAGCCTGAAAAAAGCATTAACTTGAGCGGTCTACACTTAACATTAACTTCAAGTTAATGTTAAGTTATGTGTAGACTGCAAATTAAAACAATTGCTCTAGCAACTTTGTTATAACCTGAAAAAAAAGCATTAACTTAAGCGGTCTACACTTAACATTAACTTGAAGTTTATGTTAAGTTAAGTTAGGTGTAGACTGCAAATAACTGAAAAATATTTGATATTGGTGGCTATTCGGGAAAACGCGTCGAAGTAGTGAAAATTTACATAAGAACAAAAACAATATTTCTATACATTTCTAAAATCAAATAAACGTGAGAGTTTTAAAGTGTATCTCTTAAAACCGGTAAATTTTGTATGATAAGCAAAAACAATTTTTTTTAATTTATGCAATTTTGTTTTTGTTGCCCATGTATTTTTCACTTAGTCGACGCGTATTCCCGAATAGCCACTATTATGTCTCGTGCAGACGCTATGTAAAAAGAAGTTGAACAGGTAATATTCGGTAGGTCATTTGTTTTGCTAAAGTCTGGCAATAATTTGCATGAAAACATCTGATGACAATCATTGATGGCACGGCAACTCTACTTTGCACATTTTTGTTATTGTTGTTGTTGTTAGTTCTCAAATATAAAAGTAGAAAAATTATCCAACAACTTTTAGTATAAAATATTAATTTTGTAAATTGTATTCTCAATAATAACAATAAAACTTTATGTATTCTAATACTGTGGCATTTCGTAAGTCTTCAGTCAGAATTAGAGACTACTGGAGTTGCATAGAACAAATACCATGTAGAAAACGCTTTTCATCGTTGGAAGGAAAACTAACTACCATTCCTTCTAAAAGCCAAGGATTGCTGCTGCCGGTGCTAGGCAGATTTCCAATCGCCAAAAATTCCCATATAACAAGTACGTCATATTCCCAAACTCTGAAAACATTCAGCACAGAGAAACAAAATCCTTCACAAATAAGACCCCCCACGGTCAGTGATTTGGAACATGCTTATAATGTACTAACTGATACGCTACCAAAACTTTTTATACAACCTTTAGATTATTCAATATATAGTCCAAAGTTAGAGTTTCAAAATAACATAACCGGAAAACATACAGTTGGTCTGTACCATTATGTTAAGCAGATTGCTGTTTTACGTACAGTGGGCCACTTGAAATATGCCTATGTTAAATTTGAAGTTCTTAAGATCACGAAACATCCAGAGGACTACACAATTAAAATAAGGTGGCGCATACGTGGCATTTCGGGATTAAAAGTAATGCTAAACTTTTGGAAATACAAGTTGTGGGATTTAAGGACAGTATTTGATAGTCAGGAATCTTGGTACGATGGATTTTCTATTTGTTATCTTGGAGACAACGGTCTTATATATAAGCATGTAATTGATAAAGTTATGCCTGACCAAAATCAGGAAATGGTTGAATCGAGCACCGTAGTAGAACCTGGTACGATGGCTGTATCATCAAAAATTGGATGCTCAACTACAGCTAATAGCACTGCTAACGTTACAAAGTAGACATTAATATTTTAAATATAGTTCAATAGAAACGAGTAAATTTATTGTTAGCTTGTAACAATTAATTTGAAGCTGTGCTTATAAACTGTTAAATAATAAAAAATGCAATTAATTTAATTATTTCGTGTTTTATTTATTCTAGACAATAAAAATTTCACAATGGTCATGTTAGTTCATGAATGCGTAACAATGTCGTTTTGAAAAACCTGCAGGCTATTGTACTTTTAAGTAACGCTCGCGCCTTGACGCTTTATAAGTTATTAAATCCCGTCTACAAATGCATTTTTTTGAACCTGCAATTCTTTCGTTTATAGCAAATCGAATTAATATCAAGTGGCCTTATCATTAAAACACCACATACAAAGTAGGTGTAGGACTGTTTTTATTTGTACGTTGACAGTTTGATGATAAGGCTCCCTGGTACTGAATTCGCCTTGGTTTATAGGAGACAAAGGACAGAAGAATTGGGAGAGGTACACAACACAGAATATGGAACAGAATACTCACTTTTGGCAGCTAAAAGAGGCTGCTATCATGTGTTAGCCAGTTTTACATACAAAACGTTCTTACTAAGATAGTACGAAAGAGATAGTCAAATTAGAAACCACTTTAGAAAATAAGATTTGCTTTTTCTTTCGTACAATATTCGTAATGTTGTTGTTAAGTGACGGGTCTAGCTAGTAGTCTATGGTACACAATTTCGTGTACAATGAAACTTTGTTCTTTATTTCGTTATATTAAAAAACAACAAATTATATGTGTGCACAAATAAAGTTTCAGGGTATGGGGTTAGACTGTTGTTGCAAGGTGTATTCATTTGACAAGAAGGCAGCATTGCTACAAAAAGCAACAGGCATCTTGTTTTTGTAAGAAACGTACTACATGTCAGAAACAGATGAATAATTTTTGTAGTATTTGTTTGTTGTTTTGCCTTTCCCTTTTCCATCTTCTTTCGGCACACTCTACAGCAGAGCCATACGCCATTTTTGTTTGTATAAACAAAACAAAACAATGCATAAGCAAGACAAAACAGTGCAAATTTGATAACTAGTGCCTGAAAACAAAGTAGAGCAACAAGGCGAATTTAGTACCAGGTAGCCTTATCATCACAGATGATCATGAGCTGATTACACCCAATCAGTCAAACTCTATACAAGAAAAGAGAAAAACTTTAACCCGAACTGTCAAAGCACAAATAAAAATAGTCCTACACTTACTTTATATGTGTGTTATTTTAATGATAAGGCCACTTGATATTAATTTGCTTTGGTAGAGCAAAAATAATCAACTGCCGCGGTGCTGCCACCTTGTAAAATTAATACACCTTGGGTGGCTGGCAAACGGTAGCAAAGTACTATCTTAATAGTATGTTTCCACCGGCATGATTTCGACAAATCATGGTGATTTGAGCAAATCATGTTGATTTATTTTAAATAATGTCGAAAATACTATTTTTCGAATTGTATTTATCTATACAACCCTGCGTTACTTTTAAAATTACAAACTCCATCCCTGGGTCATCCATCAATTGTGATTGACAATTTGGAAATATTGACATTAAAGAATATTTAATTAATTTTAAATGTCAAACTATATAAGGAATAAATTTAACTACAGCTGCTGCGCACACCTTATAAAGTTAGTGCATCATTTGACTATGAAAATTCGAACACCAAATCACTCACAAGCTCGGTGGAAACATTTCGAAGTTATTTACCTAAATCTACGTAATTTAAGTTGGTGGAAACATACTATAAGTACATTTTTGACACTTCTGAGGTGAATAAAATTTCACTAGCCCTGGGGGATAGTAGAATTTCTGACACAATAGATAAATTTTTGACAAGCAGAAATTAAAACCATATGCTTTCATATGATATCATCATGGTAGAATAATATACAAGGTAGCCCTGGAACGCTAGATGATTATTTTTTTATTTGCTTTCTTCATGGTACGAACTGTCAAATGTTGTGTATATGTGAAATAGCTACATTGCACACACAATACCACACGTTTGTTTGCTGCTTCTGTTATACAAACGCACACATACCTTCTCTAATAATGTTTGACATTTTCTATCCCAATATGTACATTTGTATTAGTTATGCGGCTACCTGATATATCCCAGCCAGCATTTTGTGTCATAATCGAATCGTTTGAGAATCAGCATTACAGGCAAAATAATCGCATATGAGCTCATTTTCCGATCATAAATAATTCCCTCGTTGTGAGAAAATGGTACCCTACAGATGAATCATCGCTATTAATCATTTATGATACATTTTGCTGATTAATTTCTGAGCAATTTTCTGGTAGTATTTATAATCATTGGGGAATCTTTTTCGTCTCTTACAAATAACTAATAATGTTCTCCCCGCGACTTTAACGAGACGACTAAACAAAAATTCATAATATGTATATGTTGAAGCTGTTGCTTCATTGAAAGTAAAAAAGTTTACCGTTATAAACAAAAGCAATAGCATATCAAGAAATTCTTTATCATCCAGCTGAGCAAAATGTGATTTCAAAATTATGCTAAAATAATATCATGATCTTTTTGCGGTTTCTTTACATTTTGTTGCTGTATTTTCAAGAAATTATTATTTGATCATATAGATGAATCATATGTGAATCCTTTTTCAATCACCCAAGTGATAAATCAGTTTTTAATCATCAAAAGTGATCTCAAAAGAATCATTTAGGAGATTTTTGAAAAAATAATCACCCAAATGCTAGCTGGGATTATTCTACCATGGGTATCATAAAACAAGGTAAAACCACCGCCGTCGTTTTTGAAAATTCGAGCCGTCGCCCAATACATAGATTTTAGCGGCTCTTAAATGTAGTTAGACTGTGAAAAATGCACTGTTTATTTTAACTTGCGAAAAATTGTACATCATATTATAAAATTTTTCGCTAAAGCAGAGAATTTTGTTTTATATGTATAAAAAGGTTATTATAAACACATAAATCTTTTACAGACGTCAAAATGTTATATTGTCAAAAACGATATCATTTGGCACAGCAGAAACATGCAACTTTTGTCCATAGTATTTTTCTACCGTTTGACACACGCCCTATGGACACAAATCCAATTCACAAAACAAAAATTGTTTGTGTACACTGCGACTAGCGTAGTGACTCACGTGTGGCACGAACATGTCACGACACTTGCACATCTCTAATAGTCTGTTTCCACCGGCATGAAATCGACCAATCATGGTGATTTGAGCAAATTATGTTGATTTATACATGATTTACCATACATTTTGCATACGAGCAAATTACCCCAAAGTGGGTGATTTATCTTAAATTATGTCGAAAATACTATTTTTCGAACTGTATTTATCCACACAATCCTGCATTGCTTTTAAAATTACAAACTCTATCCCTGGCTCATCCATCAATTGTGATTGACAATTTCGAAATAATGACATTAAAGAATATTTAATTAATATTATATGTCAAACTATGTATGGAAAAAATTTAATTACAGCTGCTGCGCACAACTTATAAGGTTAGTGCATCATTTCACTACGAAAATTCGAATAACAAATCACTCACAAGCTCGGTGGAAGCACTTCGAAGTTATTTACCTAAATCTACGTAATTTACAGATGGTGGAAACAAACTATATAAATAAAATCTCCTTTTTGTGCCACTTAGAAATTAGCCAATGGTCACACTGTATTTACTATTGCTGTCAACCTACCTCTTGCGAATTCTAAAGAAAACTTTTTCTAAATAATGTGGATTTTGTTTAAAATATAAAATTATTAAAGTTGTAATATTATATACATAAATTAGAAATTTTACTTTTTTGTAAAATAAATGAACTATTTTTTTCTCTTAATAAAAAATCAGAATATTATAATGAAGAACAAGTACTAAATTTCTCTTGCGAAAGAAAACCAGTTTCACAATTAGGCAACAAGCCGATATTTTACAACACAAAATAGTGAATATAATTAAAAAAATAAATAAAACATTTTCATTGCTAGTTGGTTAGTATGTTAGCTTGATGCTAACTTTATCAATCAGAAAATGTTATAACTTATTTTAAGTATAGGAAAAATAAGTGTAATAAAAGGAGCGTCATATAAAAAATATTCAGTCTGTTAAAATATGCATAAGGATCTTAAAAGCTGAAACATAATTTTACATACATACATATTATACAGAAATAATACATTTAACTATGAAGTGAAAAATGCATGTTTTCTTTTGTAGGTTCAGAAATGAGTGATGCGTATTTTGACAACCTTAGTGACGTGGAATTACGCCAGGAACTACAGAAATATGGATTTCCTATCATGCCCGTTACAGAAACAACGCGAAATTTATTAATTAAAAAACTTAAAAGCCATGTACTGAGCGATTCTGCATCACTGAAGTCAGCAACAAACAACAGACGCAGTGTGCAGCCGTTAAAAAATGTCTCAAAAAGACAAAATTCTCCAAGTAGGCGATCAAATGCTTCTCCGTCTAGGCGTCAAACAATTTCTTCAACAACTGCTGCTGTAATACACACAAACAACAATAACAAAAATGTTCAAGATAAAACAGCACAAAATGTCTCTAGCAACACTAATAGAGACTATTATCTGTCCAATGAAGGTAGATCCTATTTAAACAGGGAAAGCGAAAATTATGCCAATAATCGTACATTGACATCACGTCAAATATTGAGTGAAACCGGTTATTCGCTTTCTTCTGCAAACTCGAAATACGCTAATAATATTAGCCCAAAAAGTTCACCAAAAATATACGTCCCACCACCAATATTGTCTAACGATATGCATTATAATTCCTCATGGGTGGATACGACGCGCACTTTACGGGAAACCGATAAGTCACCTCTGAAAAATGGTAAAGGATCGCCGGGTGTAGTAAGCCGTTTACTTAAATTAAGAGATATAACAATTGGAAGATCTCACACAAACACATCACTTACTCCATCTACACCAAAACATATCTATGTATCTGATTCCGATTCTGATAGTGGCAGTCCCACCCGTTACTCTTCGTCATTCAACAGGAGACCAAATCGTTCGATTGCTGCTAATATATGGACTTATCTCAATATTAAAAATAAATTCAAGCAATCATCAGTGCCATATTTATTGATTAGTTGTTTGGGACTATTCTTTATTATATTGGCTATATTGTACATGACGAAACTTCCTGATATGCCCAGTACTATGCAAGAGAAGAGCACAACATTCACATTATGTGAAGAATTAAATGGTCATTCGTCGACTATAGCGAAACCTTCAATAAATTGTATTGAGAACGAGTTGTTGGGTCCTTCGCTTGCATTAAATAAGGAGCTTATACAGCTATTACAGACAAATATTGAGGCACACTACTGTAGAGATCACTCTGTAAGTCCCGAAATTACAGGCACTGAGTTTATGAAATATCTTTATAAAAAACTCAATGCAGATGCTCATAAATTGTTAAAGAGTTTTCACGCTGCTCTCTATCTAATCGAAAATAATCCCCAATGGAAAATTCAAATACTCAGTAGACGCGATGGAAAGCACCATCTTCCCGATATTTATAAACAAGATGTTCAGTTCGGACTTTTTAAACCATACTTGCCCTTAAAATGTATACTTTTTAATAAAATTCAACGATTTTTTCTAATAATTGGGAGCGTATTCTTAATAGTCTTATTGATGGGAGTTGCGTTTGTTATGTGGCGCTTTTGGAATCAACGTAGGCAGTTGCGCTTGAAAACCGTTGACAATTTCACTAAAGAAATTGTAAAGGAACTGGTACACCGTGCTGCACATAAAGATGACGCTCAAGGCGAAATAATCATTAATCACTTGAGAGATAAGTTAATACCACTCAGCAAGCGTAAGTCCCTTCTATGGGCATGGAATGAAGCATTACAAAAGTTGGAGGCTAGCGACAGTCGCATACAATTCGGATGTGTTTTACAAAATGGCGAAGAATTTCGGACTATGAAGTGGGTGGAATCAACATTGTCCGCTTCTTCGAACCTTTCGATTTCACCGTCGTTTTCTATGACATCCAACTTACATCACGATAACTCCCACCATCGTTTAAAGAAAAAACAATGGCAAAGTCCTGCTTTCGATAATGTTAATAAAATATCAGATCCCCCCACACCATGTTTAAAAATACGTCACATGTTTGACGCTGCTGAAGCCAACTTGCCCGATCTGAAGCAAAATATAATTGAATCTATATTAGAAAAAGTCGGACCACAATGCAGAATTTACGATATTCAATTAGATCGCCAAAGCTGTTGCGTTTACATACGTTGTGCGACCGAAAAAGATGCTGGTATTATTCACAACGAAATCAACGGTTGGTGGTTCGATAATCGTTTAGTATCCATTAAGTTTTTACGTTTACAACGTTATTTAGTTCGTTTTCCGAACTCCACCAGTATCGTCCCTATCACCATTAAAAACTCAAAATAGTTGATATGACCTTAAAAGTTTTCAATAGGTATTTTGTCTTAAAAGCTTATAAAAACTTTGCTTAAACCAACATCTCTTTTTACTTTTTTGATTTAGTGAAATTTATACCAATTTCAAGTTTTAATATGTAAAAGAATAAAAACAAAAATCCACACATAAATCAAATTGTAAATCGTTACCAATAACTTTTTAATAAAATGAATACTACTTAATTTTGTTTAAACAGCGGCATTTTTATCTTTTCTTATTAGAGAACAAAGCTGTAAGGGCGATAACTTATATTATTTATACAAAAACAGTATTAAATTAAAAAAATGTCCTTAAGTCAACAAAAAATATATGTGGAATGAGAAAACAAAAAGTTTTAATCTGTGCAAGCTATGGTAGTCTTTTCAAGACTGAAGATTAAGAGTAAGAACACTCTGTTCGACTCGGAAAGAAAATGTTTTGAAATTGCAATATAAAATAGGTACATACAGATTCGAAGAGTTTAATTTGTAAATTGAATTAAAATGTAACCGCTGGATATTTATTCAGATCGAAATCAACTCAATTCTTAAATTCGTTTCTTGAAAGAAATGTATCTTTCACTTTCAGAAGGTTTTTGTTAAGCTTTTCTCGTTGCTTTCATAAGACATATTTAAAATTTGAAGAGCTTAAGAAAACAATCATTTGACAATTTTTTCCTTTCTGATATTTATCGTTGCAGAATTTTTATTTTTTCATCATTATGGATCAAGACAGATTTATTTACCAGGTAGTCGCAGTTCCTTGAAAATGTCAAATTATTAAAATACATACACAATTGCAATCAAATTTTGTTGAAATCATTTGATTTCAATCAATTTCCCTGAAATCACTACTATAGTGTAAGTCCAACAAATTTGTTTAAAAAAACGTACCAAAACGTAGGTTAGTTAGCCATTTCATGCAGTTTTTTTAATTACCAGAGTAAGCTTTATTTCTAGAAAAATGAGTATCATTTGATGAGAACGATGATTTTGATTCTGATTATTTTGATTGCAATCAATATAGAAATTAATTTAAATAAATTGATTGCAATTATTTTTATTGAAATGATTTCAAATTGAAATCATGAAATCAAATTTACGATTTTGATTGCAATCATTAACATGAAATCATGTGATTGCCATCTTTCACAGCTCTGACAGACTAATTTTCAATATATTGATTAAAATGAGGCAGCTCTTATTAAACCGAAATTTAAACACATTCATTTTATTCCTCCTTATTCCGTAACTATTTGTCTACGTCACGTCAAGACAATACCAAAAAATTGGCACATTTCTACTCGTCATCGACAACAATTTACTATTACTGACAGCCACTTACTATTCTCTGAGGCATAGAAAATGGGAAGAGGCTGTTAATAGTAGTAAATTTTTGTCGACAGCGAGTAGACAAGTGCCAATTATTTGGTATTGTCTTGACGTGTCGTCGACGGATAGTTACGGAATAAGGGGGATTAGTAATCTATTAGGAATTATCAAATAATTGTTACAAATCAATGTTTTTAAACATATTCAGTAGTTTTTATTAATTTGGCTCGTCTGTACTCCATTCTGAATAAAGATGTTCGGAATTATCATATCATTGTTACAAATCAATATTTATAAGAAAAATTATGACAATTCCGAACATTTTCATTCCGCGTGGAATGCAGTGAGTGTACTCCGTAATTCGATCCGAGAATAAAACCTTTCGAATTTGTTATTTATATTGGTATTCGCAAGAATTTTCTTTCGATTCGAATTACAGAGTAATCCCCAGAACAGGCCAGGGGGTTACTTTGTAATTCGATTCGAAAACTTCGAATTTTATTTACATCGCCATTCGAAATACACAAAAATTTACTTTATAGAATTAAAATTAGTTTTTTGCGTTATTATAAGTGCCGAGTGAATAAAATATGCAATGGAAAAGAGAACGTAACCACTATTTAAAATATGCATACTTTTATTTCTCTTGCTCTAAATTCCGATAGGAATTGAAAAGTTGTAAATTACCATCAAAAAAGAATTCTTTGAAATTAAAAGCAACCTTTTGTCCATCTTATAAAAACAACAAGCTTTTAATTAGTTAAATTTGCATATAAAACGAAAACGATTTATTACTGTTTATTCAGATGGAACCTCAAAAGAGCCATCATTGATTTCATCAATGATATCATGTGGTGGACGACCATCAACGGTGCAGCCTACACTTTGGGCAGTGCCCAAAATTTCTTTGCAGGTGCCAGCCAATGTACGAGCCATGGATCTTGGTCTCATTGTACGAGCAATTGAAAGAATATCATCAAAGGCAATGTTTCCAGAGTGTTTGACTATGTAGAAAAAGAATATATAGTTCAAAAGTAATGAAGAAATAAAAATTCAACCAATAATTACTCACTATTCTTTTGCTTCTTTCTATCGCGAGGTGGTTCTTTCAGTGCCTTGATGATTAAAGAGGCAGCGGAAGGAACAACGGAGATGGTCGCTTGTCGGTTTTGGATGGTCAAGCAGACAGTAATTTTCAAGCCTTTCCAGTCTGATGTGGCCTTGGCTATATCATCACCAACTTTCTTGGGAGACTATAGAATATTGAGAAGCAACTAAAACTATCAATATTTCTTTGATAAGAACTTCAATAAACCTTACCAGACCCAATGGACCGATTTTTGGAGCCAAGGACGAAGTGGCACCAACCTCACCACCAACGCATCGCAAGTAAACTAAAAATTACACATAATTAACTATGGAAATATTTCTACGTCCACAAAATCGATTTTTTTTATTTTATTTACCTAATTTAACTTCAGTAGGATCAAACTTTGGCGGCATTGTGTCAACCTAAAATGCTTAAACTTAATATTAATAATATTTATTAAAAAATATTACAGCATGTGCACAAATACCACACACCTTCAGAAAACCCGAAAACAAAAAGACTTCATAGAGTGACAATTTTAAGCATTTCCGTTTCAAGCATCAAACATTTCATATTTGACATAAAGATTGACGTTTTCATGATTGTCAATCTTGGAAGACACACTGCTGTATTTTATAAATGCTAGTAGCATAGCTACCAGACTGCAATAAATATTTTTCCATTCTATGGCGAAATAACGATAATATATTATATTAATATTATTAAGCCTTATAGCACGTTTCCATTACGAGCAAAACAGGCCGATTAAAGCAAAATATGTCGAAACGTTTCCATTATGCTGTAAGTGTTTTTAAGTTCTAATTTTCGTAATAAGTTTGACATTTTTATTGTTTTATTTACATTCTTCTTCGAAAATAAAATGCACGCCATATTTCTTTCCTTACCCTGCGTTTAGACATGCAAGTACTTGCATGCAAGTTCTGTGTACGTACTATCAACGACAAAGAAAATTGTATTCATTTCTCTGTCTTAACACAACGGGACCTATAGGGACCCAAGTGGGCTGGTTTTTTTTAAATCTTTAAACTGGCAACCTGTACAACCTAACCCTGCGTTTAGACATGTAAGTACTTGCATGCAAGTTCTGTGTACGTATTATCAACAAAAAAGCAATTTGTATTCGTTTCTCTGTCTTTCTCATAGCTGAACCAAAAGTGTGTTAGTACAAAAGTTTGAGTGTATTGAAATTTTCGAACTTGCACGTGTAAAGGCCAGGTAACCTTCTCTGTCTTTCTCACAGCTCAATCAAAAGTGTGTTAGTAGAAAAGTTTGAGTGTATTGAGTTTTTCGAACTTGCACTTATATGTGTAAAGACTAATGCCAGCCAAACACTATACAAGTTCAGTGCTCAAGTCTGACACTGCGTAGACGAAACTTGCGATACACACTATACAAGTAAACTGCTCAGTTTTTTATTTTAAAGCTACAGCGAAGAAGACAACATGTGCAAATACAGCGCTATTTTATTGGTTGCTATATAAATAAAAAGAAAAAGGCAAAATTCGCTTTTTTAAATTAATTTTTCATAGACTTCGAATTTTATGATTCTCTTGCTGTAATCGGTGCTTTCAATATGCCATAATGCAAACGATTCTCCGTATAAGTCTACAAACTTTGTCCAGAACATGTTTTCTGTGCTCATTTTTTGTTTTTAACTCCTCAAAAATCGCGACACAACTGAGCGTTTGCAACATACACTACACAAGTTCACTGTACAGTTTTACAATCTTGAGCAAATATCAAAATCATTTTTATATTTACTCAGTTCATTGCGTAAATAGCACAACCACCCCCATACACTAAAGAAAAGAGACAGAAAGAAATTGTTAAATATTCCATGTCTATTGCACTACCACCAATACATTGATAAGGCAGAACATGGACATGGTGAATAACAACAAAGAAGTTGATGAATTTTTTGCAGTTGCTCTGCCGGCGTCATATTCAAGTCGATGGCTCGTGAAGATGTAGGGATATGTTCAGGCATCGATGTCAGAGCATGGACAAAACATGAACATGAGCGGTCAACATTAGCCATATGCGATGTCCGACATGATGTTCATACCAAGTTCATGGATAATGTATTTCTCTTTGTCATTTTCGTACTCTCAGCATTAAGCATGTGTATAATCGTCAAAAAAGGTATGGATAAAAAGTCTGCAATGTAACTGGGGGTCTACATTAGCCATGAAGTTGGTATGAACATCATGTCGGACATCGCATATGGCTAATGTAGACCGCTCATGTCCATGTTTCGTCCATGCTCTGCCATCGATGCCCGAACATATGGCTGAGCATCAATGTTCGCCATGAGACTCGCTGTCAACAACCATTTTTAATAGAAAGAAAAGAGACAGAAAGAAATTGTTAAATATTCCATTTCTATTGCACTACCACCAAATACATTGATAAGGCAGAACATGGACATCGCACGTATTCTCCACAACAAACAAGTTGATGAATTTTTCACAAATATGACACAAAAATATTTATAACAGAAATATGTAAAAATATACACTTTCATCAAAATATGGGCAAATAAGAAAAGATTCATTATTTCATAAAGATGTTTCGGTTTTGCCACATTCCGGGGCAATGGAAAAACATGCATTTGCATGAAACCCCTGCATTTGGATATGATAGTGGAAATAAGTAGGCATATTTTGTTATTTTTTGCAATGGAAACTTTAGAAAATACTTAATATTATTTTTTACAGCAAATTAAAAAATATTCTTATTGTTTTACATTTAAAAGTAAAATTTGCTTCCTATTTTCAAATGTAAAGTTGAATATATTTGGTTTTAGATCAGAATATTTTCTTTAAGTTTAAATACTGCTGCTCTCGATTTTTATTTGAGAAAAAAAATTGGTGAAAAATAATTATTTTGTTGAAATTTGAATTTTTTCACAAAATATGACACATTAGTATGCATTTATAACAAAAATATGTAAAAACATGCATTTTCACCAAAATGTGCAGTAACAAATCGATGCCATTTTTAAGCAAATTCATTATTTCATAAAGATATTTCGGCTTTGCCATAATCCGGCTTAAGGAAAAAACATGCATTTGCACGAAACCCCTGTCTCTGGTAATCATACTATGCATTTATAGATAATTTGCACCACCCTTGAATGAATAAAATTTAATTTTTTTAAGCTTTAGCAATTCTGAAAATGGTTTAGTATTTCATTTAGAGTTTGGCAATAACATTTGTGGAGACTTATTAATTATTCATCAAAGGCTTTATATACATATACATAATTCCTGTTACCTCTGAAGCACATACATATGTATATGTATGTTAATTCAATAACGTAACATTTAAATCCCATTTAATACAATATTAGAAAATTATAGTGATAAAAATGCATGTATATAATATGTACATATCATTAACTGAAATGCAAAATCATGTCATTGATAAACAATACAAAATCGAGTTTGTATTAATTATTCTGTATTATACTAAAAACTCATGCAACATGATTTTACATTTAATCTGACGATATACAGAAATAATACTTTCAACTTTAGTGCAAACATATTGTTTAGATTGTGCTTTAAATTTTTTAATATACACAAAGATAAACAAATTGCTAATTTTTAATTTTTCTCTTCCATTTTAAAAATCTAGCTAGGACTTTTTCGAAACTACTACTACTAAATCAATTAACCAATAATAGGATTGTCTTAAGTCTCCTTCACACAAATAAGGAGCTTTTGTCCAGGCTTCGACTTGAAACCCTATATTTTCCAATACTCGAAAAAATATTGCTGCCTCCGATTCAAAAGAATAATGTTTTGCTTTATCGGGCCAATGAGACATTAAAGGACGTATAGGCAAATGCGAAGAATTGCATTCCACATAATGCATATATGGTAATACTAAAGCTATGATTGCTCTCCCATTTGGAGCTAAAATTTTATGTATATCTTCTAACAGCTGGATGGGGTCAATACAACGATCCAAAACATTTAAACATGAAACTAGTTGAACATTATTTACTTCATCTAAATGTTCTAGCACATTAAAGTTGCGTTTTTTTAAACGTTCTCGCATTGTCCAGCTAGCTTCGGTAGCAAAAGGATCAACTATAACATCGGCATTTGAAATTTGAAGAGCTTTAAGCAGTACTGCAGATATTTCTCCATCTCCTGCTCCTATATCGAGAAATCGTACCTGAGATAAACAACGAATGATTGATTATTCATTTTCCTATATCCATTTACCAATAAATACTCACCCTTTCATGTCGGCTACTATCAAAGCCACTCTCCTTAAGCAGCAAAGCGAACTGTTGTTCCGATAAAATGAACATTGAACCTCTTTTCAAAAAACCGTTAATGTCCGTTTGCGTCATAAATAATTGAAGGGCTATACGAGCAAAAGCATGCCATAAATGTAACCATATGTTAGTAGAACTATCTTTAGCTCTATCCAACCATTGTAATGTCATATCATCAGGTTCATCTAATGGTACAAATGAGCTATGATAGGCAAATGGATGGTCTGAATTTATACTATACCACTGCATGCAAATGTACAAAATTATACAAAAAATGGATTATGCCCATGTATATAAATATTTACATATACATACCAATCGCATATCATATTTATCCAAATAGAAATCATTGTGAAATTTTGTGTAGATGGCTCTGGCTAATGTGCCTCTGGGTGGATGGATATTCATATCTTTTGTGAAAATGTTTGTTCATAAAAAATTGAAACAATATTTTTAAAAATAAAGCTATCGATTTTTGTTAGGCTTTTTAGTTTCCAGCCTAAATGAAGTATGTATATTTTTACTATTAACTTGACCGTATATTAAGTGATATAATCGTATCATTATTCTATTATTTTAAACATATTTTTTTTTGTTAACTTGGAACCACAAAGCACAGATGCCACAAAGCATATTTGGTGACAAAGTGTATTAATACAAGTGGTCTTATCATTACAACAACGTACATACAAATATAGTGGAGTATTTTTTATTTGCACGTTGACAGTTGGGGTAAAAGTTTTATTCTATTTCATATGGAGTTTGCCGGTTGGGGTAAGTCAGTTGAAGATCTGATACGCTGATAAGGTCACCTGGTACCAAATCGCTTTGTTTTGGTGTAGAGATGGGCACGTGTCGACACATTCCAACACGACACAACACGCACGAAATCAAATCCAAAAAACAAAAATGTTCGATTAGTATCAAAGCGTATTAATACCAAGTGACCTTATTAGTGCAACAACAACTGAACTTTTCCAATCTGTCATGTTAAATGCATATATAAAAAGTTGTTGTTTAGCTTTTTTACATAGAGTTTGACACTTTGGTAAAGTCAGCTGATGCTCATTTTTACTAATAGGGCCACCTGGTATCAATTCGCCTTGGATTTGTATTTTTATTTACATAGTTTTGCTGAGAAACGATAACTTGTCAATATATTCGCTCAATAATCTTGTGAGGCAAGCTTCTGCATTCATACATATTTTAATCTGAAAATCGTTTCATGTCAAGTTTTCTGATTACGACACAACACGAATGAAATCAGATTTTCTGTCACGAACACTTCGTGTTGTTGTGCGTGTTCGTGTCACGAAAAAAACACGATACGCGCCCATCTCTAGTTTGGTGCATGGAGCAGAGAAACAAACCGTGGTAAAATTATCGGTGGTAGCGGCGGACGCGCGGCACCGGAATTTTCGACGGCTCAACTATTTACAGATAATTTTTTGGGAAAACAAGGCAGTAGAAAAAATATTGCGCAAAAAGTACTCAAATTTAATACCCTGTCGTGAACAAATTTAAACAAACTCGGGGCTAGTTTTGAGCCGATTCCAGCTGGTGTAATCGGTGGCGGCGCTATAGTAAAAGAAGAAATCGACGGTGACGCGCCGTCGGCTGAAAATAAACTGGCTTGTTCCTCTGGCATGGAATAGTGCATTCATTTCCAATATCATAACATAAGAAATAACGTCGGCAGAATGACGTCACAAAAAATTCATGTGTTCAAAAATGTGTTAAGGGTGGAGTAAACGTACTGATGTTTGGACACAAATTTTATATATTCATATAGTAAATTTGCACGGCATTTTGTAATTTTTTTTATAGATTTCACTTTATCATTTTTCTGTTTGTAAAAATTTTATGAATATGAACATAAATAATATGCAAAAAATAAAAAAAAAAACATCTAAAACATTTATTTATTAACTTTATTTATTCTTTTTTCAATAAAATCAAACAAATTGTAAAAAAAAACACACATACATATTAAATTTGACAGCTTGTGTTCTAACATATTTCCTCGGGCTTGTGTTTTAACATTGATTTCCAAACATGTGTTAGGACACAAACACATTCGGTCCACACGTTAATTTCTTGTGTTAGGACAAAATTTCGACAATTGCTAACACAGAAATTTCCAAACTTATGTCTCGTGAAGACGGGTGTAAGCAACCTTGATTTTAAGGGCCGTGGCAATCTATCAAACTGTTTGATCAAACTCATGTATGTTTGGTAATATTTTGTTTTGCTTAGCACAGCAACTTATCAAATTCATATCATCAAACTTCATTTGAAAGTTGTTGTGAAAAGGAAAGAACATGTGATTTTTTCAGCGGAAATGTTTCATTATTTATTAAAAAACTTTTTGTTTGTTGAAAATTTGTTTTTTTACTCCCTTTTTTAATTCGTTTTAACTCCTTTCCATATGCAGTTCGAAGAGAGTTAAAATTTTGTGCGACATCCTTTTTTTAGCATTTGGGTTTTTTTCTGTACATGTTTCAAGCAATATGTCGTACTAAGCATTTTTTTATTTTATTTCTTTTGCTATATTGCTTCGATTTAACTCGCCATAAAGCAGGCAAACCACGATAAACTTCAATAAATTCAATTTTGTTCATCCGTTTTTTTAAATAGTGCGTGTCCATAGAAATGATGTGATCGCTGCGAAAACTAAACAAAAATGACATTGAAGTAATTACACAGCCACACATCAAACAAGCTTCAAATTTCGTCATCGGCTGTAGTGAAAATCAAGTGTTTTGTTTTTCATCAAACTCACATCAAACTATACGTGTGAGGTTTTTGCACTAATACAGTTACAAAAATCTCTGTTTGATCAAACAATTTGATAAGTTGCCATGCCGCTTTAAGTTGACCATACTTAAACCAAAAAGAATATATATTTTAATTAATAATTGAAAATTTTTAAACTAAGAATGAAGCATTTTTAAATTAAGAATGTTCGTTCTTAAATTAAAAATAAAGGGTTTAAATTAAGAATGAAACATTTTGAAATTAGCAATGTGGAATTTTTAAATTAAGAATATGCGTTTTAAAATCAAGAATGCACATTCTTAAATTAAGAATGAAGAATTTTGTTTATATATTGCTTTATACATACCATATACCATACAATCAAAAAATGCAGATATTTTCAATTTCTTATATTATTTCTTATATTGATTAATTAATAGTTTTATTTAGAAGAAAATTCGCAAATCTAATAATAATGCAATTATTTTAAATTATATAACGTTAATTGAAGCACGAAACTATGTAACAAAGAAAATTTTTACATTGCATTTTGATAACTAACTATCTCTTATACTAATTTTAAGGCTTTTTCCTTATGTAAAATTATTTTAATTACATGGTTTCGCATTTAATATGATGACATATTTACATCCATTAATTAATATACATCATCATGTTCAATGAGAATTAAACTCCTTCAATAAATCCAGTAAATTCCATGTCAGCGGGTTCATTACACTCTAATTTCTTCAATAATATCAATCACTCAAACAAATGTTTTTTATGCACAGTTTTTTATAGTTATTTTTATTTTCATTTTTAACACACTCACTAAGTAGAAACACTTTTTAGCACTTTCTGCCGATATTACAATTTAATAGTAATTTTTAAAACAAAAATTAAAATTTTTGATTTAAACACGCGGCATTGCAGTAACAAAAATCAAGACTTACAGCCTTATTCTGGCAATTTGGTAATAATAAATTTGAAACCGAATTTTTGTTACCTTATTGTAACTATTATTGTTCCGGTATTCCGGCAATATTGTAATAAAAAAATAATGCAACAAATGTGGTGAAAAAAATTTACACATATTTGTAATAAAATTTAATTATTTTAAATTATTTGTTTACATAAAAATAGATTGTGGAATGCCAAAAAGTAAATGTATGAAAATTTTGGCTTCTGCACGAACAATCGCCCAAGAGAAAATCACCCAAAGCGCCTAATTTCTCTGAGATTTTATTCATATTGCAAAATAAAAATTGTTGCAAGTCACACAAAAGCTTTGAGCAGAATAATTTTAAATGAAAAATGAGTAATCGTCCATATTTTTGGATCATTACTGATTATGCCAAATTCCGAAAAATTTGCTAACTTTAAATAGATTGGGAAGTCTGATTGATAGTGTTTAAAAATCGGCAAACTATAAAAAAAAATCAAGAACTAGCAAAACAAACAGGTTTACCGTAAAAATAGCGAAAATTTGCAAAAAATTGCAAAATTGTAAACAAACCTTAAATTTATTTTAAAATAGCTAATATTATAAGGAATGCAAAAAACTCGGAAAAAATCGTGAAGATGACGATAATTCGCAAAAACTTGTTGATATCAAAAAGATAGAAAATTCTGATAGTGATTAAAATTCGGTAGAACACTGACTGTGACAAACCTTATAACAACCAACTTCGGACAACACTGCAATATATAATATTCAATATATCCCTGAAGATGACCAACAAAGTTGGCCTACATATCGGATAAATAATTAATTTTATTAATAAATAAGCACAAATTACAGCTACACATTTGATATTTAAAATAAAAAGAAGGACCTCAAGACAAACAAAAAATAAATTCAAACACTAATATTAAAAATTTTGATTTAAAAACACTGCGTTGCAGTAATAGAAACTTTAAATTTTAATATAATAGGAAAGCACTTTTGTTTTGGATTCAAATACGCTGCATCGTAGTAATAAAAGTATTTAAACTTAATATAATAAGAAAATATTTTTGATTTTAAAATGTTTAATAAAAAATGTTTGTTTTTCAAACAAAAACGCACATTTTTGTTTTAAAAATCCAAATTATATAAATAATAATGTTAAATCTTAATATTAAAAGAAACATTCTTGGTTTAAGAATCATTTTTTAAAATGCTGCATTTTTAAAACAAAAACGTAACATTTTTATTTTAAGAGTACTTTTTTGGTTCAGTGTAGAGATGCATAGACCGAATTTCACTAGTCAAAAATGCAAAAAAAATGTAAACTTGAATTTTTGTGTTGAAAATTACCCAATTAGCAGGCCTGTTCTGTAATGAAAATGTTCGAAATTGTAATACCATCGTTATTTTAAATATTAAATATCAACAATGTTTTGATCTCCGAACATTTTCCTTTCCCATGAACAGGCCTAATACATAATTTATTTTTATTGAACTTTGAATTATTCTTGTTTAACTCGAATAAAATCAAATATTTGCCAGAAAATAGGGGTAAATTATGAAAAATAAACGAGTTATGAAGAGATCCTAGTTAAAAAATAACTTAAAATTTTAGCATTATTTTTTGCCGATTTAGCTGCAAAATATTTTTAGATATGGCCACACTGTTTCCCATTCCTCCTATTAAATAATTCTTGCAAAAAAAACCCGACTACAAAATAGGCGTGGCACCGCCCCCATATTTTATCATCATGTACTTTTACGAGAACTTGTTGTGTGTGTGAAGTTTCATAAGAATCGGATAAGTAGAAGTAGCTTAAATCAATATTTACTTTTCATGGGTGTGGCACTGCCCACTTTTCTAACTGCAATGTTGTATGCTAATGATAACTAAATATTTATGAAAAGTTTCATAAGAATCGGCTAAGTAGTAGTTAAAATGCCAATTTACTTTTCATCGGCATGGCACTGTCAACTTTTTTGATCCTGATATAGTATTTAAACAGAATCTTAATGTGGGTGTAAAGTTTCATAAGAATCAGTTGAGTAGAAGTAGTTAAAAACGAAAGTGTATTTACTTTGTATGGGCGTGACCCGCCCACTTTTCAACGGGGCCAATCTGTAAGTGCATCCTTTTGAATAGAGAAAAAATCCGAAATCGGTTCATAAATGGCAGAGTTTTGAGGGAACATACATAACAAAAAAAAAACGACGAATTGATAACCTTTCTCCTTTTTTTGAAGTCGGTTAAAAATTAAAATTCTCCGGGAAAAAGTATGTATTCTAAATATGAGGGAGAAATCCTTGCTAATTTTTTCCCCAAACATTTTGAAGGAGCTAATGCAAAAATTTAAAATTCATATTTGTTCGAGAGCGAATGTTACAACTTCAAATTAAGAAAACTCGGTCTCGTTATCGTAAGCGAAGATTAGACCACCATCATGGTCTTAATGGAAAACATATGTATATAACAGTTACAGGTGTCGGAGGGCGCTTTATACAGTCACACCATTCCATCTGTCTTTCCCCATCTTCGGATATACAGTCATCTCAGAATGTTTTTGTTAAGAGTTTTTATATGAAAACTGATACTTATATTAAAATGCATACAATTAGGAAATATTTCATTTGTGACTACGATGATTGGAGAGAAAGGCTAAATGACCTTTAGGACATTTGTTAGCATAATGACCCTTATTACCACATTTATAACAAGTTATCTCATCTAATGGTTTTGAAACTTTCGGATACGGCGACGGACTGTTATTGTTTGTAGCATTTGTATTTGAAGTTGCATCAGAACTTTCATCATTTCCGCTATCAATGCTTATATTTTCTTGGGTATCCTTATGTTGGTTGTTTGGTTGTCCTGAATTGGTTGGGCCACAATAGTTTTGATAACGAGCATTCGACGCAGGCTTTGTTGGTAGTTGTTCTGCATTACTTTCGGGATTTTTCTTACATCCAGAAGCTTTATGTCCGAATTCACCGCAAAAATGGCATGTTGGTATTTTTTTTGGGAAAGATTCTTTGCTTAGATCGGCACTCGGAGGTAGTTCAAAACGGGGATGCATATGCTTGCAATTCCAGCCATTTGGACAAAAACCAGACAAGTAATTCATACACAAAACTCTTCTGACGTGACGATGTCTACAGTGAGGACCATGACGACAAAATCCTCTATCATACCAGGGACAATCTTTTATTTTACTTTCCGGATCAATATGTAGAAAAGGACATTCCTTGTTATGGCAGGCATTAAAACGGGAGTAAAAGTAACATTCCGGCATCTTTTTCATATCGAATTCATGCAAAAATTCACATTGATCACCTTTCTTGCATAGACCGCGCAACCAATGTTTGCAGACAATTGTTCGATCTCCCCGTATATGACGAAAAGGGCACATAACGCCTTTGCTGCACTCTACTCCATTCCTGGAGTTCAAAAATTGACAAACAGCTGCAACCGACTCTGCAAAATAAACATACATAATTATTTCTTTTCTTCCTAGCCTATTATATCTACATACTGTCCATGCCAAAAAATGGTAATGATATTGCACCCACTTGTTCTGTTAGGTCTTTTTCTACTTTAAAGTAGATATGATTAACATTTGCTAGTATCATCTCCATTTTAAATTGCTTTAGGTATTTTTAAGTGATTTTTATTAGTAATTTCTAAGAATTAATTTTTTAACCAGAAAGACACAAAAGTCAGCCGGTGATCAGTGACCTGCGCCGAAGGATTTTCATCGGCGGCGACAGCTGGCACGAGTATCGTCGGCGGCGGCTCAAATTCAGCTGTCAGCCAAGGTACATACGAGCTCAGATGGTCTAGTAAATTTGAGAATGTGTGCATCACACAGACAATAGATTTTGACACATTTCTGGTACTTTTCTATCAGCAAAGGGTATGTGTGTGTTTGTACAACAGAAGCAGCAAACATACGTGTGGTATTGTGTGTGCAACGTAGTATTTTCGCATATACACAACATTTGACAGTTCGTACCATGCAAAAAGAAAATAAAAATATAATCAGCTGACGTTCCAGGGCTACCTTCTATATTATTCTACCATGAGCGCACTATTCACGAACAAAATTCATGACACAAGCATCATGAACGTGTGCATGAAGCTATTACCATGCACGTACCCCTACGTATATACCTTATATATTTTTATCTTGACATATGTCAAATAACATATATGAAAAACAGCTAACATAAAACAAATTATTTTTCAATGTAAAGTTTGACTTTTGTCATCTTAGATATATATATCAGGTATAGACGTAGGGTACAAGCATAACGCTGGGTGTGAAATTTATGTTATAATGAACCACGTGCCAAATTTTTTTACAAAAATTTTTTATGTCCAGAGTTTGAAAGCTCTTGGTATGAAACACTACTATGTGACAAATACAAAAGCGCTTTTATTATTATATAAAGCGGACGGAAATAGTCAAATCAACTAAAAACTACGACAATTTACCAATTTAAATATATATATATATATATATATATATATATATATATATATATATATATATATATATATATATATATATATATATATATATATATATATATATATATATATATATATATATATATATATATATATATATATATATATATATATATATATATATATATATATATATATATATATATATATATATATATATATATATATATATATATATATATATATATATATATATATATATATATATATATATATATATATATATATATATATATATATATATATATATATATATATATATATATATATATATATATATATATATATATATATATATATATATATATATATATATATATATATATATATATATATATATAAATTTACTTTGCTACATAGTTAATTTACAGAAAATAGAATATTAGTTTACCTTGTCGTACTAGCAACAAAATTTTTAGTTGATTTTTCGAACATAGAATTCAACTAAAATTTTTGCTAAATTACCTAAAAAACTTTTTAAATATATACCATTCTACCCTTTCACTTAGTTGAAATTATACTATAATTTTAGGAAATATAACCTATAAATTTTTTTGTGTGTACGTAGGTACATTAGGCGATCCTTATTTTTTGTGAGAATTGTTAAAAAAAGAAATGATTCTGCCAAATGTTCGGAGCAATCGTTGCCGCCAGCCCGCTCAAATTTAAGAAAAACCGTAAAATTTTGCTTTCTTTCTTCATAACTTCAAAAATATTAATTTAAAAAAAAAGTTTTGTAAGAAGAAAATTTTGCTTATGAAATTTGTAACATTTCGTATTCATGACAACTAAAAACATAAATTCATATCATCAAACTTCATTTGAAAGTTGTTGTGAAAAGGAAAGAACATGTGATTTGTTTGGCGGAAATGTTTCATTATTTATTAAAACTTTTTGTTTGTTGAAAATTAGTTTTTTTACTCCCTTTTTTAATTCGTTTTAACTCCTTTCCATATGCAGTTCGAAGAGAGTTAAAATTTTGTGCGACATCCGTTTTTTAGCATATGGGTTTTTTCTGTATATGTTTTAAGCAATATGTCGTACTAAGCATTTTTTTTAATTTGCTATATTGCTTCGATTTAACTCGCCATAAAGCAGGCAAACCACGATAAACTTCAATAAATTCAATTTTGTTCATCCGTTTTTTTAAATAGTGCGTCTCCATAGAAATGATGTGGTGGCTGCGAAAACTAAACAAAAATGACATTTGAAGTAATTACACAGCCACTCATCAAACAAGCTTCAAATATCGTCATCGGCGGTAGTGAAAATCAAAAGTGTTTTGTTTTTCATCAAACTCACATCAAACTATTATTGTGAGGTTTTTTGCACTAAACAGACAAAAAATCTCTGTTTGATCAAACAGTTTGATAAGTTGCCATTGCGCTTAAGAAGTATGTGTAAAAAAAAACAAACTGAAATTCAAAAAGAAAAGTACACCGAATTTTGGCATTTATTGTCTATTACAGGTATGCTATAACAATAAGGAGAATTTTTTCCGTCAACTGAAACAAAAATTAATTTCAGACAATTGTTTGGTCACGTAATTTTTGACATTTCTAGTTTTTCGTACATTGTAATTAATTTTTAGTGTTTTTGTGTGCTGTAAATTAAAAAATATATACATTTGTGTGTATGCAAACAAAACTCTGTATAGAATTCTACACGATTATTTTTCCGTGTAGAAATAAATGCAAAACTGCATACTACGCTTTATGTACAAATTTATAAAATGTTTTTTTTTAAGGAAGTGTTTGAGTTGCAGTATGGTATATTTCGCATAAAATTATTAATATATCCGAATCGACCTAAAGATGTAAACTGGAATCAAGCAATCTTCCTATTTGCCTTATTTGGTAGCCAGCTATAGGATTAAAGTTAAACTTTTGGTAATTTTCTATACACAAACTCTATCAAAAACTTTTCTTACGTTTATTCCTTTTGTTTTAAACAATATTGAGCGTGGATTGTTTTATTTATATATACATGTAATTAAGCGCTTATAACACTATTCTTTATTTTTTGGAACGTAAGTTCGTTATGCCGCACCATGCACATCAATGCTTTAAATAACAAGAATCAATGCTTGGGGAGTAAAAAAAAAAATTTTTTGAAAATGAAAAAATACTGGCAAATACTGGCATAATGGTGTTGCATACTTTTAGGATTTCTTAGATTTCCATTTGTGACTTGGATAAGTGGTTCGTGGCAGTGATAGCTGAAGCTGTTTCAGCTAACTAATATTTATCTATATACATATATATAAAAGTGAATAGCTGTTTGTTTGGTTGTATGTTTGAACGCTATGTTCTCCTAAGCCAGTGAACCGACCTTGCTGAAATGTTCACAGTATATTACTAATGATCTGGAAAGAACAATAGTCTATATAATTTTAAAATACTATAAGTGGGCGTGGCACTTCCCATATAGAAGAAATTTATATTTTAGGATATTTATGGAACTAATACAGCTAAAGAATTAAAAATTTGTGTGAGTAGCTCTTTTTATAATGTTTTTAAAGAGATATTATTAAGGAGTGGTCAAGTGGGTGGCGCCTCCAATATATAGCAAATATATATTTTGGCATATCATGGGAACTAATGCGGTAAAACACCAAAAATTTTGTAGGAGTTATTCCATTGATTTTATGCTTTGTTCTAGAGAAAATAGTCCGACAAAAATTAGTGGGCATGGCAGCTCCCACATTCTTGCTTCTCAGATACTATCCAATCGATTTTGATGATATTCAAAACATGATAGATCTGAGTCTAAAAGAAGATACTGGCTATAAATTTTTCAAAAATAGGACCACGAGGGGAGGTAGAGGGAAATTTCGTCCTCTTTGAAACTATCTATCCGATTTAGATGAAATTCAAAACATAGATACTTCCTAGTGTAAAAGAAGACTAGGCTATACATTTTTTTAAAAATAGGACTATGAGGGGAGGTAGGGGGATATTTCGTCCTATTTGAAACTATCTATCCGATTTTAATGAAATTCAAAACATAGATAGAGCTGAGTCTAAAAGAACACATATACTATACATTTGATCAAAAATAGGACCATGAGGAGATAGATACATCCGAGTATAAAAGAAGACATAGGCTATACATTTTTTTAAAAATAGGACCACGAGGGGAGGTAGAGGGATATTTCGTCCTATTTAAAACTATCTATCCGATTTTGATTAAATTCAAAATAACGATAGATCTGAGCCTTACATAAGACATAGGCCATAATTTTTTTTTTTTCAAAAATAGGACCACCAGGAGAGGTAGGGGGATATTTCTTCCCCTTTGGAACTATCCGATTTGGATGATATTCAAAACATAGATAGATCTGAGTCTAGAAAAGCACATAGGCTATACATGTTTTCAAAAATAGGAGCATGAGGAGGAGTATGGGCAATTTCTTCCTCTCTGAAACAATCTAGCCCGTTTTGATGAAATTCAAAACATAGATAGATTTGACTTTAAAAAGGCATATGCTATAACTTTTTTAAAAAATAGGACCACGAGATGAGGCAGGGGGATTTTTCGTCCTCTTTGAAACTATGTATCCGATTTTGATGAAATTCAAAACAGAGATAGATCTGAGCCTAAAAGAAGACATAGGCTATAATTTTTTTTTTTCAAAAATAGGACAACCAGGGAAGGTAGGGGAAAATTCTTCTCCTTTGAAACTACGTATCTATCCGATTTTTATGACATTTAAAACATAGATAGATCTGAATCTTAAAGAAGGGCTATACATATTTTCAATAGGACCCCGAGGGGAGGTAGAGGCAAATTTCTTCCTCTTTGAAACTATCTATCCGATTTTGATGAAATTCAAAACATAGATAGATTCGAATCTAGAAGCACATAGGGCGAGGCATATTGAACAGGTACGGGCATTACTAAAACAATAGAACATTTGTTGTAAAACTACCTTAACAGATGTCAAAAAACGGGTGGTATTACCAGCTCAGATTTCTCTTGAAATAAATGTCAAACACCACACAGAAGGAAGTCTGTATTTGGTCTTTGATAGTTTGAAGGTAGTGGTGATATCATGAGCATTTCATCAGCACTACTAAGTTTGACGTTTAATCAGGCGAGTCAGTTGACCTAGTGATTCCACCTGTTAGATACACCTTGACAAAGGGTATACATGTTTTTAAAAATAGGAGCACGAGGGTGCAATTTCTGCCTCTTCGAAACTATTTAACTGATTTTGATTAAATTCAAAACATAACTAGATCGGAGTTTAACTGCCATACCTAAATAAGAGCAGCAAGCGTCGCGTTAGCAACAGGGCACGTATTTACAATATATTCTACAAAAAAAATTTTCTCTGAATGTTCTGTAAATACGTACCCTGCTGCTAAAGCGACGCTTGCCGCTCTTATCATATATGCAAATGTATTAGTAAAAAAATTTTGTGTGTATTAGTTTCGGTCATACATTTCTGGT
Source organism: Panzeria rudis (assembly GCA_956483635.1). Classification (NCBI taxonomy): domain Eukaryota; kingdom Metazoa; phylum Arthropoda; class Insecta; order Diptera; family Tachinidae; genus Panzeria; species Panzeria rudis. The sequence continues at coordinate 146,659,582 of OY101450.1, forward strand.
AGGGATAGACACAAGGTAGATTTACTTAACAGGTACTCTTGATTCCACAGCTGTTTACTCTTTTTTTATTTGTGGGTGTAAATTTTGTATCAAAATACACAAGTTATGTTGTATGTGCTTTAATAATTTGACATTTTCAAGGAACTGCGACTACCTGGTAAATAAATCTACCTTGGGATAAACATAGGGTACATAGAGGCTAAACAGAAACTTCAAAAACCTAAGTGTGCTGGCAAAATTTAAATCATAACAGAGGAGTCAAACAAAAGGCACCAATTCAATTAGTTTTTACAAAATAACAAATCCAATATAGAAATTTAAGTTTCAGATTAAACACCTAGCAATATGAAAAACTACTTTTGGCCAATTTTAATCTATATTACAAAGCTCCGCATTTTTGTCAGCATTAAAGACAATCGTTATCCTTTTTATAGAAAATACGGTTTTCTTTATTTAAGCTGTCCTTTTGTTTAAATTATGTTTATAATTATTATTGCTTTTAAACGAATAAAGTTGAAAACATGTTTTACAGTTTGATTGATTGAATCGGGTAATTTTTTGCTTGCGAAAAATTAAACATTATTAAATCTATGATAAATGGAAATACTTTTACTTTTTAGCATTTTTAATAAACATAAAAAATGTTGAAATAATAGATATATGCGCGCTTTGCTTATTTTAATTTTATATCCTTGATGATATAACAAAAATAAATTAATTTAACTTATACCATTCCAAGTTATCTGGCTTATTCGAAGGCGAATTGAGCACATCGTTTAACATGCAAATGTTATCATTTAACTGTAAAGTTGTGTCCAAATTATCTATAATGCTGCCGTTTTCTGAAAATATAAAACACAAATAAATCAAAATAAATAAAGTAAATGTTTCTAAGTTCACATACCACTTATACAGTCCATGCTGGTATCCATGTGGGTTATAAAATCTGGGTTGACTGCAAATGAATTTGATGATAAACTTAAGCCACTATCACTCGATTCTTGTCGAGCGTGGTTATCACCAGAAAGAAACGGATCCATATGTAAGCTAACATTGTGTTTATTTAAAGATTTCTGTTGGACATTAAAAATTTGGAATTGTTTTTATATAAATATACCATACTACATACATACATATACATATGTATATTAGAGCGACTCGACTTGTATGAAGATGAAACCGTGTTTTTTACCCCTCTCAAATTAAAGGTGGGTTTTTTAATGAGGTTTCCCAAAACATTTGCGGCGTCTAGCGATCGATGACCGCTCGTGAGCTGGAACATGTCTTAAAAATTTATATTTTTGTAGTTTTTTTCATAATTTCATATTTTCTCCCAAGACAACATATAAAAAAATGACATCGTTTGAAGGATATTTTCAAGCTGCATTCAACGGCGCATTAAACTTTACTGTTCATACCATCAGCAATGCGTTATTCCATAATAACCACGATTTGTTAAGCGTTTTTATTGCAAGTGCTAGTTATAATAAAATAAATTTTAGAGCCTGTCTCACGATGTCGACAAGTCGATGTCGTTCTCCTATTTATATTGAAAACAATAATAAAAAAATTTTAATTATTTGTTTTTGTTTTCGATATAAATAACACCGCGTCTTCACGAGACATTAACGTTGATATAACATGAGAGAGAACGTCGGCAGAACAAGAAAACTAAAATGTCATACAACAGGACAACGTATTTTTAATTTGTTTAAGAGATTTCATTTGCTACAAATACTCATTGGGTTAAAATTCAATATTTTTGCGTAATTATTAGTTTTATTTATGATTTTTCAAACCAATTTTAATTAAAAACTCAACTAAACAATTTTAGATGCACAAATTCACAGAAATTTTATTATTAAAAATTTTGATTTTAATTTATTTCAATAAATACAAACACACAATTTATTTATTTATTTTTATATATTTTGACATTTCATATCGCACCTGTTCATCAAAAGTAACACAACTCAAAAAATTCTATTTTCCACTTTTTTGAAGGAAACAGTGTATGATTACCATATCTAACCACTGTAAAAATTTTGGTATTGTATTTTTTTATTGAAATATTATTGAGTTTCCTTTACAACGGTATATTTGTTTATAACAATAATTCCATTATATTGGCGCAATTAGTTTTTTGCCTCTACTGAAAACTTGTAAATTTTGAGTTGTGTTACTTTTGATGAACAGGTGCGATATCATAAGATTATTGTGATAATTTTTATTATAACAACGCTCTCATAATAATTATTATAACATTGCGATACCCTAATTTGAAGTCTACACGTAACAGAATTCTCTCTGCGATTGAATTTGACGCTTGCTAACAGAAAAATATTTGATATTATGTCTCGTGAAGACGCTGTGTAAGAGAGCAATATCGACTTGTCGACATCGTGGGACATGCCCTTAAGGCATTGTTTATTTATTTCTGTTTCTAATTATCACAAAAGTTTGCACGTTTCTAAGAACAGAAATAAATAAACAATGCCTCAAATTATATAATACTAACAAAAAAGTAACATTTATTTTAATATAAGTAGCAGCTACAATAAAAACCCTAACAGTTTTGGTTTTTATGAAATAACGCATTGCTGATGGTATGAATGGTAAAGATTAATACAGCATTAAGCGGCCCACACACATGCAATATAATTGAGCAATTTTTCGTATTGTACAATAATATCGCTAATGTGTATGTCATATTTGAAGGTGGCACAATATATTGGAAAAAATCAAAAAGCTTTTGATTTTTATTGTACAATAATGAAATTTGTGTAATGTGGTGGCAACATTGTTTCGTCTTATGTTTACTTTTTCACGTCAGGAAAATTGGGCAATATTTTCTTTGAAAATATTCTGCCATTTATTTGGGTATGTTCTGTATTTCATGTGGAATTAAAATGTGCATTGTTGTTGCAAATTAATATTTATAACAACAATGGTTTGATAATTCCGCACATTTTAATTACACATTAAATACAGAACATACACGATTGTATAGTATAGGTCAAAACGACAATGATATGTACAATAGCATATGCAATAATATTTAGATGCAGCTTGAAAAGATCTTTCAAACGATGTATTTTTTTATATGTTGTCTTGGGAGAAAATACGAAAATATGAAAAAACTAAAAAAATAGACCTCTTTTAGACATGGTCCAGGGGTAAAAAGACCGATCTTTAATAAGAATGGGTTGACAAAAAAATTGTTTTCTGTGAGTCGCTTTAATGTATTATATACATTAGGGGTCCATTATTTCCCAAGTAGGTTTTTTCTTTCGTGCCGCCTTCCAAATTTTTAGTTTTTGCTCTAAAAATATATACTCAACTGAACATTTAAAATTTTAAAATTAAACCGTGCTGTAATCAGGTAACATTTCCCATATAAAAATACATGGGAGTTTCCGACTTTTTGCATTTAACTGTTTTTCTCCGAAACGAAATAGCATACCGCAATGGCCAATACATATTTTATAGGGAATTTAACGCTTTACAAAAAAGGTATTTAATGATTTTTTGATATTTTCACTCCTTCGAAAGCTATTTAGGATTAAAGTTTTGACCATAGTGGATATTATCTATAGTTATTTCGTTATTTTTCTATAGGCATATAGCTAGATATGTTCCAAACAAAACAAGCCTTATTTCAATAAAATCGATCCACAACTTTTGGTTTTATTCGCAATGAAGTGAGGAAACTCAATCGATAAAAGTCATGATGTTCATACAACAGAAACATTTTCACCCCTATCGTGAATACTTTTTCCCACGAGTTGTTTTCCCTTTCCCTTGTTTAGCAATCATTAATAAAAATTCGAGATTTCCGTTATCATGAATGATTTTTTTCACGTGAAATTTTTCCCTTTTCCGCTGTTTTTGTTCACTTTATTTTAGCAGGCGAACTGGATAAATACATCATATAATTGCTATTTTATCCATCCAATTAATTATTAAAACATAAATATTTAATTTTAGGACAAAATCAGTAAATAGTGTTCATTTATCTTAATATTAACACATTTATTTTAATGCTAACTCCTTGCAACACCTTTCTATCACACATGAACTAAGTTTTGAGGTGATGGAATAGCAAATGCTTTTTCCGCGTCTGTGGAGAATCACTCATCGCGTCCAAAATATATAAAAACCCCAGTTTTATTAATCACTCTTGAGAAAATTTAATTTAACTCCAAAAGACTATTTGATTGAATTAGGTTGCCTGCAATGGCTCGGGTACTCCAAGGCATTGGATGCATCTAAAAATCCTGGACGATCAATTCGATTTTGTTTAGATTTCTCGTGGAATGCAAAGATAATTCCAGTTTTTAGCACTACATTTTTTATTTTTTAACAAAAATATCTTTGATTTTTAATTTATTTTATTAAGCTTCTTCCTTATTTACATTCACTGAGAACTGATAGCGGGAAAAAAATGTTAACGGGAACTTCACGATAGCAATTTTCCCTCGAAGGGAAATGAAAATTTCATTTGAACATAAATTTCACTTGTTATTCGCGATAGAGGTGATTAATTTGTGTATGTGCATGTGTATTGTATGGACATCACAGTTTTTATTGAATGAGGTTCCTCACTTAATTGCGTATAAAATTAAAAGTTATGGATCGATTTTAATGAAATAGGGCTTTGTTTAAGTAGAAATTATTTATGTCTCGGTTTATACTTTTCTCTTAGTGTTTAATGAAAAGCTAAAGTTCTTTTTTTTAAGCATTGTTTTGCCAAATTTCACTAGTTGTACTAGTGTTTATATATAAATAATTACTCGTCATTTGGAAGTCAACGAAGCACTAAGTGCAACTTTTTAAATCCTTTTACAAGGTAAAGTTATATAAATAAATAGAGATTTATTCTCCATTTTAATTCCAAATACGAATTCTTGTTTGTTTTATTTGTTCCTCATCGGATATACGCTGAAACATTGGTGCTTCGAACCGGATAAAACAAAAAGAATTTCATCGTTCACCTTCTACAAGGAAATCTACGCAAAATATTTGGAAATTCGACATCATCATACATACATAAATAAAATCAGGTTAGTAAATTGATTTAAAAATGTGATTTTTGAAAGCATATTAAAAAAGGAACAATTGCATAAACATACATACATATTTATTAATATATGAATGTGTTTTATGAAAAAAACGTGTTTATTGGTCACAATCAGTGTTGCCAAAACCTGATGAGGGAAAAATGCTAGAATTTTACTAAAAAAAATGCTAAAATATGCTAAAAAATATGCTGAAAAATATGCTAAAAAACATTTCATCAAAATTGCAAAGAAAAATCCTTTAAATTTGTCAGAACAGTATAATTAGCATGGTGTAAGATTACACCGTGAATACTTTATTATATTTTACACTCGCATTTAAAATATAAAATTTTATTTCGTTTTTAACATAAAATAGTAGACAAAGCACTGCAAAAAGGTTTTAAAATTCAATTAAAAGAATTGGTTGCTTAGGGCCAGGCCCTAATGGTCCAAAAAAGCAGAAACGGGCGTGCTAAGAACGCCAGTGTGGCCTGGCCCTTAGTTAACAAAAAATAACACATTTTTCTTTAAAATATTTCTTAAGGTTCTGTTAATGTTTGTACAATGACCAGGGTTTTCATGTTTACCATTTTCATCTAACATACAAGAAATAACGAAATTCTAGATATATCAAAATATCCAGTCATCTTCAACTTCATTTTCATTATTATTTTTATAAGTGGTACTATTTCTACCAAAGTTGATACAAGGCACTGTTGCATTTTATGGAAATATTTGTATACAATGGTGTTCTTTCGCTTTTTGTATCGAAAATGAAATATTAAATATGGTGTTGTAAAGAAAAAGGGCTCCTATGTTCCCAGACCAAATTTTACAGATATACTAAAAACAGACGTTTAGGTAAATTTAAGGTTGAAGTTAATAACACTATTAACTCCCATTAACATAAAGCTTTTAGCTTTAAGTTTATTAACTTTCAGTTTGCCTAAACTCAAATTTTAACTGAAAGTTAAACATTTTCGTTAACAATAAAAAATATTGACTTTTGTGATTGCCTGCAATAAACTATTTTTGGGAAACTTTGTGGCCCGTCTAGGTGCATCATATTTGTATGGGATCAAGAATAAAAAAGTAAAGAAGAACGATATAATGCTACAAATCCAAATATCTTTAAGTTACGTCGCTACTAAAGATGTATGTATTTTGCAGCAGTGAATAAATTCAAACTAACCACTGTTGGAGTAAAAAAGAGCATGCACAATGCGACGCTCAATATGCGCGTTGCGCAGCACAAAGCGCCAGAAAAAAAAAATAAATGCGTATTGCGCAAAGAGCGGCGCTAATAAATCGAATGCGCTTGCGCTGCGCTAACCTATTACTCCTTTTTTTCGCTCCGCTGCTTGCGCTTGTGCGCATTTTAATACGCTCGTAAGAAATACGCAATACGGAATGAGCAAAAGGAGTGCGCAAATCCGAACTCTGATAACTATACATAACACCCACAATGGTCAAAACTTTAATCCTAAACAACTTTCGAAGGAGTGAAATTATCAAGAAATTATTCATAACCTTTTTTGTAGAGCGCTAAATTCCCTATAAAATATGTATTAACCATTACAGTATGCTATTTCGTTTACAGAGGAAATCAATTAAATGCAAAAATTCGGAAATTCTCATGTATTTTTATATGGGAAATGTTACCTGATTACGGTACGGTCTAATTTTAAAATTTTTTCAGTTGGATATTTATTTTTAGAGCAAAAACTAAAAAATTAGGGGAGCCACGAAAGAAAAAACCAACTTGGGAAAAAGGAAGCCCTAATATACATATATAAATATATTAAAGAAATTAAATAATTAACACTAACTTGTCCTGCTTTTTGCTTAAATATGTCTGTATCTTTATCGATTTCAGTTGCATTTACCCAACTCATTTCAGTTTTAGCTTTTATTTCTTTCTGAAATAAAAGTGCTAGTAAAAAGAAATCAAGCGATTGTAATTTTGACGTAAGTAAAATATCATGGTCTCATAATATGCTTACGAATTCGTGGATCATTCCATGACGTTGTACGATCAATGTGATTTATGAAGTAAACTTCACCGGTTTCTGTTAAGGCCTGTTCCCATCCTTCTGGTAATGGACCCAAATCGCCATTTAACACACCCGCAGCAGCTGTTTTGTTGTTTAATCTTGCATTTGCTAATTACGTTAACAAATATATTTAAATATATAAATAACCAAATAAATAATATCGTATAATGCACTTACCAGCGACACTTAAAGCTTGCTGTTGTTTAAATTGTATTCTAGGGTCTTCCCATTGTGTGGTTTTTGTAGTGTGACTAAAATGTATATTTAATAAATGTTAGAAAGATCATCTACATATGTATGTCAAAAAAAATAAATAAATAAAAAAAAAAAAAAAAATATATATATATATATATATATATATATATATATATATATATATATATATATATATATATATATATATATATATATATATATATATATATATATATATATATATATATATATATATATATATATATATATATATATATATATATATATATATATATATATATATATATATATATATATATATATATATATATATATATATATATATATATATATATATATATATATATATATATATATATATATATATATATATATATATATATATATATATATATATATATATATATATATATATATATATATATATATATATATATATATATATATATATATATATATATATATATATATATATATATATATATATATATATATATATATATATATATATATATATATATATATATATATATATATATATATATATATATATATATATATATATATATATATATATATATATATATATATATATAAATATATATATATATATATATATATATATATATATATATATATATATAATGGGTGATTTTATAAGAACTATCGGAAAGTAAAAAAAAACACATAAAATTCAGAAAAATGCATGAAATATTTATTTGGATCGATAGTTGGGTCGATATAATTTAATGTTTGAAGATTATTTCATGCAAATGTTGGCCGCGGCTGCGCCTCAAGTGTTCCATCCGCTTAGTCCAATTTTGGCATACTCTTTTCAACATTTCGGCCGGTATCTCACGAATAATGTTGGCAATGTTGGCTTCCAGTGCGTCAATCGAAGCGGGCTTGTCGCTATAGACATTAGCCTTAGCATAGCCCCACAAAAAATAGTCTAGAGGCGTTAAATCGCACGATCTGGGCGGCCAATTGACTGGTCCCAAGCGTGAAATAAACTGTTCACCGAACTCGCCTCTCAATTGGTCCATTGTTTCGCGTGCTGTGTGGCATGTGGCACCGTCTTGTTGAAACCACATGTCATGCAAGTCAAGCTCTTCCATTTTGGGCAGAAAAAAGTTTGTTATCATCGCACGGTAGCGCTCACCATTCACAGTAACGTTGTGATTCGCATCATCTTTGAAGAAATACGGCCCAATGATGCCGCCAGCCCATAATCCGCACCAAACGGTTGTTTTTTGTGGATGCATTGGTAGCTCTTGCAATGCTTCTGGCTGCTCTTCACTCCAAATACGGCAGTTTTGCTTGTTCACGTATCCATTCAACCAGAAATGAGCCTCGTCGCTGAACACAATTCTTCGATAAAAAAGTGGATCTTCATCTAACTTAACAGAGCACGCATTTTGGTAATAAAATTCAATAATTTGCAAGCGTTGTTCGTTTGCAAGACGATTCATGATTAAATTATAGACCAAACTGAAGATGTTTGACAGTGACACAAGATACAAAACGTGCGTGAGCTGTCAAAACTAGTGTTGCCAAAAAGATAATAGCAAAAAAATCACTCGTTATATATATATATATATATATATATATATATATATATATATATATATATATATATATATATATATATATATATATATATATATATATATATATATATATATATATATATATATATATATATATATATATATATATATATATATATATATATATATATATATATATATATATATATATATATATATATATATATATATATATATATATATATATATATATATATATATATATATATATATATATATATATATATATATATATATATAAACAAAGTATCTAAAATACATAATATTCAGTCCTGTTCTGTATTTCCTGCCCAATGAAAATGTTCGCATTTATCAAAGCATTGTCGTTACAAATAAAAAGCTCCAATCCCGTAATTTGTTTGGTAAAATGAGAGTAAGCAATAATTACTCTCACTAAACACAAAAATTTTCAAAAGTACTGTAACAGCAAAAATCAAGTTTTTATCCCAGTGTTATGAAAAAAAAAAACAAAATGCAACATTGCTTTTTAGATGAATATAATACATAGACAAATGTATTTTGCGTTGAATTCTGTAAAACTAGCAATTATTTCTGCAAAACTAGCAATTATTTGGCCGCTACAACAAATATATGACAGTTAAAAATTAAAGGGTGTTCTAAAGTGAGCAACGAAAAATGTTGAAATACTTATGTAATGTTTTTTCGGGAACCGTAAGAGCTACGGACCTGAAAGTTTCATTTTAACCGCTACAACAAAAAATATATGACAGTTAAAAATTAAAGGGTGTTCTAAAGCGAGCAACGAAACATGTTGAAATACTAATGTAATATACAGACACTTATATATACACACTTCAAATTTTCAAAGTACATGTTAATTGGTGTAGTCTGTAGAATAGACTACACCAATTAACACCGATATTTAAAACAATACAAATTAAAGGGTATTCTATCAATTAATGTAATTTTGACTATGTAATTTAGACAGTTGCTGTATCTTGGAAACCGTAAGAGGTAAAATCTTGAAATTTTTAAAAACGATAAAGCTAAAAAAATCCAAAATTAAAAAAATGTCAAAACGAAAAAAACGCTAAAATGAACAAAGCGCTTAAAGGAAGAAAAACACCAAAATTAAAAAAAGTCGCTAAAACGCAAAATATCTCCAAAAAAGAGCACATAAAAAATCGATAAAACTAAATATATCATTAAAAAACGAAAAAATTGCCGAAAATGAAAAAAACCACCAAAACGAAAAAAACGCAAAAAGCGCAAAACTAAAAAAATCACCAAAAAACAAAAAAAAATTGCCAAAACAAAAAAAAAAGGTGTCAAAACAAAAAAAAATTGCTAATAGGCTTTTTACATCTACCCACATCTGTCATCAATTCGCCAAGATGTTATCATCTTCCCATAAGAATTGTACAGGGCTAAATATGTACATCTTTCTTCGTCTTTCAAAGATTTTCCTATCTCATTTTGTTTCATATTACATCTTTCGATCATTTTAGTGTCATCACTAGCAAAATGACATTAGATTCGAACAAAATTAAAAACAAATGTGTGAGCCAGTGATGGAAAAGTTGATACGATCGTACTTTTTTATACTATTTGATATTAAAAAGTGGTGGTATGCAATAACGTCCATGGAAATTATGACCATGGACGTTATTTCCTCGTTGCATAGCAAAAAATCATTACCCAGCGAAGCCACTATTCGACATACTCAGACGAGAAAATCCTTAAGACCGGCCGAAGGCGGACTAGGAAAAAACAGTTTAGTACACCGGCTATTATATTCTTTTCGAAATGGAAATAATGCCCATGTACATTTTCCTTTTTATGTGAAAAAATGTCCACGGACATTATTTCCATGAACGTTATTGCATGCCACCTAAAAAATACCATGTTATTCCACTGACTCACTTGACTACTCTCCAAATAATATCACTGCTGCATGTAATCCCATTAGGTTATTCCATATTTTCTAATTTTTAAATACAATTGAACATTACTGAATGCCTCAAATTCAATATAGCCCGCTCAAATAAGGTAAAAAATTGCTAAAGCTAAGATCCTACTATCGGCGCCCGCAATAAATCCATCTGTAAGAACACCGTATGATCTTTTATATTAACTAAGACTGAGGCAGCACTTGCGTTTTCAAAACGCACTTTAAGATTTATAAGCCTTATAAGCTGGTTTTGAGGACTATATTTGCCTCTCTCATTCTTATCTACAATAACTGATATAATACTTTATAATAGCATGTAATGCCCAAAGACCATAAATTAAGCTCAAAAATTCAGAAACGTGCGTTTTTGAAATGCCCGTGTGACCTCAGCCTTACAAATAAGGCCGTAATTGCTCTGCAGTGGTAATAAGGTCATTTTAAATTATTGCGCAATTATTTGAGAAATAAGTCCGTTTGGCTTTAATAGATATGACTTTATTGCGCTGGCAAAAATCGGTACGCTGCTACTATACTATAAGTTCGAATAAAATGGTCTGAGCCTCGAAATGTTTTTATTTATTTTTTTAAACAGTCTTGGAACATAAAAAGAACGCACAAAGAAACATATGCCGCGAAGTGATTGAGATTGTCGGCGGAAAACGCCCAGGCTCTATGGCGGGAATTGAACCCACCACCTCTGGACTGACAGACTAATCAACCACAGATCGGCGTGATTTGAAATCGATCGATTTCCATCACATATCAGATAATTGTATATTGGCATTGTATAATAAGTCTCCAAAGTCTCACGTAATCTCGTATACGGATTACAAAATATCAGAAGTCAATGGCCGCGAAAATCGGAGTTTTTTTATAAAAGCTATAGCGAATACAATTTCCTAAAAAATTTTTATAGTTATATTTTGTAGGATCAACCGTTTTTGAGATAAATAGCAGAGTAGAAAGGGCTACACTGCATTTGCATACACCTAGGACCACCCCCAACCCTCCGGATAAAAATTAAAAATATATATATGTACATACATATGAGTTCATAATTCCTAGTAATACTAACATATACGTAATTTTTTATCTAACGCTTTGTTTCGGTGTTACGATGTTCAAAACTTTTTTAAGTTGGTCATAACTATCGTAATATGAAACCTGTGTTTATTACATCAAAGTGCATTATAATACGTTTGGTCGAAATTATGTATGACCACATACATAATTTGAGCCGAATCAAATATACCAAAAGAACGCCAAAGCAAAAAAATCGGCAAAAAAAAACGCCAAAAACGAAAAAAAAAACCGAAAGAACGAAAAAGTTTCGTACCAAAAAATCGCTAAAGCCAAAAAATCACCAAAAATCGAAAAAATCCCTAAAACCGAAAAAAGTGCCAAAACTGAAAAAATCGCCACAACAAAAATAAATCGCAAAAACTAGAAATATCGTCAAAAAGTCTAAAAAAAAACACCAAAACCAAAAAATCGCCAAACTAAAAAAATCGACAAAAAACCAAAAAAATTGCAAACAACGAAAAATCGCCCGAAAAAAATTAAAAAATCACGAAAATTAAAAAAGCGAAAAAACCAAAAAAATCGACAAAAACAACGAAAAATACTTAGCTCTCATTTCCGCGATATTCATGAATTAAAATATTCATATTATATTACCACAAAAACGAATTTTTTATACTTTTGGCATGATTTTCAGATTAAAATTTTGCTAATTTGAGTAAATATGAACAGTATTAAGATAGTCTGTGATATTTTTTGCGAAAAAAATTTATTTTTTTAGAATATGATTTTTTGTAAAAAAAACAATTTTACGCGACTAAAAATTACAGTTAACATACCAAAGAACGGAAATCTGAATCATATCGTCATATGATTTAAAAAAAGCCCTAAATTACAAACAATTCAAAACCTATTTTTTGATTTATTATGATGCACCGTATCAAAATAAATGTTATTACGAATCTCTTCCTAAGCTTTACTCTTCTATTCGTTCATGTTAAATTAGTATTATAAGTATTCATGACCTGTTCATGCGCTAATTTTTCATATTAAAGAGTTTTTGTTCTTCTCCTGTTTAATTATGTCAATGTAACTTAGGGCTTTTATGAATTTATATGACGATATGGAGTTCGACATCCATCATAAACAAAAACGTTTGTTACGTGAATGTCAAGAAATAAACAAGAAAAAGAAAAAAATGTAAATCTGTGCACTAGGGTTCCCCCTATATGTGTGGAAAAAATTTTGTTCGGATTTTGTTTCGGATTTTAGAAAGGTATTTTAGTTAAAAAAAATTTTGCTTATCACGTAATGCGAAGGCGTGCCGCATATAAGGGGCACTATAATTCGCAATTAAGAAATTATGGGAAATTATAGGGATGGAAAGTATATTGTTGTACCAAACAAAAAATTAGAAAACAGAAGTCAGATCCACACAAAATGATTAATGAGAAATAAGGCCAAGTTCCTGTCCAAAAGTTTTGGCCGTTAAAAGTACTGAGATCAAAATGAAGGCCAAGTTTTTGATAGGTACAATACCATCTCATTTTTAGGCAACCTGTTATTTGGCAATATTTTTTTTACATTTCTAATATTGGGAAGAATTATGGGGAAATGTTTCCAAGTTAGCTTAGAAATTAGATGGTATCATACTTGTTAAAAACTTGACCCTCATTGTGATCTCAGTACTTTTAACGGTCAAAACTTTTGGATAGGAACTTGACCTTATTTTCAAAGTTATGTTTTTATGCGGATAGTATTTACATGAACTGTTCTTTTTTTATATCAAATTAAAATCAAAGGTTTTGCATTATAATTTTCTCACAAAAAAACCGGTCGACCGGTTTTTTCTGAATTTTAAAAACCGTAACCGGTTTTTCTAAAATTTCAAAAAGTCGAACTATTCGAAAACCGGTTTCTGGAAAATGTCGAATAATCGATCACCCTAGTTGACACCTTTTTTACTTTCAGTAAAAAGATGTTAATTTCTAATCGGATTGATGAAAGTTCACAAAAATTTACATTTTTCTTCCAAACATATGCCGGAAGCTGTGGTGAGAATACAAAAAATTCCTGTGGTGAGAATACAAAAAAATTCTATCGGATATATTTTGAGAAAACTTTATGTAAATGTTCTTTGTTGTTTGTCTCCATTCCGACTTTTTGGCACATGGGCTAAGCCAATACTAAGGTCGCGAATTTTGTAGCGCTATGTTTTTTAAACCTACTTAGAAATAAATGAGCAGCAATGAATGCACTCTTTACACAGTTTTTCTATTTCTGGGAATTTACTCCGATTATAACGAACTTCGCCTATAACGAACAAAATTAGCTTTACTCTTCTATTCGTTCATGTTAAATTAGTATTATAAGTATTCATGACCTGTTCATGCGCTAATTTTTCATATTAAAGAGTTTTTGTTCTTCTCCTGTTTAATTATGTCAATGTAACTTAGGGCTTTTATGAATTTATATGACGATATGGAGTTCGACATCCATCATAAACAAAAACGTTTGTTACGTGAATGTCAAGAAATAAACAAGAAAAAGAAAAAAATGTAAATCTGTGCACTAGGGTTCCCCCTATATGTGTGGAAAAAATTTTGTTCGGATTTTGTTTCGGATTTTAGAAAGGTCTTTTAGTAAAAAAAAAACTTTGCTTATCACGTAATGCGAAGGCGTGCCGCATATAAGGGGCACTATAATTCGCAATTAAGAAATTATGGGAAATTATAGGGATGGAAAGTATATTGTTGTACCAAACAAAAAATTAGAAAACAGAAGTCAGATCCACACAAAATGATTAATGAGAAATAAGGCCAAGTTCCTGTCCAAAAGTTTTGGCCGTTAAAAGTACTGAGATCAAAATGAAGGCCAAGTTTTTGATAGGTACAATACCATCTCATTTTTAGGCAACCTGTTATTTGGCAATATTTTTTTTACATTTCTAATATTGGGAAGAATTATGGGGAAATGTTTCCAAGTTAGCTTAGAAATTAGATGGTATCATACTTGTTAAAAACTTGACCCTCATTGTGATCTCAGTACTTTTAACGGTCAAAACTTTTGGATAGGAACTTGACCTTATTTTCAAAGTTATGTTTTTATGCGGATAGTATTTACATGAACTGTTCTTTTTTTATATCAAATTAAAATCAAAGGTTTTGCATTATAATTTTCTCACAAAAAAACCGGTCGACCGGTTTTTTCTGAATTTTAAAAACCGTAACCGGTTTTTCTAAAATTTCAAAAAGTCGAACTATTCGAAAACCGGTTTCTGGAAAATGTCGAATAATCGATCACCCTAGTTGACACCTTTTTTACTTTCAGTAAAAAGATGTTAATTTCTAATCGGATTGATGAAAGTTCACAAAAATTTACATTTTTTTTCCAAACATATGCCGGAAGCTGTGGTGAGAATACAAAAAAATTCCTGTGGTGAGAATACAAAAAAATTCTATCGGATATATTTTGAGAAAACTTTATGTAAATGTTCTTTGTTGTTTGTCTCCATTCCGACTTTTTGGCACATGGGCTAAGCCAATACTAAGGTCGCGAATTTTGTAGCACTATGTTTTTTAAACCTACTTAGAAATAAATGAGCAGCTATGAATGCACTCTTTACACAGTTTTTCTATTTCTGGGAATTTACTCCGATTATAACGAACTTCGCCTATAACGAACAAAATTACCTGGTTCCGTGGAGTTTGTTATAACCGAATTCCACAGTACAGCAAAAAAAAATCCTTCATTTGCAGTTTTTTAAATTGATGTATTTTAGCATATACATTTTTAACTTCAAATTCGTCCTTTTCCAAACCAAATTAAGGTTTAAAAAAACCGAATTTTCAAAATATAATTAGAGTGTTTTACAAATCAAGTTCAGCCATTTTCAAATCAAATTCGGAATTTTTAAAATCAAAACTCCGCCATTTATGAACCGATTTAGAATTTTATTTCTCTATTCAAAAGGATGTACTTCCAGATTGGTCCCATTGGAAAGTGGGCGGGGTCACGCCCATACAAAGTAAATACACATTCGTTTTCAACTACTTCTACTCAACCGATTCTTATGAAACTTTGCACACACATTATTGCAAATATTTTTATTTGCGAATAGTCCGCGATTAAACGAAGTAATAGTTATCATTTCAAAATGCTCTAAAATACCTTTCTACTGGTATATACAATTTTTAAATCCATTAACACATTGCGAGCAAAATGGAATTTGAAACAATTTTTATATGACTTCTCACGTAAAAGCACCATTATCTTAAAAAGTGGCCGATACAATCGTACTTAAATATATATTTAGTTTAATAGAAAGCATTCCAAGCTTTCATTTGATGTATACTTGAAAGCTACCATCGATGAAATTCATCAGTTATGGCACTTTGAAAATAAATTAACTCATTTAACTCTTAAACTCATTTTTAAAGTACCATAACTTACGTATTTCATAGGTGACAGCTTTCAACTATACACGAATAAAAGCTTTTTACGATAACGGAGTCTCTGCGTGAAAAGTTAGGTAAAAAAATGAATTGTTTTAACAAATTTGTATACCAGTAGAAAGGCATTTTAGAGAAGTTTAAAGTGATATCCATATGGCTTATATCCGTTCTATATTCTAGGAGTTATGGGTAATAAAAAATAAAAGTTTTGAACCCCGTAACTCCGGATCCAAAAGAGACCAAACAAAATTACACTAAAATTATAAGGTTAAAAAAAGCTACTGCCTCATGAGTTTTTTTTTTAATTTTCAACGATGCTGGTATTATTGACTTAAGTCAATATTCTATTTTATTAAACAGAAAATAACATAAAAAAATTAAGTATGAAAAGTGCCATAACAATCAATAGGTTTTAAAGAAATGAATTGATTTGTTTTTACATTTTGCGAGATGTAAGAACATTTTGAATAAGCGATTTTTTTATACAAGTAAAGCTTTTGAAGTGGCACCACTGAAATATGTACTCCAACAACAACATGTCAGCTGGTTACGATGTTGCTGCCGTGTTTAAAATAATTAAGTAGCTGACTACACGACGACGATTGCTGCCAACATCATTTGTAGTCGTGTAGCCTGCTGTGGCGAATGTGCTTATAGCATTAGTTGTACAAAAAGTATTTTACAAAATTTTTATTTCTTAAACATGAATTTTTAGTTATTATATACAATTAATTTTGCACTAATTAATGAAAATATGAATTTAGAATCATTTTTAATACATTTTAGCTCAAAAAATGTAGATTTGCTAAACATTTTTTTGCAATTTTTCTATTTGGTACTGTCAAATGTTGTGTATATGTGAAATAACTACGTTGTACACACAATACCACACGTATGTTTGCTACTTCTGATATACAAACACACACATACCCTCTCTATTAATGTTTGACATTTTCTATCCCAATAAGTACATTTGTGTTAGTTATGCGGCTACCTGTTATATTATTCTACCATGGTCAGGCTTCTATGTTATTCTATGGTTCTACCTTTATATTATTGTATCATGCATGCTGGACGAATATTAAAAAATTTTAATAATTTCTTCTTTGCTCACACATACTTGAATGTAAATATCAAAGGAAAACGTACAAAATTTAGATTTTTTTCATATGCAGCGACATATTTTTTTTAATTATTTATATTTTTCAATTAAAATTTGAAATCAAAATTGGTTTTGTCGCAATTTTATCTACTTTAAATATGACTGAAAATGTTTTTGTTTTCTTTTGAAAAAATTTTAAATAAATGCTTGTCAGTTTCCATGAACAGTGTGAGGAGAAAAACTGACAAATACCAATGTTTGTCAGTTTTCATGTATGCGAGTTTATTGGGCCCTTTAGATATAACATAATTTTGACATTTGCTGCAATCAGGGTTGTCATATGTGGCGATTTCTCGCCAAACGTGGCGATTTTATAACCTGTTTGGCGTTCTCATTTTCGATTTGGCGACATGACGATTTATAAAGTAGTTGGCGATTTTGCTGGCTATTTTTGATGAGAACTAATTTAATTACCCTACTCTTGAGGATGAATTGTATATTGTTCTCGATATGTAATTAAACGTAATTACATCAAAATTTTTTGGATATAAAATTAAAAATGTAATCAAAATTCTAAGATAATTCATAAAGCCCCAGAAAACGCAAACTTTCCAATATGCAAATCGGTACTTTTAAAAAGAGCGCCAAAAAAGGTCAGTTGTGAGCTCAAATCAGCGTAGTCCTGAAAGTGGAAATTTTAAATATTTCTTAATGAGTTTTCAATAATCTATGAGAAACTCAAAATTTTCCAATGAAGGGTATTGTACCCATTAGAGAATCATGGCAACGAATCTAAAAAAAGAATTTCGGATATTATATATATTGACCAGGTAGGGACGAACTTTCCAATATGCAAATCGGTACTTTTAAAAAGAGCGCCAAAAAAGGTCAGTTGTGAGCTCAAATCAGCGTAGTCCTGAAAGTGGAAGTTTTAAAATATTTCTTAATGAGTTTTCAATAATCTATGAGAAACTCAACATTTTCCAATGAATGGTATTGTACCCATTAGAGAATCATGGCAACGAATCTAAAAAAAGAATTTCGGATATTAGATATATTGACCAGGTAGGGACGATATATAAGCTAGGAATTGCATATAAACCACGGAAAATTAAGAAAGCGGAAACTTTCTTCCTAACAGACTGAAATTTGGTTTATTGGGTAAAAATTGCATATTATACAGGTAAAAAGGATGAATATCTGTAAAACTTTAACATAAAAAGCGTAAATAGCACACGTAAATACGTAAAAACTAAGCAATCGGACTGATCCAATACTCCATAAGGTGGAGTGGCAAACTATCTCTGATTTCGCCCCTTAAATAGCTGTTCATCCGATACTAACCCTCGAGAAAGGTTGTATATCTATCTGTACATTCTTTTAGTGTTACAGTCATGCGTCGCAGCTGACACGCGCAATCTTTTATTGCTTTAAGTAAGCTATAAGCTAGTTTATAGTAAACGTTTTACATTTTTTGTGTTTCCCAATCATTTTTGCATAAAAATTAAACAAAATATATTTTTTTTTTTGGCGACTTTTTTCCTATTTTTGGCGCATTTTAGTGATTAGGACTAAATTTATTTTTTATTATTTATAAAAAATATTTTTAAAATAAAAAAATGTATATATTATTAGCAAAACTAAAGAAAACCAAAATTGGCGTTTTGGCGATTTTTGACATTGAATTTGGTGAAAAATATCAAAATTAATCTGGCAACCCTGGCTGCAATAAATATTAATATGCATGCATATTGCTAGTCTAGACGGGATGTTACTTCATAGAAATGTTTACATATACATATGTATGCTTTACTACCATGCAGAAGCTCATTTGAAATTGTATTTTTATACATCATAAACTATGAAGTGGTTGTTGAAAACGGTGGTGTTACCAGTATTTATTATTAAATCACAAAATAATTAAAGTTGTCTTTTGCATATAATTTCTTAACAAATTTATGTTAGCCTTGAAATACTTGGTAACTACTATGAACTTTAAAGCTAATGTAAAATATATTTTTACATACAGCCGTATATCTTTTAATGATTAAACAACATTTTTCATATTTTTCACTTTGCTATTTTACTTTATTAATGAAATATGTAAAATTTTTTATTTAGAATTAATGTATTTTTTTGGAGATTTTAAAAAATTGTTTTTGTGGGTGAAGTTTTTATTCCACAATGACCCGAAAAAAAACTTTTTCGTAAATAACACAACATTGGCCATCGCGTGGTGCTAGCGCAAAATTTGGTTATTGCCCTAATGTGCATATGCGTTTACTTACACCAATAACAAACGATTACAAATTTCTACTAAGGAAAATAAAGACATACATAAATAAATTAATGCAAACATTTCATGTAAATACATTTATAAATAGCAATTTTAAGGACATTTTCAAACTAATGAGTACATAAAACTTATTTAATTAATAATATCTTGACAACATAATAGCAAAACAACAAAAATGTGCAAAGGTGGTATACTACATGAAATTTTCTTCCGGTCTATGGAAAATAAACAAAAAGTTAGAATTCTGTATATAGGTTTAATATATATGCATATCAGATAATCTAACAACATAAAAAAATGATTCTAGTCTTAATAAGGATTATCAACATTTATTTACCTTTCAGCTACATCAAAATTTATATTCTTGAATTTTACAAGAAGGAATATCAGCAGCATGTGTAAAATGAATGAATTAAACATTTAAATTGTTAGCAATAAAACTATTGGGACTTGCGTATTATGATATATAATAGTAAAGCACTTACTTTAAATAGTATATCTGCCCATCATTGGTCTTTGCTTGCTCCCAACCAGGAGGAAGAGGACCTAATTCATTTTGCAACTGAATTGGACTTATAACATCGTACGAACGTTGTTTCATATGATACGGACCACCCCCCGTACCAGCTAAAGACAATATGTTATTATTTATCCCAGCTGCGGCTGCAGCTGCAGCAGCAGCTGCGGCAGCATTGTAACTTAACAGAGTGCCGGGAAAGCCTGGACCAGAATTACCACCACCATTTCCACCGTTAGGGGCTTCGCCAGCACTCTGCTGTTGCAGGAAAGACGCTGTCGATTCATCGCCAATATTGCCACCATGTATATTATAAGTTTGTTGCAAAGAAGCAGGACTACTATGGGCACGAGAGTGACAGATTTGTAAACGTGGTTGATCTGCTTGAGGGGCGGCTGGTGGTGGTGGCGGTTGTTGAGCATTAATCGTCGTTGCAGACTGTTGTTGTACTGACGCCTGCTGCGCTGCTGCAGCGGCAGCAGTCTGTAAGTCTGAAAGAGATGTTGCTACAGATGTTTGATTTATATTTGGTTGCGAACCGCAATCGTACGCCGAGTCCACACTATTGGCTCGAGAATGTGATACTGTCGGTGATTTGGGACTGGCAGCTGGTGGCGTGAAAAATGAATTTGGCAATTTCCGCATACGTAAAGGCACTTGTAATGGACGCTTCGATTCACTCGGATTTAATACACTATCGAATAAAATTTGTAAATTTTCATCCGAATTTTGATAATTACGAACGACCAAATTATTTGACGATTTCGACGCCGCCGACGTCGAATCTTCCGTTTTAACGCTGCATTTGCTCGCGTCGTCAGCCGCGCTGGACTTACTCAACGACATTCTTGTGTGTATTTATACAAGAAAAAAAACAGGTCGAAGTATCGTAAATGAAAAAAAAAATTGTGTATACTCTTCGTGTTAATTACGTCAAAATGATGGCTGGAACATCATTTCCAATTGTAAAAATCGCTCAACGATATTTTAAATCACTTTCTTTTGACAACAAATTAGATGTCCAACGTTACTTTTTCTTTTTATGCACAATATTAAAATATGAAATTGAAAATGAATATCCATTAACCAATGAACGAACTAATAAATTCTCACAACAAGTTTATATTTGGATTTCTTCTTTTAACTCACTATACTTCAGAAGTTCAGTGTATTGGTATTTTTATTGGTTTTAGAGTTGCCAAGTTAGCAGCCCTATTGATATCTATGGGGACTTTGAGCATCTTAACTGGATAATAAGACATCTATTTCGAATTTTTCACATATATTCACGATGAAATTGTAACTGTTATGCGAACATAGTGCATTATCGAAATACCCGACCACTAATGTCACTACAACTATTTATACCTTTTTATATTGTTTTATTGGTAATTCTACAAATTTTGCGTTGTGGATATTTCGGGTGTTGTACCGATGTATGAAACTCTTGTACATTATCGGCAACTCTAAGAACCTGTTGAACAAGTTGGCTGGGTTCTTTTTATTGAATTTTGTCTGTTAATGCTACCACATCGCTAAAATGTAACAATAGGTTCTTTGTTAAACATATCATAATATAATCATTCTTATATATGTTTTATTTATTTCAAAGAGCGTCTGATGATATACTATGCTTTATTAGATAGATAAGTACTTAATAACTTAGTAACTTAATATATGTTGTTAAAAAAGTTTCGATGCCTTTAGTTTTGATCGTAGTAATTTTCAAGACTTGACATCTAGGTGGCACTTATACCGCAATAGTGGCGTAGAACTAAAACGTATTAATAAAGGTGTTTTTACATGGTAATAATGTATTTCGATATGTCTAAAATTTAAAAATTATCTTATCATGTAAACGCAAAATGTATTGAGTAGGAGAGGATACGGATACAAAATCGGACAAGCGTTTATTAAATGTTTATTTTCTAAACTATTTTAGAAACTTATGTATTATCATCATACCAGAGGTGTATACATGAAAAATACTTACAACAGACTTTTGTTCTCTTTTTTAAGCACGAAGAGAATTTCATAATATTTTGATTCTACAAAGCATGATACAAATATACAGGTACATGCACTAGCTAAAATTCTCGTCAGCTGTGTTTTGTATGTACGTGTTTGGTTGGCTGTGCAACGAATTGTGTTGTTGCTCAGTATGTAATTTTTGACAAGTCACATGAACATTTGACAACCTAGATGAGAAAAATTTTCTAATGCATGTACCTGTATTATTGTATCATGAACCAAGGTCCTTAATACTTTGTATTACCATGTAAAGATAACTTAACAAGTGGCCGCATTAGAGCAACAACAACTGGCAATAACCAAGCTGTCATGTCAAACGCATTCATAAAACCCTATTGCTTAGCTTTTTTACATAGAGTTTGACACTTTGGTTTAGTCAGGTGATGATCATCTTATTGGTGCCATGTTACAAAAGCCTTTAAGTTTCCTCTTAAAGGTTGAAATTGAAAAGACTCGTAACCCTCTCGGCAAAACATTCCATAGCCTGGCAGCCTGAATTACCATAGATATTTCATACGTAAAATTATTAAGCCTTGAAACTATCATTTGAGGATTTCTTAACGTCCTTGTAAAAGCTATCATTTGCGCAATACGTATAGGATTTTGGTATTTAATAATTCTAAATATATAAAGAAAAAGGCGAAACTTAAGATAATCCTCAAAAGTGAACTTTAAGAAAGTTTTCACGCGGTGTGATACATGCGCCCTCGGTCTCTCCTTGCGTAGAACCATCATGATACTCGAATATGTATATATTCCATCAGTAATTTAATAAAAAGCCATTCAGGCGTTATACAAATATATAATATTTCTGATTGTAATATTCGCATTTATTTCTTATGATTACCTATTTAATTTTCATGTATTTCTAATATGTTTTCCAAGTATGGCATCTCTTGGATATAAGAGTATACGCACGCCATTTTCTTTTCTGCTGACATAAAACGAGCGACAGATTTTCGCGTGACAGCAACTGTCATTAAATGCAACTGGATTTTTTCATTCGACGACAATTTTGAAGTTTACCTAGAAGTCAAAATAAAAAATTTGAAGTTTAATTAATCAAACTAACAAAAAATTGACAATACGTCTGTCAAATTATTGGCGCAAACTACTTGGCCAAATTATTAACGCAAAATAAATAAACAAAAAAATTCTACTGACAAAATATAAATTAAAGTAGGCCAGGAGGTAAAGTAAAAATAAAAAAACTCTTTGAGAAAAGAATGCTGACAATCGATACAGCGCAAAGCAAATCACAGCAAGCGCGTTGAAGTAGGCGTCGTAAAAAAAACAAAATATAAAATAATTTTAAAGAAGAACGAAAACATTCACATCTCCCATTAGCACAAAAAGGAAATTTATACACATCGTCAACGTTTGCAACAATATAAAAGCTTAATTTTACAACCACTTCGTTGAATGTAGTTTTCTGTTTTAAAAAAGTGGTGCAGAGGGAAGGCAAGTGACTGTTCCAAAGAAATATAGTTTGCGTGTAATTTTTCTTGCAGTTCACTGCCGTATTTGGTGAAACTTAAGATTGATTTTCATTGTTTTATTTCAACATTTTAATACACGTATAACTGAAGTAAAATCAATAATTTATACAAAAATGTTATCGCCCGACACTTTACATCACCAGGAAGAGGTTAACTCCGCCCTGGACCGACAAATACGCCAAGATATTCAGGATATGGCTCAAGAAGCTCAAATTCAAGCACAAATCATTTCACACGAAGGTAAGTTATGTTTTGTTATTATTTTCATGTTTATTTAGTAAAAATGACTTCTCCAAGCTGTCGCAGTGACGGACGGCAACGTCCGTCATTTATCTGCCATATTTTTATTTTTTTTCCAACCAACTATACGTCAAATTATATAATTTGACGTATACATACCAATTTGTGTACAGGGTGATTGTGTGTACGCGCATATGTATGGATATACGCACATGCATACATATTTTGATGTAATTACTGATTGAAAGGTTTTTGGAAATGTCATTTGCAATTCATAAGCAAAATTTTCAGAACAGTTGAAAAACTTAAATATACAAACACATACATTTCTATTTAGCACGGGACCGATTTCAGTCCACCTCCAGTGTCGATGAAGATGTTCATGAAGATATTGAACATGATGGTGGGGTTACTATCTTGGGCGTTGTGGAGGAGGAAGACGATCATCATGAAACTATAGTGGAAGAAGATATATCTGACCAAGAAATGGGAGATATGAGTGATGTTAAAGATTTCAAGGACATTGGTAATGATTCTCAAGATGGTGGTATTCCAAGAAAAAGAAGAGGCAATCTACCGAAACATTCCGTTAAAATACTCAAGCGGTGGTTGTATGAACATCGCTACAATGCTTATCCCAGTGATGCGGAAAAATTTACTTTATCGCAGGAGGCAAATTTGACTGTGCTTCAGGTTTAATAGCTATATTATATTGGGAAAACTTAATCTAAAATGGTTGCTTATAGGTATGCAATTGGTTTATTAATGCTCGTCGGCGTATACTACCAGAAATGATAAGACGTGAGGGTCAAGATCCATTGCACTTTACTATATCGCGCAGAGGTAAGAAACTGAATTCTTCCATGAACTCGACTGGTAGTTTAAACAACTCTGGCAGTGCACCTAATCCTATTACCGGCAGTCCGGCGTCAGAAGTGGTAAGTTATTTTTTTCAAAAATGAAATAAAGGTTGGTTAGTACATGTTTTCGGAGTAATCTAATAAATTTGTAAATAGATGTAAAAAGTTCACTACAACCAACCTTTGCTAAACATCAGTTTAAAACTAAGTTTCTAAAAAAAATTACAATACAGATTGTAGGAGCCACAGAAGAGGTTGAAGGAGAAGAAGTTCATGATGGTGTTGCTGATGTATTGACAGCTCTGGGACATTTTGTACAAACACCCGGTGGGCAAATGGTTAAGGTAGAACCTGACATTGAATATGATGACAGCGTTATATACAGGTAACGCAGCTCGTTTTCCCTATTAATTTTAATTAAAATTTATAACTAAATATTGATGTTTACATTATGGAACCTTGTAAGATGGCAAAAAGCAATTATACGCAATCCTCAAGGATTTCAAAACTTGCATCCTCAAATTCAAGCCAACATTTTAGCCAAAATCCAAGCTGCTAAACAGCGTCAAGTCTCTGCAGAACTTCCCGTCAAAACTGAATACCAAAAAAATTTCTCAAGTCAAGACACTACTGGTTCAATGAATAAAATGCTTTCTTTCAGTACGAAGGATATTAATAATCCCTTAAATACCCAATATCCCGGAAACTCAAATTACTTTTACTCTCATACACTAAATCAAATATTTCATATTCAAAGCGACAATAATATGTCTAGCAAAAAACTTTTTCAAGAAGCTGTGAGGTGCTTCACTTAAATAATTTTTTTTTTGTTGAATAGATGTCACTATAGCCTTTTGTATTAATTCGTTCTTTCTCTACTCGTCACATTTAGATCTGAAGATGATAGCGTCAATGAGTACGATACCTGTGAGGCCCAAAGCGAGGAGGAGAGCGGTAGATTTGAAAGTTCTGATGCTTGGCAATCAGTTATGAAGTAAGTATTTCTCAATCCAATATCTTGACAATAACAACGCTTTCAAATGCAATTTCTAAACACTTTACTTCTTTAAACGATTTTTTCTTTGGTTTCTTTTTCATTTCTCTGAAAAAAAAATGTATGCACATGCATATATGCATATGTTTTATATATATGTACATATATATATTTATATTTTACAATACGTTTTTAAAATTGGTACACGTAACAACCCTTGATTTGCATTTTAAACTGTTCTATATATATTTCCTAAAAATCACATCAACCACCAACAACAAATACAACATTTATTTTTACGGGACTGTTTTCAGTACCGAAGAAGTAACGACTACTAGTCCTACTGCTACAAATAATACATATTGGACATCAGCGCCGCATCCCCATTTATCACATCTGCCTCAACAACCTTCAAACGAAAGCACTTTAACTACACAAGCGGCAGGTAAGAAATATAAATATCAATGAGGCTGACTAAAAATAATCTTAAATTTAATTTGAAGTCAACACAGGAATTTCTGCAGCCTCCCATCAATCTGCAAATATTGTTTTATCCACTGGTGAAGTGGTTCCCGAATCTTCATGTGTTGGGGCTGAAGCTACAGTTGTTACATCAAACACGCCTGGATCGGGGCACTTGTTGGCTGCCAAAAACAATAGCAATACGCTTCCTAATAACAACAATAACAATACAATTACCTCCAGTGTACAAATCATGCCACCTAGCACACATTTAGTTAAAGGTATAGAACAATCTCTATTTGACATTTTTATTTTTCGAACAGTACATTTTCATTTTAGGTGCCACCAAAGATAAATTCAAATGTTTGTACCTATTGGTCGAAACTGCGGTGGCAGTGCGTCAACGCGAAAAAGAACAAGATGATGATATACATGTATTGGGCAATTGATTTGTATCATATTCCATTCGCATCGTCACTATCAGCCCTATCCAACTGCAAAAAATCTTGCAATTTTCAATTAATTTAAAATTGTTATTTTGTAGCTTTTTAATAGTTTTTTTTACTCATTTCTACTACAGTTTTATAACGCTTCGATTTTGTTTCAATATTTTAAATTGTAATCATAGGGAAATTTTAAACATGTTTTTAATGAGGTTTACAAGATCTCATTAGTTCGCTTTCTTTTCTTAATTATCCCTTTATTAGACAGTTAGGGCCATATGCATAACGAAAATTTGCTTGAAGTTAGCAGAGTGACGAAATAGAACTGGATCTTGCTGAGTTTTTCCATATATTTTAAAATTAGAAATCACCACAGAATATAGCCATGAATCTCGGCTACAATATACAGTGATTTTTAAATGAACATTTCATAGCAAAACTTGTTAAACTGCAGTTCAATTTCGTCATTTATGGTAACTCCATACCAAGTTTTCGTTATGCATACGGCCGTTAATACTTAATTTTTTAAATAAATTTTTATTCATTACACAAATTTTCGAAACAAACGGAATCTAATGAAGAAATATGTGAATAAAGAACTGTACATCATAATAACACTTTATTAATCCATTAATTAAAATGAAATTAGGCAAGTACTTTTGTATGCATTTATTTACAACGGAACTTCTGGCTACATTTTTTGACCTTCGAAATCTTCATTTTCGAAAATGCTCGAAATTATCGGCCCTGTTCTGTGATTTCACGTTATCACGTGATTTCAAAAACCAACTATTAATAACTGACTTGTTAGTGGATTTTTATGGTATTTTACGTTTTTGTCATTCACAATAGAATATTTTATTCGAACTTCCGACGCTATAAATAGTGCATTTACAAAAGCAATCGGCCCTGTTCTGTAAACCGAATCCGAGTAAATTTCTCGTTTTCAAAAAATAAATAATGCCCTCATTTTAAATCGTATACACAATGTATAGTAAATTAATATCAGGGACCCGTTTCTCAAATCTACAAGTAAAATACACACAAAACAACAACACTAACAAATTTTATTGTTGTTTTGTTTGTAAATTTTTAACTTGTACTTTTTGAGAAACGGGCCCCAGATATGATATTTTTACGTTTTAGTCCTTCCCATAAAAACGATTTTATTCTGGTATGTGATGGAAATCGATCGATTCAATTCGGCGGGTTTTATTCGAATTTTGATAAATTATCGCTAGCTTATCTGAACTAGCTGTGAAAAAATGTAAATAAAGAAAAATCAAAAAATTAATGTGTGAAAAAACTAAATAAAAACATTGAACAAATAAAAAGAACATAAATTTACATATACGGATATGTTCTGTATTTCAAGTGGAATTACAATGTGTGGAATTATCAAAGCATTGTTGTTATAAATATTAATTTACAACAACAATGCTATGATAATTCCGCACGTTTTAATTCCACATGAAATACAGAACATGGCCGATATATATTTAAACAAAAATTAAAAAAAAGAAATAGTGAAACGTATTTTAAAGTGTTGAAGGATTTGCATCCAAGACGAAACAAGTACAGTCGTTTGAACACCAAGGTTCGCAATCGCGATTCAGAGAGCGAACCGTGTTTCATATTCCCGTACGAACTTGGTTTAAGAATTATACAGGGCTGAACGCCCAACTTATTTCAACGTGATTATAAAATGTTCTTTTCTCAATTTGCTCCATTCACCATCATTCGATAAATTTAGTGTCATCACTAAAAAGCGGCATAATAAAGTGTACAGGTGGCAGCGTTACGTCTACTAATTATTTTTTGGTCCGGTAGTTTTGTGTATAATTACGTCAAACACGTGATCCTTTTTGACAAGCATAATCTTGTTTTCAATGTTTGTCGACGTTTAGACGTTGCAAGTCTTAGTTCTAGTTTACACTATGCAAGTCTTATTGATAAGATTCTTATTCAGCTGTGAGAAAGACAGAGAAATAAATACACATTTCTCTGTTTTTCCAACAGCTTATCAATAAGACTTGCAT
Organism: Panzeria rudis; assembly: GCA_956483635.1. Taxonomy (NCBI): domain Eukaryota; kingdom Metazoa; phylum Arthropoda; class Insecta; order Diptera; family Tachinidae; genus Panzeria; species Panzeria rudis. The sequence goes on from OY101450.1 coordinate 146,688,391, forward strand.
AATGTGAACTAGGATTTATTGATCAGCTTCTTAACTGTTAGAAAGCCACAGACATTTGTATTTATTTCTTTATCTTTCTCACAGCTGAACAAGAAGCTGATCAATAAGACTTGCATCGTATAAACGTCCACTTTGTTTTCAATGAACTAAGTCTGCGTTCATACGATGCATGTCTTATTGACAAGGTTCTTACTTTTTCTTCTTTGAACTTTCATTGGCGTTCACACAATGCATGTCTTGTTGACGACATGTTCTTTAAGTACATATAGTTGTGTGCATGCGATTTTGGCATTACGAATAAGAAAGTAAAACGCACTGACAGTACTCGTTTCTTTTACCCTCGTCTCTCCCCACAACACATTGATATCATTCTGACGTCAGCATGATATCATGAAATGTCATACCTTACATAAGAAATGACTCATTATTGACTCATATATGACTCATAATTTCGCACTTAGGTACATCAGATACTCGCCTATAAGGTAGCAATCATGTCAATAAGACATGCATCGTATGAACGCAGACTAAACAATAAACAACGATTGACACTATGTCCCAGTTTACACTAAGTCGACGTCTAGACGATGCAAGTCTTATTGATCAGCTTCTTCTTCAGCTGTGAGAAAGAAAGAGAAATGAATACATATTTCTCGGTTTTTCTCACAGCTGAATAAGAAGCTGGTCAATAAGACTTGCATAGCGTAAACTGAGACTATCCAAGTCTTATTGATCAACTTCTTATTCAGCTGTGAGAAAAACAGAGAAATGTGTATTCATTTCTCTGTCTTTCTCACAGCTGAATAAGAAGCTGATCAATAAGACTTGCATCGTCTAAACGTCGACTATGCAACCGACATAAATTTAAACAGAAAATATCAAACTATGTATTTTGATATTTTTGAACCCTCGAATGCAACATGAAATGAAACCATAAACACAACTACACACTATGCAACCATCAACAAAACATGCCTGGTTGCATAAACATGTTGCAAAGTACGTACCTAGCATAACATCTACCATCAATTTGCGTTAAAGCTAAGTACTATGTTCAAATTTGCGAAAAATGATGATCAACATTAGTTTTTTCATACGAAAAATATGACAAGCCCTTGAAAGTATGTACGTTAAGAAAAAACCAATGAGTTTGTTGTAAAACCCACATTTCGCATGTAGACTCAAAATGTTGTACATAGATGCATTTCATATGATTTTTACAGTACTACAGTAGTACTACTACTTCAAAGCGAATTAATATCAAGTGGCCTTATCATCAAAACAACACACATACAAAGTAGGTGTAGGACTATTTTTATTTGTGGTTTGACAGTTCGGGTTAAAGTTTTTCTCTTTTCTTATATAGAGTTTGACTGATTGGGTGTAATCAGCTGATGATCATCTGTGATGGATATGAGGGCAACAAATACAACAAAAACTAGATTATTCTTGTAAAAAAATACACGTGTTTGACCAAGGAGAATTAATTTTATCAGGTGGTGCTGATTCTAAAACAACTACAACATTACAATAACATTTGACATCTCAGCCCCTATGTCAACGTATACAAACGTTGACATTCGAGCATCTAATTTGCGTAAAAAAGTATAACTGCTGTGCTTATAATATCACCTGTATAAATCCACCTGGTGTTTGACGTAATTATACACAAAGCTACCAGAGCAAAAAATAAGTAGCAGACGTAACGCTGCCACCAGTGGTGCCAGAAATTTTCGGGGAAAAATCTTCATTCTTCGAAAAAAATCTTCATTTTAGAAAAAAATCTTAAAAAAACTTTTAAGTGTAATATAAATGTAATTCATGATTGCTATTTATAATAAAGCTGTTGTACATATAGTTATGTACATATATACACACAAAAAACTCTATAGGTAATATTTCCTAAGAACTTGGTATAACTTTAACTAAGTGCATAGGTAGAATGAATGGCAGTTACTAAGTTTCTTAGGTAATATGCCTATAATTTTAGTTAATTTCCATGTTCGAATAACTTACAAGAACTTAGGTAGCATTAATTATAAATTTGCAAATTACCTATGATAGCAAAGTAAGTTATATCTCTTATTTTAGGCAAATTAACAATTATAAAAAAGGTAGATTTTAGTAAAACTAGCTAGTTTTTAGGTAAATGTAATGCTTTCTAATGCATCCTATATTTCCACATATAATAAAAATTTCAGATTTTTAATTATTTAACCGTAGAACACAACCAAAAAATACCATACAAACATATAACGTGTACCCCATTATAATTTCCAATAATTTTCAGCTTCACAGAAAAAAAATATTTAATTTTAAATAGCATTAATGTATATTTAAAAATCCTCAGTAAAAATGTCATGATCAAATCTTTGAACAGCTTCTTATTCTCTAATTTTTTCATATAATAACTATTGGGTACACGGGTACATCGGTTATGTGTTTGCGTAGATGTCATCTTTGGAAGGTTCAATGTAGCTATGGAGTCACTCAACCGAATTTCATAAGTGGTCAGACAACGACACAATTTCCTAGGTCCGGAGTTTCAATACTCTATTCTAGGTTTAAAGCAATAATATTTTTAATATGCAAACAAAAAGGTTCACATTAAGCCATGGTCATCACTACATTCTTTTAAATATACATGCTACATTTTATTATAAGGCGCCAAGGAAATTATCAAAACTAAAAGTTGTCACATAATGCAGTGGGATCTGCTAACATATGCACTTTGCCACTTGCGCTATGTTGCTTTCCCTAGGCAGATATCACAAAGGGATCATTAACAGAAACACAAATAATGTCATCCAATTTTTAATCAGATTTCAAGGTTTTAGCTGACGAAATATAGGCAAATTAGTCTTGGATCATCCAGGGGTAAAAGCTCCGGAAACGCCAAAAATAATGATTTTTTTATTGGATGCCAAATCAGATGTATTGATTTTATTTGCTGGCGAGTCTTCAAATAAGTTCACTGATGGAATAGATGCCTGTAACAAGTCTTTGGGGCTATAGTTTTCTGAAACATGAAATTTAAATTTTAATAAAAAAAATTATTATAAAATTTGTACATTTACCTTTTCAATTAATATTTTCATTTGACAACAAAAATACATACATACATCTATACACAAAAAGTTTCGAAGACATTTAACTAATTCAATTAGTTAAACTAACATAATTCACATATTCACACTTCTTTGTTTACCATTAGTTAAACCGTCAAATGCCATTGGTTAACAATTAGGTAGATGCCTTGGAACATGGTGCAATAAGTATACAGGTGGCAGCATAACGTCAGTTGATTTTTTTTTGTTCTGGTAGTGTTGTACATAAGCAACGTCTAGCACGTGTATTTTTTTACAAGCATTATCTAGTTTTTTGTTGTATCTGTTGGACCTGCATAGTTATTACACCATGTTTTGGAAATTATTACATGCATATAGCATACTTTTAGGAGCGACAAAATATATTTGCTCCATTTGCTCTGTGTGCTTAAAAATTTTTAAATTGCCGCCTTAAGATGTGAAATATTCTTGATTTCTTTATTTTTGCTTGTTTATTTATAGTTGATAGGGTTACCAGTCTTTACCCATATTAAAAATTTTAGTTAAACAATACACTGTAAATATGAAGTTTTAGTTAAACAATAGTTATCATTTTAGTTTACTAATAATTAACATATGATTGTAAATTTGGGCCTAAGAGTATTCCCCTTTTTGTTACCACATTAATCTAAAATTGGCAGCTGTGATTTTTGTTTTGAAAAATATTATTATTAGTTTACACGTGCATTCTGTAGTAGAGGCCGAAGTCGAGTTAAAATATCCGGCGGCGGCGGCTTAGTAATAAAATGTCGCCTTCGATAAATCGACTTCATGTGCGCAATATTTTTCTAGTGTATGACAGTTAGATTATACGCAATTAGTTTATATATTCGTTTTGGCTTTGATGCAAATTTTTTTTCGTTATTAGTTTTAACATAGCGTCTTCGCGAGCCATTTATTTCTCTTGACAAAAGACAAAGTCGATATCAAGGCGAATTGATTCCAGGTGGCCCTATTAGTAAAATGAGCATCAGCTGACTTTACCAAAGTGTCAAACTCTATGTAAAAAAAACTAAACAACAACTTTTGAAGTATGCATTTAACATGACAGATTGGTAAAGTCCAGTTGTTGTGGCACTAATAAGGCCACTTGGTATTAATACGCTTTGGTCGATATGAAAAAATAGCACTAACATTTTTCTGATGTTTTTGTATGAAGTTTAACAAATGTTGGAACAAAATTATAGCTCTTCAAGACGCTATGTAAAGTAAATTCTTATTAAAATTAATATTTGAAAGCTAAAAAGTTAGGCCGGACGCTTCGGCGGCGGCTCAATGCACTAAACTAGTTTCGGCGGCGGCTGTGAGCCGGCTCGACTTCGGGCTCTGTTCTGTAGTCTTATTTTATCGTTGATTTCTAAAAGTAAATAGAAAGTATGGATTCCGAAGATTTAGATATGGAAGTGGTTGTCCCAGAGGACGCTGCAAGCGATATGGAGCCAAATGAAAGTGATGGTGAAGAAAAACCTGAGGGTAAAGAAGTTTATTTGCCTGGTAAGCCACTAGAAGCTGATGAGGAGCTGATATGCGATGAATCAGCCTACGTCATGTTGCACCAGGCCTCCACGGGGGCACCGTGTCTAAGTTTTGATATTATTGCTGATGAATTGGGAGAGAGTAGAGAGAAGTTTCCTTTGACAGCTTTTATGGTTGCTGGTACACAGGCCGCTAGAACTCATGTCAATAATTTGATTGTTATGAAGATGAGCAATTTACATAAAACCAAAGAAGGCGATAATAATGATGAAGACGATGATGAAGAATTGGAAGACGATCAAGACGATATTGGCGATAAAGATGAGTTAAAGAAACCACAAATGACTTGTGCTCTAATAAAACATCAAGGCTGTGTTAATCGGGTACGTTCAAAACGTATTGGTAATTCCGTGTTTGCGGCCTCATGGAGTGAATTGGGTCATGTAAACATTTGGAATTTATCGCGACAACTTCAAGCTATAGAGGATACGCAACTGTTGAAACAATATGAGAGAGACGTGGCTAGTGAAGCCGTTAAGCCGGTTTTTAAGTTTAGTGGCCATCAACAGGAAGGATTTGCTATCGATTGGAGTCCCTGTGCTGATGGTACTTTGGCTACAGGCGATTGCAAGTATGTAATTTTTCAATAGATTTTAAATTTCTATATTCTAAACGTAAATTCAAGTAATTAAAAGTTCATGATTAATTGCTATAAATAGGCACTAAATCAATAATATTTGTTGATTTTTTGCAAGCTCAACTGCGTTTAGCATTTAAAATAAAGATTTATTAAACTTCAGATTCACGTGATCAGCATAGTGCTTATTTACTGCCTGGCAACTGCAAATATGGTTGAGTTCCAAAACATCAAAATACATTGTAGTGGCGTAAAATCGCATCACTGCAATGTATTTTGATGTTTTGGAACTCATCCTATCTCATAATTTTTATTACTTATATTTTTTTTAAATATAACAACTAACAAGCCGTTAGAAAAACCATTTCTTGCCAAATATTTGCTTTAACTCGCAACGTCATATTTTTTTTTAATCTTTAAGACGTGATATACATATTTGGTCTCCACTTGAAGATGGAACGTGGAAAGTTGATCAACGTCCTTTAGTTGGACACACATCATCAGTGGAAGATTTGCAATGGAGCCCCAATGAACGTAGTGTCATTGCTTCGTGTTCGGTTGACAAGTCCATACGTATTTGGGATGTCAGAGCTCCACCACAGAAGGCCTGTATGCTAACTTGTGAGAACACTCATCAGAGTGATGTTAATGTAATATCATGGAATCGCACGGAACCCTTTTTGGCCAGTGGTGGTGATGATGGTTTTCTACACATTTGGGACTTGAGACAATTTCAAACTAAAAAACCTATTGCTACTTTCAAGCATCATACAAATCATATTACAACTGTCGAATGGAATCCAAGAGATGCCACGGTTTTGGCATCTGGTGGAGATGACGATCAAATCGCTCTGTGGGATTTGGCTGTAGAAAAGGATGTTGATCAAGAAGGCCAAGAAATGGATACACAAAATAATGAAGATATTCAAAAGTTGCCGCCTCAGCTACTGTTTATACATCAGGGCCAAAAAGAAATCAAAGAGTTGCATTGGCATCCTCAACTGCCCGGAGTTATTCTATCTACAGCACACAGTGGTTTTAATATATTTCGAACTATAAGCGTATAAAGTTGTGTTAATTGGAGACATAAACAAACATTTTATTATATTTTGTAAATACATATGTTTTCTACTTAATTTCAATTAAAATTGAAATCATAGATAGTTCTTTATTATTTTTGATTTTGGCGATTTTATTCCTTGGAAGTTTCCTGATCAACCCGGTCATCATTTATTAGCATTGCTGTGTTAATTAGGTGGCGCATGGTAGGACGGCCGTGAGGACAATTCTGCAAAATAAAAGTTAGTTGAGATGTTTTTCATTACTTAATTATATATGTATGTATGTACACATTTCTAATACTAAAACATTTTCTGCTCTATCAATTAGTTAAATTTAATCTAAAAACAAACCCCTTCCGGGGGGTAAGATACTGATGGCCTATAATTTCGTTTACGTATTTGCATATTTAACTCTACTCTCTGCGCTTCACCTATTGTCATTATATGTTATCAGTTAAATTTATATATTTTTATAGCCCTTTAAATGAGAAGATTACTTTACATTCTAAGTTCCTACAATCATTATGATTATTTTAGAATTCAGTTGCAGGTCAATTGACATTACAGCGCGTATCAAATTAGGATGCCTGAACAAAACGAATTACAAATTCTAAACGAAGTGGATATTTCAATTAAAACTGATGGCGTTAATAATACAAAACAACAGGATGTCGCAACAGCAAGGGTAATTTAGCTAATCAGGGATAGTTGATCGTATACTATTGATGTTAGTGAACACGTGAGAACATTTTATGTAACCAATTGGAAGATTACAAAAATATGATAATTGGCTAACTAACGGCTCTTTTCACAATTATATGAATAAAAGTTAACATAGACTTTAAAGGAAAGTTTTGTATGCCGAACTTGTCGTTAAAATCCACGTTATCTTTTAATCGTAGATTGTGAAATTGGCCGTACGTAAATAAGTTAAAAAATAATATTAAAATATTTCATGTGTGTTTTTAAAAATTTTGTATTAAAGAATGAAAATTGGCTAATTCTTAAATATGAATACTTACATAACATACTGCTTTATTTCAGAGACCGTATTTTAATACTTTTAAAACCATATTTTTTGTTTTTTTCGTATTAAAAAACAAACACTTGTGATTAAAAAATTATATTTATCCATTTGGATTTTTTTATTTGAAACAAAGCATTTTTATTTAATTTTATTTTCTTTTTGAAAGACAATAAAATAAATATCGTTTATTATTTATCGTTTATGATATTTTCAACATTTTCATCGGATGAAAAATTTTATGTGTACTATAAGAAAAATGTGTTGTAAGAAAAAAATCATATAAGGAAGACAGTAAAATAATAAAATGTTTATATGCACATTTGGAACACGTTTTGAATCAATTAATACAAGGAGAGGAGGGAAAAGCTGCGAAAATTACGAAAATTTGCAAAAAATTTCTTGTACATGAAAGATTACAATGTTACGATTGATTAAAAGCTCCAAAAATTTAAGAATACCATAAACTTTGGAAAATTTTCGCTTATCGCAAAAATAGCGAAAATTCGCGAAAAATTGCAAAAAGTTAAACAAACCATAATTTTGATTAAAAATTGCTGAAACTGTAAGGAATTACAAAATTTTGAAAAAAAAATCACGAGAATGGCGAAAATTCGCAAAAACTTGCTAATAGCGTCATGATACCAAATTTTAATATGGTTTAAAAATCGTGTAAACTATAGAGCCTAAACAAACTACAGGCAAAAAGTCGTTCCTATCCCGAACATTGCGAAAATTCGCGATAATTTGCAAAATCGATTAAAACCCGCCAAAGCCGCATGTTCACGAAAAATTCCTAAAAATATTAATGAAATCTATATTAAAAAAAGAGTAACGTTATTGAGTGACTGACTGACTGATTCATCATCGGCCAGCCCAAACTACTAAAGCTAGAAAGTTGAAATTTCGTATGTGGGCTCCCCTCAGGATGTACAGATCCACTAAGACGAGGTTTCGGTAAATTCAAACGATAAGGGGGTAATAACGGGTAAATTCGGTAACCTTATATATCCGGATCTAACTAAGGTAAAATTCCAAAAACAGCATAATAAGATCGAAAAATAAGCGGACGCGTGTTTGGTACTTTTTTGAAATTTTTACATTTAGGGGCCGAAAAAGGGTAAAAATATAATTTTGGTACTTTTTTGTTAACCGTTTATCTCCTAAAGTAATGAGGATAGAAATTGAATTTAAAATGTATTCTTCTATTCTTACGAAGCCCTCAAATAAGTTTTGGTACTTTTTTATAATTCGAATATATAAAGGGTAAAATTGGTTGCTCTTTTTGGTACTTTTTTCCATACAACTATTTTTTATGCAAATTGATATACATAGTGAATGAATAAGTTTGTATATTTTCACTAAGAAAGGATTTTTGAAAATTTTAATTCTAAGAGGATTAAAAGGGGTAAAAACGGGTAAAATCGGTAACCTCATATCTTCGAATCTAAGTAAGGTAGACATAAAATTCTAAAAGCATCATGATAAGATAGAAAAATGAGCGGACAGGTGTCTGAAACTTTTTTAAAATCTTTACATTTAGGGGCCGAAAAAGGGGGAAAATATAATTTTGGTACTTTTTTTGTTAACAGTTTATCTCCTAGAGTAATAAAGTTAGAAATTAAACTTGAAATTCATTCTTCTCTCTTTAAAAAGCCCTCAAAATCAGTTTTGTATGTTTTCAAATTTGAATATATAATGGGTAAAATTGGTAGCCCTTTTTGGTACTTTTTTCCATACAACTCTTTTTTATGCACATTGATACACATACTGAATGCATATGTTTGTATATATTCTCTAAGAACGAATTTTAGAAAACTCAAATTCTAACGGGATAAAAAGGGGTAAAGTCCGTGTTCTTATATCTCCGAATCTAAGTAAGGTAGACATAAAATTCCAAAAGCGTCATAATAATATAGAAAAATGAGTGGGTGGATAGGTTTTTGTACTCTTTTTGAAAATTGTACATTTTTTAAGGGTCAAAAAAGGGTAAAAATATAATTTTGGTACTCTTTTTGTTAACCGTTTATATTTTAAAGTAGAGGTACTTTTTCGAAAACCTACTTTTTTGAAAATGTAGTTTTAAGAAATGGTACTTTTTGATAAATGGTTTTTGGAAAGGGTACTTGAAAATGGTACTCTTTTGAAAATGGTTACTTTTTGAAAAGTTACTTTTTGGAAAAGGTTCTTTTTAGGGCTCTGTACACCAAAAGTGTAAATTAATCTTATTGTTTTCGATACGCTGTCCGTGAGTCCGTCTGTCTTTCTGTCTGTCACAGGTTGTTTTCTCGAGAGCCGTAAGAACTACGGGCTAAGGATTAAAGGGTGTTCTAAGCCGAGCAACGAACCATGTTGAAATACTAATGTAATATACAGACACTTTTATAAAGACTCTCGAAATTTTCAATGTTAGTGGTAATTGATGTAGTCTGTTGAATTTTTAACACAACAAAAATTAAAGGGTGTTCTGAAAGTTAATGCAATTTTACCTATGTAGTTTAAACAGTTTGCTGTATCTTGGAAACCGTAAGAGGCAAACTCTTGAAATTTTAAAAAACTCTAATAGGGCATTTACACTGTCTCGAAATCTAGTACTTACGAGATTTCGCGCTAAATCTAGTTGTTTTTTACTAAATTTCCCATACAAAACGAAATCTACTTTGTCAGTAGATTTGGACGAAATTTACTCAAAGTCTAGTATATTTATTTTCTTTTTACTACCCTGTATAACATTTTTATATAAGCGGTGAGTGAATTAGCTACGCTCTACAAACATTTTCTACTAAAGGTGTACATTAGCTAAGGTGGGCACTTCTTGGGTTAGAGTTTAGGATAAATTTCAGTCAAAGTATTTATTCTTGGATACGAAATCTAGAAAAATGTCAAAAAAGGTTAGTGTAAACGATATAGATATCGAAAAAGATTTCAAATCAAATCTATTAGATTTCGAGACAGTGTAAATGCCCTATAAAACTAAAAAATTCCAGAATTAAAAAAGTCAAAACGAAAAATCGCCCAAATAAAAAAATCGCTAAAACGCAAAAATTCGACAAAACTAAGAAGATCTCCAAAAAAACTAACCAATTTTGTGGTTATTTTTAAATGAGTTAAACAATTTTTCTATATCTGCACAACAATGGGGTAGCGAAGCACGCCGGGTATATCTAGTCACTAATATTGTAAAGAATAACAAAATCTCAGAAGAAATTGCTAACATCGCGGAAAGTCGAATGCATAGTCAAAGCTTTTGTTCTTTAATTTTGATGTAAAATATTTTCAAATATTTGCAATTTGAAGAGTTTGAAAAAAAACAACCATTTGACAATTTTTCTTTTTTGATATTTATCGTTGAAGATTTTTAATTTTTTCATCATGATTGATATTTATATTTGAAAATAAATATAAGTATTTTATTTTTTTGTACAAATGAAAATACATTTTCATCAACAAAAATATTTATATGGTATGGAAATAAAAAGTTTCCGGGTCTGTTTTATTTAATTGCTGTTATTCGTTTTTATAGAACAGAAAAACTTACAGCGGCATTTTTTAATGATAGTTTTAGACAAAGTTTCAATTAAATTGTTCGAATTAGTACATATTCGAACTAAAATTAAAATGTGTAAACGGAGTGATTCATTTGGAACAAATCAGGTTTAGCTACCCCACTAAAAAAAATACTCTAAAAATAAATAAAAAAATTGGCGGCGAGTCTTAGTTTCCGAGTTATTTGCTTCGGAAGTTCCAGTACAAAATTGTGATTGTATGGTATATTTTCCATCGAATGCGTTCACTATTGGTATTATTTAAAAGCTTTTGAGAAGATCTTTAAGGAGTTATTAAAATTTCAATAAATTCGTTAACCCATTTTATTACACACCGATACGAAAGTACGTATGTCGAATATTGGCTTCGCTAAGTAAATATTTTTTTCAAGGATTTTCTCTTCTATGTATGTCGAATAGTGGCTTCGCTGAGTAAACATTTTCTGGTAGCGTGGCTCGGAATTTTCTACTCTATGTATGTCGAATAGTGGCTTCGTTGAGTAAAGATTTCTTGCTTAGCCGGCCTTGGGCCGGGGTTAAGTGGTTTCTTTTCTCTGTATGTCGAATAACGTCTTCGCTGCCTAGCAAAAAAATCTGTTATACATTTTAGCGCTCCTGAACGACATGCTCAAAGGCTTTTAAATTATACCAATATTGATTACATTCGTTATAAACTATTCCGTATAATCACAATTTTGTACTAGAATGGACCCATAACTCGGAAACTAAGGCTCGGCACTAATTCTTTTCCAATTTATTTCTTATTTTTTAATTTTCTATCGGATAGGGTAATTTTTTTATTTTTTGGGTGGGGTAGATAACCTGATTTTAAGCACAACATTTTTTTTACCAAATGGTACAACATAATCGTTCCCATGATAATTGGATCTACGCTCCGGAACGACCCGAGTCTCACTCGGCCAAAGAATTAGTGCAATAACACGATAAGCCACAAAAACAAAATCTATATATATATATTGTTTGGTATATATACATATATAATAAAACTGTAAAAGGGGCGTGTCTGTACATAAGCTATTTTTTTTTTAATTTTTATGGTGGCGTAAATAGTAATCGATGTAGAGAACAAAACATAAAATTTTGGAATTTTTGTCTTTCTGTCCGAATACGCTTAATAGGCTCTGGCAACGGTCAAATAATCACGTCAACGTTCTAAGTGTGTGCGTGCGGTCGTGCTTTTTCTGCTACACGTACGCGTTGTCGGCTCTGATTGATGAAAATCAAAAAGTTTTGATATTTTAATTTGATGAGCAATTATTTGATCGTCGCCAATTGTGATTGACAAAAGCTTTGTGATTATAGCGATGGACAGATGCACGGACGAACAAAAGAAATTATTTTAGGTTTCATTGAACAATACCAATGCTTAGCATCCTTATGGAACATAATGGTGGAAGCATATATATTTAAAAAGTAAACAATGTGTAATTTTGTTAAAATAACAATATGCCAATAAAGCGGCCTTCAGACTATTAGATTTAGTATTAATACTTGTCAAAAACTCAAATCCTAAGTAAAAATCCGACAGTAAGAAAACAAATTGTTATGATTTGTCAAATAATACGTAAGGATTTTTGACAGTATTATGGTATTCGTAATTTTTAGGAAATTTTCTAAACAATCACATTTTTCATTTTATCAGGGTTGTCTTTTGCACAAACAAACATAGCAATAACAAAAACAGTTGCGTATTTGTTTGCCGGCTTATATAAAGAAAAAGAAGTACGAAAAAATTTGCTTTATTGCAAATTATTTATGTTATGTTTTATTTGGAATGTGAAAGTGTAGAAACAAAATGTAATGAGAAAATTTTCTTTAAGATTTTTTGACAGTCAGTCAATACTATCGATAGTTAATTTTTTATTTTTTTAACAAACACAACCCGCGAAGCGATAAGCTTGTCTGCGGAAACAGCCAGGGCCTATGTCGGTCATCGAACCCACGACCTCTGGACTGACAAGCTAGCATCGCTACCACTCAGCCACAGGGGCACCTATTTTGAATTGTTAGGTCCGATAGCGTATCTTTTGGGTAAAATTTGGTAAAATGATAGTAACCAAGAATTAATTAATCCCACTAAACGCAAAATATGTTCAAAAGTACGGGAACAGCAAAAACAACTTTCAGGGCTTAAATCCAGTTTAGTGACACAACTCCAAATAAAAAAAGTACATAGGGGGGTAGAAAATGCAAAAATAAGAAGAAAATGCAAATTAAAACATTAGGGGAAACGCATAGTTTTCGAGTTATAGGCCTCTGAAGTTTCATGTATATGTATAGTATATGTAATTTTCTACTTTATTTCTGAACGTATATGGCCAATATTGGTATCATTTTAAAGCTTTTGAATATATCTTTCTAAATATTCAAACATTTTTAAAACTTCTTAACCCATTACAAAGCGGGGATGAGTCTACGAAAAACAAAAGTTTTTAGAAACCAAATTAATAAACAGGTTAATTAATTTATTTTTTCATTATTTGTGTACATTTATTAATATTTATGAAATTATTACTGTACAAAAGACTTTAGTTAGCGTAGTCGGTGTTTGTTATACCGCAGAGAAGAAAACTTTTGTGCCCGGCCGAAGGCCTGCTATGCAAAAAGGCTTTAGTTACCGTAGCCGCTGTTTGTTATACCATAGAGGAGAAAAATCCTTGCGTCCGGCCGAAGACCGGCTATGTCAAAAGCCTTTAGTTAGCGTAGCCGGTGTTTGTCATACCGTAGAAGAGAAAAGATTTTCGTCCGGCCGAAGGCCGGCTATGCAAAAAGGCTTTAGTTAGCGTAGCCGCTGTTTGTTATACCATAGAGGAGAAAATCCTTGCGTCCGACCGAAGGCCGGCTATGCAAAACGGCTTTAGTTAGCGTAGCCGGTGTTTGTTATACCATAGAGTACAAAACCTTGCGTCCTGCCAAAGGCCAGCTATACAAAAAGGCGTTAGTTAGCGTAGCCGGTGTTGGTTATGCCATAAAGGAGAAAATTCTTGCGTCTGGCCGAAGGCCGGCTATTTAAAAAGGCTTTAGTTAGCGTAGCCGGTGTTAGTTATACCATAGAGGAGAAAATTCGTGTGTCTGGCCGAAGGCCGGCTATACAAAATGGATCTAGTTAGCGTACCCGGTGTTTGTTATATCATAGAGGAGAAAATCCTTTCATTTGAATAAATGGAATACTTACCTAGTGCACTTTCTTAACATTTTCGTGTAAAATTTTGTATAAACTGTATAAGAGCTAAAGATTTATTCAAAAGCTTTGAAATGATACCAATATTGGTTATATACATTCAGAAATAAAGTAGAAAATTACATATACTATACATATATATGAAAACTTCAGAGGCCCATAACTCGAAAACTATGCGTTTCCCCTAATATTTTATTTCACATTTTCTTCTTATTTTTATATTTTCTATTCTCCTATGTATTTTTTTTTTGTTTGGAGCTGTGTCGATAAACTGGATTTGTTCCACTTTCATTTCTAAGGAACGACAAAATTGACCGAAACTTGTAAATTGGTGTAAGCATTTTGAAATTTTAATTGTTATGTGCTTTTTTCTATATTGCTGTTTATTTTGTTATATATGCGATTTGAAAAAAGTGGGTAAGGTAAAAGCTGTTGGAAACTTCACAGACAAGAACTTCTTAGAAGAATATTTTTTGCAAATCCCGTTTATTGAAGTACAATATATTAAGGCGAAAAATGTCCGGAAATTCCCGCACTAATTTCGCGGGAAATTGGAATTGAAAATTTAGCGGAATTACCGGGAATTCCCGTGAAACTCTAGTACCATGTCCAAAATTTTTTTTCCGCTCCCCGTTTATTTTTAGTTGATTGGGCGGTAAAAAATACGAAGTGTACAAAAAATAAGCTACTGAAGTCTAAAACCAGTCCTTTTGCTTTAGGCAAATTGTGGTTTTAAGACTATCGATAGTTATCGATGGTTTTTCAAAAACTATCGCATGCTATCGATAGTTTCAGACCACTAGAAGTCACAATACAAATGCTGATTGATGAATTTATTTGTACATCGCCGTTTAAGCGACAAGCACACGACACTCACACATATGCATTGATTGACGTGTTTATTTGACCGTGGCCAGATACTTTACCCTGCGTTTAGACATGTAAGTACTTGCATGCAAGTTCTGTGTACGTATTATCAACGAAAAAGCAATTTGTATTCGTTTCTCTGTCTTTCTCATAGCTGAACCAAAAGTGTGTTAGTACAAAAGTTTGAGTGTATTGAGCTTTTCGAACTTGCACTTGCATGTGTAAAGGCCAGGTTAACAAAAATAAATCACTCCGTTCTTGTTCTTGTTACTTATTTATTTGATTCAAACCATGGTAGAATAATATACAAGGTAGCCCTGGAACGTCAGCTGATTATTTTTTATTTGATTTTTTCATGGTACGAACTGTCAAATGTTGTGTATATGTGAAATAACTACGTTGCACACACAATACCACACGTATGTTTGATGCTTCTGTTATACAAACACACACATACTCTCTCTAATTAATGGTTGACATTTTCTATCCCAAAATGTACATTTGCATTAGTTATGCGGGTACCTGTTATATTATTCTACCATGATTCAAACTTAGGGTACTTTTTACTTGAGGTAAGATGAGATTGTCAAATTCAATCGCAGAGAGAATTATGTTACGTGTAGACTTCAAGCAAAGACTATATATGGGATTTTTGAATGTATATTTTGTCCGTTTTTTTTTTGGAACAGTACACATTCATTTTTAGCTAACTGTTCGCCGCGAGGTGGCGACAAAATTTGTTAATTGACCTTACTAAAATAAGTAGGATTTTCGATAGGATGTTGTTGCTGCCGTCGCTGGTAGTGCAGGTAAAGGGCTCCGATGAGAAGACTGTGGTACTCTCGAAACATCTGATATCAGTTCAACCTTCCGTACATCCAAATTGTTCTTTAAATGTTCAATATTTACATGCTTTAGAATTTCTTTCTTAAATAGAAAAAAAATTAATTTGATCGAAAGATTAAATTGAAAACGAACTTAAGCCGAACTAATTAAATAACTTTGGATCAAAACCATACAGTTCGACTAAAAATTCATAACTCAATTGTTAAAAAAAATTTAAATTGTATGGTTGTAGTAGAGTTTACCCAAACATTTCTCTAGAATGCAAAGCTATGGAAAGCTAAGGAAATGATCACATAAAACCAATTTTTGATTTAATGTGGCTTAAAGAGTTGATTGCACTAAGCCCTTCAATTCTAAAAAAGAAAAAAATTCAAAATATACCAAATTTAATACAATTTTAGGAAATGAGGGCAACTTGTTAAACACCACTCTTTTTTTAAATTCCGAGTGCCAGAACTATTTTTAAGTTATGGTTTGTTCGTCATTCACGCATACAATTTCATATAAAATGCGAATATACCATACGATTTGATACAAAAATATTTCCTCCCTAGTGTGGACATCTTATACAAGTTTAGAAATTTACTTAGTTTTGTATATACCGTCTGTTCATAGAATGCAATATTTTCTCAGAAAAGCTGGCTGATTGTGCTCAGGGAGTCCGAAATGAAAACAAATTGAAAGTTTTGCTTTCAAAAGCGAAATTACAAGGTTCATAAATTAACTTCATGAAATGTACATTAATGCTTTTGACAGAATACAGATTTGCAGTTTGTTTCTGTATAAAATTTGTATTAAAAGGAGCTCTTAGATACATAAGTCTGGTTAGCTTCGTGCACGCTTGGGAACTGACATATTTGTTTCTGTACGTGCACGAATTTACCCAAACTTACCCAAAAGCTTTTCTTTTCAAAATTTTGTATTGAAAAAAGGTTTCGGTTAAGTTTTGGTAACTTCGTACAAGTACAGGAACAGTCTTAAACGAAAGCTTTCGTGAATAAAAAATTTATGTATGTTCCTGTACATGCACGAAGTTAACCTAATGTACCCAAAAGCTTCTTTAATATACATCTTAAGACTGTTTCTGTACATGCAAGAGGTTGCCCAAGCTCTTTTCAATACATCTGTATTAAAAAAAGCTTTTGGGTAAGCTTGTGTAACTTCGTGCACGGACGGTAACAGACTAAATATAACTTTGTAAGCCATATGCTTAACTTGGCCGTTACCTTTTCATGTACTTATTCATAATTAGAATTGGTGGCTAGTTCTATTTTTAATCAAATTCCATGAGGAATTCTATGAACAAAACAGAGGATTATGAAAACTATACTCGTGGTAAATAGGATGATTTAATATATTGTCCATAGTGGACAAAATTGTTGATTTTTGCAGGCTATGCATCAACAGTGGGATCAGCTGTACCTGCTGGATATTGCATAGGCGTGATGAACAGTCCAGCTGTGGTTTGTATAATGCAATAACTAACTTGACTCAATTATCATAATTGTTTGCTTTCAGTTCATGCGTCATTGGTGCAATGCAACGATAATACAAAGATATGATGTCCACTTATCGGCCGCATCCATTGAACTCTTGTGGTCAGCTATAGTTTCCATATTTTTAATAGGGGGAGCTATAGGATCTTTGAGCGGAGCTGGTTTGGCGAACAAGTTCGGAAGGTAATATTTTACATAATCACCCTTATCGGGAATAAAAGTTCACGTGAAATGTGTTCCCTTTCCCTAAACTTGTGATCGCCAATTTTGTGTTGTATTTGTGTTACTGTACTCTTTTGCTCGTTTTTTCACCATTTCTTTTTTCATAGGAAATATTTTACGTGAACAAAATGTTCGCCTCTTATTCCCGATAAGGGTGAATAATTACTTTAGATGAGTTTTTTCTTTTTTTTAGAAAAGGATGTATATGTATTTGTGGAGTGTTGTTTTTTTTCGGTGCAATATGTTTTTTCTTTTGCCGTATGATAAACTCGGTAGAAATTTTGCTTGTGGGCCGTTTTATTGTAGGACTTGCTTCTGGATTAACTACCGCATCTCTGCCCATGTATCTGAGCGAAATTGCGCCTTTGGTATTACGCGGCACGTTAGGAGTATTTTGTGCTGTGGGTTTAACAGCAGGAGTTGTAGTTGGTCAAATATTTAGCCTTCGCACCGTGTTTGGTACCGAGTCCCATTGGCATATAGCGTTAAGCTTCTATGTCATACTTGTCATAATATGCTATCTGCCATTCTTTTTATATCCAGAAAGTCCGAAATGGTTGTATATTATTAAGGAGGATCGCGATGAGGCGCAATCAATGTTAATGCGTCTAAGAGGAAACATTAAATCGGACGAATTAGCTAAAGAGTTGGAAACTATGGAAGCCGAATCCAAATTGGTAGGCCAAGCGAGCAGTTTTTTAGAAGTCCTAAAGGATCCCAAGCTGTTGATGCCGCTCATCATTGTTTGCGTATATCAAGGCGGCCAACAATTATCAGGGATAAATGCGGTATTTAATATTTATTTAATTTATTTCGTAATATAGTTACAATACAATTTTAAGGCGAATTGTCTTAGACTTTGACAAATAAGTGACAAGGCGACCATAGTTTAAACCCTATTAATCGGCCTTTAACTAAAGGACCATGTCGCCTTTTGTAAATTTTAAATATGAAGGTGAAATCGTTATCTTATCTCCGAAATCGTTCTGATCTTATCTTAGTGCCCGCCTCGAACTCTTTTTGGTCGAATCCAAAGTTCGCATAAGTTTTCGGTCAGAATCCAAGTTTTTTTTATTAAACTCATAAAAATATGTAAAAGATATTTAGTTTGTATATA
Organism: Panzeria rudis; assembly: GCA_956483635.1. Lineage (NCBI taxonomy): Eukaryota > Metazoa > Arthropoda > Insecta > Diptera > Tachinidae > Panzeria > Panzeria rudis. The sequence goes on from OY101450.1 coordinate 146,706,991, forward strand.
GTATGTACATATCGATGGCTTAATATAATAATTCTCGCAAAAAAAAACCTGACTACAAAATTGGCGTGACACTGTCCATAATTGCTTTCATAATGCTGTACTTTCACGAGAACTAACTGTGTGCAAAGTTTCATACGAATCGGTTAAGTAGAAGTAGTTTAAATGAATATTTACTTTTCATGGGGTTGGCACTGTCCATTTTTCTAACCATAATGTTTTATTGTAACAATAACTCAATATGTATGCAAAGTTTCATAAGAATCGTTTTAGTAGAAGTTTTTGAAAAAGAACATTTACTTTGGATGGGTGTGACACTGCCCAATTTTTAATAATGATGTAGTATTCAAACAGAAGCTTAATGTGTGTGCAAAGTTTCATAAGAATCAGTTGAATAGAATTAGATGAAAAGGAGACCCCGCCCAGTTTTCAACGGGACCAATCTGGAAGTACATCCTTTTAAATAAAGAAAACCAAGTCCGAAATCGGTTTACAAATGGCGGATTTTTCAGGGAACATCCTTAAAAAAAGAAAAATACATGACGAATTGATAACCTTTCTCCTTTTTATGAAGTCGGTTAAAAATTCGTAAATCGAATTTTTATTTTACAGGAGAAGGAAAAAACTGAATATAAACTAGAACTCTTACCTACAAAAAACAATTTTTAAGTGGCCATAAAACCGTTATTTTCAACATTAGCTTACTTAGTTCTTTAGGGAGGGTGTATTTAGAAGTTAGCTATCAGAAAACGTTAAAAACACGATTTCGAAAAAAAATCGAGATACGCCTTTTTTATATTAAGCCATCGATACATTTTTGTTATACTTGGGTTTTTTTTTCCTATGTAACATTGTTATTTTGGCCCTAAAAGCTTTATGATACAAATTTGAATAAATAAATAATGGTAAATATTATACGGTCTTCGGTAAAAACCTATTCTGAATACCGATTACAAGCCGGATTTCAATTTCTGGCCGATTTCAAGGGCGATTAATCGATCTCATACTATTAATATTGCACTTAAATTTTGAAACGTTCGGCATCAGACGTATGGGCAGATTTTCTTGAAATATGGCTTAGAACACTCTAGATCAAATCACCTTTCAAGAAAAAAAAAAAAAACTAAATCAAAATCGATCACCCCTTTGTTAGTGGACGCACAGATACGGGAGGACGCAATTAAAAAAGATCAGATAATTTCAAAACGTCTACAATGAAATTCTTCAAACATAGTTAAGAAAAACACTTTCGATCAATAAAAAAAGAAAGAATAATCAGGCCTGCTGTTCTGTATACCATGCGAAAAGAATAATTTATTCGGACATTTTCAATTCGCATAGAATGCAGAAAAGGGTACAATAAATAAAAATAAATTCAAAACGGTTCAGCCGTTTGAGAGCTACAATATACATACACTTTAAACTTGTAAAAAATATTCCTTCCAAAATATTTTTTTTAGATATTTTACTACTCCGTCTCAATATTTCGCAGAGCAGGAATGACAGCTCATGCCGCAGAATGGGCTAATTTAGGCGCAGGCTCTTTAAATTTGGCCATATCTCTTTTAGGGCCATGGCTAATGGCGAAAATCAATCGTAGACCTCTTATGTTGTTATCGTCATTGGCATGTTCATTTTTTCTCCTGAGTTTTGCTTTAATGCTTAACTTTATGGTATGTAATTGTGTTATTATTTGAAATCAAACAAAATATTATTGATTTTCTATTTTACAGGACAGTGTTACTTGGTTTGCTCAAGGATGTATAGCTTGCATATTTTTATATATATTCTTTTTTCAATTTGGCGTTGGACCCATACCGTTTTTCATCGGGTCAGGTGGGTTTTTTCCAATACATAAATATATTTTCGCACGCTGGTGATTTAACAATTTTACAATATTTTCAGAGCTCTTTGAAGTATCTCCAAGACCTGTTGCCATGTCAATGGGAAGTTTAGCATCCTGGAGTTGCAATTTTATAATTGGTATGACTTTTCCTACCCTTCAAAATGCCTGGGGTGCTTTTGTGTTTCTTCCATTCTCCATAACATGTTTCATAATGTTTTTACTAACAAAATTTTATTTACCTGAGACTAGAGGACGGGACCCATCTCAAGTATCTTCACTGATTTCTAAAGGGTTTAAATCTAGAATTATGTAAAATTTGTTGACAAAAAAAGAAGACCCTATTGCCTTAAGTAATATTTTAATCAAGGCCGATTAACATTTATGTGAATTGAATTTAATAAATGCTTTCTTTTATCGGCGTCTGTGCCCATCAATTTTAAAATATTCTTCAAAAATGGTTGTAAAAACTTTATGTAAATCAATAAAAAAAAGTTGTTCAGAGAAAATTCAATTGAACTTTTTGATAGAATCGAATAAAAATGGTTTCCGATTTCTTTTATAAACTTGTAACTTACCCAAGGTTGCTCGATTTCACCCATGTGTTTAATCAACATTTCCATAGTAGATTTTTTTAAAGCTTTACCAATCATCACTGATTTGCGACATGCTCTCGAAGCAAACATAGATGTAATGCGTGACGGCCGGCACATCGTGCCTTCTGGTGCATCTTGCAACATAAAGATCAATTCATCTATATCTTCTTTACCAAATTCCCAATTTTTACTGAATGGTTTGCACAGCAAACGTATCTTTTTGGTTGAAGGAGCTGAAAATAGTTCAGATTATATTGATTATACTATGTATCAACGTTCAATCTGATGCTAAAGTATTACCATTATAATCAATATCAAACTTGTAGCCATTCTTCTCGAAAATTGGTAAATTATCAATTAAAACCATTTCATTTACTGCCGTTAAGTTCAGAGGTTGTGGCACTGCTAAAGGTTGATGTTGCAATTGCACTGTATTTTGCAAAGTTTCAAAATTGTACTTTTCATCGGTAGCATGCTGATCTACTATGAACAGATCCGTGTCTAGCTTGACTATAATGAAACCTAAATTAAATTGACCAATTACTTCCATACGTGAAAAACATGATTTCGAAATTTCCTTTTGTAATTCGGCTTCAGCATTTTTATTTTGATTTGGATTTATTTCACTTTTAAAACGCAATCGCTCCAATTTTGTTTTATTTTTTCTTTCATTTATATTTTCTTCCGCTTGCAGATTAATTTTTAAGTCCGCTAAAGATACTTGCAACTCATTGCAAGTTCGATTTGTAAGCTCAGTTTCTGAATCGCTTTCATCGAGTTCTATATCTTTCTTGTCTCTTTCGGCAGATAGTTCGATAACAGGAATATCTAATGATACTTGGAATTTGTTTTGCGTTAAGAATGGATTAATTTTAAAGGGTGTTATGTTTTTACATTCAATTACGTGTTTATATGATTTGTTTGTCATTAGTTCATCATGCTCCATAGAATCATTAAAGCTACTTTGAATTTGCGCCTTAATTATGTTATGCTTACATTCATCTTCGGAATCTGATTCAGATTTATAAGATGCCATCTTATTGCTATTGGCACTAGATATTAAGTCTTCTCTGTTAAGAAAATCTTGTATTTTTTGTAATTTTAACGTTCTTGTAGCTATTTCGTCCGCATATTTTCTTTTTTTCGGTTTTGGCAGAACAACAGTGCCCTGTGTATCTCCTGTGTGCTTCCATTGCGTCAAAGCTTCACAAAATTTTTGAGTTGATGAAATAGGTACTTCATCTTCATTTTCCACCTCTTCAGTTTGTTTGGAACTTCCATCAGGTACATTAACTCCAAACATACTGGTTACGCTTGTATTTTGTAGTTTATATGTTGAGGAAATATTGCCGAATGTCGAAATTAAAGATTTTTTAATGAGGGCTAAAAGAATTTTTTCATTATTGATTAATAACTGACGTTTATCTGGTGTTAAATTAACGTCTACAGATTGGCGATCTGTTATTATATTAAGGTAAATAAATGGATATTGATTGACATTATAGCGATGATAGCAATCATTGACAACTTTTGAAATCTACAGGAAGAGAATGAGGAAATTTAACTTAAACTAAACTCTCAAACATAGCTTAGATTATTTTCTTTTGTGATTCTAAGCATTTCTAGGCTTCTAAAACAAAATTTTGTTCAAAAAGTTAATACGACTGAGGAAATGTATTTCATGAAGTAACACTAATGTTAGAAGTTAGAAGTTTAGAAATATACGGCCATGTCACAGAGTTCAATTCCGTTCGGAAAAAAGAAAACTAAAATACGCAAATTTGTCAGGTGTGTCCATACTGTTGGCGGCGCTATTATGGTGCGGTATGCTCCAGCTAGGGCTTGACATATTACGGTTGATTGAATTCCGTTTCCGAACGGAATTGAACTCTGTGACATGGCCGATAATCTTACATTTTTCGGATCACACGGTCTAGAGTTAACATAAAAATATTGTCTATCTTTCGAGGAGCGCCCGCTTCCATGTGCACAACTCGATATATAACCTTCCAGCTTAAACTGCGACTCATAAAGCTGAATTATGTCATTTTTTGTTAAACGAAAGCTCTCGCCTATATCATTTTGTAACTGTTCCATTAATAAATTAGCCGGTATTACTGCACCATTGCCGTCTTTTAAAGGACATTTAAGTTCTAAAACCTCATTTGCCTGACGGCTCCCGAATATGGCAGATATATTGGCTAAAATATCGTGAGATCCATTAGTTTGCACTATCACAGTCTTTGTGCCCTTTAATGTTTGGTTACTACATATAATACGAACTCCACGTGAGACTAGACAATACGCTTGCAGTATTTGACACATTTTTGTAAACTCTTTTTTGATATTACGCACAAAGTCCCTTCTGCGTACAGGTAAAGTTTCGAAAAGATTTGTAAGTGTTACAGTCGTTCCAATACCTCGCGCACAAGGCTGCCTTTTTGTAATTTTACCATCATGATCCAAGTCAATTTTAATTGCCACTTGCGTAGACTTATGGCGTGTAGTTATTGACATATTAGCTAAAGCGCATAAAGAACTTAAAGCTTCGCCACGAAAACCAAATGTTTCCACTGATTGTAAGTCTATGAACTCCCTCAGCTTGGAGGTGTGATATTTTGCGGCTAGAATTTTCACATAAAATAATCAAACGTTAAAAGAAATTTTTAAATATTCATACTCATTCCTTCAAGGTTCTTCTCTTCCACTCCACTACCATTGTCACTAACATCTAAGGACTCCAAGCCCTGGTCCCGCAATTTAATTTCGACTAAGGTGGCACCAGCATCTATAGAATTCTCAACCAATTCTTTAATAGCCACCGCCAAGCTTAAGACAACCTTTGGCAAAAGAAAAAATTGTATTACACTAGTACATGCCTTTTTATTTTACAGACTTGTCCCGAACAAATTTTGTGAACGGTATCCTTGTTAATGGCTTTTATAGACTTAGATTCTTCCTTGGTTGCTTCTGGTACTAAAGCTTCCATATTATCCATAATTTATTTAAAATCGTCCAGAAAGTTTTGCCGCTTTATTATTGTTTTCGTTCTTAATATCATAGAGATGACATTTTCATAGATATATCGACAGTATAATAAATATGATAAAAGGCTCTGGCCACCGTCAAATAAACAAGTCAATCAATGCAAATGGGTGAGTGTCGTGTGCTTGTCGCTTAAACGGCGATGTACAACTAAATTCATCAATAAGCATTTGTATTGTTTAATAAGTATACAGGTGGCTGCATAAAGGGCCGTGGCAATTTATCAAACTGTTTGATCAAATTCATGTATGTATTGGTAATATTTTGTTTTGCTTAGCACAGCAACTTATCAAATTCATATCATCAAACTTCATTTGAAACTTGTGAAAAAGAAAGAACATGTGATTTTTTGGACGGAAATGTTTCATTATTTATTAAAAAACTTTTTGTTTGTTGAAAATTAGTTTTTTTACTCCCTTTTCTTTTATTTTAATTCCTTTCAACTCCTTTCCATATACAGTTCGAAGTGAGTTAAAATTTTGTGCGACTTCCTTTTTTTAGCATTTGGGTTTTTTTCTGTATATATTTCAAGCAATATGTCGTATTAAGCTTTTTTTTAAATTTCTTTTGCTATATTGCTTCGATTTAACTCGCCATAAAGCAGGCAAACCACGATAAACTTCAATAAATTCAAGTTTGTTCATCCGTTTTTTTAAACAGTGCGTCTCCATAGATATGATGTGGTCGCTGCGGAATCTAAACAAATTTCGTCATCGGCGGTAGTGAAAATCAAAAGTGTTTTGTTTTTCATCAAACTCACATCAAACTGTACGTGTGAGGTTTTTTGCACTAATACAGTAAAAAAAAACTCTGTTTGATCAAACAGTTTGATAAGTTGCCAGGCCGCTTAAGGGCAAAAAATATAACAAAAATAAAGAATGCTTGTCAAAAAACTTGCGCAAAAATAAACACCTGCCCTCGTGTTGCCAGCAGTAAACTTATTACACCACGATTACAAAACGACTGACAGTTTCTTTGTCAATCATAATTGGCGACGATCAAATAATTGCTCATCAAATTAAAATATCAAAACTTTTTGATTTTCATCAATCAGAGCCGACAACGCATACGTGTAGCCGAAAAAGCACGACCGCACGCACACACTTAGAACGTTGACGTGATTATTTGACCGTCGCCAGACCCCTTAAACCGTGCAAATATTTTTTGCCAGACTCGGTCAGAAAGTATGCACAAGATACTGTATTCGTGAAAAACGGTGAGAAAACTTACCGAAAATCATGAGTGGTTGACGAAAAAGCAGTCCTCTTCTTTGTCTGAGGAAGTTCTGAAAACTTTGCCGAAATGCCTGAATTCTCTATGAACATGAATAATAAATAAATAAACGAAATGACTTTTCTGAGCAACGTCGAAAAACATTAGAAAAATTTCGATTTTCCTGATACTTTTTACGACCTGGCGTATTAATATCGGAGAAAACCCCGAATTAAATTAGAAATATATTAGAAAGTTATAAAATTCGCATATAGAATAAAAATTGTAAGACTATCAGCTATAGGCCCTGGTTCACTATCCTGCACGATCGTACGACTCATTCACAGGAAAATTTTACAGAAGTCTGACAGACTATGAAATCGCTTAAAAATAACGTTGTGGGTGCCACACTATTATACAAAAATGATGAAAAAACATCTGTTTGTTTTGTGTATACACATGATCGCATGGAAACTATTAAGGCCATGTAAGATAAAACTTTTGCTTCGCGTTGCGTTACAGATTCGCTTTGACATCTAAGATGAAATGTACATACTTATACGAAACATGCTACATAAAGCACTTTTAACGCAGCGTGAAGCGAAAAGTTCGGCAACTCTCATCTTTTTGCTTGCTTTGACTATCAGCTGGAATAATTTTCTTTTATTATATTGCCAAACGAAACATATTGCGCGTTTGAATCTGTTTTAATAAGAGGTAAATATGTATGTGGCATTTATTTATTTATAATAAATCGTAAAATAACATAATTGACTTTTATTTTTATAAAAAATATATATATAAATAGCAAAATTATCAACTACTTTTTTGGTAAACGATCAATGCGCGAGTGTTGTCAAAGTTTTCATTGTGTCATACACCTTTTGCTTTACACTTTTCTATCAAAGTTAGAAACGTCACGCAAAGCGACAAAGTTGTATCTGACACGGCATTTAGTTTATGAAAATTTTGATAAATTTTTCCAAGTCGGACGCCTTGTCAAAAAAATCTGTCACACAGTTGCTTTTTAGTCCACACTACCATACTTTCTTAGCACACATGTCATATTTGGTAGATTGCGCGATTCTGTAGGATAGTGAATCATGGCCTTATGTGATGGAAATCGATTTCGAAAAAGAAGAATTTGTATTGAAGTCGGTTTTTATGCCAGAATTATTTCATCTATAATTAATTTTTCTGTTAGTGGCCAATGAAATTGTTCCGCCGTTACCACAAATTGACAAAGTCATGTGTGGAAAATTGCACAGAAACTACTGGTTATTTGAAGAAGTTGGTTTGCTTAGCTCGTGTTAATTGTCTGCTGCAGATCCATAGAATGGCGTAAAAAATTACATATTCTATTAAAAAAAATGGAAGTTATTAATGAGTTAAAAAAAAAACTGAAGTGTGTCGTGTTTTAAGCAATGCAATATGTTATACACAAGGCATACTGAACAGGTACGGGCAGTACTAAAACAATAGAAAATTTGTTGTAAAACTACCTTAACACATGTCAAAAAACGGGTAGTATTACCAACGCAGATTTCTCTTGAAATAAATGTCAAACACCATACAGAAGGAAGTCTGTATATGGTGTTTGATAGTTTGAAGGTAGTGGTGATATCATGAGAATTTCATCAACACTACTAAGTTTGACGTTTAATAAGGCGAGTCAGCTGACCTAGTGATCCCACCTATTAGATACACCTTGGTTATACATACATCGGTGTTGATAGTTTAAAACTGAAAATTTGTTAATAGCAGAATATGAATTTACGTAATATCTAGTAGAAATAGGCTAAATATAGTCACTTAACCTTTAAGTATGGACGTTTATTTTTTCAAACACCAGCTTGGACATGGGGTCTCACGGACTCCTACATATGCGGATTCCCCTGGACAGCAAATATTAGTAAAATTGTAAAATTGTGACTATTTCATGATTAAATAGATCGTAAAGTAAACAATTAAAGGTAGAAATAACTAACTTTTATTTTAAAGGAAACTTCTATTGATACAAAATTTGAAAGACATGACATTTTAGTTTCCTTCAACATCAGGTTACTTTTATTGGCTTTTTTTTAAATTTTTACAATAACATTAACAAAACTTAACATTCTTCTTGAATTTTAGTAATAATAATATAATTTAAACACAAAAAAGATCCCATAAAACATAAGAAAAAAAATGACAAAGGGCTAATATTAGGAATATTATTGGCAATCCTTACAGATAGGCTTTAAGCATTGCAGACATATTGGCTTATCGCATGTCACACATGTATACGCTACCTTTCTGTGTTACGTTGGCGGACAAAAACAGCATATTTCACTCCCATTCTGTTCAGATTCTTGAGGTTGAAGTTTTTCTGTGGGCGTATCTTCACCCGAAATACGCTCTAAACTCATCCTTTATATGTGGACATGGGGTCTCACAGACCCCGTCAGAACTTTGAATAAGTATAACTTACCTAACACAAATCGAACAAAGCAACTTTCTTCCAATACGGCCGTTTGACAACTAAATTCGAATCTACAGAGAAGCTCGGATCTGAAATAAAATAATAATTTGGAATTAAAAAACATGAAAGGTCTGTGAGACCCCATGTCCATACTAGAAGGTTAAGCTGTCGAGGGCACCTGAGATTAGTCGCCTTAAATATGTGTGTATTGATATGTCTTCCTTATAATTGTTATCGTGAATATATCATCAGAAAAGTGTCATCACTACTGAAGAAATACATTGCGAGAATTTTTATAAGTTTGTGCCACAAAAAGTTGAGTTAAACAAAATATTGTTGGTCAAAATTAATTATAAATAGAAAAAATAATAAGATTCTTTTGCATTTGTGTACACGGGTTCTTAAAAAGTGTAAAACTAATATAAAAGCTATTAGTATAGAGTACTACATTTTAAGTCGACGGCGCATCATACTGTTACGTTTTTAGTCCTTTACATAAAAACGGTTTTATTATTTTCACAGGATTCGTTGAATTGCAATAAAATAAAACACGGATATTTATTTTACAAATAAATTCTCAGTAACACTTTATTTATTACTTTGAAAACACGTACAACTAAACGCGATGTACACACTAACTATTCTTGGCGATGTTTACTCGTCTAAATTTAAAAACACACTTCTTCATGTCGTCTGGCAGCCTCCCCTTATATAGTCCATTATAAAACCTTCTGGTAACTTCGCTAACTTTCTGGAATACAGCCGTCTCTCTTTACCTTTAACTGTACTGTAATTCAGGTCTCTTTTCATCTTTAAGTGTACGGCATGATCATTTTGGTCTTGCTATGGTGCAATGTATGTGCGTGTGTGGATGCATGAGATTATTCTTCTGTTTGTTTATCTTTGCACACACACATACTCTAATGCTTGCAACTTAACAAATTACGCTGTCATCAAGTCTACATCTCTTGCAGTTTAAGTTTAATGTCACTGTTTGTAATTGCGATTAAGCAGTCTCGAATAATCTTGAAAGTTCTAGCTACCGTTTCCTGAAGATTCCGGAAACTTCCATTTTCCGTTATTTTGAATTCTATTGGCAGTTGTCGAGTGATGCCAAGTTTAATTGTGGTACTTGGTTGCCAGGTTTTGATTTTATTACAGTGATTTAGGGGTATAAAGCAGATAATGATCGGGTTGTTAGTTTGTGTCGTTACATTTGAATCTGCATTTTCATTTCGTAACACTGCCGCCCACTTAAGCCTGTTCGTCCCGAATAGGCACACAATCACCTTTTCCATAGTGCGCCAGTCGTTCCAGGTGTACGATTTTCATTTTGGACCTTGGGCTGTTGTACTTCTGTATCCTATAGACGACATCGTTCAACCTTTTAATAACCTTATACGGTCCATCCCAATGAGTCTGCAATTTTGGAGACAATCCCTTCTTTCGTTGTGGGTTGTAAAGTAGAACCAATTGACCCTCATTGAATCCCTCAGAATTTGCAGCTCGGTCATATCTAGCCTTCATCTTGTCACTGGCCATTCTAATTCGGTTGCGTACAAATTCATGTAGCTCATTTAAATTTTCTTGCTCTTGGGAAGAGCTGGTGCCTTCTTCACTTGTTGGTGTAGGCTTAACGCCAAATTCCAAATCACCAGGCAATTTTAATTCCGTCCCGAAGACAATTTTAGCAGGTGTTCGTGATGTTGAGTCATGTACAGCTGACCTATATGCCAACAAAAATTTGGGAATGTGCTCGTCCCAGTCCCTTTGATGCGCGCTTACCACTTTTCGCAGGTACTCCTCTAGAGTACGATTAAATCTTTCTACCATGCCATCGGACTGTGGGTGCAGCGGCGTCGTTCTTGTTTTCTTTATCCCATACAATTCGCACATTTCACGAAATATAGCAGACTCGAAGTTTCTACCTTGGTCAGAATGTAATTCTATTGGAACACCATAGCGACATACCCAGTTGTTGACAAATACATTCACAACTGTCCTTGCTTCTTGATTGGGTATGGCATATACTTCTGGCCATTTACTAAAATAGTCCATCACCACAAGAACATAGCGATTCCCGGCGTCGCTGACGGGAAAAGGACCTGCTACATCCATTGCTATCCGCTCAAATGGTGCACCTGAGTTGTATTGTTGCAGCTGTCCTCGACTTTTTCTTGCTGGTCCTTTTGCTGCGATGCACTGTGGGCAGTTTGCTATCCAGTCGGCTACGGCTTGTTGACACCCAACCCAATAAAAACGCTGTTTTAGCTTCTCCAGCGTTTTTGTCACTCCCAGATGACCGCCACTAGGACCATTGTGGAACTCGTGCAAAACTTTATTCACCTTGGAGGATGGCACAACTATTAGGTTGGAAGCCATTTTACCATCTGCACTTTCCCATACGCGGTACAAGCACCCGTTTATCAGCTTCAGGATATTCCACTGAGCCCAATAACATTTCACAAGTGGGCTTTCAGCTGATATTACATTGCGAGCAGGTCTTCTATTTTCCTCTTTGGCTGCTATAATTGTCGCCAATATGGTGTCGTTTCTCTGTGCCCCTGACCAGTCCTCATCGGAATCGATGTGCGTTAGCCGAACATCAATAACACATTCCTTCTTTTCGGCCTTAACACAATGTCTGCACTCCAAGCTGCAGGGCCGTCGCGATAAAGCATCTGCATTGTTATGCTTTACGCCCCTTCTATGCTCTATGCTGAAGTCGTAGCTTTGAAGACGTTCAATCCAGCGCGCTAGCTGCCCTTCAGGATTTTTAAACTGCAACAGCCATCTCAATGCAGAATGGTCGGTCCTCAGCGTAAAGTGTTGGCCATACAGGTACTTATGGTAGTGTTTTATGCACTCCAACACTGCCAAAAGCTCACGTCGTGTCACACAGTAGTTTCTCTCAGGCTTTGAGAGTATACGGCTATAATAGCCTATCACTTTTTCTGTGCCATTGACAACTTGCGACAACACACCTCCTATGCCATAGCCGCTCGCATCGGTATCAAGCAAAAATTTTTCTCCAGCTATGGGGTAGGCTAGTACTGGTGACGTACTCAATAAATCCTTTAATGTCTGGAACGCATTCTCCTGTTGTTCGCCCCAGTGATACGGCCTCGACTTCTTGGTCAGCTCATGCAAGCTTGCAGCGACGTTGGCAAAATTTGGTACAAAGCGTCTGTAGTAGGTACAAAGGCCCAGAAAGCTGCGCAGTTCATGAAGATTTTTCGGACGAGGCCAGTCCTTTACTGCTCGTATTTTATCTTCATCCGTTGAGATTCCGTCTGCCGTAACTCGATGGCCCAAATAATTTACTTCTTTCTGGAACAATGCACATTTCTTCACGCTAAGTTTTAAGCCAGCTGATGATATGCGTTGAAGAACTTCTGCCAAATTTTTGAGGTGCTCATCAAAAGTCTTTCCCATCACGACGATGTCATCAAGGTACACCAAGCAAGTCTTCCAGTGAAGTCCCTTCAGCACTCGTTCCACTAGGCGTTCAAAAGTAGCTGGAGCATTGCAGAGCCCGAATGGCATAACTTTAAACTGCCATAATCCATCGCTCGCGCTAAAAGCGGTTTTCTCCTTATCTTTCTCTGCAATCTCCACCTGCCAATATCCGCTTTGTAGGTCCAACGTGGAGAACCATTTCGTTCCAGCCAGCGTGTCTAAAGTGTCGTCAATTCTTGGTAGCGGATAACTGTCCTTCTTAGTAACGTCATTGAGCTTTCTGTAGTCAACGCAGAATCTCGTACTGCCATCCTTCTTTTTGACTAAGACCACAGGCGAACTCCAAGGACTTGAAGATGGCTCGATTACACCATTCCGCTCCATTTCATGGACGAGTTCTTTTACCTCATTCCGTTTTGCTAGGGGTACACTTCTGGGTGGCTGTTTGATCGGCCTCGCTTCGCCTGTATTTATTTCATGTTTCACTATTGCCGTTCTCCCTTGGCTTTGATCTTTCAAGGCGAAGACGCTGGTGTGCCTTTTTAGCAGCTGTTTAGCTTTATTTCTATCAGGAGCTGCTAATCCTGCTACCCACTTCCCCACATGCTCTTCAAATTGTTCACGTTCTTTTGCGGACATATTGTCTGGTTCTGGCTTTCGCTCGCAGTTTATTATTGCCTCTGGTGGAGTACATTGGCCCATAGCAGAATTTCCGTTGACGACTTTTTCGTTGCCTGATAAATTAAGTACTCTTATAGGGATCTTTCCTCCTTTGCAAGTTTTTACGAGGGCTTTTGCTGTTAATAGCTCGCTCTTAATTTCTGTTGGTTCTACTACCCACAACCGATTGTCCTCACAATCTCCCTCCATGCGTGCCCATATTACTGATTCAGACTGCGGTGGTATCGTCTGGTTTTCAATAGCAACTAGTTTCCCTACGTGCGTTTGATTGTCATATCCAACATCAAGCGGTATTTCAACATTACGCCAAATCATCACTTGTTGCCCCATATGCAGGTTGATGCCATGGTTTATCATAAAATCGGCTCCAATAATCACATCGTCAACAATATCGGCAACGATAAACACATGTTTCACGCTTATATTGGCTATAGTCACATTTGCTTCAGTCTTACCGTAGACAGTGGCAGGCTCCCCAGTAGCTGTACGTAGTCTTATATTCCTTAAAGGTTCACATTTCCCCTTCACTATATCGGGCCTGATTATTGACTGCGACGCTCCTGTGTCTATGGTGAAGATGTGCTTTTCGCCGTTGATGTATCCACATGCAGTAAGGTTGCTATTTTTCTGCTGCATTACTGATATGGAGATTGTGGGGCCGTCGTTTGTGGGAGCTAGCTCTTGCCCCTTAGTGCTAGCTCGTTTTAGTTTAACGGGGACTCTTGTGTTGTTTGTTGGTTCACCCGTTTACTATTCCTTGGTGGCGAAACAGATCTGGCTCTTTTTCTTGGCACCTTGCAGTTGCGCTGGTAATGGCCGACTTTGCCACAGTTATAGCACTTAACCTTTTCTCTATTTTGACTTTCTGCTAGCGCCTGTATTAGTGCCTCTTTCATCTGGCTAAATAAATTGTCCTCCTTTTCAGCAACGACCTCCACATTTCGCACTTTGCATACCTGCGGTTTCCAAATCACCCTAGCAGTTTCCTGAGCTAGTGCAAATGAAACCATTTCCGCAAAGGTAGCCTTTTGTGTAGCACACACTGCAAGCTTGATGTCAGGATCACGGATGCCGTTAACAAACGCCTCTGTTTTGACGTGATCCAGGAATGGATGGTTTTCGCCTGGATACGTAAGCTGCACTAACCGCTCAATTTCCATTGCGAAATCTTGTAGAGACTCATTGGGCTTCTGTCCTCTACATCGCAATTCCATGCGGTATATATCTCGCTTATGTTCGCCACCATATTTCCGCTGCAGTGCCGCCATTATGTCATCAAAATTATTTCTGCAGCTCCGTGGTACGGTTTCAAGTACTTCTGCTGCGGCTCCTTTTAAGGCCAAAATCAGCTCTATGGCCTTTTCTTCACTGTTCCAACCATTTTTGCTGGCAACTGTTTCGAACTGGAACTTGAAGATGTTCAAAGGTGCGCTGCCATCGAAACAAGGCGTCTTTACTCTGCTGGAAGCCTCTGGAATAAATCGCACTGGTCCGCCTTGGCACTGGAGATTACTCACTGTTATTTGTAGCTCGTGGAGTTTCTCATTTACATCTCTTTCTAAGTCTGAGAGTTTCCCGTCAAATTTGTTGACTTGTACTTCAATGCCATCTACTCTTCTATTTATGGCCTCAGAAATTTCTTGAAGTTTCTCATTTGTGGCCTTAGATGTTTCTTGAAGTTTCTCATTTGTGGCTTTAACTTCAGCTAGCACCCTCTCATTGTTAGCTCTAGATGTTTCTTGAACTTCAGCAAGCATTCTCTCATTGTTCACTCTAGATGTTTCTTCAAATTTCTCATTTGTGGTTTTAGATGTTTCTTCAAATTTTTGCATCATAGCGGCGAACATTGTACTTAAGTCCATGCTGCTTGTCGTGGCACGAGTACATACCTCTATTTCCTCCTTATCCTCAAATTCGTATGTCCCGATGTCGATGCCACGCTGCTTGAACTCATCTATCAGCCTCTTCTGAAGTTCCACTTTATTGCCCGTTGTTGGCAGTTCCAGCTTACTCAGCTCCTTCTTTAGCTGCTCCACTTTTAGCTCTTCAAACTTCATGGCTTCTATTTATCTTATTTTTTTTTAATGTCGTTTTGTAATTTTTATTAATAATGTTTTTTTTTTATTAATGTCCTTTTTATTAATTAGTAATGTCCTTTTTTTTTGCAATTTTACTTCTGACACCAATTGTTACGTTTTTAGTCCTTTACATAAAAACGGTTTTATTATTTTCACAGGATTCGTTGAATTGCAATAAAATAAAACACGGATATTTATTTTACAAATAAATTCTCAGTAACACTTTATTTATTACTTTGAAAACACGTACAACTAAACGCGATGTACACACTAACTATTCTTGGCGATGTTTACTCGTCTAAATTTAAAAACACACTTCTTCATGTCGTCTGGCAGCCTCCCCTTATATAGTCCATTATAAAACCTTCTGGTAACTTCGCTAACTTTCTGGAATACAGCCGTCTCTCTTTACCTTTAACTGTACTGTAATTCAGGTCTCTTTTCATCTTTAAGTGTACGGCATGATCATTTTGGTCTTGCTATGGTGCAATGTATGTGCGTGTGTGGATGCATGAGATTATTCTTCTGTTTGTTTATCTTTGCACACACACATACTTGCAACTTAACAAATTACGCTGTCATCAAGTCTACATCTCTTGCAGTTTAAGTTTAATGTCACTGTTTGTAATTGCGATTAAGCAGTCTCGAATAATCTTGAAAGTTCTAGCTACCGTTTCCTGAAGATTCCGGAAACTTCCATTTTCCGTTATTTTGAATTCTATTGGCAGTTGTCGAGTGATGCCAAGTTTAATTGTGGTACTTGGTTGCCAGGTTTTGATTTTATTACAGTGATTTAGGGGTATAAAGCAGATAATGATCGGGTTGTCAGTTTGTGTCGTTACATTTGAATCTGCATTTTCATTTCGTAACAATACGTTGCTGATTTATTTATTTACATATGTCGTTTGTTTATAATGTGTTTGTGTGTGTGCGTACTGTTTAAAAAAGAGGAAGGAAATGAAACGTTGACGGAACTTGGAAAGGAAAAGAATTCACTATTTTGATTAGCGCTTCATGAAGGATGGTTTTAAAAGTGGGCTTACAAAGATGGAAGGGGTAAGTTTAGGCATGCCAGATACGCAGCTGCCAAAAAACTACATGGTGTAAATAAAAGAAGTACAAAAGAAAAACAAAAAAACACTGTTGTTTTTTAATAAAAATATTTAAATTTCAAAGTAATTGCCTAGTTCACGATTTCAAAAGAATTCCTTCTTTCGTGCAATTGCATTTAGAACAAAAACAAAATTTCAAAAATTTTTCTATGTTTTAAATGTATTTGTATGAAAGAAAGAACTATTTCGACATCGTGAAATAGGCAGTAAATATTACATAAAAATAATATATTATTCCATATACGATCTAGGTATATCTATATATAGGTAATTTAACCGTAGCAATAATATCACAAAAATCTTAAACGGCTGTACCAATTAAAAAAAAAACTGAATCAAAATCTATTAATATGATTATTTAGAACTTATTTGCTTGTTCATAGAATCCGATACGGCATTGAATGATTTTCATGAACGTAATCAAACGGTTTTGTAGAGAAAACGATACCAAACCAATCCGTATTCGATTCTATTGGATACACATTTTGTTCTTTATATATTCGAATTTCCAAAAAGTACCTGAACATATTTGAGTACTTCTTGAGAAGAGAAAAATGCAATTTAAATTGTATTTCTATCTATTACTTTATAAGATAAATGGTTTATCAAAAAAATACTAAAATTATATTTTTATCCAAAATGTATTAATTTAAAAAAAAAAAAATATCCTAAAAAACTTGGGCCTATTTCTCGAAACTACAAGTAACAAATCTACAAGTGAAATACATACCTGCAAAAGAACAACACTTTTACAAAATTTAACATTGTTTTGTAGGTATTTTACTTGTAGATTTTTAACTTGAGGTTTTGAGAAATGGGGCATTGACAGCTTGAATCCAAAGTGATTATTAGGGTAAGTTTAGTAACTTTGTATTCAGAAAGAATAGGCATGATAAATATTTCAAACAACAAAGGAAAACATCAATATATACAGGACATGCAAAATTTCAAAATGCCAATTAGTTACACAGTAACGTTACTCAATTCGATTCATTTCCGGATCACAGGTTGAGGATTTTATTGACTTCTTTGTATTGGCGCAGCTCAAATTAATTATAAAATATCTTTTGTAAAAATAGATACAATTATTTTATTATGTGATTCTCTCACAATCTTTTCTTTTATATAAAAAAATAATGAACAACGTAATACGAAAAAGATTTGATTGAATATTTTTACAAAGTATACTTGTGTTAAATATAAAATTAATTAAACAGTTATTTATATTTATCAAGTGAAATTGATTTCTCCAATACCCCTTCTCAATTTAACTTCATAATAAACCGAGCAATTTCCTAAATTCCATTATTTTGATTGAATTTAAAGGTTTGGTGAAAATATCTGCTTCCATAAACTCAGTAGGGCAATACATTAATTTTATAACTTCCTTCTCTTTCAAATCTCTTATGAAATGATACTTTGTTTCAATATGTTTACTTCTGCGACTAAATTTTTCACTCTTCACTAATTTTAAACAGCTTTGATTATCTTCATACAAAACTGTTGGTTTCGTAATTTTAATTTCAAAATCTGACACTAATCTTCGCAACCACATCGCCTCCTGTGCTGCTTCACATAATGCGATGTACTCTGCTTCCGTGGACGATAGCGAAACGCAATCTTGTTTTCTGCAGCACCAAGATATACATGATCCGTTATACTTAAACACAAAACCACTATTCGATTTTCTGTCTGTTTTACATTGAGCCCAATCAGCATCTGCAAATCCATATAGTCCTTTTGTATTATTACAGCTTAACTTCAATTTCATCGATTTTGTACCGTTTAAATACTTAATTAATCTTTTCAATTCATTCCAATCACGAATTGTAGGCTTGATTACCCTTCTGCTCAGAATCGAAACTGGTGTTGCAATGTCCGGTCTTGTGTTTACGCAAATGTATAATAGACTTCCTATTAAGTGATGGTAATTCTCATTATTTTTCAAATAAGCACTAGGAAAATCTTCTTTAATATAACCAGTATCCATTGGAATTTTAGAAATTTTGGCATCATTTAACCCTGCGTCTTTAATTACTTTACATATGTAATTTTCTTGATTAACGCTGAAATATCCATCATTCCCCTTCTCAATTTTTATTCCTAAATAAAAAATGGCTTTTCCAAGATCTAATATTTCAAAATTATTACGTAATAGATTTTCAATATAAATTTGATGACCGATTGATTTTGTTGCAACAAGTATATCATCTACATATACTAAGAGAAAAATTAATTCATTATCCTTTTTAGATTTTAAAATGCAGGGATCTGCTAAACCCTTTTTGAAACCAGCATTAAGAAAAATTTGAATCAACTTTTCATTCCAGCATCGAGCCGCTTGCTTTAACCCATATATACTTTTATTTAGTCTGCAAAATTTTCCATTCGGTATTTCAAAACCTTTTGGTTGTCTCATATATATATCTTCTTTGAGATCTCCATAAAGAAAAGCTGTTTTAATATCGTAATGCTTAACTAACATTTTTTGTTCTCCAGCAATTGTTAAAAATAAACGAAAAGTTGTTTGTCGCACCACTGGTGCAAAAACCTCATCATAGTCTTCACCATATTTTTGGTTAAAACCTTGTGCGACTAATCTAGCTTTATATTTTGTGATAACGCCATCTGCATTATGCTTCAATTTGTATATCCACTTACAGCCTATTGGTTTACGGTTGCTAGGTATATTATGCAAGTCCCATGCTTTGTTTGTTTGTAGAGATTCAAATTCTTCTTCCATTGCTTTTAACCACAATTGTTTGTCACTTCTTTCTAATACTTCCTTGTATGACTTAGGCTCCGAAAAATCTGTTACTACATTTACCTTATATCTTTCTGGAATTTGTCCTTTTGTTTTTCTTGTGGATCTTCTTAACATAGGCTGTTCTTCAATTGATGTAACAACGTTTGATTCATTAACAGAATCTTGCATTTCTTCTGAATCTGTTAATGTGATTGGGGAATTTATATTCATTTCTATGTACATCAAAAAACTCTTCATCACTCAATAAATCCACACCATTTTGTATTGTTTGATCATTATTAGTTATTTCTTCAGTCTGCAATATTTCATTGTTTTGTAAATCTTCACTTCTCTTCATCGTTTTATTAGAAAGTTCTAAAAGTTGTATGTTAACTTTATTATTTATTTTATTTAGTGTGTCATTGTTATATTTGCAATCAATTATTTTATAGTCTCTACTAATTAGTACTTTATTATTAGTTCTGTCTAAAAATCGCAATGCCTTTGTTTGATCGGAGTATCCAATAAAAGTACAAGTTATGGCCTTTTGGTCTAATTTTTTCCTTTTCTCCTTAGGTATATGTACCAGGGCTTGACATCCAAAAATTTGAAATTCTTTGAATTCTGACTTCTTATCTTCCCAAAGGTCTATTGGAATGCAATCTGTAGTTCTGGTCAAAACTCGATTTTGTAAATAAGCTGCAGTAACTGCTGCTTCACCCCAGTAGCACTTAGACATACCGGCTTCAATTAGCATGCATCTAATCATTTCGACAATGTATCTATTACGCCTTTCAGCAACACCGTTTTGCTCTGGATTGTATGGTGCAGTGAATTGTTGCTTTATACCATTCTGCTTACAAAAACTATCAACTTCTGAATTTGCATATTCACCTCCGTTGTCTGATCGTATTATCTTGGGATATTTGTTAAATTTTGTCTTCATTGCTTCACAGTATTCTTTTAGTTTTATTGCAACTTCTGATTTATTTTTCAGTAAATAAATCGTTATATATTTACTGTAGTCATCGATGAAAGAAACGAAATATCTTTTACCACCAATGGTCGCTGTATCCATAGGTCCACATACATCACTGTGGATAAGATCCATTACAGCATTTGTTTGTCCGCTTGAATACTTTGGAAATGTATTTCTCGACAATTTTCCTTTAATACAAGTGTTACAAATATTATTACAGTTACATCCTTTAGGAATAATATTGTATATTTTAAGCATTCTCTTAATACAATCTATATCACGGTGAGCGAAACATCTATGCCATTCATGGATACATTTAAATTGCTTCACAATTAAAATATGTTGTTTTTGCGACTGAATATCTAGTTTGTAAAGTCCATTTTCTAAATGTGCAATTGCTACAATTTCATTTTTATATCGTATTTCACAAACATTTTTATAAAAAATAACTTTTAATCCTTTTTCGGTTAACTTCTTTACCGAAAGAAGATTACTTTCTATATTTGGAACGTAAAGTACCTCATTTACGGGAATATTTTCAATGTTGCCATCGCCATTTATCACTTTCAAAACACCTGAACCTTTACCACAAGTTTTCATCTCATACCCATTGGCTACAGAGACTGTTGTTTTGTAGTCTTTATCCAATGTTTTAAAAAACTCCCTTTGGTTGCAAATGTGACTTGTAGCACCAGAGTCAACATACCAATCCGAATACTCGCTCTCAGCAACACCGAAACAGAATTCTTGGTTTTCATTTTCATTTACCACTAAATTTGTCTTACTTTTTTTCAAAAAATCTTGATATATGTAACAATCCTTTCGTACGTGACCTTGCTTTTCACAATAAAAACATACAACTTTAGCTCGTGGCTTAAACTTCCTGTTCAGGTTTCCATGGACTTTGAAAACAGAAGTCTCATCATTTCCATAATGTAGTTTTTGAGTTCTTCGTCTAGCTTCTTCGATTAATTTCTCTTTAACTATAGTTAAAGACGGAGCTCCATCACTTCTTGCTTCAAGAGTTGTAACCAATACATCGTAAGAGTCTGGTAAACTGCGAAGTATCATAGCAACTTCCCATTTATCAGTAAGTTTCTCTCCCATACAAGAAAGTCTTTTTATTTCTTGTTGCATAACGCTTAAATGCTTCTCCATATCACCATTTTCTTCCAGTTGCATTTGACAAATTTTCTTCATAATGAAAACGCACTCACTGAAAGAATAATGCTCAAAATGATTTTTAATTACCAACCACGATTCTTTTGCTGTCTTCGTTTCATCAATAAGATAGAATAGATCATCTTCTATCATTAAATAAATTGATGCCCTTGCAGTTTCATCTTTCCTTTGCCAAATTGCATTTAGTTCTTCTGGTCTTTCATCACGTATTACACACCACGTATCGTCTTTAATTAAAATACATTCAGCCTTCTTTTTCCAAATTTGGTAATTGCTTCGATTAAGCTTCTCAAAAGATGACTTGAAATCTTGAGCCATTTCGTATCCTGGGCCCATAACCTATTGGCGCAGCTCAAATTAATTATAAAATATCTTTTGTAAAAATAGATACAATTATTTTATTATGTGATTCTCTCACAATCTTTTCTTTTATATAAAAAAAAATAATGAACAACGTAATACGAAAAAGATTTGATTGAATATTTTTACAAAGTATACTTGTGTTAAATATAAAATTAATTAAACAGTTATTTATATTTATCAAGTGAAATTGATTTCTCCAATACTTTGGAAGTTTTTTCCACTATGCAGAGACAGTAAATGATGCTTCAAAATTAGTTAACTTTGAATTCCAAACAAATAATATATTAAATTTATATAATTTCATTTATGATGCATTGAAGTCAAAAACTTTTTAATTTACTTCTTTTGTTACTCAAACTATGTTAAGTTTTAGGATGAAATGTAATCATTCATGCACATTCCATAAGCTGTAATATTTTTCAACTATTTTCCAATTTACTAACTTTACTAACATCCTTAAGCAGTATTTCTTAAAAATATTTTACTTATTTATCCCTTAAATTTCTAATCAAATTTTCATTAGCACTTTGTTGTTAAAGGTTAAAAGAAAACGTTGATGTTGTTTAATAGATGAAGGTGCCTGTAATAAATAGAGATGAAGAAGGGATGGAGAGACAGACACAATCAGTATGTAAATTGTTTTAATTTTGGTGGTGCTATAACTTTTTGAGTATCTACGTATTCTAATGCAAAAATAACTAATATATGCAGATTCCATCTCAAAAATTTATCAAAAAGTAATAAAAGTGTCAAAATACTGAAGAACATTTATTCAATTCCAACTAAAGTTGCTTCTACGAGCAGCAATCAGTACGAGTGTGTGCATATGAATTCTTCAAAGTCTTTAAAAACATTGTTCAAGGGTTAAAGGGGCGAAAAAATATATTTTATTTAAGTGCTACATATTCATTCACAGGAAGCGTTCGTTGCAATGCCATAAATACTTAACATGTCTAGTGATATGCATATTTTTACATAAATGAACTTTATTTTATCGTGGTTTTCTTTTACTCTTTGCAAAAGTATCAGAAGTATTTAACAGGAGCTGAATGATTGTGAACGTTTTCATTTTAACCGACTTTAAAAAAAGGAGGCGAATATCAAATCGTTGGAATTGGTTCATCTTTGTTCAATCATAGCTCTACCGGTCTACTAGGCCGGTTGGGAAAATTTTTATTGCATATGAAATGATATACTTCCCATTTGTTAACAAATATTTTTTCGCTTGACATGTTGTCCATACGTGTGTCTGTCTGTCTCTGTTTTGGGTCAGTTTTTTTTGCAGGAGTTTTTCATGGACAAAACGTAAACCGTGCTAAATTTTCACGCAATTTCAGTATGAGTTAAATATAAAATTTTCCATAAAATTCTATTATAAGTCTTCAAAAGCTTCAAACTCAATTTGAACGTCAGAAATCATTCCTATTTTAAAATGTGTTTAACGGTTAATTTCGTACTTATTCCCAATTAGTACTAAAATATCCCACAAAATTGAATTTTATGAAGCTAGTTGGTATTAGAAATATGTTTTACGTTATATTTCACTATAACTCGCAATATAAAAGAAAGCTCTAGTTATATGCTTTCAAAATGCCGATACACGTATATTTATTTTCTAACAGTATTAGTCGTTAGAACCTTGTTGTACAGTGTTATGAATAAATAAACTTGTCATCGTCCACATTTATGTTGTTATTAACGCTTCGAATGTTTGTGATTTTAAGAAAAAAATGTTAATACATAATATTTTACTGATATTTTAAGATTTACTTTATAAATTTTCATGTCTGCTCGAAAATGTATTTTATAAATAGAATCGAAAATACTTTTGTAGCTGGCTATTCAAACATAGACGTTCTTCACGAGTAGGTCAATTTATCTAAAAAAAAATTAAAAAAAAAAACGTATGGTGACTTGGGACACCGGATACGAACGAAGTTCCTTACGTTTCGTTTGCTTAAAAACAAAAAAATATCATGTCATGTTCATATAATATGACATGACGTGACAAGACACAACATGTCATAACATAGCAAGACATGACATGATACGACTTGACATGAAATGACTTGGCAGGACATGACATTTCATGCCATCGTGCGAACTTCTGCGGAGGTACTTCTGCACCGACTACATCTCAACCGGTTTGGGAGCACCCCTGCACTTGCCCTGGTGCAAGTGCAGGGGTCACAACTGGATACCAACATTAGCCGCAGAAGCCGTAATCAACCTTGCTAGTAGACTACCGGCCTCCAACCTTCCGCTCAAATGCTCATTCTCAGCTATGAGCTTCATCAAGAGCACCTCATACTCCACCGAAATAGTACACACCTTATGAGCCAGCACTCTGTTTACTTCATCAACTAGCAAAATCTTCATCAGTGAACCAGTGAACCTTTTCAACTCTATCCCAGAATCTCCACCGTCATTAATCCCACCAACACTAGAAAGCACCCTTTTCTTCTGTCGATTATTCCTTCTATCACAGGCCACAGTAGCATTAGTGCTCTTGAACAGCTCGACCTCCTCAGCCATACCATCTTCAGCCGCACAAATAGTAGCCGACGTACCAGCCGAGCCAACAACACCAGAACCCAAATAAGGGCGGAAGCAATTATAGCAGGACCAGAAACAGCAATGAAAGTTGAAGCAGTCGCAGCTTACCTCACTTTCTCATAGCGTCAGAGTTTGCAATATCCGACGCCTCATCGTCGTTGTTTCCATTCGGAATTTTCCGCTTCGATAGCAGGCCTGGAGGAGTCATAACTCCCGCCAAAAATCTTATTCAAAACAAATTCCAACTATTTTATTAACACCAATCATTGGGCAGATAATAATTTGAACTTTCAAAAGTCGTCAGCAGCTAAACCAACCAACTATCAATTGGAAGATACTAAGACGATACTTATCGCCTAAAGTTAGCACAGACTCCTTCAACTATGTACTACACAAACCACTTAACAAGTACACACAGCAGTTTGGAGACTCCAAAAAACAGGGATCAAAATCTCCTAAATCCAAAGAACTCCCTAGCATTCCTCCGAAAAACTACGGCAACAGTGAAAAACCGGAATTTGACTTTCATGCTGGAGTTTCACCTTCAACTTGGAACACCTTGCCAGCAGGGTATCAAAACATACTTGTATTCGTTACAAGTACTTTTTCATATTAAAACGTTTTTTTACCCCCGAGCCATAGGGAACTTCTTTAAAAAAAAGATCACATAGCTTCTGGACAAATAATAGTCCTTAGCGAAAAAACGGCAACATGATGTTTATTTTTCATCTAAAATATTTAATTCAATATGCCAAATTATAAAAAAAAACTAATTAAAAATTAGATGAGTTTAAACAGAAAAACTTATTTATTTATTTAGTGTCGAGAGTTTGTTGTGCTTTATTGTTTGTGGTGTGCCAGTACAAGAATGCTAAGAAGTATTCCAGCAATGAAAAAGCTGCAATGGCAAACGGCTAAAAAACATAATAAATTTCTTTTAACAACTTTATGTTGGTTAAGTTTTGTTTGTCTGTTGTTGGCTGTTAGCAAACTAGTCACATCGTTCGTCATTTGAGTTCAAATACTTTATAAAGTCATAAAAATGCTAAAAGTCAATTATACGTACTTAAAAAAAAACACAGTGAACTCGCCAAAATGACTTGTAAATCGAAGTAAACATAAACGTTTACGAAAATGTTATTTTAAGTTTTTAACATTCTTGCTTGCTATTGTTCAGCGATATCGATTCGTTTAGATTTTTAAATGTTTACGTTATCGCCAGTTCACTGTTTGTGTAACGGGGAAAGTGCAAGGAGAAATAACCTAAAAAATAACAATTACATTTTGACTCCATTATACAAAAGCTTTTTATAAATTTTTTATTCTCTCCAGCCATTAACAAAATGAATAAAGTTTTTATAAAACGTTTTGTTAAATAAATACATAGATAAATATGCACAGTTTTTCAATAGAAAGTGTTAATTTAAATACATATTGTGCACTTATTTTTAAATTTATGCATCACAGAAAAATTATCACAATTACTTCAATGATATTCGTTTACAGAAATATGTAACTAATAATAATCACATTAAAATATATAATTAGCCACTGGCTTGAGATTTCCGCATGTTCAATGAACATTGTTCTTTGGTATTTACACTGAAAGGAACGTTATTCATTCAGGCAATGAAACGGTTTCATTAAATGCTCTTATCATTAATACAATTAAATGGAACTTTTCATTAATACAATGAACAATTACATTGCATACATGAAATCCTTCAATATCTACTTTTCATAAGTTTTTCATAGTTCATTGTATTAATGAAAATCATTACATTGTTTAAATGAATTTTCTTTTTAGCAAATTTATGGAAAATATAAGTAAGTCATACAATTTTTGTCAACTCAGTTCAAACATAAGTATGCAAATCAACATTTATTTATTTAAAAAATATTATCTATTTCTTATTTTTGAAATCTTTTTGAATTTCAAAGCAGTGTGGTTGGTCAGCATAAATGCAATGAAAATATTTCTTTTATACAATGTAATATTCTTTATTGAATAAAACACATTGTTAGCTATGCGCCTCCCTTTTCTAACCATATATCATTTATGCATTTGAGATAATGAGAAACAATAGGGGCTCTTGGCTGAAGTTCGAGACTAGTTTCAGGCAAACCATCAACATTTACTGGTTACTGAGCAGTACAGGCAGCGATTGACACCACATTAATTGTGTGAGTGTGTACTTCTCCTTTTTAAAAGAAAAAAATAATGAAACACCTACATTTAATTCATTAATCTGTTTCTTTGAGCTAATGCAATAGTTTTATTCCATTTATTACATGGCTGGCCAAATGAAGTTCATAAATACAATGAAACATTCTTCATTAATCCAATGAAGGGCTTCATTAGCTGACTTTCAATGACAAATTTCCCATTCCCCATTTACCCATTTTTTACCCAATTTACTAATTTTACCAATTGAGTATTTACCCTTTTCCCATCTATAACCATAATTGATTGATGAAATGTTTTACAATATAATAATATTTAACAAAGTTCACAAAACTTTAAAATATTTAAATTAAACTGAGTAGTGAAGTGTACTAAAAAGAGTAACACTTAATACACAAGACTGCGGATAACAACAATTTAAAAAAATTTAACTTTAAAGTTATTAAATTATTTTGGCTTAAGTTCATTTTGAATTTAATCTTTCGATCAAATTATTTTTTATCTAAGAAAGAAATTCTAAAGCGTGTAAATATTGAACATTCAAAGACTAAAAATTCATAACTAAAGGCACTTAGCTAAACATGAATGTGTACTGTTCCAAAAACTTGAGCAAAATAAACATTCAATAAAATCCCAGCATTGAGAATATCGACGATATTCCACGCTGGTAAGACTGAAATGGAAAAAGCTTAAAAATAATTGAACATGCTAAGAAAAAGACAGTTAGTGAAGTTCCGAACATTTAGACAAAGTTCAATAAGGTGCGACTCGCCACAAGATGGCGACAGTGTGTTAATTGAGCTTACTAATATTAGTAGGATTTTCGCTACAGTGTTGTTGCCACTGTCAGTGGTAGTGTGGCTAAAGGACTCTGATGAGTAGACTTGGTGGTCACGAAACAGCTGTCATTTCAACCTTCCGTACAGCCAAAATTTTCTTTGAATGTTCAATATTTACACGCTTTAGAATTTCTTTCTTAAATAAAAAATAGTTTGATCGAAAGATTAAATTAAAAATGAACTTAAGCCAAACTAATTTAATAACTTTGGATAAAAACCATACAGTTCGACTAAAATTCATAACTCAAAATTTAAATTTCTAATAATTGAGTTGTGAATTTGTAGTCGAAATGTATGGTTTTTATCCAAAGTTATTTAATTAGTTTGGCTTAAGTTCGTTTTCAATTTAACCTTTTGATCAAATTATTATTATTTTTTTTGTTTAAGAAAGAAATTCTAAAGCATGTAAATATTGAACATTCAAAGAAAAATTTGGATGTACGGAAGGTTGAACTGACAGCTGTTTCAAGACTACCACAGTCTACTCATCAGAGCCCTTAACCTACACTACCAGCGACGGCAGCAACAACCCCCTAGCAAAAATCCTACTAATTTTAGTAAGCTCAATTAATAGACTTTGTCGCCACCTTGCGGCGAGTCGTACCTATTATTAATGAACTTTTTTTTTAAATGTTCGGAACTTCACTAACAGTCTTTGCTTAGCATGTTTAACTATTTTAAGCTTTTTTCATGTCGGTCTTACCAGCGTGGAATATCATCGATATTTTCAATGCTGGGATTTTTGAATGTTTATTTTGCCCAAGTTTTTTGGAACAGTACACATTAATGATTTAGCTAAGTGCCTTTAGAGTTTTAATAATTGAATTATAAATTTTTAGTCGAACTGAATGGTTTTTATCCAAAGTTATTAATTAGCTTGGCTTAAGTTCGTTTTCACTTTAATCTTTCGATCAAATAATTTTTTTTTTATTTAAGAAAGAAATTGTAAAGCATGTAAATATTGAACATTCAAAGACAAATTTGGATGTACGGAAGGTTGAACTGACATTTCTAATATTTTTCAAAGAGTTGATGTGTAAAATAAGAGCAGCAAATGCAAATATTCTAAAAGCGTTATAAATTTAGTATCGTTTTTGGAAAAATTCATAGTTTCTTAATGTGGAAAATCAACAGCATGCATTACGGGCACGCCATTTTATATGAAGAGAATAAAAACCATGGTCGAGTTCAAGAGGATACAGCAAGAAAAGAGGTGATAACTTCTGAACGGCGGAACCGATTTTCTTCAAGCATAGCTGAGCAAATCCTCGATCAAGTCACCTTTCAGAAAAAAGCAAACAAAATCGGTCCATCCATTTTACCTCTACGAGGGAACAGACAGACACACATATATACACTACAAACTTAAACACAGCCCTCTTTTTTGATCGGGGGTTAAAAACTGATTTTAATTACAAAACTTCATATTCAATTAGTTTTGTTGTTAAAGTTTGATCTGCGACGAAAATTTTATATTCAGTTATTAAAATTATAAAATTTCTTCAATTAACGCTCCGATGAGTGACAGTTCTGAACTTCACGGCCGTGTGAAAAGGTCCCTATGGACCTTTTTTGTAAATCATGTTTTTTCATATAAAAAAATTTTTTTTTTTTTTGTTTTTATTGTTTATAACTAAATTCTACATACAAAAATAATTTTTTCAATTTTTTTATTTTTTTTGCTTGAATTTTCTTAAGACTATTATAAAAAAGTTTAAAAATTATTGTTGTTGAGCGTGTACTTCTTGTCCCCCGCCCTGTGCGCAAGTGTTGCAGCGATGTAAAAGTTTGCTATGTTCTCCGCAAACAGCGTTGACGCAGCCGAAGCAGAATGCCCGCGTTTTCCGCTGCCGCCCGTACTCAGAACGGCAAAGGCGACATGACGGTCTACTTGACCTAGCCGCAACGACGGTGCATTGCCTTCCATCGGTCTTGGTAATACCTGAAATGAAAAGAAAAATAAAAAACAAATAAATATATATTCTATTTTTGAATTTGAAGATGTTTTTCTTACCCTGACATCGAATGCTTCCATCGCATTGCGTATCCTTGGATATGAGGTTATATGGTTGTTCAGGGCACGTTCTTCGAAATTTGGTGTGGCCAATTGTTTCGTTAGCAGTAACAAGAACGACCGCCGTCTGTCACTCCTTTTTATAGGCTTCATTTCGTTGTAAATCGTAAAAGAAGCCAATGCAGCGACGTCCAGCATATTATAAAACATGGCCAACGGCCATCGTTGTGTTGCTCTTTTGCAGCTGTAAGTGCCTAGCATTTCATCCATGGTATCAACGCCACATTTGTTGGCGTTGTAATCTAATATGGCATAGGGCTTCCGCTTCTCGGTTTGCTCGTCAACGCGGCAGGTGTGGAGAGCACGTTCACCACTTTATTTTTTTTCGGCACGTATGAGCATAACGCTATATCCCCTTCGTTGAACCCAAATAATGTACTATTGATGGTGCGCTTCGGGTTCTTCTTGAACTCCTGTGGAATGAATGTTTTGTTGTAGCGCACTGTACCAACATATGCGGTCTTCCTCCTCATCAAAATACGCGCCAAGTCAAGAGTGGTAAAGAAATTATCCGCGTATATAGTACGGCCAGCATCTAAATATTTTTCCACAAGATCCTGCACTACGTTCTGCCCTTGGTTTATCTCCCGTTGTTGGTTTGGCAGTTTTCCAGAATATATCATTCCCTTCACAGGATAATAACTCTGTGAGTCGCATAACCACCATACTTTCAAACCATACTTAGCTGGCTTTGACGGAATATATTGTATGAAGCGGGTGCGGCCTCTGTAAGGGAACAACTGCTCATCAACTGTTAGTGCTTCATGAGGAGTGTAAGCTGCTGCCAAGTTATGTTGCAACATTTGCCAAATATCGTCAATAGCCGCAGTTTTGCTGTTGATGACTCGCTTGTCATTGTCGAATCGAATAAATTGCTTTATACACATGAGGCGATCGTACGACAACGCAGCTTTGTGTATTGGGCAACGCGTCGCGCCCCATAATTCCATAGCTGGTTCATGGTTTGATCTTGTGAGTCCAGCATACAAAAGAATAGCTACAAAGGCGTCAAACTCTTTCACTGTCACTGGCTTCCACTCCTTTTTCTTCGTGGGATTCGCCAAATTCCATGCAGCTGTAACCTCCCTGCCTTTACGATTTGTTTCACGTAGCACTAAGTGTATTATTTCCTGTGTCATGATTGAACGCATTATTGTATAGGGGTCGTGTATATTTCCTGTTGGTCCTGGTTTCTTTCTTGTGAAGTCGACCACGTTATGATTACGAGTGCGGGATGTTGGTGGTGCTTTTTTACTCCATTGGGTGCCATCTTTACCAATATAGTAACTTTCATTCGTTTCCTGTCCATCATTTTCTTCCTCTTCGTCATCAGTATCTTCATTTAGCTCGACGTATCCTTCAGTTTCGGCATCTGACTCTTCAGCAGGTTGGTATGTGCGATCTTCATCATCCTCAACTTTATAATTATCAATTGCAGCAATATCAATTTCTTCATCCATAAAATCAGCAAATCTACTATCAGCTGCATGCCTTTCATCCGCAGTCATTTGCTGGTAACGTGTACTACGGCGTACAACCATTTTAGCAACGTCCAAATTACTTGCATCTGCCATATTTATATTTTTGTTTCTATCACACACGATTTTACTCTTCGCTGTCTAAACTTTGACTGATTTGGTTTACGAAACTACAACTTCTTTTATACTCTTTCGTACGTCTACCTGAACTCAAAGACATTTAGGGACTACTTCATCATCATTATAATTTTTTTATTGTTTCAACACATAATTTACTTGTTCTGAACACAAAGACCTGAACTCAAAGACATTAGGGATGATGATAAAAACAAAAAATTCTAAGAACTGGTTTATTGCTAGTAGTATAAAATTAGAATATTGTGCCTTTCCTTGAAAGCAATAAAGTTCCTGTCTTCGAATTTTTCTTAGAATTTTTTTTATCATCATCCCTAATGTCTTTGAGTTTAGGTCTTTGTGTTCAGAACAAGCAAATTATGTGTTGAAACAATAAAAAAATTATAATGATGCCCAAAAACATGCATTTATTAGTGAAATTCAGTACAAGGTCCATACGGACCTATTCACACGTCCGCGTACTATTCTCACTAAAACCTCAATAACTCCTAAAGTAATTATCCGATCGGCTTGATTTTTTTTCAAAAGATGCGCAACAAAATACTCTTGGAATACAGAGTAACTTTGGGGGGCTTGTAGAAGTAATTTCAGTTTGAAAAGGCAAAAAGGTCCCTAGGGACCTTCTCACTCATCGGAGGGTTAAAACCGACGAGCTAACACTACAAATTCCATTATTGGTTGAAAGCTAATTAAGGTTTTAATTAAATCAAAAATTTTTCGGATTGAGTCTTTGTTTTTAATTTTTCTATGTATAAAAAAACTCTTTTAACGGCGATTTTTATTGAAAACAAGAAAGTGCAACAATTAACACAATTTAGAAAGTGAAAAATTTTCGAGTGATTTCTATAAAAATTTTATATTTTAATTGTAAAAAATATAGAACAATCATTGAAAGAAGGCATATACCGCCAGTTAGCAAAGATAATAAGTGTAATTTTCAAGTCTTGTAACAATTTCTTATTTGTAGACTTCATTTCTAAAACACCTCTTTACCAAACTCCCTATGAATCTAGTTTGTGAAACTCTTATTTTTTCAAGTGTTCTCAACAAAATTTTATTTGTGGCTAACAAATTGTATTAAGTCAACATTAAATTACAAAAAATGTTCGCAGTATTTGCCATGTTTTTAAGGACAAACTCGCCGTATTCTATTTCTTAATTTTCCCCTTTTGTGTAGTTTTACATCGTTTCAATTTTCTTTTTCTATCAATTTCCCTTTCAGTAGAATATTTTAACTTTCTTTGGGTTGACTTTGCATTAAAAAGGACATTTTCTTTTAAACAAGTTTTGAATAAGCAACAAAAATAAAAAAACTGAAATTATTTAATGACTTAATTTACATTTGCAGTGAAGGAAATTGTGGCTAATAACAATGAACAACAAAATCAAAATTATAAAATCAACCTTATAAAAGCGTTTTTGTGGGATATTTTAGTATTCATTAGGGTATTTACTCGAATAATGTTTGCTCGATTAATCGAATAATTAAAGTAAAAAAATGTTTGGCCAAGCAAAAAAAAATTTTAATTTCGACTAAAAATTAGTTCGATTAATTTAGATAATGATGAGTTTTTGTAAATTTCTTAATAAAACTGGCAAA
The DNA here is from genome assembly GCA_956483635.1 of Panzeria rudis. Lineage (NCBI taxonomy): Eukaryota > Metazoa > Arthropoda > Insecta > Diptera > Tachinidae > Panzeria > Panzeria rudis. The sequence continues at coordinate 146,739,612 of OY101450.1, forward strand.
GTTGTTGAAATTATGTACATAAAATTTGCCATTCAATTCGAACGTCTAGTGGACCGCATGAACAAAGAATTAAACAAAAAACTTTGTTTATTTTTGTTCACAAAAATTTACAAAAACTCAAATAAGTTAAAAAAATTTTCCGAATAAATCGAATAACTCGAACAAAATTAAAGTTTTACTCGATTCTTCGAGTAATTTAAAAACCTCAATTTCGATTAATTAATTAATCGAACAATTGAGAAGTCGATTAAAATGATTACCCTAGTATTCATTGTAAGTAAGTACGAATTTAACACTTAAAAACATTTCAATTTTTGATTGATTTCTGCCAATCAAGTTGGGTTTACAGCCTTGATGTCTTTGAAGACTTGTAGTAAAATTTTATGAAAAATTATTTTGCAGGACATTTCAGCCCGCTACATCACTGTTGAAGGATAGTTTGTTTTGTCTCTTTCTTAAGAAAGGGACAAAAAGACCCATACATCGTAGCGCTAGAGGAATAAAATGTTCCATAAAAATGTTTCTCGTATTGTTTTACATTAAAGTCTTGATCACATCTTAACTATTTCTTAAACGTAAGCATTACAATATTTCCTATAGCGATTCACTCACTCACTATAACAATGTACAAAAGGGGTGCATTTAAGGGGAGTAACCCCCTTAAATGAGACCCTGATGTAAATTTAAAATACGGCGATACACGTATATATTTTTTTGGTGCCCTCTGCCAGAATAAGTCGTTAGAACCTTGTCAATATTTTTGTTGTTATGCATGGTTATATTGATTTTTAGCCTAAATTTTGTATACAAGTTTTTCATTGCCAGAATGAAAATGTTTCGTATCATAAGTTGCAATATAAAATATAAAAAAGATAGTTGACAAAAGTTTAATTTTATTTATATAATTTTCATCATTATAATGAAATATTTCATACAATCAATGAAATTTTTCGTTGCATTAATGTAAGGACACCAATGTAATGGTTTCTTTCTTGTTACGAAGTGTTTTTATTTCACTGTACACATTCTTACTTACATACATAAAAACAAATTTAAAAAGTTGCAACTTTCTTTTTTACAAATCAATGAAAGTTGTCCTTTAACTTTTTCTTCCTTTTTGTTTGCGTGACCAATACCAAGTTTTGTGGTTTTAGTTGGCAGTATTTGTTTTTTCTTTCCAATATTTGAGGGTTTTATTATATTGTTGTTGTTCTTGTTGTCCACTTCAAAAAGGTCTTTAATAATGGGAGCTATTTTCTAAAGTGTACAAAGAGCTTTTAAGTGGTTTTCTAATGTTTTGTGTTAGTGTAAGTCAGAGTGTAAATCTCAGCAAACAGGAGGATTTTGAATGCAAATCGTCAATAGTTTGTTAAATATTTGATCTCAATGTTTGATAAAGGAAACATTCATCAATTACAAACAGGTTCTCATATTGTAACTGACTCCAAAAATTAAAAAAGAGACGGTTCCTTCATATTTTTCTTTAATGTTTGTTTCCTTAGAAATCCGCCATTTATAAACTGATTTTGATTTTTATTTATTTAAAAGAATATGCTACAGCTACATCCAGCTTGATTTTTTTTTCAATCATTTTTATTTTGGATACGCGGTCTACCTATCTTTCGGTCTTCTATGTTGAGAATACAATGTTTCTCAAAACATTTTCTAATTTTCCTAAAACATTTAATATTTGACAAAGAGTTTCATTTCAAATCGAGATGAAGCCCTCTTGTTTGCTGGGAAGTGGTGAATTAAATCATGAAACCACCAAAGCACACAAAGTGAGAAAAAAAACAATAAAAAAGTTATTGGTAAAATAAACTGAAAATGAAATCTGCTTCTTGTTTTTTGGGATCTAATTTTTTTCCTATAATGCTCTTTTATTTTGAAGTCATGATTGTTTTGTGTCCAACAGCTCAATAACCTCTGTGGTATCGGAGAAAACAAATAAAACGCAATAAAATGTCTTGATTGCTTTTAATAATTGATTTTTCTTTGTCAGGCCTTACATCAAAGTAAGAGCATTTGTTCTTTAAGAACTAATAGTTAACTTCAGCATAAATATTTAAAGAGAAGTAACACAATCAGGCAATTGATGCCTACCAGCTAATTAATTAATGTGTTACCTTCTTTGGGAAAGGGATAGTGTAGAGAGAACAAGTGGTGAAGTGGGGGGAGAGATAGAAAGCTTAATTCAGTTATAACTCGCTATTGTGCGTTTGCGTAGAGCAGTGTTGCCGCCCCTCTGGTGTCAAGTAGAGGCATTAATATGTTTGAGCTGTGTAGCCATTTAGTTCTTTTTACTTCTCCGACGGTTTTTGCACAATACCGACGAAGGAGGTTGCTGTGAAGTGCATTAGGATATGTTAGTATTAATCGCTGCCTGTACTGACAAAGCGATCAGTGCTATGCCTTCATCACTTTAACAGTCCAACAACAACAACAACAACAACAACAACCAACACAATAACACATCAATGCACTTAAGAAAAATGCATGATGTTGTTGGCTTGCCTGAAACTAGTCTTGAACTCAAGACCTCAGGGTTTATAGTCAAATACGCTAACCATATAAAACACTAAAAAAAGAAACAATTTCATAATTCATATGAAATTAATTAAATGAATGGACAACCGCCTACAGTGTCGAACTAAGACTCCTCATTTTCATCATCAGATTGGTAGACAACAGCGTGCATTCAACGCTTGTAAAGTTTTTTCTGTAAAAAATGTTTTTCATTCTATGTTAGAAATATTTTCATTGTATGTAAGAAAAATTTTCGTTATATGTATGAAACATTTCCTTAGACTAGTAGAAAATTTGAAAAAAATCGATCAAATGACGTTTTTTGTATCAAAACTTATTTTATTTTATGTATTCTAAAGCGTTTTTGCACAAAATATTCAAATCTAATGAGATATGCAAAAAAATAAAGTGTGCTTGAAGTGTACATTAAAACCGTTTTTTCTATAGAAAATTTGTTTTAATGTACACTTTAAGCACATTTTATTTTTTTGCAATTGGGGGTAAGCCCCCATAAAATTGGAAGAAAAAAAATATTTTCATGCTAAAAATAAAAGTAAAAAAATAAAAATGCCGAAAGAAAGCCATTTCATTCAGCTAATGAAAATTATCATTCTATTAATGCAACATTTCATTCATATGATGAAGCAATATCAATGAAGCCGCTTCATTAGCTGAATTAATGATTTTTCTCTCTTATTTTAGTCATTTCTTGTGTTGTGCAGTTTATATTTAACCCTCTCAGTAAAAAATTAGAAAGTGTAGCGAAACGATATCGATATATCGGCGATTCTTCAGATTTTCCGATATATCGGTATCGGCGATATTTTACTGTCGATACGACGACACTTTAAACATTTCTTTCAGAGTTTTTTTTTAACAAATAATTTATTTTTTGTTAATTTTACCATGAATGAAATTCAATTTATTGTTTTTCAAATCTTATTAATATCAATTTTAAATATTAGTAATATTTTAAGCCGTTATTTGATAAAAAATAATTTATTTCTTGTTAATTTTGCCATGAATTCAAAGTCATTTCATTGTTTTTTAAATCGGAAAATTTTCGAAAACAATTTCATCTTTTACAATTAGCTACATATTTCAACTCCTTTAAAAATTAAATAAAAGTTTTAAAACTTAAATATTTGGGGAAAATTGTTCTCCATAAAAAAAATATTTATGACTTTTTCCATTTAAACACACTTAAGAGTATTCTCTTTCCCAGCCTTTTCTATATAGACGTGCTCAAGTGTTTATTTTATTACAAAAAAAAACAATATTTATTTTTCATTTACAAAACTCGAGATTCTTCATCCTTAACTATTGCTGAATATGAAGAAAATTAAAGAATAATTCTGCAGTCTTGTAATTCAAAAATTCCAACTAATTGAATGTAAAATAAGAAACATAAATTTATGAACAGAATTTACCAACAATGAGCTCTTTCTCTTCCTTGTTGTCCTTATTGAGCATAAGAGTTATGTTGAGATTTTTCTTTTTCTTCTAGTTTTTTTTTATTTTGTCACAGAATTTGACGTAAGCATAGAAATTTATTTTCCTTCTTCTTGTATACATATTGCATGTGTGTGTTAGTACGACGAGCTCTTTGGAAATATTTGCGCCATTTTTGGAAAGAATATAGAAAACCTCAACATTTTTGTGCCATTAAACTTCATCATCTTGACACGCACGTTAAAGCAAAAAAAGAAAAAAAAGGTCTCTGTAAACAATATATTGATTGACATTAATGTAAAAGTTGTGTTAATATAATGAAGCTGCTGTTTTCCAGCATTTTTTGTTTTTTCTAACAGCAGAATGTATGACAATATGTCAACAATTTTACTCTCAATTGATATTGACATTTTCTATAATTATGCTCAATGATCCGGGTTGGTGTTGTTCTTGTTGTGAATGCCGCGCGTAGTTGTTTACTTATGCATGCATGTGCAAGACAAGAAATCATAAGGGGGATATAATTATACAAAGAATTCTAAGCAACTTTGACTTTGACGTATAAAACTAATCAGTGATTGGGCCAGACCCCTTTCGAATAGAAGAAACACTGGTATCTTAGTTCAGTCTGGTTCAAATAACATCTGGGCAGAATAATGAGAGGACTAGCCCCAGCGGTTCCCAAATTATGCCGCCTTTACTATAAGAAAAATATAAAAAAACCATGGAACAGTTTGTAGGCACTCCGGTGATACCTAATATTCTAGCAATACATACCAGAGTCTGACAATAAGTAATAAAAAAAATACTTAATTTTAATTTTATTAACTGCGTATAGTCATAATTGTTGCACAAATAATCAATTTGTTCACAAATACAATTGAAAAATGAGACTTATATTTTCGTAAAGTGTAGATCATAGGCTACATTTTTCGTATGATCCAAATGTGCTACAAGTAAAGATGTGCCCAAACATGGCCAAAATCTCTCAGATATAATCAAAAATTTACTTAAGCTCATTTTTCAAAGTATTGTAAAGAAATTCTCAAATACAATATTTTCGAAAAGTGTGGATCCTAGGCTACAATCTTCATATGGTCCAAATGTGCTACAAGTAGAGTCGGAAAAAATTGCGTAAATGAAGAAAATTCTCAAAAACTTGGTAAGATTAAAAAGATATCAATGTCTGATATTGATAAAAAAATTGGTAAATCTGTTAAAAACCAAAAGCTGACAAAAAAAATTTCTTTTATCGCGAATATTGCGAATTTTCCGAATTGTTTGCATTCCTTACAGTTTTAGCTATTTTTAAGTAATTTTAAGGCTTGTTTGCAGTTTTGAAATTTTTCGCACATTTCCGCTATTTTCGCCAAAAAAGTGCTTTTTTGCCAGTTCTCTGATTTTTGGTAATTCTATCGATTTTTAATTTCTATCTTTTTAATGCTAGCAAGTTTTTGCGAATTTTCGAAATTTTTGCAATTTCTTCCGAATTTTTTGGATTCTATACAACTTTAGCCATTTTTAATGAATACGTAATAGGGATTGTTGCAATTTTGCAATTTTTCGCGAATTTTCGCTATTTCCGCGACAAAAGTGTTTTTTAGCGATTTTTAATTTTAAGCGCTTGTTCAAAATTTTCCCAAAATTTCGTCATTTTCGCTTTGAGTTTTTATTGTCGATTTGCTGTATTTTAATCGCTCTTTCATGAGTATAATAATGCATCTATAATAATATAATACAATAATTTTCAGCAAACAAAAACACAAATTACACATTTCAGAAAACATTCCTAAATAAAAATTTGTCCTTATGTGTGGCAACGTTTCCCTATCTGTTTATAAAAAATCAGTAATAAAATAATCGGGACTAAAGTCAAAATTTTTTTCTACGTCAAATGTGGTTCTACCTTTATATTATTTTATCATGATTAAAACGATACTTGTGTCACTCTCTGATACATATACTATCTAATGATACTCATACGCCATCGTACATTGAGACAATCACTTATTGGTTTTATACGATCCAAGCCTCTTACAACACATTTTGGAGTCCATGGTTTCTTTGTTAGAGTTGCTTAAAATTCTTTGTCGAATAAACCCCACCCCTACGATTTTTTATTTATTTTTACATCCATACAAATCGACACTAAACGAATTTTGCTTCATAAAACCAATAAAACAATTTTATTAGATTTTTTCATTAATCCAATGACAATTTCACAAATCCAATGAAAATTTCATGAATATTGTCAAAGAATTTTGTTGGTTGAATTTTTTTGAAAATAGGGGCAAAAAGCTCCCTTTCAATGGCGATGAGTAGGCCGAAAATTTCCTACAAAAGTATTTGACATAAAATTTTACCCAAAGTTATATCATTAGTTTGGCTTAAGTTCGTCTTCAATTTAATCTTTCGATTAAATTATTATTTTTTATTTAAGGAAGAAATTCTAAGGCATGTAAATATTGAACATTCAAAGAAAAATTAGGATGTACGGAAGGTTGAACTGACATCAGATATTTCGAGACTACCACAGTCTTCTCATCAGAGCCCTTTACCTGCACTACCAGCGACGGCAGCTACAACATCCTAGCGAAAATCTTACTTGTAAGCTCAATTTTACACTGATAGAAAAACCGTCATAATGCTGATGTAATTTGACATCAATACTACATTGCGAAGTCAACATTTACATCATGTGGTGTCGTCAATTTCAATGATGACAATTCTGTGATCAATGCAATGACACGCCGCATAGAAATGACGAATTGGAATCAATTAAATGACAAAATGTCAGGAATTAAATGTCACTGATAGAAAAACCATCAGGACCATGTTGTCATCAAAAAATGACACACCTTTATCAGAGAAATAACCAATCAAAATCAATTCTGTGGACTTTTGACAAAACAACATAATTGTAATTTTCAAAAATTCCAGGAGAACAAAAATATTATTAAAGTACAGAATGAAACTTTTCGTGTATGCTTGAACATTACTAAAGCTAAAACTAAATAAATATTAATCTATTTTCTTTTTCCACACTTTTATACAATCACTTGTCTATTGCAATTTTCCAAAAAATTATTTGTAAATTCTCAAATGGTTTTTGAAAGTCTGTGCATAAGATAATAGGTTTGAAACTTTTCAAAAGTATGATTGAAGTCTACTGATGATTTGGTAAAGCACCAATGAAATGCATATAGAAATGGCTTAAGACGCAACAAAGAAATCTTTTTATTAATTATTTTACTTAATTACCTGCTAAGGGCGGTACTGCGATGTGTATTAAATTTGTCTTGTAGTTGGCTGGCCCCAGCCAAAATTTGAACTCGGGCTCATCTATCATCACATGCTTGGTAGTCAACACGCTAACCACTGCAGTCTCAAATATTCTTTAGATACTTCATTTCAATTCAATATGATTTAACGTAAAATTTTATTTTTATATCTTATAAAACAGGAATTTCTAGATTCAATATTGACCAATGTTGTTTTAACAGCGAAACATATTAAATCAACAAAATTTAAGGTTAGGTTAATAATTTTTTTTCGCTAATAAAGTCTGTAGTTTTGTAAAAATTTATTATTATTTCCAATCAAAGCTGCGACATGTTGATTTTACATTGCTATTTTCTTCAGTGAGCTTAAACCGTTTTGTTGCAAAGCTCAAAATAATACCATCTTTAGCGCGCCCATGTTAAACGTAATTTAGTCCTTGTCATACACCTAAATACTTACATCCTTCATAACAATTTCAATTTGTATATTCAGTCGTAAATAGTTTTTCCAGCACTTATTTCTCTCTTTTTCTGTTATGTCATATTTGTAAAGTTTTAACTACAAGATTTATGAAAGCGATTTTATTCCCAGATATCTTAAATCATATGAAGACGTGTTAAGTGTAGACGACACTTTTAAAAAGTAGACAGAAAAAAGTTAAAATACAAATAAAAGAGGGAAATAATATTGAGAATAAGAAAATAATTCAAACAGAAATTATTTGCACTAAATTACATTTGAATCTGTAAGTATTATGAAAAAAAATTAAAGAAAAGGTTGGGCTTGGTAATAAAATACAGCTGCTCATACATCTTTTACAAAAAAAGAAAAACGTATTTGCAACTACGGATCTGTTTTTTTGTTGTTGTCAATTCAAATCCTTTTTTGCACACTCATAGCCAAAACATTTACATACGATAAATTTGAATATTCTGTATTGTGTGTTTGTTATTTTCATAGAACATGAAGGTCAAAAGCTCACATATACACCTGTGATTTATTCAAAAGGATATTAAGTGTTTTTAAGTGCATGACTGTGTTTGCGATATGTGTCTGTCTATTTTGTATGTACTCGTACATATGTATGTGTGCACTTGATCTATTGTATTAGATTCATTTTTATTTGAATTTCGTTATTACTTATCTTTTTTCCATTTTCCAATATTGGTTTTGCTTTGATAAACGCGAGGTTGGTACTGTAATGACTTTCAAAGTCGGTCCACAATTGGTGAGTATACGTAAAATCAATTTCTTATATTAAAAACTTCCCGACATGTATTTTTGTGGCATTGTAGCTCTCCAACGGGTGAATAACCTCTTATAGCTGGCCTTTGATTAAAACTTTTTGATATGAGCTACAATTTAAAAATAAAAACTGATCATATTAATTCAATATTGAAATAAAAAATTTCAGCATGACTAGACTGTCGTTAAAGTTTCTTATTGAATCAGAATGATTTAATTGATTTTTTCTCGGAGTGTATAAATTCTAGAAAAAAAAGTTGTTTTAAGTTGTAGAAATTTTTTTTATTTCTATTAATAGTCATAGACTTTTGAACGTCTTCCTACTGTGCAGCGGCTACACAGAAAAAATTATCACCAAAAAATTTTCAAACAAAAGTTTGTCTAAAAATAAGTTTCATTTTCAGTAAATGCTCTTTACATAATCAATGACTTGTTTGTTTGACTCTTATTTAGGACGCAAATACCAAAAACAACAAGAAAAACTGTGTCTTAAGAAATCAAACCCGATGACAACATACACACAAATAACAACAACAACAATCATAGCAAACGGAATGCGATTGTACCAAGTTTATTTACTGAAGATTTTTGCGTGAATCAATTCGTTAATGTCGTTGCGTTAATTCTCATTCATTTTTTTTAAGTCTTTAAATAAACAGTCAGACTTGAACACATTTAACAAAGTGAAATTTCATAAATGCTTAATGGATAAAGATGACCTAGACCAAAATTTTGTTTGATATATTACAAAAAAATCCAGTAAATTTTTTGTTTAATATTTGTTATTTTTAGACTAATTGTTTTATAAATTCAGACAAAAATATTGTTTGATATTTTTCAGAAAATTTAGTAAATCTTTTTGTTTGATTTAGTAAATTGTTTTGTTTACAATTTGTAAATATTTTTACACAAATTGTTTAATAGATTTAAACAATTTGTTCACAGAAAAAAGCACTATTTTTTTCAATGAAATTGTTGAGATATTTTTGTCTATATTTACAAGTTTGTTTGTGGGTCCGTTCCTAGACAAAATGTTTAATATTTCATTGAATTCCTTTACAGAAAATGAAATTTAGTTTTTTCTGTGATGTATTTTTTACGTTACACTTGAAGTTTTCTAGTTCTGCGAAAGCCCTCGTATTTTTGTACTTTTAGATTGAATTGTAAAAAAATGGATATTGTCAAACTTGATTTAAAATCAAAAACACTCACACGTGTACCCTTATTTGCTGTTTCCGGTCAACTTATGCAGGCACGCACTAACCACTCACATAACAACAGCAGTAACAAATTTAAGTTGAAAAAAAAGATATGAAATATATCTGTGTTTGTGTGATTGAGATGTTATTTTAAATTCATCTTTAAAGAAAAGCAAATAATTCTAAATACAAAAACAATGTCATAAAATAATTGAGTTGTTTACCGTTAAAATTGTAACTTCCTAGACTAATATTTTCTTAAATCGACTTCCCATCCACTTACTCTCTTCTCTTTCATTTCTCTGTACACAACTAGAGCGGTGTTGCCAAGTTGAACATGGTTTGATGATATTTTGCATGGCGCTTTAAAGTATAAAATCTCTATCGATCTTAAATCGAAATACAAAATAAGCAAAATCTAAAAAAGGAAAAACAAAAACGATAAGAATGCAAGTACGGAATTAAAACCATTCCGTTGAGAATCTGTGAAATGCTCATATGAGCCTGCATTTCGTCGCTATTCTATACAAACAGAAACAAGACATACATTTAAAAAATCAAAAAATAAAAGAAAACAACTTTAAATCGTCACAGATCCAAATGGTCATTCGAAATTAAAAATCATAAGAGAAACCTAAAGATGATTTTCAAATACCTGTCGATTGATACCCATGTTGATATAGTTCGCCGACTTTTTTATTTTTTTCATATAAACAAAATGGCGTCTGCTGGCCGCCATATTGAATTTTGACGACTGTCATATCTTTAGTGACACTCCCCGAATGAAGACGAATCGATTGACATAAGAATCGTCAAAATCGGCCTACGCGTTCGGTTTATATAGTGCCGCAAAGGAACACACACACATACATACATAGGCTGATAAACACAATACCCTTCTTTGCGTCGCGCAGTCGGGTAAAAAGAATACCGTTGTCGCAATGTTGATTGAAAGTCATATTAAATTTCTGCTTAAGTACAGACTTTATTTTTCACTGTTAAAACAACATTGTTCAATATTGAATCCATAAAATCCTGTTCTGTACAGTAAAATCAATTTTTATCACCGCAGTTACAAATTTTCATGTTTCTTGAAGCACTAAGGCAATAAAGCTCATAATAATTCGCTTTAAAATAAGAGCTTATTTCGGAGCAGTGAACGTATATGAAGGAATCTATACAAAACAAATCTGATTTCTCACTGCTGACACAATGCAAGTTTTTAAGCGAGAAAGTTCTATATATTTTCACTTTCAGTGCTGAAAATGGTGATGTTTTTCAGCGCTTCAAAAATCGATTTTGTTTAATAAAAAATGTAACTCTCTATATAAAAAATCAGCTGTGATATTGGCAGGCTTAAAAGCGCTAATTTTACTCTATAATAGTATAAACCTGATTTTTTGAAGCAATTTTTGTACTGGAACGTTGTATTAGATTTGGATATACTTTAGCGAAGCACTGAAAAATCAAAGTTATATTTAATATTAAATTTTTTGTTGAAATGAAGTTAATGTTATTTATGATGGTATTTATATCAAAGTATATTTAAAGTATAATTAAGGCTATTCTTGCTGAGTGGTTAGCGTTTTCACTACCAACCATGTGATGACAGCATGAGCCCGAATTCAAATCTTGGCTGGTGTCAGCCAAGTGTAAAAAAAATTTTTTTTTGATAAATTTTTCAATACACATAACGACGGCCTTTATGGCTGGTAGTTATATCTTTAAGTCGTTGGCGAAGCAAAATTGTTGGCCAAGTAAAATAATTCCAGTATCAAATTCACGTCGTTTCAATTTTGATTTAACATAATTCTTCGTATTATATCTGTATGAAATTCATTTTGTTCTAAATGTACTGGAATATTAAATCAAGATGAAACATAGTTTTTTCAAAAGGAAAGATATTGTTTGAAGATTATTGTAAAATCCTGTTGAATTCACATTAAATACCTATGAAGCAAAATCACTACCGAAAAATGTAAAATTAACCTTTTTATCAACGATTTTATCATGAACATTTTCTGTGTGTAACAATTTTATCTTTTACACTAATTAAAAAAGGTCGTAAGAAAAATTAATAGACCCATAATAAATTGTTTGTTGAATCTTTGCATAGGCTCTTTTATGTTTGTATTTTTTAAATCTCATTCATTCTTTGCAAATTTTTATATAGAAGCCAAAAACTTATCAAAAGTATGACTGAATGCTTAAGAATTTTTTTTGTTATTAAAAAAAAGTTTATACTAACGAACACGAACATGATGTGATAACTTTCAATGAAAATAATAATAAGCTTCGAAATCAGAAGAAAAATCTCTCCCTAATTGGCAACACCGCTACTACATCATGCTCAATTTCACTTCCTCTATTTGTTTTAAAGACAATTCATTTATTCGTGTGACATTGAAACCATCATCACCCCAGCTTCTGTACAAAATAAAAGCAGAACAAAAAATCTTTAAAGTTCAAAGTTTGCGTGACTTGACAATGAAACTACGAGACTAAAAAAAAAGATATACATAATCTACATCTATATTTATTTGTGTCTCTTTTTAAATTCTGATATCCATCCATCATATGTCCATTCAGATGAGGAAAATCCACGAAAGAGGATGTTGATTTTTTTTGGAAATGCCAAAATCAAGTACATACATAAATAAAACATAAACTTACCTACCGAACATTTATTGAAGAATTCGAACCGATTTTTTTAAGTTTATACAAGTTGCCGATTGGTTAGAAAACGTACTGAATGTCTTGTGAGCGGTTGACAAGAAATCGGTTGTCCTTTGTTTGAGGAAATTTTTAAAACTTTCTCGATATATCTGAGAGAGCTATCTACGAATTCCGAAGGAACTTTCCAAGGAACTTCTAAAGGAATTTTCGACGTTTTAAATTCACAAATTTATCAGAAATGTCGTACAAAATTTGTACATAGAATCAATCTTGCGCCATGCATTATTAGAAAGCATTTGTACACACTTTATAAGTTCAAAAACTTCCTCATTTATGCAAAAAACTCTAAGCAAATAAATGAGAATTATAACTCCGAAAAACTCCGAAAATAGCATTACGTAATATGTGAACAGCCCCTTAAACGGCCGTTAAAATCATGTATTCATTTCTTGTTAACGCGACAACAAAAAATTAAACTATTAAAACTTCAAAGCATACTTTGTGGATGATAAAAACTAAAACTATTCAAAATATTTTTTCTTTTCTTTTAACGCAAAAATACTCATTTGCCGTTGAACAGCTAATCAAAGCTTCAATAAAGACAGTATTCGCGATCAAAATTCATGACCTCCATTATATTAGTATTAGTGAAAATTTTCTGTATATGTCACACCGACGATGTTTGAAGCAAAATCAAAGTTTTTTTGATTGTACGCTTGCATGAAGCTCTTTATATGACGTGTATTCTTTATAAGTCATGCAAGTACTCACGACAGACAATAAGAAGATAAACTCATCAAAGTAGTATTTCATAATTAGAGCTTTCAAACTCTATATTTACATCTGTCAAAATAAAGAAAGAAGTAGAATGCAAGATAAACTACAATGTATTTACGTACGTTGTACTTGGGCCACACATATACATATTTGCCTTGTGCTGGTTAAATGTGACCGTCTTATCTTCCTAACGAATAGCCTGATCCACAAAAAATGTATGGATGAATTATAAGGAAGGATGTAGGCTACAAGGTGTGTTCAAAATTAGGTAGCTATTTTCAACGCAGTGGGCGCTATATGTTGTTATATAGGATTAATTTCACCGATAAAACTCCTTAGTCTTCGGAAAGCTTATATTTTCCTAATTAATAATCTGATCCACAAAAAATGTATGCCTAGAAAGGCTCTAGGCTATTAAGTCTGTAAATAAATTAGCTTGTTTTTAACACAGTGGGCGCTATATATTGTTAGATAACACTAATTTCACCAATAAAATTGTCAAGTCTTCGGAAAACCCATATCTTCCAAACTAATATTCTGATCTACAAAAATATATAGATGAGTATAGGCAAGGATGTAGGTTATAAATTTTGTAAAAAGTAGACATCTATTTTTAGTACTGTGGGCGCTATATGTTGTTATATAAGACCAGTTTTAGCGATAAAATTCTTTAGTCGTCGGACAGCTTATACCTTCCAAATTATTAGTCTTATCGACAAAACGTGTATAGATGAATTATAGGCAGGATGTAGGCTTTAAGGTCCGCACAAAATTAGCCACCTGTTTTAACACAGTGGGCTCTATGTGTTGTTGTATAAAACCAATTTTACCAATATAGTTCTTAAGTTTTTAAAAAAACCCATATCTTCCAAATTAATAGTTTGATCCGCAAAAATCTAAAAATTAGACAGCTATTTTTAACACTGTGGACGCTATATTTAGTTATATAAGACCAATTTTACCGATAAAACTATTTCGGAAAGCTTATATCTTTCAAACAAATTATGTGATCCACAAAAACCGTATGTTTGGAAAGGCTGTAGGCTAAAAGGTCTGTAAATGAATTAGCTATTTTTAGCACAGTGGGCGCTATATGTGGCCAATTTTAAAAATTCAAAATGCATTAAAAAACAATTTTTTTAATGCATTCAAATTTCTAATTTTATTAAAAATTTATCTTAAAATTGGAAACGACTATTTCATTGGTATTTTAATTTAATAACAACTGGTTTCGGAAGCAAATTACAACAAAATCATATTGAAGTACAAAAAGTGGAAAATTTTTAAAAATTATATTAAGATTACATAAAATTTTCAGGTACTCTCGGGTATACTCTTTTTGTATCTCTACAAAGATTTAGAAAAGTTTAGAAAACTCTTTTTCTGTATTTACGCTCAAAAAACCTTAACTGAAATAGCAAATGTATGAAGTAAAGCCATTTAAAATAGCTGATATAACACTTGATCAAAAAGAAGTTACTTTGTCCGAAAATGTCCATCATTAGCGATTGAATACGCCAACAAATTTTGTATAAAAATCAATAAAGAATTACAACCCTATTTTGTATCAATTATTAAAAGGTTATATTTTCCAAACCAGGTAACATAGTGATGAATAAATTTGAGTTTTAAATAAACTGATTTGTCCGCTTTGATGCTGAGCGTAAAATCCATGGCAAAAAATCGTCTTGCTTATTATTTTATATATGAGCTGACAATGTCAATGTAGACGTACCGAAGAGTATATTTATTTGAATTTTAACTCTTTGCAATGAAAGTTTTTGCTGGGCATATATGTATCACATTTCATGTTGAACAAATAAAATAATAATGTAACCTTAAAGTTAAATAAATTTTTAATCAATTTATTTTGTCCACATAGAAATGTACAACAATTGATTATACACACAAATATATATTTGCATACTCGTGAGTTTGTATATGTGTCTGTGTACGAGTATGTGTACTTAATACCTTTTTGATGTATTGATTTACAAGTCCTTTGATATTTACACTTAAAATAAAAGCAAATAAATAAATGTATTTGACAGAAAATCTTTAATCTGTGTACATCATGCTGCCTATTCATGTGACAGTATTTTTGCTAAAGTTTCAGACTTGTAAATTTTTTCTTAGAAGTACATAAATTAAATGTATTTTATTGAAAGTTATTAAATCAAGTTTGGGTTCGTTAATTGAAATTATTAATTCAAATTATTTCCATTAAGAAAAGAATACAGAAAACGTGAAATAATTCTGAAAACACTAGTGTAGATGGCTGTCAGTTGTTAGGACTATCAGCTATTTAACCAAATTGTTTAACGATAAAGAATATCAAAATTATTACTTCTTCATATTGATTTTTATAACATTAACAAAGTCGATTAGTACGAAAATTCTATATAAGTTATGATTCTGGTATACGATAATTTTGATCTTGGGCTGTCAGAATTTATTAGCTTTTCCTGTATCCTTTTCTTAGTAAAAATTAATTGAATTGTTAATTTCAATTAACGAACTTAAGGCTGTTTTAATAACTAACAGCCATGCACAGTGACCGGCCCAGTCTTATTAGAACTAAGTCCTCTTACTTGAATTACGATGAATATTTTCTTGTTATGAAAAGCGTATAAAACGTATTGTATAATATTAGAAATGTAGCTTTGTTGTTTTTATGAGGTTTAGTCAGAGTTTTCGAAATGATAAGAGTTGTGGGAATAAAATGAAAGGAGTTAAGAGAATTCTTTATATAATTTTTAACTGCATAATCTGCAATCGGAATATCTCGAGATCAGTAAAAGATATTCGAATAATTTTTTTAGGCGTAGTAAAGAGATTCATATAAAGATAAAAAATGTAAATTTAAGAAAATAGAATTATTTTAAAATATCTTTTTTATGGTACAAAACTTTATTTTTCCTAAAGTTGGACTTTTTCAGAAAATCTGCACATACATATATCCACATTTATGAACAGACTGTCTTCAATTTTTGCCAATCCAATTTCCAATTTCTCCCCAATTTTAAGGGAAGCTGCACGTTGGTCCAGATATGCCTTGTACGAAAATTAAAATTTTTAGCTCAATTATTTACCGAGATATTAATTTTGTGTTCCTAGATTGGCTAAATCTTACACTGTGCAGTGCGATTATAAATTTAAAAACTTACCCCCATATTCATAAAAAAATAAAATGTATTTGAAATCTATTTTACGAAAAAATTCTATGAAAATTTTGAATTATAATACATTTCAAAATAATTTTAAATTTTATGAATAAGGGGGATAAATTTTAACAATTTCCAATAAAGAACAATTAAAAATTGTTTTTCTTTGAAGTCAAATATCTTCTAAGTCATGAGAGATACGGAAACACATGTAGATAGAATAGGGGAAAGATCTGGTCTAAAGACCGGCACTGCGACACCTAGTGGATATTTTGTGCCATAGATCTATAACTTAAATCAAATAAGCCCGCATAATATCATTCGAACACAGAAACTCAGAATAGAAAACATCCCTTCTGCTATTACATAAGACAATACACTCACAGAGAATGTGTGCCATTGTCTCATCCTCTTCCAAGCATAAACGACACAAGAGTGAACGAATTTGGTTACTTTTCCACAGAGGATAGTTCAGTCCAAAGTGATCAGAGAGAAAGCCAGTAGTAACAACCCGTAAATCATTCCTATTGAAATTCAGGATGCCACTATATGAAAATGGCTGCATCAATGCTTTGGCTTGCCTTAAGCCAGAAAAAGCCAGCCGCACTTCCTTTGCGGTCGATGTGTCATTTCCTTTGATTAAGGACTTGACAGTCGACCAGTTTACACCACAAAAAGGCTCTGAGCCCATAAGAGGAGCAGCTTCCTCGTTAGCCGGATGACCACTGTTGCCAGGTATCCAATAATGGAAACCTTGTTCCTTATCGATAGCTCCTGTAGTGAGTCAAATCACTCTAAAACAAGCTTAGAAAGGAGTTCCCAAAAAAAGGAGGAACTTAAGAGCTGACTGACTATCGAAGAAGCTAGCTAGCTATACATGCGTCCTTAAGGACCCTACTTAAATTAATATGAACACACTTGGGACACATGTAACGACATTATTTATTTGTAATTTTAGTTTAACTCACTTTTAAAATCGCATAACATTTAAAAAAGTTACAACCCTCAGATTTTTTTTTTGAGTCCCAAGTGGTCAAATTTCGTCCACTGTAACTCCTCTCGTGCTTAAACCAGAAGGCCAACAAGATACGCTTTATAAAGCCTTACTCATCCTCTGAAAATGTTAGAAGTTTCAGATAAAGCCAATCAGCAGCTTAGAAGCTCCAGATTTATTACCATTACACTGAACTAGGGATGTGCGATTAATCGATCAATAAAATTTTTGATTAATCAAAATTGTGATTAAGAATCCTGATTAATCAAAATGTTAATTAATCAAGTAATTTTAAATTTGGTTATTCACAATGAGGATTATTGGAAAATCATGATTTTGAATAATTTATATTTTGGACAATTGAATAATTTGTGCTTTTAATTTTTGTCTTGTGTTCTTTTTTTTAATTTATGCATTTATTATTTTTATTTTTTGTATTTCTTTCGTTTTCTATTTGTATGTGTGTTAAATTCATTTTGTTTGAAATATTGTTGTATTATTATTTTGAATAAAGTTATTCAAATTTGAATAATAAAAATTAAAATTATTTAACTAATCAGCATTTTGATTAATCTGAATTCTTGATTAATCAATTAATTGATTAATCAGAATTTTGATTAATCAAAAAATTTGATTAATCGATTAATCGCACATCCCTCCACTGATCACTATTGAATAGTGACTATTCCGATCAATAGTGGTTTCGATTCCGTATACTGCTTCTATAGAAAACAAAAATAGAAAATTTTCTTTCTAGTTTCTGTCAATTTTCAAAGAGAAAATGACAAACACTTTCTACCAGCTTCATTTGCACTAAAAAGTAAAAGATGTGCATAGTTTTAGGAGCGGCAAATAAACATTTAGACATAAGTTTTGAATGCTAATGAAAAGCTTTGCATTGAAAAAATTCTTCTAAATGACGCCTTAAGGTATGAAACGTTTTCCGCTGTAAAATCGAATTATAAATTAGGAATTGAAGCCATTGCTCCTGGAACTGTGACGCTCACATAGTACTGCCTGTTCCAACAAAGAATATACAATTTTAAAGGTATTTATTTATCGATTTCTTATTTTGGAAATTATTAACTTTTAAAGTTAGTACTAATATACATATATACGTATGTACACGTAATATCAATGTAGGTTGCAAAAAAGCCAAAGTCAAAGAAAAACATGAATTAGGAGATATATGATATCAATAGTTTTTCGCTTCGGCTTACTTACTTACAAGTCCATCAATTGTTACAATTAATTAGCTTTTCCTGCATTCGTTTCCTAATAGAAGTAATCTCAATTAATAAATTTGAATTAGCAAACTCAAGCCTGATTGTAATAACTTTCAATTAACTTATTTTCTTAGTAAATATTATAATTTACTCTTTACGATAAAAGTAGTCGGTAAAAATGACACCATGCCATAAAATTCCTATGACATTTGTATCCGCTTATATGACTTCATTGTGCATGTGCATTACAAAACTGTGATGACTATTTCCCATTATACTCGTAATAATAAAATTGAACATTAAATTCTACTTAGAAACTATAAGCTGTTTGTAGTTTTAAACATTTTATGTGCTTGTCAGTAGTAAAATTAAAGCGCTTTTAAGTAATAAAGGCTATAAATTACATGTTTGGAAAATGAAGAAATTTAATAAAATTTCATTAAACGGCAATGCCTTAAAAATTTTAAGGACTCATTTGAATTTTTTTTTTTAAATATTAACTCAACCCTAATTAATACCAGTTTAGTAATAATTGGTTTAAATGGTTCTCTTTAAATAACATAATTATAAATTAAAAACAAAAATGTGTTTAGGCTTGTCTGTATTAAGTTTTAATAACTGCTGTATTCATAAACAATAAAATAGGTTTGAAATATGTTTTAAGACAAAATCTCCATGCAAATTTTTCTTAAAATACATTTCAAATACATTTTAATATTTTATGAATACAGCAGTAAATATGTATGTGTATTTATATTTAAAATTCTGATTTATGTAATTTATCTAATTGGTTTTAATGGCGCAAGACATCTGAAAATATTCATTTTGATGTTTTCTTGGCTTTTATTCTCAAAATAATTAAATTGCTTGCCATGCCATGGCTGTCATGATGACATTATTAAAGTTTAATTCATCATTTTGTTGTTCTCTATTCTGTGTGGTAGTCTGTGCGTTTGGCTGTGTGCGTGTAAAATTAATTTATAATTAATCTCTTTTATTAAGATCTAAGACTAAGTTATTAGTCTTAAGTTCTAAGAAAAAGGATAATTATAATTATCGTTGCGTACAAAGAGGAGTGTGTATTGGTGTGATTGGTGGTATATATGAATGTAAGAGTGTGCTACAGAGAATTTATTTCACGCGTGTGCATTTTAATGAAAATGTGAGTTTTCCCATTGTGTTTGTAACTGAATTTTAATCTTATCAATATAATTGTTGTTAACATAATGTTTGTTTTTAATTTCCTTGTACCTTCAGAATCTTCTTACATATAAATGTGTTGGAGAGTCTGAAACAGGTTTTTAAAGGTCAGGACGGATTTAAACTTCATTTTTGCTATAATGCTTACTTAACACGTTTGTCATCCTTCTGTTCGTTAAAAGATGTTTGGGCAGAACATGCCAAATGTTATTCTTTCCTCTAGTGTTATTTTTAAGAGTAGTTTCAAGAACAAAAAGGAAACCTTTTTAATGCGAATGTTTTGGTGGCGTTTATTTGAAACAATGCCACAGGGACCTGCTTCTTTAAATTAAAGAATCTTACTCAATAACATTTTATTTACTTTCACACTATCACTTGAGTGTTTTGCTGACGATAGTTTTGTATGTTTTTGTAGTTAAATAAGGTATGGCCCAGGTCTTTCTAAATTTACTTTTAACCGACTTCGACATTCTTTATTGCTCTACCTATTAGTAGATATTGTCCAGCTATAGTACACCGTCTATATTTTTTTGAAATCGGTTCGGTGCTTAAAAATTAAATAGTTCCTTAAGGTGCTACTACTACATATGCGGAAAATAACTATACATTGTAATTGCTGTAAAGCAGTTAGGGTGGTTTTTGGAAAAATGGATTTCTTTGTTGATTTTCTATTGGACTATATTCTTATCTTCATTTTTATTTTAAAGTCGAGTAGAAGGTCTTTCGTACTAAAAGACTCAAATGTTAATTGAATTTATTTAATTAGTTCTGTAACAAAATTTTAATAATTAACATTCATGTGCAAATAAATATTAAAATGTTTCAGTAATTTCCACACATAATTTTTTTTTTACAATAATAAAAATATAAGTTGATTGTTTGAAATTTGCAGACAAATAACTAAGAAAAACAGTTTAAGCATGTATAAAAACAAACAACCAAACAAAAAGCTTTGATTGTAGGTATTGATAAAAATGCCCATCAAAGCGAAAACAGAAAATAATAAGAGCTTGTGAGTATTGGATTAAATCAGATAGGGAAAATTTTGGCTAACTAAGTTGAGTTGCAAATAAAACGAATGCAAGGATTAACATGAAATAAGTCTTGTATTCTATTTCGTGACAAAAATTAGTTAAATAGCTGTAAATAGCTGTAAAAAGCATCCACCTTTCTAAGTGGTAAAAGTGAAGTGAACAAGAACGCTGATGAGACGGTGTAGCGGGGATTTCAAATCAGTAGTACTGAACAGTTCTGCTACTCTGATTTGAATTTTCCAACACTCCACTCTTAATAAAAATAATTGGGCTCGGACTTTCATGCAAATGCACGTTTTTTTTTTTGCTGATAGATAAAGAGGTATTGACTAATTATCTATGCGAATCTTTAAATTTTAAGTAGTTTGGCATCGATTTGAAGTTGCATATGTTTGCATATTTTGGTAGTAAGTGCATATTTTTGCATATTTTGGCAATAAATGCATATTTTGGGAGAAAACATTTTTTTAAATGTATATTTCTCAATTTTTGAAAAAAAAATATATTAATTGAGCCTGAGTTACGTTGCCAGTTGCTGAAAATGATGCACTGATGGCAGCCGGCATCTGAGAGCTGTAAATTTCAGTTCCTATTTAATGCCTTTCTGGCAACCATTAATTTTCAGTTGCCGACTGGCAACGCAACTAAAGTTCGGTTGCATTAAATAATAGACCCCATTATGTTTGTTTTATGCTTTTTCTCTTATAATAATAAAAAATTTAAAAAAATATTTTCATATTATTTTAGTTTTGGTACTTTTTTGTTCGTAGGTAAATGCATATTTTTAATTTTTAAGTGCATTTGTTAGGCGCTTAAAATTAATTTTTAGTTGCATGAAAGTCCGAGCTCTGTTTATAACCAGGGCTCGGACTTTCATGCAACTAAAAATTGATTTCAAGCGCTTAACAAATGCACTTAAAAATTAAAAATATGCGCAAAAATATGCATTTACCTACCAACAAAGCACCAAAACTAAAACAGTATGAAAATAGTATGAAAATAGTATGAAATTTTTTATTATTATCAGAGAAAAAAACATAAAACAAACATAATGGGGTCTATTATTTAATGCAACCGAACTTTAGTTGCGTTGCCAGTCGGCAACTGAAAGTTAACGGTTGCCTGAAAGGAACTAAATAGCAACTGAAATTGACACCTTTCAGTTGCCAGCTGCCATCAGTAGTATCATTTTGAGCAACTGGAAACCCAACTGAGGTTCGGTTGACATCCATAAGAGGCCTAATATTAACTTTTTTCGAAAATTGAGAAATATGCATTAAAAATTTTTTTATAACTTCAAAAATATGCATTTATTTGCTAAATATGCAAAAATATGCACTTACCACCAAAATATGCAAAAATATGCAATTACAAATCGATGCCAAACTACTTAAAATTTGATTAATCGCATAGATAATTAGTCAATACCTCTTTATCTATCACCACAAAAAACATGCATTTGCATGAAAGTCCGAGCCCTGCTTATTACTTTTCAGTTCAAAAATTAAATAACGTAAAAAAATCAAGTAATATCCATTGAAATATGAAAACGACAAAAAAATTATATGTGAAAACGAGTCATTGACAGGTTATGATTTTTTTAAGCTAAAGCAAGTGGTTGGGTGGTTTGCTTGTGCATGAAGAAAACGATCGCTAATGAAGGTATTTTCATTCAAATAAAAAAAAAATTTGACAACATGCTGATATTTTATTTTGATTGAAAAGCACTAACGTCTATAAAATTTTGTCGTAAAAGTTAAAAGCTTTGCATTTCAATGCACAAACACAATTACAAATCTGTACTTTTTCACACATTTAAAACGCATGAAAAATTATATTTCCTCGTATAATTTTAATTGGAAAATAAAAGTGGGAGTGTGTGCATGTGTGTGTCTGTACACGTATAAGTGCGTTTGTAAATTTATAGTTTTTTTTCAGCATTTAATGCTTGTAAGTTTTAAAAAGTACTTGACTATACTCGTAAAAAATTAAATAAATAAATGGTGGTAAAAATGGGCGGCAAAAAGAAAGAATAAATAGTAAAGAGTAAGGCCTTATTTAGCAGACATAAGGTTAATTTCACATGACATTCCTGTGCATATTTTGCAAGCAATCTGATTACGCAGCCTTCTGCAGCCTTCCTGCGATCTTCAGCATGTCCTATTGAAAGCATTTTTGATGATCTGCCTGAAGGCTTATTTCAAAAGGTCTAATTGACTTTTCTTTTATTATACAAATTCCTTAGCCTAAGACTAAACTATTTGCCCAAACGCTTTACGCAGCGCCTCAAATACAACCATTTAGGTCAATCTTTCTGGTTTTCGTGTGAGTTTAGATTTCGCTGATATGAAAGCGATACATCAAAGGGGCTGTTCACATATTCCGTAAAGTTATTCGGCCGATTTTGACCACGCTGCGCCCTTCTTAACACTTCTTAACACTTCTTAACAAATTTGCAATATAAGCTCTCAACTGAAGTGCGCTACGTTATATGTGACCAGACCCAAATCTACAACTTCTATATTACTTCTATCAAATCTTTTGGTAGGGAATGGTCAGTCCTTATCGAATACTATCATAGAAAATCATACAAGAATCAGAAACATATCTTAAGAAATATCTAAGAAGGCCTTCATAAAGGCCTATTTCCTACTTTTCTACTTCAGAAGCTACGGAAATTATAAAAAAGTATGAAATTAGTACATTTTTTTACTTCGGGTGGCTACTAATCAGAAGTTATACAATAAAAAATAACATTTTTTAATTTAAATTAAAAACCATACGGCACGGCTAAAGACCTCAAATTTTATAATTTTTTTACTTACGTTTAATGCATCCATAACGTTATTTAACAGATCTCGTGAATTGGAATTTGTTTTTGTTCAAATAAATTAAGTGAAATGTTATTTTGTATCGTTTTGTACTGGGCGGCAATTCCCGGGAAATTGAAAAATCAATCCCGCTTTCCCGCGAAATGAAAAAGTCAGAGAAAAGAAAAACTCTAGTGTAAACACAACATAGCTTCTGTGGTTTAGCCATTAAAGCGCAACAAACAAACAAACTTACTTTCGCATTTATAATATTAGTAAAGATAGTTAGCAGAGACACCTTCAGCGAACAACTTATCCAAGTCAAATACTTTTTATCAAAGACACAACTCATATTGGGGAGTCCAAATACTATACCAAAAATCTCCAAAATCCCATGAGCTACCCTGCACAGTCCGCAGTGTCAAAAACATTATGCTATGTAGTTGTTACCAGTATTTGTAACCAGTATTCGCGGCCAGATGTGTGTTTTGATTAGCGTCGGTACCTGCCATTACGGCCTTATCCGACGGTGTTCTCAAAACACAGAGTGAAGTTGAGTGTTAACCACCACCCCCGAGTTACCCCGAAGGCACACCTTGTGTGGCTTGCAAGGCTCACACAGGTAGCAACTTCTCATGCATGGCCGACACCACCATGCATAAACACTTTGTTAGATGGTTCGAGCTATCTAATCTCTGCTACATCAGCAGCTTAACACGATGCACACAAGGCTTCCGGAGAAACAGAAGCTGGACAAGTATCTACCACAATGTGTAGACGCCTCCAGCAAAATATTCCCCTTCCACCCGCGCACAAAGCACTACCGATGCAGCGTCTGTTGGTTTAGCAACAGGACAAAGGGGCTTTCTACGCTAGCCACTAGCACTAGGCAAGCATCAACCAACACCTCTCCCAGCGATTTTGGTAGCAACCACAGCCACCACGAGGACTCTTGAAGGAGACCACACCAACAACCAGCACACAGAATCATCCTTCCTGATGAGGGCGAGACGAAGTCCGCCAGCGACATCATCAACATCAAAAGAAAACCCCTAGAGGTTAACTTTCTATCGACTTTGGTCTTAGGGTAAATCATAGGTGCCTGTTCACCTCCTTTCTGAATCGCGTAGGCAAGCCTACTTCCTTAAGTAAATATATGTATAACCCGTTGCTCTGTCTCCAGAGATTGGGTAGTGACACATAAGTTTTAGGGGTAATTGGCCAAAGGTACTGTCAGCAAAAACCAATTACCTTATCCCCAGACAGCACAACATCAAGGCTATCCTAATCACCAAGATGTACCACACCGTGCTCCCCGTGGGGGATATACGCGGCCAGTATTTTTTCTTTTTCACTTCAAAACTGTTTGTTTTATCCCTCAAGTATTGATTTTCGTTATTCAAAACATTGATAAAATATGGTTTGTGTCCTTGCTACTTAAATACGAATTTATATGTTTGCTTTTTAATTTCCTGAATTAAACTTGTTTCTTTGCCGTAGTTACATGGAATCACTGTGACATCAATTATAATTTCGATAAAGCATTGACGTAAATTTTCTCTTATTTAAAAAATTTTTAAAGGCAAAAATTTAGAGCATAAATTTGACAACGTCTATAAAGTGTTGCTATGAATTCGTAATATAATACAACTTTTGTTTTACTGTAGCAGTAGAATGAATTTCTTCCTGCGACTACTTTTTAATTACACATTTATTCTTGTGTGTTTGTGTTGTTGTATTTGTCGCTATTAGCGTCCTTTTAATGTGGCTCCATGCATGCGTTGTCACCCACTTTCTTGTTAAATGAATAAACAGTTTTGTAAATCAATTTTCAAATTGAAACAAGAAGAACAGAAAACAAATGAAAAACAAAAACTTAAAATGATATCGTTTTGTTTTTGCAAGAATGAGCTGCTCGTTAAATTTCAATCAAATTAATTTGTTAATAACAAAAACAAAAAAAAAAAGAAAAGAAAAGAAAAACAATGACGAAAAACTTTTTGCTCTAAATACATAGAAAATTAATTAAGTTGAAATAACTGAACACAATGAAAAAGTTAATTAAGAAATAAAAATCAACAGGTAGTTTGGCTCAAAAGTTTCCTTCTGTTTAGAAATTTATAGAAGAAAAATAAAAATTTTATTGGTTTCAAAGAAAACATATTAAATTTTGTAAAAAACCAATTGTTGTTGGACTATTTTGTTCCTCTTCAAAAATTAAACCTACAATTTGTCATTTCCTTTAGCCAGGAATAATAAATGGCAGGAGTCCCCTTTTCTGCAATAAAAAGATGAAAAGTACTCGTAAAAAACCAAAACCATCATAAATTTGAATTATTGCCCTGTTTATTTAAGTGGCAATAATAAATGCTGCCGCCAACAAACACAATGGGGACGACAATCATAATGGAGTGCAAAGCAGACAAAGTATGGGAAAAATAATTATGAAAAGTGTCAGGAGTGTAAATTTAAATGGATGTTTGTTGTTTTTTCATTCAACTCCCTCCCACTCGTTTAGCAGCTGAGTTTGTTATGTTAAGAATAATTATAGAAATTACAAGTATTTACTGCAATTTATAATGACTAACAGCTATTTAAGTGGTTAGAAAAGCAAGCACATACACACTCACACACACACACACACACACACACACACACACACACAAGTATAGCTTAAATTTATGCCAACTTACATACATCTGACAGATTGTTTAGTAAATAAGATTTGAATAATTAAATAAGATTAAATTCTAGCACTCTTTTATATCTTAAAAAAACTTTAAAAGATTTCTTAGCAATAAATTTCATTGCCAAGTAATGAGCTAAAATGCTAAGAAACATATTTGTCAGTAATTCTGCATTGAAGTTCTAATACGGCGCACAGTGCTTTGTGTCATACACAAAAATAAAAATCAACATTCTCCATGAATCGCAATGAATGATGCTTTTTTTTAAAGATAACAACAGTCTAACTACCCAAAAGAGCTTTATTATTTTTATTCTTCTCTCAAGAGTTTAGTATATAAGAAAGATTATTGCATGAAATTTTTACACAACATGAAGAAAGATATGACAGATTAATTCTCCATTATTAACTCTACAAATCACGTTTTTTGAGTTATGACTCCATTGCAGCAAAAGCTCGATATGTCTTTTCTTGCCGACAACAAAGTGTGTGCTAACCGCAATTTGCAACAAATATATTTCACAAAAACTGTTTTTAGTTATTGCAGGAAAATAATTGTCAACATTTTGTTTGTATACATAGATTTATTACTTTAAAGACTTTTAAATAAAATGCATGTTTTTATATTTTGGAGCATTCCCTTGTGACTGGTGTAACATTTAAGTCTAGAATTTCACCAGTTTGAATCTCGTTACAAACAAAGTTTTATGAAATTTTTTTTCTTTGGATTATTTTATTGTGACTGGTGTGACAATTGACTATAGAATTTAACCAGTTTGGATCTATCGCTGCAAAAAAGTAGCATCAAAGTTTTTTTAATTTTGATCATTTCATTGTGACTGGTGTGACAGTTGACTCTAGACTTTGACCAGTTTGGGTCTATCGCTACCAAAAAAATTTCATAAAAAAATTTTTCAAGCACTTTGTTTGGAATAAAATTAGTTTTCAGTAAATGTTTATTACTGAAACAGTCATTGGCGTAGTCCCTTATATTATAAAAATTACTTTAATATATAGAATTTATGAGATTCCCCAGCAGGGCCTATCTACGCCAATGGTGCAAGCTAATTTTTTGTTGACAACGTGACGCTAAAAACCACTACTATCAAGCCAACCTAAAATAGCAATGAGTTTGTTTTAACAACTTTCATTTAGTTGATTAAATAAGACCACATATAGAAAAAAAATTAACAGGATTCTTATGACTAGCTGTGGTAGAAGGCATAAAAAAAGGATTGTACGTGTATTGGCGTTTTGAAAGTTTACGGCTGGGTTTCGTTTTAGGTCAGTCAAACTTCCCCGATTTTTCCACATTGTTAAAGTGAATTGGCATAGGAAATCTTGTACTGCTTACGTTTATGGTATAGGATGTGCTTAGCTTATTTATGTAAAACATTACGAAGAACAATTTTGTTGAACATTTCAACTGTCTAACTCTTTGCTGTATGGGGATATTTGTCCTTTTCCTAAAAAAGGAAGTACAAACTCCCCTCAACGGCCATGTAGCGTCCTGAAATGTCATACAAAAATATTTGTCTGAAAATTCTACTTAAACAAGGGTCAAAAATACAACGAAGTGTTAAAATGTTCCACAAAAATATTTTTTGTGGTGTTTTACATAAAAGTGCTGAGCACATCTTACGACTTACAAGATTCTCTATACCGATTCACTATAACAATGTGTGACCAGGGACTTTAACTCACATAAAATGAATCCCAGATGTAAACATTCAAAATCCCGCTATAAGTGTAAAATTTTTTGGTGCCTTCTGCCAGAATCAGTTGTCAAAACTATGTCATTTTATTTTGTTGTACAGTGTAATAAATAAAATATGTCATCAAATTAATCTCGTTGCAGCCATAGCATAAATATCAATTAAAATGTGAAAAATTATATGAAACCAAGTGTGACTGGTGGTACACTGAAAGTTCCACAATTTTACTTTAGAGCCTTCAAGGACTAATTTCAGCCAAGCTTCGTAGCTTTCAAGCCAAATTTTCCTTTCTAATAAAGTATCATTTCGCAGCTCTAGCTCTGTTTTTAAGTTTATTGTAAGACGTAAAATAAAAGCCTTAACGACTTTCCCTTCAAATTTCTTACTGCGAAATATTAACAAGATTGCTATTAAACTCGAAACTCAGAGGAAAGAAATGTAAACGTGTTTAAAAGGCTTTTTTCCCAATCAATACCTTTAATAAATATTCTCAACAATTTTGTTAAGCCTAACCAATTAAAACTAAAACACATGACAATGTCATGATACAATGTAACATAAAAAAATCCCCATCCTTTCACCCACAAAAAAAAAATCATGTGTATCAAAATAACATATTTTACTTCAAACGAATCTAAACTTCTTAATAAAATTACGCATCTTGTATGTGTCTGTCTGTCTGTCTGTGGGTAAGTAAAACACCTAAAAAGTTGTTGCCAATATTCAAAGTCAGTTAATCGACAAAGTTTTCTATGTCATGGATAACTTGGAATGGATACAAGTTTAAAATACTTTTATCTTCATTTATTTCTTTGACAAACTTCTTAAGGCTATTTTGATTAAAGTTAAATTAAATTGCATCCCACATGTGACATGTCACACAAAAAGTGGTTTAATAAAAATGAATATATTTTTATAAAACTTTTACTTTGAACTTTGTTGCTTTTGCTTCATGCTAATATTTTAAAAAATAGTTTATTAAATCTATAGCTTCTGGCTAAACTTTAAAGCTTATTTATACATATGATTTTTTGCTTTAGCACAGTGGTGAGTCTATAGCAAAAGTATTATGTTGAAAATATGCTTTAATGGGTGTTTAATTCGCTTAAAATAATACGTTACAGTGGATTAAAACTTGTAACTGCTCTAAAAGAATTACAATTCATAAATCTAATAAAACGATTTCGTTAAATTTTTTCAAAATTTCAATGAAATAATGTAATTTCATGAAAACTTTCATTAGCTTTCATAGTTTCGCTAGAAAACTTCATTGGACTTATATGGAAACCCCTTTAAGCTTTGACAAAATATTTTAATTGATACTCGCTTGAATTCAATTAAACTAATGAAATTTTTCATAAGATTAATTAAATAAATAATTTCATTAAAATAATGAATTATATCATGATGAAGTAATATCGCCAAAATAATGAAATATTTTAATTAGTTTAGCGAAATTATTACATACGATCAATGCAATAGTTTCCTATATTTGAAGAAATTTCCATTAAAAAAAAACTTCATTAATCAAACGAAGCGTAGCGTTGGTTAAACTTTATTGAATCTTTTCATTGGACTGATGTCCAAATACAAGTTCATTTGTATTTCTAAATTGTTGAAAATGCCTTTGATATTTTGAAATTTTTTTTTTCAAAAGTTTCATTATCAAATATGTAGTTCGAAAAATTACCTGTTTTAATTTTTTTGTTTTTAGATTAAAATTTGTAACAAAAAAATTTTAAATAGCTGATAGCTGTTACTGGTAGTTTCTTAAACTAAAATTTCAGCAAAGTGATTTGCTGTCTTTCACAATTCGCAATATTTTTTCTTTCAGTTCCACTGTTAATTCGATTTATTAGAATTCGAATTTATTTCTTTTAATTGCAAATTTAATAAATATGCAAAGATATTGCCAATAATTAAACATAAATATTAAAACTGAAATGAAAGTTATATTAGAAATTTGCTTATATGAAATCATAGTTAAAATATTTGTTTTAATTAAACTCTATATCATCTAAAATTACTGATGCAGGATTAAAGTACATGGAATATGTAATTAAGTTTTATTAATTAAACTTTTATTAAAAGTAACTTATAATATTTAGATTTCTAACGCAAGTGCTGTTGATGATGGGAGGCAGGGAGTTGATTGTTATCCTACAAAAAATTCATGCAATCCCGGTAAACAAAATTGGAAGTAGTTTTTTAATAATTACTTTTTCACTTCTTCCAAAATATCAGTAGTTGTGCATTTTTTTATAGATTTTTTATAGATTTTATATAGTCAGATAGTTAATGAAAATTTTATTCTGCTTCTGCAAACCCCTCTGCCTAATGTTTTAACGGGTTTCTCGTGTACATTCAACCTTAAGCCCTTTTTTCTATTCTGTCAGATTAATAACAGTTGTTGTCACTTCAAATAACTGTCAAAATGTTTTATTTCATTTCTTCCTTCGTTAATATTATTATGACTGTTATTTTTACTAATGACAACTTGAATGTATGATAGACAGACTGCTTCTGAGTATTATTTCACGTTTTTAATGTTTAATGCATTCTTAGTGTTGATTTTAATGCCTGAATTAAAAACATTATTTTTTTTGTACTTGTGATCATATCGCACGTACGTACAATTGGTATTTATTTTTTATTTTATATAAATTTGTCTTTGGTAAATATTTGCTACAAATATGTTTTGTTGTGTAGGCTTTCTATAAAAGTAGTTCTGTGGAGCGAGTAATCACAAAACATCTTAAGTCGAGATATGATAATTTTCAATTCCATTTTTTTAAAAATCACATAATTAATTTTTGTGGCATATTTTAATACTAATTGTATATAAGTACGAAATTAACCCTTAAACACATTTTAAGTTTTTGATGAGTCGTTTGAGTTGAGTTTGGAGTTTTGGTGTCCTTGAAAACTTATTGTAAAATTTTATGACAAATATATTTGTGCATTGCCGTTGAAGAGGAGTTTTTGTCCTTTTTTACGAAAAGACAAAAAAAAGCCTATACTACGAAAAATTGGAGGGTTAAAGTCTTCCACGAAAATGCTCCTCGTGATGTTTTACGTAAAAATGCTGAACACATCTAAAACCTTAAATGTATGCAATACAAGATTTTTTATGCCGATTCTCAGCAAAAACTACTGCTTCGGTCGAAGCAGGTTTGTAAGCAAGTGATACATGTGGTTGCTGTTTCTCCTGTTACGAAAAGCGCTTCGAAAAGGCATGATTTTTGTTTGATATGTCCCACTTGGGAGCGCTTGTTTTGACATAAAACAGCACTTCTCTCAAAGCATTAAAAATGCCCTAAAATTATATGTCTTCGTGCCATCCAATTGCATCATTGTTAAACTACAGATACATCAAATCGTGTTTTCTTATAAATCTCTTCCATACAATAAGTGAGAAATGTAGAAAGAGAGCAAGGTTTACATGTGCTTAGACTTTTTAAATGTGTTAGTGTTTATTTGAAAGAATGCGTGCCACAATTCTTTGAAGAAAACTACAATGCTACTGAGCAGTGTTGTCAACTTTGACATTTAATAAAGCACTAAAACTAAAAAAAATCGGGTAGTTTAATACAAAAGCACCAAATTTAAACCCTGTATTTATCAGTTTTATAAAAATTAATAAAGAGATTTGGAAATTATTTATAACGCTGTGTGACAGTGAAAACCCTAATTTTAAATTTACTACTAGTATCCGGAATTATACAAATGCCAAAAATTCAATGTTGTTAGATTTCTTTGTTCCACCATAACTTCCTAATAATCTTGTTAGAGTGAAAAATTAGTTTCTTCAGTTCCTGCAATCAAATGAAGACTTTGAAGAACACATTCCAAAATTATACACATAATTTATATGCATAAATTTTACATAGGTAAATTTCATGCTTATGATTTAATCTGACTTAAGTAAGACTACGAATATTTAAACGAATGAATGGTTTCGTAGATAATTGACTTATCACTTGCTCTTTAATTATTTAAGGTCGTTTAATTTTTAGCGGATTTTTTTTTATCACTTTGTTTGCAATCCATTATTTGTTTTAACTATTTCGAAATTGCACTTTGTAGCGGTGAAATGTGTTGTTATGGCTTACGTTATTTTGGTCAGTCAACTTCGCATTCAAAATTTAGTTTGGGCTCCACGTTGGGCGCCACATTATCAAAAATCCTTTGCTTGCACCAGAAGTAGCATCCCTGAGCTAGTTGGAGAATGATTTGCGACTTGCCGGCATGCAAGCAACGAGTTTTGTAACAATTTTGTAGTGGTTACAGTTAGGCGTTATTTATAAAAACCCCTAATGAATTGGTATACTTAAAATATTTTAGAAAAATTTTCAATATTACATAGAAGTACATTCTATCTGCAATGTGGAGCTGATACCTGTATAAAAGTTGGATGTACAAAACTTCTAATTTTCTATTCATGTTCACTTGAAACTTGATATAGTATAAATAGATGCAGAGTTAGTTTTTAGAAAATGTACAGGCTAAGCCCAGAGGGCGATAAACTAGGCTAAATCTCGACTGATTTTAAAAAAGTGTTATGCTTGAGCAGTCCATTTCTATTATTTTAAATTAAAAGTTAGTGCCACCGAAAAAAAGTAAAAAGCACTAAAAATTAAAAATAAAAGCACCGAGCACTAATTTGAAAATTTTCTACGTCGAAAATTTTAAAAAGCACTAACAACAGCGCTAAAAGCACCAAGTTGACAACGCTGATGCTGAGTAAGATTTTGTTTATTTTGAAAATTATCGTGGAACCCTCTAATGCTTTGCTGTATGTGTCTATTTTTACTTTCCTAAAAAAGGGGAAAAACACCCACACCATACATCAGCGATGTATTAGGCAGAAACATCCTACAAAAATTTTAGTCATACAGTTCTACTGTAAGTTTTCAAATTTATTAAAGCTCAAAATTCAATTTGAATGCTAGAAATTATGCAAAACTTAAAATGTGTTTAGGACATAATTTCGTACTTATTCACAATTAGTACTAAAATATTCAATAAAAGCGGATTGTAGGAGGCTATTTTGTACTAAAAATATAACCTACTTAGAATTGCACCATAAGTCACCATGCAAGAGTTATAACATTTATTTATATATCTTTTGGCTTTCCTGAAAAATTCAAAATTTCGACTTATTACACTTTCTTAAAAAAATTATTTAAGTACTATTCTTTGGCATATCAGTGTCATTAAATCTGTTTGTACTTTTATTGCACAATTTATTCCGCCTACAATTCATTTAAATAAAGTAGGACTTTTTTTATTTCATTTATAGATTTAAAGCTATAAAAATAAAACTTATATTGTCTTTTCATACGCATTTATTAACCAATATGTGGCCATTTATTCATTCTAATGTGAGTTGTGGTGGTTTGTACTACTGCCCTGCAACTCTGAAGATTATAATAAAATTAAAAGGTATGAGATAGTTTATTATTTCAAGTAAGACAAGAGTTATTTAAGAAGATTCTTTTCGAAGGTGGTAATTTAAACGAATCGAAAGAAGCTTTTTCAAACCATACTTTTATCTTACATATCCTAGTACTGTTGGGTGGTAAAATATTAATGCCTTGTTTGTGTTTTGAGTGAGTGTGTGAGTGAGTATTCCTCAAATACGCAGAATATTAAAAAGTCTTTGTACTTGTCTAATGACTAATAAAACTGGTTTTGTTTTAATGCCAGAACATCATTAATTATGTTTCCCTATAACATTTCATTTACAAAGGGAAAGGTCAGGCGAGGCAAATAGTTGTGGTAATCTGTGGAACCACTAAATAATAGATATTCCCTTTTGTTTAAAGCATAAATTTTTTTAAAGTGGCACTAGCTTTTATATAAAATATAACTTGGCTTCATAAACCCAATTAGACGATTTCGTTAGACTTTTTTCACAATTTCAATGAAACATACATTTTACAATACACATTCCAAAATATTACTTCAAATTTAGGATAATATATTGTCTAAATTTGTGTTGAAAATTTCTCCTTGTCTAAAATTACATCGATTTTGCAGTTAATTTTTTTAAAGAATAAACTTTTCAAATTAAACATATTTAGTCCAAGTGGAAAAAATTTAACATAAAGTATAATACGGCTATGGCGGAGTGGTAGATACGTCAGACTATCAGTCAGGAGGTCCCGGTTCAAACCTGCACGAAGCCAATCGCTTTTTCTGGTAAAAACATTTTGTTCAAAAATAATGCGTGTGTAATTTTAGGTCGATAATAATCGGTAAAGTGTTGCCGACTATTATCGACCTAATTTTCAACAAAAGTGTTTTAGAGTGCATATATGTAAAATTTTGCAAATATTGTGAACGAGTTTCATTGGAATTGCTTTATTGGCTTTCTAGTTTCCGTTAGGAAATTTCATGGAATTTATGACAATAATATTTTGTAGTTTTATGGAAAACCCTTATAAGTTTTGACAAAATATTTTCATGGATATTTCACCCTACGTCTATACCTGATATATTTTTATCATGACAAAAGTTAAACTTTATATAATAAAATAATAGCATCACCATCCATAATGCATTTATGAAATTTCAATTTGTTAAATAGGTTTAACTCTGGTATGTTGCTCTAAAGACTTAAAAAAATGAATAAAAATTAACGCAAACACATCAACGAATTGATTCACTCAGAAGTCTTCAGTAACTAAACTTGTTGCAATCGCATTCCTTTTTCTATCATTGTTGTTGTTGTTATTTATGTGTTTTGTGGTTTTTGCTACCTAAATAAAAGTCCAACAAAAATTCATTGATTCAGTAAAGAACATTTTGCTGAAAATAAAATTTTATTTTAGACAAACTTTTGTTTGAAAAAATTTTGGTGGTAGTTTTTCTGTGTAGAGTTGTCACTAAATTAAAATCAATAAAATAGTTTAAGTTAGGGAACATCAGTCAAAAGTTAGTAGTTTCATTAAAATAATGATAGCATTTCATTAAAATATTATAGTAATTTCATTAACAAAATTAAATAATTTCAATAAACTCATGAAACAATTTCATTAAAACTATGAAATATTTTTATTAGTTTGTAGAAATTGTTACATTGAAACAATGAAACTATTTCGTATCTTTGTTGAAATTTTCATTAAAATAATTTGAATGAAATTTGTTTCATTAATCCAACGACGCGTGACGAATTTTTTCATTGGATTAATGTGGAAATTCGCAGAATTTATGAAAAAAATTCTTTCAGTGGAATCAACATTCACCAAAATCACTGCCTATGCTTATTTTTATCAAATAATTGTTCCATCTTCTTATACATCTAAATATTTATTTGGATAATTGGTGTGTTCTTTTCTATATAAAAACCCATAAAATAAAGAAAACAAAATATGCAAAAACAATATAAAATTAATCTACTTCAAGAATACTGATTAGATATTTGGTTAATGAACGAATGAGTATATTTTAATTTCACATTAACAAATGTAACTATTGCAAATAGTTACAGACTCACGTAGCATGTGTAAACACATTCAAATACATAATAATAAAATATGTTTATAGTATTCGATTCTTCGTGAGGTACGTTTCTTAATAAGAAGAGTTGCGTGTTTTTAACGACTAATGTGTGAGTCATGTCAAAGTTTAATATTATTTTAGTTGAGTGTTGTATGACATATTGTTCACAGATTATGTTACGAAAATCAGACATACGACTTTATAGCGAATACAGTTTGGTGAACAGTAAATTTTAGGTAAAAAGTTTTGCTGCAAACAATTTAGCAATTGCGTGATAAAAAAATAAGAAAAAAATTTAAAATTTATTATTGATTTTTAAAAAATTTTTAATGGATCGTTATATTAACGTTTAACCTGTTTAAGCGTTTGCTTACTTTCTATAAGTTTTACTTAATTTATCAAAAATAAAAATTCACAGATTTTTATTTTCTTACATCACTATTTTTTGTTCAATCGGAATACCAACACAAATACACAAAACTTTTTTTGATTTATGAGTATGACTAACAAATTGATTCTTTTCCTTAAAGTAACGTAAACACGACTACGTTGAAAATATAACTTAACCAAACTGCTTTAACATCAGGGCTAAGTATGACTATAAACATTAATTAGCTATCTGAAGGTTGTAGAAAAAACAAAGAGTGTAATAAAATTTACTTATGTTGCCAAATTTCATGTGTTGCGATTGATCTTATTAGACATGTATTGTAGTGTTGTTTATTATAGAGCAAAATTATTCCGTTGCTGTAGACTCTGAAATAAAATTATATTATTCGACTTTTTATAGTTAAACCAAAACGGAAACGGTTTTTATTGTATTGGACGTTACTCTA
The DNA here is from genome assembly GCA_956483635.1 of Panzeria rudis. Taxonomy (NCBI): domain Eukaryota; kingdom Metazoa; phylum Arthropoda; class Insecta; order Diptera; family Tachinidae; genus Panzeria; species Panzeria rudis. The sequence goes on from OY101450.1 coordinate 146,775,940, forward strand.
GCTTTTCATTTTCGTTTTCTTTTCTTTATCATATTAGCTTATTTAGCATTTATCTTGCGTATTTGTAGCTTGGAATTGTCAATTAATTAAAGTAATCAATAAAACAGTTTAAGCCAAAAATGTAAAAATTTGATTTAAACAATGAAATATTTTCATCAAAGTAATGACAAAATTTCATCAACGTAATGAAATTATTTCATTAAGCAAATGTCATAGTTTCATTAAAATTATGAAATACTTTCATTAAAATAATGAAAAAGTTTCGTCAAAATAAAAAAATACTTTCATTAGTTTAGTGAATTTATTACATTAGATCAATGAAATTATTTTATATGTCTGGAGCGAGACGTTGGTTGAGTTTTAATGAAGTTTTTCATTAGGTCAATGCAGAAATTCACAGAATTTATGAACAATTTTTTTTCAGTGTATGAAAGATAATGAACCGATTCAAATAAAATTCTTTCACATTGCTCGCGAAATTTCCCATATATTTTGAAATATTTCATTAGAACTGTGAAAAAATCTAATAAAATCGTTTCATTGGATTTATAAACTGAAATTTGTTCAGTGTAATAAAACAAGTCGGACCGTTTCGAATTAATTCGAGTATGTGAATATTGTTCGAGTTCGACTAGTTATAAAGGGTCCGCCATCTAACGTTTTTTTTCAACTAGTGCTTATTTCGTGAATGGTAACACTTAGCTCATGTCTGATTTGATAGATAATTAGTTTTATCCTTCCGCTGAACGAATATGGTTGTGTATATGCTTGAACAACGCTAGGAAATATTGCGACATTACTTTGAAAATCATGGTAATGTTGCATAATGTGTGCGAAAATTCCCTACGGATTTTGGAAGAAGAGAAGCACCGTCAGTCAGAAAAAAGTGAAAGAAACTGGCATCCTCATCGATAAACCAAAGCGTGAAAAGCCAAAAACAGTGCGTACACCCGAGAATATTGCTGCTGTGGCAGAAAGTGTGCGTGAAGCGCCACCAACATCAATTCACCGTAGTTCTCAACAATTGAACATTTCGGAGACACCATTGAGACGAATTTTGCATAAAGACCTTGGTATGACGCCATACAAAGTCCAATTGGTTCAGGAGTTGAAGCCAACTGACCATCCAATGCGTTTTCGCTTCGCTAAGTGGGCCTGCGATCGACTTACAGAAGATGCCGATTTTGCCAAAAAAAATAATTTTTTCAGATGAAGCTCATTTTGATCTTGGCGGGTATGTAAACAAGCAAAATTGTCGCATTTGGGGCACAGAAAACCCGATCGCATACATTGAAAAGCCGACGCACCCAAAACGAGTCACTGTTTGGTGCGGATTTTGGTCCAGAGGCATAATTAGGCCATTTTTCTTCGAAAATGAGCAAGGAGTGGCCATTACAGTCAATGGCGATCGTTATCGGGCCATGTTGAACGAATTTTTGTTCACAAAAATTGAAGAGGAGGATATTGGCAACATTTGGTTTCAACAGGACGACGCTACGTGCCACACAGCCGAAGCTACACTCGATCGCATTATCAGCCGCAGAGCTGATGTCGTTTGGCCACCTCGGAGCTGCGATTTGACACCGTTGGACTATTATTTGTGGGGTGCCGTCAAAGATAAGTGTTACGCCGACAAGCCAGAGACAATTGACGCTTTAAAGGACAATATTCGTGAAGCCATTGGTGAAATACAGCTGCACACAATCGATAATGTGCTTAAAAATTGGACCCATCGTGTAGGCTACTGCATGGCCAGCCGAGGCAGCCATTTGAATGAAATTATTTTTCATTATTAACCGGAAGGATTGTACTTTCAAATAAAAAAAGAAATTTGAGAAAATAGTCAGTAGTTTTTTTTATAGCATTTTCAAAACAAAAGTTATCTGGCGGAACCTTTATAATTGTTGAAAAGTTACACTTTTAGACATGTTCCTAACATCTTCTCAAATGAATTATTATTATTTTTTGTATTTATGATTCTTACCACGCATTTATTTTATGTGCTGCATTTAACATAACATTTTTGTGTAGCATCGTGTGAATAAAAATAAAAGCAACTAAACCGTCATAAAAAAACTAAAATCCAAAAATACACAAAAGATTTGTTCTCTAATAATTTAATATTTGGCATAGACTTAAATACACATAAAAAGCAAGAAAAGCATTTCGAGCTCTTAAATGCTGAAAACATATAAACGCGTTTCAGCTTCAGAACATGCATGTAAACACATTAAATGATAGTTTTTAAAGATAAACCTTGTATTGAGAAATTTTCTACATTATAAAAATACTGGTATGCATTGTTTAAAAAAAAAACTTTAATGACTTGAAAGTGAAATGGAAAATTTCTTTAAAAAAATTTCACAACGTTGCCAAGCGATCAGGTGGATGGATGGATGAATGTTGTTTGTTAGATATAAGTCTGGGCTTGTCGGCTACAAAAAAGAAAACTGAAAGAAACAACGTAAATTATAATATGTAAAAACATTATAAATAGAAAGCCAGCAAAAGTCATTGTAACAAAGTTTTTTTTATACCTCTACCTCTGAAGGCATTTTCCAAATATTTAAAAATTTTTTTTAATTTAAATTCGGAATATATTAACAATGATATCGATAAGTAAGCTTTAAAAAAAAATTCAAGTTAAAATTTGCATTCAGGACTTAAAAAGCGTTTAAATATCGCATAAAAAAAGCCCACTGTGTGTCGTTAAAATGACTAAGATATGAATATTAAAAGCATCTTTAAATATTCTTACTATAGGGAACATATTTGATCCTTTATATCCGCAAAATTATGAACAATCATGTTTTAAATGTCTTAAGTATGTGTGTGTATAAGTCAAAAAGGACATGAGAGCACGTGTGAAAGGAAAACTCACACATATTTATATGTTTGCGTGTATGTTAATAAGTCAATTTCAGTGTATTAGAGGTCAGAAATGAGTATTAAAAAAGTGAGTAGACTTAAATCATGATTCATAATTTATTATAATTATACGCATTCACATTTATTGCAATGATATCGAACATCATATCTCTAAATATTGAGGTACTCATCATACTCATACTTAACAACATTTATGTTGCTATGTTGTTGCTTTCGACACTCCTTAACTCAATGCAGAGTGTGAAGCCAAACAAAACATTTCGCAAACGAGTATGTAAGCAACAGACCATCATAGGTTTGTGTTTAGTCCTAGTTTATACGTATCAACTTTTGCTGCTGCAACTTTTATTTTCTAGTGAGAAAGAGCGAGAGGGGAATACATAAGGTATATATTTCTATTTCATCACACTCACACAAAAAAAAAGCTGCAGCAGCAAAAGTTGATTCGTATGGACTGGGACTTAAAACGAGCTGCTGAAGGAGTGGGACCCAAGTCTTGTTGATTTATAATTATAGGTTGGAATAAATATGAATCCGACGTCGACATCATACTCATACCGTCTCAAACTGTTTGATTCATAAATCACCTCAGTTTGATTTATAACTTTAGGAAAATACTTATAATACTTATAATTAATTCAACTCACCCAACTCATCAGAGCCGACACACAAGAGACAAACGCGCAACAGAGCCAACACACAACCCATGCGAATCATAGTTATATTCTGCCGTCTATACACATTATACTTGGGTCCAACTAGTTCGAACTCGTTCAGCAGCTCGTTTTAGACACAAACCAATGATCAAACCCATTTAAATTACATGGGTTTCATCATAGGTTTGTGTCTAAAGCGAGCTGCTGAGCGAGTTCGAACGAGTTGGACCCAAGTCTAAAGGCTGATTTAACTGAGCGTAAATGTAGAAAATGTTGATGTAGTTGCATGTGCTGCTCGTTTCTGTCACATTGAAAAGGTATGAGACAGAAACGATCAGCACATGCAACTACATCAACGTTTTCTACATTTAAGGCTCAGTTAACCGACCGTAACGTTGATGTAGTTGCATGTGCTGATCGTTTCTGTCTCATAGCTTTTCAATGTGAAAGAAACGATCAGCACATGCAACTACATCAACGTTACGGTCGGCTAACTGAGCCTTTACGCTCGGCTAAATCAGCCTTAATACACATTGAGTTTAGTGGAATTTGGATTGTTTTGTCTGGAACATATTTTACTATATGCTTATAGAAAATGAATAGAATTTTTGTTGCTTTTTAATTTTTATGAATTTCTTAAAAACTGAAATTTGTACAATTTTTTTTTGAAGAACAAGACTATAACGACGACCGAAAATTAGCTAGAGAGCAACAAAGCCCTTAATAAAAACGACCACCGAAACGACAAATTTTTCATTAATTTTATTAAAATGTTCCTTTCCGTTTTATCTTTATTTTTCTCCACTCAAATCAAACGTTTTGTTTAAAAAAATAATGAAAATTTATGAAATTTATGGTAACTTTTTTGTGAGAGTGAGACTTTCAGAACAAGAGCAAATGAAAATATCTTCTCAAAATAAAACAAATTCTATTTCAAAACTGCTACAGTCGACGTATTTAAAATGTCAATTTGTATGGAAAAACACGTTGCGCCCGAGTTCTGTTTCATTATTATCTCTGAAGGTACTGAGTTGATTAAAAAATAATGTTGCCACGGATCAAAGATAATGTTGTTGCCGTGTTTCGGATTTTTTATTTATTCCCAGTTATTATATGTCGTGCAACTGCTTCCTTTCTGACATAACGGTATATCTCGAAAACTAAAACCAATTTGAAGAAACCGTGTGCAGATTCGAATTTAGCGCTCCAAATAATAAAACAACACTTTTCGTTGCTCCAGCTCAAAAGTTGGCCTGCATTTGTAAGCTTCTGTAATCGATAATTTTAAAAGTGATCATATTAAAAAATTTTTTTTAGCAGATTTAGCGCATGGCTAAGAAACCCTGATACAGTTTTTAGTACTTTTGTTTTCATCGTATGTACTCAATGTTTCTATCGTATTTGATTTAGGAGCTTCATTAATATTACTTTTTGTAGTATAAAAAATTTTCTTCAAGTTTTTTCTTGTAGAACATAACTACCATAAGAGTTTTCACTTGCTTGTAATGCATCAATTTTATCAATTTATCATTATATAAATATTCTTCATACAAAAGTTTCAAATTCCATAAGCATTTGGAAAAAAGTTAAAAATATTTGTCATATTAATTTATTTTATCAGGTTGTACATTAAAATTCTCGCAACAAATTTCCGGGATTAAAAATTTGGCCGAGTTTACGACAATGCATGCAAAACGGAACTATTTTTTGTTAACTCCAAAAAAGGGTAAAATGTCGCCAAAAATTTAAAAAGTCGCAAGATAAGATGAGTTTGTAAAAGTCAAACAACAATTGGTGGCCGTCAAAAAAGGTCACAAATTGCGACTTTAGTCGAGGAAGGATAACGCGGAGTATAAGTCGTCAATCGGCAAAACATGGCACATGTACGTTTTTATTTACTCTTTTACTTTCACGCGTATGTACTCACACGAACTAATTAGAAGTAAACAGTATCAACTAGTTGCGCACGAGTATTCAAACCAGCAGGTTGAGTTGTTGCTTGCTTCTTGCTTTTGCTTGATATGCTTTAATAAATTCATGAATGACTCATTGCAGATCTCTGAAGTGTATCTACCTAAATCAGAATGAATACATTATTCTAAATGCAAATGTGTGTGTAAATATTTTTCAAATATAATATGATAATATTTTATTACCTGATACCATCTACGAGAACTTTTTTATTTCATTTTTGCCTTTCAACTTTCTTATTTTTGCGTCTTTTTCTTAAGTTTCACTTGTAAGAAACACATTAAATGTTTATTTAGTGCTGGGAAATTAAGGTACTTTTTGTTAAAAGAGAAAGGAGGGGATAACATTAGAATTTGCGTTTGTTCTCGTGTTTTTCTTAGGCTAAACTTTTTTTGAGTTGAGCATGAAAATATTAACATTTAGAAAATTATCAAGTTATAAAAGTCTTGTTTGGTAGCTATTTTCCTTTTTAGTGTTGTTTGTTTTTTTTAATCTTTTAATTGCCTTAAAATGATAATAAATTTCTTGTCAAATATTATTTAATTTATTGGTAGTTTGACAGTGACGATTATAAAGTAAATAGGGTGGAATTTCGAAGATATATCCAGCTTTAAGTTTTGTTAGAGTAAGAAAATTTTTGGAGATTTTAATGAATTTTCCTTACAACTTTAAGACAATCTTTTTCTTTTTTAGCAAAATTCGAAATGCAAATAAACAGGTACATTCACACGATATGAAATGGAAGAAGAAATTCGAGCTTTTTCCAGAATATAATTGATATTAAATTTATTTGCTCTGTTGCGCATGGCTAATATTAAATTGTACCAACCATAAATCATACGCAACACTTGGCACTTTAATGCTTTCATCAATTGCAAATCTATGATGAAAAATAAGCTTTTGATTTTGAACCAATTATAAAACCAAAATGACGTTAGCAACTTTTTCTATATTAAAAAAAAGCCAATTTCAGGAACTTTGTTCACAGATTCGTATAGGTATGTACCATTTTTTTTTGTAAAGAGAAGTAAGACAATCAGGCAGTTATTTAATGCCTACTAGTTAATTAATTAATGTGTTACCTTCTTTGGGAAAGGGATAGTGTAGAGAGAACAGCTGGTGAAGTGGTAGAGAGATAGAACGCTTAATTCATATATAACTCTGCCATTGCGCGTTTTTTGTTAAATTTTGTAGAACAGGGTTACAGCCCCTCTGGTGTCAAGTAGGGAAATTAATTAGTTTTTTTTACAGCTGTATAGCCATTTTATTAGCTCTTTTACTTCGCCGACGATTCTGCTACCATATCGACGAAGGAGGCTGCTGTGATGTGCATTAGAATATGTCAGTACTGATCGCTGCCGGTACTGCGAAAGTGATCACTTCAATGCCTTCATTATTTAACAGTCTAACAACAAATACCAACACAATGACACATTAGAAAAAATCGTAATGTTGTTGGCTTGCCTGAAACTAGTATTGAACTCAAGATTTCGGGGTTTGTAGTCAACGCGCTAACCATCTCAACCAAGAGCGAGGATTCATCTTAAGCTTTTGGAGGGGATATTTTAAATTTAAAATACCATTTTGTGAAATTTCTTTTAGAAACTCAATAGAAATGAGGTATTTTTTTAGTTTTCGTCCCCTTCCTCGACTTCCGCCTGGTATGTACTCGTAAATACACTTGGAAATTTTGTGATTTTATAAAAATGCATGTTCCGTTTGAAAATTTAAACATTTTAATTATAATTTATTTTGAGTAGTAACTGCTATAATGCTTAAGATGTCTTATATAGACAAAAATAAAAATTAATTTCCTGAAAAAAGTTCGTAATGCCAATTAGAAAATTAATCAAATTAGCACCACTTAACAAATTACTAATATCAACAAAATTTTTATACCAACATGAATTGAATTAACTTTCGATTAATAATAACAATTAAAAGTTTAATTTCAATATATGTGACCTTCTCCGAGAAAAGGGACCTAATGTGTGAAAATGAAGTTTTGAGAAAAACATATTTAAAGTTTCATAACGCATTATCAATTTGAACACAGCTTCAGTTGGGAGATGCGATTTTTTGCCACACTAGGTCCCTTTTCTCGGAGAAGGTCACATATACAAGTTATTAAATCTTAAATCATAATACAAATTTGAAAAAAAGTGTGCTGAAAATGGTCCAATGTGGATTGGAGATGATGTTGGATGGATTTGTTTCAAATGGGCTAACGTCATGTTCAATACTTATTATATCATATTTTTAATAATTAATTTTATATTTTTACTCATTGCTTGTTATTTTAATTTTCAACTTTGAACCAAATCTAGATCTTTCACGTTTGAAACCCAACGCGTCAACCATTCAGCCAAAGCACTGTCTGCAAATCGACAGCATGCAATAAGCATAAGCTTACTCTTAAACTCTGAGCATTTTGACTTTATTTATAATGATACACATGGGTATTTCCACAGGAAAGTCCACTTTTGTCACGTGAGACACCAAGCAATCGTGCTTGTTTTTTTTTAGAGAAAACGTAAGTATTTTTTATTTCGTTATATATTTGTGTAGGTTGTAAATAGCTCTACATTAAGTAAAAGTTTAGGGAAAATCGAACTCCATGGTTCTGAAATACAACCTTAATTGCTTGATGTCGCACGTGACATAAAGCGGACTGCCCCGTATGAATTCTCATATGTACAATGTACCATCGATTGCTGATGTGTTTGTACATCTCGTTGAAATTCTTGTTGTTTTACACATTCCCTGTAGTGTGTATGTGTGTACACACACGCATAAAAGATGTTGTATATAGATACATTTATAAAAATTCCAAGAAACAAGCGATTATACAAAAGTTTATCTCATAAAAAAATATATATATTACCTTTGCTTTAATATATATTGGCATCATGTGTTGATAATAAATATTATAAATAACTAAAAATTTAATTATATTAATTAAATTATTTAATTGAAAATACGATTTTTCAATTAACGATTTAATTGCAATAAAATCTTGAATTATTTTTTTTCTGTGCAGGCAAAAATTTTACAAAAAAAAATCAAGTTTATTTGCTTTTCTAATGCCAGCAATAAACGAGCTGTATATTAAATCTTGTGGTTTATTTTACGAAAAGTCTTTGTATAAATTTTTAAAAGTTTTTTGCATGACTTGAAAGAAGCCACAAGCTTCATTTTATTGACGTGTTACATGTCTTAAATTTTTGCTTTATATATTGTAATATTAATATATATAAATTTAAATATTATTCTCAGTACCTTCGTTTTGCCTGTATTTATTCTTAATCCTGCCCTCGGTGCTGCTTTGACAACACTGTATAGTTTTTTGATATGCCCGAGTAGCTGTGAGATATCAGACAGATGTCGTCAGCACAGACTAGATCTTTTAGCCGAGTACCAAGCCTCCACACTATTCCTCGTTCTTCTACAAGGGCTTCTCTGGTGATTATGTCTAGAACAATGTCAAAGAGCAAATGATACATGACGCAGCCTTGCTTAACACCTTTAAGTACAGGGATTCTGCGACTAAGTTGGTTCTCATGTAGGATACAACAGTTTTAACGCTTTTTCGGTTTTGGGAACTTTTTTCGATTTTTTCGGATTTTTTTAGTTTACTCGATTTTTTTGTTTTGACACTTTTTTTCATTTTGGCGATTTTTTGTTTTTTTGAAGATTTTTTTAGTTTTGGCGCATTTTTTGGTTTTGGCGCTTTTTTTCGTTTTGGTGACTTTTTTTATTTGTGGAGAATTTTTCGTTTTTTGATATTTTTAGTTTTAGAAATTTTTTTATGTTGTAGTGCTTTTTTTCCTTTTGACGACTTCTTTTTCGGTTTTTGGCGTTTTTTTTAGTTTTTTTGCGATCTTTTTAGTTTTGGTGATATTTTGCGTTTTAGCGATTTTTTTTTTAATTTTGGTGCTTTTTTCCTTTAAGCGCTTTTTTCATTTTAGCGATTTTTCGTTTTGACATATTTTTAGCATTGGAATTTTTTTAGTTTTAGCGGTTTTGAAAATTTCAAGAGTGTACCTCTTACGGTTTCCAAGATACAGCATACGAGTATTGTCTAAATTACATTAGCTGATAGAACGCTCTTTAATTTTTTTTGTTTTAAATATCAGTGTTAATTGGTGTAGTATATTCTACAGACTACACCAATTAACACTAACTTTGAAAATTGAAAGTGACAGACATACAGACAGACGGACAGCGTAGCGAAATCAATAGGGTGGGTTCCTTTACACTTTTGGTGTGCGGAACCCTAAAGAAAAGGAGGAGGATAAGTTGCAAATAAGACTGGCTTGTATTTTATCGAAATCAATGTGTTAACATTTAATTTATCCCCAATTAAATGGCTGTAGAATATTGACAAATTTTGCGTTATGTATATAATAGTACAAACTGCATTTGAGTGTGAGTTTTTTTTTGTCGTCACGTGTAATGGAACAACTTTTTCGATAGAATGTCAATTTTATGTCCATTAACATTCTAAACTAAAAGGCAAAAGTAGATATGTTACATATCAATAGCAACCATGTCCTCCTGTTAGGAAAGCAGAAAACTTTTAATAATATAATTTATAGACGCATTTTGTCAAAATCTACCAGGAAGGTGAAAGTATATATTTTCATACATTTTAAATACACTATCTCATTTTGTTTTATTTTTCCTATGTTTTTTTTTACATGCTGTTAAATGTGAACGTTTAAGTTTCCATATGCCTTCGGCTAATGCGAACAAGTAAATTGTAGTAATTAAGTTGTTGACTGTTAACTTTTGAGTTCGCTGGGTGCTTTGTTATCAACCGTGTATAGCCAGTAGAGTATATACCCGGCAAAAACTTTGTTTACTGGCAGGCAAAAAAAGTATATGAGAATTTATATCGTAACTATTTATAATTTGACTCGATAACTATTTATTTTTGTTTGAGAAGTATCAAATGTAAGGGGCATCCCTTGCAAATGTACTTACATTGTCACAGCAATTAACTAGTTATTATATGACTTACTCGAAGCTAATAAATAAGTAGTTAAAAAAACAAAATAAAATATTTTTTTTTATAGGCACTATATTTATTTATATTTTATCTTCTTATTAGCTTTGCAAAACGCCAAAACTCATTCAAATCGGTCAATAGTTGTAAAGGTTACAAGATCTAAAATGTTTGTCATACCCGAAGTGGTCGACTTTGACTACGTCTATTGTAAAATGGTGGTCTATGACTTGCATACATTGGTCCTTTCTTAACACGGTTGTCGGATCGACAGTTTGTTCTAGATTAAATAAGATGTTAAATTTTGTCGCTTACAAAAATTTGGCGCTACCCAGCCAAAACTTTTCTCATTTTTGTAATCGGTAGTACTTTTTTAATGGGCTACAACGTAATGAATAATACTTATTTATCTTTTTACTATGCTCCAAATTATAACTACTATTTAGTAAATAATAAGATAAGTAAGTATTTATCTCATTTCAGGTTCGTGTTCCAGCTGGGTAAAAAAATAAGCAAGATGTGAAAAATATAAATAAATATACGGGAATGTTCTGTATTTCATGTGGAATTAAAATGTGCGGAATTATCAAAGCATTGTTGTTGCAAACTAATATTTATAGCAACAATGCTTTGATAATTCTACACATTTTGATTCCACATGCAATACAGAACATATCTGATAGTGTCTATAAATTTCTTTTGTTTTATTTTATTTGTTTTACTACTTATTTTTTAGCTTTAGGTAAGCCAAATAATAACTAGTTAATTGCTGTGACAGTGTAAGGACATTTGTTAGGGGAACTTCTAATATTTTCAGCTTCTCAAACAAAAATAAGTAGTTTTCGAGTCAAATTATAAATAACTTAAATCCTCATATACTTTTCTGCCTACAGGGATTTTCTCCTCCATCTCATTTCTCACTATGCTTTAAAACACCTTTTTGCATTTCTTCTTATAAGTCTAAGATCTAAATTTTTCCTTGCTTAAAAATCCAAAATTTACTTAAAAACTTTGCTCAATTTAAAATTTTTATAAAAACAGACACCGATGTTTTATATTTAAAGTCCAAAACTGTTTTCAAATTAAAAACTGAGAGCCTAAAAAGTATTGCCATGGCACAGGCGCATTAATAGTTGTATCACATTTTCGTATGACTTTTAAATGGTCTGTGTCTGTGTGTGTGTCAGTAGGTTACAACTCTATTTAAATTATGTGTCGTTGTGTGAGTAGTAAATATAGAGCAAAACCGGATAAAAAAGAAGCAGAAACAAAAACAACAAATTACAAACACAAGAATACTACAAACAAAACAACCACTTGCTTGATTCACTTCTCAGCTGATACAGCGAAAATGAACGGGGAAAACAAAAATAAACGAATGAAAACTGCTGGAACTGCTAGAATTTATACTAGAAATTCAACTGCTGTGCTGGGAAGACCCCTTGTTTCACATTAACAGCTCGCTCGGTCAGTAGACATTTAGCCTTAGAACCGAACAGTTTAATTTATAGGAAACGGCTATAGAATTTCATTTAAAACGGCTCTTTAACAGAAAAGAAAGAAATACACCTGAGAAAAACGGCAAAAACAATAAATAAAACAAACAAAAACAATTTATTTTTTTTATTTGTTTTTTTTTGTTTTGGTTACAAATTACAACAACTACAAATAAAAGAAATTAAACTCCTTTAACACAAGCCAACATGTAAAAAAAGATTCAAATTATATTTATAAAAAAACCAACATTTAAATACGCTTCACATTTTACACTGAACGAAAAATAAGGGCCCAATTTAGTAGAGAAAATTACAATAAAAAGAAAATACCACAGAAATACTAATTTTAAATTAAATTAAAAAAAAAGAGAATATTTTAATGTAAACAAAATTGTTTGCTGAATGAAGTACTTGAAGTACAAAAACAGAATTGAAAATATTTAATTTAAATGAAAATTTAATAAATGAAACCAAAGAAAGTTTAAAGTTATCGTGATACGTGGACTGGAGTGTGTGTACTTGAGAGTTAGTGCGTGTGTGCATGTGTAAAATGAAAAACACTCATGCAAACAACAAGTTGTGTGTTTCTTCTGAAAGTCAAAGTTTATTTGAAATATTAAAAGCCTACTTTTAGGTGTGCGTGTGCTAGTGTGAGTAAACAAGTTTCAGTTCCTGTGTTGCTGTTTGTTTGCATGTGTGTGTGTGTGTGTGTGTGCGTGCTTACAATGCATTTGAATGTAATAATTTTTAATAAAACAAGTTAAGAAACGTAATATTTAACATAATATATATACAAGGATATCATGGCTTACATGAGCTGCATTTTAACACAAATGAAAATAAATTAAATCTAAACAATTGATTGCTGGAAAAATACTACAAAAACTTCTAAAGTGAGTTTAATGTTTTAAAGTATAGAACAATAGTAAATTTTAGTGTTAAGTTAGAGTTTAACAGAAGAGTGTGACAAAGGAACTTAATTAAGTATTATTTTAAGAACTTGCATAAAACTTAAGTCTTATTAAATTGTTAAATAAACCTTTTAAGACTTTATAGGCCATATGCATAACAAAAACTTGGCATAAAGATAGCATAACCAATGAAATTGAACTGACTCTTACCGATCTCTAGTGGACTTTTTCACATTAAAAATCAGTGTATCATATAGAAATGAGTCAGGACTACAAGGTACCGTGGTTTAAGACTCGGTTCAATTTCGTTTCAATGTATTTAATACATTTTTATGAAATTTCTAATTTTTAGCTTAAAACTTTTACGATATCTTTGAAACTAATGAGGAAACTGTAATACAATCAACACTTAAATTGAGCAAAAAGTTTTGCAATTTTTCGAACTCGTCTCAAAATTTCTACTTTGATAATTTTTCCCGACTAGTCCAATGTAGATAATTAAAAATTCTTTCGACATATTATTTTGTATGTGATTGCATGTTTAAAAATATTTTTTGAAGAATTATTGAATATCTTTTATCGAAGCTAGTTCCGAAATACTAAATAAAAGTCAAGGTATATTTTGAACTTTCAGGAATAACTTAATTGTTCATTACTTAATTGTTATCAGGAATAACTTTATGCCTTACACTGTTTTTCTTCATCTGCTCATAAGCTTTGCAAACATTTAAATTTCATTAAAATCGGATTTTTATTTGTACAATTTTTTTTAAGACCCAAGGCAGGCGTTTTTGACAGCCTGTAGCTCATCGTTTAGTTCCTCCTCTATCACTTGTTCATAGATGATTGTGCAATCAGACCAGTAGGTCAAAAACTACTTTTTTATTACCATTATTTTCGCTATCGGTCCCACTGTGCATTGTTTAGAACAGTGTGTATTCGGCTCCAATTTGCTTTAAAAGTTTATATTTTATTTAAACTCCCCCCTTTTTTTGTTGGAATATCTGAATACCAATGGAAGTAAAAATGAATTACCCAGTAAAAAAATTTCCCGTTTTTTGAAACACTAAAGCAATAAAGCGCATAATAATACGCTTTTTAAAAGAAGAGCTTATTGCAAAGCAGTGAATGTATATGAAAGAAACTATACAAAAAAGCAGATTTTCCACTGCTGATACAATGCAGGTTCTTAAACGAGAAAGTTCCATATACTTACAGTTTTAGTGCTGAAAATGGTGATGATTTTCAGCGCTTAAAAAAGCGCTTTTTGTATCAAAAATATAGTACTCCAAACCGCGAACTCGCCATACAAATCAGCAGTGATATCAGCAGTTTTGTAAGCACTACTTTTATCCTCTCATACTAAAAACCTGCTTTATTTGAAGCAATTTTTTACTGGGTAAATAAAAACATAAAAAACCATTTAATATTTGATGAGCAAATAAGAATATTGGTTACTTTATGAATAATAAATATCATCAGTTGATAAAAACTGTTCATGAACATGAAGAAGGGGGAAAATAATAATAAAAAAAAAACGAGAGACTAAGCAAATGAAAAAAATGCAACAGTTCAAAGGTACATTTCAAAATTCATAAATTATTCAAAGTTAAATATACGAAATTAGTTGCTTTCTGATTATTTCGATAATGGTGGCTTTCGAACAAAATCATGCATGTATACATGCAATTGCATGCATTTTAAGTTTTTTTTTGCGCTAAAAGAGGGTTCAAATAATAGAGAAAATTTAAGGCGAAAATTATTAACAGAAATCACATTTTATAGCAAAGCAAAAAGAAAATTTTAAAATTAACAGAACAAAAACAAATCTTTCTATCTCCGAAAATTAAAAAAAAAACCTTAAGCAAAAAACCCCAATAGATGAAAAAAAATAAACTTTCATGCTATTTAAAAAGCTAAATGAATAATATTGTAAATTTCAAAATGTGTCAAAACCAACTTCAAACAAAATTTCTGAATTTACAAAACAGCACAAGGTTTGAAAAACGGTTAAATGTATACAAATTTAAAACAAACGCAAACCACTAAATTATCATGGGGTATTTCTTTAAATAAATCTTCCTGTAGGGCATTCATAAATAGTGGTTTTTATATATTTTCTCTGACAAAAATTTCAATATACTTTTCACATGTTTTTTGTTTGTTTTTGTTACATAAATGTCAGATTTGGGGAAAAAACTGATAAAAGCATTGAATAAAAAACTCAGTCAAAATATAATTTATTACCAAATACAAGATAATAATTTTATTATTAACAGCAGGGGGAAATCATAACACAAATTACTAATGGAATTAAGAATATGTACAGAAAAATAAATGTGCACCCTCGAGCTGCACAGTGTCTCCAATTGGAAAAAGGGTAATAAATCGGTATCTTTGAAACTTGCGATAACCTAAGCGTTAAGAATGTTGGAATTTGACTACTCTGTTAAAGCACACGTTATGCTACAGGATGTCAAAGTTTTTAATGAATTTAAGCTTAGTGTAAAGTTTATAAATAGATAAAGCTAATCAGTTTATTTTATTAAGATATCTTTAACATTTTCAAAGATATTTAGTTTTGAATTTAAAAATGTTTGTTTTTGATCTCGACTTTGTTCTTTATTTCGTCAATATCTCCGGTAATAGCATAACCAACATATTAAAAAAAAAATATATTTTATGATTTTTAGCACAATCCTTGATAACATGCAGAAACATTTTTTTTTGTTATCTGAATTCAGGTAGTCGTGAAAAGGAATCAAAGCCTAGACTTTGAAATCAGAGCGAAAAATTGCAAATTTTTGAAAAAAAATCTCAAAAAAGCTTTAAAGACAAAATTTTTTCTTTTCCAAAGTTATTAAATTGGTTTGGCTTAAGTTCATTTTTAATTTAATACTTCGATCAAACTATTTTTTATTTAAGACAGAAATTCTAAAGCATGTATATATTGAACATTCAAAGAAAAATTTGGCTGTATGGAAGGTTGAACTGACAGCTGTTTCGTGACCACCAAGTCTACTCATCAGAGTCCTTTACCCACACTACCACTGACAGTGGCAACAACACTGTAGCGAAAATCCTACTAATATTAGTAAGCTCAATTAACACACTGTCGCCATCTTGTGGCGAGTCGCATCTTATTGAACTTTGTCTAAATGTTCGGAACTTCACTAACTGTCTTTTCTTAGCATGTTCAACTATTTTAAGCTTTTTCCATTTCAGTATTACCTTTTTCTTTTCATTATTTCAAAAGAATAGACTTCAAAAATTACTGCATTAGTGCTACATTCAGCATTGGACGAAAATGATGAATTTTTCTACGAAATTCTAAATTGACCATTTAAGAAAAAAACCCATAGTCTCAAGGATTTGCCATAATTTTAATCATAAAATGTTTCTTGAAAATCATGGCTACATTATTACCGGGGATATTCATGAAATAGAGAACAAAGTTAAGGTCAAAATTTTGAAATTCAAAACCTAATACCTTTGAAAATATCAAAAATATCTTAATAAAATAAGCTATATTTTCTTTATCTATTTTTAAACTTTACAACAAGTTTGAGTTCATTAAAATCGGATAATATTTGTAATTGTTATGAGGCCGATAATAGTTTTCATGATAGAGGTAGCAACATTTGACACCCTGTAGCTCAACATATGTTTCAACGGGGTGATCCAAATTTCAACATTCGTAAAGCTTAAATCCTCCTCTATGATTATTGCGCACATTGTTTTGTAATATGATCGCAAGTTCCAAAGATACCGATTTATTACCATTTTTTCCAATTGGAAACACTGTGCACTGGTACAACAGATAAAGTCAATAACAAAAAAAAATTGAGACAAATGTGTCGGAATAAAAAAATATAAATTTGTTGATTAAACATCGCCCATACGAATTACTATACATACATGCATACATGCATACATACATGCATACATACATGCATACATACATAAAAACATACATGCATTTACCAAAATATAACATATAAAATAAAAAATAGAAACGCAACCATCATAAATAATAAATTAATACGATGAGCTAAAATAATAGAAAAAAATTATGTTTCAAAAATAAAAATATATAAAAAAATTTCTCACGTATAATTTTGCATGAGATTATAAATGTGTGTTTTAATTTTAAACGTTTTGTCACCAGCATCATAGTCGACAAAAAAATATGACACAACTAATGAAAAATATAAAAAAATAAAACAAGAAAAACAAATAAAATAAAAATATAGAAAAATTCAAAAAAGCTGCAAATTTTCTTTGTGACAACACTTATCTGCTCTTTGACAGGGATCAAGCACACGCTCAATATACATATTTATAAAACAAAGAAACCTACGACAAAAAGGGTTGACAGACAGCTTTTGAAAATCTTAAAAAAATTATATCAAAAACTGTGTTTTTTGTTTTCATTTTTTTATAATTCTTTTTTTTTAATGACAAAATACCCAGCAAAAACTTGGTAATATGTTGCAATTACCAAACAACATACTTTCCAACACAAACTCAATACCTTACTTTATAGTAGCTAAATCAATGACTTAGTAGGAAATAAACAATACATTTATTTTCTTAATGGCACAATAGTAGTGACTGCGTTTATTATACAGATGATCACCTGTTCAACCTCTGGCGAAGTAAAGTGAAATTTTTTTTTTAAATTGTATGCACGTTTGTAAAAACAAGTTTTAAGACCGTAACAAAATAGTTTTGTATTAAACACTTGCAGGAGTGGAACTTAAAGTATTGCAAAAACAAGTATACTAGATACATACCAGTTACTTTTGGTATAAATGAGAGAATGAGTGTAACAGATATTGTATGGTTTTTCTTCTACGTTCTCACTTTACTCTACGAAACAAAAATAGTTGCTTATGGTTTTGCATTAAGTAACAAATGTATCTGTTTTTTGTGCTCAAATAACTTTGGTAGCATAGCTATTTTCATTAAACTGTTGGTGCAACGAATAAAAATGTGCATTTTTGTATGTGGTTGTCAGTGGTTTGCGCTTGCAGTAATTTTGATTGTGTTGTAAAATCAGTAAATAAATTTCTGGATAAATAATAATAAAACCTCATTTACAATTTTAAAGGACACTTGTAAGAGCAGTAAAACAATTGATTTTTGAACTGTTGTTTTCTTTCATGTAAATTTCCATTCTTCGACAAGTTTTCAAAGCCAACAATATCTAATTCTACTTAAAATATAACTGCTACTCCTACAATTAATGGTATTTTTTCTCCTAAAAAAAAGTTTTGCATCTTTTGCACTTTTTAATAAAAATTTTAAGTAGGTATACAAGATATTTATATGAAATTTTCACACAATAAGAAGAACGATATATCGATTAATTCTGCATTACACTGAGCAACAAGAAATAATTTCCCGAATGAGACCAACCAGATATGAAAATATAACATTAGTATGTCCAAACTATCAAAGATTTTTGCAAACTTAGTTATTATTGATTTCTTATAGCCTCTTAAAATTACCTTATTTTTCAAAAAATTTTCATTAGACTGAAAATAATATATTTGTCATTCCGTGTGAGATGCATCGGTATATGTATAAAGTAAAGTATTTATATTCTTTATCCTTATTAAATGTTAAGTCCATTAACACAAAGCTCAGTTATGTTGATTTTAACTTCAAGTATATTAACTTTCAGTTTGCCTAAACTTAAATTTTAACTAAAAGTTACAAATTTTCGTTAACAATAAAAAGTTGAGTTAGCTTATCTCATCAACTTTTGTGATTACCAGTAATAAACTAATTTTGGGAAATGCAAAAATGTTTGCAATTTATATAAATAATATCATTATGCAACAGCATCTGAGTACGATTGCTGCACAAAAAAGTACTGCATTCGCCTAAGAAACTTTGAATTTGTTATTATTGTTGAAAATTTATGTTAAATGTTTTCAAAATAACAAAAAAATTATTTATTTTCAAATGTCAATAATTTCTTCAGTTAAGAACTTAAAATCAAAAAGGTTCCAATTAAATTTAATTGAAATTTAATAGGTAAGTCCCTGATTAATACCAAAATTCAGCAAAAACACATAAATCGCAGACATTAAAAATATTCGTTAACAATTGCTGATATTTTCACTATTATTACATATTAAAAAAATATTGCGGAAATAAAGAAAACGGAAAAATTCAAAAAATCCACAAAAACTCTAAAAAGTGCTAAAACTTGTAATAAATCATGCCTACGTCGAAAATTCGCAAAAAATCGTAATATTACCAAAGAGGCCTAAAATTTATTAAAACTCGCTAAAAAATGTAACGAAAGTCAATATCGCGGGAAAAATCGCGAAAATTATGGAAATTCGCTAAAGCTTGCTAAAATTTTAAAAATTACAAAGCGTAAGCGTAATTAAAAACGTAAGAAAGAAAAATCTTGTCGTGAAAATAGCGAAAATGTGCGAAAAATTGAAAAATTTTAAACAAGCCATAATTTTGATTAATTATCGCTAAAACCGTGAAGAATACCGAAAATTCGCTAAAAATCGGGAAAATTATAAATTGTTTACTTATACCATGGCTAAATCAGCTTTGTGTTAATGAAATTTTATTAATCAAGATTTTAATTTTTAGTTTAATGTCAACTGTAAGTTAATATTTTTATTGTTAACGGCCCTAAGCGATGTCCGTCTGTCTGTCTGTGCGCCTGTTTTCCTTCTATATTTTCGCTTCAAGTCGGTTTTTAGAATTTTTTTCTGTTTCATTTGTGCCATACTCAGTATTAAATGTGTCCTGCTTTAAATGATCCCATATGTATTTATTTTAATATATCTTCAAATTGAAAATAAAACTATATTTCTTAATCCCTCAAACTAACGAATTTTTGCCCGTTTTTCTCAATATCACTTAATGAAAAATTTGTTTAATTGAATCAGATCAGGCGTAACAGACTTTTGTACTAATTTTTTATGAGTGTAACACTAGTCCATGAAAATAATAATTAAAATCAGATTAAAATTCCCATTTATTCCAAAATTACAGCTCATCAAACGCGAGCCTGTTGTACTTTTGTACTTTTGTATAAATTTTCTTAAATTTTTAGACGCATTTTTCTTAAATTATTAAGGTTTTTATTTTCTTAATTAACAACACGAAATAAAAGAAATATGTACACGTATTGTATTGTGAAAATTGTATCAAAACATATAAAACGCACAGAAAATGTACCTAAAAAGACCATAAAAAGTATAAAATTTAATAAATTTAAATATCTTAGACATAAAATATTTAGTTCTAATAGTTTAATTTATATATTGATTTACTCCATTGGATAACGACCCTAAATTTGTTGCGGACATGAATCATATGCCTACCTTAGATATTAAAAAAACTTATAATCAATTATATAAAACCAGTTCCAGGCAATTTTTCCTACACTAAGCGCATCATGATTTGAGAATCACTGGCGATTCTCCTTTAATTTTTTTTTCGTGATTCGGAAGAATGAATTAAGTCACCTCTAAAAAATGTCCTTTTAAGTTTTTGATTTAAAATTTCAATATTGAATTCTTATTGCTACCTAACAGGTAGTCACAAATTCAGTTTCGAGCGGGCACAGCTTCGAAAATATACAAAAAAAAACATTTTAATTTCTCTCTAAAGGAATAATTTTGAATAATAACTTTAGTTATTGATCTATTTTCGAAATCTTATTATTATAAAAGAAATATCATCATCTAAAAGCGAAACTTAAAAGTTTTTAGTTTCGCTTTTAAGTTAAAACGTTTAATACTAATTAATACTTCGATAATATTATCTACTTTTTATCATTCTTTTAGTTAAATTTATTTATTTTTGGATTAAAAACAAAAAATATAAGAATAAAACGTGTCACGCTGTTTTATATATACCATGTTATAATTTATATGTAGAAATAGTATTAACATGGTATAAAACAGCGTGAAACGTTTTATTCTTATATTTTTTGTTTTTAATCCAAAAATAAATAAATTTAACTAAAAGAACGATAAAAAATAGATAATATTATCGAAGTATTAATTAGTATTAAACGTTTTAACTTAAAAGCGAAACTAAAAACTTTTACGTTTCTCTTTTAGATGATGATATTTCTTTTATAATAATAAGATTTCGAAAATAGATCAATAACTAAAGTTATTATTCAAAATTATTCCTGGTATAAAAATTATGCAGATACATTTTACTTACATACTGAAATTAACGGCTTGCCGCCAGAACTAGAAAAATAACAAAAATGCCAATAGTAAAACCATGAGTATCTGCTTTAACTGTTTCAGCGAAACAGATATAACAAGTGTGTTGCTCTCATTATCATTTTATTAATACACACCATATCTACTAGAGAGAATACCAATCAATACCAACTTGTAACAAAACGCAAAGAATACTTATCACTACGCACTCAAATCAGGAAAAACACACAACTGGTGTAAATAGGTAGAACAGTTCACGTGTTTATTTTGTATGGAGTAGTCAAGTGAGTATAATACTTGATTTAAAATATAGCAATAACTTAAAGTGCCACAATTTCAATGCTTAGCAGAGACGTTTAATTTTGTTGTGTTTTTTTGTATTCAATGACTTCTAAATATTGAAAATTTCAAGTTGTTATTTTTAAGCCCATGTGTTAAGTACTAGCCTCGTATGACACAGCCACGTTAATTTGCTAAAATTCAAAAGTAGAATGGTATGCTTATTAGGGTGGAGCGTTGGTGTATGAAGGAAAAATGCCCATCCAATCGATTTCGAATACCTCCTAAATTTTATAAATTTGTTTAAATTTTTTTCGACATATCTCAGCAAAAATTTTGCTTACTGGTAGGCACAAAAGTATATGAGGATTTAAGTCGCAACTACTCCCACTAAAATGAATTGCAGATATAAACTATCAGCACACCAATATACACCAATACACTTACATTGATTTCTTTGTTGCCCTTTACTATAATCAGTCGTTAGAATGTTGTAAATTTTTTTTGTACACTGCTATTTAGTCTAAGGTTTCACAAAAGGTCTTTCAAATATTTGCGTTAAGAATTAGCTATCTAATGCAACCTGTATTATTCTCACCAAATTCCCCAAGTGCGACTTCAATATGTTACGTTGGACCTGGTCCCGACACCTATGAATTGTTCGTTTGCGTCGTTTCTTGTATTCATTCAATGAAATTAAAAATATGCAATAGAAACTTCAAAAAAAATTTTCCCTCGTATGGAGACTTTTGGAATGGGCTGTTCTATGGCATCTTGAAAGGCTCCTTCAGCTTAGCCTACAACGAATAAACATTTTTTCATAAAATTTATTTCTAAGAATATCAATATCAATTAAATTTAAAAAGAATATACAATGGCAACTTCAACAAAACTCTGCCTCCTATAGAGAATTTTAGAATGACATCTTGAAAGGATGATTCAGCTTAACCCACAATGAATAATAGTTTTTTAATAAAACTTATTTCTGAGAATCAGGGACCGTAACGATTATGAGTAATATCATACAAATTATGATTTAATGGTTATTTTCAATTCTTACAAAAAAAAATCAATTAATAAGAATTATAATTGAGTTTTATATTTTGATTATAAAATAATTCTTTTTTTTTTATCTTTATTTTTTAGGTCAAAAATAACGATTATCTTCATTTATTTTTTATTTGTTCGAAAGTAACGATTATTTCTTGATTTTTATTTTTTGCTTACAAATAACGATTACTGTAGGTTTTTAATTCTCGTAATATGGGCGATTTATCTGAAATTTGTTAGACGTCTTTTTACTGAGTGCTGCCGTTTTGATATTTTCATGACTTTCAGCGTTGCCGTTGTTTTCAGGAGAGCTTCTGGAATTTTGGAGAGATTTATAAACATTTTTAGAAATACGGGGAACTTCTTAGCTTTTGGGGAGATTTTTGTACAAGTTTTTGGGAATCCGGAAAAATTCTGAAATTTTTTAAAGTTTTTGAGAATCCAAGGAACTTCTGGGATTTTGGGGAGATTTTTGTAAAAGTTTTTTGGAATCCGGGGAACTTCTGGGATTTTGTGGAGATTTTTGTGAACGTTATTGGGAGTCTGGGGAACTTCTGGGATTTTGGAAAGATTTTTGTCCCAATTTTGGGGAATGTTTAGACCGTATTTGTGTCTAAGGGTGGTGTCCTTGTTTAGTGAAGGTGTATCAGCTAAATTCTTGAGAAGAAGTATCACCTAAGTATCTTCCAGGCAATATTTAAAAAGTAGCTATGAATTACTGTGAATTGAAATTCAAATGGTTTGTTGTATATGACTAATAAATACGTCATGAAAGTAACACTTAAAACCTAAAATAATGATTATTTTTAAGCAAAAAATAAAATCAAGAAATAGTCGTTACTTTCGAGCAAAAAATAAAAATTGAAAATAATCGTTATTTTTGAGCTAAAAAATAAAGCTCAACAATAAGAATTATTTTACGATCAAAAAATAAAACTCAATTATAATTCTTATTAATTGATTTTCTTAGTAAAAATTTAAAATAAAAGTTTATTGCATAGAAAGTATGTCAAAAATCGTATTTTTATTGCTCAACAACATGTTATTAATATTCTGGGATCATTATGATTTTTTTAGCCAAAAATTTGTGCAATAATCATTATTTTCGGTCCCTGCTGAGAATATATTAATTAAGGCCCTAATTGTGTAAATCACATCACCGAAGTGAAACTTATATTAAAGCAAAAACAAATTTGAAAATATTTAAAAAATTTGTTTTTATTTTTCATACAAACTCTTCACCAAACAAACGCAGAGAAATTCAAGCGTTGCTTTGCCTGTCAAAAAATTTAAAATTTTAATGAAAAATAAAATAAATTTATAAAATATTTGAAGTTTTGTTTTGTTCTCTATATAAATTTCACTTTGGTGACGTGATTTACACAATTAGGGCCTAAATTTAATAATTTTATTAATATACTAGCATTCATCCGCGTCTCTGTCAGCGAGAAAACAAGGAGGTACACGTGCTAAAACTAAAAAATATAATTATATGCTGAAATCAACACTTAATGCCAATATATGTATATCACTCTACAAAAATTCAGACCTGTACGATGGATGACCTCAAAAGACGGTATGTACTAGAAACCAAAAATATTATGTATGAAATGTATGGGAATAAAAAACTTTGAAGCTTAATTACTCAGAATATAATTTGTTGCACTTGTACCCTTTTACTTTTAAGCCCTTGATTTATAATACTAGTAGGAATTATGCTATCGTAACCACTGTTTACTAAGTAGCTTTTTATTTTAGAGCAGTTTCAGAACTATCCTTTAGAAGTTTGGAAAAACTCCTGTACTTTTTTGATTCTAAGGAAATTTCTGAGAGGCTTTTAATTTATCGTCTTTTATTTAATTTTCTTTTTAAATTTTTCCCTTTCTGTTAATTACGTGTGAAGTTTTATTTCCTGTACTTTCTTGTCTTAATATCTAAAATGGAAGCAACTGAAAAAGGGAAAGGGAAAGTGAAAGATTAATGTGTTGGAAATAATTAAACAAATTTATTTTTCCATTTTAATATATTTTTACACTCATGTGCTGTTTGGTACAACTTTGTTAGGGGATTTTTTTTTCTTAGGGTTGGACGTGTGGGCGATACAGTTGAACTTGTTTATAACGAACTATTTGATATATGATTTTTTTCATAACTTTTCCTATAACAAATTATTGTGGTTTTTAGTTAAAATGCATTTACGATTTTCTATAAATTAGAAATTTAAGAGGTCACTCACTAGTCACTAATTACTACGTTATAGAGAAGTTCGTTTGTATTTGTTACAACTATTTACTATTTTCATTGATTTTTTCTAAAGGAATGCGTATGTGTATAATGGAATTTGTGATAAACACGTAAACAAAGTTTTTTTTTATTTGCATTATAATTAATGATAGAAATGAGTTGGTTAATTTATACAGTGAATGGTAAAATTAAGTTTACACTAAAAAGAAAATATCCTAAGATGTTAAACTAGAAGCTCTTTACGGTGCAAAGTGGGGCAGAATCGAAATATTTTAGAAATAAATCAGTAATTTCTGAACGGATAATCTGATCAATTTCACATGAACATACCGGAAGAGTATTCATTTTTAATAAGAAGATGAACTCCCTGATTGCTCAAAATCGAAGCTATGAAGTCTCAAAGTCACCAAATTAAGGCTTCGGTGTGCTTCGGTGTGCTACGGTGTGCTTCGGTGTGTGATGCTGTCGCAGAATCCTGAAATGCCCATAATTAGTTCGTAGCCATGGACATGTGGCGTTCAATCTGATCGCCGAGAATAAAGGTAGCTGCTTGGCCAGAACCGCCACCGGAAGCCAGCTCATCATCGTGAATAGTCCTTTCGTTGAAGTCGACCTGAGCGCACCTGTTATCAGGGTCGCTGCCAGCCGAAATATTTTATAGAGTGTTTTGCTTCCCACCAAACTACTACACCATAGAATAATATGGGCAGTTGATCCCTCTGAGGTCTATGCCCCAGCTACGACCAATTGCTCTTTTACACGTATAAATAGCAACGAGGGCCTTATCCGCTCTATACTGGGTGTTTAGGTTCCAAGATAGTTGCTATCCAGGATTACACCCAAGTATTTGGCGTTATCCGAGACTGTTAATGTGATCCCGTTGAGTCTAGGAGGCACAAAGTCTTCGACCTTGTACTTCCTAGTGAAAAGCACCAATTCAGTTTTAGCTTCATTGACGCCAAGCCCACAGTTGACACTCCATTCACTAGCGAGTATCAGTGTTGACTCCTTACACTGAAATATCGTACTCAGGTACTTGCCAGAGGTGAATACTGCCACGTCATCAGCGTATGCGACAGTCTTAACCATCTTACGCTCCAGACTTATATCAAATCCAACAGGAGTTGTAGTAGAACCCCTCCTTGTGGAATGTCCCTATTGACTGCCCTGTAATCAGTAACATTTCCAATCGATGCACTTATGAGCCTATTTGTTAGCAGGTTCTTAATGAATCTGCAGATATTAGAATCAGTCCCTAGTTCCATCATGTTCAAAATAATGAAATCGGGATTGACGAAGTTAACGGCACCTTCCATGTCGAAAAAGGCCACCATAGTGAACTCTCTGACTAGAGAGTGTATTGCAGTTTCCACAGACTTGCCTTTTGTATAGGTATGTTGTGAGAGAGAGAGAGAGAGAGAGAGAAGTGTCGCAGGTATGGAGCAAGCTGGAGTGTAAGAGTAGTTTAAGCATTCTTTACATATTACTGAAAGCCGGGGTATAACCAGCTCCATATTCATCTGTAGATCAGCTGGAATTATTCCATCTGGTCCCGGAGATTTAAATGGATCAAAGCTGTTAATCGCCCACTTTAATCTGTCGATGTCTAGAGGGACGGTGACCGTGGAGGGCGAATCAGGTGTATGGCTTGTACTAGCCCCTGTTGCAGGGGCTGCAAGATTGCTGGGGAAGTGTGTATCAAGTAGCACGTTGAGCGTTTCGTGACTGCTCAACGTCCAACTACCACATGGTTTCTGTATGTAGCTGGGTACAACCGGTGAGGTTGCCAATATCTTAGGCAAACTGTTGGTCTCAAAGGAGTCCTCAACCCCACTGCAGAAATTCCTCCAAGACCACCTCTTGGCATTCCTAGTTAGATTTCTAAATCTATTCACAGTGATCTTATAGCGCGACTAGTCGCCCAATCCTTTTGCCTCGTTGAATAGGCTACGACACACGCTGCGCGACTGTGCCAAGGTGGTTTGCCCTTGCCATTGCATACCATAGGTTTGCAGGACAAGTTAGTGGCATATCGGGAAGATTCGCTGAGCGTATCGACCGCTTAATCAATATCCCCAACAGAGGTCAGCATATTTAGGACGAGATTGCTCTGCATCTCCCAGTTGGTTTTTCTTCTATTTACTATGAGATCCGGCCTAGATTCAAAAATACCAAGTTTAATAAAAATCTGACCATTTATTCTGCATTCGACGCCACTGTGCTCTAAGTAAACAACAAAAACTATTCAGGATATACTTGTGCATTATGCAAATTTAGTTTATTTCAACTAATTTTTAGCCTTGATAAACTGTTGCTTTTGTATTTATTATAATATACTTTCTAACATTTCCTCACTAAAATATGAAAATAAAAAAATACAATAATAAAAAACTTTAAGTATTTTAGAAATTGCATTCGATGTGTGAAGTTTTTTTGTGCAATAAATTGAAGATTTTTAGTATCAGGATATTATTGTTGTGTTGCCCATAAAGTGATTTTATGATATTTTAAAATACAAAAGAACTGATATCCCAGGCGTATAGTAAAGACATCTTTTTTTTATTGAAATTGTGTCGCTCTAAGGGGTTTGAGGAAATATATTTTAAGGAAATTGTGTATATATTTAATTTAACTTATTTTGAAAAGTTTGTTATATTTATTAACTTTTTATATGTTCAAGAGCTTAATTCTTTTGAAGCTTTTTATTTTGCCAAATAAATTGAAATTGTTGTTTCCATGTTTTCTTAAAACATTGTTGTTCTTTAAGATCCAATGACTGAATTAGTTACGTACCGAGAATAAATCTGAAGTAGTGTTGAATACTTGCTGCAAACATTTTTCAAGCTAAACATGATAATATTTCTAAAGACGTAAAAGACAAGGTTTCTTATAGATCTTTATTATTAATAGATAAGAATATATTTTGATATCCCTTTAACGCTCATCATATAAGGCCGATTTCGCATTTTAATACATCATTTAAAAGGTATTTATTTAAAAATGTGCACAATACACATTTGGTTACAATCGGTTAGGTGTGCTAGGAGCTTAAGCGTTAAAATTTAATAGTAATTACTGCATACATAATTATGAATAATTATAATTATTCAATTCACAAGAAAAGTGCCAAGGAGTACCACTATATTTCTAAGGTGTGTTATGATCTCCTTATAACAAAATCAGTAGAATTTTCGAACATTTAAATAGGTTCAGTAAAGTGTGACTTTTACTCGTACACGAGGGGTTCCGTACGAATACCTATAACATTTATTCCTTTTGCCTTTTTGGCGATTTTTTTAATTTTGCCGTTTTTTTAGTTTTCGCGATTTTTTTCCTGTTAGCGATTTTTTCGGCTTTTGACGATTTTTTTAGTTTTGGAGATTTTTTCCCGTTTTTGGAGATTTTTTTTATTTCTTTAAAGATTTTTTTTGTGTTTTTTATAAATAGTTTTGGTTATTTTTGTTGGTTTTTGGCGATTTTTTCGGTCTTTGACGATATATTTAGATGCTACGATTTTTTAGTTTTGGAGCTTTTTCCGTTTTATTGATTTTTTTTTACTTTTGGTTTTTTTTGTTATGGCGATTATTTTTTCGTTTTCTGCGATTTTTTTTAATTATGAAGATTTTTTCTCGTTTTCGGTGATTAAGTTTGACGATTTTTTTTTTGTTTTTTTTTAGTTTTTTTTTTAGTTTTGGTTATTTTTGTTGGTTTTGGGGGGGTTTTTTTTTTGGTTTTTGACCATATTTTACGATTTCACGATTTTTAGTTTTGGCGCTTTTTCCGTTTTATAGATTTTTTACTTATGGCGTTTTTGCCGTTTTGCCAATTTTCTTTCTTTTTGGTGATTTTTTTTGTTTTTGGCGATTTTTTTCGGTTTTTGGCGATTTTTTTATTTTTTTGCCGATTTTTTTCCGTTAACAATTTCTTTAGTTTTGGCGTTTTTTTTCGTTTTATTGATTTTTTTCTTTTGGCGTTTTCTTCGTTTTGGCAATTTTTTCGGTTTTGAAGTTTTTTTTGTTTTGTAGATTTTTTTTATAGTTTTTGGCGATTTTTTTAGTTTTAGTAATTTTTTTCGTTTTTGGAGTTTTTTTTCGATTTTTAGTTTTGGTGATTTTTTTGTTTTTTGACTATATTTTTAGTTTTGTTTGGGAAGATACAGCTAAATTTCAAATTTACACAACCTGATAGAATACCATTTAATTTTTAGTTAGTTTGTTATTTTATCATTCACATTTCAAGATTTTGGCTCTTACGGTTCTAAGATACAGATAATTTTCAAAATTACATTAACTGAAAGTATATCCTTTTATTTTTATTGTGTTTAGATTTCAGTATAAATTGGTGTAGTCTGTATAATACATTCACTTTGAAGATTTCAAGTGTCTATATATAAGTGTCTGTATATTCCATTGTGTCTCCGAAGATATAGTTATTTTTTGAAATTACACAACCTGATAGAGTACCCTTTAATTTTTATATTGTTATTTAGCATTCGCTACTGTTCTTAAAATGCTGATGTTAACATTTCAAAAGTTTGCCTCTTACGGTTTCCGAGATAAGCTAATTGTCACAATTACATAGTAAAAATTACATTGACTGATAGAATACCCTTTACTTTTTATTTTGTTTAAATTTTAGTGTTAGTTGTTGTAGTCTGTATATTAATACACTACTTTGAAAATTTCAAGTGTCTATACAAGAGTGTCTGTAAAATGGGATTTCAAGATATTTTGTTGCTCGCTTCAGAACACCCTTTAATTTAACTCTCATATATTTGTTCTGAAAATTTCAGGTCCGTACCTCTTACGGCTCTCGGGAAAACAGACAGACAGACGGACGGAAGGACAGCGTAGCGAAAACAATAAGGTCCTTTTCACCTTTGGTATACGAAACTCTAAAAATTTAAAATTACAAAATTTACTGCTACGTATACTACAATATATTTAGATTTTAATTTTATAAAAATCTAAGGAATCTATTCTAATAGAGGATACCAAACAAATATACACGTCTATTGGCGTTTTGAAAGTTTGCATTTGGGATTAAGGAGGGGAACTTTAACTCTCCCTTAAATGAATCCCAGATGTATACTTTCAAAACGCCTTTATGTTTTATATTTATGTTTTTCTGGTGCTCTTTAGAACAATCAGTTGGTAGAATGCTGCCAATGATATTTTTTTGGTGTTGTACAGTGTTATCAGAAACAAAATGTGTCCAAATTTTAAGCGAACAACTTTCTGCATTAAATATTATTCTCCTATTTACCATATTTACCATGGAAGGTCGTCCTTTTAAAGAAATCTTCTATGAAATTTTCTCTATTATATTATGAACAAGTCAATTAAGACTATTACTGAAATGTTGTATGTATTAGTCATTATTATAAACGATGTGTTATTACAAGGATCAGGCAGTATTATTAAGTATGTTTTGAAAGAAAAGAAGCCAAATATCCATTTAAGCATGCAAAAATGTTTGTTTTTCTTTTTCTTTATTTTGCTCAGTATCGCAAAAAAAGCAAAAAATTACTTAACAGACATTATTTCCATGAATCTTACTTAGTTTTCACAAATTTTCCTTTTGTATTTCGAACTGCTCCTTGGTAGCTAATATGCAAATGAAGTATAAAGAATGTCGTTAAAGAAACAACAAATTGTTTTTGCAATATTTTTTTCAGCCCAAACATTTTCAAGCTTCAAAATAAAACAACAATCAAATTATAATTGTATTAAATGTTTTTTAAGCATTTCAAATGATGACAATGACGGTTGAGAGAAATATCGTAAATAAGAATCTGAAGAAAGAAAAGAAAAAAATGCTTTATACAAATTACAAACATACTGTCTGCTTGGCTGTGGATACTCGTTAAATTCAAGCACCAGTAAGACACGGCTACTTGCTGCACACACACACAAACACACATACACACACACACACACACACACACACACACATAAAAGAGCCATTAGAAGTTGTATTTGTTAAGCAAGATAAATGTTGAAATCAAAAATAAAACAAACAACCAAACAGCCAAATAATTGAATGCATATTTAATTTCAAGATATTTGAATAAGAGTAACTTAAACTCGGCTGATATTATTCTAATGGTTTTTTAAAGAAATATTTGTTTAATATTTAAAATTGCTGTTGCAGCATTTCAATTATTGAAACTCCTTATATCTTATTACAGTCATAAACAAATTTGTTATAATTTAGTAAGAAAAAAATAATTTGTAAAACTCAAACGAGCACTCGAAAATTCTTATAAACATTTTAAGACGCACGCACATTTTGGAAATAGTACTTAAGCAGTTCTTTTATAAACGCAGAGGCTTAAAAGTTCAAGTTATTTGAAATTATCGGACACAAGAATTTTAAGTTTATAAAGAGCTTAACCCCTTCAAACTTTATTACAACCTGCATAGCTAAAGTTTGACAAAGCTTGTGCTAAAATTTCTACTGCTTAAAAATAATAATCTTCAAATGAAATTTATTTGTCTATATGCAAAAAATAAAAAATAAAATAGATTCATATCGAAAAAAAATTATTTGCTGGGCTTTGTATAAGGTCCAGAGCCTACTATGCTTATTTTTGAAAATCATTTATATGTGTATTTTTAAATTCTCAAATAGTTTTTGAAAGTCTGTACATAAAAAAAGGGGTTGCAATTGTTCAAAATTGTGTTTGAAGTTTACTGACGATTTGACAAAGCACCAATGAAATGCTGCAGATAGACAATGCTTAAACTCCATCAAATAAATTTCATTTAAAATAAAATTATGACAATATGTCAAATAATAAAATTCTTAAACGATAATCTTCACAATCATTCTATTTGGATACAAAAATTAAAAAAAAATTCTTTGCTATCCATCAATCATAAATATTAAAGTGCATGCTGAAAATTTCATTCATGATCTAACGCGTTTCAAGGTCTGCATATACATGTTTTTATTCTTAAATTCGAAAAAAAGAATTCACTCTTTCCATTTGCTGCAGCTCGTTATTTTTAATCTCTCTTTAATAAGCACTAAGCTGCCAATCAAAATTCTATTAAATCCATTTCTGTTGTCATTATTCTCGTTGGTCGTTACTTCTGTCGGAAAAATCTGGCAAATATATATTTTTTAATTCTTCTTCAAAGTTGTAAGTAATTTCTTGTTTTTTTTGTTTTAAACACAAAAAGAACAACGCTAGCGATGAATTTGAATAACTTAAATTTTACGATTTTCTTATGGAAGATTTCTAAGAAAACGTAAATAAATTTAGTCAAAACAGAGTAAGAAATACTCTATTGCAATTGAACAAGTTTTCAATGTTATTAGAAACGAATTGTTAAAAAAAATACATTTAAGCAAAATGCCTGTTGGCAAAAGAAAAAAGTATAATTTAAAAAATTACTTTTCAGAAAACGACATCTTTAGAAATATGTAAGTACCTTTTCAGCAAAGTGCATTTTAAAAAAGTCCTTTTTGAAAAGAGTATATTTAAAATAAGTAACTTTTAAAAAGAACCTTTATCTTTTGAAAAAAGTGCGTTTTAAAAAAGAGCATTTAAAAAGCAAGTATCTATATGTAATACGCCATTTTACCGATACGGTACGGATACTCAAACAAAAATATCGCCCGATACGCTAAAAACACCAGTTGAGTAACTACGCGTAGTTCCTTATGGCACGCTATGCACATCAATGTTTTGAATACCACAAATCAATGCTTTGGAGGTATTTTTTTATGTGTAAACATCTATACGCTAGGGGGTAAAACTTTTTTTCACAATACAATCACAAATTTTGAGTAAGATTAATCTTACTTGAGTAAGATTAATATTACAATTGTAATAACCCGGTGTGAGCTGTGTATGAGTGTATTAGTGTAATCATACGGACAACAAGAAGGTCAAACTCCGGCAGTAAGGTCGTACGTTTGTTGGCTGGTGCTGTGTTGCCGTGTTTTTGAATTGAGTGAGTATTTCGGCGTTGCCGTTTTTGATTTTTGCCGGAAACTTCTGGGATTTAGGGGATTTTGTGTCCAGTTTTTCGGGATTCAGACCCGGTTCGTCTTGGTTTTTGAACGCGGGTTTTTTGAAAAACCCCCGGTTTTTCGGTTTTACCGAATTTGTTGCTAAACTTGGTGCGATATTTGGCTGACAGTTTATTGACTGCGTTTGTCTTTGACTGCTGGTTATTTTGCTGTTTAACTGCGGTAATTCCAACTATTTTGTACGGGTATATTATTTTTTGCTGGTGGATAAATAATACTATTATTTATGTCTGTGTAGAAGCGGAAGGGCGATATGCCTGGTTGGACTGAGTCAGAGGTGTCTGATGCGAAGCTTATCGGTTTGAGCGATTTGTCGGGTGTGAAGGAAGGTACGAGGGTGAAAAAGAAGCGGATGAAGCCCGGTTCGCCGAAGTTGAAACGGGTGAATGATGAGAAGAATGTTTCGGTAGAAGGTGAAATGTTTCATTACTAGATGTTTACACATCTCCCCTGTGATCGGACTCACATTATTTTTTCCTTAATATAAAGCAAATACGTGTACACAGAACAAAAATAGACAAGAATTATGTTCAATAAAAGCATGTTAATAAAAGAAAATATGAATTTCAATAACATTTGTCATTAATTTAATACAATATATCGTTGTATGTATTTCTTTCCCATGCCGGTTATTTCTTTTCTTTTCATACACAAGTACTTAAAACAAGTTTTATCTCATAAAAAAATAACTGGGTTATGGCTCAGCTGAAGAGAGAGAGAGAGAGAGA
The DNA here is from genome assembly GCA_956483635.1 of Panzeria rudis. Classification (NCBI taxonomy): domain Eukaryota; kingdom Metazoa; phylum Arthropoda; class Insecta; order Diptera; family Tachinidae; genus Panzeria; species Panzeria rudis. The sequence continues at coordinate 146,809,437 of OY101450.1, forward strand.
GAGAGAGAGAGAGAGAGAAAGAAGCTTAAAATTTAAAAATTTTTCAGGAGAGATAAAAAACTTAATGAAAAGAAAACTATAGTGATTATAACAATTGTTTTTACATCTTAGTATCATTAATTAGGGTTCCGTACACCAAAAGTGTAATGGAACCCTATTGTTTTCGCTACGCTGTCCGTCCGTTTTTTGTGCTGTCTGTCTCTCCGACTGTCACAGGCTGTTTTCTCGAGAGCCATAAGAGCTACGGACCTGACTTCTTCACAGAACATGTAAAATTTTGGCCGCTACAACAACCAATATATAACAGCTAAAAATTAAAGGGTGTTCCAAAGCGAGCAGCGAAAAATGCTGAAATTCTAATGTAATATACAGCCACATATAATTATATGGACACTTAAAATTTTCAAAGTTAGTGTTAATTGGTGTATTCTGTACAATAGACTACAGCAATTAATACTGATATATAAATCAATAAAAATTAAAGGGTCTTCTATCAGTTAATGTAATTTGAGTATGTAATTTAGACAATTTGCTGTATCTTGGGAACCGTAAGAGGCAAACTCTTGAAATTTTAAAAATCGCTAAAACTAAAAAATTCCAAAATTAAAAAATGTCGAAAATAAAAAAAACGGTAAGACACAAAAAATCACCAAAAATAAAAAGATAAACAATAACAAAAAAAACAAAAAAAAAAACCAAAAAAAGGCACCGAAACGAAAAAAGCACTAAAGCCTAAAAAAAATCACTAAAACTAAAAATATCGTCAAGAAAAGAAAAAAAAAACCGCCAAAAATGAAAAATATCTCCAAAACGAAAAAAAGCCCCAAAACTAAAACGAAAAATGTGTAAAAATTGGAAAAAGTCGCTAAAACTAAAAAAATCAGCAACAACCGAGAGAAGTCCAAAAAAAAAACCGAAAAAAGCGCAAGAACTGAAAAAGCGCCTATTTTAAAATAAATCGTTAAAACTAAAAATATCGCCAAAAAAGAAAAAAAAATCACCAAAAAAGATAAATATCACCAAAACGAAAAAAGCGCCAAAACTAAAAAAATCGCCTAAAGCCAAAAAAAATCGTAAAAATGAAAAAAAAATTTCTAAATTGAAAAAAAAATTGCTAAAACTAAAAAAAAGACAGCAACAACCAAGAGAAGTCCCAAAAATCCGAAAAACGCGAAAAAACTGAAAAAAGCGCCCAATCTAAAATAAATCGTTAAAACTAAAAACATCGTCAAAAAGCTAAAAAAGACTTAAAAACAACGGCAAAACCAAAAAATCGCCAAAACTAAAAAATCGGAGAAAAACCAAAAAATTGCAACAAACGAAAAATCGCAAAAAACGGAAAAATTATAAAAAAGAAAAAAGCGCCTAAACAAAAAAAAAAGCTAAATAAAAATAAAACGAAAAGTGTCAAAATTGGAAAAAGTCGCTAAAACTAAAAAAATCACCGAGAGAAGTCCAAAAAAACCGAAAAAAGCGCAAAAACTGAAAAAGCGCCCAATCTAAAATAAATCGTTAAAACTAAAAATATTGTCAAAAAAGAAAAAAAATCGCCAAAAATGATAAATATCACCAAAACGAAAAAAAGCGTCAAAACCAAAAAAATCGCCTAAGGCCAAAAAAATTGCAAATATGAAAAAAGTGTCTAAATTGAAAAAAAAATTGCTAAAACTAAAAAAATCAGCAACAACCGTGAGAAGTCACAAAAATCAGAAAAAAAATCGAAATAACTGAAAAAAGCGCCCACTAAAAATATCGTCAAAAAGCTAAAAAGACTTTAAAAAAACGCCAAAACTAAAAAAATCGGCGAAAAACAAAAAATTGCAACAAACGAAAAATCGCAAAAAACGGAAGAAATTATAAAAATGAAAAAAGCCCCTTTAAGCCAAACAATTCAACTACATAATAGTATTAGCAAAAAGGTCTACAATATATAATACAATAAAAAAAACTAAAAAAATAAGAAAACTAAAATTAAACGAAAAAATTTTCAAAATAAGAAAAAAGGCCAAAAACGAAATGGGATATATGTGTATTTGTACGGATCCCTTCGTGTGTGAGCCAAAGTCGCACTTTACTGAATTTATTAAGACTTTATTGATGATACTACCCAGAAAAAATTGTTTTTATAAGCACAATAGTTTGCTATTTATTAAGTTTTTCTTTTATTTTTCCTGAAAAAGTTTTAAAAATGTAGATAGGCCATTTTGCATTTTATATGACGACATATGTATGTATTTTTAAAATCATGACTTCTTTATGGTTTTACTAAATTAATAGAGACTTCATGCACAGAATGTGTACATTTACGTACACTTTTGGTTTATCCCATAGATTTGTGCAAGTTTTTATGTCTTAAGTAAATTTCAAAATGTATAAAATATGAAAATTTATTATTTAAGTGGTCGATTTGTCGGTCGGTCTGTTGGTCACTTGCCTTCGTATTCGTTTTGCGTGCGAGTGAGTGTTGAAGACATGTTTGTTGTCAAGTGTCCAGTGATGTGCAGGAATATTTGTGCCAGCATGCCAGTGAGATGATACCGACAGTTTGTTTTTGATGTTTTAAATTTTCTCTCTAGCTCACTTTTAGTAACGGTGGTGGGTGTTTCATTTTGTCCCATATTTTAAAAAGTAAATAAAATAGCAAACATTTAATAAGCTTTTGCTGTTTACTTTTGTTACCAAGCATTAGATAAGCAAAATATTTTATAGGTAGGGTGCATATACAGAAGCAAACACTTTGCAAAAGAATTTTCGAATTAAAATTTTTTCAATAAATATTAAATAAAAAACACTTAATATGTGTCTAGTGTTTTTTTTTTGCATTTTCGTCGGAATTTTTTTTATTATAAAAATCATCATCAGCACATTTGACAGCATGAGAGAAAGTAATGGACAATAAATGATTGAATTTAAAATATTCTGGCTAAATGTTTCGTTAAGAGTACATAATTGGTAATATAGTTGTTCATTATATGTACTGTGAATAGAGTTTTTCATTTCCCGGGAAAGCGGGTTTGATTTTTCAATTTCCCGGGAATTCCCGGGAATTTCCGTCCAATACAAAAATTTAAAATATATCATTTAATTTAATTAAATTTATTTGAACAAAAACAAATAGCAATTCATAAGATCTATTCAATAAGTTTATTGATGCATTAAAAACTAGCTAAAAAATATAATTTTAATTTTAAAGAGTAATTTCAAGCGAAATTCCAATTAATTACTAGTAATTAAACAAGCAATTTATTCATACAGACGATAGACAGTTCAATCCCTGGGGAAGCAAAATAAGAGTGGCAGTATGAATTGTTTAAATGTAAATGATATTCAGCTCTTGACTGCAAACCACCAACTTTAGTCGAGTGGTCTACGCGGTAAAGAACTCTGACGAGAATAGCGGGAGCTATCGCAACATGTCAGTTCAACCCTCCGTGCAGTCAAATTTTTCTTTGTCTACATACTTCACATTTATTTCTGTCTTAAATATAATTTAATTGAAAAACTAAATTAAAACCAAACTCAAGCCAAATTAATTAAATTTTTAAAAAATTCCGGGAATTCCCGCACAAACTTCCCGAGATTTTTTTTACCCAGAAAATGTGGAAATCCTGAATGAAAACCACTAACTGCGAATCTCATGTCTCTCAAATATTCAATATTTTTATTACCCCATTATCTCCTTTATTTTCTTCTGCGTATGCAATTTTAAATTGTTTCTTTAAGTGGATTTAGATTTCTCAGAAATAATATTTATTTCATATTATTTATTTCTTGGCAATTACTCCTACCAAAAATTAATAAAAGCATATAATTGTCTCATTACCAAACAAATTGTGATTTTACAGTAATTACACTGTACAAAAAAATCAAAAGAAGCCAGTCGACCCCTTCCAATGACGATGCAGCGGGTTAAAATGTTCTACAAGAAAAATTTCCCGTACTGTTAACTGTTTTACCTAAAAGCACCTTAAACGCCAAGATTACAAGCCTTGGCGATTCATTATAACAATGTGCAAAAACAGGGACTGGGGGGGGGGGGTGGGGGATACATTTAGCTCCCCCAAAAATGAGCTGCATGTGTAAACTTTCAGCTGCAATACGCATATACATATTTCGTTTTGGTACCCTCTACCAGAATCAGTCGTTAGAACCTTTTCATTTTGAATTTGTTGTGCAGTGTAAATTTTTCAATAAAATCCTTTTTAGCCATTTTGCACATAATACGTAACGCTTTTTGGGTGGGCAGGAAGCGTAGAATATGCCACGTAGATAAGAGTTTATACTAAAATTTGTTAACATGCTTTACGGGGGTTGGAGGGTGCTTAAAAATGCCGAAAATGGCGTTTTGTAATATGTGAACTTACGATTATTGACATAACTACACAAATTATATTTGCTTTAATTAAACTAAACTGATTATAAAAATGAGTTTCTCGAAAAACTTATAGCATTAAAGGATTAGCCTTTACAATTAATTAGCTGCCAGTATTCATGCAAATAAAAGTTTTTTCTTCAAAGTTTTTGTTTTAAACATGTCCAAACAATTATAATCAGCTAATGAGATACAAACTGATTAATAATGATAATTAATTGAAATTTGTTGCAATAACACAATTACTCCTTAAAAAGGATTTCAAAGAATTATAAGTTACAACAATTTAAAAAGCAAATAAATTACTTTGAGTAAAACATTTTTTTTGTAATTAAAGCCCACAAATAGTCTGTAATTTATTATTTTTCATTTAAAAATCCTTTAAGACCATGTAAGATATTAAAAGTCCTTTTAATAAATACATTGAAATAGATTAAGGTGGGGTAAACGAAGCTTAAGCGAGATGTTTAGCAAAGCCTTACACTGAAAGAATATTATTTATAAGTTCTGTGAAAGAATACTGTTCATAAGTTCTGTAAATTTGCTACATCAATCCAAAGAAAAATTTCATTAAAACTCAACCAACGTCACGCTTCGTTGGATTAATGAAACAAGTTTTATTTAAATTATTTTAATGAAAATTTCTTTACTCCAATGTAACAATTTCATTAAATTAATGAAAATTTTTCATTACATTGGTAAAACTATTTCATCGTTTTAATGAAACTGTTTCATCATTTTAATGAAAGTATTTCATCATGTTAATGAAATTATTTCAGTATATTAATGATATTCTATTATTATTTTAATGAAATGATTTCATTGTTTTAATGAAATTATTACATTACTTAGTAGCCTCCCTCAATAACTTATTGACGACTATTTTCATTTATTGAAATACGTACGATACAGTATCGCGCCCAGACTTTTGATTCTCATTATTTCCTCTATACGCAACGTCTTAACTACTTCAGCCAACAGCACTATAAAAACAATGTGAAGTCAATGAAGCAATTCCAATGAAATTTATTCGCAATATTCGTGAAATTTCTTTAGAATTGTGAAATATTTCATTTGATTTGTGAAAAAATCTAACGAAATTGTTTCATTGCAATTATGAAGCGAAATTCTTTCAGTGTAGCAAATATAGTTTTCAAGCGGAAAATTATCTTTAGTAACATAAAACAATTTTTTAAGATGAGTAATGACATAATCATAAAAAACACAACACTCAAAAAAATAAAAATCTTCATTGGGGTGTCAAGTTCAATTTAGTTTACTTAATGTTTACTCAACTTTAGCCCAAATAAACAAATTAAAATTAACTGAAGAAAATATTTGGAATATGTGGTTCTTTGTTCTTAAGTGTCAATCAAGTTAAATTAGTACATATAAGTTTCTTTCATTCTTTAGGGCTTTTATTCAAAGTATTATCAGGTGTCTCCTTATGTTTTTTCTTCTTTTCAACTTCACATCTTTAATTTAGTTCATCATGTCTGTATATAGCAGCTCACTGGCATATGTTTTACATGCAAAGAATCTTGGTGGATTGCTTTCATTTTGTCGTCCAAAGAAAAAAGATTTGATTAAGACTTTAAGTACTTTATTCTTAAGCCTCTCTTATAAAAATGCTATCAGAAATACAAATGGAAATGCCTTTTCGTTAGAAAGAATGCTTGAAATAAAAATGTTTTAAAGGCTTAAGAAAGTTACATATAAACTAAAACGAACATAATTAAAATGTCGTTGAAAAGCTTTCACTTAAAAATACTTTTCGTAGAAAGTATTTTTTATAAAAGGCACCTTCTCTATTCATCTTACGCTCATGTATGTGCTATTTTGGCACGCACTATTGAGCATTTATTTAGCAGATTTCTTTTTTATTAAGAGCATTAGAAAAATATTCGCACGATTTCAGAAGATTCATAAATCTTTATTTTTATTACCAAAACCACACTTAACGTCCCCAGAAAACAAACAGTTGGCTCAATCATCAATAAAGCAGATGCTTTTTTCATTTTCCCTCTCTATTTTGTTGAGCCTTTTTATCTAAATAAATGTGTGTTAGATATTTTTAATATTATTTTGCTATAAATTTCATGGATACGACAACGTAACAACGACAACAGTAACCAATTTAATTTAATACTTTAATAAATAATGGTGAAAGAAATAAAAAGAAAAACATAGAAAATTGCAAAAAAAAAAATAAGAGAGATCGAATAGCAACCACCCTGGCTGGCAGTTTACTGAATACGAAAACAAAGGATTCTTAGAATTTACATGTTTGCTTTGCATTAATGGAATACTTTTTGCTCATGTTTTTACAAAAATACCTACACTAGAGTGGTTTGAAATATATTGAGTAGTTAAAAGCCATAAATAACTCTGCTTGTTATTCTTTTTTGCCGTTTATTTTGTATTTTTTTAAATATCTGTTTTCCATCTAAGTTTTTTTTTTTGGTGCATTTGATACCAAAGTTAATGCGCCACCCATTAGAACTTGAAGGTGAACAAAAGTCTTAGAAGCAAAATAATAATAAAAAAAGTTTAACAAGTTTAAAAAGTATTAAAAGTAAAAATGAAAAAAAGACAAACGAAAAGAAAAGTATTCTACTTTATCAAACTTTTATAACCATCAACAAATAAAGGAATATAATTGTCTTGCGTCTTCTCCCGCATTACGTTCTCAAGAGGGACGACTAATAGAAATTTTTAAAATTACTTTATAAAAAATTTAAAGTTACCCAGATCAAAAGATACAGTTGAACTTTTATAAATCGAATCTCATTAAAGCAGGTCTCGTGCAAAAACTGGTAATAAAAGCTTTAAAGCTTATTCCATAACTTGAAATTCTCCAGTAGTTGAAGTTTTTTTTTTGGTATAATTATGATTCAAATTGTGGAAATTAAACTGTATTCTTAAAGGAAACGAATTCTGAAATTCACACCGTGTATTCCAACAGGGTACCCAGCAAACAAACAAATATTAGTTTCTGGAAGCAGTTAATAGATTTCAAGCTTTCCACATATGATGTTTCGAAGAGCTTTCGCGGATGCTCAAAAAGAAGACAGAGATCTGTCAGTATTCATATTGTTTTAATTACGATATTAGTCGGCTCTTTACATTTATTCTACACGAACTTAAAAATAAATAAAATCTTGCTCAGTAGCATTGTCGCTTTCAACAAAGTAGTTTCTAAAGAATTGTCGCACGCATTGTTTTAAATAATCAGCAATACATAAATTTAAAGCTTGCTCTCTTAATACATTTCTCACTTATTGCATGGATTAGAGAGATTTATAAAAAAACACGATTTGATTTGTCTATAGTTTAACGATGATACAATTGTATAACGCAATAAGACTAAGAGATATGATTTTAGGGCATTTTTGATGCTGCGAGAAAAGCGCTAGTAGATAGGTAATGGTGGCGATCGTCCTGTTTTGGGAATGCAAAACCGGGAAAAACTAAAAATGGTGGCAGCCTTATCACGAAGGGGGGGATTTTCGGGGATTTTAATTATCTGATCAGGCGATCAGCTATCTGATCAGGTGATCATCTATCTGATCCCCAAAATACCCCCCTCCCCCCCCCCTTTTGTATGTGGGCTTCCACCTTTTTTTGTTCTTCCCGGTTTTGAGTTCACAAAACAGGACGGTCGCCACCATGGCCTATCTACTAGCGCTGCCTTATATCAACAACATGCACTCGCAAGTGGGATATCGCAGATAAAAATCATGCCTTTTCGAAACGCTTTTCGAAGAAGGAGAGACAACAACAATCATCATCTTTGGCCCTTCTCTATGTCTTCTGTCAGCATCAGGTTTTAGTCGGTGAGTAATTTAGAAGATACATAGTATATTGCCAAGATTTTTGTGATTAACGCCACTGTACAGAGGAGACAGTAATATACATATAATATACATACCCCGTAGGCCATATCTTCGAGACATCAGCGCAGCATTTTCGAAACTAGTATTTATATCCGACGATGAATTTACGACAGTCCAAGCCAACTATTGACGACCTTTTCGAACAAAGAGCACAAATGTCGTTGACGACAACGTTGGTAACATGCTACTGAAGTTGTCATCAATTAATAATAATAAAATTTAAAAATTTAATAATCGAATCGAAACCACAACCACAGCACTGATAGGCTAGCACGCTACCTACTATCCCACCGAGGTATTTAAAAAACTTTCTACAAACTCTTTAATGTACATAAATGGATACACGACAACTTCTATGCAGTTGCTACGTATATCACCTTGTCGCCAAACTTATATCGAAATGTTTTCCATAGGCGACAAATCATTGATTCTCTTGCAGACATCGTCGATGAAATTGTCGTCGGTAACAACTGGGTCTGCAGGGTATGTACGTCATACGTATGTGTTACATATTTTACATTCGTTTGTATATTAATTCGTTTGTATATTAATTCGGAGACAGCAGCTGTTAAATGTGTAAATTTTACAGCATACTTTTTTGGTAGCATTTGAGTATGAGCAATTTTAAGAATATTAAAAATATTAATCATACGGCAAGGATTTTAAATAAAAGCTTTTAAAGAGGAATTGATTTCTTTTCATTTCAACCGGTAAAAATTTCAGTAAAAATTTCAATTGAGCACTAAATAATTAAGTTAAGTTTTGTTCATTGGCACCACTCTTTTAACATATATTTTGTCTTCATATATTTCCTGTGAGTTTTGTCAATTTCCATAATCAGCAAGAATATAAAATTTTATATAATTTTAAATTGAATCAAGGTTGTTAAACTTTCATTAGCCAAATATTTCCAATAAAACTTTTTCAAAAATTTTCTATTTGAAACTGAGACTTTTAAAATCAATATACTAAAATTGGTCCTGCCTATTGCAAAGGATTTCCTTTTTTTATTGGTTTTCCAAAGAGCTTAAAAAGAAATAAAAGAAAAGTTAATAAAGGCTTAAGTAAAACCTTTATCAACCTTTGACACAATAATCTTAAATCCTTAAATCTTGTTCTGAATCCAATCATATATTCAAGCACAACAGCAACAGTTGAATATAAAAAAGCTTAATTACCATCAAATTTTCTATTTTTGTTTGCAAAATTGCTTTCCTTTATTTGCTTCCTACACGCTTAAGCATTTGATTTTATTATTCTGTGTTTTTTTTATGATTTTCTTTCCATAAAGTTATCATATTTTTTTTCGAGCTCAATCTATTGGCTCTATAAAATTAGTATTAAAAAAGGTCCAGTTTTTTCTTCTTTTAGGTAGAATTGTACCAGATTATTTTTATCGATAGGCAACAACATTTGCTTGTAGCACAACAAATTCCCATGAACTAGTTAATAATCATTAAACAAAACGAAAACAGCAATAAGAAAGAGTGATAAAAACCTTATCACAATTAATATCATTACAATTATGCAATATTATAGAAATGAAAACGACAAACGTGATACCTATTTGGTTAAAAGGTTTTACATATAAAGTCCCACTCTTTTTATATGTTTGCAAGAATCAAATGGACATTTTTTTGCAACACATTTATGAAATTCAAAAGTCCAGTTGTAATTGTAGTCAAGTTGTTGAAAATTTTAAGTGTCTTTCTATTACGTTTCAAAAGATAATAAAACATTTTAATCGAATAAATTTTATTCGAATAAATTTTAATCGAATAAATTTTAGTCGAATTTTTTGTTTACTTATTCCAAGTCTTATAATTTGATTCGAGAAATTCGTTTTTGTAAGTTTACTTCGAATAATTACACAAATTCTGGTAAATTTTTGGACTAGAGCAACAGAAACTTGTCTCTTATGTTATTTGGGGCGCTGTACTCGAACCTGCACTCAGTTTCTTTAAATTCATTATAGTTTTTGAGATATACCGTTATGTTGAAAAGGAAGCAGTTGCACAACAAATATAGATCAGTTTCTCATATTCAATTAAATAAAAAATTCGAAATTCGACAACAATATTCTGGTATGTGATGAATATCGATCGATTTCAAATCGCACGATTTCAAAAAACGAAATTTAAAATATAAAATATTTTATTCGAACGTGAATTCGAGTTCATTGTATCGTGCGATTTACAGAACACCTATTTGTCTATTATTAGCTTTGTGAAATTGCGCGATCTATAATCAATCGATTTCCATCACACATCAGATTATTTTTACCAACCTTGTATACTTGTGTGATTATTTCATTTGTTTTAGTCGGATAATTTTTATTTGAGTAACAATTTCTGAAATAGTTTGGTTTAATTAATTCGTATAATATTATTGGAGTGAATTTTTCCTCAATTAATTCTAATAATTTCTATTCGAATGATTTCAAAACGTTATTAAACAAAAATTTGTATTCCATATATATCATTTTAATTGTCGAATAATTTTTATTAGAATATTTTTTATATAATTTTTATAATTTTTTTCAAATAACTTGTTTCAAATAATTGAAGGGCTTAGTGCAATAACTCGACAAGCCATATGAAATCAAAAATTGGTTTTATATGTTCATTTCCTTGCTAGGTACCTTGGCTTTGCATCCTAGATAAATTTTTTGATAGCTTCTAGTATTTTGCAAATAATTATGCTGCGTATTTACAGTAGAAATTTAAAAAAACCGTACAATTTCAAGTTTTGTTTAAACTTAAAAGTCGATTTACTCGATATTTTGCTTTTGTGGCCTACCGAGTTATTGCACTAAGCCTCTCAGTTCTATTTGAATAATTTGTACTCAAATAAATTTTATTCAAATGATTTTTATGCGAATATTTTTTCTCAAAAAATTTCATTCGAATACATAGTTTTAATTGAATAAAAATATATCAATAACTTTTGGTCCAATAATTTTGGAAAAAGTATTCGAATAAAGGAATTTATAGTAAGCTCTCATTTTATGAATGTGTATAACAGAGTGAAGAAGGAATGGCATTGCTTTGGCATAAAGTATTTGGCGGAAATTAGATAATTCGTTTTCCAGTGCTGGCAAAGTATTGAGTAGTAAGTACCGAGTATGGAGTATTTGCTATTTTTTTAGGGCACTCAATACTCAAAAGCAGTTACTCGATATTTTCTGGGTAGTATTTTTATTACTAAGCCGAATGGCAAAAGAAGGGCCAACATACAACTCTGTTTGAAAGTACAGAATTTTCTAAGCGATAAAAGTATCGAGTAAGTATTGAGTATCCAAACGAAAAGTATTGACTAGTATTGAGTAATTAAAAGTAACAAAAATCGCCAGCACTATCGTTATCTAAATTTTATATGAATATTTTGATGCGAATTTGACTTATTTTTGGTAAGAGAATTTGACTTGAAAAGTTTCGATACGAACAACTCTTTTTAAATAAGTTTCATTAGATAATTTTTATTCGCATATCGGATATTTTTATTCGCGTAATATTTATAATATATTATTTAACTCCAAAATCTTTTATTCGAATAAGTATTATTCGTGTAATTTTTATTCGAGAAATTTATATCTTTGCAGACGAATAATTTGTTTCAACACATTTTTATACAGTCATTTTTATTTCGAATAATATCAAAAAGCTATTGATCAAATAATGTTTATTCGAATAATTTTACTTCGTATACTTCTTGAATAAATTTTTTTTCTAAATAATTTTTGTTCGAAAAAGTTTTATACAAATAAAATTTATCCAATAATTTTTATTCGAATAATTTCATAAAAACTATCTTTATTCGCAAAAAATTACAATAAAAAAGTAATATAATAGTATTCAAATATGTAACTTTTATTCGCATATGTGCTTATGCATATTCGAATATTTTTTTCCAAAACATTTTCGAATAAACAAAAAAATAAGAAGCTAGCACGACATGAATGACTTAGAAGGTAGTGAAGAAACAAAGGTGTTGTTTCGATATAAAGCTGTAGCGTAAATGAATAATTTTATTCGAATAGATAAATATTTTTTTAAAATAATTTATAGTCGGATTATTTGTTTCTAAAACTGTCTACGAAAGTTTTGCACTAAATATGTTGTATTAGAACATACATATTAGGTTTTATTGCTATAGTTTTACTTCAGTAAGTTTTAATCAAATAATCTGCTTAAAAAAGTTTTTATTCAAATTATTTCAAGAAGATTTTTTCAAATAATTTTTATTCGAATAATTTTTATTCGGATAATTTTTATTCGAATAATTTAAGTTTGTATAATTTTTATTCGAACAGCTTTGAAATAAGCTGTATACATACATACATTTTAAATACATACATTTTATTTAGGAATATTTTTATCATAAAGAAAAAATCCAATTCAAATAATTTTCATTCGATTAATACTAAATAATTATTCGAAAAACCTTTTCTTCAAATAATATTATAAGATTAATAATTGTTCAAATGAAAATAAAAGATCTTGAAGATGCAAAGGCGTAGCTTTAGCTTACAGTGTGGGCGTCAATGTGACATTTTGTTTGTAAATGGTTTTATTTAGTTTCAGTTTTTTTTGGCTGTGTGGGTTTGTAATCAAATCTTGTGACAGGTTTTTAAACTGCTTCTACTGTATTGATTCTTATAAAATTTTGTTTACGAGTGGAGCTAATCTGATAGTACAACATCATTACTAAAAAATGGCCAGTGTCCCTCCCACATAAAGTAAAATATCTTTTTCAAATACTTCTATTTATACGATTGTCTTGAAGTTTTGCAAACACCTTTTTTCAATTTCGGACACGTTATGCTTGAGGACTGTCCTGTTTATAATAAATCAATTATCAGCCGTGTCACAGATTCCGTTCAGATTGGTTTTGATTCCGTAGTTGTCATTCCCAAAAAGTACATTTTTGGTGTCTTAGATTCTGTTTATTTTGTATTTCATTTTTACAATGATAAAGATTTTATACCTTGAGGCGTTTGTTTACTCTTGTTTGTATATGCAAAGCTCACATTGACCTTTTTATTAAAATTGAAAGCTCATGACAGGGGTGTTAAGTATGACGATTTTTTACGATATGACAAAAAACGATATGACATATTGTGTTGTCATATCGTAAGCTATTTACGATATGACAGCACTGAGAAAGCCATACACGGTTCATCGCTTTCTCAGTGTTGTCATATCGTAAAAAGTTTACGATATGAAAACACAGTATGTCATATCGTTTCTTGTCATATCGTAAAAAATCGTCATACTTAACACCCCTGGCTCATGACCATATATTTATTTGACGCTCCTAAAAGTATGTACGTTTTTTAGTATTTACTGCAAATGAAGTCAGTAGAAGAGTGTTTTTCAATTCCACTTTGAAATTTAAAAGTGGTTTGATTACGAAGAAAATTTTCGTTTTTCGTTTTCTAAAGAAGCAACTTACGGAATTGTAACCACTTAAGATCGGAATGGTATTCTGTGACATGGCTGTATAATACTGGTTACCTTCTATATTAGTTCAAATGGTACGATTAAAAAAGTTTCATGACTATTTTTCTTAAAACCAAGATACACAATCAGCCATGTCACAGAATACCATTCCGATCGGAAGTGGTTTCAATTCCGTAAGTTGCTTCTTCAGAAAACGAAAATTTTCTTCGTAATCAAACCGCTTTTAAATTTCAAAGTATAATTGAAAAACACTTTTCTACAGACTTCATTTGCAGTAAATATTAAAAAACGTGCATACTTTTACGAGCGTAAAATAAATATTTGGTCATGAGCTTTCCATGTTAATAAAACGTTTAATGTGAGCTTTGCATCTAAAAACAAGAGTAAACAAACGCCTCAAGATATAAAAACTTTATCATTGTAAAAACGAGTAACAAAATAAAAGGAATCTAAAGCACCGAAAATGTACTTTTTCGGAATGACAACTACGGAATCAAAACCAATCCGAACGGAATCTGTGACATGGCTGAATATAAGATTTATAACACCATCAGAAAAGCGAGGCGCTAGTAAGGCCCAGTTTTATTCTAATCTTCCGAACTGCCGGGTATGTAAACATTATTTTCCTCTATGCTTATTTATTAGTATGTGGGTGTTATTTTAATGGAATTTTTCATGATATATTATTTGTGTACAAAAAAAACTTTTCTTTTACTTTTTGAGTTTAATGTAAAGATATTTTAATGGGTTCTTTTTTGGTCTTTTAATTAAAAGTTACAAACAAACTTTACGGTTGATTTGCTGTTCATATGAAATTAAATACTTTTAGGAAATTATTTAAAATATTTTGGAACACTTAAAAATTAGAAATTAATTGAAGAAACTGTTATTAAAAATGTAGCAGCTCATTTTCTTTCATCTTCTAAAGTTGTTTTTCTTTCTCATTTAATATCTTCATGAATAAAATGAGGTTTCTTCATGAATAAAATGAGGATTGATATTTCTTTAATGAATACTGGCATGGATTTAAGGGGCAAGGGTGAACACTTTATTTATTACCTCTCGCCTTAAAAAAAACTGTTGCAAGCTTTACAACTTTTATGGCGCTGTTCCACTTTGTACTCAACTCTCCTAAGAGCACCTAAAACTCATAATCTGGATGCGCACCTGAATAAATGGTTGTATTAAAATTCAACCCATGTAATGCTTCCTTCAGCAAGACTAATTATAAAATATTAATGAGTGACTAAATTTGTTATATCAAAAGCAAAAGCAAAAACAAAAAAAAAAGTTTTGTTAGATTAATAAAATAGTTAACTTACTTAAAGGATATAAGACAGTTAAAAGGTTCATGAATACATTTTTAATTGGATCAATGAAACCTTATCTTTCAGAAGGTGGAATTTGATGGAATGAATACAAGCAACGCCTTTTATATTTTTAATAAAAATCTATAATAATTGGAAACTCTTGATGGAAAAAAAGTCTTAATAAATTCCTAGAAGCATATTATTTTTTTCATTAAAACAAAATTTCTATTTTTCTCAATGGTTTAATATTAATAACAAAATTGGAATTTTTAAATACTATCCACATTAAACTATTATGTTATTGGGCATACACATATTCTACACAATGGTGTTCCTTTAATTTCTTTTAGCAAATCCTTTATAACTCTTTACAAATTATTGGTAATGACATGCGATAAAATTTAACTCATGAAAATGTTTACTTGCAAATAAATTTTAATCACATAAATGATGTGATAATTGAATAAAAGAAAAACTTCTTTGTTAAAGTGCGTTAAATGTTAATGAGTTTTAATGTGAAAATAGAAGAAAAACCTATTTTCAAGTAAACTCAATAAACACCTTTTATGACTCTAATGCCAAAGTCATTAAAATGTTTTTTTTCAATATTGAAAATTAATTATTTGGAATGAATTAACATTTTATTTATGTAGTTTTTTCTTTAGACTTATCGAAAGCCATTTTTCTTAATTTATTACTACTGTCCCCTGATTAACGATAAATAGCTTAAAAGCTTAATGAGTAAGCAGTAATATTGGGCGAAATACTTAGCAGAAGTTTTATTATAACTAGTCTTAAGCCAAGCAAATACTATCAAAGCTACTATGACTGAGAAGCTTTGAACATACGCAACACTAAGTACCCCATTACATATGAGACATTTCTTGCCGGACAGAAAAAATATATAGGCGAGGGGAAGAAAAGGTAGAGAGCGTAGTACACAACTATCTGTACTGGACATTTTTCGCTTCTGTTTTCTACTTTTCGCAATACATACGCACATCAATCAAACAAAGCCACAATACTAATACCAAACACACACATAAAGTAAACGAATCGGACATTTCTTGACGAAGTGTGAAAGCTTCAGGCAAGTTCAAAAGAGAATTGAAAAAGTGTCTGGCAAGAAATGTCTCACATGTAAAAGGGGACTAACTGGAGATTATAGCAAAAGTAAATGGTAATAATTGTATATATTCTGATCTTCTGATACAAACAGCGATGAAAGTTTAACAGACTGTTCAAGAACACTTAGTAACGTGAGGAAATAGTTCTGGTGATACAGTGTTAAGGTGGAAACTTATTTAAACGTAGTGTTCTCAACGTCGCTGACACCTTTTGAAAATCACCGGCAACTGCGCGTTGTTAAATCAATTTAAACACTTTGGCATAACAACTGTTCGTTATGAAGTTTAATAAATTGAAATCTTTACAAATAGAAAAGTTTCATATTAAAATCGTCGAAAACAGGGTTAATTTAAATATTTGCGGTAGGAATTTTGTTTCATACGTGCTTCTTGTTTATTCAATATGATTTTGCAATAACCTTCAAAGAACATTCCTTTCCTTTTGAAATAACTATATATCATGTTGATATAATATGCCGTTACAGTTAAAGCAAAATGAAGTTGATAGTGAAATAATGCGAAGAATCATGTTGAATCAAAGTTATTTGAAGTTGAAACAACGTCAATTTAATATAGCCAATTTATTATTTTATTATGTGATGTGTATTCGCATAAGAATCATTAGAAAAATATGTGTTGTAGTTGGTTGCCCCAGCCAAGATTTTGCCGCTACGGCCACAACAGCCTCAAATATACTTTAGATACACACCAATATAAATACCATCATAAGTAACATGAATTTCATTTTAGGTTGATGATTTAATATTAAATTATTAATATGATTAGTTCGAACGTATTTGCTTTGTGAATCTAAATTGATTATTAGGCTAAGGTTCGTAACGTTATATTCAGAAAGAATTGGGTATGATTAATATTCCAAGGAACAATGGAAAAATTAACATCAACTTAATTTTTCAACGTACACAGCAGAACAGAGTAGCGCCACTTTCGGAAGCCGCTACACTTCCATCGTCAGTGCTCACGTGTATTTGCTATCACCACTTGTCAGGTGGCTCTGTTGAATGTGATTTTAATTCTTATATATACAACTTTTTCGCGAAAATTGAATACGAGAATTAAATCACTCTCAAGCTGATATTAAAGTGCACTTTCCCAGCGTTGCCATCGGTTTATTTTTCTTCATTCCCATTTTTCTGATTTTTGTTCTACTCAAGACAAACTTTTTTGGTTTGATTTTATACTTAAGTATATATGAACATGTAAACATGTGAAAAGCTCAAGCCAGTAGCTAATTGTTTTATTAATATGATTATTTCGAACGTATTTGCTTTGTGAATCTAAATTGATTATTAGGCTAAGGTTCGTAACGTTATATTCAGAAAGAATTGGGTATGATTAATATTCCAAGGAACAATGGAAAAATTAACATCAACTTAATTTTTCAACGTACACAGCAGAACAGAGTAGCGCCACTTTCGGAA
This sequence comes from Panzeria rudis, assembly GCA_956483635.1. Lineage (NCBI taxonomy): Eukaryota > Metazoa > Arthropoda > Insecta > Diptera > Tachinidae > Panzeria > Panzeria rudis. Next base: position 146,827,046 of record OY101450.1, read on the forward strand.
GCCGCTACACTTCCATCGTCAGTGCTCACGTGTATTTGCTATCACCACTTGTCAGGTGGCTCTGTTGAATGTGATTTTAATTCTTATATATACAACTTTTTCGCGAAAATTGAATACGAGAATTAAATCACTCTCAAGCTGATATTAAAGTGCACTTTCCCAGCGTTGCCATCGGTTTATTTTTCTTCATTCCCATTTTTCTGATTTTTGTTCTACTCTAAGTTCTAAGTTGATGTTAATTTTTCCATTGTTCCTTGGAATATTAATCATACCCAATTCTTTCTGAATATAACGTTACGAACCTTAGCCTAATAATCAATTTAGATTCACAAAGCAAATACGTTCGAAATAATCATATTAATAAAACAATTAGCTACTGGCTTGAGCTTTTCACATGTTTACATGTTCATATATACTTAAGTATAAAATCAAACCAAAAAAGTTTGTCTTGAGTAGAACAAAAATCAGAAAAATGGGAATGAAGAAAAATAAACCGATGGCAACGCTGGGAAAGTGCACTTTAATATCAGCTTGAGAGTGATTTAATTCTCGTATTCAATTTTCGCGAAAAAGTTGTATATAACGAGTGATTTTTTTGCTATTATCTTTTTGGCAACACTAGTTTTGACAGCTCACGCACGTTTTGTATCTTGTGTCACTGTCAAACATCTTCAGTTTGGTCTATAATTTAATCATGAATCGTCCTACAAACGAACAACGCTTGCAAATTATTGAATTTTATTACCAAAATGCGTGCTCTGTTAAGAAAGTTCATCGCGCGAAGAATTGTGTTCAGCGACGAGGCTCATTTCTGGTTGAACGGATACGTGAACAAGCAAAACTGCCGTATTTGGAGTGAAGAGCAGCCAGAAGCATTGCAAGAGCTACCAATGCATCCACAAAAAACAACCGTTTGGTGCGGATTATGGGCTGGCGGCATCATTGGGCCGTATTTCTTCAAAGATGATGCGAATCACAACGTTACTGTGAATGGTGAGCGCTACCGTGCGATGATAACAAACTTTTTTCTGCCCAAAATGGAAGAGCTTGACTTGCATGACATGTGGTTTCAACAAGACGGTGCCACATGCCACACAGCACGCGAAACAATGGACCAATTGAGAGGCGAGTTCGGTGAACAGTTTATTTCACGCTTGGGACCAGTCAATTGGCCGCCCAGATCGTGCGATTTAACGCCTCTAGACTATTTTTTGTGGGGCTATGTTAAGGCTAATGTCTATAGCGACAAGCCCGCTTCGATTGACGCACTGGAAGCCAACATTGCCAACATTATTCGTGAGATACCGGCCGAAATGTTGGAAAGAGTATGCCAAAATTGGACTAAGCGGATGGACCATTTGAGGCGCAGCCGCGGCCAACATTTGCATGAAATAATCTTCAAACATTAAATTATATCGACCCAACTATCGATCCAAATAAATATTTCATGCATTTTTCTGAATTTTATGTGTTTTTTTTTTTTACTTTCCGATAGTTCTTATAAAATCACCCATTATAAGAATTAAAATCACATTCAACAGAGCCACCTGACAAGTGGTGATAGCAAATACACGTGAGCACTGACGATGGAAGTGTAGCGGCTTCCGAAAGTGGCGCTACTCTGTTCTGCTGTGTACGTTGAAAAATTAAGTTGATGTTAATTTTTCCATTGTTCCTTGGAATATTAATCATACCCAATTCTTTCTGAATATAACGTTACGAACCTTAGCCTAATAATTAATATTAAATTTATTTGAAATTAAAATTATAGTCATGTTGATTTAAAATGGAATGGAATATTGATTTTCATTGATGCACTAAATCAGATCAAACTTTAATTTAATATAATAAAAATGCATTTTACTTAAAAACAGAATTTGATCAATTCAATATTGAAAAATGTTGTTTTAAATCAACAATGTTTAAGGTTGCATGCATGTAATAGATGCGAAAATTGTCGGCTGTTTGTCGGCTATTTCCATTCATACAACACGAACATCAAAATAAACTACAACAAGAGCACTGGGTTATATTGACAATTTTTAGTTTCAAATTAATATGAGATAAAGGTAATTTTAAATAAAGTCTGTACTTTAGCAAAAAAGCTATAATTGGGTGCTGTTAGATGAAATGGTTATCGCGTTGACTACAAACCCTGAGGTCTTGAGTTCAAGAGCAGTTTCAGGCAAGCCAACAACATCATGAACGTTTCTGATGTGCATTGGCATGTCATTGTGTGGTAATTGTTATTGAACTGTTAAAGTGATGAAGGCATTGAAGTTATCACTTTGTCAGTACCGGCAGCAATTAATATTGACATATCCTAATGCACATCACAGCACCCTACTTCGTCGGTATTGTAGCAGAATCATCGGCGCAGTAAAAGAAATAATAAATGGCTACACAGCTTAAACAAATTGATGCCTCCACTTGACACCAAAGGGGCTGCAACACTGCTATAAAAAAAATAATATAAGTCCGATCACAGGGGAGATGTGTAAATAATAATATACCCGTACAAAAAGTTGGAATTACCGCTGTTAAACAGCAAAATAACCAACAGTCAAAGACAAACGCAGTCAATAAACCGTCAGCCAAATATCGCACCAAGCTTAGCAAGAAATTCGGTAAAACCGAAAAACCGGGTTAAAAAAAATCCGGGTTCAAAAACCGAGACGAACCGAGTCTGAATCCCGAAAAACTGGACACAAAATCCCCTAAATCCCAGAAGTTCCCGGCAAAAATAAAAAACGGCAACGCCGAAATACTCACTCAATTCAAAAACACGGCAACATAGCACCAACCAACAAACGTACGACCTTACTGCAGGAGTTTGACCTTGAGACTCCCTTTGCCAGTGTTAGCGTATTTCTATGCAGCTGTTAAGTTTCTCTGTACTTCTTGTTGTCCGTATGATTACACTAATACACTCATACACAGCTCACACCGCGTTATTACAATCTTACTCAACTAAGATCTTACTCAAAATTTGTGATTGTATTGTGAAAAAGATTTTTACCCCCTAGCGTATAGATATTTACACATCAAAAACGTACAATAGCGAGTTATAACTGAATTAAGCTTTCTATCTCTCTCCTACTTCACCACCTGATTTCTCTACACTATCCCTCTCCCACAGAAGGTAACACATTGACTTTACATTAGCATTTTTTCTGTGTTTAGCTGAAATGCTATTTGTATACATTAGTTATTAAAATTACGCACATTTCGTCAACTTTTGGCACAGTCTGACCGTAACTTAGTTTTTCTTTTGACAAACAACTTTAACATCTTCATAGAGATACACTGTGTGCTCTTAACATTTAATATTTATATATTCATTTAGGGTTTCAATAAAATTTGAATTTGAAAAAAGTACTTCTAATATTGACGTTGTGCTAAAAATGTCAAGTATAAATAAACTCAAGCAAACAGAAATTTGTATAAATTAATGATAAAGTTGACAAATATGTATGAAAATGTGAATAAATTGGGTTCTACTCGTAAATAAATAAAGAGAAAAATTGTAATTAAAAAAAAAACAACAATAAACAGAAGGACCTTCAATAAAGAAAAAAAAGCTTTGCACAATCGCCTAAGAAGCCTTCATTTGACTGTGCCGATGATATACTAATACAGGTAAAACTCTCAGCGCAGCTGCAGTTGTGGGTTTATATTTCCCAAATGTCAAATTCGCTTTAGCACAGAAAAAAGCTGATGGAAAAATTGTAGTGGCGGCTACGCAAAAACTTTTACTACAAGACACAGGTTACGAATAAATTTTTAAATGATTTTCTTTATTTGTATATGAAGAATAAAATGTTCTTCTGTAAAGAAAAATTTTATATCACATTAAGTAAATTAAAATAAACAATGCATTTTTCACAGCCTAACTACACTTAAGAATCGTAACAAGCCGATGCACCGCTAAGGTGGCTTGATTTTTCAAAAACTACGGCGGCTGCCTGCCGACTTTAAACCGATCGCCTTGCTTTTATGTTTTTGACAGACAGAACAAATTTTACACTAATAAAACGGCAGTTGTTTTTGTATTGTTGTAATTGTTGCAGGGATAGTCTCACCTTATTTATTGTATGTACCATGGCTGTGCCGAACTTTAGCACACTCTCAAACTAAATCCAAAGTAAAATTATGAAAAATATCAATTAAATTCTCTTGAAATTTCGTAAGTTAGTCCATTATTTTTATCATGCCCTTTAGCTTTTTATAAAACGGTTTTATTAGTTTGCAAAAAAGTAATTTGAAAAAAAATAAATGTCTTAAATCAGTGCTTAAATTAATTTACGCAGGCCTCTAAATAATTTATATATGGTATTATGATGTAAATGTTAAGCAATAAAATATGTATGTGCAAATAGATATTAAAATTGATATAAAAAATTCCTTATAAATAAATAAGAAAATTTGCAAGAATATAACACAGTATGCCCTCCATTATCAAGCAACATAAAAATCGAATAAAATTAAAATATAATAAATTGAGTAAAGTGCGACTTTGGTTTGCACACGAAGGGCTCCGTACAAATATACACATATATCCATTTTCGTTTTTGCCCTTTTTTCATGTTGGCAATATTTTTCGTTTTGTTTTTCGTTTAATTTGAGCTTTTTTTAGTTTGTAAGTTTCTTTTGTTGATTTAGCGATTTTTTTTTTTGATTTTGGCCCTTTTTTCGTTATGGTGATTTTTTCGTTTGTTGCGATTTTTCGGTTTTTTCAATTTTTTTTGCGAATTTTTAGTTTTGGCGAGTTTTTGATTTGAGTGCTGTTTTTTTTGTTTTAACGTTTTTTCGCTTTTTTTTGTTTGGGTATTTTTGTTTTAGCGATTTATTTTGGTTTGGCGCTTTTTTCAGTTTTGGTACTTTTTTCAGTTTTGCCGCTTTTTTTCGGATTTTTTTTGGGTTTTTGGTGATTTTTTTTAATATTAGCGATTTTTTTGTTGGTTTTGACACTTTCTCGTTTTGGCGATTTTTTCAGTTTTTGGTGATTTTTTTTAGTTTTTGGGTTTTTTTTTGGTTTCGCGCTTTTTTTGTTGTGTTGGTGATTTTTTAAATTTTGGCGATTTTTTTCGTTTTTTTATGATATTTTTAGTTATAGCGATTTTTTAGATTCTAGTACCTTTTTTCGTTTTGACGATTTTTTTCGGTTTTTAGCGTTTTTTTTAAGTTTTGGTGATTTTTTTTGGTTTAGAGATTTTTTAATTTTGGTGCCATATTGCTTTTTTCATTTTGCCGATTTTTTGTATTGAAATTTTTTTAGTTTTGGAATCTTTTAGTTTTAACGTTTTTTGTTAATTTCAAGAGTTTGCCTCTTGCGGTTACCAAGATATCTAAATTACATAATCAAAGTTACATTAACTGATAGAACACCCTTTAAAATTTATTGTTTTAAAAATCAGTGTAAATTGGTGTAGTCTATTCTACAGACTTCGGACATTTAAAGCGATTTTTTATATTGGTTCTTACACTTTTTTTTTGCCATGTAAAAGTGTCAGGTTCCTTTTATATTAATATTACAGAACTCGAATCGGTTGGTAGTCCTTGGAAAACAGTCACGTAACTGAACTTGTGACAGGTTTCCTTCCTTCTAAGGATGCTATAAACTTCATTATAATATGTTATTCCAAAAAGTTACGTCACCTAAAGAAATTATTTTTGTCGATCCGTGTAATCTATTATTTAGATCATTAATAATAGATTACAATAATTATATGTTACATAAAAGGGCTTACTGTTTTTCTTTTTTTTAAAGAAAAAAATATGGTATGAAGTGTTAAAAATTTAGCACTTTGAATTTAGATTTTTACTCTTGGGTTGTTTTCTTTTCCATTTTGTTTAACAACACAACAGGAAAATCCTCATCATCATCATCATCATCATTATTTTCCTCATCATCGTTGTGGAAAAAAAACTTCAAACACGAAAATACTTTTTATGTCAAATTCTGTAATGAACCATAAACATCTGCAGCTTGTCATAAAAAACATTCTATTAATAACTTTTGCACGTTCATTCCGTCGCTCATTCATTCATTCATTCACACAGTCGGTTGTTCATTTATTTCTTCATTTGTACGGCTCGTTTTGGCTTTCATACTTGAGTTGGCCAAAGTGTGGCTTGTCTAACTTCCTGGTGGCTCCTTCAAAGTTTAAGGAACTCAATACGTGTTTAAGCAAATGAGATATGTATGTTCTTTCATACACAAATCGCTGCTTTATTGCAACGTAGTCATATCTAAAAAAAAAATATAAATTAAGAAACTTGGCAAAACGCATTTAAAGTTTAATAATGTTAGCAAGTATATGAACGGCATTAGCTCCTTAGTGGTTATAACTTCGGTTTTATATTAAGATATGTTTCTAAAGATTTGTTTACATATAAAGAAGGGATTAAGGAACACTTTTCCTCATTAAATTAACAATTTTGGTTTTTTGAGATATGCCTATGTTGCAATAAATGAACGTTATGTATGTATGTAAATATGTACGTAATCGTAACAGTAAATGGGCTGCCTAAAAATGTTCTACTTGTGCTCGCTTGAACTTTACATCATTTTTTACGTTACACTAACAACAATTGAAATTACCTTATGTAACGTGTTTGTTGTTATTACACTAATTCTTGCAAACTTTACTGTCAATGCTGCTATTGCTAGCGGTAGGATGCGAGGGGTGCCTTTTATGTTTTGTGATTCGGCGTTCATTCTAGTGAAGGGGATCCAATGGAGGGGATCCAAAACAAAATATACGTGCTTAGGATTGTTATAGGAAATCTTGCAATCCTTACATTTTATGTACATTTTAACCCTATAACTGGTTTTTGTAAAGGCTTTTTGAAAAAAAGCGGAACACTTTCCTTTAACAACAATATAGTGGTCTGAAATGTTCCACAAAAATATTTGCCATAAAATTTTGCAATAAGTCTTTAAAGACATCAAAGTTAAAAATTAAACTTGAGCGCCAGAAATCATTTCAAACCTAAAATGTGTTTAAGGGATTATTTCGTATTTATTCATAATTGAGGTGCCGAGAAGTAAAGGTGTGGATACAAATGTTCAAAATTAAAAAAAAAAATACTTAGCTGCAAAAATTGAAACTTAATCCTAATATCTATCCCTCTACAAAAATTCAGACCCGTATGATAACCTCAAAAAACTATATGTATTAATTATGAAATACATTGGAGAATAGAGGTTATAGTGGACTAAGCGTTTAATGTGGACCAGTGACTCTTTTCAGAACATATTGACTAACACCACCTCGTCGTACATTTCATCGTTTGTTTGAAATAAAAGTTGCACATGTGCTTTCTTGACTGACAAATATTTTCGGAATAAGTTGCAAAAAAATTTTGGGATAGTTTGGGGTAGTTCGGTAATTTTATTTGTATAATAATTACTATTGTAATTATTTAAATATATTTAGCTTAACAGATAAAAATAATTCGTTACCACTGTACCTTTGTTGCAAACTACTGGTAAATGAAATTCAGATGATACCAAAAGAGTCATAGATGCTATGCAAATGAAAATAAATTAAGTAAAGTGTGACTTTGGCTCGCATACGCAGGGTTGCGTATGAATACACATTTGTATATCCCTTTCCGTTTTTGCCCCTTTTTTCATTTTGACTGTTTTTTCATTGTGCTTTTTTGTTTAATTTTAGTTTTTTTATTTTTAAGTTTTTTTTCGTTGTTTTTGGTGATTTTTTTGTTTTGTTTTAACGCTTTTTCCATTTTCGTGATCTTTTCGTTTTTTCTGGCGATTTTTCGTTTATTGCAATATTTTGTTTTTTGCCGATTTTTTTGTTGAGGCGATTTTTTGGTTTTGGCGTTTTTTACGTTTTTTTAAACTTTTTGGCGATATTTTTAGTTTTAGCGATTTATTTTAGTTTTGGCGATTTTTTTCAGTTTTGGCGCTTTTTTCGGTTTTGGGTATTTTTTCGGTTTTTGGTGTTTTTTTTTTAGTTTTGCCAAATTTTTTTTTTAGTTGTGACACTTTATTTCGTTCTGGCGATTTTGTTACTTTTTTTTTTTTGCGATTTTTCGCTTTTTACTTTTTTTTGTTTTTTTTTTCGTTTTTTTAGTTTTGCGGTATTTTTGGTTTTTTTGTTTTAACGTTTTTTCGGTTTTCGACGATATTTTTAGTTTTAGCGATTTATTTTAGTTTTGGCGGTTTTATCAGTTTTGGCGCTTTTTTCGGTTCTGGGGATTTTTGTCGGTTTTTTTTGATTTTTTTAGTTTTACCGATTTTTTACGCTTTTTTTCGTTTAGCCGTTTTTTTTTGGCATTTTTTTAGTTTTGGCGCTTTTTTTTGGTTTTTGTCGTTTTTTTTTATTTTGGCGCTATTTTTCGTTTTGGTGATTTTCTTTCTAATTTTTGGTGATTTTTTCGTTTTTTGTGATATTTTTAGTTTTAGCGATTTTTTATGTTGTAGTGCTTTTTTTCGTTTTGACGACTTTTTTCGGTTTTTGGGCTTATTTATTAGTTTTTTGGCGGTATGTTTAGTTTTGCTGATTTTTTGCGTTTTAGAGTTTATTTTTTAATTTTTGTGCTTTTTTCCTTGAAGCGCTTTTTTCATTTTGGCGATTTTTCGATTTGACATTTTTTAATTTTGAAATTTTTTAGTTTTAGTTCTTTTAAAATTCCAAGAGTTTTCCTCATACAGCAAATTGTTTACATAGTCAAAATTGCATTAACTGATAGAACACCCTTTAATTTTTATAAATTTAAATATCAGTGTTAATTGGTGTAGTCTATCCTACAGATTGCACCAATTAACACTAATTTTGAAAATTTAAAGTGACTATATATTAATGTCTGTCGCTTTAGAACACCCTTTAATTTTTAGCTGTCATATATTTGTTTTGTAGCGGCAAAAGTTTTACATATTCTGTGAAAATTTCAGGTCCGTAGCTCTTATGGCTCCCGAGAAAAAAGCCTGTGACAGACAGACAGACGGACAGACATACAGATGGATAGCGTAGCGAAAACAATAGGGTTCCTTTACACTTATAGTGTACAGAAGCCTAATAACGCGAATGTAGAACAGTAGTCCACATTACCCGCCAATTTTTCGGTGCTGCATTTTTGGGTTCCTTGTAATATATACAAACAAAATTTTGCTACTTTAACGCTCACAGTTTTTAACTACAAAAACTATTAGGATATATCTGCAAATTTATGATATAAGTGCAAAACTTTCTTAACATCGATTTATATGGTAGAAAAATTTGGAAAATACATTTCCCGAACTTACTTTACTTTCACGGACACGAAAAAAAGTATGTATTCTAAATGAGAATTATTCACGTGTTTTTCGCTATAAAAGTCAGCCCTCGTAATATTTCCATTCATTCATTGCATCCTCTTTAAGCCATTTTAAAAGTTACCGAAAATGTTATTATGGCTGACAAAATCAGCAGAAAGTGAGACAGACAAGCTGACATTAAAGCCTCTTCTTTTCTTTCTTTTTTTTAGTATAAATATTGTAGCAGAGGTATTATAAACGTATTTTATATATCTCATGTTTTCTTTATGTAAAAGTTGTACGAGAAAACAGAGAATAAATTTTATTATTTACATTTTCATGGAAAATTAACGTAACAGTTTATTAAGGTACATTAAAGGTACTTTTGTAGAACCCCAGGGAAAATTTGCTATTTTTTCTGGCTGTGTGTGTCTGCTTGTTTATTATTTGCCACACAGTCAGAGTTTAGTTGATGTTATAGATGCTGTATTACATTTGTTAATATGTAAAAGTAGGGGATACAGAGGTATAAATACAGAGTAGAAAAGCCTTATATAAGGCCTTATAAAGCAAACTTAAATTCACTAATTCCATACTCGGTGTCAGTTCTGAACAAGTCCCTACACACTTTTTTCTCTATAGCCAACCACAGCAGTCCTGATTAAAGGGCTGCTTTAACAGACCTTATTATTAAAGTCCCTTATTCAGTCCCAATTCAGACCTCATTATTAAGTTTATATTATAATTATGCAAGGCTGAAGATTAATCTTCTGTAGGCCTGTTCACAAGGTGTTGTTAGTTATGAAATATCTAAGAAGGCCTTCAAAAAGGCCTGCATAGTGAACTCCTTCCTATTATCGCTCCGTAAATATAAATTAATTTCTTTAAGCAATAACAACTACGTTTCCATTTTTTTATTAATTTTCTTGTTCTCTTTTTTGTTAAATGTTTCTAATCTAAGATTTATTTGTGTCTTAAGTTCCTTATAAATGAGAGATTTATATTTTGTTAGACTGACAATATTCTAGTATACAAACAATTTTATGCTTGATTCTCATTTTAAATGCTTTTTTAGCATCCGTTGAAAGTATAGTAAAATATTTCTTAAAATAAATACATAAATTTTAAAATTAAAACTGCTTTAGCATGATTGAATAGATTATAAATAAGTTTAAATAAGATTTTTTTTTAGTGTAAGGCTGTCCATTATGTATGTGCTAAAACCGAAGAACGAAAATACTGTTTATACTCTTTTCATACAAAATGGCGTGTCCGTAATACATGTTGTTGATTTTCCACATTAAGAAGTTATGATTTTTTCCAAAAACGAGATTAAATTTATTACGGTTTTAGAATATTTGCATTTGCTTCTCTCATTTTACACATACAATTTTTTTAAAAATATAAGAAATTATACTTTTTTTTTTAAATTGTTGTGGTCTGTAGTCTTGTGTATTGCACGTTAAGCTTCATTTGTCAATTTAATTGTTAAAATTGTATTAACAACATACAGTATAATTCTTGCAAAAAACGGACTACAAAATAGGCGTGGTACTGCCCATAATTTTTATCATAATGATGTACTTTCACGAGAACTGACTGTGTGCGAAAGAAATAAGAATCGGTTAAGTAGAAGTAGTATAAACGAATATTTACATCTCGTGGCACTGCCCACTTTTCTAACCATAATGTTGTGCTGCAGCAATAACTAAATGTGAAATCGGTTTATAAATGGCGGAGTTATGAGGGAACATTCTTAAAAAAAAATACATGACGAATTGATAACCTTTCTCCTTTTTTTTGGAGTCGGTTAAAAATAGCAGCATATGTTTGTACCTCTAAATATTTTAAAGTATTATGTTCGCAACTTACTCTCGAAGTAGAAACAATCATTAATTATTGGTAAACGTTTCATCAATCAATCATCGTTTGTATCCAAAGAATTATATTAACCCAGTAAAAAATTTTTATGTTTTTTGAAGCACTAAGCAATAAAGCGCGTAATAATACGCTTTAAAAGACGAGCTTATTGCAGATCAGTGAATTTACATGAAAGACACTATACAAAAAAGTATATATTTCACTGCTGATGCAATGCAGGCTTTTAAGCGAAAAAGTTCCATATACATGCAGTTTTATTGCTGAAAATGGTGATAATTTCCAACGCTTCAAAAAGCACTTTTTGTATCAAAAATGTAGTACTCTATACCGGGAACTCGCCATTCAAAAATCTGCAGCGATATCAGCAGGTTTGTAAGCAGTACTTTTATTCTCTCATTGTAAAAACCTGTTTTATTTGAAGCAATTTGTTTTCTGGGGATATTTACTTTGCATGCATAAATAAAATATTTCTTTAGTATAGTAGGCTAATTTTATTAAAATATTCAATTAATTTCATTAAATTAATGAAATGATTTCATTAAAATGATGACATAGTTTCATCAAAATAATGAAATGTTTACATTAGTTTAGCAAAATTATTGTATTGGATCAATAAAATTATATCCTATATTTGGAGACGATTTCATTAATATAATTTTTGTGAAACTAGTTTCATTATTCTAACGGAACGTGGCGTTGGTTGAATTCTATTGTATTCATGGCGAAATTTACAGAATTTATGAAGAAAACTCTTGTAGTGTATATGAAAGTATGTGGGTTGATACTCTATATAATATGATAAAGCTTAGGAAAGTTTAGATTTTTTTTATTATTATTCCTGTGAGCCAAATTGCGTAAACGAAATTTGCAGAACATTTTCAATTCAATTAAAGTTTGCAAAGATTAAACATTTAAATATTGAATGCTTGATTGGAATTATTCATACATTTAAATTCATGGCCGGCGTACGGCGTACACAAAAAAATCATCATAGGTTCTTATTTTAACACACATGTGTTTGAATTTGTTTTTCAATTTTTTTATTTTTTTCTTTGGTTTTTAAACATTCCAAGACAAAATTTTGATAGATAAAAAATGCGATTTTTTTCTTATTAAATATTTACGAATTTTAGTGTTTAATTGTACGAATTTTGTGATAGGTCCCATTTCCGTAAAATAAATTTTTGAATTTATGAATTTAGTAATAGAATACGAATTATAGTTTTTTCTGTGTAGTTTTCCTTCGAGACGGATAAAAGCCAGTTTCCAAGAAATCCATAGTCGGCCAGAATGTCTTCGCTTAAAAAAGTAACAGCAATATTTCATCGAAATTTAGTAAATTTTTTTCCTGAAATATATTTTTATTTTATATATTTAGCCGAATATAATAAGGTTTTCATTTCAATTATTTATCATATTTGTTGTTTTGCTGTTGTTAACCACGACAAAAACATTATTAAAAGCGGTTTTTTCGTTTGTTTTATTCTGTCGACATTAACGATAAAAGTCAAGAGGACATAAAATGTTAAGAAGACAAAAGCATGGATATAAAAATATTTACCATAAAGAGTTTTTATATTTGTGTTGTCATCTATTTATTATTTTCTATTATGAATGCACCATGTTCCAGTAGCTTCGACAAAAGTTTTGTGAAGTTTTTCTTTATGTTTGGTGGTGTGGCAAGTGAGTATGCAACATGAATTGCTTTTTGCTGTTTGGCTTTACTTGGATAACCAATGGTTGTTAACCATGAACATAGTAAATTCACTACCTTTTACGTTTTCCGCCTCCCTCCCTCTCTTTCTCATCTTTCTTTAAACTCATATATTTGTTTGTTGCTTCTGCTAATTGTTGTTTATACTGAAAAAGAAAAGAATAAACGGAAACTGGCGGTAAATTGTCAGTTTCCCTTCAATTCATTTTCTTGTTGTTCTTGTTGCTCTTATTTTATTATTTACTTTTCAAATATTTATTCCTTACGTCAGGCTCAAGGTCTGACGTAAGGAATAAATATTTACAAATTATATGGTCGAAGAAATTAATTAAAATAATTAAAATATTTACTTTTCATTTTAAAAAGGACGCCAATTTTTTGTATTGTTTTGATAGTATTGAACTGAATCGTTGTTTTATAAAAAAAACTGAACAAATTGGGAGAATACTTGATATGTGTGTGTGTTCTATGTACATGTACACGGACATACCGCACTAGACCACTACTGTTCTGGGTCATTTTTTCATTCTATTCTGTATAAAATAATATAAGACATTTTGAGTTTTGAATGATTTCTAGAGTACAAGCTGAGTTTGAAGCTTTCGAAAACTTACAAGAGATTTTTTTTATGACAAATATCTCTGTAAGACATTTTACCTCACCACATCGCCGTCGAAGGAGAGTTTTCTTATGCCTCCTTTTGAAGGAAGGGACAATAAGATGCATACAACGAAGAGTTAAAGCTCTAAAATGGTCCAGCAAAAATTTTTCTCCTGCTGTTTTACATAAAAAAGCCGAACACATCTTATATCTTAAGCATAAGGCTCACTAGATTTCCTGTGCCGACTCAATACAATAATGCACAGTGAGGACTTTTGCAAAATAAATTTTAATAAATCTGAATTTTCTATGCTGCTGATTAGATTTGTCTGAAACTAAGAATATTTTTAGAGAAGGAGTCAAGCTTTATATTCCGTATCTGGGTGGCATCGTATCTTAAGCAGGAACGGAGCTACAGTGGGCTAAATTTGACCACATCGGAATCAAACAACACTTCTGAGGCTCGCAACTTTCTTAAAATTTATCCGATTTCAAAACTTTAAAGCGTATAAAGCCTGACTGCTTCTCTAAAGATGTTCCAAGCTACAGACAAATCCAATCAACAGTTTAGATGTTCCACATTTATTACCATTTATTTGACAAAACAACACTTCTGAGGCTCGCAACTTTCTTAAAATTTATCCGATTTCAAAACTTTAAAGCGTATAAAGCCTGACTGCTTCTCTAAAGATGTTCCAAGCTACAGACAAATCCAATCAACAGTTTAGATGTTCCACATTTATTACCATTTATTTGACAAAAGTCCCCACTGTGCAAGGGGTAAAATAGAAGAACTTTAACTCTCCCTAAAATAAATTCCAAATGTAAAGTTTCAAAACCCCGAAACAGGTATATATTTTCTTGGTGCTCTCTACCACAATCAATCGTTAGAATTTTGTCATATTAAAAATATCATATTGAAAAAGTAAAATTTTGTCATATTAAATATATGATTTTGTTGTACAGTGTTATTACTCGTATATCGGAATGGATGAATATGTTTTTTTTATCAAACCATAATTAATATTACTCATACGACTCGAGCTATAAATAGTCATTGCTAAATCACGCAGAGACAGACTGACGTACCCAGCAAAAACTTTTGTCATTTTTGTAATCGGTAGTACTTTATTAGTGGGGTATAATGTAATGAGTGGTGCTTATTTATCTTATTACTATGCTGCAAAGTAGAACCAATACTTAGTTTTTAATAAAATTAGTACATACGTATTTTTTTTTCATTATTTGAAAATAGTTATAATTTGTTGTTATGTACAGTAATCTTTTAATTTAAGTCGCCTAGACTTACGTTGTTTCGGCTTACGTCGTCAAATTTTGTGTACCTTTCAAATTTGATTTGCGTCGCCATTCGGTTTGCGTCGTAAAATTTTTTCTGCCTTTGAAATTCAATTTGCGTCGCCATTCGATTTACGTAGCCTCAGCTGCTTACAAATTATTAGGAAAGCCCGGTGAATCACAGAGTTTAGTTGAAATCTTTTTTTCCGTAGTTTTTGTGTGGTGGTAGCTACATATTTCTGTTTACACATGCAACCTATTTATTTTGATTGTCAAACACAATGGATTGAAATATAATAAAAAGAATATTTAAGTCGGCGAAATTTTTGTTCACTGTCATTTCGATTTCCGTCGTCATTTCGATTTAAGTTGCCTTAATTATAAAAACAAAAATACATGGAAATTGGCAATTTATATTATGTGCAATATCGAATTCGATTTACGTCGTTTCGATTTACGTCGCCATTTTCCGGAACCAATCGCTAAGTCAATCGAGGGACTACTGTATTAATAAAATAAGTAAACAACATCTTTTTAAGTCAACATGTATTTGAGGCTCCTTGAAAAATGGCCCCAAACTGAAAAGTGAAAAATGGCCCCAAACTGAGAAATGAAAAATGGACCCAAACCAAAAATGAAAAATGACCCCAAAAGAAAAATGGCCCCAACATTTTTTTGTTGTTGTTTCCAATAGAAAATATTTGGGACCATTTTTAATTTTTCAGCTTAGGCCATTTTTCATTGGGGCCATTTGTTATGGAGCCGTGTTTGTATATGAAAACAAATTTTTGTCGCTTAAACTTAAAGTCAACAATAGCTGAGTGGGTAAAGTGCTTGTCTGGAAATCTGAACGAGCACAGGCTCGCATCCCAGCTGGGATATAAATATAAATAAAATATAGAATATAATGAAATTTATTTGTTGATGGTTATTAAGCAATTGTCTATATGCATCTCATTGGCGCTTTTATCAAATCGTCAGTAGACAACCACAACTTTGAACAGTTACAAACCTCTTATTTTATGCACAGACTTTCAAAAACCATTTGAGAATTTACTGACGATTTGGTAAAAGCGCCAATGAAATGCATATAGACAATTGCTTAATAACCATCAACAAATAAATTTCATTTAAAATATAATTATGACAAAATGTCAAATAATAAATTTCTGAGAGAATATAATGTGTATAAAATTTGTTTTAAAATTTAATTTGTTTATTTGACTACTTATTTTTTAGCTTCAAGTAAGCTAAATATTAACTAGTTAATTGCTGTGACAATGTAAATACATTTGTATGGGGTACCTATTATTTTTTGGACTTCTCAAACAAAAATAAGCAGTTATCGAGTCAAATTGTAAGTAGTTATGCTTTTTTGCCTTCCAGTAAGCAAAGTTTTTGCTGGGTATGAATAATATTGTTAGTTTGCTTATCACTTCTGTACAACACATTCATTATTAGTAGATATTATTTTTATAGAGTTGTTTTCTTTCTTTTTTTCATTATCAATGTTACATGTTGTATGCAACAAAACACACTCGTACCAAGTTAGATATATACAAATAGAAGAAAAAAAACAACATTTGGCTTCATGGTTTGTAGATTTACAAGAGTATTTTTCTATATATTCCTTATTTATTATTTTGTTTTGCTTTGAGATAAATTTTGTACCCAAATGATTTATAAACATGAGTCAATATTTAATTTTTCATTAAATTATATGTGTTTTGTGTATAAAATTAAATTAAAATGACAATGATCATGAACATGAAGTACGAGTATCATTGTCAATAGCACAATTAAAATCTGGGCCACACACTCACTTGCTTACAAATTATGCCAAAAACCTTTAAATTTGAAAACGTATTCAATTTATATTAAAGATAATAAATAAAACAAGAGATATAATATTAAAAATATTTTGAAAAAAAACCAAATTTTATTTGGCCAATTCACAACCTGTTGTATATGTCGTATATCGTATAAATGTTGTTGGTAATTTAAAGATAAATATTTGCTTAGAAACATGTTTATGTGAAAATTATCAACAACATTTATACGATCTACAATAACTACAACAGATTGTGAATTGAACAATTATTTTTAGTTTAATCATGAAATTTGCAAAAGCTATAAAAAAACCTTTTAAATGACTTTGTCAACTTTTTAAACTTTTAAACAAGTCAGCCATGCAAAAGGAAATACGTTTTACTTAAATTTCAGTTGTGGTGGTTAAGTATTGTCACAAGTGTCATTACAAGCTATTTGCTGTTGTAACTAAATAAATTTTAAGAATTACAACATTTTAAATATCAAGACTACCAGCCCGCCGCGCATTTTGTTAGTTCAACACTTTTTAATATGATGTTTTCATTCAAAACCATTTAAAACTCTTGACTGTTTGAGTGAGAGTTTTGAAGTAAAAAAATTAATTTTCATAATTTACTTTTCAAGTTAATAAACTTTAAAATTTATGAAATTCTAAATATTGAAACTTTAATTATGTTTCTATTTGCGACTTAAAAAAGTGACAAGTTTGAAATGAGTTTGATAGGCAGAGCAAAACTTTTAAGTTAAAATTTAAGAAATTCATTTACAGCTCCCCTCAATTTGTTGTCCAATATTCTTTACACGTTTTAATAATAAGAAAAAAAAACAGAAAAAAAGATCAGACTAAAAATATGTTAATCCATTTTCACTTAATACACCTTCACACAAAAGATTACAATCTAATACAACAAAAGAAAATCTTTTACGCATTTCTACCTTGATAAATTCATATTAATTCATAAAAAAACAGCAGTCCGTCCTCTGACATTTTAATCTTATTACAACAAAAATATTTTTATTAAAAATGTAAAAAAAATTGCCTGAATATTTATAAATTAATATTGAATGTGTACAATAAGAGTTCGTTGGTGTTTGTGTATATGTGTGTGTGTGTGTGTATGTGTATTCAGCTCTACAAGTTATTTGTTATCCTTTTTGTTTTATTTTTATGCCTGCAAAATATTTATTATTCATCCCTTATTTTTACTCGCTCCAGTCAGTCAGTGCCTTCATATTTCTGGTTGTGTATTATTTCACCAATGAAGACTTTAAAGAATGCCTCGTCAGTCACATTTTAATGAAGGGTATACAAACAATTTTTTTGGATTAAAAAAATAATCTTCAATTTATTTAATACTAGCCTCACCCGGTATGCTTCGCTATCCCATTGTTGTGAAGATATTGGAAAATTAAAACACAAAAATAAAACCATGCAACATATGCATCAAAAAAGGTCGTACATATTACGAAATATTTCGTAATTTCGCACCTCGAAATTAATTCGGAAAATATATGAAATATAAGAAAATAATTAAAAAATAAGTAGTAAAAAAAGTTTGGATCAACCGTGGCACGAACTCGCAATTTTCATATTTCAAGGGAAGTATCCCGAGATTTTTCGGGATTGTGAAATTCCGAATCCGGCGATTTGTACACATAAATCCCTGAATCTTTCGGGATTTCTTATTTAGCAAATTTTTATGTAAAAATAGCGGTCATAAACAAAGTATACTTTAGGAATTTAAAACCAGTATTGCCATACAAAACACTGGTTTTAAACTCTTAAAGTATACTTTGTTTTGACTATGAATATGCATCAATGTCTATATTTTAATTTTCGTATATTTTTTTATAATATTTAAAAGTCCTTTACATATTTTTACATGTCTTTTATTTTAACAATTTAATGATTATTCGTGACAAATTGTTTATAAATTAAAAACAAGAGCAAATAAATTAACTACTTTCTTACGATTATATTCATCAAGGCTTCCGCAAGTATACAACTGAGAAGTATTTTGAAAACAAAAATAAGTAGTATGAGTTTCGGAAGAAAAATAACATTTGGAAAATTCATCAGTTTGAAAAATTCATTATATCTTATTCTATAACTATATATCGTCGTTTGACGCCCTATGCTCCACCGGGAGCCAGAGGACCTAAGAAGAAGAAGAAAATATATTTCAACGTTACTTTAACCCCACACCACAAAATGGGCACTTCTATCCTCGATGTCGATAACAATTAAGTACTACTGACAGCTCCTTACAATTCTCTAAGATATAAAAAATGTGAAGAGATTGTAAATAGTAGTGAAATGTAGTCGGTTACGAGCAGAAATGTGCAAATGATTTGTTGTCGGATTAAAAATCAGTAAAAAATTTTCGTAAATCGACTTAAGTGCTGTTGCCAAAAGTCCACAAATATGGGACAAGTCCCGATTTATTTATTTATTTATTTCTTATCCTGTGTAACAAGACTAATGTCTTAAAAGAACACAGAGTTGCAAGATGTACACATTAAAGAGTTCTCATTGTAATTTTGGTTTTGATTGCAGAACAAAAATTAATTTTTATAAATTTTAGGGTGGCAACAGAAACTATAGACTGGACAATGCATCCAGGCGACAGATCCTTATCATATAAGTAAAACCTTTCAAAATGCGTAAATGAAATAAAGATTTGTTATTAAAGAATTATTTATTAAAAAAAATTGGATATAAAAAAATCCTTATATCCAGAAATCCCGAAAAATCCCGCCGTCCCAAAAAATCCCGGGATCCGAAAAATCCCGAAAATACCCGTATTTTTAAAAATCGATCCCGATTGGCATCCCTACTAACTACTAAACCAATTTCTGCTTATTATATAATAGCTAAAAACCAGTTTTATTTACTTACATCTGAAAAGTAATGCCAATTTATAAAAAATAATTTAAATTTAAATTTATTTTTTTATTTTTTTATTTTATTTTATTATATTTTATTATAGCAAGGAAAGGCTCACGAAAGGTTTTCGTTACTCTCGGAAATACATAAAATATTGCCAAAATTTTTTTTCGTAATATGTAGGAAAGTTTCGTAGGTATATTCTACGAAAAAAGTAGCTACGAAAGTTTTTTTTCGTAAAATGTTGCATGGATTCTTTTCAGTGTCACTATTTTGTACCTCCGTGTCTTCCCTCCTATGTCAGCTGTTACAGTTATGATACTTTGTATGGGAGGTACCCTTCTCCCCCTTCCTATATCTCTAAGATTTTCTTGGAACTTGGAGTTTGTTCTAAGAGTTGCCCCTCTTATATTTTGCAAATATAGGAAAATTAATAATTTATTTGTATGGGAGCTACCCGTTTTCCCTCTTCTATACCGCCAAGATTTTGTTGAATGTTGGACTTTATTCCAGGAGCAGCTCACGTAAAATTTAGAGAGTATCACTATTGTAATTTTGCAGATATAGTGAACTAAAAAAATGCTTTGTATAGGGGGTACCCTATTCCCCTCCGTTGTCAAGAAAACAAATTATTCTATTTTAGTTTTCCGATCGTCAGTAATAAAGTTCCAAAATTTCAAGACGTTTGGTCTTGCCATTTGGCTTCCCATAAGGAATCAACAAACAAAAAAAAAGCAAACAATAAAAAACAAACAGACATACAAACACAGATTTATTTTTATGTATTTATATATAGATTTACTCATTCCTAAGCAAATTTAATCGTTATATTTTTTCATTCTTTAGTGTCAATCAATATTTTAATAACCTGAATGCGAAAGCAGCGTTCGATGGGTTTTGCTTTTTTTATTGCTGAAATATTTTTTTATTTACATGTTGCCAAAAAAGCTATTGATGATGATGCTGACGGAAGTAATTGTATTATGATTATTTGTAGACTTTATAAGGCAAAAAATATCAAAACAATCAATAACACTGTACAACAATATAAATTTGTTTAAATTTCGTAAATTTTGCACATTGTTTAGTTAATCGGGAAAGATCTTGTAATCCTTACATTTAAGGTGGAAAAGGCAATTAGAACTTTTATGTAAAACACAACGAGGATAATTTTTATGGAACATTTTAACCCTCTAACGCTTTGATGTAAGGGTCCTTCTTATCCCTTTCGTAAAGAAGGGCGAAAAATTATCCTTCATCCAAAATATATAAGGCTGAAAAGTTATACAAATATATTTTCGTTTATAATATTCTTCAATAGATGCACATGTGTTATTAAATTGTTCTCAATGTTCATCGCATTCTGTTGCTTACTGATGCTTAAACTAATCCATGAAATTAATTTTCGTTGACATATGAACAAGTAATTTTTCAAAAATTCTTAGCATGGCGTCAACGTATATTCGAGAAGTATGGGAACGATTTTTGCCTACGATATTGTAGATGATCAATTAAGCTCGATTGGTGAGACCATTTGGTCAAATTCAGCGTTTTACGTATCAGGGCCAATAAAAACATCTGTTGTAATAAACAAATAAACATTTATTTAGAAAGTTATTTGGCATGAAAACAATGACAAAACTCATACTTTGAATCATGCATGCTTTCTTTTTATCTTATTTTGCTTTATTAAGTTTGAAAACATTACGACTCCTTTTGGCGAAATGATGATAAGTGGCAAAAATTTAAATTTTCAGAAGGGATTTTTATCGTATTTATACATGATTTATATTCATAAGCTATAAGAAAAGGGCTGTAAGAGTGACTCAGCATGGATTGATTAAAAGTAAAATGATATTCAAATACTTAACTGCAAACCACCCTAATTGGTAGTGTGGTCTAATCGGTAAAGAACTCTGATCAGAAGACCGAGTTGTCTCGAATCATGTAAATTCAACTTTCCGTGCAGTAAACTTTTTCTTTGTCTACAGGCTGTACAATTTTCTATCTAAATAAAAATATAATTTAATTGAAAAATTATATTAAAATCGAACTTAAGCCGAAGTCATTAAATATCTTTTATTTTTGTTTATTTATTAATAAATATCTATTAATCCAATATTTAGAAATATTTTATTAAAAAAATCTTTACCGATTCATTAGTGTTTAAATTTTTTACCACACTAAGACACGACTTGACCTGACGTAAAAGGACAGAATATGACATGATGCATTACATGACATGACATGATAGGACATCACATGACACGTGCGGAGATACTACTACTGCTCCCAAGGTGTATTAGTCCCTCAGATGTAATAGTTTGGGAGCAACCACCGGGGCAATGGAAAAGGTCGCCATGACTCCCGCCAAAAAAACTCATTTGTGAACAAATTTTGCATCTCTTAATATCACCAATCAGTAGGATGATAATAATTTGAACTTCCAGATGATAACATGAAAATACTTTCAATAGTCATCAGAAGCTAAAACAATTATTACTCGTACTTGCGAGTAGGATTGCCAGATTAATATAGTACATTAGCGTGAGATGCGATTAAAATCAGCTTGATTTTCAAAAGAGAACTTGACAAACAAAAATATATCTGTAATTGGCAAAATTTCAATTCATTAGCCTCAAATTCACAGTCTTTTGTTAACTAATTATGCTATTTTATCAAATAATATTTGTTAAGCCATCCGGCTTTAGTTAACTACAGACTGTGAATTTGAACCTTAAGTTTTACTTAACAAACAAAATAAAGAATATAACATAACATAACATAACATAACATAACATAACATAACATAACATAACATAACATAACATAACATAACATAACATAACATAACATAACATAACATAACATAACATAACATAACATAACATAACATAACATAACATAACATAACATAACATAACATAACATAACATAACATAACATAACATAACATAACATAACATAACATAACATAACATAACATAACATAACATAACATAACATAACATAACATAACATAACATAACATAACATAACATAACATAACATAACATAACATAACATAACATAACATAACATAACATAACATAACATAACATAACATAACATAACATAACATAACATAACATAACATAACATAACATAACATAACATAACATAACATAACATAACATAACATAACATAACATAACATAACATAACATAACATAACATAACATAACATAACATAACATAACATAACATAACATAACATAACATAACATAACATAACATAACATAACATAACATAACATAACATAACATAACATAACATAACATAACATAACATAACATAACATAACATAACATAACATAACATAACATAACATAACATAACATAACATAACATAACATAACATAACATAACATAACATAACATAACATAACATAACATAACATAACATAACATAACATAACATAACATAACATAACATAACATAACATAACATAACATAACATAACATAACATAAAATAATCTGGAAATCGATCGATTTAAATTGGCGCCGAATTCAGAAATAAATTCTTCTGAAAGATCACTTATTTACACTTTTTATTGCTTTGTATCGAGAAAAAATATTCGAATAAAATATTCCTAGCCTTAAAAATAATAAAAGGGGTAAATGTCATCTTTCAGTAGAATTTATTTTTGAAATCGGAGCCGATTTAAATCGAACGATTTCCATCACATACCAGAATATGTACAAACAGCCGCTGCATTCAACTGCACACGATATAATAAAATATCTCGAAGTCAGTAAAATGGTGCAAAATAGACAAAAACAGGCCTATAACAAAATATTTTCTGAGGCAGAAGAACTTTTTCTTGTAAAAAAAAATAAAATCTAATTCCCTTTTAAATGCTCCAAAGCTTGCTTCTATGGCTGAAATTCACTTTGAGTCAGAAGAGCTTATTATTAAGTGTAATCAAACCATATGACTGAAATTTGCAAAAGAATACGAAAATAAGGATTTTTCTTTTTGGAGAAACGTTATGTTCAAATCAAAAATATCACTTCAGCTTGACAAATTATATTTGAGCTTGTAACTTGACAGCACCTAAAATATCTGGACAATGATGGTCACTTAAAACCGTCTGGCAAGCCTACTTGGAAGATAGTGAGACGATTTATATCGCTAACAGTTAGCGGAGACAGCATTAGCTAGCATGGCCAAGTACCATTTACCCAAATCACACACCACTTATCAGCATAGAAGCCATGTTGGAGATTCTCAAAAATCTCTAAAATCACAGCAGTTCGTCAGCACTTCCCCACAACACTGAATAAATTGTATATAGAATTTTTCTTTCTCTATGATTTTTTTTAAATTTGTAATTAACCAATTATTTGAAGCATTTGCATACACTTTTTGCTTTTTTTTTCATCTAAGTGTTAAAACGCTCAGCCAAGTAATAGTAAATCTGGTGCTTGAGTAAATTACATGGCAATGAAGACAAATGGAAAATAAAACTTACACACAAATTCACAAGAAACCAAATAAATTGAAAAGAATAAAAAAATAGGAGGGAGTTGAAAATTATTAGAGTGAGTACTTTTGAGCCACTTAATAATGTACAACAGGGCAATTTTATGACTTTTATTGTTTAATACAAAAAACTATATTCTCATGTACAATTTCCCATAAAACTTATTTATGACTTTGAAAATTGTTTAAAATATTTCAACAATTTCAATTTGTATTTATTTATTTTTAGATATGAAAATGTCATTTGAACAAAAATCTTAGAGATTTTTAAAAACATCAACAACAGCGCAGCACATAAATTTTCACACCCAATCAAAAGAGATAAAAAAGCTTAAACTGTCACACATCTGAAATACTACAAGTACGTCATTATAAATATAAGACGAGGAAAAAAAACCTATCGCAACTATCAATTTAGATGTCAATGATGATGAACAACAACAACAATAAACAACACTATAAACAACTAACGAGAAATGACTAAAAACCAAAACAAACTACAAAATTGTACTTAAAAACAACGTCATTATAAATTCAATGAAAGACACAAATAATCGTGAAAGAAACAAACATTACACGCACGCAGAAAAAATTGAGCAAGGTTAGGTGACAGACAGGTGGACACAGTGACAGTCAAGTAGACAACAAGCAACAAATTTTCCTCAGCCATCAACGACGGCAACGACGACAGCGACAACAAGGACCTTTTTCTTCTGCTTTTGGTTCATTTAACCAAGTGACACACACCACCACCAATCGACCAACTAGTCAGCCAAACTAAACAAACAAACAAATGAACAGCCAGCCAGCAGGCCAATTAGTCCGCCAGAAATAGCAACAACAAAAAGTGCACACACCTAGAGAAAAAGCTCAACAAAAATAAAATACAAGAGATAAAGAGCGAAATAAAAAGCAAAATGATGTGTAAAAATCACTTCGAAAAAGAAAATTGTCAAATAATTTCTTTTAAATCAAAATAAAAATTCAGAAAAAAAACATGTGAAAATAAAAATGTAGAATAATTTGAATAATTTCTTCTGTGCAAAATCTTAAAAAAAAACACACACAAAAATTAAAAAAAAAGTTAAATTGAATCTAATAAAGCGGAAGATTTTCTACCTCTTCTATGCTGTGAGGATGGTGAGAAGAATTTTTTGAATTTTGGGATTTTAGTTAAAATTCGTTGGTCAAACATCAAACAAGGCGCGTTATTCGAAGAAAAGAAAATCTTGATATAAATTTCTTGATATAAAACAAAGAAAAAAATATATATAATAATGAAAGCAAGAAATTTCGAATCAAACGCAGGCAATTGAATGAAAATTTTAACGAGTTTAAATTGAAAATTAAAAATATAAAGAAAATTTATAATTAAAAAGTAATTAAAAATTAATATAAAAAAATTTAAGCATAAAGTGTGTAAATAATTTTTAAATCGAAAATAATTGAAAATATTTATGTGCGTCTGCTTAAGTGTTTTCATAAAAGTGCTAAAAAAATCCCTTAAAATTTAATAAGCAAAAAAAAAAAGAAAAAAAAAATTATATAAAAAAAGTATACAAAGAAATCCTCTATATTTTGTAATAACAAATATTTATTAAAACAACAAAATTTATTTTTTAATAAATCTACAACAACAATATTATGCCACAATATGCTGTATGCAACTAAAAAAATCAATTATTTTGTATTCAACATTTACTGCTGTTACTGCTACTGCAACTACTACGACTGCTACAAGTGCTACAACTGCTCTGCAAAAGGATTAATTTAAAGTTGTTGTTCGTATTCTGACGCTGCTATCATTTGTTGTTGGTCTCAAGCTGACAGTTTCTCTGCAACACATTTTACGTATAACAAGGTAAAATAATTTGCTGCTAAAAATAATTATTCTATATTTAAAAAATAAAAATATATATGAGGAACATATTTTATTTTAATAAGAATTAAACGAATTGTAAGATACTCTACAGTTTTTTTTTGTTGTTTTTTGGTATTAGAGAAAAGTTTTGGGGTCTTCATTACAAAAAAGCGTGTTTAAAAATTAAGTTTTCGTCAGCAGTGCCCTTAATCTTTTCCTTAACCTTTTGTGGCATTTTTAAACATTATCAATTACAAAATTTTAGCTTTCATTTGCCGTCGGCGAATTCAAAGAAGTAAATTATACTGAAAATGTTTTATTGTTCTTTGCTGTTTTCAGTATCCAAAACCGAGCTTGCGCTTTTCTAATATTTTCTTTTCTTTGTCGAATTGTCTTTTATTATAGTTCAATGAACAATATTCTAGGCCATTTGTCGATTCTCAACCTAGAAGGAAGAGAATCCCTCACAAGAATAGTCACGTGACTGGTTTCCTATGAGCAGCAACCAATGAAACTTTCAGAAAAATCGTAAAAAATATATGAAACTTTCCGCAGAGGTATTTTTGATCATAGAGAATACAATTATGATATTTACACAAAATTAGCTTATCTCGACATAAGCCTTTATTTTTTTTGCCACAGATATAATGCAGCTATCAATAATTAATGATACTATAGACTTGTGTATACTGAAAATAAAAACAACGGTGAAATACAAAAACGAAATACCTTGAAATTTGTGGTTTGCTTTTATAACGACGTTTGTGGGCGATTCTCATTTTAAGTGTACATTTAGTATTTCTTTTTGTTTACCAATGAAATGTAAGAATATAGAATTCATATTATAGTTTTCGCCTCATTCATTGGATTTTGAAATAAAATTTTATATTTGGATTTTTTAACATTTTTGTGTATTGAACGTTACATTTGCTTTCGCGGTTGTTCCGGGAAACGAAAGAAAAACACCACAAAAAATGAGTATAAGGCTTGAAACCACTATCTATCTACTCTCAGAAAACAACAAAATTATAATAATCTCAGGACTAAATTAAAAGTTATGACCACTTTTTTTTAGTTTTAAATTGGGTTCACATGAAAAATAAGAAATTTGTGTCTATTAAAATAATTCTGTATAAACATTTATAAATGTGCAAAAGTAGGCTAACTCTCCTTTCAAATTAGACTAATTTAAAAAAAATCAAGCCATAATGTTAAAAGTTATATACATTTTAAATAATTCTTCGTATCATAATACGACCCACCTATGAAAATATAACAACCCTCTGTGCGAGAGAAGCAAAATTTTTTCAAAGCAAATCAGACAAACGGATAATGTTCTCTATATCGTTTCTGCCGTTTAGAAGCTGTTAACTTTTATTAAGGTCCTAAAATTTATAGATAAATTATATTTAAGCATCTTACTAACGTAACGCTCAATACATTTTCTTACGTATTCAATATTTTTTTCAGAACACACACACTATATTTTGATGAGCTATAATAAAAACTCCTTAATTATGCATTAAAAAATTTCAATTAAATTAAAAAAATATGGATAACACTCAATACATTTTTTTTTGTTTTATAATACTATTTAGCAAACTTCAAAAAATCTTTTAAATATTTTGAAGTACATTCCTGCGCTGTTATTTTAGTGTATGTTGTTAATGGAATTTTAATAATTAGACTGAGTAATGAAGCGTACTAAAAAAGCGTAAGGCTCAATACACAAAACTGCCGGCAACAACAATTTATTAAAAGAAATATAATTTCTAATATTTTTCAAAAATTTTAAAACAGTTATAAATTTTATCTCGTTTTTTGAAAAATATATAGTTTCTTAATGTGGAAAGCCAACAAACAGCATGCATTACGGACACGCCATTTTGTATAAAGAGAGTAAAACAGCATGTTCTTTCTTCGTTTTTAACACATAATGAACAGTCTGGCACAAAACAAACATATATGCACATTTATTTATAATATCGTGCCATAACTGCAAAAAAGCTCAAGCGCCAAAAAGTAAATTTGTCAGGAAAAGTATTTTTTCATTATCTGTGGTTTAAATCAAAGTAGAGCCTTAATATTGGCTGCATGGAAGTGTAGTGTACTTTTATGTATAATGTTAATAATTTTAATAAACTAGTAATTATTATCCTTAGCAAGCTGTTATCTAACTGTTTCATTAATATCATTGCAGTTTTGGACACTAGTTTTTCCCTACTTGAATTAGAGAATTTTATCGTAAGTGACACTTTGCAGTTAAAAAAATTTAAGCAAATTAAAAATTTAAAGAGAAAATACACTTAAGCTAAAATTTCTTTTGCTGTATATCCGTAACGGTACTTGATATGACTTTCAAGCTTTGACAGATAGTCCAAATTATCGTAAATAATTGAGCTTCTTCAAAAAACGATTTTCGGAAAGCATGTCGCTTAACCTTTTTTTAGGCGGTTATGGCACGATATATTAAATCATGCTAAAGCAGTTTTCCTTTTCAAATTTATGCGTTTATTTTATGAAATATTTTGCTATACTTTCAACGTAGACCAAAAAAGCTTTTGAAATGAGAATCACCCATATAATTATTTTATACGTGTGTATGAAATTGAATTATTCCTAAACGGGTAGGCCGATTTAGATGAAAGTTTGTGTGTGTTCTTAAGTGGGTCCATGAATGGTTTAGATGGTTCTGGTAGGTGGCGCTGCAGTCTCGCTCTAACATGGCAGACCAATTTTTTTCAATGCAATATAAACTAGAAAAACGTTTTAAACTATTTATGCGTTAAAGTCTTAATTTCGAAAATTCTAATTTGAGAGCGTCTACTGTATTTTTAAATTATTTTCGTATTTTATTTGTTTGTCGCAAATAATTTGAGCACAAATTTAAAGAAAATGTGACGTCAATATCAAAATGTTGCTAATGATTTGCCAATGGTGTGTAGAAATGACAGCCACATATTTTTAAAATTTCTATTAGTTTGTAGAAACTAATTTACGTGTGTGTGTGTATATATATTTTCGATATCTGCGTATGTTTGTTTGTTAATTAAGAGTTCATTTAACTTATTCTTTGACAACAAAATCATAAATATCGAATTTAAGGCGTTCATATATTTGCAATGCATGTGGCGCACAGACAGATAGATAACAAACAAGTCTGTGTGATAGCAAGAAGGCTGCTTAATGGCTGGGTCGAATATTCCTGCAGATGGGTTAATAGGTGAAGAAATGAAAACAAAGATAAAAATAGTATTCAGTAATTTTTGTTTTCATTTTCTTATGTTTTCCAGTTCTTTGATTTCCAATTCGACTGGTAAAATTATGATTGTCGTTTGTTGGTGTTTTTCTTTTTGTTGTTGCTTTCATTTTGATAGCAACAACACAATCATACGCATTTAATCGTTGTGTAAATGTTTATCGAGCAATCCTAATAAATAGCTTTTAATGAATTATACTAAGTTTATTATGTCATTTTCCTTTTGTTTATTTGTTTGTTTATATTTTCTTCAGGTTTTTTGTGCATGAATTGAAGAAGTCTTAAGAGATTTTTGTTTTTCATTTTAATATTTTTGAAAACATACCCAAAGAAATTTAATTATTTTGACTTGAGTTCGGTTTTAATTTAACTTTTCAATTAAATCAAAATTTTATTTAGAGATAAATTTTAGGCATATAGACAAAGAAAATTTTTGACTGCACGGAGGGTTGAACTGACGTTTCTATAGCTCCTGCTAATTCCTTCTGAATTCTTTTCCGCTTGTAGTATTCTAGATGTAAATAATTTTATTAATATTCATAGAAATATTATTTAAAAGTCACTAACCATATTATGATTACTGTCTAAAAAAAGAAGAAGAAAAAAAACAGCTGCACAAATTATCTGTAGGTGGGAGGTAAACTACACCAAGTTACATTTTTTTTCGAAATACGTTTTCTATTGATCGGTAAAAGCCAGTATGTTTCACGCAGTACTGCTCAAAACCATATTCTAGTTAAAGAACACCAAGTCCATTTTAATAGCTAGCGCTAAATATAGTATATGACGTAATTTTATTAACGATATCTTCGATATAAAAAAATATTATTAAAGTTATGTGAAGTATTCGACGTAAGTCAAATTGTTAATACTACAGAGATAGAAGCATTTGCGATTTTCAATATGTTTTTCTGTCTCTTGTAAAATTTCCAAAATGTGACTTGGTGCAGTTTACCTCCCACCTACAACTATGATTCATTGATGATATGTAGTATACCGTATACTGAAGTTAAAAAACTACGGGAAGATACAAAAATGACATCCCTCCAGCTAAGCTAGCTCTCTTTCATTTTAGTCTTATGCATTTCCTACAACAACACCAAAGTGCAGAAAAAAATTTTTTATATATTATTATTTTTTCAAAAGTAAAATTTAAAAACACACACATATGTTTGGTTTTTTTTTTAATTTTATAATAATACATGCATATGCACCATGTGCGTATGTATTAGTAAGAATTTTGAAAGCTTATAGTTTTCAAAATACTGAAGCGGGCTTATCAAAATATCGATTGTGCACATCTGCAAACAAATATCTTCAAAAAGCTGTAAGTTTTCTCAAAATAAGCGTTATAATGTGAGCGTAAATTGCATGACAAAAAGTCGTCTGGCCAATTAAATATATAGATGTTGAATTTCTCATGCAAAATATACTGCAGTCGTCATTATAGTCGTTTTGGCAATTTTTTTAAGTGTATATAAACTAACAATTATATTCTTATAAAAAAGAAAACTTTTCTGAACCTTAAAAAGTTGCTCGAATATTTTTATTTCAACTCCCGAATCGCTCGCATCGCAAATTATTTTGTAAAGTTTTTCACTGTTTAGAAAAAAAAAATAAAAAGCTTTAAATAAAATGCGTATTTTTATGATTTTAACAGAAAAACATTTTATGACTTTTGCTTAAAACTTTGACAGATTTTATCTTTTACGACTGTAACTTTTTTATGTTTTTCAATCTTTGAGGCAACTAAGAAAACTTCTTTTAATATTAACAAACCGTGATTATCATATCTGATTAATTTGTTTTGTGAATGTTTTGGCTTATAAAATTTTGTCTTTATATTTAATGAAATGTTATTGTAAACATAAATAAAAAATTCTGTAAAGTGCGAAGGGTTCCCTACAAATACTCATATATCGCTTTTCGTTTTTGCCCCTTTTTCATTTTGAAAATTTTTTCGCTTTTTGTTTAATTTTAGTTTCTTTATTTTTAATATTTTTTTTCGTTGTTTTGGCGATTTTTCGTTTTTTGCATTTTTTTTTGTTTTTTGGCGTTTTTGTTTTAGTTTTGTTTAGTTTTTTGATTTTGTAATTTTTTTGTTTTAACGTTTTTTCGCTTTTTGACGATATTTTTAGTTTTGGCGATTTATTTTAGCTCTAGCGCTTTTTTCGGTTTTTGGGATTTTTTCAGTTTTTTGTGATTTTTTCAGTTTTTTGTGATTTTTTTAGTTTTAGCGATTTTTTGTTTGTTTTTAAACTTTTTTTCGTTTTGGCGTTTTTTTTTGTTTTTGGCGATTTTTTTTAAATCTTGGCGCTTTTTTTCGTTTTGGTGATTTTTTTTTTAAATTTGTGGCTATTTTTTCGTTTTTTGATGATATTTTTAGTTGTGGCGATTTTTTTATGTTGTAAAGCTTTTTTTCGTTTTGACGACTTTTTTTCGGATTTTGGCGTTTGTTTTTAGTTTTTTGATGATCTTTTTCGTTTAGGTGATTTTTTGCGTTTTAGCGAAGTTTTTTAATTTTTGTGCTATTTTCCTTTAAGCGCTTTTTTCATTTGGCAATTTTTTCGTTTTGACATTTTTATAGTTTTGGAATTTTTTAGTTTTAGCGTTTTTGAAAATTTTTACGTTTTTGAAAATTTTACGGTTTCCAAGATACAGCACATTGTCTCAATTACATAGTAAAATTACATTAACTTATAGCATACCCTTTAATTTTTATTGTTTCAAATATCAGTATTAATTGGTGTAGTCTATTCTACAGACTACAGCAATTAATACTAACTTTTAAAACTTAAAGTACCTGTATATAAGTGTCTGTATATTACATTAGTTTTCAACATGTTTCATTGCTCGCTTTAGAACACCCTTTAATTTTTAGCTGTCATATATTTGTTGTTGTAGCGACAAAAGTCTTACATATTCTATGAAAATTTCAGGTCCGTACCTCTTACGGTTCTCGAGAAAACAGCCTCTGACAGACAGACGGCCAGACGGCCAGACGGCCAGACAGACAGACAGACAGACAGACGGACAGCGTAGCGAAAACAATGGGGTTCTTTTACACTTTTGGTGTACGGAACCCTAAAAAACAACATCTCTTGTCTAGATACGGAATTAGAGAAAAGAAGAGTTTTTGCACCTAAAAAGTATGTTATTTCAAATTTAAAGAAATTTTCAAACAAACATCTTTTCAAAAACAAATTAATCTTTGTTGAACTCTTTTAACTTTCTTCATTTCAAATGCTAAACTTTATGTACAAATAGACCATTCAAAAACAAAATAGCTAGAGAGTATATCTTTTAGTTCGTGCACACAACCAACAGCAAGTAATCACAACAGCTTTATTTTTGATAGAATATTGGAAAAACCACAGCGATAAAATTAACTAAAATCATTTCTATAATAGAGCTTGGAAAAACGAATTTGAGCCTGACTAAAGATTAGATACCCATTGAATTAGTTTACATGCCAAACTATTCAGATTCTTCTATGCGCTAGTGCGCTGTCCATAACTGTATGTCCAAAAATTATATAAAAGCATTTACTCAAAGAGTGGCAATTACCACAATTGTTTGTTTTATTCATACAACTAATTGAACTCACTTATTAGAAACTACTTGCCCTTAAATAATAAATATTTTGTCTTTTGAAATAACAAATTTATTTGATTAAAATGAAAATGAAAAGGAACAAATGCTTATCCGAAACAAATGTGTGTGTAAATGTTTACTTTGTTATATGTGCATATGTGACGTTCTGTCTAGCAATTTGCTTCCGCCCTTACTTTTATTTCCTGTTATTATCTTAATAATAACAATAAATAAATTATTTGTTTAACAGACATTTTTGCTTTACACATTTGCCAATAAAATAACGTGCATCCATTCTATTCAAGTAAATAAACATGTTTTTTTCATAATCATCAATATTTAAATGCAGAAACAATCATAAGAATGACCCAAAAACAATTTTTTATAGAATAAGAAGAAACTCACACACACACACACACACACACGAGTATAAGGAAGAACAAATAAAAATAATTTGTCATCAAAATTTATGATTAATAAAAGATTTTATTTTTGTTTCGGTTTTTGTTTTTGTTGCTGTATTTGTGTGTTTCATAAACGTCCTCGTGCCACAAATGCTTCAATTGATGTCACATGTATGAAGCAAAAGAAATTGTTCATGTTGCACAATAAAATAAATACTAAAGACACTATTCTCGTAATCATGGTTTAAGCAGTTGCAATTTTTCCTAATATATTTTTGTTCGATATTATAAAGAAAATATGTAGTATTTTGTCAGTTAGAAGAAGAAAAGTTATAAATAAAATTAGATACTAAACACCCTACAATATGTAACAGTGTTTTGCTAAGTTGCACTTTTACTAAAGAGTAATTCCATATAGCCGGGTGTGAGTAACCACTTTACACATATTTTTTGTTATAAATAAAGAATAAAAATTTTTTTACATAAAAAAAGGTTACGACTCGCAAGGCCCTTAAGCTTACAGTCGTTGAATAACGGGTAGACACTGAAAGAACACGTATCCTGCTCAAAATGGTCGTCAGAAAGCTGCGACGGGTGTGACCTTACAAATCTTAGTTTTAAAGAATTATGACTTTCAGCATAAATTCTGTAAAATTTATACCATAACGTACACAATAATTTTGGTATAGCTGTATGTTCAAAGTGTTTTTTAGCTGTATTACGTATTTAATATTTGAAAAAAAAAACAGTTTTCTTAACAAAAAGCAATTTTTAAAATGTGACGGGTGTGACCAACAGGTGTGACCTAATACGAAAATTTAAAAAATTCGAAGAAATAAAACTTTTTATTGATTTAATTAATATAAATAATATAAAAATAAATCATAAGAAAATAATAGCACATTAAATTATTTGCTTTCCGTTCTATTATAGATAGCAGAATACTCTAGCTGAATATATTTTAAATTCAATTAAAAGAAAAAAAGTATATTATTTTCAGAGATAACGGTTTTTTATTAATAATGAGAAATGGAATAAAAGAAAATCTGAAATAAATATTAAACATACAAAGAGGGAGAGCAAAATGTTTCTTGCATGATCATTAAAAAGTGCCTCAAATTGATTAAAAACTATTAAACAGTGTATGTTTTTATATTTTCTATAATTGTCATTTTTTAAAAACATCAACTGAGAGATTTTTATTAAAAATGAGAAAATTATTTTTTCCTTGCATGGGGCCGTTTTACGTGGAATCACTCTAAAGCTTAATTTATTTGTTATGAAAAATTTTTATAAGCCAGAATTATAAAAAAACATGTAGAAGTGTTATATTCGACTATGCCGAATCTTATGTGCACTTCATCAACAATCTTGGATTTAAATCTCATGGCAAATAAAGTTTGTTTATTAGACAAATCCTGACATATCACTTCATCACCGAAGTATGTAACTTTTCTGGGCCTTTCGGAAAATCGAAAGATTCAGACAAGCAGACAGACAGATGGACATCGTAAATGTTTCTTCTCCACATATACTCTAAAACAATACTTAAAATTTAGTATCATATATTGTCTAAATTTGTGTTGAAAATTTCTGGTTGTCTAAAATTGCATCGATTTTGTAGGTATTTGCAATAAAAAAACATAATTTGTCTAATAATATGATTATTTCGAACGTATTGGCTTTGTGAATCCAAATTGATTATTGGGCTAAGGTTCGTAACGTTATATTCAGAAAGAATTGGGCATGATTAATATTCCAAGGAACAAGGGAAAAATTAACACCAACTTAATTTTTCAATGTACACAGCAGAACAGTTCTTTCTAAATATAACGTTACGAACCTTAGCCTAATAATCAATTTGGATTCACAAAGCCAATACGTTCGAAATAATCATATTATTAGACAAATTATGTTTTTTTATTGCAAATACCTACAAAATCGATGCAATTTTAGACAACCAGAATTTTTCAACACAAATTTAGACAATATGTCAAATAATAAATTTCTTAATATATAAATTGGTGTTCAAATTGGTACTTTTCATTACCAGTTTTTTGTGAAGGAATTTGACTTAAAAACGCAATTTAAATGTTTCGGGACTCCCCGGGATTTTTTCGACGAATGCCGGGTTTTGGGGATTTGTCAATCCTAAAAAATCCCGAGATTTTCGGGATCGGGATTGGCATCTCTAATATTGATATTGACAACGTGCCATAGGGAACTTTGTTCCAAAAAATTAGACAACGCTACCAATCTTGCAGTAAGCATGCTAACGAAGAACGTAAAGGCCCAAAATATGTTTTTCGCTTTGCTAGTTGAGTGCAGTTCACAAATTTGATTTTGATTTCATCAAACAGCGGCAACAAGTGCACTTTACGATTGTATTCTTATTTAAACAGTCTGTCAAACGAGCAGACACAAAAAGTGTTACAAAAGTCTCAATGAGTGTAAACGATTTCCTTGACTTTGTATGAGGCATGAACTTAAAACACATAAAATCAACCCAAAATACTTGTAATATTAGAAAAACTTTTTGTATTTTTCTTGTTTTTAATCAAATCCATTTTGCAAAAAAAAAAAAAAAAACAATGAAAACACAAGAGGCAATGAATTTAGTGAATGTTGTACAAAAATGCAATACGAAGGCAGGCATGTTTTAAAAAGAACAAAAAAGCAAATGTTGCCAAGTAATAAAGAAACAAAAAAATTGTATTGAATGAAACTAAAACTAATAAATTCCCAAGCAGTTAAAAAAAAAACAAATCGTGTACTCGTACAAAAGTTCTGCAGACAGTAGGAAATACATTCGTTTGAATTAGATGCAAGCATGTGCTTGTGTTTGTTGCCATGTTGCATATAGACAAGTTATATGTTTCCTTTTCTATATATTGTTTTTCTTGTAATCATAATAGAAACTCATAAGATTTTTGTCAAGTACATTGTCAAGGCATAAAAAAATAATCTGTGTGCCCTCGTGAGAGTCTGTCTTTTTGTACATTCATCGAACAGTGTTCACGAATCTTTTATTTCTTATGTGCACCGTGAATATGCAATACTCTCATTAATTACACTGTGCAACCAAATCTATTTTTTTAAATTACAAGATTCTAACAACTGATTCTGATAGAGGGCACAAACAAAATTTATTCGTGTATTGGCGTTTTGCATCAGGATTTCATTTTAGACGAACTTGAATTTCCCATCTTTTGCATATTTTGATTCGGCATAGGAAAACTTGTAAGCCGTGCTTTTAAGGTATAAAATGTGTTAAATACTTTTATATAAAACACTACGGGAAATAATTTTGTGGAGCATCTTAAACCTCTAACTCTTCGTTTTATGACTCTTTTGTCTCTTTCTTCAAAAAGGGCAAAAAACTCCCTTTCCATGGCGAAATATCGGACTTAAATGTTCTAAAATAAATATCCTCGTGGTGTTTTGTATAAAAAACTGAAATTTTCTTATGCAGCCAAAAAATCCATGTACGAAAATTACGAAATATTTCGTAATTGCGCACCACGAAGCTCTGTCGCAAAATATACGACATGTACAAAAATAATTAAAAAAATTAAAGCTTAAAAAAAGTTTGGCTCAACCGTGGCATGAACTCGTAATCTTCATATATCAGGGCACGTATTCTACCCAGTGAGCGAGCCACTTTCTATCTATTTTATAAGAGCTAAACAATTTTTTTATTTACTTATTTACAGTACACTGAAAATAACCCATAAAATATTTTACGAAAAATTTTCTAGTTACTTTTTTCGTAAAATATACGAAACTTTCGTATATATTACGAAGAAAATTAGGCAATAATTTGATGAATTTATGAAAGTAACGAAACAGTTTTCTTTGTTAAAAAATATGTTTGAAATAAAAAAAATAAATAATAAATACAACGAAAAAATCCTTGCACGAAATCACTCGTACATATTACGAAATATTTCGTAGTTTTGCACCACGTAATTCTATCGTAAAATATAAGAAATGTACGAAAATAGTTCCAAAATAAAAGTAAAAAAAAGTTTGGCTCAACCGGTGCACGATCTCGCAGTCTTCATATTACAAGGCAAGTGCTCTCTCTACCCACTTAGCCGATTTCTACTTATTTTAGAGAAGTTAAAAATGTCTTTTATTTACTTACATCTGAGAAATAGGCCAATTTATAAAAAAATTAGTTTATTCTTTTATTTCAAATATAATTTTTTACAAGGAAAATGTTTACGAAAGGTTTTCCTTACTTTCGTAAATTCAAAAATATATTGGCAAATTTTTTTTCCTAATATGTACGTAAGTTTCGTATATTCTACGGAATATATAACTACGAAAGTTTCTTTCGTAAAATATTACATGGATTATTTTTATTATTATAAATTATTTTTTATAAACTGAGATATTTTGATGATGCAAGCAAATAAAATACGTTTTTAGCTCTTAAAATTGTCAAAACGGAATCTTATTGATTCTACTTGATTGCTTGCGTGCAGTAGGCAGCCTCTTAAAATACAAGTAGAAAGTGGCTCAGTGGCTAGACTATTAGCCTTGAAATATGAAGACTGCAAGTTCGTGCTGCGGTGAAGCCATATTTTTTTACTTTTATTTCTTAATTATTTTCGTGCATTTCGTATATTTTACGAAATAATTACGTTGTGCGAAATTGCGAAATTGCATATGTTGCATGGACTTTTTCGGTGTAGAAAGAAAAATTATTTACGAAAGGTTTTCGTTACTTTCGTAAATTGAAAAAAAATATTGCCTAACTTTTTTTCGTAATATATACGAAAGTTTCGTATATTCTACGAAAAAATTAGCTAAGAAAGTTTTTTTTCGTAAAATGTTGCATGGATTATTTTCAGAGTACATTAAATGTTAGAAACGACCCATACAACAAAGAGTTGCGAAGAGCCAAGTTGTTTTTCGACGTCCACGTCGCCGATAATTTTGGAGGTTGTACTGCAGCTGCGCCTTGGCTACCTCTTTATCGAATCTCAGTTTATGACCAATCCATCCAAATTTCCTTTTCAGGATGTCGTACTGGATTGGTTGTTGGTTCGTGGTTCGGAGCAGCTCAGTGCTAGTTTCTGTGATAACTTGCAGTCGTCGTTCGCCGTTTCACATTCGTATATGAGTATGAGTTTCACACACGTGTAAAATACTTTGACCTTCAATTGTCAAGATTTCACATCTTCTATAGTGTTATTCTTGAGAGTTATACAGATGGTATTGGTGGTATTTATTGTCATTTGTTTGGTTTTCCGCAAGTTTATTCGCAAGCCAAGTATGAAAATACACAAAAAAAAATTTATAAAATAAGTATGAAGAACGCAATTGACCGGACGGACTGTTTATTATATTTTTATTCTTGGACATTTCAGTACTTCTATTATTAAATGGTTGATATATCTATGGTTTCCATTAAAAACTGAGTATTTCTCAAAATCCGTTTTTTATAAGAGTAGAAAAAATTTTTTGTTTAATACTATGGAAATTATTTTCACTTTACATAAAAATTTCACGCATAAATGCAATAAATAAAATGCTATAGAAGACTAAGTGTGGACTGCAAGCACTCTTTTTGAAATACAGTACAATCTCGAAGTTCTGACATCTAGCACTAGAAGTGGCCGCTATCTTATGGCAAACGGGCAAGTTAGACTAGTTTTGTGATTGCTTCACTTCCATTTAAGTATATTAATGTACAGAAATCTTAAGTAATACATATAAATATAAAAAATTACCACAAGACTACAACTCTTTACCGCTGTATCATTTGGCTGACTGCAAAAAAGGAGAAGGTTGTCAATTCGTCGTGTACGTTTTTATTAGAGATGTAACCGATACCGATATATCGGCGATACTTCAGATTTGCCGATACGTCGGTATCGGCGATATGTTGCTGTCGATACGACGATACTTTAAAAATTTTTTTAGAACAAATTATTTATTTTTCGTTAATTTCACCATGAGCTCAAATTCAATTCGTTGTTTTTACGTCTTATTAATATCAATTTAAAATATTAATAATATTTCACTCTGCTGTTATTTTGTAAGAAAAATTAAGAATTTTTTTGTTAATTTTACCATGAATTCAAATTCTATTCATTGTTTTTTTAAGTCTTATTCCCAACAAAAAAACAAGAAAATGTAGAAATTTTCTATCCAGAAGTAGTGCAAATTTAGATAATTTCTAATGATTTTTATATATATGCTTGTCTTTTGGAAACGATTCTAAGAAAATTTTCTTTTTTAGCGTTTTATACTGATATTTTCCTCTAGGAAAAATAATGAAAAATTACCAATTTTCTCAAGTTCTTTCTTTTTATGCGAACTTTAATGCAAAATAATGATTTCATGTAAATTTAAGTGATTAAATATAAACTTTTAGAAGAATATTAGTTCATAAATATCCTTTAAAAAATCAATTGTCAGTATTTTTTAATTTTAATGCGTATCCCCTCAGAACTGTGCCATTTATAAACAGATTTCGGATTTATTTTTTTTATTTGAAAGGATGTACCATCAAATAGGTTTTGTTAAAAAGACGGCAACGTCATATCCTGTAGAGGAGAAAATTAAAAAAAATTATATATACACGATTTCTTTTATCTAAATCTTAATTTTTTGTTATGCCAATCGAAAGAAGCAATCAATACAATCAACAATTACAATATGGAATTTTTTTCCAAAAACTCATGTAATATATAACGAAAATAATAATAATATTATAACGAAATATGATGACATATGTTTTTTTTTGCTATGAAATGAAAGCTAATTTGCTCTGGTGTTCTAACTCAATCACTGATCTACTCTTCTGGTTTCAAAAGCTTTATTCCATGATTATTTAGCTATCATACAGTGAAAAATCGCATCAATGTAGCTGCAGGTTTGCCTGTTATGACAGCTTAACGTTGTGCACTGTTTTTGAATATTTTCAAGTATTGTTGATCAATGAGATTGGTACCGGGCCGTATGATTAATAAATAATCAACTATAAATCATACGCAGTTGTGATTTCAAAGTGGTGTCAATTAAAATTGGTAAAAAAAGTGCCTACAATCACCCTGTCATAACAAGCAAACCTGAAGCTACATCATGCAGTAAGATAGCTGAATAGTCACAGAATAAAAATTCTTTATCGAGATGACTAAATGAGTGACGGACTTGGAGCACCAGAGCAACTTAGTTTTCGTTCCATAGTAAAAAAGAAAACATTTGTCATCATATTTCGTTGTATGGCTTATTCTCATTCTAAACGTACATTTTGTGTGTGTGTGTGTTTTTGTTTACCAATGTAACTAATAGAAACGTGAGAAGACAGGATTCATATTATAGTGTTCACCTCATTCAGTGGATCCTGAAATAAAATGATATTTTTCGATGTTTTAAGATATTTGCTTTCCCGGTTGATCGGGGAATGAGTTTTGCAAAAAATATACACCACAAAAAATTAGTATAGGGTTTGAAAGCACTATCCATCTACTCTCTAAAAACAAAAATTTATAAAAATCGCAGTACGAAATTAAGAGTTATGACCAGTTTTACGATTTTGACTTGGGTTCACATGGAACAATAAAAAAATGTATCTTTTAAAATAACTCCTTACAAACATTTAGACATGACCGCAAAGTAGGCTCACTCTTCTCTCAAATAATACTAATTTTAACAAGATCGGCCGGAAATGTTAAAAGTTATGTCAATTTCAAATAACTATTCGTACCAAAATATGATCTACCCAATACACATTTTTTTTAGACAAATCATAAATTTGTAAGCAGATAGTGTTCTATATATCATTTCTAACCTTCACCTGCTGTTAGCTTCTTTTGACGTCCTAAAATTTATACATAACTTATATATATTTATTTTTTTAACGTAACGATCAATACATTTTTATACGAATTCAATATTTTTTTCAGAAGAAACACTACATTTTTAATTTAGAACAATACAGATGTGTAATCTACGATGTATTTTAACATAAACTCAGTTATTCACAAAAAAAATTTTTTTTCAATTAAATTAAAAAATATGGATAACACTCAATACATTTTCTTGGATACAAACCATGATTGATTAAAGAAACGTTTTGCAATATAACACTATTCAACAAAGTTCATGAAACTTTTAAATATTTAGTAGTAAAAACCTAAGCTGTTATTTTAGTGCATGTTGTTAATGCAATTTTAATAACTAAATTCAGTAATGAGGCGTACTAAAAAGCGTAACGCTCAATACACAAGACTGCGGACAACAACAATTAAAAAAAATTATTTCAAATATTTTTCTAAAATTTGATGTGTGAAATAAGAGAAGTAAATGCAAATATTCTAAGACCGTAATAAATTTAATCTCGTTTTTAGAAAAATTCATAGTTTCTTAATGTGGAAATTCAACAGCATTCATTACGGACACGCCATTTTGTATGAAGAGAGTAAAAACAGTATTTTGGTTTTTCGGTTTTAACACATAATGGACAGTCTTATACAAAAAAAACTTATGTACATTTATTTATAGTCTATTAGATCATGCTAAACCAGTTTTCATTTTCAAATTTATGTGCTTATATTAAAAAATATTCTACTATACTTTTGAAATGAGAATCACTCATATATGCATTAGTTTTTAGAAAAAATTTTATATTGTAAATGCTGATTGTATTGATTGCTTTTTGCGATTGGCATAACAAAAAAATAAATATTTCGATAGAAATTCGTAAAGT
The DNA here is from genome assembly GCA_956483635.1 of Panzeria rudis. Taxonomy (NCBI): domain Eukaryota; kingdom Metazoa; phylum Arthropoda; class Insecta; order Diptera; family Tachinidae; genus Panzeria; species Panzeria rudis. Next base: position 146,868,890 of record OY101450.1, read on the forward strand.
CCTTTTTTTAATATTTGGTCCACTGTTTTCAACTACTTCGACTTAACTGATTTGTATGAAACTTTGCGCACAAATTAAGCTTTCGCTTCTAGGCTACATCATGATAAAAAAGTGGGCAGTGCCACGCCCACATAATATAAATATTCTTTTTCAACAGCTTGTGCTAAACCGATTCTTATAAAACTTTGCACACGCATTTAGTTTCCCTGACAAAAGAACAATATGGTAAGAAAAATGGGCAGTGCCATGCTCGAATATTGTAAATATTCTTTTTCCACTACTTCTATTGAAACTATTCTTATGTGGCCTTGCACAAACATTGAGTTCCAGGGGCCAAACATATTATGGTTAGAAAAAAGGGCATTGCCATGCCCGTGCAAAGTAAATATTTAATATAACCAATTCTTATGAAACTTTATACAAACAATTAGTACTAGGGGAAACGCAACATTATGTTCGGAAAAGTGGGCAGTGACACGCTTGTTTTGTAGTCGGGGGGTTTTTTTGCTAGAATTACCTAAAGATTGTGATTGCCGCTATCTATGCTTCCTATCAAGTAGTTTTAGTACCGGCCTCGTATCATCTTATTGTTGCTTTCATGGTGCTGCTGGTGGTGAAGCAGGCGTATAAAAAAAAAACAGGTGATAGAATGCTCTTGATTCTTGGTTTTTTTTTTTCATTTTGTTTTTTGTGGTGTTGTTTGAATTAAATTGTTTGCAGTTTCTTAAAGATTAAAATACGTGATAGAATATTTTAATGTTACAAAACTTGAGGGTTATTCATGTTTTTTCTTTGCCTTTTGAATAATGTTTTACGTCTTTTTCTATTATATATTTCAAATAACAAATTCTAACAATGAATTTGTCTTTTGCCACCATCAACATCAATAGCAGCAGCAACAACAAAAACAGCAACAATATTGGCAACAACAAGATGTTTGTTTTGCTTTTCCCTCTAATACTTCCGTCTGAACTTGAATCACACTTTTTGCTTTTTGTCTAACTAAAAATTGTGCACAATGAAATATTTAAGATATTCTCTACATACTTTCATGTATTCGTACGAGTATTTTTATTTAATTTTATTATAAAAAGGAAAACAACATAGAAAAAAAGGTTTTCTTTCGAAATGTTCGTAGATAAACACATTACTTGGCTTGTATTTCTTTTCTTTTGTTTTGTAGTTTAATTTGGCTAAAATGCCATTTGAATATTAAAAGATTATTTAATATTTAAAAATAGGGATGATATTTTTTGGTTCGTGTGCTTGCTCACTGTCATGTCCTTCAGCTGAAATGTTCAGTTTAAACAACAACATTTGAGTCATTTTTACAGTTTATTCATTTTGTTGAGAAATTACAAATTATGATTGTAAGTATTCAAACTTTCAAATCCAGTGTCAAAGAAAGCAAAGAATGGTGCCAATATAAAAAGTTGCCCGCCTTAAAAAAAAGCACCCTATACATCTAGATAAATTTACAAGTAAAAACAGCAATGTAATTCTTGTAAAGGAATATTTGTAATTTGTTTAGTTTATTCAAATTTATTTTGTTAATGTTCATGTCAGTAATGATATTATTAGCTTAATGTATATTTACTTTGTACTTTATTTATACACCATTTCCCTATGGAAATAGAAATGTAGTAAAGTAAAAATCAATAAATACCATTTCTTTATTCTCCTGGATAAAAATTTTCTGATGTTTCCACTTTTTTTAATATTTTTCTTTTGTAAATTAAAAAAAAATAGTATATGTTATGCCATAAGGAAATGGTAATTTTCTATGTACATCAGAGCTAGTGAACAAACCTATGTGTCTGTGTTTTAATGTCACTGTGCCATATTGGTAATGTCAACCAACCATTATAAAGGGAAATATTGTACGTACAAGAGTCTAGGTTTGTGTTTGCTTAAGTCCCCATGCGTTTTTATTGTTTCGTGTGTGCTGCAAAATGCCCTGAGAGAGTTTTCGCCAGTTATACTAGGAAATGGGCAAAAGAACTTAAACATAAAATGTAACTACAATAAAAAATAGTCAACAATAAGGACACTCATGTTTAACAAAGAAAAAAAAAATTATATACACAAGCACACACACAACCTTTAACCAGAGACAGTGAGGCAAAGTAAGATGTTACAGATTTTATTTCCGTGCAATGAAATGTGAAGTGCTAGAGTTATGATTTTATAAGGCTTAACTGACAACACTACAATAACAAAAGCAATTTATTTTCATTGACAAGGATCCAATTTCTGATTCTGGAAGAGGTCACCAAAAAAGAACATACGTTTTAAAAGCTTATATCTGGGATTAATTTTACGCGGAGTTAAGGTTCCACCACTTTTGCGCATTGTTATGGTGAAACGGTATAGGAAATCTTTATAATGCTTACGCTTAAGGTATATGATATGATTGGCGTCTTAATGTAAAATACTACAAAAACATTTTTGTGGAACGTTTTAACCCTCTAAATCTTTGCTTTATGGATATTTTTGATCCTTCCGTAAAAAATGCAAAAACGTTCGCTGCAGCGGCCATATAGCGGGCTAAAATATTCTGCAGAAATGTTCATCATGGTGTTCTATATAAAAATGCTTAACACATCTTATATCTAAAACGTAAGGCTTACAAGATTTCCTATGCCGAGTAAAAACTGTGAATATGTACGAAATAGAGGGCTGCTCGAAAGTACTCGCATGTATGTTTATGAGTTTATATATGTATGTTTTTTGTATGTATGTGTGTATATAGGTATGTATATATGGTCGTGGCTATGTATGTACATACATGTCCATGCATGAATACATACGTACATACATAAGAACATATCTATATGAATATATGAAATTCATACTACTGCATTCTACGAATACATTTGGGTACTCTTTGCAGCGCTCTAGTACGAAATTAGCCCCTAAAAACATTTTATGTTTTGAATCATTTCTGGCTTGCGAGTTGAGGTTGGATCTTTGGTATCTGTAAAGACTTGCAGTAGAATTTTATGAAAAATATTTTTCTAAAATTTTTCACGGTGAGTTTTTTACACCAATTTAAGAAAGGAACGAAAGGACCCATACAGCGAAGAGTTAGAGGGTTAAAAAATTCCACAAACGTGTACCTCGTGATATTTTATACAAAATTGCTTAGGACATTTTATACCATAAATGTGAGACTAAAAAGATTTCCTATGCTGAGTACTAGTTGTGAATGAGTACGATATTAGCCTTCAAACATATTTTAAATTTTGCATGTGTTCTGACGTTCAAATTGAGCCTGCAGGTGTGGCCCCTTTGAAGACATATAGCAGGATTTTATGATGAATATTAACTGTTTCGAAGTTATTCAGAAATAAGCGGCGAAAAAAATTTTTTTCATGAAAAATTAAATATTTTTCCGTTTTCAAAAAATCATAAGAAACATTAAGAAGGCAAAGATCTTAGACTTTTATCACATATCAGAAAGCTATTTATATTAGGAATAAAATAAACTATAAATCATTAAAATCGATGGACAAATGTCGATTTTATTAACAATTGAGTAAATTACCTCAATTGTTAATAAATTGAAAAAATTATGGACGTATGAGTAATATGACAGTACACACTATCATATTACTAATACATCTACAATTTCGCACTTAAAAAATTGGAAATTCGCATTTTCTTCACTTGTTTTTGTTTGGAATAACATTTTTTTAAAAAAACTGTCCGTTCTAATTAAAATTTAAATTTTTGAAACATAAGACGATTGCCATGTTTTTTTAATAAATAGTAAAGAAATAAGAAATAAAAAAATAAGTTTGGTAGAATTTTCATGCAGTTAAATAAAATGCTTTTGAAAATTTGAATATTTTGAGAAAATCTGCTCTCCTGGCCACATTATTGAGCGGCCGGGTAATAATTGAATGCCAGATTAATTATATTAAATGTATTTAATATAATTTGTGAAGAAATTTTAGAAACTCGATGGGCGTTTTTCTTTTCTTAAACGATTAATTTAGAGTTTAAAATTTCAATATTAAAGATTTTGTTAAAAATCATAAAATATTTACGAAGCCGGCAGCAAAGCCGATGCCAAAAACCAAAATTTTAAAATTCAAATTCATATATCTCTAAGAATATGAAAGATATCTTATTAAAATAAAGAGTATTTTCTTTGCTTGTCTATAAGCTTTTCATCAAACTTAAATTCATTAAAAGTTATGAGGCGAACAAAGTTTTTCATGCCCGAGCTAGTCGATTCTGACACCCTATACATCATTGTGAGTTTCAACAGGGTGGTTCAAATTTTATTATTCTTAGATCTTAGGTCCTCTCCTATGATTTTTACTTACAACGTTTTCTAATCGGATCGCAAGTTTCAGAGATACATATCGAGCCTTTGCTGCAATAGAGTCATAAGTCACAAAAAATTTGTTTTGCAGCAAACGAGTTTAAAATTTTGAATTTGCTAACAACTTAATGGCAAAAGAAAATTTTATTCTTGTCTGAAGAGTTGAGTGCACAAGATATTTGTTTGAAATTTTTACAGAATATGAAGATTGATATGACGACTAATTCTGCATTACTAACTCAAAAATCACGTTTTTTGAGTTATGACTTTATTGCAGCAAAGGCTCGATATTTATTATGCTTTTTTCCAATTGTTACCAGAGTAAGCCGCTAGAACCATATTATTTTTGTTGTTGTACATTGTAATTTGTTTTTTTTTTTTGCTTACATTAAGGCCCACTGTTCCCGCTAAGTGTATTTACAAATTGCATGTTGAAACAATAAAGTAATTGTGAACCGAACTGCAATTTTCTGTTTTAGTTTTTAATAAACGAATGAAGCAACATTTGCCTTTTATTTCTAAGTAAAACTGAAAAAAGAAAAAAAAGAATCCAATAGAATTAAAGGGCTCACCACTGAAAAGAAGTAAAGAGTTAGTAAGTAACACCATGAAAAACAATCTAAATAAAAGTTTTAACTTAAAAGCAAAAAAATGTAAAAAAAAGTTTTTGAAAACCAAAACAAAGAACACTATTATCTCAGCAACACCAACAAAAATTGAATAGAATAAATAATAATAAGAAACTTACTTAAAACTTAAACAAATTACGGCAATGGCGGTTCTGTAATTATCCATTCTTGCCAAGTCCTTTTTCTAAACCACAAAATGAAATTGAAAAATTTTCTATTATTTGTTAAACTATAATCTACAAAACTTAAATAACTTTTTATTTTAAATCTGTTTGTGTTGTTGAAAGGTAAAGAAAAATAAATAAATAAGTAAATAAATATAATAAAATATCCTTTTACGTTTTTATGCGATTATTTTAAGCATTCAAAGAAATAAAAAAATGTCAAAGGAAATGCAAAAAAAAAAAATGTGAAACGAATACACAATTTCACAAGCATAAATTGTCAAGTACTGACTGACGTCTGTACTTGTATCTCCTTGGGATTATTTTAATAAAACACATGTCAAATGCATTTTTAAGCTTATTTAGCTTTACAAATATTTAATTTAGTTTTATATATTCAATTCTATTTTACACTTTAAAAAATTTTTAAAAATAATTCAACTGATAAAAGTATCAAATTAAATCATACCGATCAGAAAGGGTTAAGCATTATTATAAAGCAAATAATGAAACATAAAGCTATAGATTTTTTTCATGCTCTTGTCTAATATTTCCACTAGGTCTATCAGTATATTTCACTCTAACTCGAGAGCAGTATGCTCGATTTCAATCAACAGAATACTAAGAAAATTACCTTCAAAATGGTTTAAATGATGAAACAGAACTGGGGCTGGACGAGTTTTACCATGCAAATTGACATTAATCATACGCTGAAAAAAGCAGCTATGAAATAGAATCTATTTTATTTTAAGAATGATTTTTGTTATACTCTCAGTTTTAGCCACTCATTCTCTCAACAATGTTGCCGTGTTTTAATAAAATTTCATATATCTTTTATACGAAAAATAAAAACAAAAGAAAATAAGCACTGATATGAGAGCATTTTGAAGCTTCGGGCCTGATTATTTGACGGCGTTTTTTGCCTGAAGCTGAAGATTTAATGATGAAACAGAACAAGTGTGCAACTTCAGGCAAAAACGCTGCAAAAATAAACAGGCCCAAAAGTAAATCGACGACAGTATCTTCAAAATTCTCTCATATTATTGTTTATTTTGTTTTGTTCTTATATTTCGTATGAAAAATTTATGAAATTTTATTATAACACGGCAACATTGTTGAGAGAGTGAGTGGCTAAAACTGAGAGCATGAGAAAAAACTTTCTCAAAATAAAATAGATTCTATCTCATGACTGTATCTTACGGCGTATGATTACTGTCAATTTTTATGGAATAACTCGTCTAGCCTGAAGTTACAGACTTGTTCTATTCACGATTTCTTAGATATTTTGTTTTTATAGATAAGTGTATTACGAATAAAATAAGCCATATCTCCTGAAAATCTATGGGCAAATGCTGAATGTATTAGTAATTAAGTGGATATGACCAGAAACTTTAAAACTACTATCGGTAATAAATTTAGTGGCATCCAATAACGTCCATGGAACATTATTTCCACATAAAATATTAAATAAAATCCATGGACCTTAAAGTTTTTTTGCTAAAGATTTTTTGCTATGCAGAAAATCTTTACTCAGCGAAGCCACTATTTGACATACCCAGAGGAGAAAACCTTTAAGACCGGCCAAGGGCCGCCTATGTAAGAAATCTTTACGGTGCAGTACTTTATTTTCATTTTTAATAGACATTATTTCCTTTTCAAAGTGGCAATAACATTATATTCATGGACGTTATTGCATGCCACCATAAATTTACTTTTAATTTGAAAAATATTTACACCGAAAGTACGTTTTAAATGTCGGGATGTATTCACTTAGGGGATATTCACATATTACGTACTGCTATTTTCGGAGGTGTTATACCTCTCCCTCTCCCCCGCATCGCGCCCCTCGCAACGCCTGTTACCAAAACTTCAAAATAAATTATCTAATCCGTAACAAGTCTTTAAAAGTACCTTTTAAAAAAGTACGTTTTTAAAAAGTATCTTTTTGAAAAGTACTTTTTAAAAAATTACTTTTTAAAAAAGTACTTTTTAAAATATTACTTTTTAAAAAAGTACTTTTTAAAAAAGTTCTTTTTAAAAAAGTACTTTTTAAAAAAGTTCTTTTTAAAAAAGTGTCTTTTAAAAAGGTTCCTTTTAAAAAATTACCTTTTAAATTGGTGCCTTTTGATAAAAGTACCTTTTAAAAAAGTATTTTTAAGAAAGTGCTTTTTAAAACGTATCTTTTAAAAATTTAAATTGTAAAAATTATGTAACCTTTAAAAATTTACCTTTTAAAAAAGTACTTTGAAAAAAATTACTTTTTAAAAAAGTGCTTTTTAAAAAATTACTTTTTAAAAAAGTACTTTTTAAAAAAGTGCGTTTTAAAAAAGTACTTTTCAAAAAAGTACTTTTTAAAAAGAACTTTTTAAAAAAGTATCTTTTAAAAAGGTTCCTTTTAAATTGGTGCCTTTTGATAAAAGTACCTTTTAAAAAAGTATTTTTAAGAAAGTGCTTTTTAAAACGGACATTTTAAAAACTTAAATTGTAAAAATTATGTAACCTTTAAAAAATGACCTTTGGGGCTATTTACATATTACGTAGCCCCCTGGACCGTTACGTAATATGTGAACAGCCCCTTTTCCAAAAGTTGCTTTTAGAAAAGAACCTATAAAAAAAATCACTGTTTGAAAATGTACCACTTAAAAAAATACCTTTTAAGAAAGTTCCTGAGAAAAATAACCTTTTAGGGGTTATTTACATATTACGTAACGCTCGAGGGGTTGGGGTGGAAGATTTGTTACGGAGTAGATAATTTTTATTGAAAATTTTGTAAAAAGCCTTAGTAAGTGGGGGGAGGGGTATAGAAACATATAGCGTTACGTAGTATGTGAATCAAGAGCTGAAGTATTTAGCTCGACATATTGTTCGTTTTTTAACCAACCGTATTTAGACGATAAAGAGACGAACCATTCTTCTTGCCAGATCGTATCATTCGTTTGTTTTTATTCAGCGACCGACGATTATTCTCGTAGCAATACTCCGATGTCAATAAATTGTAGTATAGATAGCACAATGGTCACTTATTTATAACAAAGACAAAGGTCTGCTTCCCTAACAAGGACGGACTGGGCATATTTCAGCTGGGAAAATAAACTGCGTTACAAACTGTTACTTTATTGAACGAATTTTTAAAGAACTTTAAAAATATAAACTCTGTGTATTTAGTTTATACATTTTACTTTTCTAGATTTAAATGAAAGTCATTATTTCGGCTTAGGTCAGCAGTATTCTGTGTTTGTGTATGTGCTTCGCGGCTAAATAGATATGCGTGAGTTTCACACACACTGTACGTATGTTGTTGCCCTGTAGGAAGACAGGGGCCAAGTGTCTCCAAGTCACCACTTTTGTCGACAAGTTTGGTGACATTGTCAACGAATCGTCTACACTTTTTATATTGTCTTTAATGGGAAGAGCCGTTTTTGACAGGTACAAAATGTTTTTTTATTGCCTCATTTTGTTGTATTGAAAATAAAGGCGGCTGCACGCAAAACTAAAAATTTTCATAAAAAATCGAATTTAATTGTTTTTTTATTGTTGATTAAATTTATTGCCTTAGTTAGTAAAAAGTTTCATATGTGTTGACAAGAATCATTAAAATGCAGTAGGGAATCTCTGCTGCCAATATCGCAATGTGGTCCCATAAGAACCACCCAGTCTATAGTAAGTCAATAGTCTATAGCAAAGAACATTGCCTGGGGTACAATTAGACAATAGTACTGGTGACAAACTCAATAGCTAGTGAATCAGTACAGTTTTACTGTCGAAATTTCCTTCAGGATGATAATAAATGCCCGCCATTTGCTTAAGTTCAATATTTAAATTAATGTAAATTCAAATTATTATTAAGAGAGGGAATATTAAAATATTTAATCAGAAAAGCAGAACGTACGTGTTTTACTTTAAAAATTTATGTAGCAACTTTTTAAATTTTGCACGTGTTTGTGTAATATTTATCTATTTTATTTTTTACTCTCACGGAATTAATTCACAAAAGTTAAATAACGAAAAGAAGGAAATGTAAACATTGAATTATATAAAGAAGTAAACAACTTTAGCTATTTCTAAGCACACGCCAAGTATGTTGCATTAACGCAAATATCACGGCAGGTCACACTGGGGAAAAAGGCAAATCTAGCGGCGGAAAAATCATATCTTCCAAACGAATAGTCTGACCCACAAACATTTTGGAAAGCTTATATCTTCCAAACAAATAGTCTCATCCACAAAAAAACGTATGCCTGGAAAGGCTGTAGCCTACACAGAAAAACTAAATATAATTTTCTGTAAAGGAATTCAATGAAATAGTAAATATTTTATCTAGAAATGGACTTACAAAAAAATGTCAACGATTTCATTGAAAAAAACGTGTTTTTTTCAGTGAAAAAATTGTTTAAATCTATAAAACAGTTTGTCTAAAAATATTTACAAATTGTAAACAAAACAATTTACTAAATCAAACAAAAAGACTTACTGGATTTTTTGAAAAATATCAAACAATATTTTTGTCTGAATTTATAAAACAATTATTCAAAAAATACTAACAAATATTAAGCAAAATAGAGTACTTAATCAAACAAAAATATTTACTGGATTTTTTGTAATATATCAAACAAACTTTTTGTCTGGATCATCATCCGATAAATAAATTTGATTTTTAAATAAACTGATTTGTCCGATTTTATGCTGCGTCTAAATTTTTTTCAAATTCGATAATTTTTTTTTTATATTTTAGCCGCTAGTTTGGCCGTTTTTCCCTCTGTGCACCCGCAGTAGTAGCAATAGCAGCAGTAGCGGCAACATTATTTTCAGTAGCATTAGTAGTTTATCAAAGACTGAGGAATCAGTTGCACTGCACGCCGCTCAAAAACTTGTTTCGTTTTCTATTTAGTATTTGTTTTTATTTCCACTCTTTCAAAAAATTTATTGAAAGTCGTTGGCTGCGTGAGCAAGAACATGATGTTGGTTTGGGGTGGGGGTTTGAAAGTTTTTGTAGTTGTTGACGTAAATGGCAGCATAACAATTCAATTACGACAACGAGTACGAGTATTATGAAAAGTGACAACGTAAAGAAAACTGTATTATTTCGAGTTAAGATGAGAAAAGAACATGTGCATGTATTTTATTTGAAACTTGTTTGTTGATATTAAACAAACATCCTTCAAGTTATTTCCTTCTAACGCCTGGAAAAATAAAGGATCTTAACAAAGCACGAAGAAATACAAGAATGTTGTTTGCTGTTGTAAGCAGAAGAAAGTTAATTACATGCATCTCATTTTTTGTATAAGAAAATAAACCAAAATGTCTTGCCAAATTTAAATCAGAAAAATGAAGTCTTTTTAAATTGGAAAATTTAAATCTACCAATTGAAAAAAAATAGAAACGGAAAGTGTTTTTTTTTTCATTTCTAAAGACTTTGGAGTGAAATGTTTTCACATGTTTATATTAAAATTTTCTTAACAAGTATTTGCATTACAAAAAATTTGCAAAAATATTTTACTGAAATGACGAGAAAGGGTGCAGGTTTGAACTCCTTGAGAAAAAGAAAAATATTCCAATTGTTATAAAAACAAACAACAATCAGCAATAAAAACAATAACAAGAATATGTACTCAACATTTTTTATTATTCATCATTTTGCAGAATTGTGTTCATTTAAATAAATTTTTCTTTTCTGTTTTTTTTTGCATTTTGATTTGTTGCTGTTTCTTTTGCAATTTTGTAAAGTAGTTTTTGGCATGTTGCCATCAAAATGCCAACATTATTTTCATGTTAAAAAACCATTTCCCTGCCAGCCACCCCGGCTTCCGATTGCTAGTTTGTCATAATTCTTGAGTTGGATTAAAGTTTTTACTTAAAAGTGTATTAATATTTTTGTTTCGTATTCGTATTTATAAAAGATGAGCAACGCTCATGTAACTAGTGTGAATCACATTGATCAGCTATGATCACTACTAACGTTTTCAAGCAACAACGTGAATTACTACAACAAAATTAAGTGGGAGTTGAGCTTGAAAAAGTAAAATATTTCCTGATCAAAGTTATTGTAATTAATATTCTTCAGAGGGAGCTCAAGCTTCCGCCTTATGCACATTGTTATAATCAATCGCCACAGGAAATCTTGTAGTCCTTACGTTTAAGGTTCACCACTTTTATGTAAAACACCACGCTGAAGCTTTTTATGATATATTAGTCTCCTTCTTAAAAATGGACAAAAAACTCCCCTTCAACGGTGATGTAGCGGGCTGAACTATTTTACAAAAATATTTGTCATAAAAATCAACTAGAGGTCTTCACCGATTGTAAAGCTGCAAATTCAAATTTAATGCCAGAAATAAATCAATGCTTAAAATATATTTAAAATTTAATGTCGTACTTATTCACAATTAGTACTAAAATATCCCACAAAAGCGGATTTTAAGAGGCTAGTTTGTATTAAAAACATGTCTTATGTAAAATTTTACTTTATGTCAATACAGGGGAAAAAATAGCCACACGACTAAGGGCCTGTCCCACGATGTCGACAAGTCGATGTCGTTCTCTTATTTATATTGAAAACAGTAATAAAAAATTTTATTTTTTTTTTGTTTTCAATATAAATAAGAGAACGACAACGACTTGTCGACATCGTGGGACAGGCTCAAAGAGTTACAGGGTTAAAATATATCCTCTTTCGTTTTTGCCCTTTTTTCGTTTTGGCAATTTTTCCGTTTAGCTTTTTTGTTTAATTTTAGTTTTTCTATTTTTTAACTTTTTTCGTTGTTTTGGCGATTTCTTTTCGTTTTGGCGCTTTTTTCATTTTGCTGATTTTTTCGTTTTTTGCGATTTTTCGTTTTTACCGATTTTTTAAGTTTTGGCGATTTTTTGGCTTTTGCTTTTTTTGCTTTAACGTTTTTTTTTACTTTTTGACGATATTTTTAGTTTTAGCGATTTGTTTAACTTCTGGCGCTTTCTTTAGTTTTGGTGCTTTTTTCAGTTTTTGGGGATTTTTTCGGTTTTGGGAATTTTTTCGGTAGTTCTTAGTTTAGTTGTTTAGTTTAGCTTTTTTCGGTTTGTGGCGTTTATTTTAGTTTTTTGGTGATCTTTTTAGTTTTATTTATTTTTTGCGTTTTAGCGATTTTTTTAATTTTGGTGCTTTTTTCCTTTAAGCCCTTTTTTATTTTGGCGATTTTTCGTTTTGACATATTTTTAATTTTGGAATTTTTTATTTTTAGCGTTTTGTAAAGTTTCATGAGTTTGTCTCTTACGGTTTTCAAGATACAGCAAATTGTCTAAATTTCATAGTCAAAATTACATTAACTGATAGAATATATATAGAATATATATAAGTGTCTGTATATTACGTTAGTAATTCAACATGTTTCATTGCTCGCTTTAGAATACCCTTTAATTTTTAACTGTCATATATATGTTGTTGTAGCGGCCAAAGTTTTACATATTCTGTGAAAATTTCAGGTTCGTAGTTCTTACGGTTCCCGAGAAAGCCTCCTCTGACAGACGGACAGACAGACGGACAGACAGGCGGACAGACATACAGATGGACAGTGTAGTGAAAACAATAGGGTTTCTTTACAGTTTTAGTGTGCGGAACCTTAAAAAGTACTCATGGTGTCATGGGACTCCGGATTGGAGCCAAGCTGCTATCACCTTCGACCTACCTCCTATCGGCTTGAGCTTGCCGTCTGCGGCATGCTACTTTTGACCTTATGCCATCGGCAGGCTGCCTTCGGTTTGTTCCGTTCGGTCGCTATGTCAGACGCCACCTCATCTGTATTGCCTGAACCCCACTAAAAATAAAAATTATAATTTAAAAACAAAATTTTCACCTAACTTGATGACACCAAGTAAATAAAGATAGAAATTTCAGCATCTGGATGGAAAAAGAAAATACTTCTCAAGAACTTTCCCGAGCCTATGGCGTTTAGCCGAAACACCTTCACTTAGCAAGGTAGCCAACAATTAGCCAAGAAACAAAGCTGGTATAAAGATTCCCTAATACTTGGAATAAAATGTCCCAAAAATTTTAGAATTTTCCCAGATTTCCCAAAAGTGGGCAAAAATCTCCCCAAAACTCCAGGCGTTCACCGGAGTTTCAAAAACTAGAACAAAAATCTCCCAAAAATTCCAGAATTTTCCAGGAAAACAACGGCAGCATCGAAAGCCGCGAAAATACCAACCAAAACGGCTACACTGAATTTTTTTAACCCTTCGCGACAGCCTGTTGCCTTCGTTTGGAATTGTCGTTATTTATTTGTTATATGTATTATTTCATTAAAAAAATTTTATCCCCAGCTTAGCAAACATTTATATGCTGCATATCATATGCACAATAAGCCATAAGGAACTTCGTTAAAAAAATGATTCTGTTGTAAAGTGAAATTAAGGTGCCGCTGTGGTTGACGAGTAGCTGTGCTAGACTATCACTTCAGAGTTCACCGGTTCGATTCCAGTCAATGACACCGGCAGTTTTTCGTAGACAAAATTAATTAATTAATTAATGAAGCGTGCATGCTTGAGAAATATAAATATGCAAGAGCAAGGACAGGGTCTGGCATGATCATGTGTATAAAAATTTACTCACGGTTCCATCTCTAATTAAAATTTTAGATTTATTTTAGCTTTTCTTTCTAAAATGCACTGCGTACGTTTTATTATCCTTACCGCAATGCCATTTGTCTTTTCGACTTTGCGACCTCTTTATTTAGTGCCTTTTTGCACTATAGCGTTTGCAAAGCTCGTACACATCTCTAGGAAAATGTTGAACATAATTTATACTCCCTCATGCTTGTAGACTTTATCGTGCAACAAAGTTAATGAGATGTAGCCATGGCTAGTTAGTTTACAATGTGTGCAATAATTATAAGATCTCAAAACACAGAGTAAAAAAAATGTTTAAATTTTGCGGTGATGTCGTTTTTTGTATGCTATTCTACACAGAAAAAACTAAAGTACGATTTCAATTACGAAAACTATAGTATCAATTAATTGTCATACTGTTCAAATTGAATTCCTTTTAATTTCAAGAACTTTAAGCAATAATAGACCGAATTAAGATAAAAACTAAAAATGCTATATATGAAATGGCTCAAACAGTAGCATTAAAATTTGCTTTCAAAAATATACTTTTTGGCCAAAATGTATTTACTTTTGGTAAGGCTACTCTAAAGATACTCGTTCGAAAATTTACTTTTTCAGAAAGTACTTTATGAAAAAGGTGTTTTTAGAAAAGGTACACAGAGAAATCAGATTCGTTGATACAAAACCGAATTTGTTGCCAATCTAACTTTGGCAGTTGCACCCACTATCATAGAGTTCTTATTGAACAAGAAATTATTTGACAATAATAAACAATTGCTAATACGAACCATTTAATCGGTTAGGTGTATCAGTGATAATAAAGTTAACCACTAGTTAGTTGCAACAACCGATAAAAAGTAAAATAAGTTTAGAAGCACAATTTTTTAGTTGTAAATACCAATAATTGGTACTAGAATCCGATTCAAAATTTTTTATTCGGTTGTGATCATCATATTCATTACTTAGTCATAACAAAATCATACAATCGATTGACTGATTGGCCGAAATTTTTGGATAGGAACTTGGCCTTATTTTCACATTTTTTTAAAGAGAAGTAACACAGTCAGGCAATTAATGCCTACCATTTAATTAATTAATGTGTTACCTTCTTTGGGAAATGGATAGTGTAGAGAGAACAGGTGAAGTGGGAAAGAGATAGAAAGCTTAATTCATTTACAATCCTGCTATTGCGCTTTTTTTTCTAGAGCAGTGTTGCAAGCCCCTCTGGTGTCAAGTAGAGGCATTGAGTTGTTTAAGCTGTATAGCCATTTTGTTAGTTCTTTTACTTCGCTAACGGTTCTGCTGCAATACCGATGCTGTGAAGTGCATTAGGATATGTTAGTATTAATCGCTGTGTAATATATGCCTTCATCACTTTAAAAGTCGAACAACAACTAACACAATAACACACCAATGCACATGAAAAAAATGCATGATGTTGTTGGCTTGCCTGAAACTTGTCTTGAACTCAAGACCTCAGGGTTTGTAGTCACACGCGATAACCACTCAGCCAACAGCACGCCCATTTATGTTTTTGTGCGGATGTTTTTTGCACGTAGCTATGAATATGTTGTTATTGTTGTGGATTGAAGGCAATACAAAAGCAATGAATTTATGAATGGGCAGAAAACGTGAATATATTCAATCTGTGCTGAGGTATGAATGTTTGTCGACTGCATGAATCATTCATGATCACGTATGATCGTGAGTAAAAACTAAAAATGCTATAATCCCGAGAATACCAAGATTCCGTTTAGGGATTTCGTGATCTTATTTCTAAATCCTGAATTCCTTGCCCGTCGCGATGGGCATTCCCAATGGGGACGCATTAGTGTACGCTGTACTGGCATTTGCCTATACCGATGGCAACACGTAACTGATTTTTGTTGCTTTCCAGTTGAAGAAATTACATTATAATTAGGCTGAAAGCGTTATTAGCAACGAAATAAAATAACTGAGAATTATTTAGTATATACTTTTAATTAATTTCGGTTTTTTTATTTTAAGGATAAAACCGTTTTGATGTGTAAACATCTATACGCTAGGGGGTAAAAATCTTTTTCACAATACAATCACAAATTTTGAGTAAGATTAATCCTAGTTGAGTAAGATTGTAATAACGCGGTGTGAGCTGTGTATGAGTGTATTAGTGTAATCATACGGACAACAAGAAGTACAGAGCAACTTAACAGCTGCATAGAAATACGCTAACACTGGCAAAGGGAGTCTCAAGGTCAAACTCCTGCAATAAGGTCGTACGTTTGTTGGTTGGTGCTGTGTTGCCGTGTTTTTTAATTGAGTGAGTATTTCGGCGTTGCCGTTTTTGATTTTTGCTGGGAACTTCTGGGATTTTGTGTCCAGTTTTTCGGGATTCAGACCCGGTTCGTCTCGGTTTTTGAACCCGGGTTTTTTGGAAAAAACCGGTTTTTCGGTTTTACCGAATTTGTTGCTGAACTTGGTGCGATATTTGGCTGACAGTTTATTGACTGCGTTTGTCTTTGACTGTTGGTTATTTTGCTGTTTAACTGCGGTAATTCCAACTATTTTGTACGGGTATATTATTTTTTTTACTTCTATTTACTTTTTTTTATGTTTTTACACGCATAACTCTGTCATTTGTGAGCCGATTTTCAAAATTCTTTTTTTGTTGGAAAGGGGTTGCCAGCAGTTTGGTCCCATAATTTTTGATGTGTAGGGGGTAAAAATCTTTTTCACAATACAATCACAAATTTTGAGTAAGATTGTAATAACGCGGTGTGAGCTGTGTATGTGCCCTTTTACACACACAAAGTTTACTTTGCAAAGTTTTAATTGAGCCAGTAGAAAGACAGAGAGATGAACTATTCCTCTCTTTGTCTTTCTACCGGCTGAATTAAAACTTTGCAAAGAAAACTTTGTGTGTGAAAAAGGGCACTATGAGTGTATTAGTGTAATCATACGGACAACAAGAAGTACAGAGAAACTTAACAGCTGCATAGAAATACACTAACACCATCTAGTGAGCAATAGTAGTAGTAGTAGCTACTAATTTTCACAAATTGTCGTACATTATGTTATCGTAGGCAAATAAAAACAAATAAATAAAATGAATACAAAAACATTTAATATTAATAACTTTTAAAAAGATTTTTTGCACTTTTAATAAGAAATTTACTAAAACAAAGCAAAATAAGGAAAACAAAAAACTAAACTTGTCAAACTTAAAGTCTTCTTAACAGCTGCATATAAGCACCATCTAGTGCGCAATAGGAGTAATCGGACTCACATTATTATTTTTTTTATAGTAATTTCTAGAATGTTTTTTGCGTTTAGTGAATAATAATAATAAAAAATCACTTACGTGTTGTCAACGTATGACCATCGATATGTCATGCGTTTTAATCAAGTGTTTCCATTTTATAAGTGGTTTACCTAAGGTTTTAGCTAACACTGTATTTTATTAAAATATTTTATACGTTTAATGATGACAATGCATGATATTTTATTACATTTAGTTTTATTCTTGTTACTGGTGTTCTTGCTTTTACTTTTATTGTTGTCGCTATCGTTGCTGCTGTTTTTGTAGGCAATTTTATTACAATTATAATTATAGGAATAAAATATGAACGAGAAAGGAGTGTACTACGATTATTTATTTAACGATAAATATTAGGGCCACTCAAAATAGCCATGTCTCCGCAACACATGAATCATGCATTTATATATAATATTATAGCCAATGAACGACAAGTTATACATATTCAAGATGTAAATAATATTTTTAAGGTTCACAGAAATATTATACAAACGACTTTATTTTATAAAAAATCTCTTATAAGGAACAGCCACTCAATATATAATTTATAATGATACATAAAAACTTGCCTGTATTGAAATTGAAAAACAATAGTAATATAAAAACACAAAATACCTTAAAATAAGTTAATTCAATTTATTGAACTTTCTTCTCTTTTAATCTGTTGTCTCGAGAACTGTAAGAGCTACGGACCTGAAATTTTCGGAGAATATGTAAAACTTTGCCCGGTAACACAAAAAATAAACGACAGTTAAATGTTAAAGGATGTTCTAAAGCGAGCAACGAAAAATGTTGAAATAGTAATGTAATATACAGACACTTATGCTGCCCTCCTAAGAAAGAAAGTCACAAGCATCATAATTCCAAAATAGAGATAAGGGAGTTTCTGATTTTTGTGTTAAGCTTAAAAACCCCATATTCAATTATTAATGACTGAACTTTAAGCAAAATGGTCAAATCTACCACTTCTGGAAATTTTTTTATTTTTTTGTTGTTTTCTTTTCAAAAGCTAAATAATCCAAAACTACTAAAATGGAGATGCGACTTTCTTTCTTAGGAGGGCTATATATGACACTTGCAATCTTCAACACTGATATTAAAATAAAATGGAAGGGTATTCTATCAGTTAATGTAATTTTGACTATGTAATTTACAATTTGCTGTATCTTGGAAAGCGTAAGATGCAAGCTCTTGAAATTTAAAAAAAAAAACGTTAAAACTAAAAAATTTAAAAAATGCCAAAACGAAAAATCGCCAAAATTAAAAAAAGCGCTTAAAGGAAAAAATAACAAATTAACAAAAAATCGCTAAAATGCTAAATATTACCAAAACTAAAAAGATCGTCAAAAAGTAAAAAAAACGTCAAAAACTGAAAAAAAATCGCCAAAAGGAAAAAAGCGCCAAAACTAAAAAAAATCACTAAAGCTAACAACAAAAAACTAGTAAGAACCGAAGAAAAATACCAAAACGAAAAAACTCCCCAAAACTAAAAAGTGCCAAAATAAAAAAAAATCGGAGAAAACGAAAAAAATCGCCAAAACTAAAAAAATGGCTAAAACTAGAACAAATTACAAAAAACCAGTAAAATTGCCAAAACGAAAATGCGCTAACGAAAAAAAAACGCCGGAACTAAAAAAAATCGCTTAAACTAAATATATCGTCAAAAAACCGAAAAAACCTAAAAGCTGAAAAAATACCCAAAACAAAAAATCGCCACAACTAAAAAAGGGCCAAAACTAAAAAAAAAATCACCAAAAGCCAAAAAAAATCGCCAAAAGTAAAAATTAAAAAAAAAATCGCAAAAAAAACCAAAAAAGTTGGCATAAAAACGAAAAACATCGTTAAAAAAAATAAAAAATAGCCAAAAACGAAAAATACCGCTAAAACAAGAAACTCGCCAAAACTAAAATAATCGCTAAATCGGGAAAAAGCCAAAATAAAAAATTCGATAAAACTAAAAGCATCATAAAAAATCGCAAAAATGGCTAAAACGAAAAAAAATTGCTAAAGCCAAAAATCGCTAAAAACGGAAAAAAGTTGGGAAAACAAAAATAGCCTAAACTAACAAAAAATCGCCAATAACAAAAAATCGTCTAAAACTAAAAACATCTCCTAAACGAAAGGTTGTCAAAACGAAAAAAATCGCCAAGTACAAAAAAAAATATTAAAAAATCGCCAAAACTAAAAATATCGCAAAAAAATGGCAAAACGAAAAAAAATCGCTAGCAAAAATCGCAAGAAACGAAAAAGTTCGCCAATACGAAAAAGATCACGCTAAAATAATACAAAATGGTTATACGTATGTATAGGATATTCGTTTAGCTCCGTTCGTGTGCGACTCAAAGTCGATCTTTCTTTTCCAATCCAAATCTACTGACAAACATACATGTATTGTTTGTTTCTTTATCTTTAAGCTGATATATGCATGTGCTGATTTTTATCAAAATATAGATTATTCTCATCTGTTAATAAATATCTTTAAAACGATATAAAAAATCTCTTATGGTAAGCGTAAAATTCATGAAAAAAGCTCGTCTTACATAAAAAACCAAGAATACATATGTACTCACTACAATATCAACTTTTGCTAGCCCTCCTAACATGTTTATTTACGATATCCATTACGAAGCAATATGCTTTATGCAACAGTTGTGTATTCGATTTGCATAAAAGCCTTAAGTAAAATTTGTTTAGTAATTTATTTAGTGACTTTTTTGTCGCTGTGTATTTTTCACAATATTTTTTTAGCATTTTAAAATAAGACCTACAAATAATTTACTTTTTTATACACATATTCCATTCATGTCACGTTATTTGCTAAAATGGAATAGATATAAAGTTTTGGAGTGGATTTAATTTATACATTTGATTAATTGAAATAAGAATTTTAAAGAAAATATTTAAATGCGAAAAATTTTTACAATCATTAAGGATTTATTAATGTGGTTTGAGTCCTTCTGGCATCAAGGGTTTGAGCATAAATAAACTAGTTAGCTTTTATGATGGCATGGAGACCGTACATTTAATCGAATGGTTTTTCACAAAAGAATGATGCAACAAAAATATCACTGGTCAGCAAAAAAATTTCTTTTCGGTCCTTTAAATGAAAATATGTGATTTCATGCGCTAAATAAAAATCCGTTTTTAGTTTTTTTCTATCACTTAGAGAGTTTACTAATAGGCATGAATAATATGACTCCCGAATTAGGACAGTCACACTATCACAGCTCGCGAACGGCTTGTCAACAAAAAACCAAAAACATACATGCTCAAATTACCTTTAAGCTTTTTTATAGTATAGTTTTTTTTTTGTTTTGATCAACGCTCTTCACAAAATAAAATCGAAAAAGTACCTTTTTATGCAAAATTAAAAATTTGTTTATATCTAAAAACTCATAAAACTGTTGCTCTTTAGGACAGTTGTCTTGCGAACAAAATAAGGCATATATTATGAAAATGTATGAGTAAATGTTGGATTTATGTCCATTCCATTGAAACACACGTTGAGCCTACAGGATGTCAAAGTTGACTAAATCGGACATGAAAAGTCTTTTTGGCGCCATAACTTTAACAAATATTGTCTGATTTTAATAAATTTAAACTTGTTGTAAAGTTTATCAAACATTACTTCAAATTTACGATCATATATTGTCTAAATTTGTGTTGAACATTTCTCCTTGTCTAAAATTACATCGATTTTGTAGTTATTTAATTAAAGAAAAAACCTTTCAAATTAAAGCGTAGTATGCAGTTCTCACTGAAATTCAGGTTTGCAGTTTTGCATTTATTTCTACACGGAAAAATAATCGTGTAGAATTTTATACAGAATTTTGTTTGCATACACACAAATTTATATATTTTTTAATTTACAACACACAAAAACACTAAAAATTAATTACAATGTACGAAAAACTAGAAATGTCAAAAATTCCGTGACCAAACAATTGTCTGAACATTAATTTTTGTTTCAGTTGACGGAAAAAATTCTCCACTTATTGTTATAACATGCCTGTAATAGACAATAAATGCCAAAATTCCGTGTACTTTTCTTTTGGAACTGTGTACTAGTAAACGGAAATTTCTTTAAGAAACTTACCAACCTGAATTTCAGTTTATTTTTTTTACACATACTTCTTATGGCAGCCTGAATTTCATTTAGAGCTGCATACTACGCTTAAACACAATTAGTCCAAGTGGAAAAAATGTAGCATAAAGTATAATACGGCTATGGCTTAATGGTAGATACGCCAGACTATCAGTCAGGAGGTCGCGGTTCAAACATGCACGCAGCCAATCGCTTTTTTTAGTAAAAACATTTTGTTCAAAAATAATGCGTGTGTAATTTCAGGTCGATAATAATCTGTAAAGTGTTGCCGACTATTATCGACCTAATTTTCAACAAAAGTGTTTTAGAGTGTAGATAAAGAAAACTGAGTTCACTTTATTAAGATATCTTTAATCTTTTCAAAGATATTAAGCGTTGAATGTTAAAATTTAAATTTTTGGCTTCGACTTCGTTACTTTCGTAAATTCTAAACAGCATTGCTTACATTATTTTTTGCACTATGTACGAAAGTTTCGTATATTCTAGGAAAAAATAACTACGAAAGTTTTTTTTCGTAAAATGTTGTATGGACTATTTTCAGTATATTTATGAAAACAAGTTTGAATTAATTAAAATTGGATAATATTTGTAAAAGTAATGGGGCCAACAAAGTTTTTCATGCCCAACATAGTCAATTTTGACACCCTGTATCCTTACGTGTATTTCAACAGGGTGGTCCAAATATCATCAATCTTAAAGATGAGGTTCTCCTCTATGATTTCTACACACATCGTTATGTAAGCGGATCACAAGTTTCAGAGATAAAGATTTATTACCATATTTTTTTTTTTAAATTGGAACCATTGTGCGTTGACTGGTAGCAAGGACACATACACAAGTTTTAGTCAGTGCAGTTATGCACCATTTAGCAAAGACAAAATAATGAATTTTTTATTTACTTTCATACTGTGCTTTTAAAGCAACACGCTATTTAAATTCAAGAAAACCAGTTTAACAATAAATTATATACGAACATGCACTTGCATTGTCTCCTTTACCAGATTGATCTTTAGCCGCGAATATCGATTTAACTTTATTTAAAAACAGTTTGGCAAATCTCCATCAAAGCAAATATAGAAAAAGCAAAAGTTAAAGCTGATGAAAAAGAAAATAAGAAAGAGACACAAAACAAATATAATTGTGAGGAAACGAGTTGCTCATTTTGTTTATTTATTATTGATTCAGATTTAGACAAATTTTCCTGTTTCCTATTTTCTTCTGTTTATTCCTTCTAAATATTTTAATAAACTAAAATTTAAAAAAATTTTCCTATTAAAACTTATGTCAATGATAAAAATTTTGATTTCACAATTTGTTCTTTTCATTTCAGATTAAAATAAGGAACGTGGTGAGCAGCCCCCACCAATATGCAGCGATCTAAATGACAGCACGTTTACAAATTAAAAAAAAAAACAAACGCCGTTCCAAAGGTGAACGGATAGCAGCTGTGAGAAGATCGAAGGTTTCATTCTATATTTTTTTCTTGGGAAAAATTGTATAGAAACCCACTTGTGATATTTTTGTTTTATTTCGTTTTTAAGTAAACCACTAAAAGTACGTTGAAAATCGTTACTCCATTTAATTATTAAGAAAAAAAAAATTTTTTTTCTTTATACTTTATACAACTCGTATTAGATTACTTTTTTTTAAATTTTATTGCAGTTTAAGTTTTTTTACAATTATTTCTTATAAGTTATTTTACTTAAATATAAACGTGGTATTCATTTACTCTGTTAAAATTAACGAAAAAAGACAAATATTGAGCATTAAAACGAGAGAAAAGACCCTTCCCTTTTAGCGTTATAAACGAAAAAGCTGTCAAATATAAAGACCTTTGAAAAGGCACTTTCGTATATGTTTGTATTCAACGCAGTCGCCATGTCACATGGGGGCGGCCAGGAATGTTTGTAATATTTCCAGCTGATGAACTCATCTTGATGACATACGGTGCTGCTATACCACGTATAAGTCCACGACCAACACTCGATTGCTTGCGCGAACCACAAGTTCCGATTGTTATACCTGCCCGAAGTTTACCTCCCTCCTCAACGTCATTTGCCACACTACAACAAACACCAACAACTGCACCCCCAGCAACAGCATCTACAGGGTGTTTTGCACGCTTTAGAGGAGATCCACAACAGCAACAACAGCACTTGCAACAGCTCGCACAGTTGGAAAAACTGCAACAAATAAAGCAACAACAGCAAGCACAGCTGAGACTTGATATAGCCAACGAAGAAATTGAGCAAGATTCAAATTATACACCAGAACCATTGGCGCACAGACTTTTACACTCCACTTACGATCGTCCCGTACTACCCACAATTATAGAGAGACCTTCTCCCACACCATCAGTCGCACCAATTCCATTTGAAATATCACTACCGCCTTTGGCTCCAAATCGCCGCAGCTCCAAAACGTCTCTAAAACGATCCACACCCGTGCAACGTACAGAATTGCAGCAACGTAGACTTGAAACGACTGCTGAACTATCTACGACTTACCCAACTTCTCCACAGTTTAGAGAACCGATGTATAATGATTTAAATATGCGTTCAACACAACAATCACAACAACAACAACAACAACCGCCAACTTCATCTTCCTTATCTTCACTTACATCCCGGCCAACTTTAGAGCGTTCGCGAGCTTTAAACGAATCCAACCCTCTGGGATACAATGAAGATCCTGGATTGGTCATGGGTTCTAATCTTTACCCGCCCATACAATATCCAACTGGAGCGCTTGATTGTACCAGCAGAGAAAGTAGTCCCAGCATAATAATAGACCCTCCCGACACAGATCCAACAAGACCTCGTTTAGGTCCTGGCTGGGGTCGTCCCATGTCGCCTATGGAATTTCCACCCGAACCATCAACATCAAACAAATCGCCTTCAAGTAAATCGCGCATATTAAGACCCAGACTGCATATATCGTTGGGTAGATTGGGCCGTTCAACATCCAGCGAACACAAAGAATCTAATAGACTGCGTGAAGATTTAGAATTACAAGTTGAAAATCCCATATTTAATACTGAAAATTTAAGACAACGTAATTTTGATGCTTTCTTCGATTCCGGTGAGCCTGTTTACAGACTGCAACCGAAAACACCCGCCACCGCACCATCCGACAGTTCATCAGGGGGTACTTTCCCATCCCTTGGTAATTATGCCGGTGTCTATGATTCACCCACTAAAAACCGCAATACCTCAAAGGGTGGTGGCCTTTTTGCCCGCTCATCCAAAGAGGAAAAACTTCTAAGTACACGTTCCAAAAGTGCCGAACAATTTGATACCTTAAGGGATGGTCGATCCTCATCTGTGGGTCCAACAGCTGGTTCCGCTAGCGTGGCTAGTGGTGGCAGTGGTGGAGGTGGCGCCAGTACAAGTGGTGCTGGTGGTGGTAGTGGAGTGCCCCAGAAAGGTGACAGGTGCCCCAAAAATACTTTTCTTACAAAATCTAATCTTGTTGTTTACAGTTTGACAGCTTGACAAAAGTATTCTATAAAAAAATAAATCTTTATGTTCACTCTCTTGCTGATCGCTCCATTGGCGGTGCGATATCAAGTGAGAGTTTGTAATCTTCTAACATTTGTAATTAGATATGAAGAAAAATAAGTAAAATGAATGCTGCTAACATTTCGTTTTTGTTTGTTTTTTTTTGTTATTGTGTTTTTTCTGGTTTTAAGTTAAAATTCTTTTTTTTAAGCTGAAACTGCACTAAAGAATGCTGTAAAAAATCAATAAATATGGCAATATCAATTTTCACTGCCATTGCAAGCTCATGTCCTTGCTTATGTTAAGATCAGAGGTGTATAAATGTTGTTGTAATGTGGTTGACTTTTGCTAAAAGTTAACAAAAATCAGCCACATTACAACAACATTTCTACAGCTCTGATCTTAACATAAGTCAGGACATGAGCTTCCAATGACAATGAAAATTGACATTGACATATTTATTGATTAAGTCATTGATATTGGCATAAACATTAACATAGAAAGACTTTAGCATATATTGATGTAGACTTCGACAAGGACGTAGACATGGACATGGGCATTGATATGAACATAAATATAGACATCGACATATGTCTATAAAAACAGAGACATGGACAAATGTATATATAGCCACAGACATAGATATTGACATAGACAAAAATATAGACATACACAGATATTGCCATAAACATGTACCCATACCGAACAAATTTGTTCTGACAGACACAAGTCCCTTGAACGCACAGAAAGCGTCAGAGACAACTTACTAACTAAATGAGAAGACTGTCGCAACCAAAAATAAACTAGGAGATGTACATATGAACTGATCTCTAATATGTATACGAATTTGTGTAGAGAGGCGACATAGATACAAGGGGTATTTCTTAACCCAAGCTATGAGAGATCATGGCAGTTTCAACAAATACCTTCACAGATTTAAACTGAAGGATATATAAAAGCTGATGTAATCTATATGGGGCGCCAGAAGAAAATTTAAATCAAATACTTTTCAAATGCGCAAATTGGATGGATGGGGGCAAGCTTTTTGTGACAAGCTAGGGCAAGCCTTAACATCCGAAAATATGTTGAACGTTATGTTAATACATTCAGAGGAGATTTCGTAGGGCTACTAAATAATAGCGCGCTGTTAATATGTAAAAAAGGAATGCTCGGTGTCATAGGAAAATGGGTTGGAACAAAGTTTCTGCCGCCTTCGGCCTACAACCTAATGGCTTGGGCTTGCCGTCTTCGGCCTGCTACTTGCCATATGCCATCGGCAATTTACCTTCTGTCAACTCCGTTCAGTTGGTATTTCACACGCCCCCTCATATTTATCGCCCTGACCACCACCAAAAATAAAAATTATTATTTAACCAAGTAAATGTAGATAGTAATTTCAACCCCTGGATAACGAAATAAGATACTTCGGCAACAAAAAACCATAATCGGCTGGAAGATACTTAGACGATTCTTTTCAAGGATTTAGCAGCTGGTATTTAGCCGCGAGACCTTTACTTAGCAAAGAAACTATTAGCCAATACACAAACTTGGTCTAAATATTCCCAAAAACTAGGACAAAAATCTCCCCAAAATCCCAGAAGTTCCCCGGACTTGGGCAAACGTCACCTTAAAGTCCTAGAAGTTCCCCGGATTCCCTAAAACTAGGACAAAAATCACCCCAAAATCCTATAGCTTCCACGAAAAACAGCGGCAACACCGAGAACCTTGAAAATATGAAAGCGACAACACAGAGTCTTTAAGGAATTTAGCCTTTGCGCCGGTCTGTCGGTACCAGTATTCGCTAAAAGTATTTGCTACACGTATTTTTTCATTAAATAATTTTTTTACCTCCCAACATAGAAAACATTTGATGCACTGCATATGCGCAACCTGCTTCCTTCGTTCCAAAAACATAAACATAGCTATAGACATAGACATTTCTGGCATTTGTACAGGAATTTTTCCAAGATAGAGAGCTAGTTTATGATAATGATAAAGGTACTAAAAAATCATTGGTGGGATGCTTTAAGGATCAGCACTTGGCCCAGTATTGTGGAACGTCATGTATGATGAAGTATTGAGATCTAGTCTACGTGCGAAAGTAAAGGTTTTTTGATTTGTAGACGGTGTTGGTATGCTAACCAAAAGTATTGCTAGAAGCAGAAACCATTGCAAACGCCATTGTACAGATCATAAGGTCTTGGCTCAAATCAATTAACTTAGCTCTATCTGACCATTAAAACAGAAGCATTTCTAGTAAGTTGTAGTCGAAAAATGAAGTGAAACATTCGGCTAAATATTAGCACCTGTTGCATTGTTTCAGAAATATAGATAAACATAGACATGGACATAGAAAGAGAAATACACATAGACATACCCATAGACATAAATATCGCCATAGCCATGTAGATAGACATATGTAGACATAAACTTAGATAGAGGCATAGACATAGGTACAGACATGGATATGCACATGGACTTAGGTATTGGCATAGATGTAGACACAGACATGGGCTACATATGCACATGGGGAAGGTACTTGGATATTAACATTGGAAATATACATTGACACAGACGTTGAACACGAAATAAAAATAGACAGTGGCCCTTATTACGGTCGAAATTAAACGACACCAATGCAAACCATATAGCAAGCGTTGCCACAATTCATAGATTTCGTCACGACTTCGACAACCTTAATAAGGCTGAATATGTTTTAATATTATACATAGAAAAAAAATTAAAATGTTAATATTGTAAGTTGACATAAATTTAAGTAGAGACATCGACAGGACGTACCTATTGACATGAGCAATGGCATAGACATATATATTTTTGACGGCTTTTAAATAACAATTGCATTAAAAAGGTATACACAAAAGCTAAATGAAACTCTTCCTTGATTTTAAATTAACATGAACATTAACATAGACAAAAATGTAGGCATATACATATATTGACATGTGTCTCATTGTGATTAGATTAATTTATGTGTGTAAATTCTATTCGCGTTACGGCCCTTTTCACAATGTACGATTAAGAGTTAACGTGGACTTTAACGGCAAGTTTCTTATGTCAAACTTGCCGTTAAAGTCTACGTTAACTTTTAATCGTAGATTGTGAAAAGGGCCGTTAATAGTGCGATTTCGCTCTTAGTGATTGAATTTGCGTTACTGCAAGCCACTTACAATAAACTGTTTTTAAATATTTTCATGTTTGTTTTAGTATTCCTTTAATTGTTTTTAAATGACGCTTATTTTTGTTTCTGCTTTTTTCTCCCGGGAAATTATATTGCATTCAGTTAGGGACATAAAAACAATCTCCCTTAACCCCCGTCCGTGGTAAATTGTGTGCCTCAATACCATTTTTTTGTATTAAAAATGCATTAAAACACTTATCTGGCTGTCACT
Organism: Panzeria rudis; assembly: GCA_956483635.1. NCBI lineage: Eukaryota > Metazoa > Arthropoda > Insecta > Diptera > Tachinidae > Panzeria > Panzeria rudis. Next base: position 146,896,900 of record OY101450.1, read on the forward strand.
TAGCGTCGCTAAATGAAAGTTATTGAAGTGAAAAGCGACAGAGTACATGGAAAACAATTTTATTAAAAAAATTTTTAAGCAAAACAAAAATATGTAAAAAAGCAGATAAAAAACTTTACCTTACGCAGATACCAAGTTACACTACTGACTAAAATAATAAGCACACTAAAGAGTTTATTTTGCTTTCTTGTTAACAATATTTTGTAATTGCAAAAATTATTTTAAAAATTTCAAATATCTCGAAATATTAAAGCTTAAGCAAAGATGTTTACTGTGTACCTATAGTTTTAGCCACCTGTGTGATATATTTACTACTCACAAATATCTGTAAAAAGCTTAACGAGCTTCAAGTTTCACCTAACATCTAAAAACTACATGAAACTCATAGTCATGCAACCACCTGTGAAATATACACGACCCAAATTTCATAAAACTGTGCTTGTTGTGCTATTGATGTCTTTAATTTAATATGATTTTTGTGCAACACAATGATTTTGCTCGTTATTATTTTTGACTAACTTTTTAATTAAATAACACTTTTTAGTAAAATACTTTTTTAACTTTTCTAAACAATTTGTTTTGTTAATTTTGGTTGACTGTTTAGTTTGAGAGTTTTAAATTTTTTCATTTTAATAAATTTGAAATTGTTTGAATTTTTTTAATTTTTTAAAAGAAACTAATTTTATCGTTTTCTCATTTAGATTTCTTGGGAAAATCTTCAAGTGGTCGAAAAAGTCGTAATTTTTTTGGGTGGAGGGGACCACGTGGTGGTTCCCTTAACCCACAAACTAGTATGGCGTCCTATACCGGAGTACTTAAGGATTACGGTCACAGTAGTTTAAATGAGGCTTTCAAATCCCAAAATAATGTCAACTTTAAATTGATCAAAACCGGTAAGCAGACAAAAAAAAATAATAAATAAAAGAAATACATTTTTTAAATTTATTTTCAAAATTACAAAATGAAAGAGAAAAATAGTTATGATTTTTTTTCAATGAAGCATCAGCATTACGGAAAATTCCTCCATCATTGTGTTTTTTCGATTTTCGAAAATTCGAACATAATTTCGAATATTCGAAAAGAGATTAAAACGACCAATAATTGAATTGGAAAAAGCAAGGAAATCTCCCGAATCAATTAACTGAATTTATAGAATATGAATGAGTTTCCTAAGTCCGAGAAAGTGACCGAATCTAGAAATTTGATCTGACATGAACTTTTAGAGTGACTCAAAAACACTTTTTACGAAGATGCTTTTTGATGTTAAGAGCTGATTAAATTTTGTTTTCGAACAGAACGGTTATCGCGCCATACACATATCGATCCTTAAAGGCAAAAAATACGTGATGGACATGATGTGCCCTTTTTGTTTTTTAATGGCAGTCATTAATTTACGATCATTTAAATCGTTATCAGAAGTGCCGTTATAAATTTATAACAAAAGCGACTAAGACGTATGTAACCTTTTTAGTACATTTTTTATCTTAGTGGAGTTCACACAACATTCGGTAACTGTTTATTCGTTAAATTGGTAAAATTTTCCATATATTTTGTTGCTGTAAATTTTATTTTAAAAATATTTGACAGCAAAATGTATGAGAAATTTTACCAATTTCACGAGGAAACAGTTAACAAGTGTTGGCTGAACTCAACCATTGTTTGTTAATAAAAACGTACTCCTGCAATATTTTGTCGGTTATGACCTTTTGGCCGTTACGGCTCGATATGTACATACCCAGTTGGCCACGTCTTGACAACGACGAGAGCACGAGAGTGGTAAGTCCTTGACGAAACGTACGGAACAGCCGGAACAAGTCGTCAACGACATTTTAGAATAAGTACCGCGAAATCTTACACGACTTAATGAGAGACAATATCGCTGAGTTTGTAGTTCACATAAGACCAGTGTGATTGCGAGGGCTACAATATCGCCTATTTCGCCGTCAACGATTACATATCGTACAATGTCATCTATATTGTCGTTAATGATTATGTGAGCGACAACATAATCTATTTTGTCATACAATTTTCTTTTATTTAATCGTAGAACGGATTTTATGTAATATTTTTATACTCATATTTAACTTTTTACTTACTTGTTTGCTTCCGTTTGACTTAAGTTATTGGTGTTGAGGACTGACTTACTTGGGATTCGAACAGAGGCTGTTTCACTACATATTTACAAGTTATCGCACCGCTTACACAGAAAAAATTATCACTATAAAATTTTCAAACAAAAGTTTATCGAAAAATAAATTTCATTTTCAGTAAATTTTCTTTACTGAATCAATGAACTTTTTGTTTGACTTTTATTTAGGACCCAAACACCAAAAACAACAAGAAACCCCCATTTTCTGGGTCGTACAAAACAACCCCGATGACGATATACACACAAATAACAACAACAATAATGATAGCAAAAGGAATGCTATTGTACCAAGTTTGTTTACAGAAGGTTTTTGAGTGAATCAATTTGTTAATGTCGTTGCGTTAATTCTCATTAATTTATTTTAGCTTGTTTAGATAAACATTCAGGCTTGAACTCATTTAACAAAGTGAACTTTCATAAATGCTTAATGGATGATGATAATGGCCCAAACAAATTTTTTTTGATATATACAAAAAATCCAGTAAATATATTTGTTTGATTAAGTAACCTGGTTTGTTCAATATTTGTTAGTATTTTGAGACAAATTGTTTTACAAATTCAGACAAAAATTTTGTTTGATATTTTTCAGAAAATCAGTTAATCTTTTTGTTTGATTTAGTAAATTATTTTATTTACAATTTGTAAATATTTTTAAAGAAATTGTTTTATAGATTTAAACAATTTGTTCACTGAAAAAAATAAATTTTTTTCAATGACATTGTTGAGATATATTTGTCTATATTTACAAATTTATATGTGGGTGTGTTTCTAGACAAAACATTTACTATTTCATTGAATTCCTTTACTGAAAATGAAATTTAGTTTTTTCTGTGTCAGAAGGCGATTCCTAAGACATTGTCGGTGATCTTGTGCTCAACGCACTGTGATTGAAGCCAAAATGTAAGTCATTATCACTCATCTTGTCTTCAACAGAGTTAATTGAAGACAAATCCTAAGACATTGTAGATCATCTTGTCCTTAACAGGGTGCGATTAAAGACATCTTGTCCTCAGCAATTTTACTGAAGATAAAAACGTAAGACACTCTTATTACTCTCAATAAAGTTGGTTTGAGGACAAAATGTAAGACATTTTCACTCATCTTGTACATAACATAATTTTACTGAACGTGAAATGTAAGATGATATCGCTCATATTATCCTCAAAAAAGTTGAATTGAGTGCAAAATAAAAGACAGTGTCGTTCATCTTGTCTCAAACAATTGTAATGAAGACAACACAAAAGACATTGTATAGTGGACAAAATGCAACAATTTGTTGCTCAGATTGTCGTGAACGACGATTTCCTTTCAATTATCAATTAGAAAAGCTATTCGACAAAAGACAGTCAACGACAATGTCAGAATAGCTTCCTGTGATCTCAAAAATTAGAGATATGATGGAAACTTGATATTCGAAAATCAGGATAGAATTAGTAACTTCATATTTTTAGAAAAGAGGAAGTTAAACATATACAAACTAATTGATAACATTTTTCTGTGAAGCCTCTAAAAAAACATTTTCTAAGTTGTGCATAAAAAACTAGATGACAATTAAATGACTGATTATCGCAAAACTTTAAGTCATTTGCAGCCGGCCATTAAATGTATTTATTCATGCGCTCAATTTTTACAAATTTTCCTACTGTGTTTTACACCCTGACACAATTGCAAACTCCCACACATATAAACACCCTCCCTCATCACTCTGAAATGAGTTTTATAGAATAAAAATGAAAGAGTATAAAGTTGTTTTATAATCACCATTTTACAAGCACAGAGGTAAGAGTGGAGCATCTGAGAAGGATGGGCGGATGACACGATAAAGAAACTATTAAAATGTCAATATCGTAATGGGATGAATGGCAATAATGCTAATTGCTAATAATGATAACATTGCAGGCAAGAAATAAAAGCCAGTCAGCTAGAAGGACATGTCAAAACAGTAGCAAGAACAGTAGCAGCACCAACGCCAGCTTCCGCCTCAGCCGCAGCAGCAGGAGAAGTTCATTAGGAATTGTTTATGTGTGGTGTAAAATAAAATGCCATGTCACTCATTAAATGCAAAAACCCAATGGAGCATAACAAATAAAATAGAGAAAAATGCTGTACTTCATCATTAGTGTAGAAAATGCTGATGAAATGAAGTTTAAAGAAAAAAAAATATATAAAAAATAATGTAGATTAGGAAAACAAATCTACAGATTTGCTTGAGTGAATTTTATAATTATGTTGACTTTTTTCATACCACTACTGCTTAAGATTAGTTTTATTTTACTTATATTTTCTGCTTCTAACACTTCATTTCAAAAATTTAAGCCCAATATCCTCTTAGAAGCAAGGAAAACTAAGGTGTACTTATAGACGACTTTTGGTTACTAAATGTATTTAAGGTTGTTGTCCTAACTAGGGACGAGGTTTGCTCGTCTTAAAGATAATTTTGTTGTCGAATTTGGATTTTTCTAATAAATGTCGGGCAAGTGACTTCATTTTTGACATAACTAAAGCTGATAACAAAAAATTGGGGTGCAGATTCGCGTTCAGCGGCCCGAATAACTAAAGAAACAAATCAAGTTCTAGGCAACGAAAAAAATTCACCGAAATTTTTAAATTTATAGGCTCTTTTTTGTTATTTTAATGGGTGATGCGATATTTTTCTCTTTATTTTTATTAGATATGCGATTTAGATACAAGTTTTCGCAGACACAAAACAAAAAACACGCCACGCCTTAATCTCACCTGATTGACCTGAACAATTTTTAGGGTAGTTTTTTTTTATAAATACCCATCGAGACCTGAAGAAATCCAAATTTTAGTTGTTTACGATCACTTTAAGGTACATATAAAAAATGTTTATTTTGTCAAAAGCTATAAGCTTTGGATGGCTGTCACAAAATGTTCCACTGTATGCAGTGTAAATTGCCCCATCTTATTATACGAATTGTTAGTTTTCAGTTTACAGATTTCTAAGAACTTCTTGTCTTTCTGTGGAACTTATTTAAATTTTACTTTTTCTTCCCATTCTTTCACATATTTTGTACAATAAGATGTTTCATGCCAGTTGCCATAATGACAGTTGTGTCATCACATACACGTGCTATCAGACATGTGTTTGAATGTACATCATACATACGTATATACATATGTAGATTAGGGACATACAATTTTTTGCTACTAAAACTTTCCCAAGCAATACGCTATGAAGAATATTGTACTGATAATAAAAATCGATATCTTAGGTCAGTTTGAAACAAAAACATTTCGCACCGAATGCGATTTCTAAAACCAAGATTTTATTTATTGTATTAAAAAAAAAATTTTTTTTTAAACAAATACTTAAATAATTTCCTGAAGAAGACAAACGCTGGTTATCGAAATATCAAAAATAAAAATAAATAAATTAAGTAAAGTGCGACTTTGGCACACGAAGGGTGGTTCCGTTTAAATACACATGTGTATATCCCTTTTCGTTTTTGCCACTTTTTTTCATTTTGAATGTTTTTTCGTTGTGCTTTTTTGTTTAATTTTATTTATTTTTACTTTTTAAGTTTTTTTGTTGTTTTTGGCGAGTTTTTTTTGCTGGTTTTGCCGCTTTTTTCATTTGCAATTTTTTGCCGCTTTTTTCATTTGCAATTTTTTGCCGATTTTTTTAGTTTTGACGATTTTTTTTTTGTTTTGGCGCTTTTTTAAAAGTTTTTTTTCACTTTTTGACAATATTTTTAGTTTTAGCGATTTATTTTAGTTGTGGCGTTTTTTCGGTTTTGGGGATTTTTTTTCGGTTTTTGGTGATTTTTTTAGTTTTAGCGTTTTTTTTGGTTGTGACATTTTTTTCGTTCTAGCGATTTTTTGTCGTTTTTTTTGGCGATATTTCGTTTTTTGAAAATTTTTTTGTTTTCTTTGCCGGTTATTTTTAGTTTTGGCGTTTTTTTTGTTTTATCGCTTTTTTCGCTTGACAAAATTTTTAGTTTTAGCAATTTATTTTAGTTTTGGCGCTTTTTTCAGCTCTTGTGCTTTTTCGGTTTTGGGGATTGTTTCGGTTTCTTGTGCTTTTTTTAATTTTAGCGATTTTTTTGTGTTTTGACACTTTTTTCGGTTTGTCGATTGTTTTTTTTTTGGTTTTTGACGATTTTTTTAGTTTTGATGGTTTTTTGTTTTTTGGCAATTTTTTTTACGTTTTGGTGATTTTTTCCATTTTTGGCGATTTTTTCGTTTTTTTTGGTTTTTTTAGTTTTTTTGCGATCTTTTTAGTTTTGGTGATTTTTTGCGTTTTAGCGTTTTTAAAATTTTTTCCTTTAAGCGCTTTTTCCATTTTTGCGATTTTTGTGATTTTTTGATTTGACGTTTTTTAATTTTGGAATTTTTTTAGTTTTAGTGTTTTTTAAAATTTCAAGAGTTTGCCTCTCACGGTTTCTTAGATACAGCAAATTGTCTAAATTACATAGCCAAAATTACATTAACTGATAGAACACCCCGTAATTTTTATAAATTTAAATATCAGTGTGAATTGATGTAGTCTATTCTACAGATTGCATCAATTAACACTAACTTTGAAAATATAAAGTGTCTATATATAAAAGTGTCGGTATATAACATTACTATTTCAACATGTTTCGTTGCTCTCTTTAGAGCACCCTTTAATTTTCTTAAATGCCATATATTTGTTGTTTTAGCGGCCAAAGCTTTACATATATTGTGAAAATTTCAGGTCTGTACCTCACGGTTCCCGAGAAACCAGCATGTGACAGACAGTGCTCACGTGTATTTGCTTATCACCACTTGTCAGGTGGCTCTGTTGAATGTGATTTTTAATTCTTATATATACAACTTTTTCGTGAAAACTGAATACGAGAATTAAATCACTTTCAAGCTGATATTAAAGTGCACTTTCCCAGCGTTGCCATCGGTTTAAGTAGTGTTATCAAAAAATCCTAATTCCAAACTTTGTCACATTTGGTGCGGAATTTTTTTTTAACAATCGCCAAAAAGTAAAAACGCAATTGTTCATTGTTTTTCCATGGACTATTCAGCTTTGGCAGGCAAATTTTGACATTTGTAAAAAATGCCAAAAGCTTTCGCCCTAATGTACATGTTATATGTTTTGTGTATATATTTCAGTGTTATTATTTCCATATTCAAACAGATGTCATGGCAATGCTTGATTGATTTTACTTAAGAAATTAAACAAATGAAATGTCCTTGTTTTATACGACTTCACTAACAGTTGAATATTACAATATTATATTATTAATATTATTATTACAATCTTTTCAAATGAAAGAATATTTCATTCGTAAAACAATATAGTAGAGGCATGATTCTCATTTCAAATGCACGAAGACCGTAAAAAGTATAGTAAAATATTTCATCATAAAATAAACACATAATTTTGAAAATAAAATCTGCTTTAACGTGATTTGAAATGTTATAAATAAAGGAACATACGTTTTTTTGTGCAAGACTGCTCATTATGTGTAAAATGGAACAAAAATGTTAACAAAATACCCTCCGCTCTACAAGAAGATCTTTTTCAAATCAAAAATATTTATTTTAAGTACAGTAATATGACTGATATTAAGGAAACCACCACAGGACAGGCAACTTAAGTTGGGATCTAGAACATATCACTGTTTATAATCATTATATCAAGGTAAAAGTGACAGGTCTCTCTCATATAAAGTTCCAGATCTAGATCCGGTTGCTAGTTGTCGGAAATCAGACACGTGATTTGTCTTGTGATCTTCCCTTTAGGGATTTTACAAAGTCGACCAGTTTCAGTGCATTCCTTTTTCTATACGTTGTTTTTTTTTCGGAAATAAATTTCCTTTTCAACTAGAGACTACTCAAACCACAACCAAAATTAAATTTTTATATATATATTTAAGTTTTCCTCTTGTGAAGGAAATTGATTTTATCCTTATTATCCATGTAACTACATGTAGTACGAGTAAGATAGTTACTGCTTGCTTTGATTTTTATTTATTTAGTTTTGTATTTTTATTGCCTTAGCAAAAAGGTAGAATAAAAATAGATTGAAAGAAAAAAAAAATATTTAATAGTCGCACACGTAAAAGCGATTTTGTACAAATCCAACCAAAGTATAATAATAATAGGAAAATAAATAAGAAATGTAATTCGCTAAAGACAAAAGTAAAAAATGGGGAGAATTTTGTGGTTTTTTCTATCCATCGATATAGAATAAACTAAATATTATTTTAAAGCCAAAAAATTTTTGTTTTCAAATAAGGTACATTGTAGAGCTGAGCAGTTCGAGAGAAGGTGGTTAAAAATCTATAACTTTTAGGTACTTATTTAGCAGATAGCTTCTTTTTGAGTTACAAACAAAAAAAATTTAAAAATAAATAGAAGAGCTATAAGACTGAACCCACACGAACAAAAGACAAATCGTTTTTGTCTTTTAAGTCAAAACCACTTGTCTGTTGCTAGCCCACACTAAAAAAAGTTTTTATCTTAAAAGACAACCAGTAATCAAGACAGCAATGCGACAATGTGTTTTGTCTTTTTTCGTTTTTTTTTGACTTGTCTTAATTGGTGTGGGTCTACATTAGCCATAACTTTTTAGGGCTCCGTACACCAAAAGTGTAAAGGAACTCTATTGTTTGTTTTCGATACGCTGTCCGTCTGTCTGTCTGTCCGTCTGTCTGTCTATACACAGGCTGTTTTCTCGGGAACCATAAGAGCTACGGACCTGAAATTTTCACAGAATATGTAAAACTTTTGCCGCTACAACAACTATATGACAGCTAAAAATTAAAGGGTGTTCTAAAGCGAGGAACGAAACATGTTGAAATAATAATGTAATATACAGACACTTAGTGTTAATTGGTGTAGTCTGTAGAATAGACTAAACCAATTAACACTGATATTCAAAGCAATAAAAATTAAAGGGTGTTCTATCAGTTAATGTAATTTTGACTATGTAATTTAGTCAATTTCCTGTATCTTGGAAGCCGTAAGAGGCAAACTCTTGACATATAAAAAAACACTAAAACTAAAAAATTCCAAAATTAAAAAAATGCCAAAACTAAAAATCGCTAAAATGAAAAAAGCGCTTAAAGGGGAAAAAAACACCAAAATGAAAAAATTGCTAAAATGCAAAGCTAAAAAAGTGTCAAAACCAAAAAAAAAAAACGCTAAAACTAAAAGATCGCCAAAAACCGAAAAAATCGCCAAAACCGAAAAAAGCGCCAGAACTGAAAACAGTGCCAAAACTTAAATAAATTGACAAAACTAAACATATCATTAAACATTTAAAAAAACGTAAAAAAAACCGCCCAAACCAAAAAATCGCCTTAACTTAAAAAAATCAGTAAAAACGAAAAATCGTTAAAAAAAAACCAGCAAAATAAAAAAAGCGCGAAAACCCAAAAAAAAAAAATCACAAAAACAACGGAAAAAAGTTAAAAAATCTAAAATTAAACAAAAAAGCTATACGGAAAAACTGCCAAAATGTTAAAAGGGCAAAAACGAGAAAGGATATAAGTATGTGTATTCGTGTGCGAGCCAAAGTCGCACTTTACTTAATTCATATTGTTTTTTTAATTGGGTTTTGTTTATTGTAGAACCGCTTTTGCGTTGTTGTTTGGCCATTATCGATTTAAAAGGGAACAAAACTTTTGGACTTTAACGGATTAAAAAAAATAGCAAAACGTTATTGAGCTCTCAAAACTTAATTGAGGGGCTTCAAAGTAAAGGGGTACAAGTGCTAAAAATAAAATTCGAATTAATTAAGCTTTCAAGTTTTTTGTTCCCATGCATTTTATACATAATATTTTTGGTTCTTTTGGGGTCATCGTACAGGTCTGAATTGTTGTATAGAGATAGATATTGGTATTTAATGTTGAGTCATGCATATAACTCGATTTTTTTAGTTTTTGTACTTGTACCGCTTTGCTTTTCATCCCCTCAATTATAAATTTGGCTTTTAAATCCTCTAGGGAAATTCATTCAGAAATTTCTAGAAATTCTGTTAAACTGAAAAATATCTTTTTAATATTCTTTTAATAGTAAGACTTCTTGTAACAAATTGATTGCTGCCAAAATTTGCTTTTCAAAGTGTTTTTTTACTTTGCTTTAAATATTTGCTTATTTTAGTGCGTTGGCGTGCTCTTCAAAAGTCATAAACTTTATCGAATTTCTTTGGATAACTAAATTGTCTTCGATATTGTTGATGAATGCCTCTTCAAAATTGAGTTTTCAGTTTCATGATATTTTTTATTGAGTGGCATTTTATAATGGAAGCAAATGACTACACAAGTGTCTTCCGTCCACGTTAGTCTATTACATTGTTTCTATTTGTTGCAATTACTGGTATTGTTGTTTGTTCAAAACTTTTGATAGTTTTTTATTAACTTTTACATCGAAAAATTTGCAAATGTTAGAAGGAAAATGTACAAGTTGCACTGATGTCTTGGTTATATGGGGCTTTTATGCACCCTTTAATTTTGCGAAAAACAATTTTAAAAACTACTTTAAATAAATGGTTAAAATATTTGTATATATTGAGTGGAATTTGGGCAGTCTGGTTTTGGATTTGGCATACCATTTTCAGTTTGTCTCTTATGCTAATGGGACATTTAATGTCATTTTATTTCATAAATAAATAAATAATGTGGATATTATATCCCATAACACAAAACCATCTTATATCGTCATGATTGGGAGTATGAAAAAATAAATTTAAATATATGTACAACAAATGCAATGAAAAGCCACAGTATCTTCTCTTAAGACCGCAGTTTTTTTTTTGCTATCTGAAAACCTTGTTAAATTCCAAAGGAGTAGAGATGATGTTGAACATTTTTTACACAAAAATCTCTTGAGGTTTTTTTATGATTATTTTTTCCTGTTTTATGTGGAATTTTATGTTTTAATGCCATCAACATCCTTTAAGTGGTGATGGCAATGTTGTTTTACACTAACACTTTAGTATGTTGAGTGTGCACAGTGAGGCAAAATCAAAATATTTGGTACATAAATCAGGCATTTCTAAACGGAAAGCTCTATCAGACATAGCAGAGGAGTATTTTTATTTGTATTTTAAATATCAGCTCTCTTACTTGCTCAGGAGCGTAGTTATGATGTCTCAAAGTAGGGAACTTTGGCAATGTACTGCTTGCAATTTTTTTGTTTTTCATCCGATTTTAAATTTTTTTTGCCGCATTATAGCCCTTAATAAGGCATAAAAGATACTAGCTTGGTTGTATAATTTTCACTTATACACTCTAAAATATTACTTCAAATTTACGATCATATATTGTCTAAATTTGTGTTGAAAATTTCTCCTTGTCTAAAATTACATCGATTTTGTGGTTATTTTATTAAAGAAAACCCCTTTCAAATTAAACATATTTAGTCCAAGTGGAACAAATTTAACATAAAGTATAATATGGCTATGGCTGAGTGGTAGATACGTCAGACTATCAGTCAGGAGGTCGCGGTTTAAAGCTGCACGCAGCCAATCGCTTTCTTTTAATGAAAACATTTTGTTGAAAAATAGTGCGTGTGTAATTTTAGGTCGATAATAATCTGTAAAGTGTTTTAGAGTGTAGTCAGTGAGTAATACTCATTTTGAAATTTCATAATTTTCCAAAACTTTGGTACAGTATTTTCCAGATATCGGACTCAAAAAGTTTTCAAATAAGATGAGAAACAAAAAATCTGGCAATCAATAAAAAATGTAAATTGCCGAAGTGCCCTACTTTGAGTCTTATTCCCATAGAGCTATCCGTTTAGAAATGCCTGATTTATATTCCAAATATTTTGATTCTGCCCCACTGTGGTGTGTATGTAAGTATGTGTGATTATAGTAGTTCTCGTTACAATCTGGATTTTATGTCTGGCTACTTTTACTTTGTATGCATTAACAGACCATACACTGACTGACAAAATAAATCTTTCCTAGGCAGTCCATAAAATAAGTTTAGAAAATTTTCACATCAATTTTGAATTCAATTGAACATTATAAAAAACTGACTTTTATTACAATTTTTGTGCCACCCAATTTCAGCTACAAAGTAAATGTTTTAATGCAACTCTAGACCATTTTTTATTATTTTTTATGTCTTCTTTCTTGTTGTTAAATATCTCCATATAAATTTAATTTATTTCAAATTTTATCTCATCACCCCCTTAATGGTTATTTTTATATTCAATAATTGTAAAATGTTGTTTTGGTGTAAGTGACATGAACAACTTTGTTATGGACACTTGTCGTGTGTGTCACCCTGGATTAAAAGTTATTTGCCATGCTGAATACAAAATGTTTGAAACTCAATACAATTTACATTAAAAATCGATGAAACTTAAAGGATAGTAACAAAAATAAATAAAATACAAGGTCCCGGTTTACACATAGCAAGTTTTCTTAGCACTATTGTGGGCTTATAAAAAAAATAAAACAATTTAGTATTCACACACAACATTTGTAAAACTTTTTGTTTTCAGACAAGCATTTGCTAATAATTTGCTTTGAATTCAATAAATAGTTTATCTGATTCAATAAATGTTTCATTTTGAGTACAGCTAAAGCAAAATGAAGTTGATACTGAAATAAAACGAAGAATAATGTTAAATCAAAGTTATTTCAAGTTAAAATAATGTGAATTTGGTACTGAAATGACACTAAGAATCATGTTGAATAAAGGTTATTTCAAGTTAAAACAATATGAATTTATAGAAGCCATTTTATTAATTATTTTACTTACGTGATGTGTACTAAGCACAGGCATCAGAAAAGTTTGTGTTGGGGCTGCCCCAGCCAAATCGGGACTCAGGCTCATCGCTGGCTAGTCCACGCGCTAACCGCTCTAGCCACAAATGCCTCAAATACACTTTAGATATACATACACTACTAATCCCTTAATTCATAAGAAGAGTTTTTCTGACTTATAACAGATTAATAAAACAAATTTTCATACAAAAGTTCGTTGAATAAGTCTGTTATTAATCAAAGAATTTTTTTTTTTGTAAATTTGGTTGTAAATAAATAACATCATAAGCAGGCGCGGCTCCAGCTTAAGCTTTTGGGAGGGGAACTTTTAAATGAAATATATCATTTTGTAAAATTTATTTTAGAAACTGAATGGAAATTTTAATCGTTTTGGGAGCAGAGATATCCCTTTTTCCCCTCCCATAGATCCGTGCCTGATCATAAGTAACATGAATTTCATTTTAATTCAACATGATTTAATTGACGATTTAACATGAAATGTATATGAAAATAAAGTTATAGTTATGTTGATCTAAAATAAAATGCAATGTTTATTTTTCATTGATTCGCTAAAGTAGATCCAAGTTTAATTTAACATGATCAAAATTGATTTTACTATAACAGTGAAAAATGTTAAATGAACGAGATTTAAGGTTGCATGTAATGCATAAATTGTCATCTATTTACATTTACATAATACGAAGATCAAAATAAACAAGAACAAGGGCACAACAGTGTGTTGCAGCTGGCAACAAATCAAATAAACACCAATCCATTTAAACCACAAATAATTTCTCTGTACTTTTTGAAAAACTAAATATGATTTTAAATTGGAATTTTTTTTTCGGTGTGTAAATGCTTAGAAAAAATTTGTTTGCATGAAACCGGATAAGCATGATTTATCATTGACGTTATTATTGCTGCAGTTGTAAATACCACAAAACCGATGTACATATTTGCATTTTACCTTTCAAATGCATTTGCCACACGTTTAACACATTGATGCTTTAAAAATAGACATGGGAATATACTAAACAATTTTTTTTATATTGCTGTACGACAAACAAGTTTAACCCTTCATCGACCATATTGTAGATATTTTAGCCGGAAAATCCTAATAAAGAATAACGATCACACTGTACAATAAAATCAAAGACTGATTCTGATAGAGGGCGCAAAAACAAAAAATGTACGTGTATTGTTGTTTTGAAAGTTTACATCTGGTATTAATTAGGAGGAGTTAAAGCTCATCTCATTCTGCACATTTTTGTTGTAAATCGGCATGGGAAATCTTGTTGAACATTTTTGTTAAACATTTTAAACCTTTAACTCTCCTTTGCATGGGTCTTTTTTTGTACCTTTGTTAAAAAAAAGAGTAAAAAAAAACTCACCTTGAGCGGCAATGTAGCGGTCTAAAATGTTGTATAAAAATATTTGCTATACTATTCTACTATAAGCTTTCAAAGACTATAAAGCTCGAAATAAAATTTTTACGCCAGAAATATATCCAAAACTTAAAATATGTTTAAGGGCTAATTTCGTACTTATTTCTAAAAATACAAAACCAGATTTGATGAGGCCAGTTTGTATTAAAAATATTTCTTACGTAAAATTTCGCTATAATGCAAAAAAAAATTAATTTGAAAAATTTTATTGAACGAAGTTAAGCGTGAATAATTAAAATCTCTTTGGTATTGGTCTATTAAGGGTTAACACAGCTTTTATGCTTACAAACAGCGTGAAGAAGTGATAAATGCGAATGATGTGAACAAAAATCATAGAGAAGAACCTCTCTGAAAATACGGGATGAGCTATTTTGTTAAAGTCGATCATCTTTGAATCTAGAAAACGCTTTCGGAACGTTATAAATATGGATCACTACGTATACGTAACATTTAATTTTGCGTAATCAAACATAGCGCTAAGGTGTTGGCGTACATACACTATTTTTCAATTGGATCAGTAGCCAACGATGCCATTTTTATCAATTTTTTACGATATGACAAAAAACGATATGATATACTGTGTTGTTTTTTACGATATGACAACACTGCGATATGACAACACCGTGTATGCCTATATTAGTGTTGTCATATCGTAAAAAACTTACGATATGACAACACAGTATGTGATATAGTTTTTTGTAATATCGTAAAAAATTCCTAAAAATGGCATCGCTGTCAGTAGCACACTTGATATGTTTGTTACAGCGATGCCATTTTTATCTCTTTTTTACGATATGACATACTGTGTTGTCATATCGTAAGTTTTTTACGATATGACAACACTGCGATACGACAATACCGTGTATGGCTATCTTGGTGTTGTTATATCGTAAAAAACTTACGATATGAAAACACAGTATGTCATATCGTTTTTGTCATATCGTAAATAAGAGCTAAAATGGCATCGCTGGTTTTCTATATTACACTGTGCAACAAAATCAATTTTTTCTCAAAATAACTATGCTCTAACGACTGCAACATTCAAATTTCTTTCGACCGAAATGATGAAAGCTCGATATTCCGAAATGGGGTTGAAAGCAGTAGCTTCCTATTTTTTAGCCGACTTCAAAAAGAGGAGAAAGATAGTCAATTCGCAATTTTTTTATGTCTGTTCCCTCAAACCTTCGCCATTTATTAAACGATTTCGGATTTTTGTCTTTATTAAGAAGGATGTACTTCGAGATTGGTCCCGTTGAAAATGGGAAGGGTCGCGCTCATACAAAGTAAATTCACCTTAGTTTTCAATTACTTCTAATTAACCGATTTTTATGAAGTGCCACGCCCATGCAAACTAAATATTGATTGTAACTACTTCTACTTAAAATTAGTTCTAGTAAAAGTCCACTATGAATATAAATGTAGTGGGTTTTTATAAGAATTATTTATTGAGGAAGTTAAAAACTTGTAAGGATTCTTATTTGGTTTCTAAAATTTTCGAAAAAATCTAATATAAATAAAGCCAGCATAACTTCTTTTTTCCTTTCAGTTTCCGATTTCACCGAAACCCTTTCCCATTTGTATGAGGAACATGCGACTGCCCTACAAGCCCTTGTCACAAATTTTCGTAAAAAGAATGCCGAACTTAGAAAAGAAAGGTAAGTTTGTGAAACAGGACACACACGTCAAATCAGCTTGTGTTGAGTTCAAAATGTTTTTGAAAAATATAAAAACATCCAGTTTTTTAACACTTTCAAAATCTTGAAATTTTTGAAATCTTTAAATATATCGATATATATCGATATCGATATATTTTTAAATATCGATCGGCATCGATATATATCGAATAAAAAATATCGATATATCGAAATATCGATATTTTTTCAACAATGATAATTCATACGTAGTCCCCAAATTTTTTTTTAAATAAAACAAAAAAAGTACCTTTCTTATAAATAATTAAGCTGGAAATAGTTAATTTCCAAGATCCTTACTGTTCCAAAAATATTTCATGGAACATACATCAACAAAATTACACTCAGAAAATGATAATTTTTCGAACATACAAAATATTATAAATAAAACGAAAGATTTTGTTAGTAATATTCTATTTGAGGAAAACTGTGCCGAAATGTTTTTATAAATTGCACGAAAAACAAAACCAAAGCTAAAAAATATCGAATTTGATACTGTCGATATATTCGGAAAAAATATCGATATATCGTAATTAAAAATATCGACGATATATATCGATATATTTTTAAGACAATATCGATACATCACAATTATTCTCTGCGTGTAATTTTGCACAAGCCATGTTTGTAATTGACACTTGTGTATTTGACTAAAGCTAAAAATATTCTATACAACATAATTTTCTGCTGCAATTTGTCTTCACATTTTTATTTTATGGTTTTCAGACCCGCCTGCCATTTATCAATCTTCCAAGCATGGGAAACATTCCTACAAGAAGTCGAAACAGATTCTCAAGCATCCAATGATGTGGCAAATGTTCTTTATAGACAGGTAAGTAAGTTAACATATCACCTTTTGTGTTTTTGATTTTGCATAAATTTTGCACTATTATTTTATTTTTTTGTTACTTATTCAACCCTAATCAATCATTTCACTCACTAGCTAGCTATACACTTTATTTGCTTCTTTCTCAACATAAAACTGTCCATCAGTTTATTTTACATTGAAATTATGTTTGTGAGAAGCAAAACCTCAGGATGATAAAAGCAGTTCGGCTTGAAAAGGGTGGAGCAGGAAATAGAACAAATATTCATGTTTAAATTTGAGTGTAGAGTATGATATGAACACTAATTTAATTGTATTTTAATTTTGTGGTTTTCGATTTTCTGTTGCCATTGGCCATTTAAAAATAAATGAATTTTTAAGCAAATGACTGGATAACAGAAATGTTCGTTTCAGTCATAATTAAACTGCCATATTGTCAATAGTGTGGGGTCATTATTAGTATTATTAAGTAGGAGATTAAGTTGTCATTGTTGATTCGTCAACGTTTTTGTAATAATTATTTTCAAAAAGAGGCGACTGTTGGATTATTTGTATAAATAAGCAAAAAAGGCTTAACGATGACGTTATGGTAGACAAATCTCTTCGCTTCCTGGATCGTTGGATCAATATAAGATATATTTTGTAGATTTATTGCTATTACAGTGAAGACTGTGTTCTAATGAAATCAAGTAGAATTACCTTCTGGTATACACGGAAAAATTATCAGCAAAAAAATTTCCAAACAAAAGTTTGTCGAAAATAAAATTTCTTTTTCAGTAAGTGCTCTTTACTGAATCAGTGAATTATTTCTTTGACTTTTATTTAGGGCACAAACGCCAAAATCAACAACAAAAACTGGGTTTTCGTGCCGTAAAAAAAACAAACTAATGATAGTAAAAGGAATGCAAGTTCGTTTACTGAAGATTATTGAGTAAATTAATTCGTTAATTTTTTGCGTTAATTCTCATTATTTTTTTTTAGAGTCTTTAGATCAACACGCAGAGTTGACCACGTTTAATAAAGTGAAGTTTCATAAATGCTGTTATTTAAAAGTTAAAAATATTTACAAGCAAAGTTTTTGCTGACTCAGACAAAAAGTTTGTATGATATATTTAAAAAAAATCCAATAAATATTTTAGCTTGATTCAGTAAAATAATTTGTTTAGAACTTTTAAACATTTTTAAACAAATTATATTATAGATTTGGACAATTTGTTTACTGAAAAAACCGGGGTTTTTCAATGAAATGAATTTATATCTGTATATAAAAATTTTTTATAGGACCGTTTTCAGACAAAATATTTACTAATTAATTGAATTTCTTTACTGAAAATGAGTTTGACTCTCTTCTGCGTATCCGTGCATTTTTGCAAATGACATGCTCTTCATTTGCTGTTCACCTAATTGTGATCGATTGACCACCGTATCGTAAAATTTGGTTTCTACATGTCTCTGCAGTTGCAAAGTAGACAAATTAAAATCGAAATACGTATAGTATACTATATTTATAATTGGTCAAATGATCATTACAGTTATTGTATAAATTTCGACCTAGTATTCGTATTATTAAACTAATTTGATTATTATATGAGCAGAAAAAAACATTTCACTGCAAATGGAATTACACTCGTAATAATAATGACAGGCAAATGAACATTATTATTTCCGCCTCTTTCTTCTCCGGCAAGCAACAGTACCGGTTTGGTTCGATGGTTTGTGTAAAAATGCAAATATTTATTATAATGCGATTACATTGATTTTTTTCTTTGCGGCAAATTATTCATAATTGATACATTATTATTTTGCATTGTGGCCAACATTGATAATAGTGTTTTTATTATTATACAGATAATGGTTATTTCAACTTAATTGTAGCTTGATTACACACATAAAATATAATAACCTTAATTAAACTAGTATTACATAGAGAATATTTTTTAAAATTAATTTAATTAAAATCATAGCATTTAATATTGAAAGTAGTTATTTGAAATTTATATATAAAAAGTAGAAAACTAGGAAACCTCTAGTAGAAGAAAAGGGAGGGGTACTGATAACTTCTCATTCTTGACCAAAATATTATCTACATTGTTGCTGAGCTAAAAATACAAAGTATTTCTATTCACTTGCAATCAATATTCATTCAATCTTTCATTGTAATTGTAAAATTCCATGTATTGACCTCAAGGACATCTTGTATATTTGGTTCGTTTTCGACAAAAGTTTTTTATGTGCCACCAATACTGTTCAAGATATTTTTCATTGATTAAAAAAAAAATCGTTTCAATGTAAAATAACAAAAGATGGACAAAGAAAAATAACCAACATAAATTCCAAAATATTTGATTTTTATTAAAAATAATTCTATTGTAAATTTCATTCCCATTCGATTCAAAAAAGCATCGCTCTTTCAAATATTCTTTAATTAAAGTGCCTGTTTTTTCTTCTTTTTCTCACATTCATCAGGTGTCACGACCAATGCTCGATAAATCCTTTCATCGCAAAGTTCAAAGTCGAAAAATATTTACACACAGGGAGTCCTTTGAGACCATTATTGCAAAGACTGAAGAAAAATTATCAAAGGTGAGTAATAATATACAAAAGAACTGCAAACAACAATATAAAAAGTAAATGTAAGTATGTGATGCAACGATGAATATATGAACAAAACAAAAATTATCGACGCAGGGAATAAGTTTAACAATATACATACATTGTATTTAATTAACAAGAGGTGTTATTAGGAAAAAATTTTATGTTTATGTATAAATCCCATAAAAGGGACACTTCTAAAAGGCCTACAATAAAATCTTGGGCAGTACAATGGTAATAAACTGGAGTTGGTATGTCAAATTGTTTATCAGGGAAGGAGCTATAGGATGTGGAAGCTGACAGACATACAAAATGCGTTTTTAAAATAATAAATCCGGTAAGAGGAGGACTTCTAGAAGACCTGCTCGGTACTGCTCCACACTATTAGAATGCTCTTGGGCAGTACAATAATAAACTGGAAGGAGCTATAGCTTTATGTGCTATGTCTATGTCTATGTCTATGTCTATGTCTATGTCTATGTCTATGTCTATGTCTATGTCTATGTCTATGTCTATGTCTATGTCTATGTCTATGTCTATGTCTATGTCTATGTCTATGTCTATGTCTATGTCTATGTCTATGTCTATGTCTATGTCTATGTCTATGTCTATGTCTATGTCTATGTCTATGTCTATGTCTATGTCTATGTCTATGTCTATGTCTATGTCTATGTCTATGTCTATGTCTATGTCTATGTCTATGTCTATGTCTATGTCTATGTCTATGTCTATGTCTATGTCTATGTCTATGTCTATGTCTATGTCTATGTCTATGTCTATGTCTATGTCTATGTCTATGTCTATGTCTATGTCTATGTCTATGTCTATGTCTATGTCTATGTCTATGTCTATGTCTATGTCTATGTCTATGTCTATGTCTATGTCTATGTCTATGTCTATGTCTATGTCTATGTCTATGTCTATGTCTATGTCTATGTCTATGTCTATGTCTATGTCTATGTCTATGTCTATGTTGTTTGCTCTGCCTAGCCTTCGTCTAGCTTGCGTATTTAAATTTTAAAATACATACATATATTCAAATAGAAAATAACACCTCTTGCTTGTAATACTTTTTGAATTACCAACATGCGTTTCGCAAACTCCATACGAACACTTTAAGCATAAATTTATTGATTTATTTTTATTGTATTAAAGACACCCTTTTAACTCAGGACAATGTGAAGCATAAAATATTGCATATTTTAACCTTTCGTTTTCTCAATACAATAAAGATGAAATTTTTCTTTTTATTTTAGTTTTTTTTTCTTCATATAATTTCCTTTCATATTTATGATATTTTCTTTCATGTTTTTACATCCCGTTATTTACGCAGTGTCGCCTGGATTATAAGCAATGTTACATGTCACATCGTCAGAATGCCACACAACATTCGCTAACAGAATATATAGATGCTCATAATGCGTACGTGCAACAATTGCATGCCACAAATGCCATGTTGGAATCGTATCATTGTGAAACGGTGCCACAATTGATGCAAGAACTCGAAGAGATACACAACGATTTATGCAGTATTATTGCCGATTCAATACAACAGGGTGCTGATGTTATATGCAACAAGGTGAGTTTCAATATTCGTTTGTAGCCGTAAAAGCAGAATAAGAATTACACGCAAGTTATGAATGTATTTAAAATTCCTGTAATTGAAGGTTTGAAGAAATAATTTCTTAAATAAATTGCAGTGGTAGCAGTATGTAATAGCTTTTGCAAACTTGATTGTATAAGAATGTCTTGCTGATTTCACTTCTGTACGATGCTACCGCATTGCAGTTGCATTTGCTTAGGGTTTCTTGTCTGTCTGATTGCTTCCCAAATACATCTATCTTTCTATCTTTGGCAGCAAACTGTGTAATGAAGATGGCTGTTATTTCTTTCCTCACACAAAATCAATATAATTCTGTATACAAAATGAAACTAAGAAAGGAAAGTGAGTTGAAAATAAGCTTTTGTTTGTAAGATGTGTCACATAGTGATTTATGACACATTAACTTACGGTTATCTTCTAACAAGCTGCACATTTGAATAGTATGTATCAAAAGAGGAAAAGAATATTTGATTAGCATGCAAGAAAATAATCAAATATTTTCAAGGCATTGTTTATAGTTAGACGTGTTATTTTCATGAAGATTCTGATTACAAGACGTTGCTGATGTGAAGAAAAGACTACAGGCTAATGTAGCAAATAGTTTTCAGTTGTTGTTTATAAAACACAATATTTTCTATTTTCTATTTTAAAAAAATATCTAAAATTATATATTTTTTAATAAAAATATATGAGTAAGGAAGGCTTTATTAGCATAATTCTCTCAGAAAATTAAAATGTTTAGATAAGAAAGAGTTCCGAACATATCCTTTTACAAACTTGTGTGTTAAAGGAAAAGTTGCTTATTTGTTCTTTAGTTGGGTGCCTCATTAACATATTTTATAATATTTCTTTTTATACATTTTAATGTTTATCTAGTCAAAGACTCCCTTTTTCTAAATTGATGAAGAATATTTATGTAGATAATTTTCTTGTGAGTTTATGCAGATGCGATCTTTCATGTATGTGTGTGCTCTACTTGAATACTATTTTATCCTTTGAGTTTTCTTGGGTTGATGTTACTGTTAGTAATTCTTCTGTTCTTTAATAAAGCCGTGATTCTTAAACTTTTTTATATTGATCCCCAGGGATTGACGGTGATCATTAAGGGAAAATAAAAATTTAGGTCACATATTTTCAATCTCGTTTAAAGTCTCCTATTATGTACATATTTAAAGTTGATTCAGTTTGTCGGTCAGCAAGCATATTTGTATGCAATTTTGAGATACTGGGTATTTTCAAATGATTTACTGTGGTCAACTTAAGTCGTAGAAAGGGTTTGAGTAAAGTTTTTAGCTCAAATTGGTGCACAATTTTCCAGCCTTTTCAGATTTTAGCGATTTTTTTCCGATTCATGAGCAACTAATATTGCATAATTTTCATGTATTAATTTTTTGGCGAAAGTTGTATAAGGTTCGGCTTTGTCAAATATCATCAAGTGGTTTAAAATGTGAAAGAGTTTGGCGACCACTGGCTAAAATCATCTATCTTAAAATGGCTTAAGGATATTTTTTTATTATTATTGAAATCTAGCAACAATTTTATTGAACGCTTGTTATGCGAGGGTAGCCTTTTTTATTTTGCATAAAAAATCAAAGAAAAAATTGTTATTATACAATAAGCAGGGTGTATGGAATATAATGAAAAAGGTATTCCTGTAAAGATGGTTTATACAAATTGTAATCGGTAATTGCAGCTGTTGTTTTTGCTTGGCGGTAGCCAAAAAAGCTGAATTTCTATATACAATGGACTTAATCAGATTTATTGGGCGTCCTTAAAAGCTGTAACGTGACTTTACAAAAATTAACACTACTACCGCATTATATGTAGTGTACCCACTTGTATACATTAACAACTAACAATTCTCAGACACTTAATTTAACAATTAGGATAAGTTGACTAAATTTGACTATAAACGGGGGAAGGAATTCGAAGAAACCGAAATTGCTATACCTTGCATCTGTGCTGCAGAGTATAGCAAGAACATGGCCAAGATTCTTTCCCCCAGCTATTGACCCCAAGTCAATGACCATATTTAGCACATCAAGAGCCGTAGTATTTATTTTGTCTAGTATTGATCCATCATAATTAGCCGATCAAGGGTCCATTGTAGTAATTGTTCATCGTAGTTGGGCGATAAAGAGGCGTTGAATTTATCTTGTCGGATCGTGGTAGTTGCTTGTTGTAATTGAGCGATCGAGAGGTGAACAATTTTTCTCTACTATTGTTTGTTCTCTTAAGTACTATTTGCTAATCGTAGTTAGTCGATCAAGAGCCGAAGCGTTCGTTTATCTTGTCTGATCCTACTATTTGTTTGTCGTAATTATCTCAACGTAAAGCACGTTTTTGCAGCTAATCGTATTTAGCCGACTGAGGGCCGAATCATTTAGCTTATCGGATTGTATTATTTGTTATTTTTTATTACATCACAGTGGTCACTTATTAATGACAAAGGAAACATACATTTGAAGAGCCTGGACGGGTTGGGCATACCTCAGATCGGAAAATAAACTGCGTTACAAAACTATACATGTTTTTTTTACAAAAATATTTTGATACTTTTACGGAATTTAAGTCATTCTAAAATTTTAATTTTATAATTTAGTTCTTAGATTTGACACATGTAAGTATGTGTGTTGTGCTGTATAACCAACAAAGGCCTCACATATACATTGTGTATATTTTGATGAACTAATATTGAATAAATGCCTTTAAGATATTCTCATAAGAAATAAGTTTATTGTTTGACAATCAGAGCATCGTTAAATGGTTTACTTGCGGTTGTGTCCTTAACGCATTAATAGTGTGGTTTTATGTATTGCATGTGTGCGAGTGTTTGCGCTTGTGGTTTGTTGTTTGCACATATAATCAGTTTCACATACAACATCAATTTCCAACAAACTTTCCCTCTTTATATTTAAAAAAAAATTTGGTCGCAGACATCGCGTCAAAGTCCCTTGTCGGAAGAAAGCTTGCACTTTACAAAAACAATACACATTAATGAACTTATAAACCACTTCTGGCTTGGGGAAGGAAAATGAATTTTCCATCTTACAAAACCAAAAAAGTTTTGTATATTCCCACCACATGATTATCTCCTGTCATACCAACCTTCTGCTTGTCTATTGCAACTGCATCGGTAAGTGTTAATGTTAATCAATAAAAAGACATTAATTACATTTTGACTACTCCCTCGTGTGTGTGTGTTCTGGCAAGCAACATGTGTTTTGTTGCACATAATGCCAGTTAAGGACACTTTGCAGGCATATATTGTAGTTGCCTTACACAAATTAAGCACAAGTGCGAGCATTCACAGAACATTTTACATGATAAAGTGTCAGAAAATATTTTGAAAATCATTTGACCAATTCAAACCCTGTTGCATGGGTTGTAGATTGTATAAATGCTGATGACAATTTCCCCATAAATGTACATTTGTTGAGAAATATGTTGTGTGTGGAAATTACCAACAACATTTAAACGATCTACAATAGGTTGTGAATTGCACAATTGTGTTTTTGATCAAATACTTAAACTCGAAAATTTAATTTGTTTACTCTTGAAATTTATTCATTCGATAACGACAAGGCTCGAGCTACCATTAGAAAATAGAATTTTCCATGCTAAATTTTTATCTCAACTGCTATTTTGAATGCAAGTAATAATGACATACAGTTAAATAATTGACTCACATAAAACTAAACATATTTGAGTGGTCTCTCGTAACAAACAGGATTTTAAGCACATTTTCTTTACAAAACTAAATGTTTGTCTCATTGTTTTTTTTGTTTATTTCGCAATTTAATTTCAGGCTTCTGACCAGGCAAAACGCTACAACAGCTTAACAACACAATGTACAACGATCTCGCCTGTACAGGATTTAACAAATTTTGTGCGAATATTACCACCAATTGCAGTCCAACTGCAAAAGGCACCAAAAAGGCCATTTGCACCGCCTCAACCAGCGGCAGGTGAACAGGATGAAAGTGGTGAATATAATGTGAGTAATCGACCGAAAAATAGTTTTTTTAGTTTGATAGTTAAAAAAAGAAAAATTATAGTGGTTAAAAAAAGCAACTTTAAACGATTATCTTAAAAAACAAACACAAAAATTACCTTTTAAAAAAGTACCTTTTAAAAAAGTACCTTTTAAAAAAGTACCTTTTAAAAAAGTGCCTTTTAAAAAAGTACCTTTTAAAAGTACATTTAAAAAAGTACCTTTTAAAAAAGTGCCTTTTAAAAAAGTACCTTTTAAAAGTACATTTAAAAAAGTACCTTTTAAAAAAGTACCTTTTAAAAAACTGCCTTTTAAAAAAGTACCTTTTAAAAAAAGTACCTTTTAAAAAAAGTACCTTTTAAAAAAAGTACCTTTTAAAAAAAGTACCTTTTAAAAAAAGTACCTTTTACAAAAAGTACCTTTTAAAAAAAGTACCTTTTAAAAAAAGTACCTTTTAAAAAAAGTACCTTTTAAAAAAAGTACCTTTTAAAAAAAGTACCTTTTAAAAAAAGTACCTTTTAAAAAAAGTACCTTTTAAAAAAAGTACCTTTTAAAAAAAGTACCTTTTAAAAAAAGTACCTTTTAAAAAAAGTACCTTTTAAAAAAAGTACCTTTTAAAAAAAGTACCTTTTAAAAAAAGTACCTTTTAAAAAAAGTACCTTTTAAAAAAAGTACCTTTTAAAAAATGTACCTTTTAAAAAAAGTACCTTTTAAAAAAAGTACCTTTTACAAAAAATACCTTTTCAAAGAAGTACATTTTAAAAGAAGTACCTTTTAAAAGAAGTACCTTTTAAAAAAGTTCCTTTTAAAAAAGTTCCCTTTAAAAAAAGTACATTTAAAAAAAGTACCCTTTAAAAAAAGTATATTTTAAAAAAGTACCTTTTAAAAAAAGTACCTTTTAAAAAAAGTACCTTTTAAAAAAAGTACCTTTTAAAAAAAGTATTTTTTAAAAAGGTACCTTTAATTTTTAATTTTAAAACTAACTTTAATTTGTGCTATTATTATGACCAACTGCGCTACAAACAAATTCTACTTCTTCTCGCTCTTCATTTTCTTTTCACTTCTACTGATGCTATTAAGTTGTTTCCATTAATGCTTTTTCTTATATTTTGGCACACTCGTTAATAGGAAATGACACCAATTTTACGCAATGAGCTGGTATTTGATCGTCATTCCTCCGTATCATTACGTTTGGCATTGGAATCATTGAAACGGGAAGCGATGGATTTGGAAATGCAAATACGCCAACTGCAGGTAATTTTTAACTAAAGTAACATTTTGACTTAGTGTGTGTAAGTGTAATTTATGTTTTTCTATTTGATTCCTTTCACACAGGATACCATTGATGTTTTAAGTCGCAATCAAATACGTGGCATAGAGGGACAACTGTATAATAAAGTCAACGAAACACAAGAAGATTTGTTAATGAATAAATTTGATTTACGCGCCAAACAGCTTCACCTGGCGGCGATACGTGCACAGGTAAGTGCCTGAAAATTTACAGATGAATGATTTTTCTGTTAAGGAAAAGTGTCCTTCATTTTTATTATTTCTATTTTATTAAGTTACATTTTATTCTGTTTAACTTAGCAGTATATTTTCTTTTTTTGCAAGTACGAGTATTATTGTTTAGTTGTACTATTACGATGATTATGACCTGAAGCAGCATTTAACAAGCTTTTGTTTTATTGCCTTTTATAAGAGGAGGGTTTTGTTGATTTACTATGAGGGCTACTACTATTACTGCGATTTATTTTCTTTACCATTTCAACAATTTACTGTTTCTTTTTTGAAATCGTTGGGTAGTTTTTTATGATTTACAGAGTTCATTGTGTTAAATGCATTTATGTGTTTCTTCTATTGGCGGAAGAATTGTTTTTTTAGGATTTTAAATATTTTAAGAAAATTGTTTCAACCGGGATAATATAATAGGATAGTGTAATGCTATTGTTGGTTGTCATAATACATTGCTCATTATTTACCACAAGACAAGGCCTACAGAACACTTTATGACAATGACGATGTTTATTACACAACGTCTTCACGAGACATTAACTTTGAGATAACATGAGAGAATACGTCGACAGAATAATAAAAACAAAATGTCCATTTTTTCTTAATCTCATACTAGGGGAACGCGTAATTTTACAAATGCTCATCGCGTTAACATGTACTACTTTTGCATAATTAGTTATTTTATTATATAAAATTTCCCCCTTTTGTCCTCATCGTGTAGCATATCGGTCCATGAAACTATGTGTTCTTTATATCTGCGATGTAGGGTATGTTAAGCAACTTTGTTGCAAATATTAGTGCAAACATTTTTCTGGAACATTTTAAACCTCTAACTGTTCGTTTTATGGGTCTTATTGTACATTTCTTAAAAAAAGGGCACCAAATTCTCATTTAGCGCGACATAGCCGGGAAAAATCGTATACAAAAAAATGTGTCTCGTGGTCTTGTACATAAAAAAACTGAGCACATCTTATACCTTAAACGTAAGGCTTACAAGATTTTCTATGTCGATTACTAATTGTGTACAAGTACGGTATTAATCCTTAAACATATTTTAAGTTTTGAATGATTTCTAGCGCCGGAGTTAAGTCTGGAGCTTGAGTCTCCCTTAAGACCTAGAGTAGAATTTTATGGCAAATATTTTTGTAGAATATATCGCCACTGAAGGGGAATTTTTTATTAATTCTTTCAGAAATGTACAAAAAGACCCATAAAGCGAGGAGTTAGAGGGTTAGTTTTTTTATTATTTTTTTAAATTTTGAATTTTTGAAGAAGCTACTCCACTAATTTTATCATAACTTATGAAGCGGTTGTACGATTTTAATACAAAAACCAATAAAAAACTTTAAATAAAAGTACCTTTAAGAAGCCGTTATCACATTAATTTTTTATATACTCTATGGTTTCAAAATTATTCAGAACGCAATGATGAAAAATATATTTTTTTATGCAAAATCGAAATATTTGTATTTGTTTAAAAATTTATAAAAAATCGAAAATATCAAAATGATAGCATTTTTATTTACTGGCCGCAAATAAAAAAAAACTTTTTTTCACGAAAATCGATAGTAAATATTGATTTTATTCACAATAAAGTGAAATTACCTGATCTTTGGAAAAAATCGAGTTTTGGAGATGTTTCTCCACCGATTTTGTCATAACTTTGCATAAGGTCATCCAATTTCCTTTCAAGAAACAGTAAAAAACTTTCCTTTAAGGCACTCTAACATAAATTTTTTATATACCCGAAACCATTTAGTATGCAAAAATTAATGTTAGAACGAACGTCTTAAAGGTAATTTTATTCCAAGCTCTTTTGTATTTTTTTAAAGGAAATTGGATAACCTGTTTCGAACTTATGATGAAATGGGTGTACCAGCCTCTTGAAAGCTCCAAAATTTTAGATAAAAATTAAAAAAAAACTTAGACATAGAATTAAATTATGACCGTTTTTGTACTTAGGGGACCATAACACATCAAAAATGTATAGTGGTGACAATGGGTCATGACAAAAGTTTAATTTTGTTGCATAGTGTTACCGATGAAATTTAAAATCGATTAATATATGTGATGATCCTTATGAAAAGTATAGCAACAAATAGCTGTTTATGTAAATTTGGTACCACTGCTCAGGCATAGTGGAATTATCCCTATGCTCACCTCCGAAATGACTTGAAAGAGATCCCAGCCTCTAACTTCTTCTTTCACCATATTTAAAAACTTCAAAGCTCATTTACTCAAATATATATTTGGTAAATATTTTGAGCTTCGCGGTAAAAAAACGGTATTCTTTTCAGAATTTTGTCTAGTTTTAGGAAATACTGTTAACTCACTTTCGGCATCCGGAAGATAAAGTCCCTTTCAAAAATATCATCACATATGCACGTTACAATCAGCTTTAATGCCTGTTCCACAATATCGACAAGTAGATTTCGTTCTCATTTTTATGTTGAAAACAAAAACAAATTTGAACTTTTTATTATTATTTTCAATATAAATATGAGAACGAACTCGACTTGTCGACATCGCGGGACAGGCAGTACATCTCAGAAAGTTCTTCTAAAAATATTAATTTCAAAAATAGAAAAATGTATGTTTACGTTTACTTAAATTGTGTGGCGTTGAAGTGTTGTTTTGTTATTAATTTTCTTACGGCAATCGTGTTAAAAGTTAAACAAACTCTACTTCATAGACAGATAAAGTTGTTATAGTTCTTAGTTTATTTTTTCAACAGTTTCTCAGCTGCTTAAACTAAGATTCAAAGTGTCTTAAACACTTTTTCCTGCAAAGTTTACGTTGCTGTTATTCAAGGTAAATAAAACTCGCACATTTATGCCCAGAAGTTATTTAATGATCTTAATCTCTGCATAGTTTTATAATTATTTTCATAAATTAGTTGTAGTGCGGCAGAAAATAGTTACAGAATTTCAATCTCTTTTTTTTCAAGTAAAAACTTAGAATAATGAGAGAAAATAAAATGTGAAACAATTAAAATAAAATCAATAAAACTTTCCAAGAATCTATGGAAACAAGTTGGAAAATTTTATGCTTTATTTAAGTTGCAAACAGTTGCAGAATATTTAACAGTATTTAATTTTAAGTATTGCCAAATTATGACGCAAGTTAAAGTAATTGTATGATAATGACTTCCACTGTATTTTTCCAACTTTATGAAGAATTTAATAAAAAAGGAAAAACTCTAATTTAGTTTTTAAAATAAAATATAATAAAATAAAATAAGTAATGACGATTTGAAATAGCAAATAATAAACAATCCTTATAGATCTTAAAATTTTCCATGAAACTTTGTACCACTAAAAGGACTTGTAAGTAAAAACTTCTACTGAGACTAAAGAGATTGAAGAATTAAGTAAATAATGCAGTGACAAGAATAGAGAGAAACTTCAAATATCTTGTGAAAAGAGGATATTTCGAGAGCAACTAGTTAAATAGATTTTTAGTATTAAAATATCTAATGAATTCTAACGGCGAAAATCAATGAAAACTTAAAAGCATCCACAAAATCATAGTGCAAAAAAAAAAAAACACTTTTGTCATATAAAATATTACTTTATAGATCTAGAAAGAATTGATCCGATAAATTGGAAATGCTTTTTAATTCATTTTTCTCAATTTCTCCAGCGTCAGCGATTAGTGAAAGATAATTTTTAATAATGGGAGAAATGTTCAATCGAATAAAATATCTATGAAATTAATAAGAAGCATTATTTTTTAGGACTAAATATATAGATTTTGTTCGATTATTTAATGAATTATCCTGGTCTGTTCTCCATGTGAAATGAAAATGTTCGGAATTATAAAAGGTTTGTTGTTACAAGTTAATATTTATAACAATTCCGATTATTTTTATTCCGCATTGAATACAAAACAGGTCTGAATATTATTAATTTTTTTTCCAAGGGAAACATTTGAATAGTAAAAGAACTATTTTAAATGATCAGTTTATGATCTAATTTATTGTAGAAATATTGTTTTTGTTAATAAAATATTTACAAAACTTATGGCGTTTTCTTTTCTACAAAAAATGTTGCATTGTTTGCACTTTTTAATGAAAATTTGCAAATAATAATTTTTCGAGGAAGTGAATTTTTTAGAAATTAAGGTAATTTTTTTGCTTTAGAACAATGCTAAATTGCGATTTTTTTCATAAAAATTAAAAAAGTGTTACAAATTTTATGGAAAAGAAAACGCCATTAGAAAAAAACCGCGTAATTCAAAAATTTTCCTATTAACTCGAATAATTTTTAGCAGTAAAGCTTACTCGAATAACTCGAATAGCGAAATAAAAGTTTTACTCGATTGTTTGAGTAATTTAAAAAACCTCAATTTCGATTAATTGATTAATCGAACAATTGAAAAGTGGATGTGAGAAGAATGAAAATTTCGTTGTCAGTAAATTCCAAACTTTAAACTTATTTTCTGCAAACCCAGTTTTTTTTGATATTATAAAGGATTGTGTTGAAAATAAATTGTTGAAAAATTTGTCTATGCTATTACCGGAGATATTTACGAAATAGAGAACAAAGTCGAGACCAAAGCCAAAAATTTTAAAATTCTAAGCCAAATATCTTTGAAAATATTAAAGACATCCTTTTGAAATATACTGTATTTTCTTTATTTTATTCATAAACTTTAAAACAAGTTCAAATTCATTAAAATCGGAGTATATTTGTAAAAGTTGTATGATCAACAATGTTTTTCTTGCACGTGGTGGTCAACTTTGACACCCTGTAGCTGACCGTGAGTTTTAACAAGGTGATCAATATCTCAACATGCTTAAAGCCTTGTTCCTCCCCTATCATTTTCATAATCGTTACCGGACTGCAAGTTTCAAAGATTCAGATTTATTACAATTTTTTCCAATTCGAACCACTAGATACTGGTACGTATACGTACGCAACAATTATCAAAGGCATAATGCTTATACGCCCTAGTGTAGTTGCTGAATACAAAAACATTTAAAAATACTATGTATAAGCCAGAACAATGTTGTCATTGTTAGTCTTTTGCTAACAAAATTTTTCGGAATTTTTTCGAAGCGAAAAGCTACTCAAAATTTGTTTTTACAATAAATAAATGTTCCTTTTAAATACTTGCAAACAATTCATCGGTTTTTTTTGAATCGTGAAACCGTTTTACCGGTACACCAAATCTTTACCATTTATGTACTTATATCTAGAAATATTTAAATTCTTTTAAACATTACCAAAGTAAAGGACCATGTACAGAATATGAAATAAAACTGTAGCAGAATACTTACAAACATAGCTGATACAACAACCTTTGTTTTAGTATAAAACTAGCTATGTTTTTTTTTTACTTAGCCATTTTAGAAACCTTGCAATTTAAATAAGAATTTCCGCGCTCTCACTTCTTTAACATGTGCCTAAAGCTGTTAGAAACTAACAGAAAGCTTACTTGAAAGCCTAAAAAGATTTTTAAAAGAGTGTTTTATATAAGTCAGCTTTTTCTATATTTTTATCATAAAGATTGCAACAGGTTTCCATGCTTTACAAACATTCACTTAACAGCTGATTGTATAGATTTTAACTTTAAACCTAGTGACACATTTAATAACAAGTTATCAAAAAGCTTTTACAGCTGTTCAACTGACATTTGCTAATGAGCATGTGCCCTTTTTTGGCTAAAGACTTAAATAAAACGAATAAATTGCAAGTACAAAAAATAACACAAAACAATGCAGGCAGCTTTTCGGGAGTCTGTAATTTAGTTTAGTGGCAAGAGAGCGTGTGAAAAGTCATAGAAATTATTTTATACAAACATACAAAACGAAAGTGTTTCTAACAAAAATATAGAATTGTTACACAAATAAATAGAATACTTCAGTATATAAAAATATTTACTAGGAGTTTTAAGAACTTTTTAAGGAATTCAGAAGTTTTTAAAGCAATTTTTAAATTAGTTAGCTTGTTCGTAGTGTCAATATTCAAAGATTCAAAGAATTTTTCTTTCCAAGGACTCAAATTAAGTGGAAATGAAAGTACATAAAAGTGAAAGTGTATTTTGTCTTGTTTTGCAGATAAATTGCTGTAAAGTTTTACGAAAGAATTTTATAAACGAGATTTTCTAATTTTTTTTACATGAAAACGCCTTAATAAACCTACAAAAGCGCACAATATTTAATTAAAGAAATTTTTTTGTTGTTAATTTATTGATGCAAAAGGAAACAAAAATAATTTTTAGAAAACTAAAAAAAAACAACAAAACAATCATTGTAATCCTTACAAGTTGCCTTAAAGTGGGTTTGTTTTACAGCAGGAAAATTTCAAAGAGTAAATAAACTTTCACTCTCTTGCTCTCTATAACAATAAAGTGTGAGTGATATAAACAAAGGAAATTCACCTCCCGTTAAAAGAAATAAAGAAAAGAAAATCATGTAATCACAACAGTAAATGAAGAAGAGAGCAAAAAAGAGAATATGAGAATGTGAGAGTGTGGGAATAAAATTGAAATAAAATAGATGTGCCTGTGTGCATAAATAGTGAATAAAAGTCGTATAAATGAATTAAATCGAGTCAGTCACGTGCTGATTTTACATCGACTAGAACTGGACGCGAGTCTCGCATTTGGCCAAAATTAAAAATAACAGCAAAAAATTCACTACCCCAACAACAGCATTAAATAAAAACTGCCGTGTATTCAATTTTCTTTGCAACAATAAAAATCGTTGTTGTTGCTTTAAAACTTGTTTATTTTTACATCAGGTTATTGTTGTTGCTGCTACTGTTGTTTTTTTTTATTCTTTTCAAGTGTCTCGCTGTATGTTTCCAAGTGTGTGGGTGTTTTTCGCAGAATTTTCGGGGCTTTAAAAAAATGAATGAATGAATTATTTGTTGTTCTTTGTATGAGAGTGTGTGCATTATTAACAACAGGAAACGGAAACAAGTCGTCTACCCTTATAAAAGAACGTGTAATATCTACTTAAAAATATAATCACAAAAAGTTGTCTTACTTCTTGTTGAACAACTTAAACAAATAAATATTAATTTCTAAAGCATTTTAAAAATATCACGAAAATTTTATAACATAGAAAAAAAGTTGTTCAATATTAAAAAGTAACTAACGAAAATTTTCTTGTTAAACAAAACGCACAATTCCACCACAAGCCTTTTATCTGTAATTAAATAAAAAAAAGAAATTAGCAACTGTTAAAAATAATCAACGTTAAATAATTTATAAAAAATATTACAATAAAATCTCGAAGCACCTTAATTGTTAAATAGCTAAAATTTTAATCAAATAATAAATAATAGTAATAGGAATTTGTTATAATAAAAGATTCTACAAATTTGCAATAAATAAATTAGTTAAATATTTTAATCAAATACCGTTGTTAAAATCTCTTATAACTTTAAACTACAAACCACTACAACTCTCAATCTCGTAAATATATTCAAATAATTATTGTGAATTGATTTCATTTGTAATAAATCAATTTCCTGTTTTGGCGTAAGTAAATTTCCACAGATAAAAAAAATTCTAATACAAAAAGCAAATAAAAAGTAACTAACAAATAGTAAAACAAATAAAGCACTTCATCATTTTCAAAATAACAAATCAATCTTTCTTTTTCTTAAAGTTTTGTAAAAAAAAATCCTTCCTTCTCTTAACTTGTAAATGTCTAAAAAAAAGAGCTAAAGAACACGGCTGAATGTATGAATGTAGCTGCTAACTTTGCCATATTGCTATTGATTTCTATTACACTACAATTAATTTAAACACCTGCCACGCATTTCCTTTTATTTTTGGTGTTTTTTCTTTTATTATAAATCAATAAGTGTTGAGTTTTTTTTTGATATAATTTGTCCTTGTTCAACTGAAAGTGATTTATAGTTTTGTTTTTTTTTTCTTGCTAATTTATGTTCTTAAGCTATTTCTTGTTTTGTAATTTTCAATTATTTTAGTTAGTTTTGATAAAGTTTTTGTTTGCAAAAAACTAAAGATATAGAAGCACTAATATAAGACAATGAAACAATTTTTAGTGAAGCACTAGTCGTAGTAATAATTTAGAACTTGTTAAGAATTTAGAACTAGAAACAATTTTTGAATAGTTATTCTTGAAAAAATTTTATTGCAAAACAGAGAAATAATTAACAAAAATGGGAATAATCCTTTTATATACAATAAAATTATTCCAAATCGTTGACACTGTGCAACAAAGTCAAATTTTCTTTCAAAATCACAATGTTATAATGACTAATTCTAGTACATAAAAAAATTTAAATATGATTTTAATTACGATTCATTTAATTTCGTTGTTGAAGTTTAATTTAAAACCGACAAGTGTATATTCAATGACTAAAACTCGAATTTTCAATTGCTCAAAATTTTTAAGAATTGTAAGAAAACTTTGTATTTGATCACATGAGTAATTAAATCAACTACGGAATTAATTGAAAAATTTAAATTTTTCACTAATAATATTTTTTGAGGAATAAATTTTTTCTGTGTTAATTCAACTGTTAAAGTTCTACTTACACAGAAAAAATTAAGGATAAAAAAATTTCTATAAAATCAGTTTCATCTAATTTAGTAATTGAATGAATTACTCGTTTTATTAAGATTAAAATTTTCCAAAAAATTTAAAGAGTTTTCATTGAATATGTTGCTTATGTTGGTTGATTGTACTATGTCACAAAATCGGAAAAATCGGAGATACTTTTTTTTAAGACTATCCCCCGTATTCTGAGCTTTGTGATAAATGACAAAATTATAACAACTGAATATTTTTATATTCTGAGCAATATAATTTTTGTTTTGCTGCAGAGCTTATAATACGGATGTTACTGTAGGTTGTAGGCATACTTTAGTGGCTCATTTTTCACAGTTTTTAAATCTCGATTACACTTAAGCATTTTCGTGTGTGTTTAAAATATATTATTTTGACTAGCATATTATGAAAAGAATATAAAATTTTTTGCATATTTTTCCAATTTTTTCAAGTTTGCACCTTATTTTGCACCACTTTGTTTGAACCCCTATACCCTATTTTTTATTATTTTAAAAAGTGTATTATCTACCGACTAAAATAGATAAAAGTTATAACAATCGGCTGAGAATTGACAAGGCTATAATTTTTTAAACGAAATTTTAATGAAAAATAGTGCATGAAAAACATTCCTAGTGCGTTATGAGGCTACTCGGAAAAAATGATAAAAACTATTTTACCTTTTAGCTACTAGTGAAATTCATTTAAAATTTGACATATCAATAGATGTTGGACTAAATTTGCACAATATAGTTTGCAAAGAAGTGCAGAATATGAACTAGCGACTGTACAGTGGGATAAAGCTAATTCGTCGCATATAAAAAACTTTAGAAATCTTGTAATTTTTCCAAATATGAAGCGATTTTAAAAGTTTTTATGATAAAGAAACAGAACACTTTTTGGCCACATTTTCTTTTAATAAGCCGTAGGGCTTCGGGCAAGAATTTAAAGATTCCTCAAAGATAACAAGAGCTTGATAGCTTTTTTATAGAAAGAACAAATAAAGAATATACTTTACAAAAATACAGTTTTATTGTACGAAAGTGAATATTACTATAAATACTTTTATACCCTTTTAGAATTCTACCTAGTCATGGACATTCACTCAAAAATTATATTCGTCGAATTAATTACCAATTGACTGGCCATAATATCCTGCAAAAGCTAATACAACATAAAAAATATCTGTAGTCTTATAGTGATTTCATATCTAAAAAAGTATATCCTCTTAGTAAGCAAATGCAATTTTGTAATAATTTCTATGGTAAAGGCAATACCCGGAGCAGTAATTAGTGACGCTTTCTGTATACGAGGAGCAATAGCTTTGTTATACTAGACTGGCAATTGTGACAAAGTAACAAAGTGCAAAAAAGTATTAAAATAAACATTCTCTAGATTAATTGATATATAGTGACTTTATGCCAGGGATATGGAATAAAAGTTGAAGAACAACTGAACAAAAATTTAAAAGATGTCCTTAGAAACAATTTTTCTAATATATTCTTCAAAATTTTTAATTGATATTTTTGCAATATATATAAAAAATATATCATAATATTAAATAAACTCTAAAATGCACACACATTTTACTATATTATCGCTCTCGGCTCAAAATGAATGGGTTTTTCTTGTAAATTGATTTTCTACATAAAATTTTTATAAAAATTAATTTTGTGCCGGGAAAAAACAACCACAGCATTTGTACTAAGACAGATAAAGTCATATAGAAGTCTTATAGAGTTAATTTAAGGCTACAATATACACTTAAAAAAAAAAACGTTTTTAGTGAACACTTTTCAAGATATGAAAGGATATATTTTTTTAGAAGGACATTTCTTTTATATGTTTGTTCAAGGGAACTGAAGTAAATATTATTATAAAATTCTACAGAGCCTTTTGTTTTATTTGGTACCTAGTTTGCTAAAAAATATTAGATACTACAATAAGCATTCATGAAAAATGTTAAGTCCTTAAAAAAGGACAAAAGATGAGGAAATGAAAACCAAGTACGCAGTTTGATTATATTTTGTCTAGATTAATGCTCAGGCAAGTTTCTCCTACTTTACAAATTGAATTATGCCTATATTCGCCTCCGAAATGACTTAAAGAAAGAGATTTTTCCCAAGCTATTGCGGGATATCATCCACAATATTGCCTAGCTTTAAAGCTCATTTAGACAAAACTATATATTTGCATTTGTAATAACGCCATTATTTTCAGAATTTCATCTAGTTTTAGGAAATGAAGCCAGTTCAATTTCTGTCTCCGGTAGATACGAGTAAGATCCCTTTTCATCAGGCTCATTAGATTTGTTGCTAACAAAATTGTAATAAAAATTCTTTAAAAAATTGTTTCATTCCTTAAGTTAGTTTGAAGAATATTCTACTCAGTTTATTTCTTTTGAAATATTTACTAAATCTAAACACTTTTAACACTTTTCACACTCTTTTATTTTAGTTTATTTTGATTTTTACTTTATTTTAATTCATCTTTCGTTATCCTCCTTATTGTAAAAAAGTATTTAAATTTTTGTTCTTATTTAACACTCACAGCCTGTGTAAATACAATCTAAATAATAGACGAGAGAAAAAAGCTCGTAAATCTTTTATAAACTGCATACAATCAACTGCTCGCTCTAACTTAACTAAAAATATATTTCTAGAAGAACTTGTACTAAAACTTAATGTTAATTTAAACTAAAAATAAATTTTGCTACCATGTAAAAAAAAAACTAACAAAAACTAGACACAAAAAAATTCAAAAAAGAGAAATTTGCAAATTAAAAACTAAAACGAATTAATTTTGCTTGTGCCACCACAAAAAAATTGAAAATAAACCAGCCACATCTCACATTGTAAATGCTTGAGTATGTAATTTTGCATATTTTATATACAACACACATTTTTATTTAAATATATAGACTAAATTATATATATAGTATATAGTATATAATTATATGTATATATAAATAGAACACTTATATGTGTATATATGCATACATCTGTCTATCTGTCTCAGTAATAAATTCTATTTAAACTTCATCTAAAACAGCAAGAAAATAAAATTTGTAGTGCAATTGAAAAATTGAAAAAAATATAATAAAAATCACCGTTAACAACCGGTTTTATAAAATATAAAATAAAATTTTAAAAAATTTGCATTTTATTTTTCCGCGTGTATCATTTGCATTTGTAATTCGTTAACGAAAATGCGTGTTATAGTGTTGAAAAAGAATCGTTCGAATAAACGCGGCACACCAACTGCTACAGCACGTGACACCACTGCCACCAGTTATGTACCACCAAAAAAGTCACTGGCAAAAGTAAGCTAAATTTAATTTAACAAAACTTTCTATGAAAACTTTCTTTCGTTTTTTTCGTTTTAATTTTGAAACAATTTATAAAATTGGTTGAAAGAAAAGTTTGTGCAAAAAAAAAAAAAACACTGAGATAAAGGAATTGAACGGTATCGGAGTTTATATATTTTCAAGTAATTTTGCTTTTTAGGAGGGTCGACATAACAGCAGCAGTACCAACGTACCAGCCGAACCAACAACAGCAGCACCAAAAATAGCAGCGAAAGCACTAAAAAAGAAGCAGCAGTAGCGGCAGTACTGCTGCCAATAGCACAATCAGTTGAATTTGCAAAAACAGGACGCTCGGCATATCCGACGGACGTCTCGTACACAAAAATAAATCTATTTTACATAATTTCAGTAATAGACATTCATTAATTTCTTGCAAAATTTCGTTGATTCAATAAGCGCATACGTTGTTTCAATGAAAATATTCATTGAAGTTCAATGTAAAATGGTTTATTTAAAGCATTTGTTGTTGTTATTCTTTAACAAACTCAATGAACCAGTTCATTGATTTAACATACTAGTACATTAGGCCAATGCCAAAAGCGAATCTTACACAGAAAAAACTAATTTTTCAATTCAAATACCAAATTCCCTGAATCAAATGTAAATTTGTTCAATTTGGGTCCTATAAAGAAATTTGTAAATTCAAATGCAAATATTTGTAATAATTTGTTTGAAAAAAAATTCTGATTTTTTCAATAAACAAATTGTTTCAATCAAAAAATGTTTTAGAGAAATATAAAAAATC
Organism: Panzeria rudis; assembly: GCA_956483635.1. NCBI lineage: Eukaryota > Metazoa > Arthropoda > Insecta > Diptera > Tachinidae > Panzeria > Panzeria rudis. The sequence continues at coordinate 146,936,083 of OY101450.1, forward strand.
AATCAAAGACTTTCATAATTTTATCAGCTTGCCAACATTGGCGGTAGGTAAATGAAATGAAATAAATAAGTCAAACAAAATTATTTATTAAACTAAATAGAGACAATAATAAAGATTTAAAATCACTTCAAAAACATGTTTGTTAAAAAAAAAGCTATCATAATTTTTTCTGTGTATTGATTCTACTTGAATGCTTGCGTGTAGCTACGTATACCATAAAATGAAAAATTCGCTGAAACAATGAAGTTTTTCATTGAATTTTTGTACACACAAAAATTTTTAAAATTTCCTCTTCAAACAAGCATGTGCTTGAAATTCGCTTTAAATTCAATAATTAGTTTATCTGAGTCAATAAGTTTTTCTCTTGAGCTCTCATTTACACTAAAAAATAACAGCTAAGCCAGTTTAGTTTTCAGTAATTGTATTGTTTCATTTTACAAAGATTATTTATCAGGTTTGTGATGAAAATCGATTCCGAAAACGTAGCAATTTCGAAGGATGTTTTTAAATAATATTTCTTTATTAACAAATATAATAAAAATTTTATGAATAGTGCTTTAAAAGGGACTTTCAAAAGTGCTTTGTTTTCAAAATCGATTTCCATCACATAACTGTAAAAGTCCTATTTCAGTAAAAAAATTTCCTGAATTTATAACTTTTTTTTGCTGATTATGAAAAAAATTTTTTGGTAATTATTTTATCTGATTCAGTAAATTATTTTGCTTGAATTTAATTTTTCATAATAGAATACAACAACAAATGTTCAAGATTTTTTTTCAATAAAAAAATTTTTAAATTTGGACAAATGTTTTATAGGAACTAATTCGACATAATGCAGTCTAATTTTTTCTGTGTACCTTTTGATTCAGTGTAGCTGTTCTTTACTTTTAAAATTTTCTCCTTTCACATCGGACCCGAAGGAGTCATGACTGCCGCCAAAAAACTTATTTATAAACAAATTCTACTTAGTTTTCTAAAACTAATCAGCAGGAATATAACAATCTGTACTTCCAGATGATAAGAAAGAAGTAGACGCTTTCAAAAGTCGTCAGCAGCTGAACCAACTATCACCTGGAAGATACTAAGACGATACTTATCGCAAACAGTTTGCAGAGACTCATTTAGCTAGCACGGCAACGAACCACTTAAACATAAATCATTTTGGAGATTCCCAAAAGCATGACGAAAAATTCCCAAAATCCCAAGAGTTCCCCGCACCTCCCTAAAAAGCTAGGACAGCACTGAAAAATGAAAAATGTGATCACTGCCCGGAGTTTGACTTTCTTGGCGGGGTTTCACCTCTAAGTTGAGACATCTTGCCACCGGTATCTCAAAACAAAAAGTTGTACACATTACGTTTTATATTTTTGTTACCAGTATTCGTTGCCAGTATTCGTTACCAGTATTCGTTGTCAGTATTCGTTGCCAGTATTCGTTACCAATATTCGTTACCAGTATTCGTTGCCAGTATTCATTACCAGTATTCGTTACCACTATTCGTTGCGAGTATTCGTTACACGCATTTTTTCACATTAACTTTTTTATGCACCATTGATATGGTTAACATGCCACAGTGAAATTTTTTATGAAAGTTTTGTTTACCGAATTCCTTTATATCAGTGTAATTTTTTTGCAATTGAAGAAAGAACAAAACCAAAAAACGCTTATTAAATTTGTTAATGTGTTTTGTATTTAATGCACGTTTCATTTCATGTTTGTTTTTCTTATATCTTTTTCTATTTAAAACATAAAACAAAATAACTGCGGTTCTCTTTATTGCTGTGACTAAAACTCCACGATCACACTTCTCCTAATGCAATCAATTTTTGATGATTATTTCACACTCGCATCAATCAATCAATCAACCAACCAAACAATTTACAACAAGTTGACCAACTGAGAGCCATTAAGAAATACTGTAAAGAAAATAATTGCACAACTCAATCTCATCCATCAAATGAAATAAAAAGCCAGCCACTTTAAGAGAGGATTTTATAGTGAAAACTTAACTAGAGAAGAAATCTGGCTTAAACTTATTCAAAGAGTATTGAAAGGTTAAATATTCCAGAATTTTGAATATCTTAAAACAGGCATGTCAAAACATGATAGTTAACTTTAATTTTGATAGTTTTTTTCTTTAGAAAAATTTTAGATTTTTCTTTCTTTCTAAATAAAACAAAAATACTCTAGTCTTTTCCAATAGATGAGCTTTTTTCTTTAAACTTCTAACATAATAATTCATATTTTCTAATAGTGTCTTGTGCGAAATAGAAATACAAATAAATAACAAAAAACAAATTAGTGCATGTTTTATAAATTTTATTTTCTTTTTAGCGAGATTTAATAAACCAAATAATGGATAAGTTTTATAAAATTTATATTTAAAACAATTTTTACAGCAACAACTATAATATCACGAACATTTTCAAAACTATTTATAAAATACAATACAACACTACAACTACAAAGTAGCAATAATATTGTAAATATAAATAATTTAATCCAAGAAGTATTCTATTTCTTTTTGCATTATTAAACAAATAATTAACATAAAATATTCGTAAATGCTGTAATGAAATCTCTTTATAATAAAATATACTCAAAAATTGGTTGTAGTGGGATGCAATTCTTCTTTTCTTTTTAATAAAATAAATGCATTTTCAAAATATTTATATTTTACTATTTATTACATATTTTTTATATTTATAAAATAGTTTTATTGCCAACTGCTATTTTAGAGGGCAATCATTTGAATTTGAAAAATATTTTATATTTGCTAAGGAGAAATCTGTATTTAATACTTTTTATACATATTTATTTCAGCTACTGCAAAAATGATAACTTACCTACTTGCCATAGCTAATGTTACTTTAATTATGAGGCATTTACAAAGTTTTTTTTTATATTTAGTGATATTTTTTATGCCTTCCTGGTAAATTCACAATTCACAATTAGCACTCGGCCTAGGAAATATTGTAAGCTTTAAGTTTAAGGTATAATATAAGTTCCGCACTTTTATTTAAAATACCTCTAGGATCATTTTTGTAGAGCAATTTTGCCCGCTATGTTGCCGCTGAAGGGGAGTTTTTGTACCCCTTTTTAAAGAGAGGGGCAAAATAACCCATACAGAGAGGAGAGGAGTTAGAGGGTTAAAATATTCCACAAAAATGTTGCTTGTGTTGCTTGTGGTGGTTGACATAAAAGTGCTGACTACAACGTTTTTTATTTGTTATTATTATTTTTAAACAAACACAACCCGTAAAGCGATTAGCTTGTCTGCGGAAAACACCTAGGGTCTATGACGGGAATCAAACCCCTGAACTCTGGACTGACAGGCTAGCATCGCTACCACTCAGCCACAGGGGCACCCAACATATGCCATAAGCAAACAACTTGCATGATTTCTTAGGCTGAACCCACACCAACATAAGACAAAACTGTTTTTTTTGACTAATACGGCAACAGTACATTAGTTCTTATGAGACAACCCACACCAAACAAAGCAATCGCAAAATTGTCTATTTGACTTACTGCGCGATAGCATTGTGTAGAAAATACATGTGGTTTGATACAACACATCCACACAGAGTAATGGCTCCATTTAGAGTTTTTCTTTTCCCGGACTTTTTCATTTCCCGGGAAAGCGGGATTGATTTTTCAATTTCCCGGGAATTGCCGCCCAGTACAAAACGAAACTGAATTGAAATAATTAAGTGGCGGAAAAGTGACCATCTGAAAATTACATTTTTTTTGTTTGTATCGATTTTTAATTGAACCCTGTGTGAACCTGTTGTACATAAAGCTTTGATTTTTTTTTTTTGCAAAAATTTTAAATATTTAAAAAATTCGAAATTTTGAGCTTCAAAAAACTCATGCGTGTCTTAAAATAACAATCTGATATTTTCAGAAAATATAGACCAGCCGCCATTTTCCGTAATTCGCTAATGCTAAAGCTAAATCTTGATCGTTAAAATGCTGAACAAATACAAAGTTAAACATTTTTGGCGATGACATAAAATACTAAAATTTCGATGGATTAAGTTTTTAAGACATTCCATAATTTAGCAATACACGTTGCAAGATTGTATTCGTAGAGGAAAATTGATAAATCGACCATATAGATTTTTAGCGATAGAGATTTAGCTTTAGCGAGTTACAGAATAGGGGGGCAGTACTTCTTTATTATGCCCACTTTCGCTATGTCCACTTAGTGACAATCTGTTATTTTCATTTCTTCACGAAATATGTTTTTTGAGTGCTGCTCTTAGAAAAATATGAAAAAAATGGAGACAAATAAAATGTGTCCAAAACTACAAATTTTTTCTTTTACGAGTATTTACATATTTTTCTAAATAAAAGCAGCACTAAAAATGTGTGCTTACAAAGAAGAAAAGTTATCATAATAATATTTAAAAAATCCCGGGAATTCCCGCACAATTTTCACGGGGTTTGTTTCCCGAAAAATGTGCGGGATCCCGGGAATTTTTTCCCGGGAAATCCCGAATGAAAAACACTAGCTCCATTACTCATACGTAACGTTGATGTAGTTGCATGTTGCTGATCCTTTCTGGCTCATAGCTTTTCAATGTGACAGAAACGATCAGCAACATGCAACTACATCAACGTTACGTATGAGTAATGGAGCCTTTAAGACAAAATCGACTGAAACGAACCTTGTTGCACACAATTGCGTGCTTTCTTATGATTAAATCCACACCAATTAAGACACGTGAAAAAAACAAAAAAAATACAAAAAACATAGGTGCATGCATTGCTGTCTGATTGTCTTTTAAGATAAAAATTTCTCTTTTAAGACAAAAACTTGATTAGACGTATGTTTTTGGTGTGGTTAGCATCCAAGTAAAAGAATTGTTTCCAATAAAGCCGCTTTTTACTATGAGAGAATAAAAGTAGTGCTTACAAACCTGCTGATATCGCTGCTGATTTTTGTATGGCGTGTTCCCGCTTTGGAGTACTACTTTGAAGCGCTGAAAATTGTCACCATTTTCAGCACTAAAGCTGTAAGTATATGGAACTTTCTCGCCTAAGAACCAGCAGTGAAAAATCTGCTTTTTTGTATTATTTTGTATTATGCGCTTTATTGCCTTAGCGCTTAAAAAACATGAAATTTTTTATTGGGTTCAAAGAAGTGTATTTGACTTGGAAGACAAAAACCGTCTGTCTTTTGTTGGTGTGGGTTCAGCCTTATTATGCTTTATGGAAAAATTGTTTTTTAGTACTCTTCATTACTCAGTTTAATTATTGCAATTGCATTAAAAATATACACTAAAGTGATGGCCAGTTTAGGTTTGTACTTATAAATATTTAAAAGTTTTGTAAACTTTGTTCAATAGTATTATATTGCAAAACGTTTCATTAATCAATCATCGTTTGTGTCCAAAAAAAAATGTATTGAGAGTTATTCATATTTTTTTAATACAATCGAAATTTTTTAGTGAATGCTTAAGGAGGTTATTTTAAAATACATCTAAGATTATACATCTGAATTGTATTGAACTCAAAATAAAATGTGTGTATTCTGAAAAGAATATTGAATTCTTATAAGAATGTATTGAGCGTTACGTATCTTTTTTAAATATAATTTACCTATAAATTTTTAGACTTAAAAAAGTCAACAGGGGTAGAAAGAAGCAAGATTAAAGACGATATAAAGAACATTATCTGTGTACAAATTTCTGGGTTTCTTTAATAAAACTTTGCTTCTACCGCACTGTGGGCTGTTATATTTTCGAAAAATGTATTAGAGGCCGTATTTTGCTAGAAAAAATTGTTTGAAATTGACATAACTTTCAATATTGTTAGTCGATTTTATTAAGATAAGTCTCATTTGAAAGAAGACTAAGCCTACTTTTTGTATAAATGTATGTAAAGCGTTATTTTAAAACTTAAAATTTTTTCCATGTGAACCCAAGTCAAAATTGAAAAAGTGGTCATAACTTTTAATTTTGTCCTGAGATTATTATAATTTTTTTGTTCTTAGAGAGTAAAAGTATAGTGTTTTCAAATCCTATACTCATTTTTTGTGGTGTATTTTTTTCGCAAAAATCATTCCTGGAACAACCGCGAAAGCAAATGTAACGCTTAACCCAGTAAAACCTTTGCAAAAACTAGTAGGCAAAAAAGTATATGAGGATTTAACTCGTAACTACTTACAATTTGACTCGATAACTACTTATTTTTGTTTGAGAAGTCCAAAAAATGTATTTACATGGTCACATCAATTAACTGGTTAATATTTGGCTTACTTGAAGCTAAAAAATAAGTAGTCAAATAAACAAAATAAAATTTAAAAAAAATTTATGCACATTATATTTTATATATATTTTAAAGTTTTTTTTGACCCAGCTGGATATGAACCTATGCTTATTCAGATTTGAAGACAAGTACTTTACCCACTCAGTTATTGTTGACTTGTAATTTTAAGCGACAAAAAATTAGTTTTCATATACAAACACATGTTGACTTAAAAGTGGTTGTCTACTTATTTTATTAATAAATATCAACGAATTGTAACTACTTTCTGATAATCAGAAAAAATAGTACTAATTTTATTAAAAACTAGGTAGTAGTTCAATTTGAACCATAGTAGTAAGATAAATAAATATTATACATTACTTTGTAACGCAGTAAAAGAGTACTACCGATGACAAAAATGACAAAAGTTGTTGCTGGGAAAGCACAAAAATGTTAAAAAATCGAAAAATACAATTATATTTGAGGATCAATGAGGCGAAAACTATAATTTGAGTCCTACCTTCTTGTATATACATATGTATATATTAGTTACACTGGTAAACAAACTAAAAAAAAACACACACGCACAAAATGTACGTTTAGAGTGAGAATCAGCCATATAATATTTTTTTGCTTTTTATTGAATATAAAAAAATACTCGCCTAGAGTTTACTGCTGTTTATAATCGCACGATAAGCCAATAATTTATTCTGGCATGTTCTGTATTTCATGTGGAATTAAAATGTGCGGAATTATCAAAGCATTCTTGTTGCAAATTAATATTTATAACAACAATACTTGGATAATTCCGCACATATTAATTCCACATGAAATACAGAACATACCCGATTGTCTTATTATTTTCTTGTGAGTTTATCTTTACATTATTTATATTAATGAGATCAGTAAAAAGTTTTATTTCTTAAATTTTTTTAATTTATTGCACTAGGTCACACCTGTCGGTCACACCTGTCAGTCACACCTGTCGGTCACACCTGTCGATCGCACCTTTTGGCCACATCTGGCGGTCACACCTGTCGGTCACACCCTTGGGTCACACACGTATTATTTTAAAAATAGTTTTTTTTTAAAGAAAAATGATATTTTGTCAAACGGCAAATACATGATACAATCAAAAACACTTTGATCAATTAACTAGCTATGGCAAAATTATTGTGTACTTCATACTCCAAGTTTTACAAAACTTATCCTGAAAGTCATAATTCTTTAAAACCAAGATTTGTAAGGTCACACCAGTCGCAGCCTTCTGACGACCTTTCTGAGCAGACATCGTGTTCTTTCAGTGTCTATCCGTTATTCAACGACTTTAAGCTTAATGTCCTTACGATTCGTAGCCTGTTTTTAAGTAACAAATTTTATATTCTTGATTATACTTTAAATGTCCGTGTTAATATTGAGCAAGTTTTCTTTTTGCAAGTCAAATTCTTGTAGGAGATAGAGAGAAAAAAACATGTAAAACATTTGTGCTTTCCACTCTTCTTTCTCCCATAAAATTAGTATTGCCTCAAGACAAATTGCCTATTTTAAAGTCGGTGGAGAGTCATTTTCACATCAAACCTAAACTTTCTGACGGGTGTGACTTGAACATTTTCATAAGAAAAAATGGCTTATAAAAATAACAGACAGGCTAATGTGCATATTACACTGTTAAAAATACTAGAAATATTATAAGTTTTCATTAAACTAATCTATGTAATTTTAATCAAAGAAGAAAATAATATAAAACTTAAAATAATATAAATTTCAACGGATATAATAACCAAAGATATTATAATCATTAGCACTAATTGAAGCGTCATTTGGTTTTAAATAAAATTTTGTCGAGTTGGTTTTAGTAGAATTTTATTATTTTTTTTGCACAAAATGCGATAATTGCAATAATTTAACTACGACAAGTTTAACTAATTTTCCTTCTTTTTTATTGTTGTAAATTTTTGCTTTAATTTCATTCGCTCTATCGTTTGTTACTACCACGAATAACTCCCTGTTTTGCAACAACGTTATGACCATTTGGCTTTAAGAGTTTTAATACAATTATGAAATGGAATTTCCACCACAATGACATGTATACCAACGCATTCACTTACCCTGCAGATAAGGCGACTAGTCCATACATGCATTTAAAGTATACTCCATAGAGGACTAGAACTAGTCTAAAGGTAACCCAAATGTATGGAGAAAACATGGTCGATATGTCTGCATTACATCAGGCTAGATTACATAGGACCATGTTGTAACTACTCTATTTCAGCTAAAATGGACCATGTAGCCCAATATTATCTGCAGGGAATGAGTGAGTTTTTTTTGCCATTCTTTGTATTTGTGTTTGTTTTAGGAATATTTTAAAAATTTTTTATGGGCGAAATCATGGTTTAAATAATACAAAAATAGTGTTGAAAATAAAAGAAGTACAAAGAAAAAAAAAAGAACAACATGTAACAATGAAAAAGTTTTTAGATTTGTAGATTTTTAGTAGATTATTTCCATTACAAAGCGATAGAGATTGTGTAAGGATTATTAATAAGAGGGTAACCATTTGATAAAGTTTTTTATATAAGTTTAAAATAAGCGGTCCTTCTTTCAAATATAAAATTTGATATAAATATCTTTTCTTATCGTATGCATGATTAAATCTAGAATGTTTCAGATTTAAAAAGAAAAATGTTAACTGATTTCAGAACTAAATACATAATTTTTCGATAAAAATAAATCTCAGAAAATTTGATTCCAAAAAACATGAACTACCCTTATGTAAGTATATAAAAACAATCATCTGCCCATTTTTGGATAAATGTGAAAAGTGTCAATTACTTTCATGGCATTAAGTTCAATTGAAGGCGCTTAAGGGCAGATATTATTGCAAAATACGAAACATTGATTGTGTCAACTTTTGCCTATTATTCTCCTTTACTCATCTTCGTTCTTACTTCTTATTAAGTTTTTCTTTTGTTTCTTTTACTGTATGTGATTTTCATTTTATGGCCATAAAGTTTCTTCAGTCATTTGTGTACAATGTAACAGAATAATTTCGTAATGAAAAAATTTTTGTTTTTTTAAATTCTGGGCCATATTTGGTCTAAGAACTTTTTGTATCAGTGATATCTGGAAGCAAATATGCCTGTAGGCTTATTTACTTTCAGAGTAAATAGAGGAGAGAAAACAAAACAAGCAAATAAGTGATAGAAGATGAATATTAAACAAAAAACTTGTAGATTTAATTGTGTATGCAAATACATATTGTATTGCTGTTGCTTTTTATTTCATAAAATGTACTCAGAAAAGAAAAAAAAAACGATAGAACATAAAAATGTGAATTTTTTATCATTAGTATTTTGCCAGCATACATATTTTATTTTAATTTGCTGTAAGGCAATTGTTTGATAATTTGGTTTTACAAATTATTACGTTTATTTTCTTTTTAGCATATTTTTGTAAATATATTACAATAAAATATATTTCATAACTTTTGGCAATCAAAACAAGCCAATTACTTTAATGGAAACAAATTAAATTGAATTTTATGAAATAAATTAATGTTATTGATTTATGATTTTGGGCGACGCATTTTCTTGTTACGCAATTTACGCTCACATTAATCAGCAAATTTTGACAAAACTTATAACATTTTAAAGGTATTTATTGACAGATGTGCACAATCTAGATTTCATTAAAATCGATTCAGTATCATGGGAGCTATAAGCATTGAAAGTTGCTATTAATATGTACATGCGTATGTAGTACACATACGTGTATTAGTTTAAGTAAAAATTTAAATAAAAACAAAACATGTATGTGTGTTTATAGATTTTGCTTTTGCAATGACAGTAACAAAACGATGCTTTTTTCTCGGTTTTCAATTGGTGTTGTTGTATGAAATGCATAAGACTAAAGAGGAAGATAAATAGTTAGCAATTTAGTTATGAATTTTGTATAAAAAGAAAGTAGTTAGCAGTTAAGTTATCCAAAGGAATTTAATTACTTCTGGCTTGAGTTCGGTTTTTATTTAAATTTTCAATTAAATTATATTTTTATTTAGAGATAAATGTGAAGCATATAGACAAAGAAAATTTTTGGCTGCGCGGAGGCTTGAACTGACGTTTCGATAGTTCCCGCTAATCTCATCAGAGTTCTTTACCGCTTAGGCCACTCGACCAAAGTCGGTGGCTTACAGTCAAGAGTTGAATATGATTTACTTTTAATAAACTCATACTGTCAGTCTTAGAGCTGTATTTCATTTGATAGTTATTGGTATTTACCTTTTTTTCTTGTGTTAAGCTTCTTTTTATTATTTCTCTATTCTAGTATGAATTATCATTGGTAATTACAAGTACTAGTATGTGAATGTTTGTTTGTTCAGTTTATTTGAACATATACATCCTTTTTTGCTAGGTGGCTTTAGAGTTTAACAATTAAGTTATGAGTTTATACGAACTGTATCGGTTCATATCCAAAGATATTTAATTATTTTTGGCTTGAGTTCGGTTTTAATTTATTTTTTCAATTAAATTATATATTTATTTAGAGATAAATGTAAAGCATGTAGACAAAGAAAATTTTGACTGCGCGGAGGGTTGAACTGACATGTCGATAGCTGCTGCTAATCTCATCAGAGTTCTTTACCGCTTAGACTACTCGACCAAAGTCGGTGATTTGCTGTCAAGAGTTGAATATCATCTACTTTTAATCAATTCATTCTGTAAGTCAAAAATTTTCTTTGCCTACATGCTTGACATTTATCTCTAAATAAAAATAGAAGATAGTTAGCTTTATTCGAAAGTGTTTGGTGTTTGTATTTTATCGTTGCTTTTTAATTTTGGTATATGTAAGATACTACGTATCATTAATCAATCATATTTGCATTATATTTATATTGTGTAGTTTTGTAGCATTTCAAACAAGATGTAAATTTTTTAATCGAACTGTGACATCTGAAAACATACATATACCGTTATTTAAGCAATGGCCAAAGTTAAATTTTTTAAATTATTTTTTTCGTGTTTTGCACATCCTACTTAAGCCTTGTACAGACGGTTGTCAGATCTTACAATATTGTTAGATCTGCCAATGTGCTGACGATGTACTGGCAATAAAAAATTGTCAGCACAAGTTAGTTATATTGTTAGTTCACACGGTTGTATCAAACTTGTTTGAAAAGCTTACAATTTATTGGCAGACAATTGGCTGACAATAAATTTATCTGATATTATTGTCAGTAAAAAGTTGGCAGTTCAGTCAGATGTAAAAATTGTCAGATCTGTTGCTTGGCGCTGCCAGACTCAGATCGTTTGACAGAAATTATCAATTACTTATCATCTGTGCATGTGTTCAAAATGTAAAAATATAAATTTAGTATTAAACATAAAGAAGCAATTTTAACTATTTTAGCTGCATAGTTTCCTTTATTTTCCTTTTTCCCTAAAAAAAGACGTGTTCAGTCTTTGACAATGACGCCATTGTCACAATCTAAAACAGTTTTGTTGAAAATTAGGTCGATAATAGTCGACAGCATTTTACAGATTATTATCGACCTAAAATTAGACACGCATTATTTTTCAACAAAATTTTTTTTACTAAAAAAAGCGATTGGCTGCGTGCAGGTTTGAGCCGCGACCTCCCGACTGATAGTCTGACGTATCTACCATTCACCCATAGCCGTATTATACTTTATATTAAATTTTTTCCACTTGGACTAAATATGTTTAATTTGAAAGGTTTTATCTTTAATAAAATAACTACAAAATCGATGTAATTTTAGATAATGAGAAATTTTCAACACAAATTTAGACAATATATGATCGTAAAAATTAAGCAATGTTTTAGAGTGCAGATGCAGAGACTTGGCACCTCTGACAACTAAAATGTGTCTGACAATAATCTGACAATGGCAACGCGATATTTTCACACGATTGTGAGATGTCTGACAAGTTTTTTGTCAGCGGCTAGTATAAAAATCGACTGACAAGGCTTTTTCTGCCAACGTTGTCAGACAAAAATCTTCAGTTTGTAAGAACTTTTTAGCATAAAAAATGCAATCGAAAATTTTATATTTTCAAAAATTAAAATATAGGAGTGTTATGGATGATTTTAAAATAATTTTTAAAATTTTCTTGGTTTTCTAGGTTTTATAACTCCAAAAAGTTGGTCTTAAGTAAAGAATTATCAGACACAATTTTGTAGGAAATGTTGTCAGCTCTACCTTTTATTTGCAGAAATTTTTGCTGAAGTTTCATATCTAGAAAATGATACCTTAATGGGACCCTCCTGCCTATAGCTCGCCCGCAAAACATGACCACTCTTTAGTTGCTTTAAAGAATTATTTCCTTTGATTGCCGTAAATATGTCTTATTTGACTGGGCTATAAGAAATACGAAACTGTGGTTATTAATTACGGAAATATGCCTTCTTGGCACTGGGTTTCGAATTAGAGGATACAGTTTAGCGAGGCGATAGCGTTCTTAGGTTTGTTCAAGATCGTAAGTCGAAATAATCCCTTTTGAAAAATCATTCATCATTTATAACAATTTCGAAATGTTAGTATCGTTAATCTTTCTCAGTATGCTCCGTTAATACTTTTAGTGGCTGAAATTGCATTAAAATATCAAATATTAAAAGAACGTTTGTATGTCTTATGCCCTTGACTATAAATGTTTGAAAATTTTGTAAATTTTTCTGATTTTTTTTAGCTTTGAAAAACAAGTACTTTTCAACAACGAATTGAAAAACTTTTAACTCATAAGTCAATCATCTGCATTCGTTTGATTTTTAAAAATAAAAGAAAAAACGAAACGTTACAAGCAGCATCATAGTTATTAATAAAACCAATACAACAACAAACAACAAAATTAGTAAAAATAATATACGTACTCACATTTATTTAAATCTTTCAATATTATGTAAAACACTTTGTTTTGTATCATAAATAGTTATTTATAGTTAAAAACAAAAAACAATAACACAAACACAAATTCGCACATATTCTAATACTTTCATTCTCACTGCTTTATACATACAAACGCAGACACACAAACGAATTCATGAAATTTTAAAAATGAATGCACACAAGCACGAATACGGATATTAAGTAAAACACGTACGACTACTACATACAAACATGTATGTTGCATAAACCAGTACATAACTTTATTTATGAGTAACTAAACCATATGGAGCTGCTCTCTGAATACTATACAAAGCTTAGATACACCAACACATATGTATGTACATACATGCAAACGTTTATTTTGTATGATAGATTCCTGTTTTTGTTAGCATATTTGTGTCTGTGTGTGTGTGTGTGTGTGTTATGCAAATACATGCTAGCGTTACTGGTGTTGGAAGCTTTTGCCAATGTTCGTTCTTTTGTGATTTCTTATTGTAGTTGTTGTTAACGTCTGTTTTATTATGTAATTGCTGCTGTTATTGTTGTTGTTTAGCTTATGCAGTGTTTTGGCATCAAAATCATGATACTGCTCCTAAAACTTAATGCTCTAACTTCCTCTGTCTCATTCACTCACTCTTGCTTCACTTTGTAGTTTGTTTAGTAAAATATTCAGGGGTGTCATAGAAACCAATATTGGTTTTGCTAATTGTCGGTTTTGAAAACCAATATTGGTTTCATTTGGTGTCACGAAACCAAGTTGGTTTTGTGTATTTCGAATGTAAATAAAACCAATATAAAACCAATAACATTGGTTTCTATGACACCAAAGCATTTTTTCTTGTCGGTTTTAAAACCAATTCTGACAATATTGGTTTCTATGACACCCCTGATTAAATAATAAAAACATAAATATTTATTTAACAAATTTGCTGTTGCCATCGGTGCTGTTCATGGTGTTTCACATTTCAATTTTTCAGGTTAAAACTTTAAGTTATAAAGTACAATTGAACTAAACCTGCATATTTTTGAGAGTTGAATAGAGCAGATATTAAATATGAAATATATTTTTTATAGAAATATTATTGAAATATAAAGAATAATTTTTTTATAGGTTATAGGTGTTTCGGCATCTTGAAAGTTTACAGTAAACATTTTAGCTCCCTATATCATCGCTGAAGGGGAGTTTTTCGCCCCTTTTATTTAAGGAAGGAACAAAAAGACCCATACAGCGAAGAGTCAGATGGTAAAAATTTTCCACAAAAACGTTACCCGTAATGTTTTACATAAAATTGCTGAAGGCATCTTTGTACCTTTTTTAAGAAAGGGATGAAAAGATTTTTTGATCCATTTAGGGAAACGTTAGAGGGTTAACATGTTCAACAAACATCTTTCTCGTGGTGTTTGACATAAAAGTACTGAGTATATCCCATACCTTAAACTTAAGGCTTACAAAATTACCTATGCCGGGTAATAATTGTCAATAGGCACGAAATTAATCCTTAAATACATTTTAACTTTTGAATGATATCTGGCGTCTAACTTGATTCCAGAGCTTAGGTATTTTTGAAGACTTATAATAGAATTGTATGGCAAAGCTATTTTTTATTTTTTTTAAAGACCAGTATTCAGGGGATGACCCCTACTCATGCAATGCATTGTGCCGGAATGAGGAAAATTGGTTGTGGGAAGGAGGATAGAGGGAGTAGTGTTTATGGACATTCGATTTGAACCTTCGAACATTGAAAGTGGCGGGAAAGACCTCTGCAGGAAGCTTATTCCACATACGAACTGTTCGGCCAAAGAACGAACTCTCTTTGTAATGCGTAGTGCGATTTATTTGTGTATCGTCCACAAAGGGATGAGCTCTTAATGAAGAACGCGTTGTTCGCAAAAAAGAGCGGGTTTCGGGAACAAGTTCCCTGATTTCAGCAGAGCACATTGCATTGTAGTAGCGATAAAACAACGAAATACACCCCACATTGCGTCGATGCTCCAGCGAGTTAATAGAGTTGGCTACCCCCCTGTCGCCGATGAGCTTCTTCGCCCTCTCTTGTACGCGGTCGAGTAACTTCAAAATAGACTTCGAAGCACCGGCCCATAAATGAGAGTTGTATTCCATTTTCGGTCGGATGTAGATGGTATAAACATTAAGGAGATCAGATGGAGTGAAGTACCTTTTACATCGTCCTAAAAAGCAGAGGCACTTGAATGCTTCTTTTGAGACTTGAAAAATGTGATCAGTCCATCGGACGTCACACTAAATTTTCATGCCAAGAACAGCAAGAGCATCTGATTCCTCAATACTTACACCATTCATAATTACAGATGGAGCAGCAAGTTCGGTCATGCGTCTGTGCGTGAGCATACAGCGCTGGGTCTGGACTGGGAGCATTGAAATCGACCCTATTTGCACGACCCCATTCAGAGATTGTTACTAGATCGTTATTAAGTGTAACATTCATAGCTTGCCTCATGACCCCAATCTCCGACAGGATTGGCCTAGCAGTGAATGAATATGAATGGCAAATGCTGCTATGATCTGCAAAAGAGTAGATAGGATTGAAAGTTTGACATAGAATGTCATTAAGAAAAATAAGAAATAGGGTAGGAGATAGAACGGAGCCTTGTGGTACCCCTGAATTAATCTTGAACTCGTTTGATGAGATCCCATCTATAACAACTCGTATAGTGCGATCCCTGAGAAAGCTCGATATAAATCGAGAGAAGTCATAACCGACACCAAAAGCAACAAGTTTTGATAAAAGTGCACCATGCTCGTGTAGAACATTGCCGATGAATGGGAGTTTTTTGATCCTTTTTTAAGAAAGGAACAAAAAGTCCCATAAAACGACGAATAACAGGGTTAAAATCTTTCACAAAAATGTTTCTCGTTGTTAGCACATTTTATACCTTAAACTTAAGGCTTACAAGATTTCCTCTGCTAAGTCACTTACAACTATTTGTAAGATTAATACCAGATGTAAAGTTTCAAAACGCCGACACATGCACATATTTTTTTGGTGCCCTCTGCCAGAACCAGTCATTATAACCATGCTATTGTTTTGTGTTGTACAGTGTCATTTCTCATAATAATGAACTGGAAACAAGAAAGAATTTATATTTCATTTATCATTTAAAAGGTAAAATATTTTTTGGTTAGACTTAAACTTAAACAAATAACAATATATATATATATATATTTTTCATATGTTGAATTTAAGTAGCTTATTTTTAAGAAAACTTTGTACCCAATCTGCTAAATACCATATGTAGGTTTGTGTTTGCCTGTGTATGAAATAAAAATCTTTATGTCACTCATGATATTAATAACAAACACTTTTAGTCAACAGCTGCCAACAGTTGGTACAAGTGGAGGAAAACACAACCACAAACATCAGCAGCAACCACTACATGAAACCAAAAAAAAAAAATCGACAAGACCTCCAACGAGGCCTGCGATGCTGCTGTACGATTTCATAAGAACAATTCAATGAAAATTACACAAAAGCTCATACACTCATGTTCAAATATTTTTTTGTCTCCAAAAATTTAAATCAAAGAGACAAAAAAAGAAAGAAACAAAACAAAATATTAAAGTGAATTAAACACATTTACTAACAAAACATGAACACTCACACACACACTCACCCACTATGATAAAAATAAAGAATTTTTTATATTAAATAGTGATATATTGCAGCACACACAATTACGAAGAGGGTCTTAAAAGTCGAAGACTGTATTCTCTTAAGGCACTGCTTAAAATAATGATTTTCGAATAATAGTATGTGTTTTTCAGATTGTCCACGTATGCTGGAATTTCAATTCTGAAATCTTGTAATTTTCAACAATAAACTTTGCTGTTATACACATTCACATGCACTTTCCCACATACTCAAGTATTTCACAAATTAACCCTTTTCTTCTCTACAATAAATTTTTCTAACATCTACTGGGGATTGATGTTGTCATTGTCATTCTGTTTAAAGTTTGTTTACAGAGAAATATGCTTACATCCATGTCAGTCGAAAAGTCTCAGTAATTTTGAAAATTTTATACTTTTAATGTTTCATTAGTCGAGTTTACATAAATTAGTCGTATATTGCTTTCGGCGATTGAACTCATTAGAGTCTGGTGTACTTTAAATAATCGGGCTTTACAGCTTTCAACTCAATTTATGAATTGTCCGAATCATATCTGTATTACAATTATGCTCTTATGGTAATGAACATGGATTGTTTTTAGGATTCATAGAAAATTGATAGCGTTAGTTGAAATACAGTCTATTCAACTAATATTTTATCGGCCTAATCACCTTCCAACCAATCTTTTTTCTGGGTGTAGACTTAATCATTGAAGCTTTAATGAGATTTCTTGTTAGTGATAATTTTTTCCATATGTAACCTGAATTTATGATACGAACTGCAGGGTTTTTAAGAGCTTTTGAGTGGGTGCTAGACAAATCAATATTAAGCTTCAATATATGTGTTTGTATGGGTTTGTTTACAAAAACTAGTTAGACATATACGTAGGGGAAATATTGAAGAATATCAAAATTCTTTTGATTTTCATAACAAACGCTTATAAAAACATACACTGAAGCTGAATATTGATTCGTCTAGCATCCGCTTTAAAGTGCAAGTGCTTTCTTGTGCTATTATTTTTCGTATGTTATTGACCACAGAAAAAAATTTCATCAATCTGCAACTAACAATTCCAATTGTTAATATGCAATTTAAATTCAAACATATATTTTGTTAATATAACAAATTGAGTTGTTGATACGACAAACACAGAAATTTTTTTCAACAAACTGAACTAACCAAATTTTTTGTTATGTATTGTGAAAAAAATTAACAATCGTCATTGTTGATATAACAAATGAAAGCACACACGTAAATGAAACAAAGCAAATCAAGAAGTTTTTTTCAACAAACTGAACTAACCAAATTTTTTGTTACGTATTATGAAAAAAATTAACAATCACCATTGTTGATATAACAAACGAATACACACACGTAGATGAAACAAAGCAAATCACGTCTTGTGTGTATTCATTATTAGCATATTTAATAACGAATTTCTCTGTAGCTGAGAGGTAAGAACGTTAGTCTATTAGTCCAGAAGCCGCCGGTTCGACTCCGCCCAAAGACATTTAGCGTTTTTCGCTGACAAGCAAAAAGTCACTTCGAGGATTGCGATTGTATAAAAAATATTGTCAATATAACAATAATAATACAACATTGTTGATATGACAATAATTTTAATTGAAATAAATTTGAAATCAACAAAAAAATTTTTAAACAACTTTTTCTGGTTTTCCTTGAGCTTACAATTTCGCAATTGTATTTACAAAAATCGTTGTAGGTTCAAAATCAATTAATTATTTATTTGATATAACAAAAAAATTAATTGTATTTAAAAAATTTTTTTTCTGTGACACTTACATGCACATCCTCATATATGTACATACACAAAAGTATTATATCACAATTTCGTTTTCACGAAATGTATTTGACTGTCTTCCCCAGAAACTGTGAATACATACAGATATGCTTCGCAAGTTTCATATTGCCATTCGAATTTTCCGTCAGTTTTCGAGGTAACTTTTCGATTTCTTCAGTGAGATGGTATGGGTTTTTAGCCTACCTAGGGTTCTATTGGTGGACTTTTCGAATGTGTATTATGTAATGCATTTTCGGAAGATATTAGATATTTTTCGGAGTAAGTCCGATATTTTGCAATCTTTCGAACTATTAAGTGCAATTATGGGGTTGTGGGTGATTTATGGCGATTTAGGTGCAAAATATAATTTTTGGGTGAACTAACGATTTTTTCGGAGTTATTTTGAAATATTGGGAGATTACTTCCTTTCTCAGTGACATTATGTATTTATGAACTACCTCAAACACTGTTCCTGCAATTTTCGAATGTATGTTGAATATTGAAATTTTTGGAAGTTATTGATTTTTTCGGAGTAACTCCGAAACTACAAAAATGTGGTAAGCTTTTGACACTTGCGGTGCGTTTTAGATTAGGTATTAAATTACTAGTTTTCGGAGAAATTTCGATATATTCGGAGTAGCTCCGACTTTTACGAGTTGTTGTTTCCTTTGTGAAAGTCTGCATTTTTGGAGGATATAGGGAGGGCACTATTGGTGCTTTCTTGAGTTTAACAATTTCATTATAATCGCCATGACAGTGAATAGGTTAACGCGAACAATTTTTTTTTCGTAATTATTTCTCTTATTATATGGATTCATATTTATATAGACTTCTTTTTATATAGATTCAATTTTATTGAAGAAACAATACGACTTACTAAGATTTTCATTCATTACACTTTACTTATGAACCAAGTTTGTGCTTTTTGTTCCGCTTTTCTAGTATTCCTCACAAATTTTACGAATTACTGGTTGTATTGTAATTTCAGAACTGTTTCCCACTGTGCGATACTGATTGCCTTTTGTTTATTTAACTTAAATAAAATCATTTGCTTATTTTTCTTCTTTAATCTCTTGCTCGTATTAAATAAAATGTTGTTAACAAATTAAAAAAGGTAATTTTAACTTAATTCTAACAGACGTTGAATAAGAAATATTTTATAAGCACTCACACACACACACACATACTGCTATACAGATTACAAAGTATATAAATATAGTATATGTATGTCTTTTTAATTTCATTAAAATTCTTGATTCTTTTTTTAAACTTGCGAATTTTTGCCTCTTAATGCGAACATTAAAATAAAAAGTAAGAAAATGATGGTGATGTTTACAACTATCAAAAGGATTTTACCGCTTTTTAGCATTTTAAGCACAGACACACACACATAGTCACAAACCTTAAAACAGTTAAGCAGCAAAGCTGCGTGGTGGTGGCATGTGTATTGAATGGAAAATGTGAAATGTTTTTATGTTTTACATTTTGCTCCAAAAGCACCAAATACCGTTATAATTATTTATATGTGGGAGCACATACATACGTAATCACGTATATATGTATTAAGCATGCAACTGTATGTGTGTAAAGAAGTAACCGAGACCGTGTGTAACGTATACAACACATTCTAGCATGTGGTATTTGGTACAATTCCTTTAGTCCTTCCTATTTGTTTGTTGGTATTTTCTAATAAATTTCATTCTGCAAAATGTTTGTTTAAATATTTAAAGATGGCGTAGGTGCATAGAAATGTGTATGAATGCTAGAGAAAAACCAAACAGGGAACATAAAATGTGGGTTTGCATTTACAGACCTACACATTTTCCCTTTTTTTAATAGATGTTGTATTTTTCGCTGTTATTGCTGTTGCTGTCGGTTTTCATTTATTTTTTCCCGCAGCTTTGTTTTTTTTCTGTTTTGCTTTTCATGTAATTAATTTAAATTTATTGTACGAGATATGCGTTTAAATCTCTATAAAATCATTGCTTCTTTATGACTGTTGTTTTGTAGGTACATAAGTAAACCTACGTAATGTTGTATTGAGCAAAGTATTAAGCCAAATATTTTTTAGACGCACACATTCTCCAAACTGCCTGTTTTTGAAACAACTACAGCGGAAGATTTAACGGCTGGCTGTGGCTTTTCTTCTTTATTTTCCATTTTTTCTGCTTAAGCCACAACAACTGTTTCATGGAAATTGAAATTATATTAAATTTTCCCGTTTTATTCTTGCTGAGCTTCCGCCCAAGACAGGCAACCTTTATTTACATTGATGGTGATTAAAGCTGTTACTTAAAGTTTAAAAAATAAATGAAATTATTATTATGTGTCTTTTTAACAATTCATAATAAAAGGTACCACGATAAAATCTTGTTTAATTATTCAAATTCTTTAAGGAAAGCAGCATATAACATTTTTAATTATTAAGAGAAGCCAAAGAGTGACAGAATGTTGAATATTAGACTTTTAACCAAATTTTTTTGTAAGATTTGAATTAATTTTTTAATTAATTTTATTACAACAATCATGTGGCTTTTATTATTATTATTTTTTTAAAAAAATTTGTACAAATTGGCCACGAAATTTATTGCTAGTATAGAGAAATGGATGACACTATCGTCCATATTCTATATGTAAATAATTTTATTAAGGTCCATAGAAACTTTTCTAATGCTATAAAAAATATCTTAAAAACAGCCGCACTTTTCTATATTGAAATTAAAAAGAGTGCACGATGTCATGAGACACAGGGTTGGAACGAAGTTTCTGTCGCCTTCGCCCTACCTCCTATCGGCTTGTTCTTGGCGTCTTCGGCCTGCTACTGTCGGCCTCAGGCCCACTGCGGTCGGCTACCTTCGTTCGCTTTGTCAGACTCCCCCCATCTTTGTCGCCCTGACCCCCACCAAAAATAAAAAAATATAGTTTAAAAACAAAAACTTCGCCTTCCTTGATGACACCAAGTAAATGAAGATAGTGGTTTCAATTCGTCAACAAAAAACCGATATCGTCTGGAAGATACTTAGGCGACACTTCTCAAGAACTTAGCCGGGCACCTGGTATTTAGCGAGACACATGCACTTAGCAAGTGCACCAACCATTAGTCAAGACACAAACCTAGTCCTATGATTCCCAATAAGTAGAACTAAAATCTACCCAAAATCTCAGAAGTTCCCCGGATTCCAAAAAATTAGGATAAAAATCACCTCAAAATCTCAAAAGTTCCCTAAATTCTCAAAAACTAGGAGAAAAATCTCTTTCAAATCCCAGAACAACGTCAAAAGCCAAAAACCGCGAAAACACCAAAGCGGCAACACAGATTTTTTTATTGGAATTTAACTTCGCGCCTGTTGCCTACGTTTTGAATTATTCGTTATACGTATTTTGTTGCACGTATTGTTTCATTTAAAAAATTTTTTTTTCCCCCCGCATATATGTATTTATGTGCTGCATGTAATATGTTCAACGTGCCATAGGGAGCTTCGTTCAAAAAAAAAAAAAACATCAAGTACAAAATCGAAATCCCAGCAAATAAGGTAACTTAATTTATTGAACTCTTTTCATTTTACTTTTCTGCCTTTCCTACAATAACACCACTTCAAAGAACAGAAAAAAATGTTGTATGAATTGTAATTCTCCTTGTAAAAGGAAAAAAATCTACAAAAACACATAAATATCTTTGTACATTTTTACCTTTCAGCTAATACACGCATGTTTACTATGTGCGCATATTAGTAACAACTTTAAATGCATACAGCTCCCAAAATACTGAACCGATTTTAACCAAATATAGATTGTGCACTTCTATATAAAAATATCTTTAAATCATGCATATTTTAAAAATGGCATATTTTTGTGTATTAATTCAACTGTATAAAAAAAGCATTTTCTGATGACAGATTCCGGTAGGGGGCACAACAAAGAAATATACCTATATCGGCGTTTTGAAAGTTTACATATGGGGTTCATTTTAGGGGAAGTTAACCCGTACATATTTTTTGGTGCCTTCTACCAGAATCAGTCGTTAGAACATTGTTATTTTCATTTTTTGCATTTTCATTTTAAAAGTTTATTTAGTTGCACAGTGTTATTTCTTATCATATACATATACATATACATATATCGACCCCTTAGCGCTAAATGATCGTAAGCGACATTTTGTAAAAAACAAATTTTTTTATGAAATCAAAATTTTATGAGCCTACCCATAGTTTAAAACCGTTAAAATGTCCAATTTGTTGATAAGTTTTGAAATACTGGCTATGAAATTTAATCGTAAGCGACAGTTTATGAATATAAATCATGTTTAAATACAATAAAATACCCCTCTCCTTAAATATTTAATTATTGTCGCTTACGATCATTTGGCGCTAAGGGGTTGATATGTATATGCGCAACACAAACAAGGAATTAACGATTTTTGTGCTATATTTATAGCATAGTATCATTAAGATATAATTACACTTATTTCCAGCCATAAATAATATAAAATTACAAATATTTTGTATGAATGAAAATTCTTTTTGCTTTGTATGGCTAATTAAGTCATAAACAATTTCGTATGCCTCAAAAACTGCGAACTCAAACCATAAATATGAAAAGAGCTTCAACTATAAATCTTGTATGTATTCTCCTTACGACTTTTTATTGTAGGGATGGTTCAAGGATATCCTTAAAACTTCTATCCATGATTGAAACGAGAAATAAAAAAAAAATTATACAGCAAGTGGTCAGGGAAATAAGAGGGCCAACATCAAAGATAATCAACTTTATTAAGTAGTAAACCATTTAAAATAATTACTGCAACATATTTTGAAATGAAACAGTAATATCAGCAGTTGTATTGGGTTGTCATTATAAGCGCAATAGACAAACACACATACACAGTGGCTTACAAATACAGTTAAATAAATCCCAGCACATGTGTCCACAGCATTAATTTGTAATAAAGTAGAGAGAGATATTTTGAATGTTGTTGACAGTGGCAGTAGTCTGCTTGTTATTGTTTGCTAGTGAGAGTGATGTTGATGCCACTTTTAGTGTTATCTAATATACAACAAATACAACAGCAACATCAGCATCAACAGCCACAACATTTTGCAACTAACTAAACATGATTACATAGACTTGGCATTTGTCCAAGATAATGTCATAATATTAAACGAATATGGACAATTTCATCTATCTAAACTTTTACTTCTTCTATTCTAGTGTGCCACAAACTCAAATACATACACTCGTCAAGAGTCACTCATTTGTTATGACAACACAAGTTTTCATTTAGAAATTGATAAATGTTGCTTATTAAATAGATTTCAAGCATTTACCACATTATAATAAATATCTATAGATATTATATGTTGCTACAAAATCTGTATCATCACCAGTGGAAGCAGAAGTAGTATCTTCGTATATGATGGACAGTAGAGAAAATGTGTAGAATTTCTACATACAGCCATGCAACAGTATTATTTATTATAATCAAAAACTCATATCATAAGTAATCCGTTCTGTCATTGCCTCATGCCCCATATTTGATTTGTTGTTAGAAAATAATCGATTTAAATTTATATGTGGCCCAATTTTGGTTTGTGGCAAAATAAAGGGTGTGTTAAATACTATTTACAATTTTTTCCCAGAAATAAAACTTTTCAGTAGCTAAGAAAAAAGTAGTAGTGAAATTTCTAAAGCTTAAAAAAATATGGCAAACCGTTTGAAATATTATCGCATTTATACAAATATCTGATTTATTTATTTCAAAAATTATTAAGCGAAGACGAACAACAAAAAAAGTTTCGTATGATACACTTATAGAGCACATTGGTTTGATAGTGTTGTTGGCTGAAGTGGTTATTAAGGCTTTGCCTTTAAATTAAATGATGAAAATCAAGAATCTTATTTCCATCATCAAGATTATAATTTTTCCCGGTGTTCATGGTGTAGCTGTAACATAGAATCGTCCATAAAATAGTTCAAGCTAACTATACTACTTAATAGCGAAATAATTTAATTAAAATAATAGGGTGCCTCTGCGGCTGAGTGTTAGCGGCGATAGCCTGTCAGTCCAGTGCTCATGGGTTCCCGCCATAGACCCTAGATCTTTTCCGCAGACGAGATAATCGCCTCGTGGGTTATGTCTGCTAAAAATATAAAAAACAAATAATTTCACTAAAATAATGTAATAATTTCATGAAAATAATAAAAAAATTTCATTAAAATAATGCAATGATTTCATTAGAATAAAAAAATAATTTTATTAACGGAATAATCAAAATAATGAAATCATTTCATTAAATCAATGAAATAATTTAATTAAAATAATGAAATTAATTCATTAGAATAATGAAATAACATTATTAAGAAAATTAAATAATTTTATAAAAATGATAAATAATTTCATTATAATAATAAAACATTATCAATAATATAGCGAAATTATTACATTGGATCAATGAAATTATTTCATTATTTGAATGAAATTTTTATTATGTTGGTTGAATTTGAATGAAGTTTTTCATGGCAGTGCTTCACAGAATAAACGAAGAAAATATTTTCATTGTAGATATAGTGCATTATTTCGTAAAAAGTGTTTACACAATGTTGGGAAGAAAGATTTTATTTTCCATCCTTAGTTCAAAAACTCCGGCTCATTGTTCCTACTTCACTTACTTTTCTTCTTTTCGGTATTTAGTTTTGATAGGAAAATTTAAGCCTGTCTATGCCATTTTCTATAAAAAATACTTAAACGAATAATGGCTTGAAGCTTTTTAATATTTTCGTATACATTTTTGCCTTATACAAATATTCATAAGCCCATATTGACTGATGAGTGTTCGTAAAAATCCGTTTTTAGCTTTATTAATTGATTTGACTGACAAGTGTTGTTAAATTGCCAATATTGTTATAAAATCTGGCATTATGGCATCAGCTTGAATGTATGAGTCTGTGTGCGTGTGTGTAAACATGTGGTTTATTTTCCCATAAAATCTTGAAACTTTTTTTGTCTTGAAACTCATGCATGGGTTTTTGGTATTCTCTCCTCATACATGGATTTGCTGAAATATGTATATGTTTGTACTTGTGTTTGTGAATGCAGATTATTGTGTGAGTATTCAATGGATTTTTGGTAAAAGCCTTTTTAATCGGTAATTTTGTTGTTGTTATTCTCCAGCACAATTCAATGAATGAGAAATTATACATATTTTTTTCTGATGAGAAAAAATAGAAAACTTTATTCATTCACAACTGAAAATTGCAAATTTTAAAGTTACATAAACTGAGACTGTTTCATATTCATTTTTGTACACTATACAATTAGTTTTAGGGAGTAATAAGGGGCTTTACAAGGAAAACTTTTTTGTTTGTTGAAACTCTTTTCTACTTTTATCAATTTGTGTTCTGGATATCTGAAAGAAATTATTATGAAGATTTCAGCCTTTTATTTTTCACATCAATATTTACAATATCTATTGAGTTTTAGTTTAGTACCCTTTTGATGCGAGATGTCAAGTATCAAGTACCAAAGAAGTGCAGATAAGATTTACTTAAACACTTTGCAAATTTAAGTTTTTGTTTTCATTGCACATTGTTTTTCGGAAAATCTTTTTTCACATGCTGTCTTGGAATTGATTTGAGATTTAATAAATAAATATTTTACCGGAATATTTCACTCTATTCACTATTTTTAACCGACTTCAAAAAAAGAAGATAGGTTATCAATTCCTCATGTTTTCTTCTTTTATGTATGTTCCCTCAAAAACCGATTTTGAATTTTTTCTTTATTTTAAGTGCTTTAAATTGGTGCTGTTAATTGGAAAATGCTTTTTAATGATAAGGATACAAACTGACTGTTACGATATATTTACTAATACTCTAAGTGATATTGTTAAACGTTCTGTTCCTCTTTTATCGTACAGGATTCATAGGCTTCCATGGTACACAAAAGGTTTAGAAAAATTAAAAAATCTTAGAAACAAGTATCATATTAAGCTTAGAGAAACTGGTGATTTAAACCTTAAAGCGGCTTATTAGCACTATATGCGGGAATTTAATTTTCTCGATAAATTTTTGTATAAACAGTATATATTAAGTTTTGAATCTTCTATTAAAAATAACTCCAAAAAATTTTGGAGTTTTATAAGATCTAAAAAATCTTCTTCAGATTATCCTTCTACCATGCATTTCAATGATACGCTTCTAAGTTCTGGTAATGAAATTGTTAACTCGTTTGCTCTATTTTTCAAATCGAATTTTGAAAATAGTAATTGCTCAATAGATCCGCGGCTACCTTACAAATTATCGAGCCTCTTGTTGATTTTTGTGTTATTCAATTAACTGGTGATGATATTTTAAATGGTATTAAAAGTATAAAAAACTCTTAGGGTGTCGACATTGATGGGCTGAGCTCTTTTTTTATTAAGAATTTGGCTGGACTGACAGGCTAGCGTCGCTACCACTCAGCCAGAAATTCCCTATATCATTAATGATTTAGGGAATTTCATTTCAGATTCTCAGTTCTTGTTATATGCCGACGACCTAAAAATTTTTAAGGAAATTCATTCGGAGGGTGATTCCTTTATTTTGCAAAATTGCATCGATGAAGTGTCTAAATGGTGCTATCGTAATAATTTGTCGTTAAATATAAATAAATGTTATCAAATGACTTTTTGTAGTTCTAATTGGCGTTCTAATATGACCTTCCAATATAAAATTGTTACTCAAATATTAGATCTTGGCGTTGTACTTGATAGTGAATTAAATTTTAAGTCTCATATGGATTGTATAATTCCAAAAGCGTATTCTGCCAGTGCATTTATTAGAAGGATCTGCAAGGAACGTTTAGACCCCTTGACTTTGAAAATGCTATATACTGCTTTTGTTCCGTCTAAGCTAGAATATTGCTCCTTTGTCTGGAGCCCCTTTTATGCTGTCCATGTAAATAGAATCGAAAGAATTCAGAAAAAAATTTGTTAAATTTGTACTTCGTGGTAATCGGGTAAATTTGTCGTCACCATCATATTATGCTCGTTGCCTGCTTTTGGGCTTAAAACCACTCTACGTGAGAAGAACTCTTCATTTTTTTTATATTTGTCTTTAATTTGATCAATGCTATCTATCACTGATTGTAAATTTTTATTTCACCTGATTTATTTTTGTATACCTTTTAGATCTCTCAGGTTGCATAATTTATTCTTTGTACCTACACATAGTATTAATTACGCTAAGAATGAGCCTATGATACGAGCTTGAAAGTACTTTAAATAAGTTAAATAATATTGTTAATTTAGGTTTTTCTTTGTCTCAAGATGATTTCAAATAAGGATTTAGTGGATGTATTGTTAGACTAAAATTTTATATTGCTAGCCTGTAAGGATATTGTAATCCATTTGGCTAAATTATATGAAATAAATAAATAAATAAATAAAAAGATGTCCTTCCAGATTTGTTCCGCCCATACTAAGTAAATACGCATTGGGTCTCAACTACCTCTACTCAACTGATTCTTATTAAACTTTGCACACACATTAATGTGCAATGCAAACAAGCGACTTGAGTAAAAAATTTGTATGGAAATCACTCATAAAACTGAGTGCTTTTCATATAAGTTTTAGACAAGCAGTGCTTGTTTGCATTGTGGAAACAACACATAAGCTTCTGTTTAAATAATAATACGCCATTGTGAGTTATCGTTACAATACAACATTATTGTTAGAAAAGTGGGAAGCGGCACCCCCCTTTTAATGCAAATATTCATTTCAACTACTTTTACTTAACCAATTTTTATGGAACTTCGCACTTAATTAGTTTTCATTAAAGTACAACATTATGATAAAAATTATGGGCAGTGCCACGCCTATTTAGTTGTCCGATTTTTTTTCGCAAGAATTATTTTTTAAGTAAAAAATTATATAAGGCCATAAAGAAAAAACAAAGTTTTGACAATGATTTGTTTAATATGTAACCTTTTTCTATATATTATTCCTTTTGATCCTTTGATCAAAATTTCGAGTAAATTACATAAAACTGCACTTTTTTATAGCCATTTTCTGTGGTTTTTCACAATTTACTTAACATTTAGAGGCCATCGTGCAAAACTAACAGATTCGGAAATACGTGTGGGTTGGTGAGATGGGGGTGGGGGTGTGTTGGTTCCGGTCAAATGTACGGACTATGTTTTTTGTCTGTAGTTGTAATTAATATTTATCAAAGGCCTCTTTAATTAAAATCTAGTTTAACAATATTTTCTAGTTTAACAATATTTTCACAATCGTACGCGTAAAACTGCAATTGTATTTACAGCCATTTCATAGATTTTAAGAGAAACAAAAAATTAACATGTGTAGGTGTGTGTGTGTGTGTTGTTATATATTATTTTTATTTTTCTGAAATCATTGAAAAGCATTGTTGCATATCCATTCGACTTCCTATTTTTCTTGTTTGTTCCATTTATATCTGTGTATGTGTTTATATTTATTTATTGAATGTAACAATGCTTGCGTGTGTTGGTGTGTGTGCAAAAACTATTTGGCATCATTATGGTGCATATTTTTTTTTGTTTTCTTTTATTTTCAATTTTATGGCTGTTTGCTTTAATTCTTTTATGAGAGCATTTTTGTTGGTGTTTATATTCATTTTATTTTTATTTGTTTCAGCGATTGATTGGTTTGTTTCTCTTTAATGATTTGCAATATAATGCAACACAAAAAAAATGAAACAGGAATAAAAAACTTTATGGAAGCAAAAAAAAATGAAAAATTATAATGAAAATATTTACCTCAATGATTTTGTAACAACAACATATTTGCTCATACAAAAAAGATAAAATAAATAAAACAAAGTTGTTGTTTTCAACTCATGATTAATGATAGAAGAGGCTGTTGTTTGCGTTAATAATTAAATAAAAATTATGCTCATTAAGTATAACAAAAAACTCTAAAAGGGACTTTATAACAAATAATTTTGGTTCATAAAATATTCTTTCTTAAATTAAGTTTTTAAATGGCTTTTTCAAAATAAAGGAGGCTGTTTGTCAAGTCCATGAATTATTCAACTTTTACTTAAACTTCCTTTTTATTATGACTGAAAGTTTAAAATTTCAAAGCATACTCTGAGGGTATTTACACAATTTTTACGCCATAAATGAAGTAGTGACCTTTTTACTGTAAGCAAAATGAAAGCGTTAAAAAACTACTTCTACTCAGTAAAAAAGAGTACATGATGATATTTTCCATTGGCTTTTTTTTCTCGGCACACAAGTACAAAATAAATCTTAACCACCTGCAGCTAAATGTGTGACCGACTAACTTTATACGTTCTAATCACACGAACATACATACGAGGAGAAATTTTCTTCTACAACTGTGTGAGTTTAAAAAATAAAGTCAAGAAATGCACGAGCTGAATGTTGGAGTATGATGGTGCTAGGGTTGCAATTGAAGTTTTCAAATTGTAAACGAAGGTTAGGCTAATAAAAAGGCCACAAAATAATTTTTTTTTACTTGTTTTTATGCCCCAAAGGTTGTTTTATTTTAAACTAAAATTAAAAATGAGAGAAGCAATTTTTACATGACTAGTAGCTTGGCTCACTTAAAAATAATTCTTCTAATATACATATGTAATGTGTTGAGATATTGGGAAGCCAAACGTACGAAAGGCTATTGTAGTAGTGCTGTAAAAGATGGAAGAAATATTCCGGAGTATTTTTTTGTTATTCCTTACACCCAGCTTTACCTAAAGTCTATCACTTACCCTCTTGTTTCTGAGGAGTTTCTAAGTCTCGGGAAATATACGAGAGTATAATCCGAATTGCAGTGACTTTTATTTAACGAACCTCTACCCTTCTCATTTATTCTAATGATTCTCCGTCGGAGGGCTGCATTATACCGCTGCTCAGCTATGGCAGATATTACTGATGAATATAATTCAAAGCCCCACGTTGGGCGCCATTTTCTGTAGTAAATGTTTAATTGAAGTTTTTACTTTAGCTTACTCTGGAAGTTTATTTTATGAGTGTTGTGTTTTTCTTCCGACAGGGTGGGTTTGAATTTGGAACGATTTTCCGTCATCCCACGTCAAATTTGGTTGATAAACAGACCGGTTTCGGCTATGTGCCATCTTTATTGTTCTATTGAAAAAAAGTTTAATTTATATTGATTTGATTTAGAAATTGGTAATGAATTTTTGAGCTACTTTACACCAAATGGGTAAACTGATAGCAACTGTACCAATAATATTGAACAAACAAGTATTTAAGGAATATTTTTGAAACAGGAAAAAAGAACTATGGGTATTATATTTTAGAATGACTGTCACCAGTTAATGTTTATCGGACGATAATTAGCGCAGAAAAGAAAGATGGTTTCCACTTCACATGCTCAGGGTAACTTTCCAAATCACGCGAATAAATCGAATAAATATTAGTGTAAATACTAAACGCCAGCACAAAAAAATTCCTTGCTTATTGTTCACAATATACAGTTTTAAAAAGTGTTGTTTTTATTGCTCTTGATTTTATGATAACACTAAAATTGCTATTCCCTTTTATCAAAGGCATACAACAACATTTAGTTATCTGTGTCTAAGAAAATTTCACTATTGCATTCGAAATAATGTAATCTCTTTTCACCACTCTGGACTCGGGAACATATTGTACTACTCCCATTTCCCCCAGTCAAGTACTTTGAAGACAGTTGGTATAAAATTTCCCGCACAATATTTATTGGAAACTTTGCACTCTGAGCATAGAATTGAAAATCGAATTTTCATTTGACTAGCAAATTTTTTTGCTATATTTATTTTTGCTAAATCAATAAAAATTTCATCTATCTTTTGTGCGAAACTTGAGGCTTTTCCATTGTTTACAAAGGAAATGTTTTTTTGCATGTATTTTAGTTACATGTAAATATTTTCGAACGTTATTTTAATTTATTACAAAGTTTGTCGGTACTTGAGTCGTCTTTGTTCAACTCATCTACAGTTTCTTTGAAACACTTTTGTGCAGGAGCTTTCTCAATAGTTTGTTGCTTTAATGTTCTGTCCTTTGTTGTATTTCTCTCATATTTTGGTTATATGGCACACTAGGTAGTATCACAAAGTTTTGACAATATTCTGGCATGTTAACTTAAATGTCTAAAAGAATACTTGATATTTTTTGTATATTTGTGTGTGGTATTGTAGTAAAATAGTTATCGTTGTGTTGAGTATGGTGCATGTAGTCAACAAAATTATTTGTGTTGCCTTGCTTGAATGAATTTGGTCGGTATCACTTGAAATAAATATTGCTTATGACAATATATTTTATATATTAAAAAAATCCTTTGCAAATTATGCATAAAATTGTTGAGGAATACAAAGATGTTAAGTTTTAAGTCATCCCAATCACTACGTCTTCTTTCTACGAGTTATTATGCACTTGTCTATTTTTCTAGGATCGAAGGTTAAAGGTCTTCGAGATTCTGGTCTATTTCAATTAAAATGCAAACATTTAGTTGTAAAAAAGAAATAAGGGCATATATTTAATTTGTTCATGTCTATTTCTATATCATTCTTGATTTAAAAAAGTAAACATTTTGTTGATACAATTTTAATTGACAATTTTTTTCTTGTGTACAAGAAATTATAATTTATCTCTATTTTTTATACAGAATGAATAGCAATCATACACCTGTTTTTATGCATAATCATTGTATTATTATTTTTCTTAAAGCAGAAACAAAACAAAAATTTGGGAATGAAAACAATAACGATAGAAATAAATTTAATAATTTAATTTATTTTATTTCATATCATACTATCCAGAAGCTATTCTACTTTTATATAAAAATGTTAGCTAACAAATTTTATTGTATTTATTTCAAAGAGGTGTCCTTAAATTCTAAAATTTTAAAATTGTGCAGAGTATGATTTAAGGGGAAAATGGTTTAAGATATTTTAAAGTTTTTATAACATAGTTTATGATATTTTTATTATGCACAAATGTAATGTAGTAAATGATTGGACATTATATTAAATTGAATTTTTATTTCCTGCCCCCGAATCAGCGCCTGAACATGATAATTTTATTTTTAGAAAAGTGGGCATGTTGTCAGTTCCACGCTTATAAAATTAACTATTTTTCCAACTACTTTGCGCTCATATTAAGTTCTTTTGACAATTCAAAATCTTTAATTCCACTTATTTAAAAAGATTAACTAGATTAGTCATTTCTATCCATCATCTTTTACAATACGAAAACAATGATAAGGGAGACCGTTTAAAATCAAAAATAATATGATATTCAGCCGTGTCACAGATTCCGTTCGGATTGGTTTTGATTCCGTAGTTGTCATTTCGAAAAAGTACATTTTTGGTGCTTTAGATTCCATTTATTTTGTATTGCGTTTTTACAATGCTAAAGTTTTTATACCTTGAGGCGTTTGTTTACTCTTGGTTTTAGATGCAAAGCTCACATTAGCTTTTTAATAAAATGAAAGCTCATAACCAAATATTTATTTGACGCTCCTAAAAGTATGCACGTTCTTTAATATTTACTCCAAATGAAGTCAGTAGAAAAGTGTTTTTCAATTTCACTTTGAAATTTAAAAGTGGTTTGATTACGAAGAAAACTTTCGTTTTTTCGTTTTCTAAAGAGGCAACTTACGGAATTGAACCCACTTCCGATCGGAATGGTATTCTGTGACATGGCTGATTAAGATTGTGTATAAGCAGACGTATGAGTGATGTTAAATACGTGTTTGTTATTATCAATCATACGACATGGCAAACTATTTAAACCCTTTCGAAAAGACAAGCACAAACATAATTAGATTTAGAATGTGGGGCATTATATTTGAAGCGGACAGCCAAAATTTTTTTTTGGCCCAAATTCCTGGCTATTTGGCATAACAATAGCTCTTGTAGGTATACATGTGTATGCACAAAATTGTTTTCTATTATGTTTATTTGTCGAACTATGGGGTGCGAAAGTGTTGCCGTTTCTGAAAATTTGTTTTTAAAGCTATTGTTTCGAACTAGAAAAAAAACAGAAAACTTAAAGTAAGCGATTATAATAGGAAATTGTCTCATCTTTTAAAAAAATATTTTTTAAAACAATTTTTTTTTCATGATCGAAATGACCAATTGAAATTAAAATTTTTCTAACTTCGACACCTTTTATTTTTTATTTTTACCAAAATTAGCCGCGGGTGTCCTCTTTATACTAATAAAGTTTGATAGTGGGATCTCCATAAGTTTAAAAGTTATGCGAATTTCGATACATGAACCCCACCTTTTGGTCATTGTGATAAAGAATTGGTATAAGATATCGTGTAAACTTTACGTTTAATGCATTAAGTGTGTTCAGCACTTTTATGTAAAACTTTATGAGAAATAATTTTTTTTGAGCAGTTTAACGCTCTAGCGCTTGGCTGTATGGGTCTTGTTTGATCCTTTCTCAAAAAGGGACAAAAAACTCTCCTTCGACGGCGAGATAGCGGGCTGAAATATCCTATAAAAAATGCCTCATAGAATTGTTTTATAAGTATTTACAGATTAGAACTGCATTGCCCTTTTGCTGTTGAACTGTTGCCAATATGACTTTTTTTTAACAAAGTAAAATCAAAGTAAATCAACCAATTTATTAAACGCAATAGCTGTAGAATATTTTGTTCTATTTATTTGAATATTTATATTTTGTTTATTTGATACAATATCCTTGAATCCACTGTGTTAAACCTAGCTAAAGTGTCCCATCCATTATACAATATTATTGCATATGTTATAGTACATATTATCGTCGTTTTGACCTACTATGCAATAAATGTGAGAAAGTAAGCTTAAAACCAAAGAATGTTGCCACAATATTATACAATTTTTATTATTGTACAATAAAAATCAAAAGTCTTTTGTTTTTTGCCAATATATTGTGCCACCTTCGAATATGACATGCACATTGGCGATATTATTGTACAATACGAAAAATTTCACAGTTTTATTGCAAGGGGTGGGCCGCTTAAAGGCGGAATTGTATCATTACAAAGGCGCCCAAGCAGGGACTATTAAACTAATTTAGCTGAAAAGAAAAAGAAAAAAGTTATATTATCAAAATACTTGTCCGCTGAGACCTCAATGCAAATCACAGTACCTGCATTAAAGTAGTTGAATATCCTTTACCTTTAATGATAAAATTTAAAAGATAAACGGCATAGTGAATTTCCAAACCATCGAATAAAAGGTGAAAAAACTTACAATTGCGAAGTGAAATTTGAAAAATATTCAGCATTTGTATAATATACAATGTATATACTTCAGCCGTGTTGATTAAAGGTAAGAAATATTCAACTACTCGGTATAAGATTTATTAAAAAAGCGACAAAAGAAAAAATATTGCATCTACATGTTTCTTTTGTATGGTGCCTTATAGTAAAATTTTACGTAGAACTATTTTAAATAAATACTAGACTCATAAAATTTGGTTTTATAGGAAATTGTAGTATTAATTTTGAATAAGAACTTAATAAACCCTTAAACACATTTTAAGTTTTGAATGATTTCTGACAATCAAGTTTAGTTTAGAGCTTTGCTGTCTTTAAAGTCCGATATTTCTGTAAGACATTTAAGCCCGCTCAAGTGGACGGTTTTGCCCCTCTTTAAACAAAGAAACTAAAAGACTCATATGGCGGAGCTTTAGAAGGTTAAAATGTTGCACAATAATGTTCTTCATTCAGTCCAGTATTTCTTATGAACATAAATATCAAGGATTACATTTTTCTTTCGCTTAACAAGTATTTTATACCATAAAAATTGACTCACACTTTCTTTTTTTTATGAAAAAAATTTCCCCATCTTATCCAATCCTACTACTAAGCGTTCATATATATGAAATTCTATTTAAAAATTCATTAAATTCATAGCAACAAGGATGTTCGTATAACACAAAAAAAAACATGAGAAAAGCAAACATAATGTACATGAATGTCTTCCTTCTTGATTTAACAGGACACTTATTTGCATAAACTATTTCTATTGATACATGACTTTTTCATGGTTTTTGTGTCGTTATTTATACTTTTTTATGTCAAGTCGTTGGGAATGCAAAACATGTGTTGGTCATTTGAGTGGACAGGAATAGAAAAAAAACTAGACAAAATATCTTACTACTAGTAAATGAAAGATTAGATTGAAGTAAATGTGATAACTTCTGTTGCATGAATAGTAATTACATTTTTTTGTGGATTTGGTATAATATTGAATTTAAAGCCATGATGTTTTCTACTATATTTTCTAATTTTCCTTGCGTGTTATATATTGATATTTTGAAATGCTTAAATTTTTAAATATATATTAGAATTTTTTCTTAGCAATCTTTAGTATAATCGTATTTATTGCAAATATTTTCAAACATATTTTGTATGCATGAAAACTACTCTGGCTATTTTAATATTAAATAATTCCAATATATTTTTTCTACTCTATTTCTTGCAATATATTTTGTAATAAAGCTTTTGGCAAATGCCAACACATACAAATATTTACAAATATTGATACCTTTTGCATTCCTGATGAGTTTCTAAATTCTTACATACGAGTGTAACAATCTAAACAAACAAAGAAAACTAGCCATGTCTGTCTGTCTATATTATAGATTATTGGCTTAAATCGAAAAGTAAATAATTGTTAGTTCTTGTTATTTACTTGTACTATTTTTGTATGTAAATATAATTACAAATCAAATTTGCAAATAGCACGTATATTTACATGACGTATAACAACAATCGAGTATGATGACATTAAATAGATGTTGGATAAAGAAAAAAAAAATCAATGCGAATGGCATTAAATGAATTTTTTCTTGGATTATTTTATACTCGTTATAACGTAGCGAAAGAATAGTTTGTTGGGCGTATAAGTGATTTTTATCTAATAAATAAATATTTAGTTAACATGTTGTACGACACAATGAAAATGATATCATGATATTTACACAATAATGATTGCAGGTATTTTATATTGTGGCGCTGATATAATAGTTTGTTTGTCTTAATTAAATATCTTTAAGGTACCTTGGAATACTGTTAGAGTACTTATAAAAAGAGTTGATAAGAGGTTTGGGCCTCCTCTTTGCAAATATACATATGATGAAAACTACATATAGTTTCAAGAGAAAAGCTAATACGATATGCTATTTTTTATGTATAAGGATATCCTGAAAATGAATATTTAATATTCCTTTTAACAGAAAATGAGCAAATAACTTATCTTTGATGTGTTAAGATTATAAATTTTGCAAACTGTTCTTAGAAAATAGTTCATTATCATAAAGAAATAGCCGCATCTTATAAAAATTTAAAAATTTAGTTGCTTAAATAAATTTTATATTGCATATTTACAGAATTCTAAAACTTCTACGAAAAATATCAAGAAAAATATAAAGTCTGCGTTTGTCCTTTATCCCACTTATCGAAAAAGCGTAACAAGTTTTGTCATTTCTATCCATCATCTTTTATAATACGAAAACAATGATAAAGGAGACCGTACAAAAAATCAAAAACAATATGATATTAAGATTGCATACGAACAGACGTATGAGTGATGTTCAATACATCTTTATCAGTATCAATCATATGTCATGGTAAACTATTTTAAACCAAAAGACAATCACAAACAGAATTAGATTTACAATAGATTTTCCACATCCTTTATTTTTACAATTTAGTTCTTGCTCAAATTCTATAAGAAATAAATGAAATTTATTAAAGGATGATTTTAATACACATTAATTTTACATAGCTTTAGCTTAATATATAATCTTTTAATTTATTTAATAAAATAATATATTTACGTAAATTGCAAAAACCAACGTGAGTTGCTCTTAAGTAGGTAAAAGCATCTTGTAACATTTGATAAGTGATTAACTAAATAAATCATTGCCTTCATCTAGAATTGAGTGTCTGTATTTGGTATAAAACGTACACATGTACAGTGGGTGTTAATATTATTAAAATATGATTTAATTGGAATTTCAAAGAAGTTACAGTCAATCTTCGAAAGCTAAAATTAATTGTGAAGCCAAGTTTGCATTATAATAATATATGATTTTGTCGTAAGTTGTATGGGTTAGATTCAAAACAAATTGATATTTTCTATCTCATCAGTTCTTATTACCATTTCTCCAACATCGTTGGATAACAATTATTAATACCTTTATTAAAGAAAATATACTCACTTTGCTATAAATACTATCCATCAATTATACGAAGGAACATTTTGTTATTTTCAAATCTCT
This sequence comes from Panzeria rudis, assembly GCA_956483635.1. Classification (NCBI taxonomy): domain Eukaryota; kingdom Metazoa; phylum Arthropoda; class Insecta; order Diptera; family Tachinidae; genus Panzeria; species Panzeria rudis. Next base: position 146,973,942 of record OY101450.1, read on the forward strand.
TTTTCTGCCCACAAAATGATATCTCGCTTTCATTTCATAATTTATTTTTGAGAGGCATTGCATTATTTTTAAAATTAGAAAACAAATGCAGAATTAAAGTAAACATATCAGTTGTGTTTCTAGTTCGTACAAAGAACAACAACTTCATAAGAAAAGGACTTGTTTTTAATTTTAAAAGTATGTCTACAAGTTGTTTGTTATTCGTAATTTTTTTCTCATATTAAAATGATAAAATAAAATGATAAATCGCATAAATTTATTAAACAAATGTGAAATTAAAATGCTTATTAAAAAAATTTAGCACGAGTTTCATCAATTTACTAAGAATTTGTCATTCGTTACTTGAATATATACTCCCAAAATTCAGGCGAGTTTTGAATAGAAGCAAAATATTATTGAAAATAACAAATTGCGCTTCAGTCGTAATAATTTGAGTCCTAAGTAATTCAATTTTATTAGGGCCAGGCCGACCTAGCGTTTTTAGAACGCGCGTTTCTGCTTTTTGTATGAAATTTGAAGTTTTTAAAATTTCAAATTTATAAATTTAATACAAAAAAAGCAGAAACGCGCATTTTAAAAACACCAGTGCGGCGCGGCCTATTAAAATTAAACATACAAAAAATTGTCATTCGTGACTTGTCTATTAGCATTGATTTTGTTGTGGAAGTTTCTAATAGCTGATTTCGGTTTTTTTTGCTTTGGATTTTAAAGGAGAAGAAAACTAAATTATTTAGAGCAGGAATGCAAAATAATAAATAAAATAATTAAAACTAGGCGAAAAAACGGTGTGCAGAGTATTTATTTTTATTTTATTTATTTATTTTATTTTCGATGTCCCATACACAAGACTTTAAGTCTCATATTACAGTATGGAACTCAGTACAAGTACATACAAAATACATTTGAACATACAATAAAATATAATTATAGGTAATACTGCAATATCATGAAAATCGTCCATACATGTCGTTGTTTTAAAATTGCAAAATTTTTAATTTAAAGTTTAAAATCAAAATGTATGGAAAACCTCCACGACACCACAAAGCGATCAATATGACATTCAGTTTGAAATGGCTCAATACATAAGTAATAAAATAATAAAAACATATACATATATGAAAATAAAATTATCCTCTTAGTTGAACAAAAATTAACTTGAAAATTGACAGATAATATTTTTTTTGAATTTTTGTGCGTTACTAATGACTTGAGAGCTGTGTGGAATATCGTTCCAGAGACTTATTGCATGAATAAAAAATTGGTATTTAGATATCTGACTGTTATATCTAAAACAGATTAATCTTTTGCCTCTATTAAGAGTTGAAAAGTTCAATCGCGCAAAAAGATGATCGGGTTGACACGTGTATATTATTTTGTGCATTAGTATTAAAATCCTTACCTTCAAATAGTCATCAAGACACATACCATAAAGTTTGTTTACGTGCAAAGAAACATGATCATATCGTCTCAAACCATATACGTAGCGAACTATATTATTAAAAGTCACATTAAGTTTTCTTTTGCTAATACTATCACAACTGGCAAAAAGTTCACATCCGTAAAGTAAAATTGGCATTAAATATGTTTTAGCGAGAAGTATTCGAATATTTATAGGAGTGCAATGATGACTTTGCCAAAGATTTCTTAACATAGAAAACACACGACCACAGGCGAGAGTAGAGACAAGAAGCAAAAGAAATGAAAAGGGAATTTTACTTAAAAAAATTATTTTACTTATTAGTTCTTTTGCTTTGATATAAAGCAGTTCTAAGCAAATTAAACGTGAAATAATATAGAAATTATATCGTCCTAAAGTCAGGTAACGAATAACAAAAATTATGTACACAAAAAATAATACAAACTTTTTTTGGAGGCTGTTATGCTTTCACATTCCAGAGAATTGCTCTTTCATAACATATTTTAAAATTTTAAAATAATTAAGTTCATATTTAATTTGTTTTCTTTTTGTAGAATATTGAATTAATTTTACCTTTTTTTATACTAATACAACTCGCGAAGCGATTACTTGTCTGCGGAAAACACCCATGATCTATGGAGGGAATCGATCCCACGACCTCGGGACTGCCAGTAGCGAAAGAGACATGAAAACTGACGAGAAAATGTTGCGGTTTCTCAAAACAATGCCGCCGTGTAGGTTGTATAATTAATTCATGATAATTTTTTATAGTTTATTAAACACTTAAGTGACTTAGCATTGGACATGTTTGATTGTTCCAAATAAATAAGGGGAAACAAAAGACGCGAGATGTAGTATCCATAGCCGAAGGTTTTCAGCTAGGTTGGAATTAGGAAAAAGTACATGTAATGTTTGTCTAATGGGCTATTTCCACAATTCAAACAAGCGATTTGAGTAAAAAGTTAGTATGCAAATCGCTCAAAATAAATTTTATACAAACAATGCTTGCTTGCATTGTGGAAACAACAATAACCAAATGTTGAGAAACTACTGAAGAACCAAAAGAGCTTAAGTAAAGTTTGGAAAACTCTCCATACTTGCAAGAAACTTTAAGTGAATGGGTATAATAGTGGTAGTTTTTCTACTTGACGTTGACAGCCTCAATGGTTGGAGGGTAGGCATTCTGAACCAAAATTTCAAGCTTAAAGTTAATTTTTTCAACTAATTGTTCATTAGTTTTGATCTAATATACTAGTACGTTAAATTAATGAACTGTTTCATTAATTTTGTTAGAAAATAATAACAACGAATAATTTTAATGAACCGTTTTACATTAAACATCAATTAATATTTTCATTGAAATAATGATTGCATACATTGAATCAATGTATTTTTGCATTTTCGTAGAATTTATGTAAAATAATTTTTTCAGTGATAAATAATGAGCTCTGATGATGAGATCGTGGTTGATTTTGAAAAAATTATGGTATTCAGTTCGACCCTTACTCTACGTCTTCACGAGCCATCGACTTGCACATGACATTAACATGACGCCGGCAGAGCAACTGTAAAAAATTAATCAACTTCAAGCTTAAAGCTAATTTTTTCAACGAATTGTTCATTAGTTTTGACCTAATATACTGGTACGTTAAATTAATGAACTGGTTCATTAATTTTGTTAAAAAATAACAACAATGAATACTTTTAATGAACCGTTTTACATTAAACTTCAATGAATATATTTATTGAAATAAATATTGCATACATTGAATCAATGTATTTTTGCATTTTCGTTGAATTTATGTAATATAATTTTTTCAGTGATATATGATGAGCTCTGATCATGAGATCGTGGCTGATTTTGAAAAAATTATGGTGTTCAGTTCGACCCTTACCCTAGGTCTTCACGAGCCATCGACTTGCACATGACATTAACATGACGCCGGCAGAGCAACTGTAAAAAATTAATCAACTGTGTTGTTGTGATGAATACGTGCGATGTCCATGTTCTGTCTTATCAATGTATTTTGTGGTAGTGCAATACAAGTAGAATATTTACCAATTTTGTTCTGTCTCTTTTCTTTCTATTAAAAATGGTTTTTGACGGCGAATCTCATGGCGAACATGGATGCTTAGCCATATGTTCTGGCATCAATGTCAGAGCATGGAGGAAACATGGACATGAGCGGTCTACATGAGTCTATATGCGGTTCATGCCAAGTTCATGGCTGGTCTACATTAGCCATGAACTTGGCATGAATAGTTATACAAGTCAAGAATTTGTTTTTGTCTTTTCAATTAGTACATGCTTTGAAAAAAATCCTTTCCCAATAAAAATAATCTAATTGAAATATTTAATTGGACGAATTTAAGCCTAAATAATTGTTCTTAGAATTACTCCTGTTAGTAAAACTTTTTTATGCTGCCAACTGTTAGTAAGAAGTTGGAGATTATGTAATTTCTATAGGTGCCAGTCGTAAGCATAGATGTATAATGTATGTATGTTATATCTCCATTATCTAACTTTTACAAGGCCTCCCACACTACAGCCACTTACCTTAACGCTCTGCTTAGCAGCTTCACTTCACGCCCAACAAGTAAGGGCTTATCTGTGTATGTACGAGTAGTTTTGTTATAAATTGACAAGAGTTCAGCATATAGTGGGAATAAGTGTAGCAGAAAAAAACTCATTTGTACAGGCTGAAATATATTAAAAGACAGACAGGAAGATAGATAGACATACAAGTGAATAGTGAGGCAGGCAAGCAGGCTGGTGGTTAGACAGGCACAAACTATGTCCTTAATAGATTTTCTTCTATTCTAAAGGAAACCACACATTTAAACATGTGTGTAGTTGTCTGTACTATATGAAAGTGTATGTGTGACTTAAGGCAACATATGCATCTTGTTGTACCTTTTGTGGGTTTCAGCTGCTGTTGCTGTTGTTGTATTTGTTGTCGGAATATAAACCAAATGCTGGCTATTTCCTAAAAATTTGATAAGATTTCTTCATGCTGTACCCATCTTGTAAGCCACTTGAGGCATAAATATTTAAATATGTTACAGAGAAATATATTTCTAAAAAAATTAAATTGTGAATGTGTGTGTGTGTGTTTCAATGTATGCATGTTAAACCATAACTGTCATCATACCATTGAAATGCAAGGCATGTCATAATGGTATTAGTTTATGTTGTATAATGTTTTGGGTATTTTTTTAATTTAGTTTAAGAAAGTGGGCTACAGTTGATGTATCGTCATATTGTGTTTCCCCTCCTTGTGCTGCTTTTCATGTAAAATTATTTTGTTTAACAAACTTTTTTTTCGTATTTTTTTATTTCTTTTTTCAGTTGTATAATTTTTCCTGCTTGCTACTCTGTGTGCTTAAGAACACGTTTGATAAAATGACAGGCATTTAACCTGTACCTTACATTTTCCATTTAACACTTTCTCTGTGGAAAGTTTTTGTATCACACTTTTGATTTTTAAAGGTAAAATGTTAAATTTGGTTTTTATCTCCTTGTTTTGGGACAGTTGTACTTTTTGTTGCTGTTGCTATTTTTGCGATGTGAGACATTTTATGATAATTTCGCAATAAATGACAATTTTCTTTTATTGTAATTTGTCAGGTGTCACGTCCAAAATCTGTCGATTAATTTAAAATACAATTTATATAATTGAATATTTGTGTAAGTGTGAACAGTTTGAGCATTAAATAATTCATAGGAACTGAAAATCTAATATTTTGGTTTAATCAAAGTTATTTGTCATGCTTTAGTCCGATACGTGAAATTTCTGGCTAAATCTAAGTTGCTGTTAATCCAAATTGATCATTCGTAACGATTAATTCAGAAAGAATTGGGCATGATTAAATAATCCAAGGAACAAAAGAAAAATTAGCATCAACTTAATTTTTCTACGTACACAGCAGAACAGAGTAGCGCCACTTTCGGAAGTCGCTACACTTCCATCGTTAGTGCCTAATAATCAATTTGAATTCACAAGCAAATACGTTGGAAATAATCATATTAATAGGTTAAGTTATTGCTATTTTTTGATTTTTAAAGGTCAGTTACACCATCTCATCAGAGTTCATGTGATCTTAAAGTCCATTAACTCAATATATTTTTATTGCACGCCGCATAAGCAAAGCATTGAGGTGGGTACTACTCTCACCTCACGCGAAACTACTGATTTTTCAAACTTAAAATGGTTCTATTACTATGATTATTTCGAACGTATTTGCTTTGTGAATCAAAATTGATTATTAGGCTAAGGCTCGTAAAGTGGCGCTACTCTGTTCTGCTGTGTACGTTGAAAAACTAAGTTGATGTTAATTTTTCCCTTGTTCCTTGGAATATTAATCATGCTCAATTCTTTCTGAATTTAAAATGGTTCTATTATTATCATATATTGCACTTGTAAGAAATATATACACACACATATTAAGAAAAAATACTATTTTTAACACTCATGACATTTTTAATGTCATTTTTATTATTTATGTCTTTTATTTTTATGTCTTGGACTTCTGTTTGTCTGTATGTACGGATCCTGTATGTGGGCACGATAACGACCGAAAGACTTCACTAATCGAGTCCTTTTTTCTTTTTTACGTTTCACTATAATTAGGAATAGAAGCCTATTTAATTTCACGGTCTAAATGAGATTATGAGGCGTCCATTTTTGGAGTTTCCAAACTATTTTATCAATACAATCATTGTATAGGGTAAAAGAAGAAGTGTTCAAGATTAACGTCGAACAAAAAACAAAAATATGACATGTATTGAAAAGTTTTTCAAGTGTAACTAGCCAGTAGCACTGGCTGATCATTAGCCATTAAACTGACTTTGTCACCCAGCAATTTTGGTTTTAATCACAGCAGCCACATTAACTTCCCAAGGAAACTTTAACAATAACCGGTCACATAATCAGTCTTCACGTTGAGGGTAAGACGAAGTCCGCCAACATATGCGTTCAGAGTAGAAAAAGAGTATGCCTTAGTAGCGAGCATTGACTATTTAGTCCCCTAAAAGGAAGGTAGGTCATCTGTGGGGCTACCAGTTCCTGTGCACTATAGGAAATTTTACCCCTTTTTGTGGCCATTATTAATTACACCGATTTAAATCATTTTTTGGGTTCGACCTTCCTCTTAAGGTTCTGAAATTTTTTTTTTACTTAATGCCACGAAGAAACAATTTTTTATCACTCACGCTCTGTTCTTCTCATACGTAACAATTCTGTAGCACTTCTTTTTTAAACCGCTTTTAATTTGTTTAAAAGTCCATTAAAGAAATTTTTAATCAAATCATGTCTTGTTTCGTGAGAATCAAGTTGTTTCTCTCAAATGAAAAGAGCACACCTACAAAAACCAAGAAGTACGTACTTATAAATCATCAAAATGATTTGCAACAAATAAGTCAGACTTTTCATTTGTTTATATTGTATGGAAGCAAAAACAAATGCCGTTTTAAGATTAATATGAAGAAAATATGTACAAGAAATAATCTTTAGCCGAGCGAACTGTTGTTTAGCTGAGACACCTCCACTAAGCAAGGACACCACCCCTAGACACAAAACCGGTGTAAGAATTCCCCAAAACTGGGACGAAAATCTCCTCGAAATCGCAGAAGTTTCTTGGAATCCCAAAAACTGAAATTAAACTCTCCCCAGAATCCCAGCTCTTCCTCAGATTCCCAAAAACGTTTACAAAAATCTCCCCAATATGTTAGAAGTTCCCCGGATTCCCAAAAATGTTTACGAAAATCTGCCCAAAATTCCAGAAGTTCTCCGGACTGCAAAAAACTTTTACAAAAATCTCCCCTAATTTGGAACGATTTTCCGTCATCCCACGTCAAATTTGATTTGTAAACAGACTGGTTTCGGCTATGTGCCATCTTCATTGTTGTATTGAAATTTGAGAACTTTTCATATAAATTTTATAATTAAGTCGGCTTGAAACAGTAGTAATTGCACTTAAGATATAATAATGTTTTGTTTTGAGTATTAACAAATTTAATTTCTTGGTGCCCCACTTGTAGATTTTAAAGGAGTTGCGAAGATAAGGATGACAAATATACTTTTAGCAGGTTTTCGATCAATAAAATTCAATTGTTACACAAAAACAATGAAACCTCTACAAATTATAGATCTAATCCTGCAAAAAGGGAACAAAATAAAACTTAATCACTTAAAAGAAATTTCTTTTTTTTGTGTTTACAGCATTTTAGGCTTTATCGTTTAAAGGATTAAAATTAAACGTGCCCTCATTCTGGAGACGTTGCCATGTCTTTGTCATTTTCTTTTTTGTCATCATCATGAGTTCTTTTTTTTTTGTTGTATAACTTTTTCCCTCCCACATACACAAATCTATGCTGAGAGCAGAATAGGAAATGAGCAGATATAAAATTATCATTGTAACTGTCAAGGTTCTGTTCAGTTTTCTCCATTTTCGTAAAAGTATCTTCGTATGAGCGTATGCGTTTGTGTATGTGTGTCTACTAAGTAAAATACAAAAGTGTGAGTTTGACTTAAGCACAGTCAAACTTAGTTGACTTTATTTAGTTTATCATGGTTTTTAGCCTGGTTTTTGGCTTCTGCTTGGCAGGCATACATCAGTTCAAGGTTTACAAATTATAAGTGTTGCTACAATGAATGACATTTTGCGAGCTTATAAATATAATATATGTACAACAAAACCAACAGATACACAGACACTTTTATTAACATTAATATTTTAGTGACAAGTAAATACTCACATACACACATGCCTACATGTTTATATAAGTGTTAATAGAAATATATCTATGTGTGTCTGTGTGTATGTGTATGAGTGTTTGTGTAATTTCACATACTTAGCGAGACAAAACACTTGTGAAAAGTGCAATAGAGAAAGACGACCGACCTTGTTTTTATTTTTCTAAATGAAATAATACTACAGAGAAAATAATTCATTTTTCATAAAGGTTTCAATATAATACATACATATTCAAAATTTTATACACATTCGTACAGATAATTACATACACACACATAAATTATTACTCAACTGCTTGCTAAATTTATCTGATATTAAATTTAGCAAAAAAGACAAACAGACAGACGTCCGCAACCATGTTCTGGCATTAACATTAAAGTGGTATTTTGTTTAAGAACGTTTTTCTGTTTTAATATAGCGGGATGATTTGTGAAGATATATAATGTGTATTTAAATTGTATCTCAGTTTAATAACACAGCAGGTCAATAATTTTGTTGCACGTGACTCTTTACTAAATATTTCGATAAAATCAATGGGAAAGTTATAATTTGACTTACAATTAAATGATGGTACTTCAATGAGACAAACTATGATTACACTGTACAACAAAATCAAAATAACAAGGTTTAAACGATAGATCCTGGCAGAGTACAAAAAAAAAATTCCGTATATCGGCGTTTTAAAAGTTTACATCTGGTATTAGTTTTGGAGGGAGCTAAAGTTCTTCATTTTTGCATATTTTTATAGTCAAGCACTATAAGACATCTTGCAATTCCTACGTTTAAGGTACAGGATATTTTAGATTTTTTATGTAACGACAAAGGGAAGCATTTTTTTTTGGAAAATTTTTAATCCTGTAACGATTCCTAGCAAAACCTATATTTTCTTTCTGGAAGCAGTAAAAAACTTTCTTGCCTTCCATATCAGATGTTCTGAAGCGCTTCCGAGGATGCTCAAAAAGAAGGCAGAGATCGCTCAGTGTTCATAGCCAGCAAAAAATATCATGTTTCTGGAAGCAGTAAAAAAACTTTCATGCATTCCGTATGCGATATTTTGAAGCGCTTCCGGGGATGCTCAAAACGAAGCCAGAGATCTCTCAGTTTTCATATTGCTTAAAGTACGAAGTTAGTCGGCTTTTTTACTCTGAACAAAATATGTTCTAAAGAATTGTCACACGCACTGTTTCCACAAACACTAACAGATTTAAAGCAGACTCTCTTTCGACATTTCTGACGTATTGCATTGAGAAGAGCGATTTATAACAAAACACGATTTGTTTTGTCTGTAGTTTAGCGATGATACAATTGGATGACGCAATAAGACGAAGGAACAGGATTTTAGAGCATTTTTGATACTTTGAAAGATGCGCTGTTATATATAAAAAACAAGAGCTCCAAAGTGAAACATCGCGATCAAAAATCATATATGTTCGAAGCACTTTTCGAAGCAGGAGAAACAACAAACCTGCTTTGGCGGAAGCAGTAGTTTTTGCTGGGCTTGGTATATGATTATTTTTTACACTTGCGTAGAAAAGGCCTAACAACTCTCCTTCAGCGGCGATGTAGAGCGCTCAAATGTTCAACAAAAGTATTTGCCATAAAATTCTACAATACGTATTCACAATTTCTAAAGCTCCAAGCCCGACTGTTCCGTCAGAAAAAATTCATAACTTAAAACGTGTGTTAAATAAAGGTTAATTTCGGAGTAATTAAAAAATTTCGACACGGTATGGATTTTTATCTTTGATTTTATTCAAATTTAACATATACACAGAAAAAATTATCATCGGGTTTTTTCAATTAAAGCTATTGTTTGGTATAGTCTGGAAATTTAATGATGTTGTTCATTGATTCAATTAATTTCTCAATTAAAAAAGAAAAAAAACGAAAAAAGGACTATTAATTATTAATTGATTTTTAATTAATATATTATTAATATATTAATTAGTTCAATTAATTACTTTATTGATTCAACCAATTAAAGTAACGCTAGCAGGCACATACTGATGAAAAATAACAGCTAAAAATTTTCTAAACGCAGTGAAGCTCGCTTATAATATTCACCGGCGATGGCGAATATTTTTGTTTGCATAGAAGTTATTATTTTAAAAGAAAACTTGGGAGAGTATATGCTTCTCCTGTGTATGACATGCTACATTATTTTCAATTATGTAAGATAATTCATTTAATTAATATATTAATATATAGTCAATTAATTTTTTGATTAATTTAATTAAACAATTGCTTAATTTTATGTATTTTATTAATTATTTATTTAATCAAATCTACAATTACCATTAATTAGAAAAAAAATCCTCTTTTGCAATTTTTGCAATACCGATAATTGGTATCATCATTTTAGTGATAGGTGCAAAATCAAACAATTTTTTGTTTGTTTTAACAATTTTAGTAATTGAAACCATTTTTTACTTTTTTCTGTGTATATTCTTCTCTTGTGTGCGCATCATATGGCAAAAAAATAGTTTGATGCCTCTTATGGTTTCTATTTTTTATCCTTCTAAACTTGGACATCTCGGCCGTTTTTGAGAAAAGTTCGTCCTATTTAAGATTGAGTAACTTTAGAGCGCCTTATCGGATATTAGTAATTTTGATACCATTCGAAAGGTTTTAGTGTCCTTTTAACAAGTATTGATTAAAAAGGATATAGCTTCCTGTTACAGCTGCCTCTAAAATTGGAAAGTATCGTTTTCCTGAAATATCGTAAAAATGGCTTTTTAATGTTAAGCACAAATATATCGACGAACCTTTTCTTTAATTGACAGTGAAAAAACGATATGAAAAAAAACGATACGACATACTGTGTTGTCATATGGCTATTATCTTAGTGTTGTTATATTGTAAAACACTTACGATATGACAGCACTGTGTGTTTTATCGTTTTTTGTCATATCGTAAAAAGAGCTAAAAATGGCATCGCTGTACAACAGTAACATTTTAATTTGTGTCTGTGTGTGTGTTGTAATTGAGTTCCCTTTACTTAATTGTGAATATAATAAAAAATTGGGAATCGATTTTAATAAAATTTGGCTTGTTTTGCCAGAACATATATTTACATATTAGCTTATAGAAAAAGAACAATTCTTTTTTGTTTGTTTGTTTTTTTTTTAATTAAAAAAAAAAAATAATTTTTATAAAAATTTTTTTTGCGTATAAGTTCAACGATATCTTTAAGACTACTAAGCAGACTAAAAAACAATGCTGGTATGTTTTCAAGATAATATTGTTGTTGACTTTCATGATATTTATTTAACTGAATAAGACAAACCCTTCTCCACTTATGTTAATATTTGTTGTGTGAGTGCTTCCTATTTTGTCATAACGGTGTAACACTAAAACTAGAAACAATTTGAAGAAAACGCCTGCAGATTCAAATTCATTGCCACCAATAACTTAAGAAACAATTTTATGTTGTTCCAATCCAAAACCATGTAAAATTCTGTTATTTTTAAGCAAATTCTTTAATAACTTTAATCGCTTAATATGCTGTTTCTAAGCCCGATATTTGTTTTTAATAAAATAGTGCATTAACTCACGAATATGGTTTAGTTCCCACATACGAAAACACTTAATTTATATTTTTCTACATCTAATACACTTCATTTAATATAACACTTACATACGCATACATGCGTATCAACTAATACACACGCAATTGCCCATTTTTATGGTCATTTGCGAAAACAAAATCATTTTTGTGATAAAAATACAACAAGTTTTATATTACGGCCTATAGAGTCACCTTAATTGTAGCAAATACTTAAACAGGAACACAATCTCATGTTTGTATATGTGGTAGATGGATATTAGCCCAGTTAGCATTTTTAAAAAATTTCCAATCAAATTCGAGTCTTTTTCGACTCATCGACGCGATTAAAAACCGGAATATAAGCTCTTTTTCTGATCATAAGTAACACTTTTGTGGGGAGAAAATGGTAAGCTACCCGCGACTCTTCTGCAAGAGTCATTTATGACTCGTTCTTTCATCAGTTGCGAGTCTTCTTCGGGTCATATTTATATTTAAGTCATATTTGTAATCATTGCGAGTAAAATTTTATCTAATGTGGACTGAGAGGATGATGGATGGATGTATTCCAAATGCGATTGCGTCATGTTGAATATTTATTATTTTGTATTTTTAATGACTGATTTTATATTTTTAATAACTGTTTGTTATTTTAAGTCTACTGGGAATCGAAACAAGCTTTTTTCTGCTTGCAGTCTCACGCACCAACCACTCAGCTAAAGCACTGTATACAATAACAATAGCACAAAGTTAACATAAACTTACTCTTACTAGTCAGTATTTTATGAAATTATTGATCATTTTTGAGTCTTTCATTACTCTTCTGTTAGCCTACCAGTGACTCTTTTGGAAGAGTCTTTTATACGACTTATTTTCGAGACTTAAATGAGTTAGATTTTGATCATCTGCTTGATAAATTTTTGATTGCGCTTATTCTATAAATTTTGTTGTTGCTTTTTAAAGTCGTTTTTTAAACATTTGTGGGAGTCATTTTCGAGTCTGCATAATCAGTTTTTGATTATATAAGATAGTCTTAAAAGACTCAGTTTGATGATTTTTACTAGAAAAATCTTCCAAATGCTAGCTGGGAGTATTTTAGTTCCACGATAGTGTGTGTGTGTGTGTATGTATGTGTGTGTGTTTATATATGTGTCCGAGAGCGTATGTGCATTTTTATATCCAATTTAATTGACCCGACCATAATAGCAATTTAAGAGTTTTAGTGTAGCACGAGTATCATTATAATGAGGAAGTGTTTTAGTACTTGTAACCCGGTGTAACAAAGGACACTGTGGTCATCCGGTATTAGTCTTAATAGTGTTATGATCACATAAATGACTTTATAAATGTAGAAAAAAATTTGCGTATAAAAATTGCTGGTGCCTGGCGAGTTGCACATTTTTATTTATGCATTTTTAGATGTGTGATTATCAAACTGTGATAAATATATTTCCACAATATTATTAATGAACTTTTTTTGAAATTTTAAACTAGATTCGTTATTCGCGTTCAAAGGAAACTGATAATATGTACAAATTTTTCATACAATATTTCTACAAATATCATAGATTATATTAATTGTACGATGAAAAATATTTCAAATAAAAAGACATTTTTATTATAAAACGAAACCATTTGGTGAGGCTAAGAGTCGCAGTTGGCATGCACAGTGGGACGGTTTTAAAATAGTTTGGAAATTAATTCGCGATTTCTAAACATATATTTCGATTAGTATAACATTTTACAAGAAGATAGCAGAGTAGTATTCTTAAGTAATCTGATGAGTTTCCCACATTGCTTAAGAACGAAGCTGTGATGTAATTTGTTTATTCTTTTTCGTAAAAATTTAAATTTCTCAATTTTTCAAAAGCTTGGTTCAATATTTTTAAGATAATGAATCCAAATAACGAACGATTGTAACAACTATTTCTTTGTTAGTGAAAAAACAAAATTTCAATCGACTAAAAATAATTTTATGGAATTATTATTTCTAATTGCAAACTATTTTGCAGCATAGTTTTGAATTTCGCCCATATATTTAGAGCTCCAAAAGCTACCCAGCAAAAACTTTTGGCATTTCTGTAATCGGTAGTACTACTCTTTTAATGGGCTAACAATTATTGAGTGGTACTTATTTATCTTATTACTATGCTCCAAATTAGAACTAGTACTTAGTCACTAATATAATTGGTACGTATTTATGTAGCTCATTAACTGAAAGTAGTTGTTATTTGTGGTTATATATTAATAAAATATGTAGACAAACACTTTTTAAGTTAACATGTGTTTGTATATGAAAACAAATTTTTGGCGCTTAAGCTTATAAGTCAACAATAGCTGAGTGAGTAAAGTAATTGTCTTCAAATAGGAATTCTGTGATTATCAGAAGCAGATTTTAGTTTTCTTTGCTTGATTGGTATATAGTATGGGTAATTCCATGTCAAATCAAGTAAGAGTTAGACACGACCCCTTTCGATTTTGATGAAATTTAGTCAGATGTTGTCATTCATCCTATAACAAATTTATGTTAAAGGAAAAAAATTTTAAGTGTTTATTTCAAAAGTTATGACATATTCAAAATGTCATTATTTCGCCAAATTTACAGAATGTGTTGAGCTTAGTTTTTAATTGTCTTTAAAACTGTTTTATGTACAAGGATTCTTTGCATGCCATTTTAAACATAAAACAAAAATTTGTTTTGGAAAAATGACTTATCTGCAAAGTTTTGAAATTTTCAAAACTGACTAAATCAAAACCTATATATTTTTTCGGCTGAATTTTTTTTATATAATAACTCTAAACGTCCTTAATAAATCGTGAAAATTTGGAGAAGGTGTTCTTTTTTATTTTTTGGGATATGATTTTTTTCTTTCGCAACCTTCAACAATATAGTATCAAATATAATTTAAATTTGTAATTTTGAGCAATATGCATTAAATTTAATTTAATTTAAAGTTTTTGAAGGGGAAAAAGTAATAACATTGCCAAATTTGGGCATTTGTTTTTTCGGTGAAATTTTATTTTGGAAATTTTGTGTTAAAAAGGCACATCTTTTATCATATCTCAAAAAAGAAAAAAAACCCCTTAAAAATTTTAGGATTTTTAAGCACGCTTAGAGATAGTATATAAAAAAAATTTGGCCAAAAAAAAATATAGGTTTTTGATTTAATCAGTTTTGAAAATTTCAAAACTTTGCAGATAAGTAATTTTTCCAAAAAAAATTTATGCGCCATACATTTTTTATAGCTCCAAATATTCTGCTTAAAATGACATACAAACCAATCTTGCATATAAAATAGTTTTCGAGATATTTAAAAACTAAACTCAACACTTTCGGTAAATTCGGGGAAATAATGATATTTTGGATATCTCATAACTTCTGAAATAAACATTTTTAATTTTTTCCCTTTGACATAAGTTCGTTTCTATGACATTAATATTTCTACGACATACTGTGAGGAAAATAAAGGTAATATTACTAATGATTACTTAAAGGCAAACAAGATTTACAAATACAGATGCATATGTTAGTGGGTGATTCTCATTTTAAGTGTACTTTTTGTGTGTGTCTTTTCTTTACCAGTGTAACGAATAGGGTAGGACGAAAGGCTTAAAGAAAACATTTGAACAAATTTCATCAAAATCGAAAAGGGGTCGTGTCTAACTATTAGTTGATTTGACATGGAATTACCCGTATATAAATTCCTATCTTACTGCAAAAATTTCTTTCGAAATTATGAATAAATAATCAACGATTTTATAGCATTAAGAAAAAATTTAATAGCCACAATATTAAAAAATTTAAAACTGTTAAAATCTGAGTAGGTACACGGTTGAAAGCATCACATAATTTTATAAAATTTGATGTGTGGTGTGCTTATCTTTCTCTTTTAAATGTTTAAAATTAATTGAGTTATAAATACAAACTTGTACCGAAATAGGATTTCCAATAATTTTGTTCCTCCATACGCATGCTTTACAATAAAAAATGTAACATTGGATTTTCCTTAATATTTCTATGACATACTGTAAGGAAAATAAAGGTAATATTACTAATGATTACTTAAAGGCGAACAAGATTTACAAATACAGATGCATATGTAAGTATGTGATTCTTATTTTAAGTGTACTTTTTGTGTGTGTCTTTTCTTTACCAGTGTAACGAATAGGATAGGACGAAGGTAGGATTCATATTATAGTTTTCACCACATTCAATGGATCCTGAAATAAAATTATATATTTCGCTTTTTAACATTTTTGTGTATTGAACGTCACATTTGCTTTCGCGATTGTTCTGGGATTGACTTTTGAAAAAAAACTAAAAAAAAGATTTGTATGGGGTATAGAAGCACACTACATCTACTCTCCGAAAACAAGAAATTATAATAATCGCAGAACGAAATTAAAAGTTATGACCACTTTTTTAATTTTGACTTACGTTCACATGGAAAAATAAAGAATATTGTATCTGTTAAAATAATTCTTTAAAACATTTATACATAAACAAAAATCCGGCTAAGTCTTCTATCAAACAAGACTAATTTTAATAAAATCGACCGACAATCTTAAAAGTTTAATACATTTTTCGAAAATATAACAGCCCACAGTGCGGTTGAAGCAAACTTTTTCAAAGCAAATCAGAAATGTCTAAACGGATAATGTTTTCTAAACACTTTCTACCTTTTCGTAGCTCTCAACTTTTTTTTAACGACCTAAAATTTATAGATATGTTATATTTAAAAATTCTATTAACGTAACGCTCAATACATTTCCCTACGAATTCAATATTTTTTCCAGAACTCACACTATATATTTTGCATTTAAAACAATTCAATTGTATAATCTTCGATGAGTTTTAACATAAACTCCTTAGTTTTTCGCAAAAAATTCAATTAAATTAAGTAAGTATGGATAACAATCAATACATTTTTTATAGATATAAACCAGGATTGATTGCTAAAATATTTTGCAATATAATACTATTTATCAAAGTTCAAACAACTTTTAAACATTTAGAAGTACAAACCTACGCTATTATTTTAGTGGTTGTTGTTAATGCAATTTTAATAATTAAACTGAGTAATGAAGCGCTTTAAGAAAGTGTAACGCTCAATACACAAAATTGCAGACAACAATAATGAAACAAATATAATTTTTTAAAAATTTTATGTGTGAAATAAGAGAAGCAAATGCAAATATTCTAAAACCGTTACAATTTTAATCTTAGTTTTGGAAATACTCATAGTTTGTTAATGTAGAAAACCAACAGCATGTATTTCGGACACGCCATTTTGTATGAAGAGAGTAAAAACAGTATTTTCGTTCTTCGTTTTTAACAGATAATGGATAGTCTGACCATCTATTAAATCATGCTAAGGCAGTTTTTATATTTAAAATTTATGCGTTTATCTTATGTACTATTTGCCATACTTTCAACGGACACAAAAAAGCAATTGAAATGAGAATTACCCATTTTTAATCAATTGGGCTTAGAAAATAATTGCTTTTGTTTTATTCTTTTAAATGGCAATTTAAATTGGCATTTCCATTAAACTTCAACTTATCTCTCTTTGGGAAGCAAAATGCAGACTTAACCGTCAAAATTGAATTATAATGATGCTTTGTTACATCACGATATAATGGGTGATTTTATAAGAACTATCGGAAAGTAAAAACAAAAAAAAACACATAAAATTCAGAAAAATGCATGAAATATTTATTTGGATCGATAGTTGGGTCGATATAATTTAATGTTTGAAGATTATTTCATGCAAATGTTGGCCGCGGCTGCGCCTCAAATGGTCCATCCGCTTAGTCCAATTTTGGCATACTCTTTCCAACATTTCGGCCGGTATCTCACGAATAATGTTGGCAATGTTGGCTTCCAGTGCGTCAATCGAAGCGGGCTTGTCGCTATAGACATTAGCCTTAACATAGCCCCACAAAAAACAGTCTAGAGGCGTTAAATCGCACGATCTGGGCGGCCAATTGACTGGTCCCAAGCGTGAAATAAACTGTTCACCGAACTCGCCTCTCAATTGGTCCATTGTTTCGCGTGCTGTGTGGCATGTGGCACCGTCTTGTTGAAACCACATGTCATGCAAGTCAAGCTCTTCCATTTTGGGCAGAAAAAAGTTTGTTATCATCGCACGGTAGCGCTCACCATTCACAGTAACGTTGTGATTCGCATCATCACCAACACTGGCCGATACGGCTGCGATATTTTCTTCAGTTCGCACTCTACGTAAACGTGTTGGTGGTTTAATGTCCAACAATGTAAATTTGGTGCGAAATTTTTTTACAATAGCCCGAATAGAAGCCTCAGTAGGTCGATTAAACTGACCATAAAATGGAAGAAGCGCGCGATGAACTTTCTTAACAGAGCACGCATTTTGGTAATAAAATTCAATAATTTGCAAGCGTTGTTCGTTTGTAAGACGATTCATGATTAAATTATAGACCAAACTGAAGATGTTTGACAGTGACACAAGATACAAAACGTGCGTGAGCTGTCAAAACTAGTGTTGCCAAAAAGATAATAGCAAAAAAATCACTCGTTATATGGATATAAGTCGTCATATATCAGAAAATATTATATGCATTTTTGCAATTGTATAGCAATAAAATAATATTTTCAACATTCATACGCACTAGAGGAGCTCTGTTTTCTTTTTCATTTTAAATTTAATAGCATAAAATAACATGAGTGCGTTCAAGTGTGTTCCTTGTTAATATTTTAAACCCATTATTTTTGCATAAAGTAGATAATTATATTATTCATCGTGTATTTTATGAAAGAGCACGCATAAGCGCTCATAAATCTGCAATAAAAATTAAATCACATTTAAAGAACAAAATTGTGATAAAGTTGTATTTTTGGACATAAATATTTGTTCATATTTGCATGCGTGTGTGTGTGTGGTGGCTAAATTATATAAAATTTTAAATTTAATGTGATTTAGAAAACATTTTTGAAAATGATTTAATAATAATAATAATAGTGTATGATTAGTAAATTATTATAAATTGAATACATAATAAAATAAATTTTTAGGGATAAGCAGAGATAGACTGCGTCGAACAAAAATGCTTCAAGTTGTAGCTAAATTTATCGTAATTACAATACATAGTGTTAAATATATTTCTAAAAACTAACAATAATTTTTTTGCTTCAAGCATACTTTGTTTGTAGCAATCATAATATGCTTTTCGTAACCATGCCATAACCATGTAGTTCTGTTGCGGTCTTGCACAGCTGACCTACAAGAGTGTTTAGATATTTATTGGCCCATAACCCAAATGTCGGGTGAAACATTTTAAGCACGCCTGTAAATACTTCGACTTCGCCACCTTTGAATTCTGTTCAGTTGGAATAGCATTTGCTGTGCGCCACTTGCAGATGTTATTAGAGCCTTCTTCTATATTCGGAGAGATCTAGCCGCAATTATCATCATATTTTTTCAGCAATTATTTACACTGTAATACACTAAAATTATTCAGGAGTTCTCATGTACCAATTCCGTTTTTGTTGGATCGCATAGAGAACGAAAATACGTTTAGTTTTTCTATGTCACTTCGTAAAGTGATTTTATAACGGTAAATGTAGTGAAAAACGGTTATCCTAGATTTTAAAATTTAAATATTTAAAATTCAAACAGATTTCTACAAAACTTCTCTTATTTAAAAGATACGATTTTTATCTCTCCAATAAGACATGGCTTAAGAAAATCACTAAGTAACTGGCTAAGGTGGCTAAGGTGGCTTAAGTGCAAAAAAATAAAAATTGTTCAACAAAATTTTATTTTCTCCAGGCTTAAAGTTGCTTATCATTTATCTATTATCCTTTATCTATTTATTTGTGCAAAAAGTACACTAAAATATCTTTCCAAAATTCGTAATTGCATTAAAATCGGCTAAAAAATAAATGAGTTATGGCTTGTTCTGTGTTTTGACTTTTTTGTTTCTTATTTAGAAACAGGGCGGTCAAGCTAATATATTTCATCATAGCTCGAGAGTGGTTTAACCGACAAGTCTAACATAAAAAGATGTGGAATAAAATAACTTTTAAGTCATCTAAATGTTATTTTCTTATATTTCCAACTGTTTTGGCGAAAAATTAAGTTTTTCATGCAAAATTTAACCTTTTTTTCATTTTCAAAAACTTATAAAGAAATTAAGAGAACAAATACTTGAAATTTTTATCATTTATCAGAAAGCTGTTTATATTAGGAATAAAATAAGTCAGAAATCATTAAAATCGATGGACAAATGTCGATTTTATTAAAAATTGAGTGATAATTGTTATAATAGTTTACACATTCTGCTCAACTTTGGGACTGTGGCAACGGAAAAATATTTCGAACCTATCTATACTCGTTTCCTTGCTTTTCTAGATATACAATTATGTAAAAAAAGAAGCAGTTGTACGACAAATATGAATAGAAAAATTTTGATTTGTATGTGTTGTATAAAACTCGCAATTTTTGTCAATTGAGTTCGCTTACTTATTTGTAAATAAAATCAAAAATTGTGAATCGGTTTTAATGAAATATGGCTGCTTTTGCTTGGAACATATTCGCCTATATGCTTGTAGAAAAATAATAAATTTTTTTCGTTTTTTTAAATAAATTTTTTAAAAACAAAAATTTTTTAACATAAATTCCACGATATTTTTGAAACTACTGAGCAGTCTAAATATTAATTTTGCCATGTTTTAAAGACAATTATGTTGTTGAGTTTTGTAGCTTGTATTTAAATGAATAGAACAGATTGTTCTATTTGTCTTGCAACTGCTTTCTTTTCAACACAGCAGTATATCTCGGAAACTAGAACTAATCTGAAGAGACAGAGTGCAGCACCACGAATAACATAAGAAATAATATTCCGTTCCTCCAGCGTTTCTGCATTTATAAAGTTTGTGTTAATTTAGAACTTATTTCTCAATTTCCTCTATATTTTTTGAAGAGAATGATGTTTTAATTAGCCCTTTTTCATTTTTATTGCCCTTCATCTCTGTCCCTGAAAGCCTAAAATGTTTTAATAAAATAATCTTGGGTAATTAGTCGCCTATTTGGTAGTGAGGAATTCTATCAGTCTTGGGGGTTGTGGGCTCATTTCTTGTTGCCTAATAAAGCTTTTAGCTATATACCTGCTTTGCAGGCTAGATCTGAGTATAACTTGTAATAATTAAGTTATAATAATCATTTAGACAATACAAAAATTTAAATAAAATAAAATTTTATTTTACGTAATTTTATTTTTAAACTGAATAAATATAAATTTGAAATTTATTATATCGGCTTTTAGTTCAATATTTGAATTAATGTAAATTCAAATTATTTATTAAAATTAGAGTGTTTGAATATTGCAATAAGATTAGCAGAACGGATGGATCAATACTACTGATTTGGCCAAGCCGCTACACCGTCGCATCAGTTTTCTTGTTCACTTTTACCACTTATGAAGGTGGATACTTTTTATAAGGAAACATTAGCTATTTAACTAATTTTTGTCACGAAATAGAATACAAGACTTTTCATGTAAACTCTTGCATTCATTTTATTTCAACTCAATTTAGTTAGCCGACATCTCCAATATCTGATTTAATCCAACACTCACCAAATCTCATATTATTTTTGTTTTTCGCTTAGATGGGCATTTATTTCACTATTATTTACTTCAAAATTAAAATTACATAAACATAATTATTAATGCGATCAGCCTGCGCAAAAGTTATATGCATGTTTACTTCTCTGTTGGCTGTCTGGAACTAAATGCAGACAAATAAGAAATCAGTTTAAGCATGTATAAAAAAACATACAAACAGCTTTGATTGTAGGTGTTGATATAAATGCCCATAAAAGCGAAAAAGAAAAATAATAAGAATTTTTGTGAGTGTTTGATTAAATCAGATAGAGGAGATTTCGGCTAACTAAATTGTGTTGAAATAAAATAAATGCAAGAATTTACATGAAAAGTCTTGTATGCTATTTCGTGACAAAAATTAGCTAAATAGCTGATGTTTCCTTATAAAAAGCATCCACCTTGATAAGTGGTAAAAGTGAACAAGAACTCAGATGTGGCGGTGTAGCGGCCTGCTGAAATCAATAGTACTGATCCGTTCTGCTAATCTGATTTGAATATTCGAACACTCCACTCTTAATAAATACTTTGAATTTACATTAATTCTAATATTAAACTTAAAGCCGAAATAATAACTTTCAGGCATACAATTTTTTAGTTTGGCTTTTTAGGAAATAAAACTTATATTTTGCAGTAACTGGAAATAAAACAGTTTTTGTTGTTAGATATGATTGAATTTTTTTATATAGGACTACAGACCTGTTCTGCATTCCATGTGGAAGGAAAATGTTCGGAATTATCACGGCATTTTTGTTATAAATATGAATTTCTAGCAACATTGCTTTGACAATTCTGAATAATTTCATTCTTCATGGAATACGGAACAGATCCGATCATATTATTTTCTTTGTGAATGTGCTAGTTTTTTTTTTGCACTTTTTATAGTTCGACTTATTTAAAGATTTTTTAATATAATTTTTCTAACAATATTATTAACAAAATAATAATTCATTTATTTCCATTTTTCTTTTTATCTTGTTCTCTTTTTAGGTAAGTAAAACTGGTGTAATTAACAGACAAGTGGAAATTTTAACAACAAACGTCAATCACTACCATGACTTGTGTCAAATACAAAGTTGTGTTTTTCAATTTAAGCATTAAGGCGTATTGTTTTTAATAATAAAATCAATAGCTGAGAACTAATAGTAATAAACAAGTTGAAAAAGATAAGAAGACAAAGACATTGACAACGGTTAAGGAAACTTTAAGCAGCTGTCATCTTAACTAGCGAGTTTTTACAAATATTTTTTTTATATTTTTTCATGATTTTTTTAGTTTCTATTGTTGGGATGGAAATGCTCATTTTGTAAAACGAAACTTTTCAAATTGTTGTGGGAAACATTGGAATTGGTAAAATATCCCAGTTATTTTTCATACAAATTTAACAAAACCAGGAGTTTTTAAGAAGTTTCTACATGCATTGCATTTACAATTTTATAGTTAAGTATCTGATATCTTCTATTTTTGTTTTATTCTGGTGTGTGAGTAAGTGAAAATTTGCGGTTGACAGCATGCATGTGAATTTCAACGTTTTTACTGAATATAAAAAGATTTATTTGAGTCTGCAAAAAGGAAATGTATAACAAGCATTTCTTTTCTATTTGCTAAAAGAAAACTGAAAGCAAAAAAAAAAAAGATGTAGTACTACAAGTCAGTCGTCTTTAACACTCGCACACTTAAACACAGGACACAATTGATTGTAAATGACCTCTGCCAGAAGGAGCGTTAAAAGTACAGTAAAGAAAACCCCAGAATAATAAACTACAAGAAAGTATAAAAAAGAATATAAAAATAAGTGGGTATTTAAATTCTGCTGTAATTTTTTATATTTTTGACAAATTAAAATTTTTCTCAAAAAAGAAAAAAAAATGTGACAACTGCACTCTTTCTTGTGCACGAACACACTTGAATGAATTTATTTAATAATTTGACTTAAATAAATTTTATCTGA
Source organism: Panzeria rudis (assembly GCA_956483635.1). Taxonomy (NCBI): domain Eukaryota; kingdom Metazoa; phylum Arthropoda; class Insecta; order Diptera; family Tachinidae; genus Panzeria; species Panzeria rudis. The sequence continues at coordinate 146,997,252 of OY101450.1, forward strand.
TTTCCGCAAAAGTATACAAACATGAAATATTTTAAATTTAACTAACCAATCGAATTATTGTAGGAAATAAAAATTAAACTTAAATATAACATGAGATTTTCCATTCACACATTGTACATTTTATGAATGTGTGTGTGTGTGTGTGTGTGTGTGTTTGTTCAGTTTTTTGTGTGTGTTTGTATAAAACCGAATGTTTATTTAAATGTAATTAAAACATGTATTATTGTTTAAATGTGTTTTAAATGCGGGTTAAGCTTGAAAAAAAAAAATTAAATAAATTGACAGCTTATATGTCTGTGTAAATATTTTATACAGAAAATTACTTGCAAAAGGGTATTCCAGCAAAATGCAAAAGAAACGGCCTGTATTTTTTAATCCTTGAATACCCAAAAATGAAATTAGGGAATGTTCTAAAAGAAGGGTTCTTTCTAGGGATGTAACGAATACCGATACCGATACCGATATATCGGCGATACTTCAGATTTTCGGATACATCGGTATCGGCGATATTTTACTGTCGATACGACGATACTTTAAAAAATTTGTTCAGTTTTTTTTTTGACAAATTATTTAGTTTTTGTTAATTTTACCAAGAACTAAATTCATTTCGTTATTTTTTAAATCTTATTAATATCAATTTTAAAAATTAATAATATTTTACGCTGTTATTTTCAAAAACAATAATTTATTAATTGTTAATTTTACCATGAACTCAAATTCAATTCGTTGTTTTTTTATTCTTATTCCCAGCAAAAAAGACACTCCAAAGATGTCATGAAAATGTAGAATTCGCGATCCGGAAATATTGCAAATTTGGATAATTTCTAATTAGTTTCACATTTGCTTGTCATTGCGAGAAGTTCTCTTTTTCGATTACCAATACCGAATTTGAAGCAATGTTAGGACAAATATCTTTTTCGGTGTTCTATAATGATTCCTCAAAAAAAGGATGAAAAATTACCCTTTTTCAGAACTTGTTTCTTTTTATGCGAATTTAAACGCAAAACTGTTTTCATGTAAATTTAAGTGAATAAATATAAACTTTTAGAAGACTTTTAATAATTAAGCTATTAAGTTATTTAGAAGAATAACACTTGATAAATGTCCTTTAAAAATCGATTTTTAAAAAAGCATGGCGAGTATTTTTTAAAATTATAAAGGAATTACAAATCTGTACTTGCTTTTCTACTAATTATCTACATATTTTTAATATAGATTCCTTGTGTTTCTGTGGAAAGGCTCTGGTAGGGATGGGATGATAAAATCTGAAGAATTGGAATTCTGTTACACACTCTGAGCCGAAACAAAATCTGCCAGATTTTGTTACTCAGAATAATTAAATAAATGGAAATATGAAATGAAATGAAATAAAACGAAAGACTTTAGAATTCTTTTCTATTAATTTATTTAATTATTTGGGAGGATGGACTCTTACCAATAGAAAGCGTGGTTACACCGTGAGAAGATTATTCTATCTAGCGGAAATAAGTATTTACGAAGATATCGAATAAAGTTACTGTTTTAGTACTTAGTGACAAGTTATCCGATACTGCAAATCATAGCATTCTGCATTCGTGTGCATTGATGAATTATGTATAGTCGTTAACGTGCAAGTACGTGGGGAACAAACGGAAATTGTTGTTTTGACATAAACACTTTGGAAGCAATAAAAATGTAGTTCCTTAAAAATTACTTCCAATTTTATATACTGGGTTAATATCAATTTCAAATATTAATAATTTCTTACACTGCAATTTCGTATAATGAAAAAATTGCCCTTCTTGAGTTTTGTTAATCTAAACTTGAACTCAATTTAAATATTCGTATCGGTATCGGAATCGGTATCGGCGATATTTATTTTTAAGTATCGGAATCGGTATCGGATCGGCAAAATGGCGTATCGTTACATCCGTAGTTCTTTCTTTGTCAACCGTCAAATTAACAGATGACTCAATCAATGTTTTAACTCAACCAATTACACTGTGCAACAAGGAAAATGCCAAGGAAACAATTGTTGAAACTTAAAATTCTTTTCTAAAATTTTTTCAAACATTTTGGATTTTTGAATAAACTGCTCCATCGATTTTAACTTGAGAAGCCGTTGTCAAATTTTGTTGCAAAAAACACCAAACGCTTGAAATAAAATTACCTTTAAGCCGCGCAAATACCCAAGGGGTTCGCAAATATTCAGACCGCAAATATAAAAAATATTTTTTTAGGCAAAATTAGAAAATAGAAAAAAAAATCTGAAAAATGGGATTGAAGAAAAATAAACCAATGGCAGCACTGGGAAAGTGCAATTTAATACCAGCTTGAAAGTGAATTAATTCTGGTATTAAATTTTCACGAAAAACTTGTATACATAAGAATTGAAATCATATTCAACTTATCTCTGAGACGCATTTGATGGCTAGAATCTTTTTTAAAATGAACGGATATGCTCTCTATGGTATAAAGGACCCCCATGGTAGAGCTTGTGATGGCTCGGCTATACTAATAAAATCGCGATTAAAACACTACTTAATGAGTGATCATTGTGAAGACTATCTTCAAGCAACTAACATCTGCATTGAAGCTTTTCATCAAATGCTAATTTACTCTCCTCCCAGGTACTCTATTACAGAAAATCAATATAGTAGATTTTTTTAGTTCACTAGGCCTACGCTTTTTGGCTGCCGGTGATTACAACGGTAAGCATACGTTCTGGGGATCTCGTCTCATCACACTAAAGGGACGCGTTTTGCTGGACACGAGTTCTAAAATGCGTTTGAATGTTATATCAAGTGGGCAACAGATCGCCGAAAAATACCTGATGTTATTGATTTTGGAGTGGTAAAGGGTGTGCCCAGCGAAATGATCCAAGTTGAAGCATCTTTAGATTTGTCATCAGATCACTCACCCACTATATTGCCACTATATATTCACATACAACTTTATCACTCACTTGTGATTTAAAGATGAACTCTACACGTATTAACTGGTTGAAATACAAAAGATATTTGAGTGCTCATTGCACAGAAAATATTCCATTAAAAACGTCTGCTGACATAGATGACTCTATTAGAATATTTGAGGCAAATCTTAAGCAAGCTGCTGTAAATGCTACTACTATAAATCTTCAGGTGAGATATAATAAAATTTATTTAGCAGATGTAGAACGGGTATTATCTGAAAAAAAGAAGAGTTCGTAGAGAATGGCAACGCTATAGATCACCTCAGCTAAAATCTAGGCTGAAGGAATTTACTAAACAGCTTAAAGATCTAGTAGAATATCAAAAAACTGCTCCTCTTCAAAAACTTTTGAATGGGCTCGACGCAAACACCTCAAACACACTATTCGCTATGGAGAGCAGTCAGAGGCCTCAAAAAACCAGTGATATATAAGCCTCGATTACGTGGTTCGAATGGAGACTGGGCAAGAATTGACGCTGAAAAAGGCACTCTGTTTGTAAGCCACTTGCTGAAAGTATTCACTCCATATAATTCTGACACTATAATTGAGCGCCACCAGTCCTCGCTATACCAGATTCAATGTTCGCGAGATTGAACAGTGTATTGCCGGCTGATAAAATAATCAATAAAATGTTCTTAGAACTACTCTATACTGCAAAAAGTATAATTCTATTTATTGTCAACGGTATTGTGCGCCTCAAATGCTATCCCGCAAAATGGAAGGTTTCGCTGATTATCATGATACCTAAGCCAGGCAAAGATCATATGAAGGTGGAATCCTATAGGCCTTTAAGCCTATTGTCTAACATGTCAAAACTTTCTGAGAAGAAGTAATGACTAAGCTAATAGCCATACTGAATGGTACTGGATGCGTTCCAGACCACCAATTCCGTTTTAGGAGACAACATAGCACGTTTGAACAAACACATAGACTCGTGAATGTGGTTAGAAAAACCTTTGAGGAAAAGAAATATTTTTCTGTGCTCTTCATCGATGTTTCTCAGGCATTTGACAAAGCTGCCATACTTTCTCAAATGCCTGATAATATATAAACTAAATCAAAACCTACCCGAAAACACCATTAAGCTTATAGAAAGCTACTTAACTGAGCGAAAATTTGTTGTAAAGGAATTTAGTTTTCTAAGCCCTCTGCAGCCGATTGAAGGCGGAGTTCCTCAAGGCAGCATCCTCGCTCCTGTATTATATCTGATATATGCCTCTGACTTGCCGGTAAGCAGTAACATACACATATCAACATTCGCTGATGATACAGATTTTCTAAGTGTTCACAAAAGAAAACAAGAAGCTTCCCGCAAACTGCAAGTGTATATACCCTAGTTCGAAAAATTAAAAAAAAAAAAAAATGGTGGATAAAAATTAACGAACAAAAATGTGTACATATTATTCTTACAGTGTGCAGAGAAACCTGTCCGGCTATACAAATCAATAACCAAACTATACCTCAACACAATGAAGTAAAATATCTCGGTGTTCATCAAAGTAGCTTAGAGTAAAGTTGTTGTCTCTCACCAAATCCGATTATGTACTTAACTTAAGAATTGATTTTGTGTCATTCCTGGATTGCATTAGTTAGTATGTTAGCTTTTAGTTAGTCAAGTTGACTATTTTTATAGTCGACTATGGACTTCCCCACAGGGACTTTATTCATCAACGAAATACCCCATATATTATGTTTTCAATGTTTTTTTTTTGTATTTATTTCAGTTAAATGTTTGTTGTATATGTAGTTGCATTTCTATGTTTGCATCAGTGTTTGTGACGTTATCGTTTTAAATGTTGTATAATTGGATTTGTCCATTTATTTGACATGACACAAAAGCAATAAACTTTTGTTGATGATGAATACAAAATAATTAAACCTGTTTGCTACTATTTATCAGTCTGTATTGATTCCTATCTCTCTCTCTCCCCCTCCTTCATACAGTCTATCAGCCACCCAGTGGTAAAAATACCCATTACGCAATAGCTAGTAGCAACTAGTGATGACGCTTTGGCTTATTTTTCAGCTTCGATTTAATTAACAGAAGCGTGTTATAGGCTGTTTAATCGGAGTGCTCCGCTTAAAAAGTAAGCTACGATGGCAGTGTTTGTCGCCACTGTGCGTTTACATAATAAGTGGAACTGTAAGCATGCTTTATGTTAAAATATAGCCCAAAAGTAGGCCACAATTTTTTACTTTGTACATATAGAGGATACATTCTATTAAATACAATGAAATTCTCGCATACTCATTGCAAACTAATCGAAGCTATTATTAGTAAATGAGATATTAGATTACACGTACATTACAATCTAAGTACTTTGATTGCTCGCTTAGAATGTCATCCTGACATCATTGATTATTATCTAGATAGTTCGTTTCATTTACCACTGGGTAGTTAATTTACAAAGATAGTTAAGCTTCTCGTATGTTTGTACAAATGAACATTTGAATTGTACATAACCAAAAGTGATTAATACAACGTTAATAAGATAGATAAATGTCCGGATAAAACAGAAACATACGACGACTATACGCTTATCAATACAACAGCAACATGATAATTAACTCAAAATAGCAATAAATTATATACTGTTCTTTGTTTTAATTTTTTTTAATACTACCAAACAATTACACAAGACTAGGCAGAAAAAATTACATTTGTTAAATGTTTATCGTTTAATCCCAGCCAAGTTAATGTTGAGTGTTGTTTATCCCTTTAAGGGCTGACGGTGTGTTCTTCAAAAATAAAAACAAATTATTTATAAATAAGAATTTAACATGCTACCGATCAATGAAGTTATTAAAAAAGTAAGTTAAGTTTGTGACGAAATGCTCAACGGTAATCTGGCTCATCGATCTCATAAAAGTGATGTAATAAATTAAATAGACAATGCTATCAAATATCCTTGATAGAATTGTTATAATTTAAGTAAAGATATACATTTTTTGTAAAAAAAACATAATCATTAATGTGGTCAGCATCTGCTTATATAAAAATCAAAAGTGTAGTTTACGATATTGATCGAAATTTTTTATTACTTAAAAAATAATAAAATTTCGATCTGTTTCGACTGCAGTAATTTCTTCTCAGATCGCAAATAAAAGTTGAAAGTAACAAAAACGACTTATTCTTACAGAGAAAAAAATTAAGTGTATCGAAAGTTTATATTTGGCATTTATTTTAGGGATAGTAACCTTGTCGCCACTACTATTCCAATTTCTTTTTGCTGCAATACGCAAGCTCAATATAAAGTAACTCATTTCAAGTTGGAAACCCTTTTACTGATACAGTATTCCAGATACGATATAATTATTGATTATTTTGTGTGGAAAGGGAGTTTTTAAAAGCGTCCGCCATGACCATGAGCATCTGTCATTGTATTTTTGATGTAACAACAATTAAGTATTTAAAAAAATTCGAGTGGCAGCCTATAGAAAATAACGTAAATTTTAGTAACATTTTCCATATTTCGAGTCTGATTGATACCATAGCCACCGCGAATACAAAAAAAAAAAATATGTCAGAGTTAGGGGTAGGGTATTCATTTTAATCGACTTTTCGATTGTTCGATTAATCAATTAATCGAAATTGAGTTTTTTGAATTACTCGAGTAGTAAACTTTACTGCTAAAAATTATTCGAGTTAATCGGAAAATGTTTGAATTTAATCGGTTTTTTGTACATTTTTGTGGACAAAAATAAAACAAAAAAAGTTTTTTTTTCGCGTTTTTATATATTTTAATAATAAAAACAAAAGAAAACTCAACATTTCTACATAAATAGGATCATAAACTGATCCTTTAAAATAGTTTATTTTTCACTATTCAAATGTCGCGCTTTGAGAAAATTTTGCGCCAGGAAATATTTAATACCATTTGGCGCTGTCCTGTATTTGGCATAACATTATTGTTGTTATAAATATAAATACGGTTACACTTAGGAAATATTTCCCAAAAAAACGTAACCACTACTTTTGCTCAGAGCTAGTTTGATTTAACTTGTTTTTTGTATCACAAAAGAAGTTATGCTGCAAAAACCTACTTTTATATTATTTTTAATAAATGCGAACCCATATTTAAAAAAATATTGTAATTAAAGGAAATACAATTTTAACTTGTCTGTGGGTTACGTTTTTTTCGGCAAATATTTGCCAAGTGTGACCGTACCTTAAGGCTTTTATAATTCCGAACAATACATTCGATATTTTACGAAACATCTAGTTAACTAGTTGCTCTCGAAATATCTTCTTTATTTCAAATAATTTTTGTTTGATGTTTATATTTTCGAATTTTTTTAAAAGACATTTGAAGTTGGTTTCTTTCTCCCTATTATTGGTGCTACATTATTTACTTAATTTTTTGATCAATCATGCGGACTATTAGTATGAAATAACGTTCGAATTGGATGGCAAATTTCATATAAATTAAAAAAAACTTTCCACTTTTTATTAAGAAATCTACAAAAACTCATTAAAAAAAAGAAAATTTACATAAAATTTTTTAATCGATTTATTCGATTAATCGACCTAAATTACTCGAATAAATTTTTACTTGAAATTAACATTTTTTGTATGATCGAACATTATTTGACTTTAAATATTCGATTAATCGAGCAAACATTATTCGAGTGAATACCCTAGTTAGGGGAGATTAGAGCTGGGTAGTTCAGGAACGAACTGGTTCAATTTTACTACTCACACAAGTGAACGAAGTGAGCTGGCCATATCATTGAGGTCTTTTCAGCTCCCTAGTTCATATTTCTTTTAGGCTCATATTTCTTTTCCGTTCACGTTGCTTTTTAGTTCATATATCTTTTTCGCTCACTCTAACAATAATCAGATAACATATTGTAACCAAGGCACATCCATACCACATAAACTCGTTAGTACAACAAGTACGAAAGCTACAAGAACCTTAAGTAATTTATTTGTGTAAAATCTTTGCACGATGGCAAAAGCACAAAGCAAATAAAGAAATTTTGGTATTCATCCATGATAATATCATAAACAAAAAGTAACAGCTGCGCTGTCAACTTTACATGTTATGGATGTGATTGCCCAGTGCACATACTTATATTGAGCCACTGAACTATTGAACTAACTGATCTAAAAGAGCGTCGTAGTTCAGTAAAATGAGCTGAACTTAAAGAGCGCTCACTCAAAAGAGCTGAAAAGCACAACTCTAGTGGAGATAAAATATAGCGTTTTTGACTAAAACGTATTATTAATATGAACGTTCAAAATATTACTCATACGTATTGCTCTAACAGATATTTTAAACTTTTTGGTAAAAAACCAAGTTTTCGGGAATAGTATTTTTTATGGTTCTGCTTAGCTTTACTTTTAATTAACAATAAAAAATTTAATCAAATCAAATCATTCGGCATAACTTTTACCGATATCTAAACGTGCGATCATCTTTAAACTTTGCACATGCATTTTGTTGCTCTGACAATACCATTTTGTAATAATAACTGGCCTATGAAATTTTGTTTTCTGGCGCAACTTTAAATAAAACTATGTAGAATATACAAAGTTTAATGTGCTAAATTCAAATTTTTTTTCTTTTCAGTTCTTTTTCTTACGTACAGATTTTTTTCGTGGGTTGACTAATATTCCCACTAGGTACAAAAGTATATTTCACCTTAACTCAGGAACAGTTTGCCCGATATGAATAAGTAAACTACTTAAAGATGTGGAATTAATAATATTTTTTATTTCTGAGTTTTTCAGAAATTAACGGAGAAAACATTATTTTTTGCCAAAACTTTTTTTTCAAAAATGCATAAAAATATTAAAACTGGAAAAATTTGACATCTACATCATTAATCTGAAAACTAGTTACATAGACTAGGAATAAATTAAGCCAGAAATTATGGACATCCATACACAAATATTAATTTTATGCACTGTCTGTGAAGTGAGGGAAATTTTCCTGTTGTATGGGAATTGTGATTTTTATTTATTGAGCTCTTTTACTTAATTGTGAATAAAATTAGTATTTGTCCATCTATTTTCACGATTTATGACTTCCTAGTAGGGATGGCCAAAAATATCGATATATCGATATTTTCTTAAAAATATATCGATATATATATCGACGATATTTTTAATATCGATATATCGATATTTTTTCCAAATATATCGACTGTATCGAGTTCGATATTTTTTTAGCTTTGGTTTTGCTTTTCGTGCAATTTTTAAAAACATTTCGGAACAGTCTTCATCAAATAGAATATTAGTAACAAAATCTTTTGTTTATTTATAATATTTTGTCTATTCGAAAAATTATCATTGTTTCAGTGTAATTTTGTTGATGTATGTTCCATGAAATATTGGTGGAAGAGTAAGGATCTTGGAAATTAACTCTTTCCAAGTTAATTATTTATAAAAAAGGTACTTTTTTGTTTTATTAAAAAAAAATTGGGGACTACGTCTGAATTATCATTGTTAAAAAATATCGATATTTCGATATATCGATATTTTTTATTCGATTTATATTGATGCTGATCGATATTTAAAAATATGTCGATATCGATATATATCGATATATTATTTTTACTTGCCCACCCCTACTTCCTAGTACACCTAGCTCTGAGATTAGTGATAATAATGTACCACCTTTAAAGTTTAAAATTTTGAATGAATTATTGAAAACAAAAAAAAAATTATTTCTGCTAGAACAATTTCTTTTTGCCGCTAAAGCTTAGTACTCTGTTCAAATTTGCGAAAAATATGACAAGTAACCAATAATACAGGTATGCTCTGATACTCGCACGATTGTCAAATTGCATGTGAGTTGCAAATCGCCAAACTTGATTTTTCATGTTCTGTAACTCACGCGTTTTGCTTGCGATTTGCCGTATTAAATAGATCAGCTGTTTATTGAAATTGCCTGTGCAGAAGAAAACAATGGACAAAGAAAACCAAATAAAATTTTAAAATTTCATATTTTTAATACAAATTGTAAGAATATGATACTAGTTTTAGTGCAAATAAAAAGAAAACATATTTAACTTATTCGTCATTGTATTGTTTCTTTAAAGTTGAGTTTAGTTTAAATTCATCAGTTCACTCAGTTTACTCTTGCGATTTGAACTCGCCAAAAGTCTAGCGATTGTGATTTACAGAACACCTCTCTAGCGAGTTCAAGTCACAATCGCAAATGTTATGCGAAATGCGAGTGTCAGAACATGCCCAATAACTAGCCCTTGAAAGTATGCTGCAATTGTGTACGTTTTAAAAACACCCAATGTGTTTGCTGTAAATTCCATACGAAAAAAGTGGTGCTCATATTATTTCGCATGAAGACTAGGGTTTTTTATTCCCGGACTTTTTTTGTTTCCCGGGAGAGCAGGAAATAAAAAATAAATTCCCGGGATCGCGGGAATTCCCGGGAATTGAACAACGTAATATAATATTTACCAAAAATTTTAATTTCCAAAATCCATTGATGTTTATATCGTCGCTCGCATGACCAACTAACGGAACTGACATTTACAAAATTTTACAGGAGAGCAGTTTTAATATTTTTGACCCTTTATTCCATTGTCCCTGTCGAAAGGTATGCATGATATTTTCAGTCTGCTTTTCTAATTATGTACTCTGACGTCTACTCTTTAATATTATTATGGCAAAATGGTATTATATTGGATTTTAATGCGATTTTTTGATTCCAAAATCTGCAGATACGTTGAAAATGTTATGGCGTTTTCTGAGATAACGGTACTATATACAATCACATAATTTACACACAAGATGCGACATGCCTAAAGAAGTCCCATAGTGGTCCTAACTCAGTTTCGGAAAAAATGTCAGTTCCGTTAGTTGGTCATGCGAGCGACGATATGAGCAAAATGAATCATTGAATCATTCTTTATTTTAAACTGAGCTTTATTGTAAAAGTATTTCCAAAAAAAGAGTTTCTAAAGAAATTAAACAAAAAAGCAAAAAACTTACAAAACACAAAAACAAAAAGATTTAAAGTAAATTACGTAAAAAGAACATATCTTTAATTGACATTTTAAGGAAACTTCGTATTTGAAAACTATTTTTAGACCGATAAAAAAGAGAGCATACAAATTATTAGTAAAATCGCTGATGAACTGAAATGAAAGAAGTTTTATTTCTGGCTATTCATCAATGATTTTAACACGTGGTTGTCAGAGGGCGGAAGTGATCAAAAGAGCGATTAAAAAGTTATCTAGGATAAATGTTGCATTCTTAGAATAATAAATTCAAAGAAAATTCTCTGCCCTTAGAAAATTTTTACTTTTATATTCTTTGTTGCAAATGGCTTTTTAAAACAGTCAATAGCGGATTTCAGTGTTTGATGCAAGTGGTCTTGCAAAAGTGCAAATGCAAAATATTGCAGCTTTTTTGTGAAATTTTATGTCTTTTGTTGTTGGACTTCATAAAAAAGCTACAATATTTTGCATTTGCACTTTCGCAAGACCATTTGCATCAAATACTGAACTCCGCTAATGTATTAATTATTTCATCTCACAATCGGTTTCTTATTCAAGTAACACAATTTTCTGTTTAAGAAAAGACTTTCGCTCTCTACAGAAGTTGCCCGGATATTTCAGAGGACATTGTATAAATTTTCAATATTTTTCGTCCTTTTCCCGCTGTCTCTAAATAATTTCAACACCTTTGTTAATAGCAGCGTTTAAAATTTGCTCCAAGTCCTATCTTCTTGCATCACCGTCATCTGAAGTATCTATTTCCCCATTTTCTTCTTCATTAAATGCATCAAAAAACGTGCATAAAGATTTTCTGATTATATAATTACCGTTTGGTTCCTTTAAATAATTAATTAAAGGGACAAACTTTTTTCTCTTCCTTCTTCAATCCAAAATAATTTAATATACAGCTGTTTTGACTTAGGCACAATCAACTTTTCACGATTTTTTGTGCAGATAAGTCAAAAATTATGTTAGATTAAATGTATTTATCTGCCTTAATGCGCACAATACGCACAATTATTTAGTGTGTGCAGCTTACTTTGATTTTTTATATAAAAATAATATAAAGCTTCTAGAAAATATGTTAAAATATGGATTTTCAAGAATAACCACAGAAAATAAATATTTTGTGCAGTTAAGTCAAAATGCAGCTAACATTGAATTTTTGTATGAAAACAGTGTTACAGTGCCAAAAATTAAAGGCATTTATCCTAAAACAGCAGGTATAGAACGTGCACACACGAAATTGTATGGAATTTTAAAGAATAGTGACACAAATTAATAATTTTGTTGAGTTAGATCAAAAGTGCGCTTAAAAAAAGATAGATAAATCGAAACTAATGTACACTTTGAGCCATCGTTAGTTTCTTTCCCCTTACATAGATATTATTTCATGATAAACGATATCAATTTAAGGAGAAAAAAAAGGATTTTTAGGTGCCAAAATATGTACTTTTTTATGTATATAAATAGATTTTTAATCCCGGGAATTTTACCCGGGAAACGAAATAAGCGATTTTCCCGGGAAAAACCCTAATGAAGAACCAAAATGTTGTAGATATGACTACATTTCATATGTTTTTCACAAAATAAACAGAGTGCTACTTCTGCAACAATTTTTCGTGAGCAATTCGTGTCAATTTTTTTTATATGGACTTTTGACATCACTTCGCACGAAATGATGAACAGAGTACCATGCTTAACTTCTGAATAACTACAAAACTGTTGGAAATATATGAAAAAAATTACGAATGACTTAAAGGTAAATTTACTCCGCATCATCTAATAGTTTATTTATTCAAATTGGGTAATTCGTTATTGAGTTATGGTGAAACATACCTAGTGGAAATATTAGTCAAAAATTAAATTAAATTTGTACGTGACAGAAAAAAAAACTGAATACTTATTTGAATTTGGTGCATTAAACTTTGTATATTCCATACACATATTTTTAGTTTAAAGCAGTTTTTACGTATCTTTTCTTTTTTCGTGGAATACATGCATGTTGTTTATCAGTAAGAAATTTAAGAAAATATAACATTCAATTTCGATGAAATGATTTTAAGTTTCATTAGCAATTTTCAAACATTAAAATTTACTTCTCTTTAACTAACTTGTGCAATCATCTTGCGCCTTAAACCAATACAACATTTTATATATATATATATATATATATATATATATATATATATATATATATATATATATATATATATATATATATATATATATATATATATATATATATATATATATATATATATATATATATATATATATATATATATATATATATATATATATATATATATATATATATATATATATATATATATATATATATATATATATATATATATATATATATATATATATATATATATATATATATATATATATATATATATATATATATATATATATATATATATATATATATATATATATATATATATATATATATATATATATATATATATTCTTACAATTGAATGCCTTGTCTACAAAAAATTCGTTATGTTTTATATAAATCCCTGCAAAATTGCAACATATATTTCTTTTGAATTTATTTTGATAAAATTTGCTTGTAAAAAGATGTTAAATATCCAGCACATAATTTTAAGATTTTTCTCAACATTCCATTTAATAAAAAAATTCTATTTGTGTAAATAGAATTGCAATACCCTTATATTTAAAAGGATAATTCTTTTAGAGTCAATATTTATCTACAACAGCAATAACGCCATAAAAATGTTGCATATTTTTAGGGTATTTCTTTTGCTTGTATTCTTTGTTTTAGAGTTTTTTCTGTATGCAAAATATTTCGAAACAAAAGAATTATTGTTGTATGTGAATTTTCTATTTAGTTTTTTTTGTCTTTGCTCTATTGTTATAGTTGTTGTTTGTGCAAGTTAGAGAATAGAAGATACAATCGCACACATACTATAAATAGGGGAGCAAAAAAGAATATCATGCAAGATAACACGCCTTTTGTAGCTCTTTTTATTGTAATTGTTTTGTTGGAGCATCTGCCTACAGTGAATACTATTGTTGTTTTTTTTTACGTTATATCTTCTAAAGTTTTGTAACCAAGAGCTTTCTAAGAAATTGAAATATGTACATTAGAGTGGTCCTTAAAAATTAAATTTTCCCGGACTCCCCAAAAAACCTTTCATTTGACGAGAAATTAATATAAGTAAATTTTTTTTTGCGCCACCTGTTCTTTTTGTTAAAAAAAAAGAAAAAAACGTATATTATCTTATCCTCAAAAGGAAGGTTTTTTGGGGAGTCTGGGAAAATTTAATTCTTAAGGACCACTCTAATCTACATACACACATATAGAAGGCTACAAAAAGAAACCTTTTACAGGCAATCTTTTCAACTTTTAATTTAATGCATTCCAGCAGTTGGTGCGGCAACAACACACTGTGCATGAGTATTGGCAATAAAGAAGACAGAAAAAAAACAATAGAAAAATTATTGCATTGCATATTGGATACAAAATTAATATTGTTTAGTTTGTAAGCTTCTACTTTGCATTATGTCAGCTGCAGAAGCTGTAGCTTAATGCTGCTTTATTCAATATGGAGTACAAAAAATCTTCAAACGTTGGTAAATAGCGTTAAAAAACGGGAAAGCATGTTACAAAATATCAAACTAAAATATAGCTAAAAAAATTACACAAATTTCTCTCATTTTTTTAATTTTGCAGTGCTTTGTTTGACAAAAGCAACACTTCAGTGATCACAAAAGCGTTGAAATTACTTTTTGATTTAAATTCCCCTAAACTTGTGCGTTTTTATTACTGTTTTTTTATATACCCATTATTATATTTGCATTTTTCTTGACAAACATTTTTTGTTTATAAGGACTCGTAGTAAAAACAAAGGAAAAACATTTCTTTTAGAAAACTAGTCAGACAAATCGTAGTTCATCAATGTCGATATTATTTTAAAAAGTGGTTAAATAATGTAATTCTAAAAAGTTTTTTTTAAGTTTCTGTTAAAAAAGTACATGTTGCAAAATTATCTTTTAAAAAAGTACCTTTTAAAAAAGTACCTTTTAAAAAAGTACCTTTTAAAAAAGTACCTTTTAAAAAAGTACCTTTTAAAAAAGTACCTTTTAAAAAAGTACCTTTAAAAAAAAGGACCTTTTAAAAAAGTACCTTTTAAAAAAGTATCTTTTAAAAAAGTACCTTTTAAAAAAGTACCTTTTAAAAAACTACCTTTTAAAAAAGTACCTTTTAAAAAAGTACCTTTTAAAAAAGTACCTTTTAAAAAAGTACCTTTTAAAAAAGTACCTTTTAAAAAAAGTACCTTTTAAAAAAGTACCTTTTAAAAAAGTAGCTTTTAAAAAACTAACTTTTAAAAAACTACCTTTTAAAAGAGTACCTTTTAAAAAAGTACATTTTAAAAAAGTACCTTTTGAAAAAGTACCTTTTAAAAAAGGACCTTTTAAAAAAGGACCTTTTAAAAAAATTCCTTTTAAAAAAGTACCTTTTAAAAAAGTACCTTTTAAAAAAGTACCTTTTAAAAAAGTACATTTTAAAAAAGTACCTTTTAAAAAAGTACCTTTTAAAGAAGTACCTTATAAAAAAGTATCTATTAAAAAAGTACTTTTTAAAAAAGTACCTTTTAAAAAAGTACCTTTTAAAAAAGTACCGTTTAAAAAATACCTTTTAAAAAAGTACATTTTAAAAAATACCTTTTGAATAAGTACCGTTTAAAAAACTACGTTTTAAAAACTAGCTTTTAAAAAGGTACCTTTTAAAAAAGTACTTTTTAAATATTACTTTTTAAAAAACTACCTTTTAGAAAAGTATCTTTTAAAAAATACCTTCTAAATAAGTACGGGTTAAAAAAGTACGTTTTAAAATCTACCTTTGAAAAGGTACCTTTTAAAAAAGTACTTTCTAAAAATTTAATTTTTAAAAAACTACCTTTTAAAAAGGTACCTTTTAAAAAAGTACTTTCTAAGAAATTACTTTTTAAAAAATACTTTTGAAAAAGTACCTTTTAAAAAAAGTATCTTTTAACAGTTAGTACTACCTTGCGAATTCCTTTAATAACTTTACAACTTATTTAAAGCATATTGTATATTAAATAGCCATTTATTGTTAAAAAATAATTGCAGAAATGGCTGTTTATAAAATAAATATTTAAATTCCAGTCCATTAATAAAATCAACATAAATAAAATAGCGATTTCCACACAAATAAGATTTTTTTTGGTTCCATATGAAAATAAAAATCAAATAAGAGAGAAGAAAAGATGGGAAAATAAAATGCTGAAAATATGTTTGTTGTACGGATGCATAAGTTTTCCTTGATTACTTATACAACTTATGATCAGATCATCGTCACACATACAGTCATAAAAGAAAGAAACTCCCACGCATATTTACTCATACAAAAAAACCCCGTTTCCAAATGAGATATTTAGTTTTTCCCTGACGAAAGAGGATGCCAAGAGAACTGCAGAGTACAAAGTGGAAAATGATGTCTTAAATGTGTAAATAATTGTTTTATGAATATTTATGTGCGTACGTGTGAGATTTATGTTGGTGTGTGTGTGTGTATTTGCTGTATGATATTTTATTTCAAAGATACTAACATTAAATATAATCACACATACGTGTATTAAATTAATGAATATTTCAGTGTAGTTTTAGGTTTTTCTTATTTTTTTATAATAGAGTAGATAAAACATTAACACAACCGCTACTACAAGCATACAAGCTTTCAAATAACACACACACACACACATACTAACAAATACATATGCATACACAAGGAAGAGTACTCGTATGTACAAGTGTCTACATTAACATAAATTTTATGGGTTGTTGAGAAATTTAATACCAGACACAAATGCTTTTTATGATTTCCCTACAGATGCAAAATAAGATTCTGTTCTCATTTAATTTTTCTTTTTGTTTCTATTTAATATACTTTGGCAGTGTGGCAGAGTAAATAAAATGAAAATGAAGATGAAAATAATTTTAGCAACATCACTTATGCACGATATAAAAATAAATTCATGGCTATAATAATTGTTGTTATTTGTGCTACTTGTGCCGTTTCCGTTTCTTGTTTGGTTATGTGCATGTGTGTGTTTGTGTGAGCTTGGGATGCAGATGGAGGTATTTGGAATTTCTATTTAATTACAGTTAACCAGTTCTTAGTTGCACATTAACATAAATTTCAACAAATTGGAAATTTAACACGCTAAATACTACAAAATAGAACATTCTAATTACTAAAATACTTTAGTTATAAATTTCATTTTAAAGCCTGACTAAAGCTCTACGAAATTCCTTAGGGACTTTAAGAGCAAGGTATAATTGAAGCCTAGGAGTTTTTCAAAGTTAAGTTACATTATTTAGTGATGTAAAAAAGTACAAAAGAGGTTAGAAGGATTGTATTGCATTGCTTTACAAGCATTGCTATTCTATGATTTTACTTATCGTATGGCTAAATACTTTCTCTATTTTTTCTAGCTTAATCGAGCAAGTGACAGTTTTTGGTGCTTCGGCTTTTGCTAATGTTCATAGATATGCATATATGTACTCGATATAAATCTGTATATATAATTAATAGGCAAGACGATTGCTTATCATGCATTTTACGCTCAAATCGGTTTAGTAATACTAAACCAAAATCAGAATTATTATTCAAAATTTATTTCAAATACTAACTGGCCCCAAATATAAATTGGCCAAACTGATTTTGTGTGATATTTTAGTACTAATTGTGAACAAGTACGCAATTAACCCTTTAACACATTTTAAATTTTGACTTATTTCTGGCGTCTAAGCTAATGTTCAATTTTGTTGTCTTTGAAAACTTTTAAGAAGAATTTCAAGACAATTAAGTGGCTTGAGAAAAAAAATTAGCATTTCTAATTTTTCCAAGAAGTATATCTCCTCCTAAAAATACCATTTAAACAAAGAAAGTCCTGCCTATTCTTTTTTTTCGAAATCGTACTATTTTCAAAGGTATCATTTTTACAAAATAGTTTTTCAAAAAAAGTTCCTTCTTCAAGAAAAAGTTCCTTCATCAGTGAGAACCTTTGTCAAAAAGTACAATTTACATCACGAATTGGTAACTTTTATCCTTTTTTAGGGTTCCGATACACCAAAAGTGTAAAGGAACCCTATTGTTTTCGCTACGCTGTCCGTCCGTCTGTCTGTCACAGGCTGTACGGACCTGAAATTTTCACAGGATATGTAGAGCTTTTGCCGCTACAACAACAAATATATGACAGTTAAAAATTAAAGGGTGTTCTAAAGCGAGCAACGAAAAATTTTGAAATACTAATGTAATATGCAGACACTTATAGATAGACACTTTAAATTTTCAAAGTTCGTGTTAATTGGTGTAGTCTGTAGAATAGACTACACCAATTAACACCGATATTTAAAACAATTAAAATTAAAGGGTATTCTATTAGTTATTGTAATTTTGACTATGTAATTGAGACAATATGCTATATCTTGTAAACCGTAAGATGTAAAATCTTGAAATTTTAAAACACGCTAAAACTAAAAAAAATCCAAAATTAAAAAAATTTCAAAACGAAAAAAACGCAAAAATGAAAAAAGCGCTTAAAGGAAAAAATCGCCAAAATTAAAAAAAATCGCTAAAACGCAATATATCAGCAAAATTAAAAAGGTCGCCAAAAAAACTAAAAAAACGTCAAAAATCGAAAAAGTCTTCAAAACGAAAAATCGCTAAAACTAAATAAATCATCAAAAAATTAAAAAATCGTCAAAAAATGAAAAAAATCACAAAAACGAAAAAAACGCAAGAACCAAAAAAGCGCCAAAACTAGAAAAACGCCACAAACCAAAAAAACCGCCAAAACGAACAAAGTGTCAAAACAAAAAAAAAATCGCTAAAACTAAAAACACCACAAAAAACCGAAAAAATCCACAAAAACGAAAAAAGTGCCAAAACTGAAAAAAAATCGCCACAACTAAAATAAATCGCTAAAACTAAAAATATCGTCAGAAAGTGAAAACGTTAAATAAATGCCATAACCAAAAAATCGCCAAAACTATACAAATCGGCAAAAAACAAAAAAAAATTGCAACAAACGAAAAATCGCCAGAAAAAAATTTTAAAAAAATCACGAAAAGCGTTAAAATAAAAAAAACCCCAAAAAACAACGAAAAATACTTTAAAAAATTAAAAAACTAAAATTAAACAAGAAAGCACAACAAAAAAACTGCCAAAATGACAAACGGGGCAAAAACAAAAAGTGATATACATATGTATATTCGTACGGAATCCTTCGTGTGCGAGCCAAGGTCGCACTTTACTGAATTTATTTTAACTCGGTTAAAAATTACATTTTCAAGAAAGTATATTTTCCAAATAACTACATTTATTAAAAATTCGTTTGAATAAATAACTGCTCTACAAAGTTTTGTTTACATTAAGGCCCTTTTTCAAAACAATGCATATTTTTGTAAAAGCATCCTTTCCAAAAAGTTCCTCAAAAAATTATTTTTATAAACATAATTTGCAAAAAAAAAAAAAAACACCCAAACAGAATATAAATAAGTAAATTCAATAAAGTGCGACTATGACTCGCACGCGAAGGGTTCCGTACGAATACCATATACAGTGAAACCTCTCATAGCCGGACACTCACTTTCGTAGCAATATTTAATAAGATCTATCTTCCTACATGTATTTGGACGCACTGAATCCAAAAATGTGAGTTGTTTTGGGCGTTACCCCTCGAGTAAATCCCGAAAAACATGTAAAAATATTGAAATACTTCTGTTTTTCGCAATTTACTCGACCTCATTTTCGGATTCAGCACGTCGAAATACACGTAGAAAGTTGGGTCTGATCAAATAAACAAAATTTTACAAATCAGTTAATATTTACGAGATTTACATGCCGCACAATGTTTTTCACACCCGAGGTAGCCAACTTTCAGCCCTTGTAGCTCCGCCCCTGGTGCAGATAAAAACTAAAAGAGGCGCGATTCTGAAAGTCTGGCTTATCCTCTGCAATGAATTTAATTTTTATGCCAATCCAAAGAGTAGTTAGAAGTTCCATACTTATTACCACCTTTTTCTAATTTACACCACTGTGTGACGATGGAAGTGTAGCAGCTTCCGAAAGTGGCGCTACTCTGTTTTACTGTGTGCGTTAAAAAATTATGTTGGTGTTAATTTTTCCCTTGTTCCTTGTTGGAATATTTATCATGCCCACTTCTTTCTGATTTAAACGTTACAAGCCTTAGTGTAATAATCAGTTTGGATTTACAAGCAAATACGTTTGTTATAATCATATTAATATATAATATTTTGAATTTTACGGCTATCTTAGTTAGTTCCACAGCCATAAGGTTTCAGAATTTTTTAATTTTGTACCACTTTTTTCACAATATATGGTGTCCAATATGATTTGAGTCCTATAAGACTTGAGTTTCCATAAAGTCTCGTACTGAAAAAAACTGAGTACAAAATTTCAAGTCTCAGTCACGTTTAAAAATTTCTGCTTTTTGATATTTTCCATCTAAGTGTTTAGAAGCCCTTGTTTTTGGCAAGTAATATTTGGCTGATTCTACGTACACTTGTTTAATATCTGCACATTTGAGCAATTCCTTCTCTACATCTGTCCTGTAAAGGTTAAATTTTAAAATAGCTCAAATGCATTTAAAATTTAATGGAAACATAAAAAAGAATCTCAATTAATTTTCTTGGTGTTGCACAATAATTGTTTCTTGTTCTGTGTTCTCGTAATTTTCATCCACTTTAAAAGAGATTTTATAACAATCATAATTTAAAATAAATAAACGAGCAAATAACAAATAGTTATAGTACTTTTACTATTTATTACTTTCGAAAGTATCTGCAATAGAAAAATAACACCATTTTAAATACAAGAAGAGTCTATTTGTTGGAATTTTGCCATAAATACTCAACAAACAAGAACAACAATAAATTAATTGCTGATTTTATTCATGTTAAATGTTTTCTTGTTGTAGTTTTTCCTCGGCTTTCTTTGTTAAGTATTTTTTATGATTTTTTATTTTTTTATTTTTCTTGTTCGCGTTTTATACGGAAGTTTACGTGAGGATATTTAAAAACAATTGGCCCATGAGTAAATAAATATTTGCATAATTTTAACATTATTACAAATTAACTACAAATGTACATAAATACAAACGAACGAACTCTCTTTCGGAAATAAATATTCATATAAAGTTTTTTACTTTTCTTAATAAGCTGGCATGTGAAAGTGTTTTTTGTTATGTTAAAAAATGTAAAAAGTTCAGGATATTAAAGCTTTTTTTTTTCTTTTGAACTGGACTGACTGTTTGTGTAAAGGCAATTAAGGTCTAGTAAGCTTAACTTTGAAACATAATAGGAATCAAAAAGAACTCTACTAATTCTTCACTTATAATTCAAAAAGCAAAGTAAACCTAGGGAATTTCTCTGCTTTTATTTCTTTAGTTATTGTTTTACAAAAATATGTATTTAGCCACGTACATATTTCAATATACATTCTACAATCTTTTCATAGTAAAGATTAATCACACAGGCAAACACTAAAGTACTCTCAGAGGAGGCATAAAAGTCAATTTATCTATAAGTTTTAAAAGTGTGGAAAAGCTAAAGGATATGAGGCAGGACAAAACGGAAGTGGTTTGTGGTCTTGAATGAAAAATTAACTACAATATCTGAAATGCTTAACATGCACCTGAATTGTAGTTTATTTATTTATTTATTTATCATAAGTACTCTTATATTTATCTACTCTGTTTAAACAATTTTATATTGTTGGAATTTTATTGCACTCTTGTAAAAATGTATAATGAAAATATTGCAAAATATAAGTGAAAGTGGTTATGTGTGATTGTGAAAACGACTATCCTCGGCATAAGAGAGGCTTGAATATTAATTATTTGTGAAAAAATATTTGCGGAATAAAAACACATTCATTTGTACATATTTATGAGTATACAAATTGCAAAAATTTGGGTAATAAAGCGATTTTTATTTATTTTATCTCTTCTGTAGTCTGTGCCCAGCAAAATCTTAGTAATGTGCTACAATTACCAAACAAGATACTTTTCAACACAAATTACATACTGTCTGCATTACTTTGTAGTAGTAAAATTAATTACTTACTAGTAAATAAATAATTTATTTATTCTCTTATTGACACAAAAATGACTTAAAGAAGTTTAATATG
This sequence comes from Panzeria rudis, assembly GCA_956483635.1. NCBI lineage: Eukaryota > Metazoa > Arthropoda > Insecta > Diptera > Tachinidae > Panzeria > Panzeria rudis. Next base: position 147,019,391 of record OY101450.1, read on the forward strand.
AAAATATACTTGTACGAATACGTGTAACAAATACATGTAAAGAATACTGGTAACACATATTGGTAACGAAAAAACCAAATGACGACTACAAGTCGGCGCAAAGGGTAAACTCATTAAAAACTCAGTGTTGCCGCTTTGGCATTTTCACGGTTTTCGGTGTTGCTGTTGTTTTCCTGAGAACTTCAGGGATTTTGAGAAGATTATTGTCCCAGTTTTTGGGATTCCTTGGTAAAAGTTTGCGTCTTAGCTAGGGGCTTATGCTCTTGCAAAGTGAGTGTGTCTCGGCTAAACAGCAGGTGTCTGGGATGAATTCTTGAGAAATATCTCCTAAGTATCTCTTAGGCGATAGTGTTTATTTTTGCTGACGAATTGTCTTCTTTTTTTACCTAGTGGTTGAAATTAAGGCAGGTGAAAACAGTGTTTAAATAACTTAAGTCCAAGTAGCAAAAGTCGCTTTGGTTTTTTCCAACTGTTTAAAATTAACCAATGCTTTGCTTATGCTTATGAAAAGAAACAGCAGAAGCAGAAAACGATTTATGAATAATTAGGCAGCACTTTCAACAGTCGACGATTTAAAAAGTTTGAATTTGATTTGCTTTTGCTTTTCGTTAGTATCGCAAGTAAAGCCAGAAGCAGTCTATATGCTTTTGCAAGCCGTAAACAGTCACAGTCGAAGACGCAAAAAAGTCTTGCTTTTAAAAATTTTCTGTAGGTTCAGTCAACTATTTTGTGGTTTTTGTCACGTTTTTGTTGTTTTTTTTTGCAATTAAAACAAAAAGAAAAAAACAAAAAGCACTTGACTGCGATTGCTTACAACTTCTAAAAGCAAGAGCTTTTGCTTCTTGGACTGTGACTGCTTCTCCTTTTACTTCAATTTTTTCACATCGTCAACTGTTGAAGGTGCTGCGCAGTTGTTCATAAATCGTTTTATGACTTTGTTTTGACTGCCGAAGGGCGATGATGATAAGGGGTCATCTGACCCCTTACCAAACGTAGCCGACCGAAGGTGGCCTGCCGATGGCATAAGGCCGAAACTGAAAGGCTGATGGCATAAGCTCGAATTTAGCAAGCCGAAGACGGCAGGCACAAGCCAATAGGTGGTAGCCCGAAGGCGACAGGAACTCCATTCCAACCCGATGTCGCTTGGCACCGTGCGTTTTTTAAATTATGTTTTGTTTATGTACTGACGTTCAAATATTTAAATATTCAAGCTATTATTTGTAAGCCAAGTTGATAAATACTTTCCTCCAATAAAATAACATCGTCATTAAAAGGGATATTTTTTTTTAGTATTTTAACTTTGCCATTACAATTTTTGCTGGGTGGCCTTTAAAATTTGTCATCAAACTTAATATTTAAATTTTTTTGCTAAAAAATATTTTACATTCTATAAATAAAATGAAACTATTTTATTCATGAGCTAATATTGACAGCAAATAACAAAAGGAAATTTTCAAAATATTATTACACATTCAAAAATATTTTATAGGTCAAGAATATTTAATATTAACATTTCAATCACACGAGTACAATGCAAGAGCACAAGTGCAGAACTAATTTTAAATCATATTTTCTATTAAATAATGAATGGATTGCAAATATTTACAGATTTAAAAAAATAAGATTTGTAAATAAATTACAATTTTTTAGTTCATATAAATTATACAACCTTAATGCAAAATACTAAATTCTATATGGAATACGAACGCAGAGAAAGATTATTTAAAATTTTAAGCAGTCGTGACCTCTCACATATGATTCAATTTTGTCATAGAGGGGTTTTAGCTTATTTTGTATGTGAGATTGAAAAACAGAAAACATTTAAAATATTAAAATTCTACATTCAACTAGAAGTTGCAACTAACTACCACAGAAAAACAAAGTGAAATAAAAAAAACGGCAACAATTATAACAACTCTTTTTGCTACAAGCTGAATTTAAAAAATAAAAATGGGTAAAAAAAACAAGGGGAACAAAATAACGGTACTTTTAGCCACTGCAACTGATAAAGCCACAAAATATTTTGGCATTTTATGGTGTTAAAACTCCCGCGGGTCTATAAAAATACATGACAAAAAAAGTTAAAAGCTAAAAAACTACAAAATAAAAATATAAAAAGGAAATTGTGCATACAGATAAAGAAAGCTATTTTAAAACAGACAAGTCATACATTGCTATACACTGGTAAGCACACTCGTGGCACTCCAAAATAAAACACAAAAAACAAAACCAACAACAAGTTGTTACAGATGCAATCAAAACCAAACACAACGACATCAGCGTAATGCACGCAGCGAAATCAAGCAACCATGTGGATACGCGAAAAGATGAAATAAGAACTTTCGGCCGGAAATAACAAGGGTTCATTCATTTGTGTATACATTATATTTTCTATACACACTTTCATACTCGTCCTACACATCCATACATACATATCGCAGCGGTAAAACTTACGAGGCATTCAATAAACAGGCCTTTTTAAAAGTCTTCAAAGACCTCAATTTAAGATCCAAAACCAATTATTTTCTGTCTTCTCAGAATAGTCTTCCAGAAGGCCTGTACACTCGAAGAAGTATTCTATTTTTAGATATTACGTTTTTTTAATAAAGAATATTCTTTAGAAATGACAAACATTCTCGTATTCTTTTTTCGCAATTAATTTCTATATAATACTGAAATGTACATACAAGAGGCATCATATATGCTGCTATTATGTCGTTCGTATTGCAGGTACTACATCATGTCCAATTCATTCTTAATAAATACACGAAATTTAGCCTCTCTCATATGTATACAAAATTGCTTTGGATGAAGAGAAGGAGTTTGAAATAAAAATTCACGATAATTCAAAATATAGAAGACGCTATAAAAATACCCAAGTAAAACAATGTACCTCCATTTGATTTTGAACAGACATTCTTAGACCAGGCCTTCTATAAGGCATGCCACGTATGACCTGCAAATAGGCCTGCTAAAGAATGCCTTCAATCAGGCCTGCAGAGTAATGGGTCGAGGAAGGCCTTGGTCTACAATGACATCGCGTGTAAAAAAGATATGAATATGGAATAGGAGTAGAAGTACTAGAGCCTGCTAGATAAGGACTTATAGAAGGTCTCTTTACTCCTTCCATTTACCGCTTGGATGATGCTATTTTTATGTTTATATTGCAATAACAAAGAATAGAGTTGTTAAAAAAATTTTTTTTGTGCTTCAACTGACACTCAAATACTGGCTGCAAGTACAAGATTTTTTCTCACATTTTATTACAGAAAAATATCTGCTTCTGTATCCTTTTTTTTCTATACATTGCTATGTATGTATAAACAAATACGTGTATGTGGAATATGTAAGCGTGTGTGATCAAGCTTGAAGGGACGACTATAAAAATTCAGAAATGTGGGTGTAAAGTGTTAAAATGTTGATATGAAGTATAAATTATCCTGGTATTGGGGGCTTATCAACAAATAATATTAAAGAAAAAAAAGAACAATTAAAAGAAAACGTATTTAATTCTCTGATTTTTTCTGTGAAAACATTAAACAATTGGTTGAACTTTATAATAAAGTGTGTTTAAGAGTTTATTAAACAACAGTATATGAGCATTATTTCTTTTTATTTTTTGTTTAAAACTTCAATTAAAAGTTGTATAAAAGTTTTGTTATTTTAAATATTTATTTAAATGAATTGCTTAAAATTTTCTTTAGATAAATCTAAGGCAAGTTAGCTGCTCGCTGCAGATAGTTAAAACTAATGCATTTCTTTAAGTGTTTGGCATAAATGGAAAGGCCAAAAGAAGTTGTGATTATATACAGTAGCAGCACTAATGTTTTTATAGTTCCGTTTTTCCGCCTTTCTAAATATTAAGTAGGAAATACAACTAAGCAGGTTGGTTGTAGCAGTATTGCTTTATATATTTAGTTTTGTCCAAACTAAACTAACTACACCGACTAGAAATTTTCCAAATACACCTATTGGGGCCCACTTGGGAACGCATGTATGTGGCAAACCCAAAGAGTTATCACATTTGGAATCCGACCGGGATTTTGTTGGATTAGCTTATCTACAAATTAGTGATTTAACATAAATTCTCCCCAAGTGGGAAACTATTAGGAGCTTGTTGGGAAAATGTAACACAGATTTTTAATTGTATTTTTTTCTCATCTTCGATAGAGGCGATTGTTGCTTACTTTTGTCCCTTGGGCAGCTTTGACAATTTTTCTAGTTTTTCGATTTTTAGCAAGTTTTTGCGGGGTTTCGATATTTCCCCAGAGGACACACAAATGGGTGCCAATTGGGCCCCAAGTTGGATACCAAATTGGTTTGCATAAATATTTCTAGTCGGGATTACAAATAAAATAAAGCTCTAAAGTCAACTGGAACGCCAGAATTCATTAAAATCTAATTGTAAATAAGTACGAAATTAACCCTCAAGCACATTTTAAGTTTTTACTGATTTATGGCGTTCCAGTATAGTTTAGAGCTTTGTTGTCCTACAAGAATTACAATAAAATTTTATGACAAGTTGTTTTGTAAAATATTTGAGCCCGCTATATCGCCGTTGAGGGGTGCTCCAAGTTCATCATTGATATACTTTTCTTGTCTCAAAAGTTGTATTTTATAACTGTTAAGCCATCATTAAGTGAAAAAATCGCATCGATGCAGCTGCAGGTTTGCCTGTTATGACAGCTTGAAGGCAGGTACTTTTTTTTTTAGCAATTTTAACTGACACTACATATTTTGAAAATTTTGCAGAAGGCCGCAAAAGCATGTTTAAAATCGCAAATGGTTCTATCTCTGTAGGATTAACAATTTGACTTAACCTAAACATTTTATGTAACCCTAATGTAATTTTTTTTTAAATCTAACATATTCGTAATAAAATTACGAAATATAATATTACCGTTACTTATTAAAAACGACTTGGTGCTGTTAACCTGGCAGATGGTTCTGAACAGTACTACTGTCCCTTAAAACATATGACTTAGTGGATTTCACCTATCGATAGAGGAAAAATTCTGATTTCAACAGTATAAAAAATATATTTTGAAAAAATGTGACTTGGTGTTGTTTACCTACCACCTACAGAAATAGAAATTAAAAAATATTAAAATTTTTTTACATGTTTTTTTTTACATATTTTCAAATGTAAAGTTCAATCTATGTATTTGGTCTTAGTAAGCTTTTTAGATTTATATCAGTAAATTTAAATACTGCCCAGTAAAAAACTTGCTTCCAATAAAGCAGGTTTCTACTATTATGGAATAAAAGTAGCGCTGACAATCCTGCTGATATCGCTGCTGATTTTTGTATGGCGTGTTCCTGGATTGGAGTACTACATTTTTGCTCACAAAAGCGCTTTTGAAGCGCTGAAAATCATCAAAATTTTCAGCACTAGAACTGAAAATATATGGAAAAAATAGTTCGATGTGGATTGGCGTCGTTAACGCCATTTTGAATTTTTCTTATTTCTTTTCTTTAATTATTTTTATTAATTTCATATTTTTACTCAATGTTTGTTATTTTAACTTCAACTAGTATCGAACTAAGAACCTTCAGGTTTGAAGTCCAACGTACCAATCACTCGACCAAAAACACTGTTGCAAAACGGCACCAAGAAACTCAAATAAACTTAATCTTAATTCTCGCTGAAAACCCTGCTTTGGATCAGCACTATAAAATCAGCTTTTTTGTATAGCTTGTGTACGAAGCTTTTGTATAAGTAAAAAGCAAATATTTTTCTCGCTTCAAAACCTGCATTGTTGTGACGCTATGAAATCAGCTTCTGAACAAGCTCATATTTTAAAGCGAATTATGAAGCACTTTATTTCTTTAGTGCTTCAAAAAACATGAAAATCTTCTACTGGGCTTTAACTATGTTTAAGGGCTAATTTCATATTTATTCAATATTAGTACTCGTCCAAGAGATATCAACACCAGGTAGTCGCAAGAGAACTCGCCGTGGAGAATTTACATTTGGGCTGTCAAAAAAAAGTGTAAACATTTACGTAAACAGCAGGGCTCTTGCGGCCACCTAGTATGAATTCGCCTTGGTACTCGTCATAGGAAATGTTATAAGTCTTACGTTAAGGTATGAAATGTGTTCAGCACTTTTATGTAAAATACCGCGAACAATTTTTTTGAACATTTTAACCGTTGTATGCGTCTTTTGGTCTCTTTATTAAAAAAGGAGCAAAAACTTCCCTTCAGCGGCTATACAGAGGGCTAAAATGTTCAACGGAAATGTTCCTCGTGGTCTTGCACATAAAAGTACTGAACACATCTTATACGAGGGCGGATCAATAAGTCCGTGATTTTTTGCAAAACAAAAATTTATTTTTCAATATAATCTCCTTTTAACTCAATACACTCAGTCGAACGTTTCTCCAGTTTTTGTATCCCTTCCAAAAAATAGGATTTTTCGAGGTCCTTAAAATAGGCATTTGTTTGGTCACCGAGCCATTTCTTTAAGTTTGGAAATAGGAAGTAGTCACTAAGGGCTAAATCCGGATTATGTGGCGGATGAGGTACCAGTTCATAGCCCAATTCAAAGAGTTTTGCCATTGAGACTACACACGTTTTACGTTTACGTTTATGATCAATTGAGAGCAAACGTGGCACCCATTTTGTAGACAACTTTCTTAAGCCCAGCTGATCATTTAAATTCGAAACCACACTGCCATATGAAATGCCTATGGCATCAACAGTCTCACGTATTTTTACTCTTCGATCGTAGATTTTTTCGACATTTTCGGGCCGTCCAGAACGTTCAGCGTCATTTGTACTTGTGCGATCACAATGAAAGTCAGTAAACCACTTTTTTACCATTGAAATAGATGGTGCAGAGTCCCCATAGTATTTATCGAGCTTTTCCGTGGTTTGATTGACGGGTTTTTTTTCGCAAAAAATAATTTTTAATGAGCACTCGAAATTCACTTTTTTCCATTTTTTGAAAAAATACACGAGGTTGTATGTTTTGAACAGCTGTTAAACGCAAAGTAAATGACGAGACTTGATCAAATTTGACAGTAGTCTATTAACTGGTGGTACTTGATGGGAACAGTGTTGCATTTCATATAACTACGAGGGAAGTTCGAAAAGTCACGTACTTTTTAATCCACCCTCGTACCTTAAACGATTTCCTATACCGAGTATTAATTGTGAATGAGTATGAAATTAGCCCTTAAACGTAGTTTTCAATGATTTCTGGTGTTTAAGTGGAGTCTGAAACTTGGTTGTTTTTGAAGGCCTATACTAAAATTTTATGGCCAACAGATCTGTTGAACATTCTATCCCCGCCCTTTCATTTTTAGCTGCATTTTGCACAATTTGTTAGAATAGAGATACAAATTATCATCTTTGAGGGTGTGGTGGGGGAGGGTTAGAGGGTTAATTTGTTCCACAAAAATATTTGCCTTCTAACGAGTGATTCTGGGAGAGGGCAGCAAAAAATATACGTGAAACTTTTTAGAAGTTTACATCTGCTATTCAGTTTAGGGGGAGTTATATATCTCCACCTTTAACACATTGTGTTAGTGAATCGGCACAGGAAATCTGGTAAACCTTATGCTTAAGGTATAAAATTAGTGTAGTATATCTATGTAAAATACCACGAGAAATATTTTGGTGGAACATTTTAACCCTCTATCGCTACGCTGTATGGATCTTTTTGTATCGCTTTCTTAAAAAAGGACAAAAAAATTTTTTAGCGGCGATACAGATGGTTTTAATGTCCTATAAAAATATTTCTCATAAAATTTTATTATAATTCATCACAGACAATAAAGCTTTTTACTCAGTTGGTACGATCGAAATCATTAAAAACTTAAAATATGTTTGAGGATTAATTTTACAATTAGTTATTTACAATTAGTACTAAAATATTCCACAAAACCGAATTTTATGAATGATTTCTTGCGTTCCAGTTGTGTTTGGAGCTTTAATGTCTTTGAAGCCTTATAGCAGAGTTTTTACAGCTACGATGTTCAACAAAAATGTTTCTCGAAGTTATATAAGAGTGCTTTTACCTAAAATGTAGGGACTACAAGCTGTCCTATGCCGATTCACTATAGCGATGCACAAAAAGAGAGTGGGAAATTTTAACTTCACCCACTCCCAGATGTAAAGTTTCAATCATCAATAAATATATATTTTTCTTTTTTATGCGCTCTACGAGAATCGCCAACTATAGAGGCGAATAAATAAAAAAATATATAATTGCTGATGAAGGGTCGTTGCAGCCGTCTAAAATGGCATGTGATTCCGTCCTATTAATATGTTCTTTTTTTTGTAACTTTCTTAATAAAACAAAACTTATGTTAACGATTTTATTAACTAACTTTCAAAAAAACCAATAATATGGAAAAAATTATGAAAAGAAAGTTCATAATAATATTTTTCTTTAAATGATCATAAAAAATAAAACTTGCAAAATTGTATTTCTACTTTAAGTGATAAAAATTACGTGAGTTTTAAAATTTACACCACATGTAAAAGGGATTTATAGTTAACTTTTTTTTTAATGTAACTTTACATACCGTAGCATACTTTTTGAGCATGGAAAGTATTTAAATAAAATTTGTAACGTTTTTATACTAAAAATCCTTTTATAAATTCTCTTGCACAGATTGATGTCAACCCACACATATTGTCTGCATTTATAAGAAACAAAGTGTATCTTATGACGGAAGTTAAATTGTTATATAGACAACAGCAACAAATACAAAAGAAAAAGTATTAGACAACAATAAAAAGTCAGTGGTTGTTGCAGTGTCTTGTTGCAATAGCTGCAATTTTAATACTTTTGTATTTACAGTAGTTATTCTCTGTGCGGATATAAAACACATTTCATTGTTTAAATAAATGCATTTTTTACATGAAGATAAAAGCAAAAGCGGAAAACAATTTACTGCGTCGAGGGAATAGAAAACAACCAGAACAAGAAGGTGGTGTTTATGCAGATTTCTTAATCCTTTCTTTATATCCTTTCCTTCCTTCTTTCCTTCCTACATGAGAGTGTGAGACACGAAAAATGATGTCATGAAATTCACACTTTTAAAATAAATACAAAAAAGCATTTTATTTGTTCTGGTTTTTTTTTGTGAAAGTATGATTTCTTAAATTTTTTTTCTTGTATTTTTGTTAATGTTTGAATGTCAAAGGATTTATTCAAATAAAAGAAAAACAACAAAAAAAACTAAAACGCCATGGAAAATAGCTATTGGCTTACATTCTCTCGATAATAAAGTTTTTATAAGAAAACAAGAAAAGTGCAAGAAAAAAAAGTTTATAGTCTTTTAATGCAACTTTTTCAATAATCGAATGGCAGCACAGTGAGTCAAAAGTAAATTTGATATTATTTCCGATAAAGGAGATAATAAATATATATTTTTTTTAAATTTTACAACTTTCTTTGACTTTTTCAATTCAGCACAGGAAAATATTAGCACTTTCGGAACTAACACAATTTAAAGTTTAGTCTTTCGCTTTTTAAAACATATATATTTTTTTGCTTTCTTTACGCCCACTGTTTTTGTTCCGTTGCATTAATTTTATTGCATTTTAGTGTTCGTTTATACCACCATAAACATGTAAGTCATCACGTGTGTAATTTTCTTTTTTTAGTTTTATTTCACTTTTTTATTCCCTTCATTTCACACTCACTCACCCTCCAGGGATTTTATTTTCGTTAAGTTTTATAGTTTCTTAAAGGATAAAAGTTTTCAATAAGTTTTTGTTTTTTTAAATATTTATGACTCTACTGTAACTGCAAGCGTATGTATGAGTGAGTGTATGTGAATGTGTAGGAAAGTTGAGATGGTTGAATAGAATTCAAACAAATCGAAAATAATAACTTTGCATCACAATTTGCTGTTGTGTTAGAAAACTGCGATGCGGGTGGCTAAAAAAAAAGTGTAATACTTTCACATGTTCTTAAGAATATAAAGTTTTTTTTTTCAATAAAAAAATGCAAGTTTTGAATTGTTGAACAAAAATACTTTAGCTTAAAACTTAAGCTTTAAATCCTACAAAATTATTTTGTAACAACTATAAAATTTGGAATATAAATTTTAAAGTTTTGTGGAAAAAGCCTGATCGGTAGCAAATAATCATTAAATGTGGATTTACATGGTGTGAAAGGAAGGTTTATATAAATACTGGATTTAAAATTAATGTTTCAAGGATATTTGTTAACACATTGAAAGAATTGATTTGCTGGGTGCATTGCTAAGACTTCTTTATAAGAATTGCCTTTTGACTAAAAGAAATATTAATAAGAGAAATAAAGTGTACAGTACCAGAATCATTCCAAAATAGATACAAACAAGTTTTTTTTAGACATTTCTTTCATATTTTTGTCATGACGCTTTCTGAAATGGTTATTTTAGGAAAGACCGTTTTGCACAATTCTCAAATCTGTTGCGCCATGTAACTGTAGTAACATGGTGTAGTACAGTGTTGCCAGGTAACTTTTTTCTTTAGAGGGTTAGAGAGTTAATATCTTTCCACAAAAATATTTGCCTTTACATTTTCTACAAAGTTGTTAAATATACCCTACACCGCAGGTGTAAACAACACACAGTTTCATGGTACCGATATGCCGCACGAACTGGCCAAAAGGTGTCAACTTTAACTCCCTCTAAAATAAAATTACAAAGTGATCGTGCAAAACGCCGGCACACGTATATTTTTTTTTGATCACCTCTACCAGAATCGGTTGTCAGAACCCAATAATTTGTTTCGTGTTGTACAGTGTTATTGTATAAAAAAAAATTATTAACACTTTTTCATTATTCTAATACTATTTACTGCCCTTTTCACAATGTACGATTAAGAGTTAACATGGACTTTAACGGAAACTTCACCATACAAAACTTGCCGTTAAAGCCCACGTTAACTCTTAATCATACATTGTGAAAAGGGACGTTAATATATTTTCTTTATTAATTTTTACAACAGACTATTTAGCACAAAAAATTTTTTTGGTTTTTAATTCTTGCAGTTTAAACAACGTTTTTTTATTCTTTACTTTTGGTTTTCATAAAAATAAATTGCTGTAAATATTTGTGCAATTCAAATTAACTCTTTTTATTTCTCTGGCAATAGCAGAAACCTAGTTTTGGTGTATTTTTTCAATTTCTCTTTATCAATATCAATGTTTGGTTTGATTTGTGTGCTTTTTAAGGATTATTATATCTCAAAACATTTTCATTATTTTCCTTGAATTTCTAGATGAAATTATTTTCAGTCTTTGGTATGGATTTCTATTTCTATGGTTTCTTTTCCTACTTTTTTTATGGTCGCTACAAAGAAAAATAATTTATCATTGTCAGTTAAAAAGTTATTTATCACTTGATTTTCGTTTTTGGTTTAATAACGTTTTATGGGGGTTTTTTTCTAACTCCACATTTAAACCATATTTGCTCAATGTTTAAAGTTAGCAAAATGTTTAAGCTTTTATTTAGTAGAAAAATTCATAGATGATAATTTTTGCAATGTTGAAAAAGTTTCTTTTTGGAGAAGTAGTAATAAGTTTGGCTATCGAGTAATTAGTTATGCATTACAAAAATTATAAAAAAATTAAATAAATTTTATCGCTAGATAATTCAAACATCATAGAACTAGTTTGCCGCTAATAATAAATTTACAAACAATATGCTTTTATAAAAATGCTTAAGCCACAAACATTTAATTTTATAATTTTACGTTTGCCGGGACTTATGATATTCCGCAGTAATCTATTTCATTAACCCAATATTCCTATGAATGGTCTAATTTGGCAAAAAATAAAATTATGAAAAAAATAGTTTATACTAATAACATAAAAGTGCCTTCTACATATCATCTTGTTTGTAAACGACCTTGCTTAACACTATACAACAATTTCGAACTTTTTCCAAAATTACGGGGTTCCTGCAATGTATTCTGGTAGATGAGACAACAAATAAAAAAAAAAATATGTATACATATACGTGTGTCTGCGTTTTGAAAGATCACATCGGAATTTTATTTTAGGGGCGTTTAACTTTCCCGCCTTAGACTTGTTCGTGCAGCATATCGGTATATGAAAGTATGTGTTCTTTACAGATGAAGTTTAGGGTATGTTTAGCAACTTTGTAGGAAATATTAAGGTAAATATTTTTGTGGAACATATTAACCCTCTAACAGCCCACATACCGGTAATTTTTGCCTCTTTTCAAACAAATCGTAAAAACACCCTTAAAAAGGGAGAGTGCGGGAATAAAATGTTGTACAAAAATGGTGGCCGTAAAATTTTACTAGAAGTCCTTAAAAACAGTCAAGTTTCAGACGCAACTTGAACGTCAGAAATCATTGAAAATTTAAACTATATTTAAGGGTTAACTTTGTACTTATTCACAATTAGTACTCGGCATAGGAAATCTTGTAAGTCTTGCGCTTAAGGTATAACATTTGCTCAGCACTTTTATGTAAAATACTGTATGAAACATTTTTCTGAAACATTTTAACCCTCTAACTCTTCGCTGTAAGAGCATTTTCGTACATTTCTTAAAAAAATGGGCAAAAAATTGCCCTTTAAAATACTCGCCATAAGGTTCTACAGTAGGTCTTAAAAGACACTAAAGCAAAAGAATTTCTACGCCAGAAATCATTGAAAACTTAAAATGTGTTTAAGGGTTAAATTCGTACTTATTCACTATTTGTACTCGGCATAGGAAATCTTGTAAGCCTTACGCTTAATGTAGAAGACAGGCTCACCATTTTTACGTACAAGACCATGAGGAACATTTGTGTAAAAGATTTTTGCCCAGTATATCGCCGGTGAAGGATAGTTTTATGCCCCATTTTTTAGAAATGTACAAAAAGATCCATGCAGCGAAAAATTAGTGGTTTAAAAATTTTCCATGAAAATGTTTCTCGTGGTGCTTACCACAAATTGGTGAACACATCTTATAACTTAAACGTAAGACTTACAAGATTTCCTATGCCAAGTACGAATAGTGAATAAATATGAAGTTAACCCTTAAACATAATTTAAGTTTACATTATACCTCAAATATACAGAACGTATAGACTAGAGTTTTTCTTTTCCCGGACTTTTTCAATTCCCCGGAAAGCGGGATTGATTTATCAATTTCGCGGGAATTTCCGCCCAATACAAAACGATACAAAATCTGTTATTTTAATTTCTTCACGAAATATGATTTTTTGAGCGGTGCTCTTAGAAAAATATGAAAATAAAAATGGAGACAAATAAAATGTGCTCAAAAATACATATTTTTTCTTTTATTTACATATTTTTCTAAATAAAAGCAGCACTAAAAATGTGTGCTTACAAAGAAAAGTTACCATAATAATATTTAAAAAATCCCGGGAATTCCCGCACAATTTTCCCGGGATTTATTTCCCGAAAAATGTGCGGGATCCCGGGAATTTTTTCCCAGGAAATCCCGAATGAAAAACACTAGTATAGACTCATATACCGATACCCTGATGGATAGGCCAAACGGGGGGAAACTTAAATCACCCCTAAAATAAAATTCCGGTGTGATATTTTGAAATGCCGACATTTGTATATTTTGGTTTGATCTCCCCTACCAGGATTCATTGTCAGAACCCCCGAATTTTTTTCGTTTGGTATAGTTTAATTAGCAATTTTTTGTTGCTTATAGAAACATGAGAACTTTTCTAATTTTTTCCCCATAAAATAATTTTGAGATATAAAAAAGTAATTTTTACTGTTCTATAAATCGCTCAAATCGACTCGATTTAGAATAATTAAATCCAATAACAGCCTAATTTTTTTTCAGACTTATTTGTAGTTTTCTATCTTTAGAGCTTAAAATATCATATATGAAGTCAATTTATTATAAGTGATTTAGAATACATTATTATTTATTTTGGAAAACGAGAAATCTTCTCGGATTCGGAAAACAGAACAGGGTCGTATATTTTTTTAGCCGACTTCAAAAAAAGAAGAAAGGCATGTTTTTTTTAAGAATGTCCCCTCATAACTCCGATATTTGTAAATATACTTCGGATTATTTTTCTTTATTTAAAATGATGCGCTTCCAGATTAGTCCCATTGAAAAATGGACGGGGTCACGCCCATACGCAGTAAATACACATGTCTTTTCATCTACTTCTACTCAGCTGATCCCTATGAAACTTTGCACACACATTAAGCTTCTGTTTGAATAGTACATCATGATTAAAAAAGTGGGCAGTTGCACGCCCATGCAAAGTAATTATTCTTTATCAACAACTTCTACTAAGCCGATTCGTATGAAACTTTGCATACACATTTAGTTATTGTTACAATACAATATTATGGTTAGAAAAGTGGGCAGTGCCACACCCATGAAATATAAATATTAATTTAAACTACTTCTACTTAAACGATACTTATGAAACAAAATTTGTTCTCGTGGAAGTGCATCATAATGATAAAAATTACGGGCAGTGCCACGCCTATTTTGTAGTCGTTTTTTCGCAAGAATTATTATATAAAACTTTTTTTCAAAGTTTTCTCAATAAAGTTTCTGAAAAATTTTTCTATAAAACTTTGGAAAAAAAACTGCTTTTCAAAGAAATAAATAAGAAAATGAATAAGAAAATTAATGAGGGGATTCAGTCTTGTGAATGGCTCAGATCATGTGGAATACTAGTTGAGGAGTGATTTTTCATGGGGGCTTAGTTCCATGACAAACTAAAGAACTTTTTATAGTAACTTATTTTTTTAAATGTCCAGCGTTATAGTGTGTTAATGTAATATTTTGACCCGGTTAAAGGTTTTATTCTAACATTTGTATTTATCATAAAATTTAAATAAGACTTGGAAAAGTGCCTTTTGATTGCAATGTGCGTGCACACTTAAATGGATACTAAAATGCCCCACAGGGCCGGATTCTATGTGGCAAGTTTGTACTTAAAATATGTATGTCTCAAGTTTTAAAAAACCTTAACACATACAACTTTTGAATTTCATTATTGTATAAATAAAAACCAAATATCCAGCTACTTTGTTTATACACATCTAAAAAAGGGGTACCATAAGATTTAAATTTACAACAAATTTTATTTTTCATGGGGAAAAAATAACTTCAAAATAAAATAATAAAATAAGTGAGATTGCAAAAAGCACAAAAAAAAATATATAAAGAAAAACTGTGTTACTGTCATCAATGGAAAATGCATTCAACCAAACAGACATTCTATCAAAAATCATTCATGTGTTCAAAATCAATTTGACTTCAACGTTACGGTAACAGTTACGATACAAAAACTAATGTATTCAATACAAGTACAACTGACACACACACACACACAGCTCCCCTAAATTTGCATACTCGTGCTTACTATATATAAATAGACAGACACATCGATATGTGCATATACTCGTACATATAACTTAACAAATAGTACTTGCTTGAGAATGAAAATTAAATAGAAAACATTTACTTTTTACTACCAATTTACATTGCAAGAGTGCTTATTCATATAAACAGACATACAACGATACAAGTACATTCAATTTAGAAGTAAAATGTAAAATTCACTAAAAGGTTTTAATACAAAAGTAACAAAAATAAAATAAATTTACAATAAAATAAAATCAACGAGAGAACAGGTAACAAAATGTTTAAAAAGATGAGAATGAAAACTTACAAAATTGTTACCAAACGGGCGGTTAACCCACTCTCCTGTAAAAAGTTTATAAAATTTGTGGCAAACGCAGGGATGGGAAGTGTATTCAAATTTTCGTTATCAAAACAAATTGTTTTTTGCAAGTTCATGGAATTTACATTTCATTGTAGTACTAAATTAATATATTGATTTTGCTATTTCAAATTATTAATGTAAATTGTTCTTAACAAATTTTTATTTATTGTGGTCTATCGATATCTTTAAGCCTGAAAACTTTTCAAATATTTGTTTGAAAAGTCTTAAGCAACAGAAAAGTTCAAATATCTAGACTGACTGTCGTAGCCAACACTAAACAAAGATTTTTTTAAATTAACTGGGAGAATACATAATTTGTTTAAGTATTTTTATAAAGAAAAAAGTTCAGGAAAAGCTAATTAGTTCTGAAAACAGTAAAGCAGTAAGTGTTTCACAATATAAAATTTTCCATCCCTGACATAATACTTACATATTTGTTAATAGTAGTTGTTACTACGAAAACATTGAACGAACGAATACATTTAAAATAGATTTTCAGGTAAATTGACTTAAGTTGTTTAAAAGCTTTAAGACATGAACACTCGCATACAAAATAAAATATACTCATATGTGATTATATGTGTGCCAGTCTGTGTATACTCTACATATGATTATACCAGCATACAATGCTCACGAGTAGAATATTTTCAGCTGATGTTGTATTTAATGTCTGCCATTTTGCAATTGCATGAAATGTGTCACGTTAACTTTATACCTCTGCTACTGTGTGTAGGTCAATAATTGGCAAATAAATTTTTTTTACTTTTCAAGCAAAAGAAATGTTTTTTCTTTACACGAATACTCGTATCTTCTAGGAAACCTGCAAAATATAGTAAAAAATTAAACTGTGAGGTAATGTTTTAAAAATGATGTGAAAATTGAACACGAAACTTGGTCACGAAGTCTTTTGCAAAGCAAGAAACGAGAAATAAACAAATATTCGACATGAAATTTAAATCGAATAAAGTGATATAAGGGATAGTAAGTCATAAACAAAGGAGGATAATTAATAAAGATGCCCTAAAGTATGGCGTCAAAAGCAAGATCTAAGAAATCAAGTTTTATGGCAGTTCAACGAGCGGCTTATAGTTTTAAAGTTAATTAGTTAATCAAAATTCAAATTTACTTTATTCAAAAGGTACTTTTGTTAAAACGTATTTTTTTATCAAAAGGTACTTTTTTTTATTATTTTAAAAGGTACTTTTTTCAAAAGGTCCTATTTTCAAAAGGTCCTATTTTTAAATGTTTTTTTTAAACGTACTTTTTCCCAATAAATAGTTTTTTTTTCAAAAGGTACTTTTTTTAAAAGGTAATTTTTTTTAAAAACGCACTGTTTTCAAATATTTTTTTTCAAAACTTACTTTTCCCAACTACTACCTTCTTCAAAAGATACATTTTTAAAAGGTACTTTCCTTAAAAGGTACTTTTTTTAAAAGGTAATTTTTTTAAAAGGTACTTTTTTTAAAAAGTACTTTTTTTAAAAAGTACTTTTTTTAAAAGGTACTTTTTTTAAAAGGTACTTTTTTTAAAAGCTACTTTTTTTAAAAGCTACTTTTTTCAAAAGGTACTTTTTTTAAAAGGTACTTTTTTTAAAAGGTACTTTTTTTAAAAAGTACTTTTTTTAAAAGGTACTTTTTTTAAAAGGTACTTTTTTTAAAAGGTACTTTTTTTAAAAGGTACTTTTTTTAAAAGGTACTTTTTTTAAAAGGTACTTTTTTTAAAAGGTACTTTTTTTAAAAGGTACTTTTTTTAAAAGGTACTTTTTTTAAAAGGTACTTTTTTTAAAAGGTACTTTTTTTAGAAAGTACTTTTTTAAAAGGTATTTTTTTTAAAAGGTACTTTTTTTAAAAGGTACTTTTTTTAAAAGGTCCTTTTTTAAAAAGTACTTTTTTTAAAAGGTACCTTAAATTTTTTTTTCAAAACTTACTTTTTCCAACTAGTACCTTTTTCAAAAGGTAATTTTTTAAAAGGTACTTTTTTCAATATGTTCTTTTTTCAAAACTTACTTTTTTCAATATGTTCTTTTTTCAAAACTTACTTTTTTTTCAAAGTGTACTTTTATCAAAAGGTACTTTTTCCTTTTTTCATAAAGTATCCCTCTAAAAAGGAACTTTTGGATATACGCGCCGTTTATATGCAAAACGTTTCACTGCAAAGCTAGGTTTTGCATTGCATGCACATTTTTCCGAATTATGCCTTGAAAAGGAAGACGGCCTATATGTTGATATATAGAAGATTTCTGAAATACAGAAATGTACTCGGTTTAATTAAACAAAGTAACTGTTAGCGTACTATCTACATTGTTTAATTTAAATTTTGAATAAATAGGAATCAGGTCAGTATAAAATGAGAATCACAAGCAATTTGTCTTTAAAATTTGCGCTTCATGTGTATTAAATTCAAGTTCATTGTACTAATGAACAAATTTTTTTTTGCAGTTTTCTTTAAATTTAAAAATTTATCACTTTTAAGAAACTAATCAATAGCTTTTTCGCTATCTTAATATATCATGAAAATAAAACTGCGCAGGTTAAACCTTTAAATCAATACTGTCGACTTTTTGTTAATGATTCTAAAAGTTTTGAAACTGTCTTACTAATTTCCAACATAATCATATCACACTATTTTTAACAAACTATTCTAACAATACTTTACATACTTTTATTGTTTAGTTGTAAATTTTATAGGCAAAATTTTAGGACTAAAACTTGAACATTTTACTTGGTTTTAACTACACCAAATTGTTTGCATTAGAAAAACTTGTTTGAAAAATTGTTGCCAAACTCAGTGTGAAAGTATGATGTAAGCATGTGTTGATTGTGGGATACTTAAAAAAGGATTTTCCTCTTTTCGAATCTATTTGTATTTCAAACAATTTCCTAAAACTACTTAAGAAGCTGTTGGCAATAATAATAATGTTAAGGATAGATGGCAACAACTACAAATAAATTTATATCAACCACACAAAAATGTCACACTTTTTACCATTTTTTTTTTGCAAAATTTTATTCTAATTTTTGTTTGCATTTTATATTTCTTTGATAGACTGCAAACATTTTAGCACCGTGAAATTGTTGCTTTCTTATGCAATTTTATTTTTATTTTATATTTTATTTTATTGTAACATTATTTTTTTCGTATTTATAATATTATCATTCCCACTTGAAAGCTTTAAAAATAGAATAAATAAAATGCAAAAATATTCAAAATAGTGTTAAGGATTCTGTTGTTGCTGTTGCTGCTTCTGATGAAAAGTGTGTTTTAAAAGAGCGAGAGAGAGAGAGAGAGTGACAGGAAAGTTGCATTTGTTGAGGAAATGTTGGTGTTTAAATTTACAAATATATTTTCTTTATTCCTTTGTTATATTTATTTAATATTTATTTATTTTGTACATAAATCATAAAGAAAAAATGTATAAAAAATGTATATTCGATTGTTTAGTTTATGGCACTAAAATGCTAAAGAGGGGGAAAAAAGGAAAAAAATTTTAAAAGTATTATTGTTAAAATATTTGTTTGTAAAAAAACCTTTTTAAAGTATTAGAAAATATACAAAGTATTTAGTTTTATGACACAAAAATATAAGTACAAATGTATGTATAAATAATTTGCATATTTTATATGTTATAATAGAGTATTTAGCATAAAAGATAAAACAATAGAACATATTTAGCATCCTGCTTTCTTAATATCCTTTTATATTTTATATGACACTTGTCTATAGACATACTCAAGACTTTTTAGTGTTTTCTATTTTTTATCCTTAGATATAATGAGTCATAATAAGACTTAATACCTTGTTTATGGTTTTTCTTTGGGGTTAATGTTAATCAGAATTGTTGCTCCCATATAACCCTTAAATAATGTTTAACAATTGTCATTGTTGTAAAACAACCTTGAAAAGGACTAATCCTAATATTTATATTCGTCCGTCCAAGGTTTCACTATTCTTTTATAGTCATCTCTGGCAAATGAAATGTAATGTGCGAAAGAAATCATGTTGTAAAATTATATATGATATTGCAAAGCCTTTAGACACCAAAAAATCTAAGCTATAAAGCAAATTTTCGTTATTGTCTCTTCAATTTGTGACTTGACTTGCTTTTTTTAGGTTCTGCAAAATTCTGCGTATAATTTCTAAAATGTCTACAATATTACTTATACGCTATAGAAAGTAAATTATAAAAAATAAATGTATATATACAACAGAAATAAGTTGCGTTAAAGAAATTTTTAAATAAGATCCAGCGTTTCGTAGTCAAATTATAATTATCAAATCCATTAAACATAATAAAGAAACTTTCATAAATACAAGTTTAATTTTAGCTATAATTATCTAAATTAGTTTTAAGTATACTGAATAAAAAATTGTTTTGAAAGTATAGATAACTTTTTTAAGATCCTTAACATTTAAATTTAAACAATAGCCAAATTCACAAAATGGTATGGTATATTGATTGTCACCACTTAATAATTGTTAGTGGTGAGTATCAATATACTATGCAATTTTGCAAATGCTGCGATGGCAGACCATTTGCAAGAGATTGTGAATTGGACTAATATCTATTTAGGTCTGGTGAAATCGCAATAATTTTTTTACAAGTTTTTTTCTTGTCTTTTTCATTCAAAAGAAAAACCAAGCTGCTCGTACTTAAATCAAACCAAAGTGGTGTCAAAATTACGGCAAGTACGGATCTATTTAATACTATTAAAGAACGCTTACTTTAAGCACGGATTAGCCAATCACTAAGTACTTAATTGTAGCAATTAATAACCCGGACGAGCATTGACTTTAAGCCAATGAAAATACTTAGTTTCAGAGAGTTAGCTTTATGGACTTAAACTATTTACTGTACACCTATTCCAAGGCCGTCCCGATTTCTGTCTTGAACTTTGATTTTTCGGCTTGTAATCCAAGTGCCAGCTTATTTATTATTTTCCAGCGTTACGAACCTTCGCCTATTATTCAACGTATATTCAAAAGCAAATAAGTTCGAAATAATCATATTAAATAAACGATTAGCTACGTGCTTGAGCTTTTCTAATGTTTACATATTCATATATGGGTGATTCTCAGTCTAAATCTACATTTTAATATAATTAGGTTTTTTAACATATTTATGTATTGAGCGTTACTTTTACTTTAGCGGTTGTTCTTGGAATGATTTTTGTGAAAAAATACACCATAAAAAATTAGTATATGGTTTAAAAGCACTATACTGCTACTCTCTAAAAACAAAAAATTAAAATAATCGCAGGGCGAAATTAAAAGTTATGATCACTTTTTCAATTTTGACTTGGGTTTACATGGAAAAATAGAAAATTTTTATCTCTTAAAATAATTCTTTACAAATATGTATACTAGAGCGAAAAGTACGCAAACTTTTCTTTGAAACCAGACTAATTTTAATAAAATCTATCAACAATGTTAAAAGTTATGTTAACTTCAAATAATTATTCATAGCAAAATAAGATCTTCGAAAATATAGCAAACCACTGTGCGGTAGAAGCAAAATTTTTTGAAAGCAAATCAGAAATTTCTAAACGGATAATGTGCTTTATATCGTTTCTACCCCTTCGATGCTGCTAAAATTTTTTCCGCCCTTTAATTTATTAACGTTACGCTCCATACATTTTTATACGAATTCAATATCTATAGTCTTTGATGTATTTTAACATAGCCTCCGTAGTTAGTCTTTAAAAAATTTCAATTAAATTAAAAAAATAAAGATAACACTCAATACATATTTTGGGATACAAACCATGATTGAGTGATGAGACGTTTTGCATTGCAATATTTTTTAACAAAGTATACAAATTTTTTATGTATTTAAAGGTACAAACCTACGCTGTTATTTTAGTGTATATTGTTTATGCAATTTTATTAATCAAGCTAAGTAATGAAGTGTACTAAGAATGCGTAATGCTCAATATATAAGACTGCGGCCAACAACAATTAAGAAAAAAACTTATAATTTATAATATTTTTCAAAAAGTATATGTGTAAAATAAGAGAAGCAAATGAAAATATTCTAAAACCGTTGTAATAGTAATCTCGTTTAGGGAAAAATTCATAGTTTCTTAATGTGGAAAATCAACAGCATGCATTACGGATACGCCATTTTGTATAAAGAGAGTAAAAACAATATTTTCGTTCTTGGGTTTTAACACATAATGGACAGTCTTACACAAAGAAGACTTATGTACATTTATTTATAATAATTAAATCGTGATACAGCAGCTTTTATTTAAACATTTGTGAGTTTATTTTCTGGAATATTTTACTATACTTTCAACGGACACGAAAAAAGCATTTGAAATAAGAGTTCTCCATATATGAACATGTACTCGTAAACATGTGAAAAGTTCACTTGTGATAAAGTAACCTTTCAAAACAAAAAACTAAATCGAAAGAACAGACAGACACACAGAGATTCTCAGATATATACTATAAACTTTTTTGGTCAGATGTTAAAAATCGAAATGGTTGTGTTTTTTACATTTTTATTTAATACTTGAATAGAAACCAGAAAAAAGTACCGTTGTGCATTAAAGAGTGCTGCCAGGAGTTAATCCTACAATATACGCCGAAATTATTATTTTAATAATTATTAAAGAATTTTTGGACTCTAAACTCCAGTTCTGAAAACTGTTGGAGGAAAGCTGATGGTAATAAAAAAAATTAATTAGAGTTAATTTATGTTTTTGAAGGCTGAATCAACAATTAAGAGAAACTTAAAATACACCACGAAGATATAAAATAAATTTCGAGGATAAAAAGCCAAAAAGAGGCTAAAAATCACCCTAGAACATACAATAAATTAGTATAGAGTTTATAAAAACAGGTTATGTTCCAAATTACTTGGTCCTCTCATAACTTTCTCTTGGTGTATGAAGCTGTGCGTTCACTTGTGAGGGCTACAGCGTTTACTGTAAGGAATTTCATTCAGATATCTTTAGTGGATTACATGTAATCGAATAATTTCCAAAATTAAACCATTCAAAGGCTTTCTACAGCAGTAATATTTGGAAGAAATGCTACAGTGGAATGATTCCGTTGTCTTGTATTTTAATATAATATTTCAATAGAATCTAGCCAGAAAAATTAATTTGCTTTAAAAAGTGTGGAAATTTTATTTTTATATGAACAATTAAGATTATATGAACAATTAAGAATTTAAACATGAACATTTTTTAGATGCTTTCTTTCTTTCTTTCTCATTTGTTAAATATGTTGATTTTGTTCTCATTTAAAGCTTATTTTCTAATTTCATAAGAATTGTTTAAACTTGTTTGTTTCACTTAATTTATGTATATAAACCCTTTTTAACATTATCGTTCCCATATCCACTTTAAGATGCTTTTAAGGATGACTTAATTTGTATACAGATATCTAGATACATTCTTGAATAAACACATGTAACGGATGTTGTGAGTATGTATTAGTTACTGTTTCTTTACACATACTTAGATTTATACGCCTACTCGTTTTTCCTTTCAAGCCTCTACACATACACTTGAACATTTTATCATTTTATTTAAGATAATTTACATAATTTTGCACAAGTTTACAAGACAATAATGAACATTGAAAGATAGAGAGTGAGAGAGAGTGAGAGAGAGAGAGAGGGAGTAAGAAAGTAAGTAAGGCAAATAAAAGCTAAATAGGATAGAGAGAGTATCACATTTTATCATATGTTTACTTTATATATTTTACATTGTGTAAACTTTACATAATCTAACTTAACCTAACCTCAATATTGTAGTGTTTATGTAAACAGTTATTGCGTGTGACGCCTGTATATATGTGTTTGTTTACTTAATGCCATAAACTTATGGCAAGTTTATTATAAATTTAACATTTCAACCTTAGCAGAACTAAGTTCTGTCAGTTGAATAAAGTTGTTAAAATTAACTAAAAATATGTAATAGCAACGAAATTTATTTCAACGATTTTTATTTGACGCATTACAATGTTTTTAAATGCACAAACTATAGATTTTCTAGAAAAATAATATTATTGGAAACTAAACCAAAAAGTTGCTACGAAATATATAAAAGTTGCGCTTTAAGCATTAAGAATTTTCTTAGAAAACTTTCATAGTCACTCTTCTACTTTTCCAATGGTGGGAGACCTTTCTGTTAACTTATTTCAAGTTAAGCTTCCCTTTGACACAAGACCGCTGTTGCAATTAACAACTGTTTATATATGTATTTATGTATGTAGTATGAGTTTTGGTTTTAAGTTTTTTTTTGTAACTCAAACATGTTATTAAAAAGTTCTGGGTAGTTGTGCTTTCAAAGCGTATGATTTATGGAAAAAATAAATATTCATCATACGTTTGGTTGAACATTCAAGATATATTTATTTCATATTAATTTTGCCTTTATATGAAAGAAACTAAAGCTCTTTGCGTTTTTCAAAGAATTTCTTTTATTAGTTTTACAGTAATATTCACATTAATTAAAAGTAAATATTGTGGAGAGGATATATTATTGGAGTACTTTTTCTATTGAGTGAAAGTTTTAAAGAAACAAGAAGAACACTTTTCTTCAATGTGATTTAACATTTTTCAATTAAAAATTTAAATTAATTTAAATTCACAGCAAGTTTATCTTTATTAGGCCAATAAAAGCTAAATGTCTCTATATAAAGTCATTAAATATTTTTCATTTCATTATTTAATAATAAATAAATGGCTGTCACACACAGATTAGCATAAAATATTTTATTACGTGTTTGCAACTTGAGCATACTGAAAATTTTCAATTTCTGACAGACACATTTTGTAAAATTATTTTTTATAGATAAAATGACC
The DNA here is from genome assembly GCA_956483635.1 of Panzeria rudis. Taxonomy (NCBI): domain Eukaryota; kingdom Metazoa; phylum Arthropoda; class Insecta; order Diptera; family Tachinidae; genus Panzeria; species Panzeria rudis. Next base: position 147,043,908 of record OY101450.1, read on the forward strand.
AACTAAGAGGCAAACGGTTTCAGGAGGATTGAAAGCTAATAAAATGGTATTAAACCACTTAGAAAAGTGACATAAAATAACTGTTTATGAGAACAATTTTTATATAATTGTCACTTGCCCATTTGTGTGCGTTAATATGTTGACATAAATTGAAAAGACATTTCAAAGGATTTTTACCCTTAAAAAGTTTTGTTTTTATTTACACTTCCATTTAACGATTTTTTATTTGGTCTGCTTTTTGCCAAATACTTAAATTTTTGTCGTCATTTGTCGCTACAGAATTTAGTTGTTACAATAAATGACAGCCTGTAAAACGAACAAGAAGTGCAGAGCGAAAATGAAATAAAAGCATGTCAAAAATCTTCATTCCGCTTATGGTCAAGTCATTCGTATTTAAATCTAGCCAAATTGATGTCAGAAGTAGGGTAAGTACGAAATTTCTTAAGGTAAGATGGATTCGTCAAGAGCTAAATTCGTGACCTTAGCCATTAGTAAGACTGATTGGAGTTGAGTGTAAGCCAAACAAAGGCTTGATTTAAGGTTGAAACCAGACTGCTTGTAATCAAAGTGTTATATGGCGGCTTTTATTTATACTTTTTTAATTCTTTAACACACCTGAATTAATATTTCTAATACTTACTTCTTGCTTTGTCACATTATCATGTAAATCATCGAGAGCATTAAGTAAACATTTACATGAAAAGACCAGGATGGATCTTTGAAGTAGTCCCGATTTATTTGCTGTCTTCCTCCATAGGTATACTTAATATTTTTTCTACAGTTTTCTGGAAAAGCACAATAACGTAAAGCTATATAATTACTAGTTTTTACTTATAAGTCCAATAATTTTACATGTCTAAAGGAGAAAGAAATATAAAAATTTCAAGGTCACTGTTTTTATTTTAATACAACTCTTTCTTTCTGTTTTATCAAAAATGATCTATTAAATCTAAAAATTGGTGATCTCTCTGTGAAATTCGCATTCTCTAAGTCCTCGTCCAAACTTGCAATTTTTGTTGCTGCAATTTTTTAAATTATGCTGCAGAATCGCATTAGTGTCCACATTATGAAATTCTAGCTTTGCAATTTTCTTATGCAAAATAAAATAAAACGTCCAATACACCCACAGCCAACTTCAAATTGACAGTGCGAATTTCAAAGCAAAAGAGAATTGTAGAGCACATAAAACTGTGTTTCCCTCCTCAATCATCATCTCACCTCTCTCACCACTCTAAGCTGAAGAGTTTCTGCAACAAAAACTGCAAGTCTAGACGGGGACTAAGAAAGTGGAGGGCTTTACTCTACATTTTTTTCCTGAAGAAGATTGCCGACGGTGATTGAAATATTGAGATTTAATAAATAATATTTGATAAAATGAAAAGAAGGCAAGAGCTTTATTGCAATAAAAGCAGTGACCTTGAGCCCAAATAATAAATTAAATTTTGGACAGTGTAATGTCGAAAAAATAACAATAATTTTCAGAATTCTGTGTAGTTTTCAATAGTGTATTTAAATTTTAGCGACTAAAAAGACTTTGTAAGATTTTTTGTAAAACAATGGGACAAATTGTGTTATGTGGTGTTTTGAGCATAGTTCTATATTTTTTAATGCTATAAAATCGTTGATTATGGAATGAAATTTAACAGTTTTATGTATTAAGTAACAATCAAGCAAGGAAAACCAAGATTTACTTTTAAGATTCTTAGAAATACTAAGAAAGTTCCAAGAAATCTCTTAAATGAAATTTTTTATGGTTTTACCAATAAAGTCCATATTTGGTGCAAGATCCATAGAAGGCTTTGGCAAATAAATGGATACATTCAGAAATTTCTGGGCGTGTTATTTATTTTTGAGTCAAACTTTGCAGCAAGCTGGTTCGAGTTCGAAAGGGTCCAGGGCCGACTAAAAATGATAGATTGGATTAAATTTTATTTCCAAAATAAAGCCTGTAAAGATAACTTTAAGACACATTTGTAATAATTATATTTTCCTAAAGGATTTTTTTCGTGAGAAGAATGGTGATGTTTTTTAAGCCAAAAATTGTCAAAAAGTAAACTGTTTTTTTTTCAATATTCAAATTAAGAATTTTATAGTTTCCAACGCAGAATGAATATTTTCCTCAAATTCTTTTAAGCGATTTTAAATTCTGCTGCTTAACTAACAAAGAAGCAATTGTGACAATCGGTTGTTATTTGGATTGGACTGGAGATAAGTTCTTAATTTTTTATTTTATTTTATTTAATTATTATGTATTAAAAGGCCATAGTAAACATGATTTTTTAGAAACGTATAAGGCCTGTAAAAATACAAAAACGTTTTTGAATCGAGTGAGTAACAAATTAAATACAACGCACAGAAAAATATGATCTTCGAAAAGAAGATAAGTTTTATATATTTCGTTTTATAGGTATATCATGATTTTACAATAATCTTCAAAGAAAATTTTCCCTTTTGAAATAACTATATTTCATGTTGATTTAATATTCCAGTACAGTTACAATAAAATGAAGTTGATACGGAAATAATATGAAGAATCTTGTTGTTGTTGTTGTTTCAAGTTGAAACAACGCGACTTTGATACTGAAATAAGACGAAAAATTATTTTAAATCAAAGATATTTACAGTTGAAACAATACAAATTTTATTTATTATTTTGCCTACGTGATGTGTATTGGCATGGGCATCAGGAACATTTTTGTTTTAGTTGGCTGCCCCATCTAAGATTTGGTCTCGGACCAAACTCGCTAACCGCTGCAGCTACACCAGCCTCAAATATACTTTAGATATACACTATATAAATACCATCATAAGTAAAATTAATTTCATTAGTAAAATTAATTCAACACAATTTAATTGATGATTTAAAATAAAATTTATTTAATATCAAAGTTATAGTCATGTTGATTTAAAATGAAGTTGTAACGTTGATTTTTCGTTGATTGACTTAAATGGATCCAACTTTAGTTTATCATAACAAAAACTGATTTTACTATAAAACAGGATTTTATGGATTCAATATTGAACAATGTTGTTTTAACAGTGGAAAATGTTAAATTACTGATATTTAAGGTTATATTAATAATTGTTCATTTCAAATTAACATGAAACAATGATAAACAATGTATTTGCAAAAACTCTGTAGCTCTTCTTTTGGTTCGTCATCAACATCAGTCAGAAGCAGCAGGACATTTTGTCACATACATACACTACACATAAATGAAAACTACAAACTGTCATATATTATGCCACAAGATATACTCTTGTATATGTACCAGTACATGTATGTACCAACACTATTATGCCACAAGATATACTCTTGTATATGTACCAGTACATGTATGTACCAACACTACATGCACAACAATTGTTACATACACTCTTTAGGCGCAAAATAAACGGAACTGCCTACAATTTCTTTTGTTACTGCAATGACACTCACATATAAACATTAATTACATTTATAATAAATTATGGGATTTTTTGTCTGTGTTTCTTGAATGTGAGTTTTATATGCATGTATGTATATCGCTACAATGTTGGCAAAAATATAATGCTATTTGGGAAAAAAACATACAACGAGCAAAAGAGCGTAAATCAGCTAATTAGAAAGAATGTTGTAAATAAAAGGTTCTAGTGTAATATAGGAAGACGCTTAAAGTTAGTCATAAAAAAAAAGAAATATATATTTTCAGTTTTCAGACCAATTTTTTCATAATAAGAACAGAAATAAGCTGGAAACTCATCATATAATAAAATAGTTACATATTTAAATATTCTTATATGCTCTTATAAGTTCAGAAAACTATTTCAATTAACGTATTAGCAAACTGATCTAACTACAAGATTTTTTCACCTTGAAAATTTCTTTTGTTAACACCTAAAATAAAGTTGTTTCTAATTAATTTGCCACTACTGTTCATGCATGCAGTTTTGAAAAAAAAATATTTGTAACTGAAAATGCGTAAATATATTCATGTATAACGAATGACACGTGTATATCGTTATAATTGTTAAAGTGGGTGTTAAGAACATTTAAAACATGCGCCAAAAATTCTCATGCACTCTCGTACAATCAACAACAGTACAGGCAACTATTTGAACAAAAAAATGTTTAAAAATTCAGTGCCATTAAGTGTATTTGCATCTGTTGGTGCGTTAGCAAAAAAATGCATGAAAATTTATTTACAATGTCACCTACCATATTTTTATTTATTTAGTTTTTTTCATAGTGCTTCAACATTTTATTTTCCCACAATAAATTACAAAGAGTTACAAAAAATACCTGCTACTTGTGGGCAATTTACCACAGTTACATACTTTTTTTCTATCTTTTAATTTATTTAAAATTTTCAACATCATTTTTTTTAATGGTCACGTATGAGAGAATCTCCAAAGGTATTCAAGGTATGAAAAAAACTAACGAATAAAAAACTTATAAAGTAGAAAAAAAATTGCAAAAGTTTTTTATAAAAATAACAGGCAATTTTGTACTCTTATGTATACTTTACGTGATTTATAAACGCAATCAAAAATTTCCGGTCATAATCATGCATAACTAATAGCACAATCTCAGCGGGGAAATAAAGGCCTTATCAAGTAATAAAAAAAAAGAATTATATTATAAAGTTAGAGCAGCACCTGCATACTGAAAGTATTAAACACCCTCTTTATACAAAATTTTATGTCTAACGCTTTCTTTTGTATAGTGACTTATAGTAAAATTTTACGTAAGGAACATTTTCAATATAAATTATCATCCTAGAATCCGAGTTTATGAGATTTTTTTTTAGTATATTTTCTGCATAAATACGATTTTGTTAACCATATCTTAAGTATTGAATAATTTCTGGCGTTCAAGTTGACTTTGGAGCTTTGCTGTCTTTCAAGACTTATAGTAAAATTTTATGACAATTGCACAGCTCTGCGAAGTACTATTTTTTTGTAAGTTTTTTTTCTCAAACTGTATTTATTTGTTGTTATTATCGTAAAAGTAACGGGAAACGATATTTATTAGTGCTGGCGATTTCTGCGGCTTTTAATTATTCAATACCACTCAATACTTATAATTTGGGTAATCAGTACTTACTCGATACTTTTATTGCTTAGAAAATGTTATACTTTTAAACAGAGTTGTATTTTGGCCTCAATTTCTTCATTCAATTTAGTAATAAAAATACTACCTAGAAAGTATCGATTAACTTCTTTTGAGTATTGGGTACCCTAAAAATAGCAAATACTCGGTACTCGCTACCCACTACTCAATACTTTGCCAGCACTAATATTGATATGATTTATAGCTCGTCTGATTTAATAGATAATGGTGCATTTGTGTTTTTCGATGTATATTTCTCTTTCAAGCGCCATCCAGAGTCAAAGGCTGGTTCGATAAAAGCAGGTGATATCTTGTATGAAAGGCTATTGAATTGCGCGTCGAATGGTGATTAGTTGGGTTTGATCGAATAAAAAATGCCTACGTTATAGTCAGGCGCGGATCAAGCCTAAGCTTTAGGGTGGGGAACTTTAAATTGAAACGTACCAGTTTGTAAAATTTCTTTTAAAAACTCCATAAAAATTATGTGTATTTTATTCTTTTTGGAGGGGAAAAAATATTCCTTTTTCCCCTCCCCTGGATCCGCGCCTGTTATAGTGGACCGAAGTTAAGATTTCATGAAATTTTTTAAGGTTTCTCACAAATTGTTGTATTTTTGGAAGCAGTTTTGTACCTGAAATAATTGAAAAAAAATTCTTATTTTTATAATTTCATTTGTTAGTTCATTCGATTACGAAAATTTTAAGCCATAATAGACCGAAATCGGATGAAAACTAAAAATGCTATAATGAAAAAATCAAAACACTAACATTTAAATTTATTAGCAAATCCCTTACGTAATATTTTTGTTATTTTTCTTTATTTACTGCATTTCTTAGTAAATTTAAATGCTAGTATTTTCGGGGGTTTTTTTCAATATAGCATTTTTAGCTTTCATCCGATTTCGGTCCATTATGACCTAAAATTTTCCTAATTATTAAAGGTATCTTAATAAAGTAAACTGTATTTTCTTTACCTGTTCATAAACCTTATAAAAAGTTTAAATTAATTAAAATCGGATAATATTTGTAAAAATTATGAGTCCGACAAGATTTTGCATGCTCTGCGTAGTCCACTTTGACACTCTGTAGCTCAACATGTGTTTCAACAGGGTGGTCGAAACTTTAACACTCTTAAATGATGAAGCAGAACTAAGCGTGCAGCTGCTAAATCGGCGGCAGTAGCTTCAAACTGCTCTCATATTATTATTTATTTTCTTTTGTTCTTATCTTTCGTATGAAAAATGTATGAAATTTTATTAAAACACGGCAACATTGTTGAGAGAATTAGTGGTTAAAACTGAGAGCATGAGAAAAAACGTTCTCAAAATAAAATAGATTCTATCCCTGACTGCTTTTTACGGCGTATGATTAATGACAATTTGTATGGAAAAACTCGTTTGCCTGAAGTTGAAGACTTGTTCTGTTTCATCATTAACCCTGCGTATAGACGTGCAAGTACTTGCATGCCAGTTCTGTGTACGTATTATCAACGAAAATTTCGAAAAAATGCCCAACTGTCTTGCAAGTTGCTTGAATGTTTACACGGGCAGGTGAAAGTTCATTTTAAAAATGTCGGCGAGAACTGAACAACTAAAAAAAAATTATTTATTATTGATATAATTTGTTGTTTATATCCCATAAAATATGATAGGAACGGTACAAATTTATTAACTTTATAATATTTTCTTGACTTAATTTTGGCTCCATTTTTGATTTTGTTTACTTTTTAATGCTGAGTTGCCAATAATACAAAAATATTTCATTTTAAGGGAACCAGATAACATTGAATTTTATTCGTATTTTTCTACGATATTTTAGTTTTAAAACTTCATTAACTGCTTGATTTATGTATAATTAAGGAAAATAATATTAAATTAACTTTTAAATTTATTTCAAATCAGTAAAAATACAATAACATTATATTACAATCCAGTTAATGTGTACTAAACTGTTGATAGGGTAACACTGTTATTTAACTTGTCATTTTACTTGTTGCAAGTGTCAAAAAATCACTGTCTTGTAAAATCCCTTGCAAGTGAGCTGCAAGTGCGAAAAGTGTAGGTGTATTAGTAAAAAAGTAAAACTGTATTGAGTTTTTCGAACTTGCACCTGTACGTGTAACCGCTAAGTAAAGCTTAGGTGCCCCTCTATGATTCTTACTAAAATCGGTTTCTAAGCGTATCACAAATTTCAAAGATACAGATTTATTAAAATTTTTTTCCAATTAGAACCATTGTGTGGTATTTTAAATAAAAGTTTTGAATGCATGTTCTACCTTTAACATGAGGATTGAAAGATTTCCTATGCCGATTCACTATAATAACGTGTAAAATCTAAGGAACAACCTTCCTTCAAATATATCCCATTCATTTGCATGGTGACCAGGCACAGATTCATGAAGGGCGGAATATGGGATATTGCCCCAAAAGGAAAATATATACTTAATTTACTATTGAGTTTCTAAAAGAATTGTTTTCAAATGGTCCATTTCATTTAAAACCTTAAGCTCGATGCGCGACTAATCACGACTAACATCGACCGAAAATCATTCAGTAAGAATTTAAGCCTATAACAAAAATTTTGTTTTTTTTCCTTTTCTTTATTCTCTTTACTCAAGTCCAATGTGAATTTATACTCGATGGCCGCAAGAGTCCACCTGCTTACGAAAATTTTTACACATTTAACCTGTCAGCAGTGTTAATGTATAAGCTTTTCTGACAGCCCAAATGTAAATTCTCCACGGCGAACTCTCTTGTGGCTACCTGGTGTTGATCTACCTTGCTCAAGTCAAAGGTTTTTTTCCAAAAAAATAATGAAAACTTATTCAAATATGGTAACTTTTTTTTTTTGTGAGAGAGTGAGAGCTTTAAGACAAAAGCAAATAAAAATAAGTTCTCAAAATAAAATAAGTCGACTTATTTAAAATGTCAATTTGTATAGAAAAACACGTTCGGCAGGAGTTATGTTTCATCAGTTATTTTTAATGGAAACTATCCTCGTAAAATCCGGTTTTATGGGATATATTAATACTAATTGTGAATGAGTACGAAATTAATCCTTAAACACATTTTAAATTTTGAATAATTTTACCCATACAGCAAAACGTTAGAGGTTTCAAACGTTCCACAAAATTTTTTTTCGTAGTGTTTTACATCAACCGGCTTAACTTATCTTATACCTTTAAAGTAAAAATTAAAAATTTATATATATTGATTCGCTATAACAATGTGCCAAAGGGGTTGGGGAGCTTCAACCCCAGTTAAAAGGATCCCAGATGTATAGTTTCACAATGACAATACACGTATATTTTTCATTTGTGCCTTCTACTAGATGCAGCCGTTTTGTAATTTTGAAAATTTTTGATTTTGTTGTACAATGAAATTAACATCTTTAGCTTCGGTTTATGTCTCTCAAAACCTTCTACGCTGAATAGTCATAAATTATATTTTATTTGCTTTGAAAATATAAAATACGGGGCCTTTTTTACCTAAACCAATATAAAATAGAATTTGATACTTTTCAAGGACTCTCTAAAAATACCTGTACTTATTCAAGGCCTTGTGGTTTTCACCATAATTGATACACTCATGTAATCCATATGAAGTGCACTTTTCTATTTAAACATAAAAATATATTTACATACAAATGTAACTTGTGTTGCCATACAATGTTAGACAAAGGCACAAAAAAAAGAAAATGAATGTGAAAATCTTTCAAACAAAACGAAACATAAATGTTGGTTATTTATAACATTTATTAAATATATTACCTTTTTGTAAAACCCTTAACAAACAAGCAAACCATCATACAATTAAAAAGGGATAATAAATTAAAAAAAAAAAAAAAACTGCCACACACACTATCACATATGCAAACACATAAATAAACTTACACCACCTACACAAAAGCCAGCTCATGTAAAAATAAATATTCTGTTTTAATTGTATGACATTAAAAAAAAAGAAAACTCATATAAAAATGTTTAACAGAGTGTAAAATAATTAACACATCTAACACACACGCAGCCAAGCACACACACAAACACACACACACACACTCACTCACATATTATTTGCTTATTTATTTACACAAATTACAATATGTTTTAAATAATTAAATAAAAAGTGAGACTGGAAAAAGTAGCAACAACAACATCAACAATACTTGAAAATTTAGCAAAGCGTAACAAATTGGTGTTTTTTTTTTACATAATTTTTTGTTTATTTTAGTTGGATTTTTTCAATTGCTACTTTGAAAGTTAAATTTGATGTCACAGCTTTTTGACCCAGTTGTGTAAAAATTAAAAAAATAAATAAATATACAATACACAAATATATATATAAGTGTGTGTTTTTGTATAACATAACAGAGTTAATAAAATTTTTAGCATTCCCAGCAAAAAATTTGCTAACGCGTATGCTTTAAATAAAATATGCCAGCAATTGAGTAATTCGTTCCTTTCTTTCCCCTTATACCAATCCATGCCAACTTCAATATCTGCGGAATTTGTTTATAAATTTATTGCCCGCCCTAATGTACATTAGGGGCGATCGATTTGTATGAATACAAAAAATAAATGAAAAATTGTAGGGTTGAACCATGGGTCTATAATAGATTTCAAGCTTGCGGAAATTCTAAAAAATGTTTTAAGTAACTTCCTATAAAACCAACCAGTGATTGGGCCACAGCCCCTCCAAATAGAATTAAAATTGTTATGTTAGTTCTGTCTTATGCAACTAACATTTGACCAAAAATCAAGTTATGATACCTCTATTGTAGTAAAAATTAAAAAAGCGCTTAAGCGGCCCATCCATTATACAATATTATTGCATATGTTATTGTACATATTATTGTCGTTCTGACCTATACTATGCAATAAATGTCACAATATTTTCAAAGAAAATATTGCCCAATTCTACTGACAGTAAAAAAGTAAATATAACACTGAACAATGTTGCCACCATATCACACAATTTTTCTTATTGTACAATAAAAATCAAAGGCATTTTGATTTTCGCCAATATATTGTGCCATCTTCGAACATGACATACACATTGGCGATATTATTGTACATTACGAAAAATTTCACAATTATATTGCAAGTGGGTGGGCCGCTTGAAAGTATCTTGTCTCAATATATAATAACGTATGAGTATTATTATTTATGTATTAATAAAATATTAAGTATACGCTAAACTGCTTTAACCCTCTGCAAATGACGTGACTTCAATATCACAATTCCACTGAGGTGATAGTGCACTAGACACTACTTCGACTGCTTATATTTTCCAAGTTCCGTTTGTAAACCCACTGAAACTATTTTTGATTTTAGTTTAATGTAGTAGTTTCTTATTTATTGTTATTTTTTGTTGAAAACAAAACGACAAATCTTATTAAAATCAAAATTATTGGCATGACATAAATTACCCTTAAAAAATTGGATCCATACAAAAAAAAAATTCGTCATCCCTTATTAATTTATTTTTTTTTTTTTGGTAAAAAGTTTAACATTAATTTTAGCTTATACCTAAGCTAATCAATCTAGAAATAAAAGAGATAATATCAACGGTTTAATAAAAAGTTACAACGTATTTTGTCAGGTCTACCTCAAAACTGACGTGGAGACTTGTAGACACTTGCATGCTCACATCAACGCGTGCGCTCGTTTCAATTTCTTTCTTCACACTAATGTACGCATGAGTACGTATTAAGAAGGTACTGAAAATACCAGAATCGATAATTGTATAATTATGGCGTAAATCAATGTTTTCTGTTTACTGGTGTCTGCTAGACTACGACGTCAGTCGCAGACGGTTAAGCGCCTCTTGCTTCTTTTTCCAATAACAAGGCGTCATAAAATTAATTTTGGAAATTTCTAAAGCTCGAAATCCATTTTAAGCCACATGGTTGCAAAGTTGCTTAGAATTTGGAACGATTTTCCGTCATCCCACGTCAAATTTGGTTTGTAAACAGACCGGTTTCGGTGCCATCTTCAGTGTTCTATTGAATTCAATAGAACACTGAAGATGGCACATAGCCGAAACCGGTCTGTTTACAAACCAAATTTGACGTGGGATGACGGAAAATCGTTCCAAATTAAAAAAAAAACCCCGTCGGAAGAAAAACACAACACTTGCTTAGAATTGTCCGTATAACTATAAATTATTAATTTTTATATAGTTATGAGACATAAAAAACAAAAAAATTTTGGTTGGCGTGCTATACCACACTGATAACTGATTGACCTAAATTTTTTTAGGATAGTTTTTTTTATAAATACCCAAAAAGTGCTTGAAGCAGTTTTTCTCAATAAAGGGTGGCGTATGAGTATCATTATTTAATTTACTGATAAAATATTAAGTATACGCCCAACTGCTTCAAACACCTTTTATCATTTTTCCTATAAAAAAAAGCATTTGCTCAAAGTTTGGTGGGCGTGAGATACGCCTTAATCTTAATTAGTTGACATGGAAACTTTTTAGTCTATTTTTTACAAATAGCAATCAATTTGGCTTATGAGACTTGAGACGGGAGAAATCCAACTTTTTAACGACCGAGGAGGCAGGACATTGACAGACTAGGAAAAGCAACTGCGTTACATACTTTCGACAGTTAATTAAAAAAAATATTAACAACTTGTAATGTTATATTATTTGCATATTGATACATGCACCAAATGAAGAACATCACCATCAATACTTACTGTTTATACAGCAACAGAGGAAATGTATGGATAAATATCAAAAAATATAGAGACTAATTTAATACCCTGTTTATCGATGTCGAAGGAAATTTTCTATTCATACAATTACATTTGAAACGAAAACAAAATTTTAGATTTTGATTAGAAAAATGTTTAAAAGATAGAGAAAATTGTTTAAAAGTTTTGCTAATTTTCTTATTAACTCCCCTGTTTTTTACTTGCTTGTGTCTCTTTTTTTTCAAAAACTAAAAATAAATGTCATAAAACTGCAAAAACTAAATTAAATTCCTAAGCTAAAGTGCTGTCTTTCAATGAGGTTTTTAAGCTTGTTAAGATCTCGAGAAACTTATCTAAATAATATTGAAGTATTTTTGAGATAATTTCTTTTGTGAAAATAGAAACTATAAAAATCTTGTCAACTTAATTTGAAGCACTTCAGTCTGTGGCACTCTGAAGCAAGGGGTGCATTTTCTTTACTATCATTCATTTCTTGAGAAATTTTCAATTTAAATGGAATTTTTTCTCTTATTAACTTGAAAAAAAATTAAAAGCATTCAATTATTTTAATTTTTATGCAAATTTTGTTAATATAATTTTTTTTCATTATATATTCTTGTAATTGGCTTGTGTGTATATTCTCTCTTTTTCATTTTGTAGAGGTTAAGATCTTGTCATGTTTTTTAAATTACCACAGAAACTATTGGGATTTAATTACACGTTAATGCTGGACTTTTGTTTTAAATAAAATAAAAAATAAAATAAAATAAAATCTTAACAAAATGAAATTAAAAATAACAAAACAAAAAAAATTTCATTAAAATTCTCATTTTCATGCACTGATGCACAGTGTTTTATACATATTTCTCATTAAAAAAAATACGCTTTTGCATGCATTTATAAGCAAAATAAAACAAAAAATGCTTTGTATTATGGTGTTACTTGAAGTTCTGATATACTTTGTTTTATTGCATTTTTTGTGCTTTACTACCAACCACACAACAGCAAAAACAATTTAAATGCATTGCTGTTGTAGACCACAATGCCAAGCCTTTTAAATCATTTTAAAAGTGGCAAAAGCAACAATAACATCATTTAAAAAATGTTATTTTTAAAAAACAATGGCAATCAATGTGACTGACTGACTTAACAATGAACTACCAGATTCGAAAAGAAAATACATCCACACTTACATAAACACATCATAACTACATACACAAATACTCAAGTACGCATTTACGCATACTTTAGCACTAAGCCAAAGAGGAAAAAAAAATAGAATAATAGAAGAATAAAACCGAACTAAGACTAACAACAAAAAATATACTTTAACATAAAAAAACCTTGTTGATTTTCTAAAAGGCAACTGTCAAATGCAGAGTAAAATAGTACAAGATGATCTACATCAATACACTTTAGCATTTTCCCTCGACTTTATTTTTTATAAACGCAAATACACACACAAACATACTGGGAAATGCATTTGTGTGCATTTGAGCACTTGTCTATTGTTCCAATAAGAAGCACTAATACGAGTATGAAAAAAAATTTAAAAAATCAAATTGCAGTTCACTTTGAAATGTGCCGATCTGCTAGATATATCAACTGGAAGTACAATTTACTATTATCCTGTTTCCAAGATAGTCAACTGCTTAACTCAAGTTTAACTAATAAAAATTCTGATATATTCGTAAAAGTTGGCATAACTTTGAATACCTCAACGTATTTGTAAGGAAGTAACAGAGCTGTTCTTACAACCACGTTCCATCAATTTATTGAACGCAGCATGTAAGACTTTATAAACTTCAGCTTAACAAAAATCCATAAGCCGGTTGTAAGTGGCTTATATCGATAAATGGGTATATTTTTTTGTTTATAACATGTTTCTCCATATAATCATATTATTCTACAAACAAGAGTATGGAGGCAGGAACAAATGGCCATGGAATGGACAACAGGAATCATCGTCCCAAATCGCAAAAAAGGAAACAAGCGTAAGTGCGAGAATTATCGTGAGATTACATTACTAAATGCATGTTATAAAATTTTTTCCATAATACTCGGGAGACGGCTGAGTAAAATCGCAGAGAGGGTTCTTGGAGTATACCAGCGTAGATTTAGGCCTGGTAGGTCTGTAATAGATCACGTATTAAGTATTTGTACTAAAGCAGAACCTCGAGAAGAGATATGAGCTTATTAACGATGTACATATGCTGCTCGTTGACTTCAAGCAGGCGTTTGAAAGCCTGACCGATCTAAGATCCGCAAAATAATTGCTCTGTTCGTTATAAACAAAAAACTGACAACAATCAGTAATACAAAAGGAAAAGTAACATTACAGCAAGAGCAAAGTGAACAATTTCATATCAACACAGAAGTAGGACAAGGGGACAAATTGCCCACAGTTCTGTTTAACCTGTGCCTGCATTATGCTATAAAAAACCACACAGTATGTGGAAAAGTGTTTCATCGATCAGGGATGACAAGTACTTGGACGTACTTATTACTAATGATAATAGTGCACAAGACCGAATTGTAGCAGCAAACGAATCATATTTTGCACATAATAAGATATTTAAATTAAAACTTTTATCAAGAAACTGCAAGCTGAGAATTTACAATACCATCATAAGGCCTATAGTTACTGACGGATCAGAAGTTTGGTCTATGGCGAGCTCTGAAGAAGAATTTTCATTAGACGAATATTTGGGACAAGACGAAATTAAAGGACGCAATGAAGAGCTTTTACAGCTAAATCAAGGCTAAGGATAGATCAGAACCGTGCGCAAAGGCCGGCCACATAAGCGCCTAATTCACAATATTGATGAAGATATAAAAGCAATGGGACTAAGGAATTGGCGCATCCATGCTAGAAATATAGAGGAGTAGAGAAGAGTTATGTAAAAAGCCAAAACACACCCCGGGCTGCAGAGCTGAATGATAATGATGATTAGATGGGCTCCATGAAAAATCGACAAAACCAAATCGCCCAAAAATAAAAATGAAAAATCGCCCAAAATTTTTCCATACAAATTTTGGGTGATTTTTCATATGAAAAATCGCCCAAAAATTTTGGACGATTTTTATTTTTTTGGATGATTTTTCATTTTGAAATTTTTGGCGATTTTTCATATTAAAAATGTTTCCATCGCCCAAAAATAAAAATAAGAAATCGCCAAAAAAATTTTTCATACAAATTTCAAATTATTTTTCATATGAAAAATCGCCCAAAATTTTACACCCAAAAATTCTGGTAATCATCAAAATCGAATATAGAATTTAAAATATTATATTATATTAAATAATTGAACATTTCTCCAATGTGTTCCATCTCCACCATTATTTGGCTTCTATAGCAGTAAAAGTGGTTTAGAAAATTGTCGTAAGCGAAGCAAATATTTGACATACCATAGGTTTTAAAATTCTTCCACCCGGCCAAAGGTCGTCTACACGGAAAGTCGTTGAAAGCACGTACCAAATTAAGCATTCCGAATGCTATTAATATTGAAAATTGTCGTAAGCGAAGCCGAGATTTAACATACCATAGAGATGAAAATTCTTCCGCCCGGCCGAAGGCCGGCTGTAATGAAAATCGTCGAAAGCGTTTCTAATAGTCATTCCAAGGTTCACTAATATAAAAAATTTTAAAATCCTTCGTGCAGGTGGAATCAAGTCTTTGCTTCGCTTACGACAATTTTCTATATAAGTTGCCTTCGGAATGCTTAATTTGGTACGTGCTTTCGACGATTTTCCGTGTAGCCGGCCTTTGGACGGGCCGAAGGATTTTAATCTGTATGGTGCGTCAAATCTCGGCTTCGCTTACGACAATTTTAGTAGTCTTCGGAGTACTTAATTTGGTACGTGCTTCGATGACTTTTCGTGTAGAAGGCCTTCGGCAGGGTGGAAGAATTTTAAACTCTATGGTATATCAAGTCTGGGTTTCGCTTACGACGATTGCACGGAAAGTCTATTAATATTGAAAATTGTCGTAAGCGAAGACGAGATTTAGCATATCAACCTTCTGCCCGGCCGAAGGCCGGCAACACGCAAAGTCGTCGAAAGCACGTCCTATATTAAGCATTTCGAAGGCTACTAATATTAAAAATTGTCGTAAGCGAGGCCAATTTTTGATTCCACCTGCACGAAAGATTTTAAACTCTATGGTATGTCTAATCTCGCCTTCGCTTACGATAATTTTCAATATTAGAAGCCTTCGGAATGCTTAATTTGGCGGACTGCAGGACTTTAGAGTCTATGTGATATGTAAAACTTTGAGCTGCGGTTTCCTTGACGTCTTGAATTTCCGGCGTTCGATAAATGATCATTGCTGTATTATATATTTATAAATTTTTGTTGTATCTATGATAATTATCTAAATTACCCTTGGAGAGCCATACTATAATTTTTGGCCGATGGAAAATATTTATTCATACTTTTATTGCAATTCAGTAAGAAACGAAGACTATTTATGCTTTTCTGTAAGTTTTCTTTTTTTTCAATTTAAAAATTAATTATTATAATTTTCGAGTCTTTTTGGTGTTTTTTTTAATTTTGGGCGATATTTAATATTTTTTGGGCGATTTTTCATATTTTTTTTTGGGGATTTTTTATTTTTAAATTTTGGGCGATTTTTAACTTTTTGGGCGATTTTTCATTTTTAAATTTTGGGCGACTTTTCATTTCAATTTTTGGGCGATTTGGTTTTGGGCGATTTTTCATGGAGCCGATTAGATGAACCGGTTGTATACAATCTGTTTCTGTAAAGTGACACGGATAGCGAAATTGCTAAGAGTGAAAGGTGGCGCTATAAGCCATCATCGCCTTAAGATTAGGCGCGCTGGTGGTGGCTAGCATGCTGTTGGCGCAAATTTTTCTGCTGGTGCTATTGTTGGTTCTGGTGCTATTGTTGGTTCTGCTGCTACTGGTGCTTCAACTTTTCTTGCTGTTACTGGTCCTGCTATAGTGGCTTCCACTGGTATTTTTAGTACTGCTGCTGCTGGTTCGGCTGGTACGTTGGTTAGTGCTACTGGTATGTTGGTATCTGTGCGGGTAATAATGGTATGGATGGGGAGGTGCAGGTGCTCATTGGCACTGATACTTCTGACATAGCTGTGGCCTCTAGTAGAAGGAATAATCGATAGAAGAAAGAGGTTGGAGTAATGATGGTGATGACTCAGTGATAGAGTTGCAAATGCTGATGAAGTAAATAGAGTGCTTGCACGTAAGCTGACTACTATTTCTGTGTAGTATCAGCCCAGTAAAAACTGTAACTTGCATATAAGCAGTTTTGTAAGGGACAAAAACAATACTTCTGCTTACAAACACGCTTACAAGAGGCATGATGTTTATATAGAGAATTCCCACTTGGAAGCATTATAACTTAATAAATAAATAAATTGTTAATGACTCCAAAGTCTTCGTCTTTCCCTGTAAGCGAGAGGGGTAAGCACAAAAATCAAGAAAGTGCTTACACAAGGGCTATTGTTCGTCGCATGCTTCGAAAAACTTAATCAAAGCTGTGAGTTAGCGTTTGACGGTAAGGCAGCAGTGCATCATCAAGGTTTATTCCAGCTTCTGCGGCTATGCCTTTATGGTGCAAAATCCTACTCAGACGTTGAGCCCTACAGTTGCGCCGGTGTTTGCTCGCAAACTGCTTGAGATGTGGTCGGTAGTGGTTAAGGGAAAGTGTGGTACTCCTACAACTAATGAGGTGTAGTACTACCTCCTTAAGTGCACATGTCATGTCCTATCATGTCATATCATGGCCTGTCATGTCATACCATGTAATGTCCTGTCATATCCTTTCATGCCATATCTCTTCATGTCATATCCTATTATATCATGCCTTATCATGTCTTGTCATGTTACGTAATGTCATGTCATGTCATTTTATGTGACCATGACATGACATAACCAAAAGTTTTAAATAAATAAAATGTAAGGAACTTCGTTACTAAACGGAGTCCCACTACACTGTGCGCTCTTTTTTTAGTTACCTAAGAAAAATGTAGTTGGAAAAAGTGCACTTTCTTAAACGTAAGTTTTTGAGAAAGGTACGTTTTTAAAAATAAGTTTTCAAAAGGTTTGTTTTTTTAAAACAAATTTTTTAAAACACTTTTCTTTTAAATATATACTTTTTTAAAAGACACTTTCATTAATCTGGATTTGTGTTTTTTCTTAAAGTATTTTCTTGATATTAGTTTTATTTTTTTATAAAAACACTTTTCCAATTTAATTTTTACAAAAGATACAAATTTTACGACATTATTTTAAAGGTGTCGCTTTTTTAAAATCCAATTCTAAATTAAGTATTTTCAAAATAATATTTCTTTACGTGAATCTTTTGTAGAGTTTAGGTTTTTTTAATTTATACTTTTTTTAAGAAGCGTTCTGTAATCAAAAAAAGTGAAAATAAATTTTATTTCAATCTCTTTAAAACAATAATATAAAATCGACATTTGTTTCGCTATGAAAAGTTATGACGTTAAATAAAAAATTGTTCTCGAAGTCATTTGAAAAATTAAAAAATGTCACTCCTTTCTGTGCCTTATCCATCCATTGTGTATTTCTAGCATGAGTTGACAACTTTTGCTACAGCTGTACTTATATATTCCATTGAAGTTTCTTCTATCAACTTCTGCTCCTTTTATTTCAGTGATGAAGATTGCACCATTAAAAAAATTAAAAAAATTAAGAATGTAGCTGCAACTTGTAATCGAGTGTTCGTCAGCAGTAGATCAGAGTATTAGAGTTTGATGTTTGCTATTTACAATGTGCCGTAGGTAAAATGAAACAATAGATTTTCTTTTGAGTAAAAAAGAAAAGTATTTTACCTTGGGACTAAATAGATGACATTTCTATTGGTTTTCTGATTCACTGCTTGTTAAGGGCTTTTGGCATTTGAAATTATTAAACTTGTCTCCTGCCATAATTTTGACAAATTCAAGTAAAACTAGAAATTTTTCATAAGCAACTTTTGGCAACGATAAAATGAATACAAGTATTGTAGTGGAATATTTTTTATGTACAATTTTTGTATCCATAATATTCATTGATAGTGTAACTAAACGTTTTACTACCTCTGTATGTTTGATGGTTAGTTGATGTTGTTATTCTGTGTTTTTTTTTCTTTTACTTATTTTTATTGATCTTGCTTAGATGCTTTTTTATGACGATGATGCTGAAGTTGAATTGAGGGAAAACAAAAAGAAAAGTAGAAATAAATCCTTTTTGTCTCCCACTCACATACTTTCAAAATGTGAAAGCAAAAACATTAGAAGGAAAACAACAAACTTGTTGTATTTTATCATCAATATGGGTCAGCATTAACAGCCTTCATCTTCACTCATGTTAAAAGCCATTCATTGAATGCAAAAATAAAAAACATTAAAGGCAACATCAACAACAACACATTTTCTACAAAATAAAAAAAACTGGGTGTGAAGAAAAGTTCTGAATTGAAAATAAAATAAAATGCACAATTTCTTATTAGAAAATCAGTTTTTTTTAAATGTACAAAATAATAAATATAAACATGAATTTGTTCACTCTGCAAAAAAAACTGATGTTATGCTGGGTGCATCACTATGAAAGCCGTTCTGGAAACGAACGGGCTGATTTTGTAGCCAACAGAAGAGTCTAACGTAGGTTTATAGGAACAGTACACGTCTTTGCCAAATGGCAGAATAGCTCCTTGGCTCAGATGGATTTGCTCGCCATTGGGAAGACCTTCACGATCTAAGGCAAGCAAAACTGTTAGTTAAGCTATGCCAAAGCAAAGCCCAAAGCGACACCAAATTATCAGTGAAAGCTATGAGACCAAACTAATTTGAATCTCCGAAACGCCGGAAGGGACATCTAAGTACCTTTTCTTTGACTGTCCAACGTTAATATCGCTCAGATTAGACTTTCTTGCAGGAGTTGTGATGACTCCAAAATAACCTTTTTTCATTCCGTACTTCCCACTAGCACATATTTGTTCAAGAAGCCACTAATTTCATTTAGCAACTGATTAAAACTTGTGTGGAGCAGCCTTCTCAAGCCTCGCTATCCCGTAAAAATCGTATAACTCTCTTTGTTTGTGAATAAAACCAACATTTATGTCTGGAGTATTCAAATAACTTATTTTATTAAAAGTTGGAATAAAGCTGGAGTAAGTTTAAAATAACGTTGAAGGAAGATTAGAATAAAGTTGTAATAAGGTTGCAGTAAAGCTGTATTAAGACTGAAGGAAGGAAAATAAGATTGAAGTAAGAAAAGTTGTGTTAATTTTGGAATAAAGTTGGAACAGATTAAAGTAAACTTGTAATGGTAATCTTTTATATTTTTCTTGTTACATAGTGTTTTAGTCTAATATTTTTTATGAAATTTTGCATTCGAGTTTGATGAACTTAATTTCCACGATTCCCGAAAAAATATAACGAAAATCGCAAAATCAGACTTTTTACAGTTTTGCCCATAATGCCAACATTGGGTGCATATTTTTCTAAATATCCTGCTATATTATTTCCCATTATTTTATGTTAGTTTTAAAGCCCTATATTTGTATGTATATAACCATTGTATGTTGTTGGTTAACAAAAAAGCATCAAGAAAACTTGGCTATAACTTGTTGTTTAAGTAACAATTGAAAAACATTTTTATATAAACAAAACAAACAAAAAATACAAACTGTAAAACTAAATAAGAAGAAAAAGTACAGCCATTAACTTCATGTTAAGTAGAGTTATTGTTGTTCCAGTTGGCACTATAAAAAAAAATATATAATAAAGGCAAAATAGGGGCACTCTCAGCTTTTAACTTTTCCTACTTTTTATACACTTGCAGCTACAACAAATAGAATAACAAGAGAGAAGAAAAACAAAAAGACTCAACCTCATCAGTAGCAGCCTGATGATGTTGATGTTCATGTTGCAAACAACAAATCAGACGAATGCAATGTATTGTTAACTTGCAGTTTCGTATCACAGTAACAAGTAAAAGAATTAAAAATAGTCTATTTTTTTATTTTACTTGGGCTAATGGGTTTGTTTGTGTGAATATCGAGTGTGTGTGTGTGTGTGTGTGTGTGTTGTGTGTTTTTATTGCCGTGTCTGCAGTTTTTATACATTTAAAATTTAAAAGTGTAAGTAATTTACACTACTGAAGGAAACAACAATAACAATAATAAGAATAAGAACAATCCACAACAATTAACGTAAAAGGAACTTTCATTCACAGTAACAAAAACAAACTTCCAACAAGCTTTTGCTCAAATATATATTAGTACACACACACACACACACACAAATACAACATTTGGTGAAAGAATGAATTGAGAAACTGAATGCACGTAAAAACAGAAAGAGTGAAGCTGTCGTTATTAGCGCTTAATTAAAAATGGAAATTGGCTGGAATGAAGTGTAACGGCGTTTTCTCCTGTACACTGTTCAAAATAATTGTGAAATCAAACAAAAGAAGAAAAGCAAAAGGAACATCAATTGTTTGACACAGATTTCTTTAATTATAACTTTCTCCTTTCATTCATTTTATTATTCTTATTGTTTATGTTAGTGGAAATATTTAATTAGAATAATTACACAGTGCAACAATTCAAAAAACACACGGACTTGACAGTATAGGTTTTATTGTACTACCATGGGGTAGTTAAGCGGACTCTTAGCTACATTATTGCCACATATAGTTAAGCGGAATCATTAAATTTGAATTAGCTGTTGGCCAAATACTGATGACACCGTTTTTTTGGGGCCAAGCTAATTTTCAAAAACTTTGGAGGTCCATAAAAAAAAATTGGTCATCAAATTCGCCAAACGGATAATAGGGTTTTACAAACCCGTGGTAGTACAATAGAACCTGTACTCTCCAGTTCTTGTGTTTTTCGAAAAGTCTTCATTTGTCGCATAGTGTAATCGGCTGATTAATATTTTTTCAAAAAATTGAGAAATATGCACTAAAAAGTTTTTAAAGCTTTAAAAATATGCATTTATTGGCAAAATATGCAAAAATATGCAATTACAAATCGATGGCAAACTACTTACAATTTGATGGTTCAGTACGGCTTTATTTATCACCACAAAAAACATGAATTTTCCTGAAAGTCCGAGCCCTGATTATGTGTGAAGTTAACATTAATTTAGTAGTGATGTAATTCTCGTATGCCAATTTATTATAAGATTTGTATAAATATGAACTACTGGCTGATAACACCGTACAACAATTTGGTTTGTGTGTGATATTTTAGTACTAGTTGTGCAATAACACTTAGACACTTTTTAATTTTTGAACGATTTGTGGCTTTCAGGTTAATTTCGAAGCTTTGATGTCTTTAAAGTGTTATTATAGAATTTTATGATAAATATTTTTGTAGGGCAGTTTTTCTACTTTTTTAAGAACAGTAAAGACAAGACATGCGTAGCGAAGAGTTACAGGTTAAAAATGTGCCTCGTGATATTTTACATAAAAGTGCTAAACATATTTTATACCTTAACTGTGAGGGTTACAATATTTTCTATGCCGCTTCATGGTAATACTATCCAGTAAAAAATGTTCATGTTTTTTGAAGCATTATAATTCGCTTTAAAATATGAGCTTTAAAATATGAGCTTCTTCAGGAGCTGATTTCATAGCGTCACAACAATGCAGCTTTTGAAGCGAGAAAAGTATTTGCTTTTTACTGTTACAAAAGCTTCGTACACAAGCTGTACAAAAAAGCTGATTTTATAGTGCTTATCCAAAGCAGGTTTTTAAGCGAGAATCAAGAGTAAGTTTATTTGAGTTTCTTGGTGCCGTTTTGCAACAGTGCTTTTGGTCGAGTGATTGGTACGTTGGATTTCAAACCTGTAGGTTCTTAGTTCGATACTAGTTGAAGTTAAAATAACAAACATTGAGTAAAAATATGAAATTAATAAAAATAATTAAAGAAAAGAAATAAGAAAAATTCAAAATGGCGTCGACGACGCCAATTCACATCGAACCATTTTTTTCATATATTTTCAGTTCTAGTGCTGAAAATGTGGATGATTTTCAGCGCTTCAAAAGCGCTTTTGTGAGCAAAAATGTAGTACTTCAATCCAGGAACTCGCCATACAAAAATCAGCAGCGATATCAGCAGGTTTGTCAGCGCTACTTTTATTCCATAATAGTAGAAACCTGCTTTATTGGAAGCAACTTTTTTACTGGGTATGCAAAATGGGGGAACTTTAACACCGTCTAAAAAAAAACGTCAGACACATATTTGAAATGTTTTTCCATCATCCCACGTCAAATATTTGACACTATAGGTTGGATTCTATTATTATGGGGTAGTAAACTCTTATACTTAGTTTGGCGAATTTCGTGACAAATTTTTTTTATGGGCCTCCAAAGTTTCTGAAGAACTGGTGACACTTGTTTTGAGGGTTTTACTACCATGCCGTAGTACAATCGAATCTGTACCGTGTGTTTTTCCGAAAGTATTCATTTGTAATCAGATCGGATTTCAGCTATGTGGCATGTTCATTGCTATCTTGAACAAACTTGGTGTGGGATGATGGAATATAGTTCTAAAATCAAGCAAACCCCATCGAAAGAAATATGCAACACTTAGACAGACATAAACTTTCAAAGCTCTTATACACGTGTATCTGTTTTTGGTGCCTTCTTCCAGAATCAGTCGTTAGAAGCTTGTTATTTAAAAAAATTATTTTCTTGTACAAACTACATAATTAAAATGATGTTAATATTACCTTATTTCTTGGAGTATTTATTGACCATGTCTAACTCTTTTTGAATAATAAACGTTATGAAATTTAATATCTTCAAGTTATTTCGTAACAAAGTTAATGACAAACTTATCATATGCTCAAGCAATTTATACATTTTCTACTTGTATTGTTGTCGTTGCTGTTAACACAATTGTTATTGCTGCGGTCGATATTGTTTTGTTTTCCTAGGAGAGCACACTCGTACTACAATTGCAATGTTCATTATTCGTGTGTAGTTTTTCACACACACACATAAACAATTGTTTGAATACCAAAATTGAAATTTCTGTTACCATTTTCAGTGCTCTACTATAAGAATATACCAACATATGTGTGTGCATTTAAATATGTGGGTCGATTTGTATCGATGCAAAAATATAAAAATAAAAAAAAATCCAAAATAAAAAAATTCCAAGAAACTTTATTTCATAAACTATGGGCCTAAATGGATTTCGAGCTTGTAGAAATTGCAAAATCTGTTGTAACTGACTTAGTTCGCATAATACCAGTCAGCGATTGTGCCAGACCCCATTCGAATAAAAAAAAATTTTTATGGCAGTTTAGTCTTCTTTAACTAACATTTAGCCAAAAAAATCAGAGGACCAGCGCCAGTGGTTACCAAATTAAGAAGCCCTTATTATAGAAAGAAATTTTTTATTGCAGTAGTTTGTCTCAATACAGCGTATGAGTATCATTATTTATGTATTGATAAAATATTAAGTATACGCTAAACTGCTTCAAGCAGATTTTGTAATTTTTGTTATGACGCCGCGGGAAATGTTGTACCAATTGTCTTGAACGTACTTGTCCTATGACTGGTGAAAATGGGAATGGTACGAAATGTTCCTGAGTGGTGATCGGTGAAAAGAATCATATCACAACATATCAAAAAACTAGAAAAAAAATGTTATGATAAAACCCTCATTATACAAGAAGATTTTTTCCAAATTAAAAATATTTGCTTAAAGTACATTAATTCAGCTAGTATTAACCAATCCATCACAGGACAAGTAGCTTTAGTTTCGGTCTAGAACCTATCACTGAGTTTCTTAATTATGTCAATTGACTCCCTCCAATGACAACGCCACCTTACAATTTTTGTAAAAGTCGACGCACCCATTAGTTGAACACTAAATTCGGCAATAGTTCAAAAGAAAACACTTTCTTATTGAATTGCTTATATGTAAATTGTAAAATTTTACGTAGTATTTTTCTCTCTACCAAAATTCCGAACACCCAGAGAATTTTTTGCTAAATTTTTTAAACAAAACTTTAAGAGGTGAGAATATATTTTAGCTAATATTTGCATTAAAATTGTTGTTAAAAATTAAAAGTTGGATTTCTTCCAGTCTCATACCCCAAATCGATGGGTATTTATAAAAAAGTACCCTAAAGTTACAACATCCAGATGTAGGGAACGAAATAGTTTGCCGAAATTTGTAAATTAGTTTTTTTCGACATTGCTGTTCTTTTGTTTTGTTAAATGTGCGATTTATTAAGTTATAAGACATAAAAGCCAGAAAAAGTGCATGTGCTCGAATTTTGGTGGGCGTACGCAAATCCTCAATCTTTACCGATTGACCTGAAAAAATTTTTAGGGCAGTTTTTTATAAATACCCATCAATTTGGGGCTCATGCCTGCGTATATATGGGCGTCATAATGTCCGGCAGTAAAAAAGTAACAAAGCACTTACTAAGCAGGCCTTTTACTTCAAGGCCTGACTCAACATTCTATAAAACCCGTTACCCATTCCACCTTGCTTTTAAATATACCCAATACCATGGCATTCTAAAAGACCTGCACAGATCTGCTGAAGTTAGCTAAAACTTGTTTTTTCTAAATAAGGTCTTACAGAAGGCCTCTACATTCATTCCTTTTACCACAGCTTTGTATAAAATGCATGAATAAGAATCCATACAATCAACACACATATTAAACAGCTGCAGCAGCAGCAACAACAAAATGCCTATTGGGCAAGGAGGCACTCATTGTTTCTTGTTTCTGTAAACATTTTCAATTATTTCAGTGACTAATAGAGCTGTGCAGTTGTTGTTTGTTGGTGATGGCGGCAGTTGTAGTTGAAACTGCAACAATTGCAGCTTTTATGTAAAAAACAAACAAAAAATACATACAACTAAATGCGTTGCACAAATGTTTGTTATTGTGTATATGTGTGTGTGTGTGTGTGTATGCGTTAGTGTGCATTAATATTCAACTCAAATATACTCGCATTCGTAAGTTTGTAAAGAGTTTATGTTGTTCTAGGGGATTGTATGCGTTCTGTTTGTTCTGTTGTTAACAAATGCTCAATAGCAAATTGTAAATGTAAAAACCGATAATGCAAACATTAGCAATCAGCCAACCATTAAAACAAACCATCAGTGAAATTGCAACAAAAAAATAAAAAATAAATTAAAAATATTTGTATGTAAAAATACTGCAAATACTTAGAAATTATGTCAGAGTCTTAATATTGCAGTTTAAGACTGTTAATGAATATTTTAAACTGGGATAAAAGCAATTTAAGTCACTTTATCATAGAAATATGGACTGTCGAGTCCTTAGTGTTAGAAATAGTGTTTTAAAATTCAAATTAAAAAAAAAGTTTGTTATTTGTGATTATTTTTAACTAAATTGGTCATTCAATTCAAAAACATGTGCCTTTTTCCTTTTGAAAATATTTAGGAAAACAAAATTTCTTATGATCTTGTTGTACACAGAAGAAATTCATTTCTCACCTCAAACACCAAATTCCCTGAATCAAATGTATATTCGTTCAATTTAGCTCCTTAAAAGAAATTTGTAGATTCAAATGCAAAAATATGTAAAAATTTTTTGAGAAAATTCTAATTTTTTCAATTATAAAATTTTTTCAATAAAAAAATATTTTGGAAATTTAAAAAACAAATCAAACAAATTTATAATAATGGGTGATTTTATAAGAACTGTCGGAAAGTAAAAAAAAAAACACATAAAATTCAGAAAAATGCATGAAATATTTATTTGGATCGATAGTTGGGTCGATATAATTTAATGTTTGAAGATTATTTCATGCAAATGTTGGCCGCGGCTGCGCCTCCAATGGTCCATCCGCTTAGTCCAATTTTGGCATACTCTTTCCAACATTTCGGCCGGTATCTCACGAATAATGTTGGCAATGTTGGCTTCCAGTGCGTCAATCGAAGCGGGCTTGTCGCTATAGACATTAGCCTTCGCATAGCCCCACAAAAAATAGTCTAGAGGCGTTAAATCGCACGATCTGGGCGGCCAATTGACTGGTCCCAAGCGTGAAATAAACTGTTCACCGAACTCGCCTCTCAATCTAACTTTTCAAGAGCCCATTCACCAAAAATTTGGCGTTGTGGTAGGTCGTTTGGCTTCAATTCTTGCATCAGCTGTATCTTATAAGGCTTCACACCCAAATCCTTCCGCAAAATTTTCCACGTAGTGGAGTAACAGAGGCCCAATTGCTGCGAACGGCGCCGAATCGATAATTCACCGTCATCACCAACACTGGCCGATACGGCTGCGATATTTTCTTCAGTTCGCACTCTACGTAAACGTGTTGGTGGTTTAATGTCCAACAATGTAAATTTGGTGCGAAATTTTTTTACAATAGCCCGAATAGAAGCCTCAGTAGGTCGATTAAACTGACCATAAAATGGAAGAAGCGCGCGATGAACTTTCTTAACAGAGCACGCATTTTGGTAATAAAATTCAATAATTTGCAAGCGTTGTTCGTTTGTAAGACGATTCATGATTAAATTATAGACCAAACTGAAGATGTTTGACAGTGACACAAGATACAAAACGTGCGTGAGCTGTCAAAACTAGTGTTGCCAAAAAGATAATAGCAAAAAAATCACTCGTTATTATCAGGTTGCCAACATTGGTGATAGCAAATATTAAATAAAATAATAAGTAAAGCAAAATTATTTATCAAACAAAATAGAGACAATAATAAAAATGTAAAATCAATTTCAAAACATGTTTCTTTAAAAAAAACCCATTATAATTTTTCTTGTGTATTACTTTCATATTTTATTATCTGCATCTTTTCATAATATCTACTCAACCCTAATCCCAATTAAGGCTTTCAAATAAATACCCAAGAAAAGTATGAGTACATATTTGTAAAAATTATACTGCACTCACGGATACAAACATGTGAGTCTGGATGTCATATAATAGAAACCATATTTACTCTTGTATATATATATTGTGCTAGCTTTTTTTGTTTTTATTCAGTTGCGAGAGAGAGAGAGAATAATAGAAGAATACCCTCAAGCCAACATTTCAATTAGACTAAAATAAAAATGTTAATGAAAAATCCGCGCACAATTTGTAAGAACATTTACGTGAAGTGAATTTTAAGTTTTCATTAACAACTTTTTTGCAATAGAAAAAATTTCAATACATTGAAGATTGAATCACCAGCAGCAACCAACCAACGCCAGCATCAAGGATAAGGAATTAAATGGAAATCAAAAACAAAAGAATTTTATAAAATGAGGTCAATATGCGATTTTATCTTGAGTAGTTTTGATTTGAATTCTAATGAATAATTTTTGTAAATGTTCTTATGGAGTGTTTACGAGTTTCTTAAACTATCGGTGATTTCTTCTTATAATTCTATTTTGTGACACAAGACAATTCGTGCATAAGGATGTAACCAAGCAATTACTTAAGCAAATGTTTGAAAATTCGAAAATTCAATCAGAAAAGTGTCAGATATTGAAAATAAAAAAAAAGATTTTTAAAGAAGATATGCTTTTAATTCCACTTTTAAAGTTAAGCAGGGATGCATTTTCTGTGCTTTTACATCCTGTGTTAATATTCTTTGCGGATTTCGCTGAAATATTAAGATGGTGCCATTCGTTCAATTTCGCAAGCCTCCAGTATCATTACAGGACGCTTTGGGCACCTTAAGGAAAAAGCCACGTATAAAAGGTACTTCTATAATTGAGGAATCAATATAAAAATATTGAACAAAATGACTTTCAGATATTTAAAACTTAATCTCCCCTATCGTGAATACTTTTTCCCTCGAAAGCTTTTCTTTTCGAATCATGAATGATTTCTTTCACGGTCATTTTTCCCCTTTTCAGTTTCTTTTTTTTTTGTTCACTTTATTTTAACTAGCAAAATATTTATTTTTAAAATAATATCAGTAAATAGTGATCATATATCTTAATTATAATTATCTTAATACTTGCAATACAAAGCAATTTTCCGCGTCTGTAGAGAATCATTTAACGCGCCCAAAATATATATTCAATCTTGAGAAAATATAATGTAACACCAAAGACTATTTGATTGATTTACGCTGTTTCCATTGGGTCGGGTACTCCAAGGAATTGGATGCATCTAGCAAACCTGAACGAACAATTCGATGTTATTTAGATTCCTCATGGAATGAAAAGATGATTCCAATTCTATATTTTTTTATTTTAAGCAAAAATTTCTTCAAAAGTGTGGTTGAAGTCTACTGACGATTTGGTAAAGCACCAATGAAATGCATATAGACAACGCTTAACTGTCAACAAAAAAATTTCATTAAAAAATTTCTTTGATTTTTAATTTATTTTATTAAGTTTCTTTCCTTTTATACATTCACTACCCACCGGTAGAATGAACACATCCAAATAATTTTTTCAAATTACGTGGCTTACATGGTTACTGCACTAAGCATCTCAATTGCTGCTAAAAAGAAAATTGTTATATAAATTTAATATCATTGTACAACTCCACTATTTTTAAATTTGTGGTCACAACCTTTAACCGCCTAAGTCGAGTTAGGACAAAATTTAATTATTGGTGTGATGAACTCCATGCGTGTCCAAATCAAATCGCTACCAATTTTTTAAATATGTAACTTTTTTAAGACGAAAATTATCTATAAATAAGTTAAAGAAAAGCAAACTAACGACTGATTGGAAGCGAGTTTTTGATACTTTAAACAGCTCTCCCGAAAATATTTTGAAATCGACTTAAGCGGTTAAGGCTTATGACCACACAAATATCCTTGCAAATAGAAACTACCGATTTTTACAAGACATAATTGAAATTTAAGCGAAGGAAACGAATAGACTTGTTACATAAAATGCATGATGATAAATTTAATCTGAATTTATCTTTACAATTGTCAACGGTTTAACTAAAAACTAACTTTATTTTATTACCATCTTCATAAATGCAAGTGCACATGTATTTACATTAATATTACACTAACATTTACACATACATTCGTTAGCCGCTTCAATCTTGAGCACACACACTCCAACATACATATTTTTAAATAAATGAATAAAAATAAGTTTTGCTGTAGTATTATGTAATGAATAAGACACTTTATTTTTTGTTTTGCACAGTGGGCCAGATCTCAAAAAAAATTTTTTTTGGGCTTTCTCATCTAAAATAATGATACATTTGCACTGAAATACATTTGCACTGACTTTAAACCAATGAAACACTTCATTAAAATTCAACCAATTGATGCTCTGTAATAATTTTACTGAACTAATAAAAATATTTCGTTATTTTGAAGAAGTATTTCATTATCTTGACGAAATTATTTTATTAGTTTAATAAAATTATAGCATTATATCAATGAAACGATTTCATTGTTCTACTGAATTTAATAACTTAGACTAATTAGACAATTCCATACAAGAATTACACATGATAGAAACTCAGTTTATCATAAAAATGTTTTATGTTTATTAACAACACTCACAGTACCAAGCTAAAGGCAGAATTAGTTTGTACGTGCTGTTCTGTTCTGAATCAGCTGTTTCGTTTCTGTTTAATTGAAAATCTGTACGAGTGGTTTGTTGTTCCTTTTTCGTTCTGTTCTGTTGCGGACAAAACTGTAGAAAATAGAATTCAACGTTAAGTGACAGCCAACAGTGCGTATGTATTAGTTTTTGAGGTGTTTTTTTGGTGTTTGTGGTTTGTGGTTTTGTGGCTTTGTGTTTATTTCACATTTTTTCACAAAACTTTATTTTCACAATTTCAATTTATTTGTTTTGATTACCTTTTGCTTTTAAAAACAGCTGATTCCATTCACAGAACAAGTAATTACAAAATATTTTCTACAGAACGTCACAGCACAGAACAGCAACAGAAAGTCAAGACTAATGAAGCCTTAAGACGGTTGAGTTTTATCATTTGCTTTATAGGCAACATCTTAACTACTTCAGCTCACAGTACTCTCAGAACAGTGCGCTCTGTGAGTGTGTAATAAGAAAGAGTACAACAACAACAATCATACAAAACTATTATTGTTGTTCGTTTTTGGTCGAAAATTGTTAAAATCTGTGCTGGGCATCGAGAGAAATGAGTTTCTAATTTAGTATTATTGTTTATGGGCATGTGTTAGTAGTATTCCACTGTGTGCCTACACTAAAAGGAAAGTAGTTCATTCAGGCAATGAAACGGTTTCATTTAAATGCTTTTCATTATTTTAATGAAACTTTTCATTAATACAATGAGCAATTACATTGCATACATGAAATCCTTCAATATCTACTTTTCATAAGTTGTTCATAGTTCATTGTATTAATGAAAATCGACATTGCCGCCTATTTTGTGGTCAGTCATTATATAATTGAAAATATCGCCTCGCCTGTCTTCTCGTCGATGATTAAAAAAGCGACAATGTTGCATATTATGTCGTCAATGACTATGCAGGCTATAATGTCGCTTATCTTGTCGCCAACGATTAATAAACGATAATGTCGCCTATTTAATTATAGAATGGACTTTAATTAATATCCTTAACACACAAATCTAACTTTTTGCTTACCTGTTTGATTCCGTTTCTTTTGACTAGGATTTGAACTGAGGCTGCATGATTATAAGTATTCGCGCTTACCACCCTGCTGCAACAATACCTAAAACATTGACAAAATGAGGCCAATATATTCATTTACTTGATTGAAGACAAAATGGAAGACATTCCCGACTAGAAATTTTCAAGTAAACACATTTGGGATCTGACTGGGATCCCGATTCCGATTGGTTTCCTGTGGGGAAATATCAAAATCTTGCAAAAATTTGCTAAAATCGGGAAAACATCAAACTCTAATATTGAATTAAAATTGCTGAAGCTATTCAAGGGACAAAAGTAGGTAGCAATCACATCTATTGAAGATGAGAAAAAAATACGATTAAAAATCTGTGTTAGATTTTCCCAACAAGGTCCCAATAGTTTCCCACTTGGGAAGAACTTATGTTGCCACTAATCTGTAGATAGGCTATCTCAACAAGTTCCCGATCTGATCTCAAATTGGATAACCCTTTTGGGTTTACCACCTGCATTCCCAATCGGGCCCCAATATGAGTATTGGGAAAATTTCTAGTCGGGTTGTCGTCAACAAAGTTGGATTGAGGACATTAATTAAGACATTGCCCCTCATCTTGTCCCCCACAATGTTACTGAAGACAAACTGTAAAACACTGGGGGTCATATTGTCCTCAAAAAAGTTGGATTGTGGACAAAACGGCAGACATTGTCGCTCATATTGTCGTCAAAAATGTTTAATAGAGGAAAACATGCCGGAATTTGTCGCTCAGATTGTCGCCATTTATTTCTATTTATTATTGTCGATTAGAAAACCTAATCGACAGAGCACAATTCCTGCAATAACCCTAGATGACTATGTCGTCCAAGGCAATCTGGCTAACTGGGATGGTGGCCTATAAGCATTTCTATAAATATAAATTAAATAGAGCATGATATTAATGTGTTTTTGTGGTTAAACAAAATGCAGTCAATATTTTTAGTCAGCTTTTGTGCGAATGTGTTAGCAAATCTCCGTAAGTGCCACTCATAATATTTAAAAGTAATAGTGTAACAATTTTTGCAAACATCGTATTCCCGTAGGCCAAATTTTCGAGACATCGCCGATGCATGTTCGAAACAAGTATCGATCACCGACGACGAATTAATGACAGTCTAAGGCACACTATAGACGATATTTTCGAACAAAAAGCACACACTCACAAAATTCTTTATGTACGACAACGTATACCAGCTTGTCGCCATACTTATTTCTAAATGTTTTTTATAGGCTTCAAATCATTGATTGTCTTGCAGACATCATCGACGAAAATGTCGTCGATAACAACTCGACCTACAGGGATATGATTTGTGTGCGCGTATGTGTGTGTTGATTACATTTGATTTGTTTAATTATATTTAATTGTGTGTTGATTAAATCTCTATCAAAAGTCCTGGCGATTTGTTATGCGTAGCATGGGTTTGTGAATTAATTGCTTAAAGTTTGATATTTTTAATATGTTTTATGATCTGTTAAATCTGTTTTAATGATTATTAAGGATTTAATTTTATATGTGAAATATTTTATTGCTTCCATTAAGCACATAATTAATATAAAAACTAAGTAGCATTAAGTTAGTAATTTTTTTAATATACAAAGAAATAAAATATGTTTTAATGCAGGAATTAAAACAGAATTTCCTTAATAAAAAATGCATTGCGACTCTACATATTAATTAGAGGATTATTATACTTTTTTTAATATATTGTTGAAAATGTGTGAGTTCAATGCATATAACCATGAGCTTAGTTCAATTATATATCAAAAATCACTTGCATTTCCTTTTAGCTAAAAAAAAATCCGATTTTCTGTCTTAATATTTAAACAAAATCTTTGTTAAGCACTTTATTCAAAAGCTCTTGTGCTCTTTTTAAACGCCAACATAATTGCACAGTTTCTTTTTCTAAATTAAAAATTTACTAAAGACGACAAAAAGGAATTTTTAAAACACACTCTAGTTTGTAGTGCTTTCAGCAATTATGTCTCGTTAAACTGTGTGTCTATGTGTCTGACTATGTGAACAAAATGTGTTGCAAAGCAAATAAAAGATTTTATAGAGCACAGTTTAAAGATTACAAAATTTTGTAAGTTAAAAACTAAACTCTACAAAAAATATCTTTTCACAAGTCTTTTTTGCTTGTGCATCTTTCACAAAGCAAACAAAAAAAAAAGTTGTTAACTAACTAAATATATGATCCTAAGCAAAAATTGTTGAGACGATGTAGCTAAATGGACCAACTGATGTTTTGAACTGAAAAAAAATACTTGCGCTTAAAGGGTGTTCTAGAATATAATGCAATATGTGAATAATGTACGGAAAGTCGATGTTAATCAAATACGGGCATGCTCTGAAAATCACGGTGATTTGAAATCATGATAATAATGAATAATGAATGAGTTCTTAAAATTCGGTGTAATGGTTTATCTCTGGAGTCAGAGCAAATTAAAAGAATTTATTTATTGCTATGAAATACATTAATAATAAAATTTTTTAATAAATCTCGTGCAACAAAATCTGTATTAGCCCTGTCTAGTATAAGTCGTTCGCCTTGTTGCAGCACAGACACAAGCCCGTCAGTTCAAACACCCACCAAATACTAGAGTATAAATTGTCACCTCTGGTCTTATTGTAACATCTAAGGCTGGTAATGACTTCTGCCTAAATTTTGCATTTCCATAGGAACTATTTGAAAAAAAAAACTTAAAACCGAAAAATTTTAAATTTAAAAAAATTTCGAGACCAAACAATTGTCTGAAAAATAATTTTTGTTTCAGTTAACAGAACACAGTCTTACATACTTGAGGCAACTTGATATTTCGAAAGTTTTTCTTAACCAAAAGTGTTATGAAGAATTAGAAATATCAGCACTCCAAGGAACAAGAGAAAATTAATGTCATCAGCGATATTATATATCTCCCTTCGCTTATCACGATTTGTTAGGTGGCTTCCTTGAATGTGATCGCTATTATTATTTATACAAATCGTATGAGAAATTTAAATACGAGAATTGCATCACTACTAAATTGATGTTAATGACAATAGATCCCAGTTTTTTCCTTTTTTTCTACTTTTTTACTTAGATTTTAAGATATAAAATGAAGAAGGGCCTAACATCTTTTTTAACAAGTTTTTCAGTAGGGATGTAAAACTTAACTAAAAGCGGTTAATAAACTTATTTTTCTGCGTACTATCATTAATAAAGTTGCAATTAATGATATAGTTTTTGTATCCAAGAAACAAGGGAGAACTACTTTATTAATAATTAAAAATATATTGCAAAACACAGAACATAAATAATATCTATTATTTTTCTTAAATACTAATGAGCACTAATAGCACTCAGTACTATTTAGCTTTTTTTAGCTACTTTCATTTCAATATCCCGACTAGAAATTTTTATGCAAACACATTTGGGATCTAACTGGGATCCCAGTTCCGATGTAACGCAGAAACGTATTTGGGACCCGATTGGTTTCCTGTGGGGAAGTATCAAAATCTTGCAAAAATTTGCTCAAATCGGGAAAATATCAAACTCTAATATTGAATTAAAATTGCTGAAGCTATCCAAGGGACCAAAGTATGTAACATTTACCTCTTTTGAAGATGAGCATAATATCCGATTAAAAATCAGTGTTAGATTTTCCCAACAAGTTCCCAATAGTTTCCCACTTGGGAAGAACTTTTGCTAAGTCATTAATTTGTAGATGGGCTATCCCAACAAGTTCCCGATCAAATCTCAAATAGGATAACCCTTTTGGATGTGCCACATGTATTCCCAATCGGGCCCCAATATGAGTATTGGGAAAATTTCTAGTCGGGATTTAGCCATTTTTGCTCATGGATTTCTGGCAACACTGGCATTTTATCACTGGCTCAGTCACTTTTAAAATAAATGAAAACGAAATGTTTAAATACAGAAATAATTAACGAAAAATATCAGAAAAATTTTAACTGTTATTTTTTACTGACAAATATCAGTCAAATTTGAACTGTTATTTTTGACTGAAAAATACCAGTAAAATTTTAACTGCTGCAGTAAAATTTTAAACTGTTATTTTTGCCGAAAAGATATCGGTCAAGTTTTAGCCTTTATATTTCAAAAAAAATATTGAACGAATTTTAGCCGAATTTTGACCAGGAAAATATCAGTAAAATTTTAACTAATATTTTTAACCTTTACAATGTCAGTCAAAGTATGACTTTTATTTTTGATACGAACAAAATAGCAGTAAAATTTTTTACTAAAAACATATCAATATTAAGAATAATGATTATTTTCTTACTTCTTTAGAAAAAGTCATAACAGTTTTCGTCTCGTCCCTACTTCATTTTAAAAGCCTCTTTGTCTTCACTTAAATTATAATATTGCATATACTTTTGGGACACCATTTTCAACCCGAAAATCTAGAGATAAATTGGCCAACTGGCAGACAGTTAGTCAACTAGATATGAGTGATTCCACGTAAAACGGCCCTATGCAAGTAAAAAAAATTTTCTAATTTTTAATAAAAATCTCTCAATTTATGTTTTTTTAGAGAATAACAATTATAGAAAAAATAAAAAATACACTATTTAATATTTTTTTTTTAATCAATTTGATGCATTTTTAAATGATCATGCAAGAAACATTTTGCTCTCCCTCTTTGTATGTTTAATATTTATTTCAGATTTTCTTTTATTCCCTTTCTCATTATCAATAAAAACCGTTGTCTCTGAAAAGAATATAGGTTTTTTGCTTTGTATTGTAAATAAGAAAATATTCAGTTAGAGTATTCTGCTATCTATAATAGAACGGATAGCAAATAATTTAATGTCGTATTATTTTCTTATGAGCTTAACTTTATATTATTTATATTAATTAAATCAATAAAAAGTTTAATTTCTTCGATTTTTTTAAATTTTCGTACTAGGTCACATACGTAGGTCACACCCGTCGGTCACACCCGTCGGTCACACCCGTCGGTTACACCCGTGTCATTTTAAAAATAGTTCTTTTATAAGATAAATAGTATCTTGTCAAACGGTAAATACATAATACAATTAAAAAAATTATTGTGTACTTTATAGTCAAAATTTTAAATAATTTATACTGAAAGTCATAAGATTTCTAACCATTCTGAGCAGAATTCGTGTTCTATTCAACGACTTTAAGCTTAATGTCCGCAACGTTTTTTTAAGTAAAAAATTTTACATTTTTGATTTATAACAAAAACTGTGTGTAAAATGGTCGTCACACCCGCCTAAATGGAATTACTCATATATAAATAGACCTTACCTGCTGACATAGTTGATTTGTATAAACTAAATGTGACTTAATGTTGAACTTATTTGTCTCTAGTCTACTATCATGATAACAGCAGGCTACGTCCAGCAACAAGAACCTGTGGAAAAAAGTAAAAAATATATATCTGGCCACTGTGTATTATAAATGATTACTATGCAAGTGACCAATATTGTAACCAAAAACTTTTTCCACAATCCAATAAATACTCAACAAATTATTAAAAAAAAAGTTACTAAGTAGCTCGAATCTAAAGCAAATGCTTTCGAAATGAAATGTAAATAGTATACAAATTCGAACAGTTTTCTTTTCGAATCGAATTAAAGAGTACACCCACTGGTAGTCGATTCTAGTACTCTAAGAACTCTGAGATTTTCCTTAAAAATTGTATACACTTAATTCTGTTTTTACGCGATAGATATGTTCTTCGAAAACTCGTATCTATGATTGAATTCTTAAGCAGACATTTTCCTCAAAAGTTTCATTGAGTTAGTCTGGTGAAGTCATATGCAAAAAAGGGTTCTTTTTAAATTTGCTAGAATCCAAAGAAACTGTTAAGTCTCTTCTCTATATTTCTTTCACACTCACCCATTATCTTGCCTTCATACATGTTCACCAATGCTGTGCTGGTTCTTTCCCTCTTTTTTACTGTAATACTTACATCACACTGTTTTATAGTTTCTTGTGATTAACTCCTCTCCAGCACTCCTCTGTTCTTACTGCTGATATTTAAATGATTGAACAATATAATTTTAGTGTTGAAACGAATGTACGATGGTTCCTAATGTTGTCAAATATGTACATTGTCATTGTCAGTTTATAAGCAATGAAAAATACTTAAACGCTTGCAGTCATATATACCCTGAAGGACGCCAGGGGTCAAGTGTCTCCAAGTCACTACTTTTGTCAACAAGTTTGGTGACCGTTTGGTGCCATTGTTAACGAATCGTCTACACTTTTTATTTTACCTTTAATGGGAAGAGACATTTTTTGAGAGTTACAAAACGAGTTTTTATTGTGTTGAAAATACATACGACTCACTGCACGTAAAAATAAAAATTTTCATAAAAAATCTAATTTAATTGCCTTACCTAGAAAAAAGTTTCATATGTGTTGACTAGAATCATTAAAATGCACTAGAGAATCTCTGGTGCCAATGTCTCAATGTGGTCCGATACGAACTACCTAGTCAATAGTAAGTCAATAATTCCAAGGTCACTAGTGGTATCTCAATGACAAGCACATGCTAAATGTCTTTAGCACAGAACATTGCCTGTGGTATAATTAGTCAGTAGTACTGGTACTTTGTCACCAATAGTGAATCATTACAGGTTTACTATCGACATTTCCTTCAGGGTATTTGCTTAAACATAGATGCAAACACATACATGCACACAAACACATACAAACATCGAATAATTTTTCCAAACTCAGTTTGCAGTTTATATTGCTGAGAAAGGGAGTTCAACAACATTTAACGTTTAAGAATAATGAACATTTTCTATTCTAACTGTTCGGATGCTGCTGCCACTTTTACTCTACTGCTGCTGATGATGCGTTGTTGCAGACGAACGTTGTGTAGACAGACATTGAGACATATAGTCAGATTGTTAGTGATAAAATATTTATGAGCGAAAAATAAAGAGATACCAAATTGGAGATTTAAGGTGGGTTGCCATGATAAATTTTTTTCTGATTACTTTTAAGCTGTTAAATATTCTGTGTTCTTAGAATACACTATTATGTACAAGTTGCAAGAAAATTTGCTAGGCTACAGAGTAACAGATATAAATGAAACAGAAAAAAATTTGATAACAATTCATCGGTAAATATTTCTATCTCAAAATTGTTTTAAAAAATTTGATGATAATACGAGTATATTATAATTCAAAATCATATCGAAAACACTGTGAGAGTTGTCTAATTTGATGTTATGGACATATTTAACAACTAAACTTTTGACAAAATTTTTTACTGTTTTATTAATTAAAAATTTGCTCTAAAGGAATGTAGTGTTTAAAGAATTGCTAATCATACTGTTACTACATTCGAAAAGTTCCAAACTGAAACGTTTAAATATAATTTAGCTAGAATAGCAACAACAAGTAAAAACTAAGATGCTGAAATATCAAAATGAAACTACTTGAGCAACTATTACAAACAAACATTATACACACATAATACACTCACTTTAACACACCCTCATCAACACATAGATAGTTACAACTACTATAACATAAGTATTAAATAAAGCTTTCAAATCGCTCAAACATTTCAACTCGTTCAGGCTGCCCAATGCTCCCACTTTCTAAAAAGCGTTTATAAAATCCAGCAATTTCACTTGAATTTTCTAACAATGCGATTTTTTGTTACTTTACTTTTCTAACAAATCTTTTTCTGTTTACAAATTACAGAAAAAGTCAATCATTTTTATTATAAACTTTTAGTTGTTCTTGTTAATAAAATACAAAGAAAGAAAAGCGAAAACTCTTCAAGATGAAAAAGGGCAAAAGGATGGATGGATTTTATAAATAAATTTAAATTGAATGGATTACATGGTCATATAATACATTTTTAGTTGAAGTGCTGCTTGAAAGACATCCAATTAAACTTATTGTTATTTGTATTCATTTTAATCTATCAAATATGACTTTTCTGGAGGTCTTGTAAGAATTGTTAAGAATGTTTTTAGAAATATTCTTTTTATTGAAAATAGCATCTGACATCAAATTGCATTGTAATAGAAAGAATGCACTAATAATGGATGACTTTTTCCAAAATTATACTGTTGAATTTTCTGACAAATTTTACAGCATATCCTGTAAGGACATGACTTTGTTCTATATAGCGTTTTTTCCCCAAATTTCTTAAAAAACGTTATAATAGTAATAAAGTTTAAGGAGACCTGAAATTTTCACAGAATATGTAAAACTTTTGCCGCTACAACAACAAATATATGACAATTAAAAATTAAAGGGTGTTCTAAAGCGAGCAACGAAAAATGTTGATATACTAATGTAATATGAAGACACTTATGTATAGACATTTTAAATTTTCAAAGTTCGTGTTAAATGGTGTAGTCTGTAGAATAGACTACACCAATTAACACCGATATTTAAAACAATAAAAATTAAAGGGTGTTCTATCAGTTAATGTAATTTTACTATGTAATTAAGACAATCTGCTGTATCTTGGAAACCGTAAGAGCTACGGACCTGAAATTTTCACAGAATATGTAAAGCTTTGGCCGCTACAACAACAAATATATGACAGTTAAAAATTAAAGGGTGTTCTAAAGCGAGAAACGCAACATGTTGAAATACTATTGTAATATGAAGACACTTTTATATAGACACTTTAAATTTTCAAGCTAAGTGCTAATTGGTGTAGTCTGTATATAGACTACACCAATTAACACCGATATTTAAAACAATAAAAATTAAAGGGTATTCTATCAGTTAATGTAACTTTGACTATGTAATTTAGACAATATGCTGTATCTTGGAAACCGTAAGATGTAGAATCATGAAATTTTAAAAAACGCCAAAACTAAAAAAATCCAAAATTAAAAAAATGTCAAAACGAAAAAAACGCTAAAATAAAAAAGCGCTTAAAGAAATAAGGCACCAAAATTCAAAAAAATGCTAAAACGCAATATATCACCAAAACTAAAAAGATCGCCAAAAAAAACTAAAAAAAAACGTCAAAAACTGAAAAAAGTCGGAAAAACGAAAAAAGCACTACAACATAAAAAAATCGCTAAAACTAAAAATTGATCAAAAAACGAAAAAAATCGCCAAAATTTAAAAGAAAACACCTAAACCAAAAAAGCGCCAAACCAAAAAAAAAAAGCGCCGATACTAAAAAAAAATCGCCAAAAACCAATAAAAATGCCAAAACGAAAAAAAGTGCCAAAATAAAAAAAATCGCTTAAATTTAAAATATTACAAAAAAATCGAAAAAAGTCCCCGAAACCAAAAAAGCGTCAAAATTGAAAAAAGCGCCAAAACTAAAATAAATCGCTAAAGCTAAAAATATCGTCAAAAAGCGAAAAAACTTTAAAACAAAAAAGCGCCAGAACCAAAAACCGCAAAAAACTAATAAAATTGGCAAAAAACAAAGAAAAAAATTTCAATAAACCAAAAATCTTCAAAAAAAAAAACGAAAAAAATCACCGGAACGTAAAAAAGTGTCATAACTAAAAAAATTTCTAAAATTAAAAAAATCACCAAAAACCGAAAAAAAATCGCCTAAGCCTAAAAAAAATGCCAAAACTTAAAAAAAATTGCCACAACTAAAATAAATCGCTAAAACTAACAATATAGTCAAAAAGTGCAAAAAAAGCCAAAAACCAAAAAATCGCCAAAACTAAAAAGTCTGCAAAAAACAAAAAAATTGCAAAAAACGAAAAATCGCCAGAAAAAATCACGAAAATTAAAAAAGCGCCAAAAACAAAAAATTGCCAAAAACAACGAAATATACTTAAAAAACAACAAAAAATATAAAATTAAACAAAAAAGCATATTGAAAAAATAGGCTAAATGTGTATTCATACGGAACCCTTCAAGCATAAAAAATATTTGAAATATTTTTTTCCATCTTAAATAAAAAAATGACTATTTATGAAAAAATGCGTATAAAAATTCACTTTTTTCAAATTTAAAGTATATTTAACTCAATACATTTTTATGCGATTATTACAGTTTTAAAGCAATTTTCTCTGATTTGGTATCTTCGCTGATGTAACTCAGAAACACATCCAAATATTTGTCTGTTTTTATATTTTAAACTAATTCAATTTATTAAAAAATTGCAATCTTTTAAAGCTCTATTTTTTCCATCAAATATTTTAAGCAATAAAAATGAATTTTTATTCGTTCAACACAACATGATTACATGTAAAGTGTAGTGTGCTGTGCCTATTTAAAATGCTTTTACACTAACAACTTAGATATTTTCCAGACTCATACCCGCTACTGCTGGAAACTACTTCGCTATATAAACTTAGACAATTTCTTCAGTATATACTTAAACGCTAAAATGCCAAATATTTCAAATATTTATCTACTCACTTAACGAAATTAAATGTTAAAACTTGCAAAAAAAAAGCATACAAAAGCCAAGAGAAATAGACATGAATTCAATAAGAAATATAAAAACGGAAACAAAAACAACATTGAATACAATATGACTTGGAAAAAATGTTTCCTATTTATTCAGCATTTTATAGATGCTGTAACAATCTGATAAAAACATACATTAGCTCAGTCAAACAAACACACATACACTTACAACTGTACATGTCAGTTAGTTCACCTACATTTTGTAAAAGTAAGAAACTAAATCGTAAAGAAAAAACAACTGCCACAACCATTGAAATAAAATAAATGTTATTAAATAAAATCCTGCATATAAAAATAAATATGATTGCATTCGTTTAACAAAGATACTTTTGACATTTTATTAACTTTGTTTCAAAACAATTTGAATTTGATTGAAATACAACAAACTGCCAAGTCAATATTCAAGTATGAACATTATTTTAATGACACTGATGATGGCGAAAGAAAGCCACAAATAAATTATTATTTTGTATAAGAAAATTGAATTTTTTCCTTCATTTGAAAATTTTGTTGCGCAATATTTAGCTCAAATTAATTAAATTCTTTGAAATAAAATTCCTTTTAATTTGCAAAATTTACATTTATAGCGTAATTTACGATGTCGGTTTTGCGCGTTTTCCGACTAAGTTCTGGTTGAGTAAATATTTTAGTATTCGGAGATGCGCAAAAGCACACAGTTCAATAACGTAAGCGAATGAAGAAAATTAGCGCACACTCGAAAAAAGTGGTCGGCTATTTATGTTTATTTTCTGTTTTTTAAACCCGAAGTTTTTTTTCAACTCAAACTTTTTACTTCATAATTTGATTTTTTTTATTCTTCCATTGAATTGTGTATGAAAATAAATGTACCTCCAGACCTACCAAGTGGGATATCCCATACAAAAAAATGTAATACCGAAGCAGGTTGGTAAAGGAGAGTATCGAAATGTCTCCCTTAAAAACCTGCTTCTGATAGACGGAAATGTTTGCTGGGTAGTTTAAAACATATTTAGTTTGTTGTCGTAGCGTTTTATCGAAATAATGAATTGGGATATTAAATAAAAACAACTTTGTCATTTAAATAATATAAAGTTCTATTGTTTATATTTTAAATTAAACTCTGCATTTATCCAAAACTCTTGAATGAGTTTGATTACCAACTTATGACTATTTTTTTATTTCACTTAAAAACTTGTACTTTTAAACTGAAGGTGGTTTAAAAAAGAAATTCTAGTTTATGTCTGTTAGTTTGTCTGTCTGTCTGTCTGTTTCTAACAGCAACGCGAAATCCAAAATGTGCAAAAAAGGAAATTCCTACAAAAGAAGGAAAAATCGAAAAATTATTTCAAAACTAAACCAAACATTTACTGAATTTCATATAGGCGGTTGACTAGATGGTTAGACAGTTTGATAGACAGACAGACAGACAGTTAACTGCCATGGGATAGAAAAAAAAATATATTGAAAAACATCATGCACTAAAAAGTAAAAACTTAAATACTGACAACCATCGCTGTTCTGCACAGTTTCGATTAGAAAATCCACATCCACTTTAACGCCAGCCAGCGGTTTGATTTAACTTCCGTTGAAAAGTTAAATGAAATAAAACAAAAGCAACAGTAAAAAAAATTCTATTTTCATTAAGTTTTCGAAAATTGATTAGAAATTTTAATTTGATCTTTTGCTAAAGATAAATTTAATTAAATAAAATACATTGCAGCCAAGTGACGAAAACTAATAATTTATTCAAATAATACTGGCATTTTCATGTTACGAGTACTTTGTTTCATGAAAATAACTTCAACTCAAATCATTAAATGAACTCATAGATACAATTAGGTGTGGGAATAGTGGCTAAAATGTTTTAGTTAAATCAATAAACAGTATCAATTTAAGTTGAGAACCACAAACTGATTTTGTAGCATTTTCCCCTGACACTTAAATGCAGCTTAACGTAACACTAGCGGCATGTGTTTTCCACAATCACCTCGAACAGTTAACATGGATTTTAAATAAAGACATTCACTCGTATTTATTTATTAGGGGAGCTCAGCTTACGCAATGATACATTTCCC
The DNA here is from genome assembly GCA_956483635.1 of Panzeria rudis. Taxonomy (NCBI): domain Eukaryota; kingdom Metazoa; phylum Arthropoda; class Insecta; order Diptera; family Tachinidae; genus Panzeria; species Panzeria rudis. The sequence goes on from OY101450.1 coordinate 147,087,744, forward strand.
ATTACGTTGTCCGATAATTAGAAATCAGAAAATTCTATCTAAATGTACCATCCATTTCAGATAGAAATTAGTACAAAATAATTTAAAATTTACTTTCACCCGGAGTGCTTCGTTACTGCAGCTTTATGAAGATATAGGAAAATTTGTTCCCTTCTAGGCCACCAGGACTTTAAAAGTGAGATTTGTTCTTAGTGTAACCTCAAACTTAGAGCGTCTCGATAGGAGGGTTCTATGGGGTCTCCGCATATACCACCAGGTTTTTTGAAAAGCTCAATTTGTTCTCAGTCTAAGCTACAACAAATTTAGTTAATCTCGGTTTGGTGGTTCTTCAGGTATAGAAAAATTAATTATTAATATGTAGGGGGTTACCCTTCTCCATTATTATATACCTCCAAGATTTTGTTGCACTTTGCACTCTGTTCTAAGAGTTACCCACATCAAATTTAGAGAGACTCACTACTGTAGTTCTGCAGATATAGGAAAATTACTAGTTACTTTGGGTGGGGGGAGGGGGGGGGGGACGTTAGCGCGCGTAATACAACTCGAGCTAGCAAAGGTATAAGATGGAGCCTGAGTGAACGTCTTGAGTATGCACATGATATCGGCTTACTCTCATATAGACATAGGGATATGGCATCAAAACTAAAAGCAGTCGAAGTAGAAGCAGTAAAGGTTGGCTTAAAGATAAAGTTGTCAGTTCAACCTTGAGTACATCCAAATTTTTCTTTGAATGTTCAATATTTACATGCTTTAGAATTTCTTTCTTAAATAAAAAATAATTTGATCGAAAGATTAAATTGAAAATGAACTTAAGCCAAACTAATTAAATAACTTTGGATCGAAATAAAGTTTATCACAGAGCTAAAATGAAGATATCTAAAAGTATTTATTAAATTTCTATGCATTCTGATCATAATTGTACCTAAAATATAATTTTTAAAATAAAGGATATATAGGACGTCGGCATGTCCTTATACCAATTGCAATAAAAAAAAACAATTTTAGAAATATGTACTTCTTAAACTTTTTCGCATTCTTATAATTATAGCCAAAATTTAATATATATAAAATTAAGGATATATGGGCGGCAGGCACAAATTTCTAGTGACTAAACTTTAATTTATAACAGAGCTTAGCCTCGTAACTTTAGAAACTTATACTAAGTTGCTGCCTATTCTGATCATAGTTGTCGTTAAATTTTAGTATTTAGAATTAAGGACATATGGCAAGTGGCCATATCCTGGTATCAATTGAAACTAAATTTATCACGCAGCCTTACAGCCTAAGCTTAGAAGCATTTATTAGCATTCGCTACATTGTTATAATATTTATATATAAAATAAAACTTTTAAAATAAAGTATACATGAGAGGAAAGCAAATATCCTTTCACCGACTAAAAAGTCTTCCATGGAGCCAAAAACCATGCTTTTGAAGGTAGTTCTGGAATTTTTATGCATTCTGGACATAACTGTAGCTGAAAACGATTTTTAATTTTAAGGATATATAAGAAACAGGAATGTCCTTGCAGATATTAAAATAAAATTTGTCATAAAGCTTAACAGCTTAATTTGAGAAATATACAGTTCTTAATTTTTAATGCATTCTGATCATAATTGTAGTTGTAATTAAATTGTTTTAATTAAGGATATACGGGAGGTTGACATGACCTAGCAACGATTGAAATGAAATTCATTACAAAGTTTAACGCCATAACTTTGGAAGTAGTTGAAAAGTTTCGTTACGGTCCGATCATTATTTTAGCTGAAATCTAGTTTCTAAAATTAAGGATATATGGGAGGCAGGCATGTATTTGCACCAATTCGAATGAAATTTGAAACAGAGCAAACAAAAAAGGCACAATTTCAGAAAGAGTTATTAAATATCTCCTTGTTTTGATAATTTGTGTAGCTGGAATTGAATTATAATAAAAGATGCTTAAACGAATAGGTTTCATGATCGAGAATGGATTTGCGTAAATGTAGCTAAAAGGAAAAGAAAATAAATGAATTCCATATTAAAGGAGCCCTTCTAATATGAAAGTGAACGTTATAATTTTGTGCTGGCGTGTATGTGAAAAAAATATATGTGTGTCATGCTTTGAAATGCCTAAAGGAAAACGTAGTGCACATTTCATTCACTACACACAAACTTACAAACCTGAACATCATCAACCTTGCACCATTTTTAACTCATGCAAACAAACATACAAATTATGGGGATACAGTCACTTATTTGCATAAGTACAGTCACTCACAGTCAGTGAGGCATAAACGAAATGTGCTATTAAGTAAAATTAAATACTAAATAATAAAAAAATATTTGTCAAATTGAAAACTTATAAGTGTTTAACCTGATTTCTTGACACATGCGATGGATCAGCAATTACTTTTAATGTTGGATGCAATCTGGTTTTATAAATATATTTTTTGCTGAATTTACCTCGATTCCAATTTGTTAAACCGACACTGTTCTATAATTCACCTGCAATCCATAATTTTGAATAAATGTATGGGTCTGTATGAGAGTGTGTGTATTGTTATTGTATGTGTAATAACTTTGAATGTGTGCAATTTAATACGTGACATATTGTTGCTATAAAAGTTTAAAAATGTTAACTGCCAGCAAACTGTAAATTTGTGAATATAAACTTATACATGCAAGCACACACACACACCCATATGCACACAAACCACAATTGTTTGGTAGTGTTAGTGAGGTGTAACTTCCCAGCGGCAAATGGAAGAAGTAAAAAGGTCTTCTAAAAGGCCTTATTTAGCAGTCTCTAGTACTTGCACTCCCATTGCATATTCATATGTTTTTTACACGGGATATCATTGCAGACCAAGACCTTCCTCGACCCATTATTCAGCAGGCCTAATTGCAGACATTCTTTAGCAGGCCTATTTGCAGGTTATACGTGGCATGCCTGATAGAAGACCTGGAAAGGTCTATTAAAAATCAAATGGAGGTAAATTTTTTTAATCTGGGTATTTTTATAGTGTCTTCTATATTTTGGAGTATGGAGATTTTTTATTTCGAACTCCCTCTTTTCATCCAAAGTAGTTTTGTATACATTAGTCATATGCAACAAGCCATTTGAATCTGAATTCACAGTAATTCATAACACTAAGCTTATTCACACTATTGCTAAAACTCAAAGCAAAACAAAACAAATCAAAGCAACAAACAGTTTTTAGAAAATCAAATTAAGTATTGTTTCGTGAGAATCAAGTTAGTACATGAATTGTTTCTCTCAAATGAAAAGAGCTCACCTACAAAAACCAAGAAGTACTTGTAAATAATCGAAATGATTTGAAACAAATAAATCACACTTGTTATTTGCTTAGATTGTATGGAAGCAAAAACAAATGCCGTTTTAAGATTAATATGAAGAAAATATTTTTAAAAAATAATCCTAAGAAACAGTATTTCATAGCAGACATATTTTTTACAAAAATTAATACTTTTTTAAATATTTCACCTTCACAAAGCAAGGACACCACCCTTAGACACAAAACCGATCTCAGAACTCCCCAGAACTGGGACAAAAATCTCCATGAAATCGCAGAAGTTTCCCGTATTCCCAACAACTGCGACAAAAATCTTCGCGAAATTTCAGAAGTTTCCCGGACTCCCTAAGACTTTAATAAAAATCTCCACAAAATCCAGAAGTTCCTTGGATTCCCAAAAACTTTTACAAAAATTTCCGCTAAATCCCAGAAGTTTCCCAGATTCCCAAAAACTGAAACCAAAATCCCCCAAAATCACTGAAGTTCCCCGGAAAACAACGGCAACACTGAAAGCTGCAAAAATACCAAAACGGTACCACTCAATGAAAGTATCTACCAAATTTCAAATAAATCGTTCAACAGGAAGGGTGTAAATTTTCAATTACAAACAAAAAAAGGAAAAATAACACTAAACACATATGTGTGACACGCAATTTAAATCATGTCTTACAAGCTAAAATGATTTACTGTCTTTTCTTGTTCATTGCTTACACACATTTAACTTATTACTTATAAGCCTGTGATTTGTAAATCATTCCTGTTTTTGTATGGTCAAATCAAAGCATGATTTGGAAAAACATAGTGTGATTTAAAAACGTTTCAAATGGCTTGTTGCAGATGTCTAGCATACTTGATGTAGTAGCTGCAATATTAACAACATAATAGCAGCATGCATGATCCCTCTTGTAAACTTCAGTATTTTTTCAGTCTTTTTTACAAATTATTTGCGAAAAAAGAATACGAGAATGTTTGTATTTTTTAGTAAACAAAACGAAAAATCTAAAAATAGAATACTCCTTCTAAAAGAAACCAATATAGAGGCCTTCTAGAAGGCTATCCTTAGAAGGCAGAAAAGAATATGTTTTGCATCTTAAATTCAGGTCTATGAAGGCCTTTAAAAAGGCCTGTTTAGTGAATGCCTCGTAATTTTTGACGCTGGGTTGGTATATTAATATTTGTAACATTGTTGTATGTTCACAACCCAGCGGTAAATTGCAGGAGTAAAGATGCCTTCTAGAAGGCCTATTTAGCAGGCATATTGCCTTCCAATCCACTTTCCATACTCATTTCATTTTTACTCATGCTGCCATTGCGGCGCAGGCCTTCCACTGTCCTTTCCTAATGTAGGCATTCTTACAGGCCTCTTCTGGCATCCAATATTGAAGGCTATCGAAGGAAGGTCTGGTCTGTTAAAAAGCAAATGAAGGTACATATTTTTTTCTATTTCAGTATTTTCATAGCGGATTCTTTCTTTCGATTTGATTAAAGTGATTTTTTATTTGGAACTATTTATTTTCATCAAAAGTAAGTTTTTATGTAGCTCCGGCAGAATAATGATAAGTTAATCAGCTCCGACATGATAGCAGTATGTGTGATGTCTCTTGTATGTAAATTTCAGTCTTATATCCAAATTACATGCGAAAAAAGTATACGAAAACGTTTGTTATTTCCAAAGCACTTTTTTTATTTAATAATCTAAAAATACAACAGTGCTTTCTGCTTAAAGAAGGTAAATGGGGAATGTGTATTGAACGAAAAATAAAAATAAAGTACTCCCAATAATATATGTTCATGTTTTTTGAAGCACTAAGGCAATAAAGCGCATAATAACACGCTTTAATAGAAGAGCTTATTGCAGAGCAGTGAATGTATTTGAAAGAAACTATACAAAAAACTCAGATTTTTCACTGGTGATACAATTCAGTTTTTTAATCGAGACAGTTCCTATACTTACAGTTTTAGTGCTAAGAATTTTCAGCGCTTCAAAAAGCGCTTTTTGTATCAAAAATGTTGTACTCCAAACCGGGAACTCGCCACACAAAAATCAGTAGCGATATCAGCAGGTTTCTAAGCACTACTTTTACTCTCTCATAGTAAAAACCTGCTTTATTTGAACCCATTTTTTTTAATGGGTAGTTCCACCTTCCATTCTATAAGAAGGCTAAGAAGGCAGTTTGCATATGTATCGGATAATATAGGCCTTCAAGAAGGCCTGACCCTCGCAGGTCTATAAACTTTTTTCTACTGAGAATATATTCGTTGGCTCTTCATTTCGAACAGAAACAAGTTCACTCGATGGTGCATGTTTTTGTTTCAGTTGTCAGGTGTAGATTGTGTGTGACTTAAAGTGTGATTAACTGCTCTTGTGTATGAGAGAGTGTTTTGTGTTGGTTAATGCATATTTATTTATCACTTCATTAGTTACATCTAGTATGTACATTCAATTACAACAACTAAAACAACAACAAGACCAAAATTATTAATTACATTTTGTGGTTGCGTGTGATGTGTTGTGCGTTTCGTTGGCTGGTTAAATGCTGATTTTGTTTGTTGACTGAACTAATAAAAGCCATCGAGCTAATTGAAAGTTGTTCAATATGTTTTTTGCGTTAACATTTCTCTGGTTGCTGTAATTATTGTTTGTTTTCTATGAAATTTAATTATTTATTAATTACATGACACATAAATAAACTAACATTAACATTTACATACAAATACTTTTGAATGGAGTGTGTGTGTCATTAAACAATTTAACTTTTTTCAGTTGAGGATGCGTTAACCTTAAATTTTGAATTTGTGATTTAGACTTTTCGCGCGATAAATTTTAACATGTTTTAGATTTCCTTAGGGGCTATTCACATATTACGTAACGAGCTAAAGATTTGTCGTAAAGATTTGTTACGGTTTAAATAAATTATACTGAAAATTTTATGAAAGCGTAGGGAGGTGAAAGATATAAGAACTCTGAAAATAGTGAATATGTGAATGACCCATTAGAGCAATTATCGGCTGTTGGTGAACTTTAAGCACTTGTAATACATATGCGAATTGATCTCATAATCACATTTTACTGAGAAACTTCCGTTTGATTTCTAGTTTTCTATTTCTTTAAAGTAGAATTGGAGGCACTTTTGGTCTATTTTCACAGTTATTTCGAGTTCTTCTGGTTTTTGTTTTCTTTAATGAAACTATATAAGATAGTTTCGGTCCATAAACGACATGTTAAATTTCAAGTTTTCGGAAATTTTTTTTCGGAGTATTTTCGATTTTTTCGCAAGCATTCGATTTCGACTTACTGCAATTATGGTTCTCTGGTGCATCAAAGTAACTTTTAGTGCACTTCCGTATGCATGCTATGTGCCGAACGATTTTTCGGAGTAATCTTAATTTTACCAAATTTAAGGTTTACTTGGTGGAATTATTGGTTTATGGTAGATACGAAGCACTTTTATTGCGCATTACGTAACGAGTTATCGGAAAACTATAGATTTTTCAGAGTAGCTTCGTTTTTCACAATTGTTCGATAAAACAAAAGTGCGAATTTTCTAAATATTTTATAGATTTTCGGAGAAATTTAATTTTTTGCAATTTTTCAGTCTTGCTGCATACTCGAAGTTGTGCTAAACTATGGGTTTTGGGGTATATACGGCACTTTTATTGTATTTTCATTTATGTATTAAGATTTAATTTTGTTTCTAAATTATAGGCTATTCGGAGTAACTGAAACTGTTTCCAAATTTCGAAATCCTTGATGCAATTTTAACTTTTTGCCACTTTTGGCTCATACTCGAATATGTATGTGCTAAATATCTAATTGAATGAAACTTTTATATTTGTATGCATTTTCGGAATAAATTCGATTTCTGCTCCGTTTTGATCTCTTTAACGAAATTATGTGTGACTAGTGAAATTAAGACACTCTTCGTTCAGAGATGTGCTAAAAAGCGAATTTTTCAAGAGATGCCTATTTTTAAGGATTAACTTCGATTTTTGTTAGCTTCCTTCCGCTTTCCTTCGTAAATTTATTTATGCGTTTCAGTTGCTTTTGAGGTATTATTTATTGTTATAAACAAAAGAAGGTCGAAAAAGAAAAAATTTGTTTGTATAAATTATTTATATTTTATATATATTTTTCGGAGTGACCTTTGCTATCATGTGCTTTCCATCTCTTTATTGCAATTTTGTGTTTCTGGTGGATATCAAATTTTCGGAAACTTTTAAAATTTTCGCAGCTATTTCGATTTTTACGACTTTTCGATGCGCTTAAAAATAACACTATATTTTTTTGATGTGTTATAGTCCCTAACTACAAAAACAGTCGAAATTTTAAGTTCTATGGATTTATTTTTTTTATATTAATTTTTATTGCAATTTTAAATTTTTGAAGAGGCTGCTCCACTGATTTTATCACAACTTATGAAGGGGTTGTCTAATTTCATTACAAAAACCACTAACACTTTTATGTTTTGCATAAAAAAATTTATATTTCATCATTGCGGTCTGAATAATTCCGAAACCATTTAGTATGTAAAAAATAATGTTAGAACGGCTTAAAGGTAATTTTATTCCAAAACTTTTGGTTTTTTTAAAGAAAATTGGATAACCCGTTTAGAAGTTATAATGAAATTGGTGTAGCAGACTCTTTCTTGAAAAATCCCAAATTTTACAAAAAAATTTAAAAAAAACTTATCGATAAAATTTTAAATTTGAACTGTTTCTATAGTGGTAATGAAAAGGGGTCATGACAAAAGTTTCATTTTCGTGCATAGTGTAAATCGGCTAAAGTTAGGAAAATTAAAAAAAAAAACTTGAACATGAGATAATTATTTCCTCAACTTCATCAGCGTTCATGTTTATTTTACACGCACAAAACACAAATGTGAACATAAGGCCAAGTTTCTATCTAAAAATTTCGGTCGTAAAAAGTACTGAGATCAAAATAAGGCCCAAAGTTCTTGATAGATACAATACCATCTCATTTCTAGGCAACCTGTAAGCTTGGCAACATTTTTCCCTTAATTCTTCCCCATATAAGAAAGGCGAGACCAGCCTGTATACCAAATTGCAGCTCTCTAGCTATACTGGAAGTGCCCAATAATATTAATGAGTCAGTGAGTGAGTTAGAGAATATGTACTAAAATATGCACTTTTTACACCTAAATATCTCAGGAAGCTTTTACGCTTCCTACGTTTTTACCTATGAGGTTACCTCTGTGAGGACACCTTATGTTTCAAGTTTCATATTTTGAGATTAAGTGGAGCAAATTTAGAAGGAGGTAAAATCTGCTCGAATGGTTTCGTGTAAATATACACACTGCATGGCCGGAACTTGGCGTAGCGCACTACCGTGCGCCTAGATATCTTTCGCCACTGCTTAGGTGCCTGGGTTGTATTCCTTGCGAAATGAAAATGTTTGGAGTTAGCAATACATTGTTAAACAATAATGCAATTACAACTCCGAACATTTTCATTAAGCATGGAATACCGAACAGGCCTGTACTATTTTCAACTTCTTAACTTAAATATTTGATATAAACTACGAAATAATCAAATAAAATGGACTTCCCGTTTAGACAAATGCTACTCTGAAGACATTTCCTGCATTTCATCTTGATTTCCTATGCTTACGATAGATTTATTTCTCTGCTGTTTGTGGCCACATTGGTTTATTACAGTATAGTTTATTCCTCTCATCTTTGTTTGTAAATTTTGTAGAGTTACATTTTTTAATGCTGCACTCCTTTTGCTATTACATATTACACTTTTAGGCATTTTACACCATAATGCCGTAGTTTTTGTTGTTCCTAAAATCTGTTTTTACTCATTTCTGGCTGCACTTTTATCTAATTACTGCACACATTAGAATTTATTTAATTATTTAAATTAATTAATTTTTGTTTAATTTAAAACTAATAAGCTTTTTAGGCTGTAAATAACAAATTGGATATTTAATTTTTATAATGAACGTGATTTTAAATAGAAAGACTAGATATTACACTTTTAAAGTATTTATTGTCAAAACTAATTTATTAAAGGATTTAGGACATAAAATTAATTCAGATTTTATATAAGGCTTTCTTCTTTGTGTAACTATTTATTAGTACTTTTGATGAAGCAAAATTATAGATTGAAAGTTCTTGTTACACTCAGATTAATTAGCACGTAAATAAATTGTCGCAATATGAAAAACACAAGAAATATTAAATCAGTAAAAATGTATTGGCAATTTGCTAAACTAAATTAAAGTAATTTTACTTTCTTTCAAAATTCTTAAATGCACGACGTATTTCTTTATATTCCTAGCTCTTTAGCGAAAAATCTACGCAATTTTCTTTGATCTCAAGAGAAGACACTTCATTAATTATGCTCAACTTAAGTACCATATTAATGGGGCCACGTAGACGTATGAGTGACATTAATAATGATTAATGTTGCTCATACTCATGTCTTGTTTCATGGCACACTTTGGTATAATTTAGTGCTAACAAATTATTGAGTAGTGGGTACCGAGTATTTGGTGTTCTTTTAGGCTGCTAATTCTCAAAAGTACCTACTCGTTACTTTCATAGTATTATTTTTATTACTAAACTGAACGAAAAATGAATGGTCAAAATACAGCTGTTATTAAACGTATGAAATTTTCTAAACGTTAAAAGTATCGAGTAAGTATTGAGTTTCCAAAGGAAAAGTATTGAGTAGTATCGATTAATTGAAAGTAGCAGAAATTGCCAGTACTAGTATAGTTTGTTATTTTGGCTTTATAAAACTTGGAATATTGTTCTCTCCAGTGTATAACTTAAAGGTATACACTTGAGAGCTTCAAGTCCTAAAAAATCAAGTTTTTATACCAATTTACTTTTATTTTAACGGTCTATTTCAAAATGAAGTTTCTTCCCATGTATCTAAATTTTTAAGCTTTTCAAATTAAAGTGCTCATGACATTTCTGTTGAAAGCTTTTCTTTGAAAAAAAAAAAATAAATAAAATCATTTGATACCGCAATAGGCTAAAAATACGTTTGAGCACTGCCATCTTCTAAAATATGTCTATAGACAATTGACCGCCTTATCGTCATATTTCACACTGTTAGGCGGTCAGTTACAAAGTCATTTCAAACAAATTTACAAGTTGTACTAAAAAATTCTTGCGAAACTTCAGTAACTATGAACATGAATAAAAAACAAAAACAATAAAAATTTCCAAGTACAAGTACTTTTTTATACATCTGTATGTATGCCTGTATGTCTGTTTAAGTATGAGTGTATAAATATTACTATGTATTATTTTTATAGAGATATTAAAACAAGTTTAATCACGCTCATAATTTTATAATGAGTTCTCATTTTCCTTTTTCACAATTTTCCTCTATAATTTTTTTTTCTTGTGGCATAGTGGCAGCTACATTTTATACACGTTAATGATAATGTTCGACAAATATCGTACAAAATGCAAACAAACAAAAAAAAAATTTCAATATAAAAAACTTTTCCTTTTCAACTTTTTTGCCAAAAGTTAATGACTCATTTCAAGTGTTTGCGGGGAAAAAGACGCAATTATGAACATAAAATCTGCAAACACCATATTTTGGGTCATAACACTCTTTTAAATTTGAAGCAAAAAAGTAATGATTATATTTTGCAACAGCATAATTAAAAAGTCTTGTAAAAACCTATATCTCTGTTTAATTGTTATTCATGTTGTATATCTTTCTCATTTTTATTTATTTGTTTTATCATTACAGAAAGAACTATTTGTGAGTAGAGTTGATCCGGGTTCTCCGCGCGGCGAACGTAAATTTTCAGCAGCCACTGCGCCATCGATGAAAACAAAGTGGCTGAAAGCAATTAAAAGCCTCAAACCGGCTTCTGGATCAGTAGCACAACCAGACAGGTAAATTTGCCATCCTTTTTTTATTTAAGTAAATAGTTCATCATTTTATCTTTCTTATATACAACCTGTGTTGCTATTTTATTACTTTAATTTTAACAAGAAAAAAAAAGAAACCAGTAACAAAATGTTGGTCGTATTTTAAGCATCATTTTTTTATTATTATTTAATCGAAAAGGCCAAGACACACATAAAAGAAAAGTTATAAAATTTTATATATTTTAAATCTTTAATTTTCATAAAATTTTATAGTCCAACAACAAATGCTGCCATTAACACTAACAAATGTCATAAATTTTGGAAACTATTTTGTGTGTGAGAGATTGAATTAGACTTTGTTTTTTTTTTGTTGTATTTTCTTAGAAGTCATTTGCATTCAACAAATGAAAAGTTCAGAAACTATTTAAAATTTTCTTGTTCGGAATGAAATAATTGTATGCTGCTTGCTTGCTGTAGATTTTAGTTCGTACAGTGTAACTAAGGAAAATAATTGCAGTTTCACGTCAGTTGCACTTTATAATTACCTTCAAATCAAGTATCGTGTTAATAAGACTCTTTAAACGTATGAGTGATATTAATAATATTTAATGTTGCTCATACGCACGGGCTTTACTTTATGGGTCACTGTGTCATGTTTAGGGGCGAAAACGGCCAAAAGTCTTCTGTAGAAAATTACATTATATTAAACACTGATTGATTGATGATAACTACTGCCAGCATATTTTAAGCGCAGAAGTTACATTTTTTTACGAAGCAACTATCACTTAACTGTGATCGTTTATCTGCATCATATTCAGCTTTATGCGTGCAGAGTATATGTTTTCCCGGAATTTCCCGTTCCGGGAGTTGCCGGGAAAGTCGAATATCTTCGTTTTCCGCTTTTCCAGAAAATTTTATCCGGGAATTTCCGGGATTAAAAATACATTTCTACACATAAAAAAAGTACTGGGGCCGAATTACCGCATACGTGATCGAGTAAAATTGTTCGAAAATATTCTTTTTGGGATTACGGCATACAATAATCGAGTAGCTGCTGTTTAAATTCCACTCGTTAGCACTGGAGCGATCGAATACAATATTTTTTAATTTTTTTTTTGTTTTGCAAAAAACCATGGAACATTACCTATAAACCTTATTACAGTTGGCCAATCGACTTGGTTGTTGTACTAGCTGCTAGAAACACAAAATTTTTCTTTAATGTATTACACATTTTTAGTCGATTCAACAACCGGTATTAATATAAACTTGGTACACTTTTTAAACATTTCCATACGTTAGCTATCGAATGTTGTAATCCATCCATTCGATACGTGACGAAATTTTATTCGATACGAAAGCCTACTCGATAACGAATGCGGTAATTCGGCCCCTGATTTTGGTATCCAAAAATTCTTTTTCCTTTTAATTGTTATCATTCATCATGAAATAAATCTATGTTAGGAGAAAGAAACCAACGAAGGCTCAAAGTGTATTAATATTAAATTATTTTGAATTGAAGAACGAAGAGGAAAAAAGTTGTGTCTTTAATTAATTATTTAAAAGAACCATATTTTTTTAACTAGAAGAAATTGCAATGTTTTTCAATATACTGTGCACTATAATTAGATAAGCCAAAAACCTTTGTGCACATTTTTTTATGCATTTTACAGCACTTAGATGAACACTTCTTAGCATGATTTTTTCAGAGTTGAAGGTCGGACGGGGTAAAGTTACGTTTAAGCAAGTACAAAGTACAAAAGATTTTGCTTTAGAAAGTAAATTTCCTTTGGATTTGGTATCCCACAAAACGCCCTTATACCCAGTTTGACCATAAACTTGAAAAAGAAATCAAGCTAAAAAGTCTCCGTCTAAATGCCGTATTTAATGTCGAAAGAAATCAGGAAATAGATATTACTTTAGATGACAGCGATGTTTTGAAAGAGAAGACTTTAGAGGAAATTTTAAATGCTGCTATTATCAAAACAGCTGAATTTAATATTCTTAGACTGCTCTTTTATATCCTTTTAATTGCTCTTTTGATCACTTCCGTCTTCTGACAACCACGTTTTTAAATACGAAGGTTTCTTAAAATTTCGATAAAAATATTGTTTTTTTTTTTGTAATTTATTTTGAATCCTTTTGTTTTTGCAATGTTGTTTGTCAAATACTTTTAAAATAAATCTCAGTTTAAAATAAAGAATGATTGAATGATTCATTTTGCTCATATAAAAATCAATGGATTCTGAAAATGAAAAGTTTTGGTAAATATTTTATTACGTCATTCAATTCCCGGAATCCCGGGAAGTTCTGTCCGGGATCCCGGTAATAAAAAAAAACCCCTAGTGCAGAGTAACAATATTTCTTATTTTTTTGTCTATTGTCTTCCATATGCATATCCGGAACTATTAAGCAAACGAAAAACTGATATCAGTATCACCTGAAGGGAATAATATAACATTTTATTTACGATTGTGTCTATTCAATATAACACTGAAGATGGCACATAGCCGAAACCGGTCTGTTTACAAACCAAATTTGACGTGGGATGACAGAAAATCGTTCCAAATGACGGAAAATCGTTCCAAATTTTATTTACCCCAATCGGATATATCGTTCACGAGTTATGCTAATATACGCCGTGCAACCTCGTTAATTTTTGATAGAATAGTTTCACTCAAATACCAGATTGATTTCAAACAAAGCAATAATCAACAAAGTACTTGGTTGTGAATTTCACACAAAATGGACTTGTGTCGAATCGCAAAATCAACTTTTGGAGTAAAAACACAAAACTCAAATAAATAAATTACTTAAATAAATAAATCGAAAAAATTTTATTCGAACAAAAATTACTCGCGTATATTATTTGAATAAAAATTATTCGTTTCAAATAATTCGAATAAAAATTATTAAAATAAAAATTTATTAAATAAAACTATTCGTATGAAAGTTATTCGAATAATTTTAGTCAAAGAAAATGTTTCGAAAAAAGTCAGTAGTGATTATTTCAATATATATTAATCGAATAAAAATTATTTGAGTTAACACTATGAACTTTAATACTACTGCCCTCTAATTATAAGAATCTCTCTTGTTGAGCAGATTTTCAATAAATAAATAATTAATAAAATAAATAAAAAAATTTTTCGAATAAAATTACACGAATAAAAGTTATTCGTATAAAATTTTTCGAATACAAACTATTCAAATTAAATGTTTAAGACTAAAATCATTCCGCTAAAATTTATTCGAATAAAATTATTCGAATATATGTTATTCGAATACATATTTTTGAAAAAAAAAAATTTATTGAATAAAAGTTATTTGAATTAACACTATGAGATTTAGTAGTCCTGCCATGTAATTATAAGACTCTCTCTTCTTGAGCAGGTTTTCAATAAATAAAAAGTGTAAAAAAATTTGTTCGTATAAAATTATGGGAATAAAAATTATTCGTATAAACTTTTTCGAATATAAACTATTCAAGTTAAATATTTAAGATTAAAATCACTCCGATAAAATTTATAGGAATAAAATTTTTCGAATATATGTTATTCGAATAAATGTTTTTGAATAAAAATTAATCGAATAGAAATATATCCATAAAATTTATTTAAATTTTTCGCTGCTTTCAGTTTCAGCTTTTTAGTTTCATATCATTAAGCGCTCTTAAAACCTAGTTGCTGTGAATCGATCAGGACGATCCTGGAGTTTTAAATATTTTTTTTGCACGAATTTAAATTCTTTCCTAGAGCTTTTAATGTTATTTTGTAATTTTTGGTTATTTCGTATTTTTTGAGCGAGATTTGATGATAAGACTCTGCCCAGTGTTATATTTGATTGTCTGCCTCTAATAACTCGTAGAATGAAGAGGGGCTTTGATGACTCAAAAGCAAATATATGATATCCCACCGAAAAATACAAATAACTTCATTTGTTGGGCGAGGCGCTTCAACATTCCCATAAAAAATGTAATAGTTAATTGGAACAAGAATGAACGAAACGAAGACTTTATTTATTATCAAAGTTCAATAACAAATTGAAAAAAGTCTTTCTACCACGGTGTCTTTAAATATATTTTATTATAATTTTCTCTGTTTTTTTTAATTTCTACACCAGTGCACATCTAACTCATCATTTTGGCGGCTAAAGTTTTTAAACTTATAATAACGCCCATTTTACATTTTATTTCACACTTTTCTTTAGTAGCCCATGCCACCGAAAATCCTTTCATATTCTGTAGACTTATTTTAAACTAATCTTAAATGCCTTTGCTATACTAATATGAACATATTGCATTTTCCTCTGGTCCTGCCACTGCAGCCGTTGATGTTTCCTGCCTCCTTATCACACAGCAACATGGCTCAAATCAATTCTAACACCACAGCGATGATTCCATTTTTGTATGGAGAACAACTACAGTTGGGCTTTAATATAACATTATTGCATTTTGCCGCCAAATGCTAAAAATAGCGTCAGATGATGATGATGAGTATGATTTTGGTGATAATGATGATTTAAATATTTGACTGTTCCACATAGTTGTGCAAGGAATTTGAATATGCCACACATTTCAAAGCATTCTATACCATCCTCTATATATTTGTAACCAATATCTGAGTTTGTTTGTAGGAATGTCGAATTCACATTGGCGAATTGTAAATGGAATAGTGGATCCTACTTCAATTTAACAACGTCAATGTCCTTGCTTTCATTTTCTATTCTCTGCAGATAAAAAATTATTTTTTATCTCATGTCTTTATTTTAACTTTTCAAACCAAGTCTAGCGTACTCTAGGACCGTGTAATAAAACAACATTATGGTATTTTTACGAAAGAAAAAAAAATCTAATATTTTATTGGTATGCCAACAGAAAAAAGGTTTCAAGCAGCAAATAGATAAAAAAAGAAGTGCAACTTTTGCAACCAATGAAATGTAAAATATTCTTTTCCACATTTTTTTATTTTCATATCTCTTGTACGTCTTTTCAATATGATGAAATACAGAATATGATTATGTGTGTTATTACGTTATTGAAAATATCAATATGTTGGTGTAAACGTACTCGTATGTTTGTATATGCAAATAATACAAATGCATGAATATTTACCAAGAAGACTTGGTGCTAAGAACCAAATAATTTATTTGCCATTTTCTATTCGAATCATTGTAGAGCAAAGGATCAAACATCTATTATCAAGTATGATTTGTATATAAAAGATAAATTGCATGAATGAGCATTTACTCTTGATGTTAATGAAATTATCTGTCAGAGCTAAAATTAAAAAAAATCTTTAAGTTATCTACCGGTTTAAAGATGAAAACTTTTACATTTTTCCCCAAATTATATATATTTTTGCATGAATACATTTTATTTTGCTGTCTTTAGGTCTGTTGCGCTTGGTGTGAGTAAAAAACAGTTGCTAAATACAAAAATCATTTACCCACTAACACAGATACTAAAATAAATGCTGGTATGTTAAAAACGATACTGTAGAAATGTTTTAGGTTTCGGCCAACAACAAAAAAAAATATATTAAAAAGCAACAGTATGAAATAAACGTAAAATAGCTGCTTTTAAATATATTAAATCTTGCGGTTTTAGCCAGTTTTCGTTTTTTCTGCAGAAAAAACTGGTTAAGCTTATTGTCAGAAAACTAAACTTCACAAATATTCTTTAGGGTTTGTTTCGGTGTTCCTCTGTAATATTTTTTTCTTGTTAAGAAATAAACTAAAAATACTGTTGAAGATAATTAATTTAAAATATATTACAAAAAATTAAATGTAAATATTTTTAATCATAATAAACCACCATTAAAAAATGCTGTAAGCGACTGTTGAAGAATTACCTGTTCACCGCATACAAGTGTGTATTTTTATCTACTCAGGAAGTTTTTTATTAACAACATCCATTTAATTAAAGAAACTGTTAATTAACGATCACTACTTCCTTTGGAATCTCATTTTATTTGCTGGGATCCAAATTCTGATCATTTTGTGAACTTGACATCTTTCTTTAAAATACAAAAACTTTTTTGCCCGAAACTGCCTCCGCTGACCCTTTTTACCAAAACAGTGATGGCACCATATCCTTTGAACAAAATTGATCAACAAATTTATTTTTAATTTTACTCACGTGAGCGTGCATGAACATTAGTAATCAAATTTAGGTCGTGCATGAAACATTTTTGTGGAACATTTTAACCCTCTAACTCTTCGTTTTGTGGGTCTTTTTGTGTCTGTTTCTTAAAAAATGGCAAGAACTCCACTTTAGCGGCGATATATCGTGCTGAAATTATCTACAAAAATATTCGTCATAAAATTCTACAACTAGTTTATAAATACACTCAAACTCCTGACTTGCACGCCAGAAATCGATCAAAACTTAAAATATGTTCAAGGATTTATTTCGTACTTATTCAAAATTAGTATTCGGCAAATTTTGTAAGCGTTACCTTTAAGGTATAATATATGTTGAGCACTTTTGTGCAAAACACCACTGTAAACATTTTAGTAAAACATTTTAACCCTTTTACATTTCGCTTATAGCTATTTTTTCTCTTTCTTAAAAAAAGGGCAAAAAGCTCTCCTTCAGCGGCAATATAGCGGGCTGAAAAATACTCGCCATAAAATTGTACCACAAGTCTTCAAACAGACCTAAGCTCCAGACTCGGCTTGAATGCCAAAAATCATTCAGAGCCTGAAATACGTTTAAGGGCTAACTTTGTATTTATTCACTAGTACCGGGCATAGGAAATCTTTTAAGCCTTACGTTTAAGGTATAAGATACGCTCAGCACTTTTATGTAAAACACTACAAGGAATATTTATGTGAAATATTTCAGCCCGCTATGTCGCTGATGAAGGGAAGTTTTTTTGCCCCTTATTTAAGAAAGGGGCAAACAGAATCATACCACGAAGAGTTATAGTGTTAAAACTCTCCACAAAAATGTTCCTCGTAGTATTTTACGGGTAGAAACGAAAATTTCCGACATGAAAACAAGGGCTTGGATTTTTCGCCTCTCCGATTTAAATGAAAATCGACACATTTTCTCTACTCCTGTGTGCGCGCAACATGACGAAATATCATTTCTACACCTTTCACGGTTTCCATTTTATAGGCCTCTAAACTTAGACATCTCGGCCATTTTTGAGAAAAGTTCGTCATATTGATGTTTGAATAACTTTAGAACGCATCATCGGATATAAATGAAATTGACGTCATTGGAAAGGTTTTAGTCTCCTCTTAACGACTATTGATTAAAAAGACCATAGCTTTGTGCTACAAGTGCGCCTAAAATGCCTTTATCCTTAAATATCCTGAAAAATGGTAGTTTAATTTTCTTTATTTTTTTACAGAATGTAGCCAACTGACATGTCTTTATTGTATAAAATTTTCAAGATGGGATGAAATTAAACTTAAAAGTTATAGTTGTTTCTTTCTGATAACTCGATAATTTCTATGAAAATTGTAGAAGCAATAATAGTAGTCTTTGTATTTTTAAACTTAAGGTTGGTTGTTTAAGTTTTTATTTTAATTTTTGATATTTCGAAAATTTCCTGAAGAAGATAACCGCTGGTTATCGAAATATCGAAAATTAAAATAAAAACTTAAACAAACAACCTTAAGCTTAAAAATATAAAGACTACTATTGAAATAAAGGTTAAAAAGATATAGATTAAAGAATAAGCAATAATAATAAAAACATATGATCAGAATAGCTTTGCTTTAAAAAAACGACATTCCGTGTATATCCCCTGCGGAAAATTTTGGAGACAATTGATCCAAAAGTACTCGTCCTATGACTTGAGAAAATGAGAAAAAAAGACATATTGTGTAAATGGTCACATATTAACCATTTTCAGTCAATTTAGTTGGTATTCCGGCTAATATTATAGTAAACAGCATTGAACAAATTCGATGCACCTGGATCCAAGGCCTATCACATAGTATGTATAAAATATTAATTGTCTCACTTCAATGAGACTGCCATGCCACTCAGGAACCTGTAACTATATTCAAATATTAACTCCAGCTTAACTGGTATTTATAACATTGAAATATAAGCTCCCCTGTGGTCGAGTGGGTAGTGTACTAGCCTGTCATGCCGATGGTTGTTGGTTCGAATCCCATCAAAGACACCGCTTAAAAATAAAATACAATTTCTAGTTGGATTTGTAGCAATAAAAAAATAAATTAATCGATAATTACACCTTTATTTCGGAATAATATTTATATATTCAGGTATGTGATGGAAATCGATTTTGAAAGCGAAGCAGTTTTGGAAGTCCCTTTTAAAGCACTTTTCATAAAATTTTTTTAATTTTTGTGATACAACTCTTTTGTAATAAAGAAATATTTTTATAATATATGTAATAAAATTGTTTTGAATAAAGAAATATTAATAAAAAAAACATCGATTCCATCACATACCTGATAATCTATATTATTCGACACCGATTAGGACTCCATAAGATAGTTCAGAGACAAGTTACAAGGTGCATGCAAAGTATCAATTAACCCCATCCTTGGCCATCCCCATGTAAAAGTGACTGGTCCGCTTCATAGGAAGTGTTAGAACTCCGACTGGTCCCTAGCACCTGGGGACCGGTCACGTGACTTGTTTTGTGTCAGTTCCAATTACCGTAGGGTTCTTAATGCAATCATAATGTAAATTATGACGTTTTTAATTTACTTCTTGATCACACAGAAACTTAATTTAAAAAAATTCTATGAACACCCTAACCCAATTTTTTTTCCTCCAGCTTTATTTATTATGTGTGCCAAATTTCAAGCAGGTAGCTTACTTTTTTCGCGAGATATAATTCTTGTCTTTCTAGATTGCTCATTCGACACACACGTTGAAAAAATAATTTGATGTTAATTTTTCCCTTGTTCCTTGGAATATTAATAATGACAAATTCTTTCTGAATATAACATTACGAACCTTAGCCTAATAATCAATTTGTTTTCTTTTTTGTTTAAAAACCAAACAATCAAAAAACAACTTATATAATTTTTTTTTCATCAAAAAGAAGGTTCTTTTGGGCTTCCAAATAAATTTTATTTTTAACGACTACTCTATTGTTCAGTCAATATCTTTATGCCTGCACTCTTAATGCCGCCACTGATCTCCCCCTGTCAGAAAGAAAGATATTGCAGTTCCTCTACCGCTATAAATCCTAAATTGGATTTGAAAATATCATGACCTTCTTTTCTCACAATCCATTTAATGATTTGATTATTCTTTCTTATCAGATATTTTTTTACTGGCCATCTTTCATACATTATGTTAATGAACCACAGCAGCTAGGACCTTCATTTATGCCAGGTCGAATTTTTCGTTATCAAATAAAAGTTATTTTGTATAAAGTAGTGCTTCAATGTAATTTTAACTCAGAAGTCTGGGATAGAAGTTCCTCATCTTACTATGAGCAGTTTTTTATCTAAAAAAAATTATGCTTAAATTGTCAACTGGATGACTGTCACAATTATGAACAAGCTGCAACAATAAGAACCCATTATTAAAAAAATATTTTCACCTTATAGTGTCTGTCTCTTGACCAAACTTAACTGATAACTGATTTCAGTGTTGCTTTTAAATTAAGTAGCGGTGAATTCAAAGCAAAATAAAAAGTCAGCCAAAAAGAAAAGAATCAACCAACCAATCTCAAATTTGGTAAAAAGTTGAATCGTTTGTACTGGCAAAAAGTTTATGGTCTGCACTTAATAATAAAAAAGTTAACAAAAAAAAAGCAAAAATAGTAGAAAACCTCCAGCACAAAACAATACCAACACACACTCATACTTTTTATTAAACGATCCGACAACGAAAGACAACTTGAGAAAATAAAAAAATACATGAATAGTTTTAGTTTTTTTGGTAAATTTTTTTTTAAGGGGGTGTTGCCTGCTCTGCAGTTAAATCTGAGCATGAAAAAAATTATGAAATTTTAGTTTTTTAATTAAAAGTAAACATTTTGCAACAAACCAAAAATCTACAAAATAGTTTCCAATATTTAAGACTACAAAAAGTTTATAGTCTGCACAAAAAAGCCACAAAGGTTTTGTTTTTAGTTTCATTTCAAAAAATTAAAACTCAAGAATTATAGTCATATTATGATTTTTAATTAAAATAATAAAGAAAAAAACACAAACACACAATAAGTTTTTATATGAAATACATGCATAAATAAATTATATAAACTTTGTTTTTGGGATTTTATTTAAGTTTTTAAGTCTTTCAATTATATTTAAACAACAAAATAATTGATAAATCTAAACATTGTTTTATTTTTTTAAATTTCATAAAATATCTCTATTATTTTCCCCTTCATTTGATAAACAAAATTATGAAAATAAAATCAGTCAACCTCGCTCAAATCAAATGTATCACGCCGTTTCAACTGTTTTAACTTTAAGGTAAAAATTACAAAATTCAAAACATCAAATCAACAAATCAAAAAACTCTGTAGAAATTGTACAAAGTATTTAATTGTTATTAAAAAAATTAAAAGCTAAACACAGATAAACTAACAAATATTTAACAAAATCATATTTAAGTAGTTGTTATCTATTGCATATAAATTTAAAAAGAAAATTAAAACAAAACTAAAGCACAATTTTAATTGTTTGTACAATTTAATCTTTCTAATTAAAAATAAAAGATAAATAAAATAATGTACTAACATCGCATTAAATTTAAAATATAAAATTATTCGTTATATTAATGTTTACTCCCTAGCGTATACTTCACTTAATTATTAATTTTGCCCTGTAGTGTATACTTCACCTTTAGTTAAACTGTCCCATGTAAATTTGCAATAAAAAGTCTTAGCACATTAATTTCTTGTTTAAATGTTTAGAAAATACAATATTTTTTTGTTTTTTTGTTTGTAATTTTGTAAACTATTTTTCAGATCAAACCTACAACAACAATAATTTTTGCTTACAAACATAGTCATTCCTTTTTGTTTTGTGTCTCCTTTTTCCTTTTTATATTAAAGTCTAAATAGAAATAAAACACTTTTACTCACGGTCAATGTGAAAATAAAACAATAATTCAAATATAAAAAATATGAAAACGGTTGCCCTTGCAGCGGGATATCCTTAAAACTCCCCACACAGTTCAGGGTAAAAATGCAAAAAAATTTATGGATTTTCAAACTAAATATGAAATCTTTTTTTAAAAACTATTTTTTCTTAACCGATTTAGATCCAATTCTTCAAGTCTCGTAAAATGTAATCAAATGTATAACAATTCTTGCAAAAAACAAACCGACTACAAAATAGGCGTGGCACTGCCCATAGTTTTTATCATAATGATCGTACTTTCGCGAGAATAATCGGTTAAGTAGAAGTAGTTTAAATGAATATTTACATATCATGGGCGTGGCACTGCCCACTTTTCTAACCATAATGTTGTATTGTAACAATTACTAAATGTGTATGCAAAGTTTCATACGAATCGAATTAGTAGAAGTTTTTGATAAAGAATATTTACTTTTCATGGGCGTGGCACTGCCCACTTTTTAAATCATAATGTAGTATTCGAACAAAAGCTTAATGTGTGTGCAAAATATCATAGGAATCGGTTGAGTGGAAGTGGACGAAAAAGCATGTGTATTTACTTCGTATGGGCGTGACTCCGCCCACTTTTAAACGGGACCAATCTAAAAGTGCATTCTTTTACATAAATGAAAAATATCCGAAATCGGTTTATAAATGGCGGAGTTTTGAGAGAACATCATATAAAAAAACACGACGAATTGATAACTTTTTTTATTTTTTTGAAGTCGGTTAAAAATGATTAACTAGAGATTATGAATGAATAAAAATCATAACTTTTAAGGTTTTTGACATATATATAATTAATTTAAAAAAAAATTCCAAAATCGAAGCAGTTTTTTATATTAAGCGCTGCAGCGCACAGTGGTTGCAATAAGAAAAAAAAAAGGTTAATAAATCTGTATCTTTGAAACTTGCGATCCGATTACAAAACTAAGTATATAAATATCATAGAGGAAACTAAGCCTTATGAATATTGAAATTTGGACCACTCTGTTGAAACAGACGGTGACCTACTGGCAGCCAAAGTTGACTACCACGGGCATGGAAAACCTTGTTGGACTCATAACGTTTAAAAATATTATTCGACTTTAATTAATGTAAACTTGTTGTAAAGTTTATAAATAGCTAAAGATAACACACTTTATTTTATTAAGATATCTTTAGTATTTTCAAAGATATTTGGCTTTGAGTTTAAAAATTTTGGTTTATGGACTCGACTTTTTAATTTCAATCCTAGATAATATGCAGAAAAAAAGTTTTAGTCGTGAAAAATATTCGCAGTCAAGACTTTGAAATAATTGTGGAAAATGGCTAGATTTTGAAAAAAATAGAACTTAATTGTTTGACGAAAGTTTTTTAGAAAAAGTTTTAAAAACTAAAATTTTTCTTTGCAATATTTCAAAAGAATAGACTTCAAAAATGACTGCAGTTGAATTTTCAAATCGATTAAAGCATGCAAGCCATGCCATCTCCAGCATTCGACGAAAATAGCGAATTTTTCTACGAAATTCTAAGAATTTTCGCCTAAGAAAAAATATGACCATCGATTTTTTCAAATTTCGTTACAAATTATATTAGATATATTTAATGTAATGATACTAGATACTTATTTATATATATATTAATCGAGGTTAAGGTCTTCTTTTTTATAAAAAAGATTTTAATGATCCAATATTTCGCCACTTTTTTGTGTGGCTTCTTAAGGGAAATATGTGTAATTGTCAATAAATATTAATAACAATTAAAAGTTTTAACAAATTTCAAATAATACCACTGAAAATTCTCCTGTTGCGAGTATTATTATAAAATCCTCCCTCTTCATTTCTCTTTAATCTATTATAGTTTACTCTCCTTTAACTATTATTCTATAACTATTACTCTCCTCTAACTATTACGCTTCGTTCTCTTCTGTAAGCGGTCAAGTAATTTCAACATAGACTTTGAAGCGCCAGCCTATACATGAGAGCTGTATTCCATTCAGACGTAGACACTTGAATGGCTTGGAATATGTGATCAGTTCATCGAACTTCATACAGGAATTTTAGGCCAAGAACATCAAATGCTTCTGATTCTTTAATGTCTTTATATATTTTCGGTCATGCGAATACAGTTTTGACGTTAATCCCCACAAAAATGATAATTGAAGGGATTAAAAGCAAAGGGTTACAAGTGCAAAAAATAAAATTCAGAGTAATTAAGCTTCAAAGTTTTATGTTCACATGCATTTCATACATAATATTTTTGGTGTCTAGTACATGCGGCCTTTTCAGGTCATCGTATAGGTCTTTATAGATTTTTTTTTAATTTTGTCACTTGTACCCCTTTGCTTTTCACCGTCTCAATTGTTCTTCTTTCGTTTAAATTATTTTGAATCTTAAGTAAAACGGCAACTAGTCCCCAAATTTATGCAATCTGTCATAAACTCCCATACTTACATGAAACAACAAAAAAATATTTTCTTAAAATCATGAGCTAAATTTATATACAAATACACGCTTGTAATAATGCAATGCGAAGAAAAACTTTTCAAAAGAAAAATATGAACTGGCAAAAGGGATAAGAAAAACTAAAGGCTCAAGAATATTACAAAAGTTTTTCCATTCGAAAAGTTGTTTGTTTCTTTGCTGCCTATTTTCTATATTTCTTTCTTTCTTTCATTTTCTTTGATTTGATGTTGCTGGTATGTACTTTTTTCTAGACACTTTAGCTTTTGCCGTTAATGCAACTAACAGCAACAGCAAAAATGTAGCAAGCAACTTTTTGAGTATTATTTCATGTAAAGTTGCTGCATTACATTTGTTCCATACGCTGTATGGAAACATAAATACATAAACAATAACAAAGTTTCCCACAGCCGCCACAAAACTCAAATATGGTACCAACAAAGTAAACAGAACAACCAAAAATTATACAACTACGAGTACTTGCAATCACTATCCCCAATAGACCGACCAACCGACCATGTTTGTGTGTGTGTTGCAAGTTATTTTGCTGCAAGTATTTGCTAAGCAAATAAATACGCCTCCCAAAAGTATACCTTACATCTTTGTGCAATTTCTAGAGTACTAAAGCCACAAACAGCCAAAAAAAAAAAGCTCAACAACATGGAAATGATAAAGTACTAAAGTTTTCAACTATTTCTCAGTTTTTTTTGTTGCTTTATATATTATTTATTTCAAAAAAATCAAAACTTATACAACTTTAGGAAACCTTAACAAAATATTTCAGAAATATTAATGCCAAATATTCCCTCGATCTTTTATACTCCATTTCTTTCTGTAAATGGCAAATAATGTGTATTTGTTCTTTTTTTATTGAAATATTTGCTTTAGTATTTGTTATGGAATCCAACCGCCTTCAATATGAACTTGGTTGGAAATATGGATGATTGTCCTTTTATTTTCATTTTTGGTTTTTAATTTTTTTCCCACTTTAAATACAACAAATAAATTTAACAATTTTAGTTTAACTATAACAAAAACCAATAGATAAATGCAATTTTTAAAATTTATTATCTTAAAACTGCATTTATTTCCAATGAAGTTGTTCGCACAAATAAATGAATAGAGTATACCGCCCTGCCCTGTTCAACTTTGCTCTGAAATCAAAAAATTTCTCTTAATTAAGAACTTTTACTAACAGTGCAAGTAATACATGCAAAAGAAGTTTCATAATTCCTTTTTTCATATAATATAAGAAACATTAATTTTCACTACGAAATAAATTTTAACAAAAATGTTTGAAACTCTTGTTTTTTTTTTTAATTAAATATAAGATTTCAAATGTAATATACATTTTGTTATTAACTTACATAATTTTTAGATGTAAGTATGTAAGTATATCGCAATAAGTTTTTGAATTCATATCCCTGAGAAAAAAGTTTATATCACGGATGCACAGTGGGGCAGAATCAAAATATTTTGGAAATAAATCAGTCATTTCTAAGCCGATAATTTAATCTTTATTAAATTTTAGTAGAGGAGGATTTCTTATTCACCTGGAAAGATGAGCTTCCCGCATTGTATGAGGACCCATTATAAGCTCTTATAGGGTTGTAAAAAATCATTTTTTTTAAGCACTTATCTTTTTTAGTTAGTGAGGTATACTCTTTTGAAAATTAAAATTTTAAAATTTTCCAAGAGCTGTATCTAGCATTTTCGTATTTAATTATCAAGCGATTGTTACAAATGTTTCTTTGCTAGTTAAACAATAAAATTTAAAATTGTTAAAAATAGTTTTATGAAAATAATTATTCTGTTTTTCAACACAATGTACAAATTTTAATATGCAAATTGAAAAAATGTTGAATTTTTTACGATATTTTTTTCCAATCACCATCATTCTTTTCTCTGTAAAAATAAAAATTATCCAGGAACGAAGAACTACACTATCATAGAAAAGTTAAGGAAAAAATTAATCAGGGGCTCTCATGCGCCAATTCTGTTTTATTGGAGCCCATAGAGAAAGAAAATACCATCAGTTTTTCTAGGTCACCTCGTAAAGTGTTTTTATAACGAACGGTGGTAAATGTAGTGAAAAAACGGCTTTCTTCGAATTTGAATTTCAAAACGGATTTCCATGAACATTTTCATATTTGAAAGATATGATTCTTATCTTTTAAATAAGGAATGATGATTGTCGATTGACTTTTCATGATTTATGCCTTATTTTATTCCTAACATGCACGAATAACTCCGAAATACTAAGAAATATAAGCAAATCGTGTGTGGGCAAATCCCAGAAATGGTTCACCAAGGACAGAATTTTGGAGCTGTCAAAACTGTTTATGTATGTTGATGGAATAATATGATATACATTTAACCTAAAAAATATATAAAGGAAAATTTTTTGGGGGATCCTTTTATGAATGGAAGAGACACACATAATATAACGTTCTTTACATAAAGTTCCCGTTGTGCAAAATAAACAGTGCGTTAAAAAAACAAAAACATCTTTCTAATTTCCAACATTATTTATATTAGATAAAAATAGGGTATATATTAGTTTTTTTCTATGTTAACTTAGAAATTAGATATTTTATAGCGCTAAAAATACAGCAAGTTTGAATCAGGACTCGAAAGTACCTCCATACGAAATTTCATTAAAATCCCCTCATTGGGTTTTGCGTGAAGCAGACAGGCAGACAGACGGACAAAAATTCCAAAATTTGGTGTTTTGTTCTCTACATCGATTACTGTTTACGCCACCATAAAAATTTTCAAAAAATATTTCATGTACAGACACATCCTGTTTACAGTTTTCTTATATGTATAAATGCTATTTTTTTGTATTTAGTTACACATGTAACCGTAAGCTTAAGTTTGAATTTTCGTAGTCATATGTGGTCGGACATGCCCCCTAACTTGAAAATAAGGGAGCGACTATTTTTTCCAGATTATCTTTTAAATTATAAAGAATTTGGAAATTTTATTAAGAGCTTTCTTTTAGATAATAACATTATCTACAACTACACTAAACACATTTTTGTTATAAATTGTACAATTAAAAAGTTATAGCTATTATGGAAAAATATAGCGTACGTCACGTAGCATACGTTACAAATGGTTCATGGCTTTTGATAAGAAACAAGATAGTATTTTGGCTGCAAATAAGTTATTTTAGAATTCTCTTATATTCCTCTTTCTTTTATAAACTAGATGTTGTGTGCTTTATTATGAAAAATTCGCAAAAAAATTAAGAAAACACACTTCAACTTTTTGTAGCGTGTATCACAAAATTTTTGTAATCAATTATATCGCAAACAAATAACTGTTAAAAAATCATGTTTTATGCCATTCGAAAGTGCAATTAAATCCCACTAAAAACTAGGCATAAATTGAAGGTATCTCTTTTGAAAGACCAAAACAGATTTATATTTCAATCTGAAAACGTTTACGAATGTAGCGTTCGTCACGCAGGATGTTTCCATATAGATAATTTAAAAGTAATTTTATTTCGCATCTTTTACGACTTGATTTATTGAATTCGGTTAAATGGTACTCGAGATATGATGAAACAAAACAAACCATTCCTCATTTATTTTTTAGCCGATTTGAAAGAAAGTACGCATTTTGGAAAGCTATTTTAGTGTTCCTTTTCACAAAAGTAAATATATATGGTGCTTTGGTATTACGTAAGCAACTTAGAGCCGGGGGCAAATAACATTTCATTGAAAAATGTGTTCTTTTTACACTTAAACCACCATAACTTAGCCATTTACTAACTGATTTTAAAAAATTGTGTCTAATTTGCAAGATGAGGCTCATATCTTTCAAATAAAAGAAAGTTCTTAAAAATCTGTTATGAAACAAAGAACTTATGATTGCTTAAAATTCATATTCTAAGAAACCCATTTTTTCGCTACGCTTACTGTTATAAAATTACAAAAATCATGTACGGCACATGATTTTATTAATTTAGTAATATCTATAAAATAACCAAGAATCGACTGTTTTTTTTCTGCACTCCACGACTTTTTCATTAGTTTTAATAAAGTGGAAGTTTGCAATTTCAGTTATCGATTTGGTACTGTCCCATAGTCGAAAATTTCCAAAAATAACATATAAATCACACGGGCTTTGGAACTAAAACAAAAAGAAAAACAACGTTAATTAAAAAAATGTGTTCTCTTCTTTATAATTCATATAAATTATTTTAGATGAGAGCATAATTTCACTATGTAGATGCTAAAGTATATAAAAAAATTAATGTTACTAAAATTGTTCAGATATCTCGTTTTCCAAGGAACGCTCCAAATAAAAGCTTTCACAAACTTAAATATATTAAATAATATAAAATTATCACAGGTACTTTTATCAGTATTACAGCATGTTTTTTCTTTGAATATAAAAATATAAGCAACTTATTCATTATAAAAAAAGAATTATATAGATACATAAATTTTGATTTAAATGATAAAAGCAACTGTTGTTTAGTTTGAAAGTAAACTTTATTCATTTTCATGTTATCCCCAAATAAACCGTTTAAAAGTTCTACAAAATGTTCGTGCCACCCCACTCTCTACCGTACGAGTAATAATTTATTTAACTTTTTCCCACACTCAAACTCACACACCCTCACACACTCACACACACACACTCATATAATAATATTGTGCTTATTCATTTTGTTTAGTCACATTTATTTAATTGATTCATTTGTTTTATGACACTGTTTGTTTATAAACACACAAAAACAACAATAAAAGTTTTAACTGACTCAATTAACATGACATGAAATAATTGACAGGTGCGAATATATTGTTTGTTTAAATACGAAATAAAAAAGTTTGAATGTCAAAAATTTACAACAGTTGTGGTATTCATAAATCATGACATGAGCAAATATTTGCTCAAACACAAGCTCTAGTGTCAAAAGTGTTGACTTCGTGTAAATTTTTCATTTTTGAAACTTTTATTGCATTTTTTAATCAGATTTCATATATAAAAGTTCATTTTAAAATCACTATAATTTTTTTATAATTATCTTCTGCATTTTAGCAACATTTTCATATTAAATAACAGCAACTATTTAAGTTAGTAGATTTTAATACACCTATTTTTATAAGTTTCTTTATTACCAAATAATATTTGCAATGAAAATCATAATAACATTAGTGACACAAATAATTAATATTTAAACTAAATAAATTTTATGCAAATTGAATATAAAACAATTTCAGTATGTAAATATAAATTGTTAAAATCTACGTATTTATGGCATAATTGTAAATATGTACACATTTATTTATTGTAAATAAACTAACAAATCAATACTAATAATATTTTGTAGCAAAAATACTATAATAACTTCATGTCGAAAGCTTTAATAAATTTAAGTGCTAAATTTTTGCTTTCATATGATACTTAATTTAGACATTTCATTTTATTTAATTAAATTTTTATGACGTCATAAATAGTTGTGACTTTTTTATTTATTTAAATCTAAAATGTATAATTTTTTTTAAAATAATATATTGAGTTAGTACAAAAATTATAAGTTTTATTGACATAAAAGCTAAGACAAAAAAATTATGAAATTAGATTACAAGACACATACTTTCCTAGTTCACCAACGGTCCTCTGTATATTATCCCTTTCCTAAATAAGCTAACACATTAAGGCCCAAATTTACAGTCATTAGTTAATTATTAGTAAACTAAAATGATAACTATTGTTTAACTAAAACTTCATATTTACAGTGCATTGTTTAACTAAAATTTTTAATATGGGTAAAGAATGGTAGCCCTATCAAATATAAATAAACAAGCAAAAATAAAGACGGCAGTGATTTAAAAATTTTTAAGTACACAAATCTAATGGAGCAAATGTTTTTTGTCGCTCCTAAAAGTATGCTATATGATCGTAATAATTTCCAAAACATGGTGCAATAAGTATGCAGGTTCCATAAATACAACAAAAAACTAGATAATGCTTGTCAAAAAAATACACGTACTAGACGTTACTTATGTACAAAACTACCACAACAAAATATAATCAGCTGACGTTATACTGCCACCTGTAACACTTATTGCACCATGTTCCAAAGCATCTAACTAATTGATAACCAATGACGTTTGACGGTTTAACTAATGGTAAACAAAGAAGTGTGAATAAAATATCATTGGCTAAACTATTGTCATTAGCTAACTAATGGCTGTGAATTTGGGCCTAAGTAGTAGGCACTAATTACCTGAGTGTTGCTTCTCTTTAAAAAAAAAGTACTTATTTAAAAAGTAACGTTTCAAAAAAATACGTTTCCAAGATATGTATGTACATTTTTTTCATATTAAACAATTTTAAAAGTACCCTTTTTTAATTCTTTTAATTCTTTTAAACGACTAGAAATGTATTGGCTGCAATCGTTCTCGTGTAGTCAGCTATGTAATTATTTTGAACACGGCAGCAACATCGTAACCAGCTGACATTTTGTTGTAGAACATCATGTTTCAGTGATGCCAGTTTTAAATGTGTCACTTGTCTAAAAATAAAGTCGGTTATTCAAAATCAGGGCTCGGACTTTCATGCAACTAAAAATTAATTTTAAGCGCTTAACAAATGCACCTAAAAATTAAAAATATGCGCAAAAATATGCATTAACTACAAATAAAGTACCAAAACTAAAATAATATGAAAATAATTTTTTTAATGATTATAAGAGAGAAAAAACATAAAACAAATATAATTGGGTCTATTATTTAATGCAACCGAGCTTTAATTGCGATGCCAGTCGGCAACTGAAAATTAATGGTTGCCAGAAAAACACTAAATAGGAACTTAAATTGACAGCCCTCAGATGCCAATTGCCATTACTGCATCATTTTTAGCAACTGGCAACGCCACTGATCCTCACTCAGTTGTCATCCATAATCGGTCTATTAATATATTTTTTTCAAAAATTGAGAAATATGTAGTAAAACAATTTTATTACTACAAAAATATGCATTTATTGCCAAAATATGCAAAACTATGCACTTACCACCAAAACATGCAAACATATTCAGCTACAGATCGATGCCAAACTACTTAAAATTTGAAGATTCGCATAGATTATTAGTCAATACCTCTTTATCTACCACCACAAAAAACATGCATTTGCATGAAAGTCCGAGCTCTGTTCAAAATATACTTAGATCTCGCAAAATGTAAAAAAACTCAATTTATTTGTTTAAAACATATTAATTGTTATATCACTTTTAATACATACTTAAATTTTTTGATGTATAAATAAAATACAATATGGACTTAAGTCAAGGATACCAGCAAGGATACCAGTAGCTTTTTTAACCTTGAAATTTTAGTATAGTTTTTTTTTGTTTAAAGATCTTTTCTCTCTCTCTCTCTCTCTCTCTCTCTCTCTCTCTGTCTTTTTTTGTTTAAAGATCTTTCTTGGCTGCGTATTTACGGGGCTCAAAACTTTTATTTTTTAATGGCCGTAAATCCTAGAATATAGTACAGACATAAGCGATATGAGTATCACTTCAAAAATACCTTTTACTGGTATAAAAATTCCTTTAAATCCATTAACACATTGTGAATGAGATGCAGCTTAAATTTTTTATCTAACTATTCACGTAGAAACACCGTTATATTAAAAACTGGTCGATACAACGGTACATAACCATGTATATGGTTTGATAGAGAATCTTCCATGCTCTTATTTGGTGTGTACTTGCAAGCTGTCACCGATGAAATACGTAAGTTGTGCTCTTTAAAAATGATTTTATGAGTTAAATGAGTTAATTTATTTTCAAAGTGCCACAACTTATGAACTGCATCGACGACAGCTTTCAAGTATACATCATATGAAAGCTTTAAAAGTTCTCTATTAAACTAAATATGTGCTTAAATACTGTTGCATTGGCCAGTTTTTAAGATAACGGTGTTTTTCGCGAAAATTCATATAAAAATATTTTAAATTCAAGCTCACTCGCAATGGGTTGGATAATGGATTTGAAAATTTTTTATACTATTCCAAAGATATTTTAGAGCTCTTTAATATGATACATATATATGTCATTTATATTTGTTAGATATCGTAGCAGTTATGATTAATAAAATTTAAAATTGTAAGCCCTGTAACTCCGGAACAAAGAGAGAGCCTTTAAAAAATTACACTAAAGTTTTTAGGTTGAAAAAAGCTATTACTCGCAGTGTTGCCACCAAAGAAACTAAAAATAGTACAGAATTTAAGCAAAAATAGTACAAAACAAAATGAAATAGTACAAAAAAAATGTGCGACAAAAGGAACTAGCTAATACCCTCCATAATCAATTTCAATGTATATAAAAATTCCAAAAAATATATATATTTTTATTTGTATAAGCGAGTGCTCACGCAAAAATACAGGTTGACATTACTACTCATTATGGTTTGCGAGAACAATATCGACCCCTTTACGCGAAATGATCGTTAGCGACCTTTTTAAAAAACCATTTTTTATTGAAATCAAAATTTTATGAGCCAACAGGCTATTAAATTTGATCGTAAGCAACAGTTTATGAATATAAATCATATTTAAATGCAATAAAAACCCCTTCTCCAGAAAAATTTAGTTTTTGTCGCTTACGATCATTTGGCGCTAACGGTTCGATATGTAGCTGTTGTTCAAAAGTTCATGTTGTTCGATAACACGATCAATGCAGCCCTTTAATGACAACCATATAGTTATGAGAACTGATAAAATTGTTTCAACTAAAAATATTGTTGGAACTCTTGGAGCTAACATTGCCGTAAACAGTTACAATTGAAGTAAGATCCAAGCATTCTCAATACATCTTCTCAATAAGCTGGAATATAAGTATTTGGAAGCTACTAGATGCGCTAAGTGACAAGAGCACTTTGCCAACACCACAAAGTATGTTTGGTTTTTTAAATTACTACAAACAGAATTGTAATTATCGAACATGACATTTGGTGTGTCCGCTGCGAAGCCAACAAGATTTTTAAGTGAGATTGCCTTTTTCATAATAGTTTGCTTTGATAGCGTGTATATTTCCGTTGAGGTTGAAGCGCTTGACATTCTTCCAAATTTAAAAGTGCACATTGTAATTTAAAATAGCTGTCATCAAAATATATGACAAGAAATGCGATGTTTTCTTACACTTTAAATATTTCATATAAATGATGAAACAGAACTACGTCGCAACGTGTTTTTCTATACAAAGTGAAATTTCAGTTTGGTAAAAAAAAATAAAAGGAAAAGCAAAATTTTAATAAAAATAATGAGAAATTTGTACCTTCTGTCGTCGTTGTTATTATGGACTTTCTTTCTCTCTGACTGACTTTCGGTCAACGTTGCTGTCTTCTTCTGTTTCATCACTAAATCCGTAGGAAATACGACCCTAATACATTACTCATAGTCGCTGTCGCCTTAGTTCTATACTAATTCACATTTTTTTCATATTTCTGAATTTCTAAAAATTACTTTAAAGTGAGCAAAATGTTATCAATGCAGAGAAATGGAAAGTTATTAGCAGCAGCACTTCCAAATATAAATAATAAAGTAGGTTTTAAAAAGGTATATTTTCAAACAAAAGTTTATGAAACGTTCAGAAAAATTTGCTGTTTTATTTATTATTTTTTCAGCAATTAGTTAAATATTACAATAATAGTACAAAAATTTTCATGGTACAAAAATTGTACAAACATTTTTAAATAGCACAGAAAGTGGCAACGCTGATTAATCCGTAATTTTTTTAAATTTTCAACAATGACTTGCTTCAAAATATTTCTAAATCTGCTTTTACACAGATCAGTTTTTCTTGAAGCAACTTTTATTTTCTAGTGAGAAAATAAAAGTTGCTTCAACAAAAACTAATGTGTGTAAAAGCAGACAAAGCTCTTAATTATTTAACATTTCTGATTATGTTTGAAGCACTAATCTGTTCATTGACGGCAACAAAAATAGAAATTAGTCTAAGTTGGCCACAGCGTGAAAATAATCATTTTCATATACACACACGTATTCTATTTTTTGCAGGTTGTAGTCGGTAGCCTGTTGTCGTGAATATGTTACGTGCATACCTTCTAGAATAACGTACATACTTTTATAGAAAGTGCTTTGTAAACATCATTTTAAGAGAAGTAGCTTTCGAAAAAAAATATTTCTTTGCTTTATATTTTATTTTTAATAAATTTTACCTCCGTTAACCAAATTCTTCATTAATTATGTGAGACAAATTTTCACAGCCAATATCCAATAAATCCAGTTAACTCACATCTGCTTGGAAAAAGCACTGACCTGCGGTGCAAACGAATACTTTGATGCAAAAACATTTTTATTCACACTACAAATTTTTTCCCCATTATCGGAAAGTATTTATAGCAATAAATGAAATATAGCAACAAAAAAATATTAATTGGATATTGACCAAAAAACCAGCAGCCACTCAAAAATTGATAAATTTAACTTGCGAAAACCTAAATTTGCATATATGCTCAGCACAACATCGACAAAATTCAGTTGAAAAACAAAGCAGCAGGTGATGGTGAATCGTTAGAAAAGGAAATAAAAAAAAATGTTGTTCCCCGGTAAAAAATAAAAATATTTGTTTAACAAGTGTCAATTCACAGTTTCATTTTGGGTTCTAAGAATTATAAAAACAAAGGGTTTCGTGGGAGAATTCGTTTTATTTGAATTGCAAATATAGTCAAATATATCGTGGTTAAAGTCATGAATACATGAATTGGCAGTGATAAATGATAAAATATTTTTTGAACTTTCTACTTTTTTCTTTCATAAAAAGCAATTAAAACATTTATTTTCTGTCATCGAATATTTTCAAGAACTTCAAAATAAAAGAGTTCATAAATGAGCTACAAAAAGAGGTACAGAATTGGACATTTAACTCTAAATAGGTTGAGAGTAGTTGTCAGTTTTACTTATCGCTAAAATTTTGTTTTATTTTTAAGTTGTTGTTTTCTTAGTTTACAAGGAAATATTTTAATTTTGTTTAAAAAATTTTATTCTGGAAGTAAAGTAATATTTTTGTATTCATTTTTTCTCTCATAGACGTAATGGAGCCGGTGGCAGTTCATCGCAGCCATTGCGGCCCAATGAGGATGGTAGCCATCACTTACAGGAATACACTTATAAAAAGATAACAGCCTGTGATGTGTGTTCACAAATATTAAGAGGTAAATGAAGTTTTTATTTTAATTTTTCGTTTTTCCAACTTCTTTTTCTTTGCAGGTCATACACGTCAAGGTTTACGCTGTCGTATTTGTAAGTTAAATGCTCATGGCGATTGTGCCTCACAGCTGCCACGTTGTCAACCCAAACAAAAATTATTGAGACGCCAAAAAAGCACTTCGGAATTGGAAAATCGCATAGATATTGAGGAAGAAAGTGAGTATTTGTTTAAGGACTTTTCAAAATTACACTTAAGTAGTCAATTACAACAGTTTAATTTAACAAATAATATTTAAGGATATGTTGCAATGTTTCAATGAACAGCTACAGAAGTTTTTGCAAACAGAAAAATAGAAAGTAAAAATAGTTTAAAGATTTAGGTGTTCCATTTTTTTAATTTAATTAAACTTTAAGATCGATGTTTTCTTTAATTTTTGAGTGAAACAGAATTTCGTTTGTTTATTTTAGTTTATCTTAATTATTATTTTTCTTTTATATTTTTGATTGTTTTTTATTTTCATTTGATTTAATATAATTTTAGTTAGTTTATTGTTTCTGCTCTGTTTTTTTTATACTAACTTGACTTTTAACTTCTGTAATAATATTAAGTATATTTGTATGGATGTATTTATTTTAATTTACAGTGTGATACGTGTGTGTGTGTGTGTGTGAGTGTGTGTATCTCTCCCTTTCTCTAATAAAATCAATATCACAAAAATATAATAATGAAATCTTACATTAAAACACATGAAATGAATGTCATGAATACTTAATTGAAACTGACTTCTGATTATGCTGCTTTTAAAAATTCAAAATAAAAACGTTGCCAAAAGAATGAGTAAATTATTTATGAAACTAACATATAATTATGTCTTATTAAATAACTATATACGTATGAAACTTTAGCAGGCCCTGCTTTAAAAGTTCGATAGAAAAAGATCACAATTAAATAGCAGGTTAAATTACTAAGTTTCAAATATAAATAATTCTAAAGATAACTTGACATACGCAAAATATATTGCTTAACATATGGCAAGACATTTAATATGACTTAATATGATATATGTATAACCTGACATATGACATGTTATTTGAAATAACGTATAATATGTAATATAGCATAAGTATAGCATATAACAATATTTATTAAAAAAAATTATTAGACATGACAAGACATTACCGTCTAAGACATACGATACGACATTTAATATGACATATGGCATGACTTAGAACACAATATATAATGTTCATATAGCTTATGGCATGATATATAACACAAAATATAATATAACATACGACGGGAAATAAAATTTTTATTATGGCTTGACATTTTACACGACATCACGTGACATATAATATAACATTCAGCTTAAGATATGGCATGACAGGACTGATACCACGACATATGTCACGACATAACTTATGATATGACTTGATTAATAATTGCTAAAAAAAAATTTTAGTAATTTTAATGAATCAGATAAAAATGTGCTTGAATTTGCAACTTTTTTTGTAACAAGCGTGGGAGCACCATACTGGGAAACATAATTCGAGTACGCTCATTTCAATTGTGTTAGCCGTTTTTCAAAGTTAGCTGTCGTTTTCGCGATATTAACGACTTAAAATGCTCATATTAAATTACCATAAACCGTTTTTTTATACTTTTGGCATGATTTTTAGATTCAAATTTAGCTAATTTGAATAAATATGAACAGCATTAAGATATTCTGTGACTTTTTTGGGATATAAAACTTTTTTTGTTTTGAAAAAAAATTATTTTTCGAAACAAAATTTTTTTTCGAATTTGTTTTCTTGCAAAAAACTATTTTACGCGAATGCAAAGTTAAGCAAATTTCTTTACATGACCCCCACATTTTTTTCATTCTTATAGAGAATCGGTACAAGATATCGTGTAAATCTTACGATTAATATATGAGGTATGTCCAGCACTTTTTATAAAACTTCACGAACAATAATTTCATGGAACATTTTAACACGTTAACAGTCCAAGGTAAAGACTGAGGTGTGCCCCAGGAGTCCGCCCACATTTTGTTATGATCTGTACTGTGAAGTCCAAGTCAAATAAACGATGTTCTCTCAACGTCCAAAATTTTAAAGCTCTTTAAGCTTGTATGGATGAACAGCCCACATATGGGCTGTGGACCGCTGGTGCTTTCCGTTCAGAGCCCATATATGGGCTGCGGGCTGTTAACGCTTCGCTGTATGGATCATTTTTGACCATTTCTTAAAAAAGGCAAAAAAAAACTCCCCTTTGACGGCGAGAAGCGGCCTCAAATATCCTACAAAAAATTCCTCATAAAATTTTATTATAAGTCTTTTAAGACAATAAATTTCTAAACTCAACTGGAACCCCAGAAATCAGTAAAAACTTAAAATATGCCCGAGGATTAGTTTCGTATTTATTCACATTTAGTTTTTAATGATTTCTGGCGTTTCATTGAAAATTTGTTGTCTTAAAAAACTATCATCTAATAAAATTTTATGAGGAAGTTTTTTTAAAATATTTCAAACCGCTATCTCGCCGTCGAAGGAGAGTTTTCCCCTCTTTTTAAGAAAGAGTCAAAAATTTCCCATACAGCGAAGCGCTAGAGGGTTAAAATGTTCCATGAAATATTGGTCGTGAAGGTTTATAAAAAAAAAGCTGAACATACCTCATACATCAAACGTAAGGTTTACACGATATCTTATACCGATTCTCCATAACGATGACCAAAAGCTGGGGTTCAAGTAAAGAAATTTGCTTAGCTTTTGAATTATAGAGATCACATTATCAAACTTTTACATGGTGGTGGGGAGGGGAGGAATTTAACTCCCGCTAAAATTCATACCAGATAGAAATTTTCGAAGCTTCGATACACGTGTAATGTGTTTTGTGTCATCTACCAGAATCGATTATTAGAGACTTGTCATTTTGAAACAAAAGAAATTCGATACAAGTTATTCGGCTTAAAAAAAATTAAGAATTGTATAAGTCTAATCGCCCAATTAGCCGTTCTATCGCTAGAGATAACATATAACATGATATAACGTACGACATGATATAAGACATGACATCTGACATGATATGTGATATGACCATCTATTTAACATGACTTGCAAAAGGGCAAATAAATGTAATATAATAACAGAATATTATATGAAATGCCAGATGGCGTGACATATTGCATTAGGCATGACATCATATGTGCCATATAACATGACATTGAAATTTATCTTTCAAATACATTTGTATAACTAGGAAAATACTTAACATGCATATTTCTTTTCAATTCAAAAAAATTTCCCTATTTGAAATATTAAACTCAATATGTATGTGCATGCGAAATTCTGCTACGTTTTACCATATTTATTAATTTTTTGTCTCCTTAATAAACTTTTTCCTTTTATATTATATAGAAAAGAGTAAAATTGGCAGCATAACAATCAATTTAAAATGACTATTAAACATTAAGAAAAGCAGTAAAAGTAAAATAAACAATTTTATATTGTGTAGCAAGCATTATTGCTGTTTATTGATTTTTATTAAATATTGATTTCATTAGATAAAGAAAACATCAAAAGAATAAATAAAATAGTAAAATAAAAATATATTGATCATAATATGTGTATAAATATCAAAAATTTCAAAAAACAAAACAAAATATATATAAGACCCTTAGAAGTATTGCAGGATGAAAGGAATGGGTTTTATGACAACTAATAAATATAAAAGGATGTGTATGACATAAAATTATGAAATTACACTGCTTGCACAATAAATAACAAATTTATTCAAATTACATAAATAACAACAATAAGTTCTTCTTAAATATATAATCAGATATCACATTACAAAAAATTTTTAATATTTTCACCCCACTTCTATTATGGAGCAATTCACAGTGGCGCGAAATAAAGAAATGGTACTAAATCTGGAGCTGCTAAGCTAAATAGCCAATATTTGTTTTTGAATTATTGTATTTAAAAAACATCCTCTTTTGCTGATAAGATTAAAAATTGTTAAAAATTGTTCTAGCCCAACATTGCGCTAAAATGTCTCTTATTAAAATAATCAAAAACCTTCTATTTTCTGTTCTAAGCAAGTCAGCTAATAACAATTTAAAAATTCTACATTTGCTACAACCATTTTTCTATTATTTCTCTCCACTGTGCAACGTGTGTTGGTATGAACGCATTTTTTCATGATTGTGTATGTTTTATTTAAATTGGTATACATGGTGGCTCCTTAGTTAATGAGGACAACATGGAGATATCGGTGCATGAAAAAGAGGCATCCGTAACAGCGAACTCAGCAGCTAAAAAATTTCGTCAAAAGACGCCATTCATCGAACGCATCGCTCAATTAGGTATTTAGGAGAATCTTGAAACAAAAACTATATAAACGTAAATTATATTTTAACATAAGTCATAAATAATGGTGTCTATTAAAATTAATTAGACATAATTGCTTTACTCAAATTTAATGTACTAAAATGCTTAATTTGAAACAAGTTCACATTGAAAAAAATACAAAAAAAAATTATTAGAATTTAGAAGCTAAATACATTTATATAAAAATATATAAATTAACCAAATTTTATGTTCATGTAAGTTTTTACAATCTTCAGGGGCATATTAATGGATCTTTAAAAGACATTAAATGTGTCTGTAAGCTTTAAATCCTTGGAACTTTGAAGCTTTATTTGCTTAACTAAAATAAAATATTTGATTAAAGTTCTATTTTTATGACCTCTATTGTTTGTATTTATTACAAGCCAAATTTTTTTATAAATTGCTTGCTTTTTATACATTTGTACAACTAACAACATTTTTCATTTACACATTTTTTTTTAGTTTTTGTTTCATTTAACAATTCACACACTCACTCACTCACTGACAAATTAACACTTTAGTTTAGTGTAATAAATACATACTTCTCTGATAACTAATTGACATATTATTTAATATTTTAGCAAACTGTATGAAAGTTTGTTATATTGTAATAAATTTCAAATAAAACAAAAATCAACTTCCCTCCTTAGCTACCTTTCACATGTATGTATGTATTTTTACATGTAAAACTAAAACTAAAACTTTAAAGTTAGTGGAGCATGTGTTGAAAATCAGTAATTAAAAGTCAATGAAATGAAAACTTTTGATAACTCTCATCAGCATAATTTATTTTACATGCAACAGCAACAACAACAACAACCACAATCATCTCAAAACAAATTAAGTTAAAGAGAAAAAAAGTATGAATGAGTGTTTGTGTGTGAATGATTATGTGTGTGTTCTTGTATGCCATTCTTGCACTTTTAGGAATAATTTTAGAAAGTAAAGCATAGCAAAAGGCGCGGGTTTTAAATCAAACCAACAAACAACAAATCATCATAATTATCCAGATAATTTATATTTATTTTACACTTAATTTAACTCGTGCCGATAAACATTTATACATAATATGTGTCCACCACATTCATACATATAATCTAATACAAATATAGAATTACTACGTTAAAAAAGGTTCTATATTAAATAGCTTAATATACATATATATATTTTCTTTTTGTGTAATCTTTTTTCTGAAAAGTCACCGCATTAGTTTTTTTTTTAATTTTATATTATACGTTGTGAGTTGGAACTCATTAAATTTCATGGCTTCAAATGCATTATTTATTTAATTTAAATCATTAAAAAGAAGTTAAATTTTCATATAAACTTGTGCATATACTTTAAGCATCTTATTGTAACAATTCGAACAGATTGTCTAACTGAAGATTAAATATGTACAGTGAACTCCCGAAAACATTAAAATCCAAAAACCTTAAAATTACAAAACGAAAAAATATTTTCGTAAAAGTCGGAAGTTAGTTCAAATAACAATTGCGTACAAATTTTCGTAAAACCTTAATGCTTGTTATGGCCATGTTAGGCTGATCCCTTTATTTTGAAAGTGGCATAAGTCACTGCATCAAAAATATCATATCAGTCGTTTATATTATAAAAATATAAAGCTATTGTCACAAAAAATATATACAGGGTTAGGCGATTGAAGTGTTGCCTATTTAAACGACCCTATTTTACTTTTGTAAAATTATTTTTTATTGATTCAAATTACAAAATGTGTGGAAATAATCAAAATTTCAGAATCCATTCACTTTAGCTCGCTGTGGCCGCTTTTTTCCTTTACTATGGCCTTCAAACGGTTAAAAAATGAGTTTACGTTTGCACGAACGTGGCGAATTTCTAAACATTTCGTTCTCTGATGTCAAAAATTTTCCTATTGAGCAGTTAATAAACTCTCAAAATGATCGTGTTTACTTAACTGAACGCACTCATGAAAATTTGAGCCTACGAACGGCCACCCGAAGTAATTTTCCATCTCAAGTATTGGTATGGGCAGCAGTAACCGCCGATGAACGCTGTCCAATCGTTTTCATCGAACCTGGTGTCAAAGTCAATGCGACTTATTATCGGGAATATGTTCTGGAAGCTTCTTTCGAGCCGTGGCCACGCACCCATTTCAGTTATAGACCATGGACGTTCCAAGAAGACTCGG
Source organism: Panzeria rudis (assembly GCA_956483635.1). Lineage (NCBI taxonomy): Eukaryota > Metazoa > Arthropoda > Insecta > Diptera > Tachinidae > Panzeria > Panzeria rudis. Next base: position 147,130,161 of record OY101450.1, read on the forward strand.
CACCGTCTTTTCTCTATTCTAAACCCAATATGGTCCTACGGCTTCCAGTTAGAAAAAATTCCAAGGCGACAAAATAACATTCTCCATACGATTACAGAAGCCCCCCGTGTTTTCAAAACATGTGACAAGATATATAAAAAAAGCTTGAGTTGCACCCATATCCCCTAGCCCGCACACTCGGCTGAGAAGGAGAGACACTCTTGCTCTCAGCCGAACACGAGAGACTTAAAAGACAACCTAAGAGCCAACCGCAGAAACAAATATTTTTGTCTGGCATTACTTATTGTTAGTTCAATTTTATTGAAAATACAATCAATAAAAATAAATGCAAAAAAACACCTCTTCAGCGGCAATGTGCCAAGCTGAAATGCCCTATAAAAATATTTTTCATAAAATTCTACTATAACTTATTAAAAATACTAAGGCCCTAACTGTGTAAATCACGTACTAAAGTGAAGTTTATATAGAGAATACAAATAAAATTTTGAATATTTTATAAATTTATTTTATACCATAATTATTTACACGATGAAATATTTGATGAAATTTTCTTCATAAAACTTTTTTATATTTGCTTATTGAAGGCGTGGTAAAAAAATTGACATAAACCTTCGAAAATTTTATTTTCTACACCTTTTTTAACACAATTTGTTTTCCTGTCTATTCTATTAGCAAATAAAGAAAGTTTCAAGACATAAAATTCATGAAATATTTCATCGTATAAATTTGGTCTTATTAACCGACTTAAAAAAAAGGAGAACGGTTATTAATTCATCATGTATTTTTTATGTATGTTCTTTCAAAACCCCGCCATTTAAGAACCGATTTCAAATTTTTTTTTTTATTTAAAAAGATGTACTTCCATATTGTTCCCGTTGAAAATTGGGCAGTGTCACTCCCATGAAAATTAAATATCCATTTGAACTACCTCTTATGAAACTTCGTCACGCCTATTTTGTAGTCCTTTTTTTACAAGAATTATTTTAACATTTTTGAAAGGCAAAGCAATGCTTGAATTTCTATGAGTTTGTTTCCTGAAGAATTTGTATGAAAAACAAAAACAATTTTTTTTTTATTTTTTCAAATTTGTTTTTGCTTTAATATAAATTTCACTTCGCTGATGTGATTTACACAATTAGGGGCAAAGCCCAAAACTATCAGCTAATTTCGTACTTATTCACAATTAGTGCAAAGATATTCGATAAAACCGGACTTATGTTGTGTTTGGAGCTTTGTAATAGAATTTTATGATATATTTTTCTAAAACATTTCAGCACCGCTGTTTAAAATCAGTTTTTACTCCTCTTACTAGAAAAGAAAAAAAGCGACCCATAGAGTGAAGAGGTTAAAATATTTTACTATTTCACTTTTCATTACACAAAAGTGTTAAAGACATCCTCTACCTAATATATAACGACTAAAAGATTCTACTACAACAATGTGCAAAAGAGAGGGTTTTTACAAATAAAAAGAATAAGGACAGACGTAAGCTTTCAAGATGCTCATAAATGTATATTTTGCTTGGTTCTCTTTGTACTGAATAGTTTATTCCGTCTAAATCAAATTGAAATTACTGTTACTGAAAATTTTTGCTATTTTTGCTCTCCGAGAATAAACATAAAGAGTAGTAAAATTATCTTTCTTTGTTTGCTAACTAATAAAAAAAAACAATTTGAAGTACATCACTTTTCACTGAACATTTGTCATTCGCTATAAGCACCATCGGAATAATTTAGTTTATATTATCGTGAACTCACTGTACATATAAAATAATGATTAAAGCTGTTTTACACTATCTCACAAGTCGTTCGACTTCCGTAGCAAATATATCCCTAATCAAATGAGCTTATATGTAAATTTCTAAAAAGGAATAACAACACATTATATCAGCGTTGCATTTTGTGCAGAAATCGAACAGCTTGTATAATAGCCTAAAAACAGCTTTAACAGTCAGTGTCTTTTAAAGACAGCCTATAAAGTATGCTACGATTGTTTATTTGATTTTACAACAACCTAGCAAAAGCTTTTATTACAAAGTAAGGACAATGTGTTTATAACAGAAGTAAGAAGTATATCTTAATCACTACTTACTTCCACTTGATCTCTTTATTAAGTCACTATTTTAACATGGTGATGTCTTTTGATTATAAATAACGAATAAAAAATGTTGTTGTTGTGCAAATCAATTTTATTTGTAAATTCCAAGTGTAATGTCATGTTCTTAACTGGTACACACTAGACCAATATACCACTACTTGAAAGTAATGCAGAAAGTATGTACTTTGTGATTGAGGAGTATACTGTTATTTGTGACAAGCCATTACCAAGTTTTTGCTGGGAAAATGTTAAGGGAAAATTCTATTTTTAATACATAATTTTAATTTCCATTAAATCCACTTTTACATCCATTACCTTTTTTTAATTTAAAAACAAAACATAAAATATCAATATTAACCCAAATAACTTCATTTTAAATTCCATGATAACGTCCCTCGAAAATAATTAAAATCCTCATGTGAAATAAAATGAAACAAAACTACCAAAAAAAACTCAAATCGGCAAATGAAATTTGGCGTAAAATTGAATGAATTTTCCTCCCATCAAAAATAAAAAATTCTCAAACAAATTCAATTCACTACCCCACGAAATCCAAAAACCAAAAACCAAAAAAATAAATCATCTCATATTGTATTAGAACTAACCGATATCGATCAAGTATATCGCGTTTTAAAACAAGCTGGCGAACTTAAAAACGCCAATATTGCAGCTGACAAATCCGTCCAAATTGCAGCCAGTAAAGGAGGAGATGGTCAACCCGATATACCCATTGTCAATGTACCCGAGTGTCCCGAACGTTCAGATCGGCCCTCAACGACAGGTAGCTCTGCAGCAACACGTGTTGCACGTGGAGTACGGCCACCGCCAGTGCCTATGCCCATATTGGGAGTTCAAAAACAACAACAGGAATTATCGCTAAGAACAGTTGGAGGGTTGCCAGTGGACTTAGCACAACTGAGAAGTGTTGCAGCATTGCCAGTGCCTACACAAGATATATCTAGTAGTTCAGGTCCGCCATTTAGAATTTTAATATTCAACATGTTCTTTCTTACTTTCTACTCGTTTTTTCTACATTTTACTCTGCTCTTGTTTTCTTTACGTTATCCTTTAATGTTTTCCTTTTGCGTTTCACGTTTGTTTTACTCTACTTTCTTAAAAATAAGAATTCCAAAACTATACCAACTTTTGTCTCTTAAGCTTAAGAAAAAAAAGCAATTTTGTTCTTGTTTAATTTGAAACGTTACAATTGTTTAAGGTTTCTTGCGTTTTGTCCCTTCTTGTAAAAAAAAGTATCAAGAAATAATAATCAAATTAATAAAAAGTTGAAGCATTTTTCTTTATCATTTTATTTGTTATAAAAACTAGAACTTTTCTAATTGTTTTTCTAAAATTAGCTTTTGTTACGTTTTGTCTTCATTTCTTCAAGTATCTGTTAATTATACTTTTTATCACTTTGTTAATTAAAAACATCATGAAATTGTACTTTTAATTAAAAACTATTGTGTTCACTCACTCAATCACATAATATAAAAAAGTAAAGTTTTCTTTATTACAAACAATTACAATTATTTTTTTAAAATAATTTTTTTTATAAAACAAAAATTTTATTAAATCAAAAATAATAATAAAGTTGAAAATATTCCCCACCTTGCCCTGTTTACAAAGTTCTCTTAACAACTTTTATTTGTATTTCTGCTACTTTAATTAAATTCATATTTTAGTAAGTTCATATTTTTCTACTCAATTATTCGCAATCTGTATTAAAACACTATTTATTAGTGCGTTAGTTAGTTTATAGTCTAGTTAATTTGCTTATTGGTAGTTAGTTATTTGTATTTCCTGTTAAATTATTAAACATGTAATTTATAATATAATCAAACACAAACTTTTACACAAACATTAACAAAAATATTTTAATGCTTCACATATGGGGCATTATTTGTGAAGCGAACAGGGTAACAATTTTTTGTCTCCGATTTTTGTAGTTTCTGGCCATATTGTAACTACCATCGCTTCAGCACAAAAAATTCGTTTTTTTAGTCTCCTTAACAAGATATAGGACCTTGAAAATAGGACTAAAGGGCAGTTACGCTCTACTTCAAGTGTTATTAATTAGTTTTGAAAAGTTGCAAAAAAAAGTTGCGAAAAAAATAAATGAAACTATCAGGTCTATAGTTCATTATATCAGCTTTTTAAATATATATTAAGATATTAGAAAAAATATTTTTTAAATTTTATTTTTTATTTAAAAAGTTAAGCTAAAATTTCACAAACTTCCTCCCTCTCCCTCTTTAATATTTTTTTAAATTTTTACCAAAAATAGCTCATAGTTTATAGATGATCCGTTCCAAGTTTCATAACAGGCACGAAAACATAATTTAATGGTATTTTATTGCCCCCCCCCCCTTCAAAACGAGTAAATTTCTATAGAGTTTCTAAAAGAAGTTTGGAAAAATAGTATGTTTCACTTAGAAGTTCCCCACCCCCCACAAAAACTCAAGCTGGATCCGAGCCTGCTCTACACTATAAGCTGAACAAGACATAAATTTAAAAAATCAAAAAAACCCGACTGCGTAAAAAAAATAAAAGAAAACAATTTTAAACCGTCACAGATCCTTAATGGTCATTCGAAATTAAAAATCATAAGAGAAACCTAAAGATGATTTTCAAATACCTGTCGATTGATATCCATTTTGATATAGTTCGCTGACTTTTTATTTTTTTCGTATAAACAAAATGGCGTTTGTTGGCCGCCATATTGAATTTTGACTACTGCCATATCTTTAGTGACACCTGCCGGACTAAGACCAATCGATTAACGTAAGAATCGTCAAAATCGGTATACGCGTTCGCTTTATATATTGCCGTAAAGCAACACACATACATTAATACATACATAAGCTGATAAACACAATACCCTTCTTTGCGTCGCGCAGTCGGTTAAAAAAAAGTCAAAAACAATATTGTGATTAGTGGATTTAATTTCTCTAAATCGAGCGTTTTCAAATTGACTCGGTTTATAGAGCAAGCAGGATAATTTTATTAATTTTTTTTTTACTTTTTAAAACTAAATAATAACACTTGAAGTAGAGCGTAGCTGCATTTTAGTCCTATTATCAAAGTCCTATATTTCGTTAAGGGGAGTAAAAAAACAAATTTTTTCTGAACCGATGATGATATTACAGAAAGGCAAGATTTGTTTTTTACCAGAATAGATTTTTATCGCATCTTTTTTTCAATAATTATATTGCATTTTACTTTCTCATTCATTTCAATTTATTTCACTCATATTTTTAATTTTACCATTTTCGAATTTTTCTTTTTTCCCTTTTGTTAAAAATACTTTTTTAAATGGTGCTTTCTTAAAAGATCCGTTTCTAAAAAAGTACTGGTTTAAAAGGTACTTTTTTAAAAGGTCCTTTTTTAAAAGGTACTTTTTTAAAAGATACTTAAAAAACTTTTTTAAAAGGTACTTATTTAAAAGGTACTTTTTTAAAAGGTACTTTTTTAAAAGGTACTTTTTTAAAAGGTACTTTTTTAAAAGGTACTTTTTTAAAAGGTACTTTTTTTAAAGGTACTTTTTTAAAAGGTACTTTTTTAAAAGGTACTTTTTTAAAAGGTACTTTTTTAAAAGGTACTTTTTTAAGATACTTAAAAAAAACTTTTCAAAAGGTACTTTTTTTAAAAACGTAAATTTATTCTAATCAACTTAAAGAACGTACACATACAAATACAATATACATAAGGATGTGGTATTAGGTTGCATGAAGGAAACTAGACTTTGGATTTTCACTAAAGCCCAGACGGATAATTTTGATACGTATGTAATATAAAACTGATATGGCGAAAATTCGAGCTGAATCAGACAACTCAGAACACAAAGTTTGGAAAATTCACTCATTTGCAAAAATTTTATTATATTATTCGTCAACTTTGCACTGATTCCTCCGCAAATCAGCAAGGATTCTTTTTTAAATGTGCCAAATTATATTAAAGGTTTTGGATTGAAATTTAAATTCTCCATGGAACGTTGTGTACATAAAAAAAAAAACGTGTAACTAATACTGGTAAAGGCCCATTCACACTATAATCCAAGCTTTGAGATTTTTATTAGATTTTATAAGACGAATATCAAATCAAAATCAGTTTAAATATCAAAAAATCTTAAAGAAAATCGTCTCATTATATTTTGTTTCTACACTATCACATTCCAAATAAACGTAACTAAAATAATTTGCAATAAAGCAAATTTATTTCGTTATTTTTCTTTATTTATACCGGCAAACAAATTCACAGCTGTTTTTGTTATTCCTATGTTTCTTTGTGCAAAAGACAACCCTGATGATTGCGACCTCAGCAGCTAATATTATGTTATGTTATATAAACATGACATAACATCGCATATAGGAACTTCGATACTACCCGATGTCCTACAACTCTGCCCGCGCTCTCTTTTTTTTTTGCAGAACTAACTGCTTGGGGTCAAAATTCTAATATTAATAAAACCTTTGTAAAAATACTTAAAGAACGACAATATCAACCCCTCCACGCTTCGACCTAATCAAATACTTTACACCTTTTTTATTTTCTTTATTTGCCAATTTGATTTTCGAAGTTTTGGCCACAAAATACAGTTACAATTAAATTCATTTTCTTGTTACATTTTCAAAAAAAAAACATTTTTTATAGATTTTTCAGCAGTTCCGCAAAAGCATTTCTATCGCTCGCCTCGCTCAAAAGTCGCTACACAGCTTGGATACCTACCTGTCCATATTTGGATATTATTAAGCCATGTTGCTTCTTTTCTCTCTCTAACAGGCCTTCCTTTAATATTCGCTAGCATTATGGTTTGTAGTAGCTTATATTTTGGGTTCCTCATAATATGTCCCAGGTATTTTTCTTTATAGCTACATTTGTCTTAAGACTTCTACATTCGATACAAAGTAGGTCCATGATATTTTGAGTACACGTCTATAGATTCACAATTCCAGCGCCCCTAACCTTTTTACATCTGCTGATTTTATGGTCCATGTCTTCACTGCGTATAATAGAACTGACTAAACATATATTTTAAAGAAGGGCGATTTTGTTTTAATATCAGGCTTTTGTTTTAATATCTCTTGCTATTTCGATATTTCTTTTGAACAGTCTCATTGATCGTTTATAGTAAATCCAAGATATTTAAAACTCTTTACTCTGCCTTCGAGACTATCCATATATACTTTAAGGCCAAACTGGAATATATCCATTTCTATTTTGAGGACGTGGCTCATTATAAATTGACCGGTTGCAATCAGTGAATACTTGCTTTATATATTCCTTCCATATACAACGTCATTACTGTTTTTGTATAAAACCTTTGAATAGGTTTTGCGATATAACCCCGCGGCTTCTTTTAGTTTTTATGAAGAGTGAAGTCGTCATGTATATATTGCAATCTTTCAATATCCCGCAATTGGTTAATAATGTGGTCTTTTTTTTTATTTGCGAATTGCAGTTTGTACCTCCCTATTTAATTCCCAGTATCGTTCGTAATTTAGGGTTTTATATATGTACGACGCTCTTCTACTAACTGCAGTATTTCATTTGACATCCATTCTTTCCTTTTGGGTCCTTTGCTCTTTTCCAGGGCATTGTCTGCTATTGATTTTAGAGTACTCTTAACAGCATTCCATATATTTTCAACATCTTCTATGTTGACGTTCTTCAGCTCTGGATTTTTACTTTCGCTTATGTTTGTCCTTAGATTTAAACTTTACAAAAAAAATTTGTTGGATTATTTTGGTCCCAAAGTCTGCAAGGGTTAATGTTATCGTTCATAAAGTAAAAAAAATAGTAATTTTTAACTAACTGGCATAAATGGGTTAATTTTCGAAAAAAAATGGAATATTCAAAATATGTAACACCAACGAAGATTTTCAGCAGAATCCGTGCAAAATTAGCGAATTCTGTAATTAGTAAATGGAGGAAATCTGCAAAATTTAAGCTTTTATCTCAAATGGGCACGTCTTACAGCTGTCCGATTTAGCTAGAATTTTACCAGTTTTATATTAATCACTTTAGTAATCTGAAAATATTATTCTTTTAGAAAAAAAGTAAATACTACACATATGTAACTTATTTACACTTATTCACACACATACAACTAATTTTCGAAACTCAGACATAAAATTAGTTTCTTCCAAATATATTAATTATTCCACGAATTAGTTTTACTGCATCGTATTATACATATAAAGTCTATATTTAATTCATTTAATTCTCCTTATAAATTATCTATTTTTTTTTTATTCAATTATTTTTATTTAAATTTATATTTTATACTTGGTTTTTTTTTTTTTTTTTGTTTAAATACTTTTTAAAAGCTCTTATTTAAATAGGGCTTAATACTCTTTCCAAATCTGTGGTTTCTGCCGAGGCAAAGGAAAAGTAATGAATGCCTTCAGTTGAGTTCTATTTATCATTTTTTTACAGCAATAAATAATCTGAAATATAAAATAAAAAACAGCTCATTACTTAGTTAAAGCGAGTAAACAAAAATAAAAGGCGTAAAGAGCAAAGAAAATTTTGGCCCTAACAAATTAGCCTAAAAAGTTTTAGAGAAAAAAAATCATACATCAAAGTCTTTACACAAACAACTAAATACATAATTATGATGTTCATTTTACTGCGTTTGTTAGTTTGTACATATGAAAAACGCTACTTACTAAGTCCCATTGGCCTTACAAGTCATGCAGGATTTACAAAATAGTAAAATAATAAAGAGAAACCAACTTCTTTTTTTTTAAATGAAAAAAAAGACTCGTAATAAAAAGCAATTTGTGTTGGTAATAATAGTGTCGCCACAAAAGGCATTATAGAAAAGCTAAAAAGCTTTTATACGCCTCAAAAGCAAACAAACACTCCCACAAACAATTACACATACTAACACATCTGTAGAAACAGGCAGACCACAACACTAACCAGCCAGCAGTCATATAAACAGAAGCTGCAATATACGCCGCTTTATTTAACATCAATAATTTTTTTTTTCATTTCTTTTTTTATTAACAAACAATAAGAAAAATCCTTTTTAAAAACCACAAATAAATGAAACAATAAATGCTCGTTTCCTTTTCCTCTACATATTTTCATGCACTTTTAGCCAACATGATTTTTATTGTTGTCATATTTCGGCTCCAGGCAATAAAAGGCTCTAGAGAAATTCGAAAGTTGTATTCAAAAAGCTACACACAGAAAAATTTCCATGTAAAAACGTCGAAAACCAGGTTAATTTGACGTTTTTCGGTAGTGATTTTGCTTCATAGGTGTTTTATGTTAAATCAACATGATTTACAATAATCTTGAAAAAAAGTTTATCCTTTTGAATTAACTATATTTCATGTTGAATCAATATTCCAGTACAGTTAAATTAAACTGAAGTTGATACTGAAATAATACGAAAAATCATATTGAATCAAAGTAATTTCGAGTTGAAACAACGTCAATTTGATATTGGAATAACACGAAGAATCATGTTGAATCAAAGTTATTTCAAGTTGAAACAACGTGAATTTGATATTGAAACAACACGAAGAATCATGTTGAATTAAAGTTATATCAAGGTGAAAGAACATTATTTTAATGTGGCTATTTTATTAATTATTTTACTTACGTGATAGTCATCAGAAAATTTTGCGTTATAGCTGACTGCCCCAGCCAAAATTTGAACTCGTGCCACCTGCATGATAGTCCACGCGCCAACAACTGCAGCCACAACAGCTTCAAACTTTTCTTTACTTATACACTAAATAAATAACATCGTATGTAAAATGCATTTCAATTTAATTCAACATGATTTAAATGATTATTTAACATAAAACTTATTTGAAATTAAAGTTATAGTCATGTCGATTGAAAATGAAACTTAACGTTTATAACAAAATTGTTTTAACGGTGCTTTAAGGTTAGATTAATAATTTTCCGTTTAAAATTAATATGAAACAATGGTAATTTTAAATCAGCAGCAGTACATTTTCGCTGGTAATTCGGTTTTTCTCGTCTACATAGACGACACATGTAAGAATAAACAACAACAAGTCACACAACTAAGCAGAACAGTGAATTGTAGCAATAAACAAAGCAAATAAACACTAACACACTCAAACGAGAAATTATTTCTAGTAAATTTAATATAATTTCCAATCAAAATTGCGGCATGTGGATTTTACATACCTTTTTTTTCTGTGTATACATTGAATTTAGACCACAGTGTACAGAGCATATATATGCTGAACTTTAATTGAAATTATTTCAATTGCTTTATTTGTATCTTTGAGCCTGCTGAACTTTTTAAGTTGCACAATGGGTTAAGGTGAAGACAACAATAGCTTAAAAAATAAAATTAGAAATACTATTAGTTAACTGTAATATTAACTTTAATTTATTTGTTAAAGACTGCGTGCATAATAATGAGGGCTCTGCTAGAAAGAAATGGTCTGAATGGTTTAGCTGACAGAGCAGCAAAATGATTATTCGCCGAATAGGAGAATTAAAAACATTGCCTATTTTAATTTACATTTTCTTTGACATACTTCTAATTTTATTTCGGCCTCCTTCTCATAGTTGGCGGAATTTAAGAATAAGGTTTTTTTTCCTTTAATGATTTACAACGACAAGTATTTCTTTGCTATTTATTTATTAGTTGCAAGTCACCCACCAACAACCCGGCCACCACCAGGGTACATTTATCAAACTCTTAACGGAGGGAGCTGTGTCTGAGTTGTTGGTAGTTTTACATGGACTTTTAGGGATTGTGTGTATTTATGTGGTTGTTCATTTTTCGGCATTTAATTTCATTTCATGATTAATGCTTTTGAAATCTCTGTATGTGGTTTCTTATTGTACAACCACATCTTTGCTAATAACACTGTACAACAAAATCGAATCTAGAACAAATTTTTAGGAGGAGTTAAAAGTTGCTCCTTTGTATATTGTTATAGTGAATCGGCCTCAAGACAATTCATTATCTTGTGTTTCGCTGAAACCTAAATTAGAAGAATATCATAAAATTTTATTCGAATAGCTTTCATCTCTATTACACATATATGTACATTATCGATTCACAATTAACAAAATGAAAACTTTTAAGCAGATAACTCTCTAGCTATCGTAAAAGCTATAAAAACTTAAAATAACTGCTTCTTGTTATACCTTTTTGCATAAACAGATGTTGTATTGAAATACAAAATGTACCACACAAGTAAATAAAAAAGGGTTTCTAGATACCAACAAAACACCCAGTTTCTTTCCTTAATACAGATAGAAACATTTATTATACAACTAATTGTTCAAGTACACACTACTAATTACAAAAGATAAAATACCAAATCCACTTCCACTGCTGGTGTTGCTAAAACCACATTAACTGCTGTTTCAGAAACATCCAGGCACTTAGCTGAACATCATAAACTACCTTTTTTCAATTTTCTAAATACATTCGTAAGAAAAGAAAGGATGTGAGTGCTAATTTTGCTCCATTCGTGTCATATTTTTCAATAACACCACAAGCACCATTACGCCTTTTAAAAATGTTTTAATGGACCTATAAAATAAATATGGGTAAGAGACATATTTTTTTTTGCAAATATTGTTTAGAGAAAAAATATTACGTTTTCTTTTTAGTATTCCGCATATAAGTATGCAATGTTTATAAAAAGGATTATAAAAGTATGCTCTAACGATACGAATTCATATATATGTGTGTTTGTGTGGGTGTGTATGTATAGCCACAACAAGAACATGAACGTACTGGCTTGATAATAATAAGAGACAAATTTTTATAGTTTATTCTTATGGCACCCTTTTCAACATTTGCCAACATTTTATTGGTTTTGTACAACATCACATTACCAGACACCATACATACAAACGAAGTCATTCGCACATACACAGACGGACATTCACACAGACACTGTTATAACAACAAGTGCTTATTATACGAGTATGACCAGGATTATAAGTAAATGCACATTGGTGTGTGTGTGTTTGTTTGTATGAGTAATTTTAAAGTAATAAAAACTTTTAAGCAGATAAACTCAAACATATACATGTTCGTCCTTATACTTGCTGTCCCACACAACTTAAAATTCATTTTAGTCTTTTTTTGCCAAATATGAATAGACAGGGTGTCAAGGTATGTTATGAGTATGTGTGGCATTTATATTTTTTGGCACAGTTTGTTGATAATAAAATGATTTAAGACTTTATCTTAATGCTGTGGTAGTCTGAACGACTAAAGTCCTATTCACACAATACATTTTTCTTTACTACAAGTACTCCTTCCTTGTCCATGAGAAAATTTACCTCTATCAACTGGAAAATTAACTCAGCATGTATTTACGTGGACAACACTGTCATTGTGGAAAAAGTTACATAAAGATTTTGGCTTTCTTGTTCAACAGCAGTACCAGTATCTGTGATAATAATAATGTCTGTACTTGTGTGTTGTTTGTAAATGGTATGAACGAAAAAATGTTTAAACTAGCGATTGTATTCATTTGAAACTTCAAGTATTGATACAGGAAGAGAATAAAAAATTTCGTAACTTGTTTCACAGCCAATTTTTTGCTAAAGGCCCCACGATGAGCTGCACTAACTCAGTACATATTTGTACCTTCTAAAGCTGTTGTGGATGTATATTTGGAATTCTCTCTATAAACCACAAGCTAGTAAAAAAATTTAATCATTTGCTACAGTGACACCTCAGCAAGTGAAACATTTCAATAAGTTTGCTATGATAAAAGACTTTCAGACATATAATTCTTTTAAGAAAAATTATTTAGAATCTGTTTGCTAATTAAGAGAACAACTTTTGTAAAGCACAATTACTTTAAAAAAAAGTACTTTCTTAAAAAAAAGTATCTTACATATTTTTAAAAAAATCTATATGAAATTAGAAACCTGCTTGAAAATTTTCTTTTTTGAAAACAAGAACGGGTGCTGTTGGCTGAGTAGTTAGCGCGTTTGACTACAAACCCTGAGGTCTTGAGTTCGAGACTAGTTTCAGGCAAGCCAACAACATCATGCATTTTTCTCATGTGCATTGGTGTGTTATTGTGTTCGTTGTTGTTGGACTGTTAAAGTGATGAAGGCATAGCACTGATCACTGTGGCAGTACCGGCGGCGAGTAATACTAACATATCCTAATGCACTTCACAGCACCCTCCTTCGTCGGTATTGTAGCAAAACCGTCGGCGAAGTAAAAGAACTAATAAAATGACTACACAGCTTAAACAACTCGATGCCTCTACTAGACTCCAGAGGGGATTGCAACACTGCTCTACATAAAACGCGCAATAGCAGGGTTGTAAATGAATTAAGCTTTCTATCTCTCTCCCACTTCACCACCTGTTCACTCTACACTATCCCTTTCCCAAAGAAGGTAACACATTAATTAATTAACTGGTAGGCATTAATTGCCTGATTGTGTTACTTCTCTTAAAAAAAATTGTAGCTGTTTAAAAAAAGTGCCTTTAAAACACATTTTGTTAAAAAAAATAACCTTTTTAAAATCACTACCATTCTAAAAAGTATTTTTTAATAAAAGCAGCTTTTTCATAAAAATAACTCTTCATTAAAATAAATTTTTAATAAAAGTATTTTTGTGAAAAGTTCTTTTTGAATATATTTGCAACAAAAGTACCTTTTAATAAAAGTGCCACCGTAAAGGAAATATTCATTCTGCATGTGTATTAGGGTGGATCGATTTTTTTGACAAGAAATCGCAGGGAGGAATGTAATGCTACAAAGAATTCTAAACAACTTTTGTTTAGAAACCATGGATTTAAAATGGACTTCGAGCTTGCGGAAAACCAACCAGTATTGGGACAGACCTCCTCCGAATAGAGTAAAAAGTGGTATGCCAGTTCAGTCTTGTGCAACGAACATTTGACAGAGGACTAACGCCTGTCGTTCTCAAATTCTAACGCCTTTATTATAGGAAAAATTGCAAAAAGTACTTCAAAAAGCTTGTAGGTACAACTGCGTATACTTAATATTTCATCATTACATTAAATAATGACACTCATACGTTATCGTTTATTGAGACAAACTGCTGCAAGCACTTTTTGTTAGTTATACGAATATATGCACAACATATTTTGGATTTTCAGAAAGTTCGAAATCCATTTTACACCCTTGGTTTCTAGGTAAAAAATGCTTACAGTTCTTTATAGAATAATCATTTCCCTCTCTACGATTTTTTTTATTTTTCTTATTTTTTTTGCATCCATACAAATTCGATCATCCTAATGTATGGCTCATATGTATACATTTATTGCCTTTATAATTTTGTTTCCACTACCAAGATCTGCTACTGCACATAAGTGGCTTTAAGTATACGCAAGCAAACCATGACCACAATTATGTGGTTTAAATGGAATTGTTACCAACTAATACCACCAAACTGATTGCACAACAATTACAAACACTGCCAGGACTAAAATTACTAGGAAGGCGAGACTTTAACAAGTAAACGACAATGTAATTGTAAGAGGTACACACTTGAAGTTTGAATAGTCAGTTAAGTAAACACTTGCAACAAAACAACACGTTAAATAAGTAATAATAAGAGAACAACAATAAGAATAGTTAACTTTAAATTTACTGTTTCCTGGGCTTGGTAAGAAGATATCATATAATGAGTTTTTGTAAAAGAAAGAAATAGAAATGAAATATTTTTCTAGCAGACTAGAATGGATAACTGAAACTAAGATCCAAATAAAAATATTATTAATAGAGAAACCCTTTATTGCTGATTTAAAATTTTTATTTTTACTTTTGCTTTTTTTTACTGTTCCAAACCCTCCACTAATGCAACCGATACCCTTTTATTCCTCGTTATAATGATGCAATCAATATCTTTATGTGTGTACATTCATTATTTTAAATGTATGTTTGTACATTCTTCTTACGAGTAGACTGTCGCTTATTAAACATGCCACAAATGCCATCTGTGGCAAATATGACAACTGCTGCTTACTTAAGTAGTGGCATTGGTATTAATTATTATGCAACATCGGCTAGCATGTTGCCAACAAATACAACAATGCAAATGCAATCACAAAAACAGCAACAACAGCAACTTTCGGGTGCGGCATCAGCTGCATCATCATCATCGTTCAATTCGGCTGCATTGGCAACGGCTATTTGCCAACAGTTGCCACAACAGCAGCAACAGCAACAATATCCCTATTTGACATTGCAACAACAACAGCAACTATTAACGCAGCAAGAATACCATCAGCAGCAACAACAGATACTACCAGCTGATTCGGGTCTGCGTCGACGTTTATTTGCTGGTATTCGTCCCATGTCCGGTTTTGGTCGTATGCGTTCTCGTTCATCTCAGCATCGTTCGATATCATTGCCTGAAAGTAATTAAATTGTAACAACTTTTATTCGTTCACCCCCCTTCATAATCTCTTTCAACAAGTCTTTGTGTCACTCGTTGTTGTATGTGTTCTTCTCTCTCTTCAATTAATATTTTTATTTATTTATTTTTGTTTTCTTTTATTTGTAACCAAACATCCTTTATCATCAACTGAACTATAAATGATGTAAAAGAAATGGCAAAAAAAAAGTAAATGTTTTATTTTCGATTTTTCTTTTAAGAAATATAAATTTGTTTTATTGTAAATCTTGTTTTCCACCGTCAACACAAAAACCACTTTAATAACTCTTGCGTCACTCCTTCACTCACTACTTGTTACCAAAAAAAAAAAAATAACAACCACTCGAAAAAAATCGTTGTGCAACTGTGTGAATGAAAATCTTAACTAAGTTCCACGAACTCAGTCAGTCATTTTCGCCATGATTGTTTAACTAAAAGATGTATGAGAAAATTTACTTTTGTAGATATTTGTATGACTTTTAAATCTTTAATTGTTGTCCTTCTTTTTGTTCTTTAAATTTTATATGACACTAAGTAATTCGTTTCTTTCTTGCACTTCATTTAAGTGTGTATAATATTTCAGAGACAGGAAGGAATTCCATCGTTGAAGCTTTTTATAATAAATCGAAATTTAAACTATAAATTCATAAGAAAGTTTAAACGGGAAAATCTGTATCCAGTAACGCCGCTTTTGTATGTTCAAAAGCGGCGTTACTGAGCGGCGTTCAGAACACTTTTTGTTTTCCTAAAAGCTGTTTTTGAAGCTAAGAACTTAAAAAAGAGTTCTTTAATTTAATAAAATGTGACAAAATTTTATTATTATGAAATAAAATTATCAAAAGTTGTTCCTATTTGAAATTTAAAGTTTTCATAAAGTTGTAGTTAGCTTAAAGCTTTAACTTTTCATAAAATTTTAGTTGGGGTTAACAAGTTTTTATTAAATACTACAGAGCTTTTAAAGTTCAAAAGTTTTTTTTTATAAAATGCTATTTATTTTTCTTCTCGCTTCTCGTTAAAGCTGATATAAATTGAAGAAATGTAGGCATATGTTTCTTTACGTGCCCAAAGTAATACAAACTTTGCCTAAAAGCTTCTCTGTATACAATTTTTTGTATTTAAAAGAGCTTTCGGTTCAGTTTTGATAACTTCAAGCACATAAACAAACAAAAGATTAAAAAATATATGAAAAAAATCAAAAAGCTCTTAAACTTTTTAGTGTACATTCTTTTTTCGATTTTAACGAAAACTTTAAACCACCACAAAACTTTTCAATAACTGATAATAATTAATTTTAATGAAAACGCTTACAGCTTTCAACACTTAGAAGCGTTTTAAATAAAACTATTAAAGCGATTTTGGAATAAAAACTTTAAAAAGTATTTCCATAAAGCTTTATATATTATTACACACTTTCAAAATTAGTTTATTTATTATTTAATTGAAAAACAAAGCCTCATATTTAATTTGAATCGCTTTCAAGTCTTAACAAATACAAAAGCTTCTAGAAGTTAACTTATAGCTTTGCATATAAGTTCAACAATAAAGCTTTTAGCTTAATTAGAAAATGTGGAAAAACAGCGGCTTATTATGGAATGCCTTCGTAAATGTATATATATCTTATAAAAATGCTTGTAGCTTTGAAGCATGTTCTTTTTTATTTAATTTAAAGTTGCATTAATATCAATAATATAGTAACAACTAAAGAAAAAATTTAAAACTACTTTTTACACTGTGTTTATTACTCATACTTTCTAAACTAAGATGACAAATCACTTTCTTATTGCACAAATAGAAATATATTTTTTTTAATCTTTTAAATCCTAAATAATGTAAGTTTACTGCAGAATACACATGACGCCAAAAACTAATTTAAACATTGTGCTCATAATATTTTAGTTCAATATATTTCATCCTTCAACGCTAAATCAACGCAGTAGGATATAAAAATGAAAATTACAACCAATAGAAGACACAAGATATGAAAACAATAATTTTATTACTCACTGATCAACCGAATAACTAATCAGTCAAAATTCTAACAATCTCATATTCATTTGATGCTGGTGAATTTTTAATTTTTATTCAAGTTTAATTTTATAGTTTTCCATTTTATAGCGAACTCTTTTTTTTTTGTTGCTCTACACTGTCAATTAGTTGTTGACCTAGTTTTATGTCCATTCTTTCTATAGCTTGAAAAATTAATGATGGATTGTTGTTCATTTTAGGGGGTTTTTTTCATAATACTAAAAACTGTGTTCTTAAGTTTTCTTTTGTACATTTTTTCTTTCTTTAATTGCGCAAAAAGATAATTGAATTAAAATGCATTCTTATGTTATCCAAACTTAAGAAAATGGGATGAATACGATAAATTTTCTTTCAATTAAGAAATTTTAAAACACTAAATAGTTTCAATTTAGGTTTCTTCTTTTTTTAGTATTTCATATAAAAGTAAAAAAATTAAAAAAAAATTGTATGAGCTTCCCACAAATTTTAATTACTCTCCTTCCTCCTGTAATTATGCAGTTTTTATATCCGAATATGCTATTTAACTTTTAATCGCGACAAAAACCACCTTAACTCTCCTTTATATCTCAGTTTATATTAACGCGGCAGCAATTTAATCACATCAATATTAATTAAGACGAAAAATACATGTTCCCGAGGGCGTTAAAATGACAAAGAAAAAAAACAATAGAAATTCGCATTACAAAAAAAAAAATATAAATTGTAAATCGAATGGAACTTCTTATGGATTTCTACTAGCAGGATTGTGGTTTATTTCAGGGTTAGTTACATCCAACGATGGCGTAAAGAAAAGTGAACAAAAAAAATTCTTTGCAAGTTAAATGAAGACACAAAAAAGGTCATTGAGAAATAAAAGAAGGAATTAAAGAAAATTGCAGTCAAATTGATTAATTGTATAAATGAAAAATAGAAAAAGATATCTTCTTATTAGTGCACAGTGGGGCAAATTTTGAAACAAATCAGGCATTTCTAAAAGTCTGATCCTGATAAAATGCATATCAACATAGCATAGGTATATTCGCGTTTATATTGCTCAGGAGCGAAGCTTTGAAGTCTCAAAGTAGGGCACTTCGGCCATGTAAAATTTGTTAACGCTTGCAATTTTCTAATTTCGTTTTTTTTATATTATATGATAAGATCTAAAAGACGGATGCTTGTTGCACATCTCTTGAAGGTGCTGTTGGCTGAGTAGTTAGCGCGTTTGATTACAAACCCTGAGGTCTTGAGTTCAAGACTAGTTCCAGGCAAGCCAACAACATCGTGCATTTATCTCTTGTGTGCTATTGTATGGTTTCTTGTTGGACTGTTAAAGTAATGAAGGCATAGGACTGATTACTTTGGCAGTGCCGGCAGCGATTAATGATAACATATCCTAATGCACTTCACAGCACTCTCCTTCGCCGGAATCGTAGAACAGCCGGCGAAGTAAATGAACTAATAAAATGGCTATAAAGCTTAAACAACTCATGGCCGCTATTTTACACCAGAAGGGATTTCAACACTTCTCTACAAAAAACGTGATATTGCAGAGTTGTAAATGAATTAAGCTTTCTATCTCTCTCATTTCACCACCTCTTCTCCCTACACTTTCCTTTTCCCAAAGAATTAATTAATTAACCGGTAGGCATTAATTGCCTGATTTTGTTACTTCTAGTCTATATTAGTATATACTAATCTCGTATACTTATCTCTTATACTAATTTTTCGAAACTTTGGTCTAGTATTTTCCAGATGTTGGATTAAAAATATCAGAAGATCTTTTTAATTTTTCTTTAGTTAAAAAACGAAATTCAAAAGCGTTTAAAAAAATTTTTGAAATACTGTTGCTGAATTGAAAAATATTTAGTTTTAAATTTTAAAATTAGGAAAATGTTAAATTTTCATTGTTTTATATATTGATGGCTTAATATAAAAAAGGCGTAGCTCGAATTTTCGAAACCTCACAGAAGAAGGAAAAAACTGAATAAAAACTATTGCATTTACACACAAAAATATTTTTTAAGTGGCCATAAACCGTTACTTTTAACTGTATCTTACTTAGTTCTTTAAGGAGCATGTATTTAGACTTTGACTACCAGAAAACGTTAAAAACGTGATTTCAAAAAAAATCGAGATACGCCTTTTTTATATTAAGGGATCGATATGAAAAAATTAAATAAATGTACATTTATCTATAAGGTATCTTCACAAACATGAATCGACTTTGAAAAATAATTGAATTTCTCACTTTAGCTGTGTCCTTCCCAATACGAACTATTTTATATAAAAATTTTGACTTTAGCCCAAGGCTTAAGAACAAAAATAATTACTTTATTTTTAAAATCAATATGTGTATGAATTTTTTTGCCAAAGCGTTGAATAATCCTTGGACCAATTATCTGTTTTATGGGAAAAACCATAAAAAATCTATTTTTGAGATTTCTTTGAATTTTCTTCGAAATTCTGAAAATCTAAGAAAATCTTAGTTATTGTCTTACTTGATATTTAGTACGTAAATTTATATATAATTGTAAGATTTCATTTGAAAATACATATCAGTAATCAAAGATTCTTTAAATCAGAAGAGAAACATAAAAATTAAGAAACGTTAACAAGTTTTACTTGGCCGAAGTGTCCTCCGCTCCTGATCAATTTGGAGAGTTGGCATTCCAAACATAACCGCAAATGTTCCCTTGATATGCCCATGTGAAATTTTATTTTGATTATCCGTCTAGAAATGTCTAATTTATTTCCAAATTATTTTGATTTTGCTTCACTGTGCCTAGTAAAATAAATGCAGATACTGATTCGCTGCGAAAATGCAAGATCTGAGTGTACCAGAGTACTAAAACATGAAAAAGCCTTGTACGAACAGAGTCATCGCGCTAAAGCTCTTGCTGCCCTCAGGGTGGCACTATATCTTCATAAACTTTTTTTTTGCGGAGAGCACCCTTTTAATTTCACTAAAGTAATAATGACTAACTAGTTCGATTGTAAAACAGGGATTTTTTTCTGTATGCAGAATGATTAACCAACCAACCTTGATTCCGTCTCCATAAAACAAGGCGGTAAACAGTTTTGTAACATGAATTTTTAAAAGTTCATGTTGCAAGTCTGAAATAAAAACTTTTTATTGCACATTTACAACGAGCACGAAAAGTAAACTTAAAATGGAAACTTTTTTTATATTCTGCTGCTTCGATTTTTTTATACTCGAACAAAACTTTAATTTAAGCATAATTATATTTGCAGAAAATAAAACAGAAAGATTTGTCACATCAGCATTTTTATTTTTTTTTTTTTTTCGTTTCGTCTTTCATAAATATAATTTTATTTTAATATTGTATAAATTTTTTCATTTTATTCAGACAGCCTGAAATATAAGTTTGAGAACATTATTCTAGTTACTATTTTCATCATCATCACCATCATCTACATTGTCACAGTTTTTATGCAGTAGTGTGGGCAGAAAAAACTTAACTCCTTTTGCAAAACATTTTTTCGTACTCTCTCACGAGCACAAACACATACACCTGAATATATAAATTTGAATTTCCGTTGCTGTAACGGATTTTGTCCTGTACTGTTGCATTTTAACTGTTACACGTTTTTGATTTTTTTCTTCTGTTGTTTCATTTTGATTTTTTATAACATTCGCCTTTTTTCGAATTCAGCTTTATAACCACGATGATGATGATGATGATGAGTATGACGGTGACGGTGATTGTACACAGCGTGGTTTAATATTTTGAGTGCATGAAACATTTGCTCACTAACTTTTCTTAATTCTGTTATTGTAACTGTTTTTTAAGCAGCTTTTTTTTTTGGGTCCATATTTTAATTTGTTTTTTTTTTTCTTTTGCTATTTTTTATATTTTAATTTTATGTTCCGTTTCATCACTCTGTTGTGAAGTTGGAAAGCAATTTTTTTTCTTTTATATTTTATTCGTTGCTTTGTTTCGAATTGTTTCATATTATTCATGAATTAATGAATGATAATGAAGCATGCCGAGTCTTGCTTTCCTTATTTTTCGTTCCTCGTTGTTGTTTATTTTAATGTGGACATATTTTTTCTCATTTTTGCCGTATTTTATGGTTTAAGTTTTTCTGCCTTTATGTTTTTATATATTTTTTAATGTTATCAGTTTCCGTTTATCTTTTTGGAAGATTGTTATATTTTCTGACATTCTTTGTTTTCAAGATTCTTGTTTTCAAATCGCTTTTATGTTTGCTTTAATTTTTATTTGAATTCATAGTGTTATTTTAAATCATTAAAAGAGAATGTAGCATTAAATCAATAGCCCAATTCACAATCTTGTGCAAATAGTCTTGCATCGTAGTATTTGCAAAATGGTATAGTATAGTATATTTATAGTCACCACTAGCAATTGTTAAGAGGTGAGTATCAATATGCAATAACATTTTGCAAATGCTACGATGCAAGACTATTTGCACAAGATTGTGAATTGGACTAATGTTTAAGCATTAATACTAGCCCAATTCACAAACTTGTGCAAATTGTCTTGCATCGTAGCATTTGCAAAGTGGTATTGCATATTGATACTCACCACTTAACAATTGCTAGTTGTGAGTATAAATATACTATACCATTTTGCAAATGCTACGATGCAAGATTATTTTCACAAGATTGTGAATAGGGCTACTGTATTTGGAAAACATGATCCTATAAAATTTTTCGGTTTTAAAATTGTGTTATGTGGCAAAAGCACAATGAAATTGCTTTCAATACAGACCTAAGAAATACATTTTATATAAAATTAATCATGATTTTAATAAAAAGTATTTTTCTAACGGAAACTTTATTTAAAAAATTGCTTATGAATCCTTTGCTTATAATTTTCTAATTAAAAAATGTGCAGAAATTATCTTTAATTACAAAAGTGCACACTCGTGAATGCATTTTATTTACCAACTACACATATTTTTTTTATTTTTATTTTATTTTTTTTTTTTTTGCTTAACAAAATTGTTAACCCCCTTATAACTTGAAAGTTATTAACTTTACTAATTACGCAATGATGTTGTGAATGATGCTTATAGATGGACATGATGATGCCAACTAACCAACAGATAAAAACTAACTTCAACAAACGAAAATTTGCTTTCAACAAAAAAAAAAAAAGAAAAACTTTTACAAATTGCAAAATAGATTATGAAAAATGTTATTAAAAATTAATATTTCTCCTTAAAAGAACTTTCAGTTGCTGACGACCAAGATCCCAACAGACCATTTGGAGAGCCATTAACGTTGCGGAAAAAAATTCTAGTGAATGCAAAAGCAGCACTTAACTTTGAGAGCAAAAGCACTGAAAATCGTAATCAATTGCAACATCATTTAGTGGCCACAGAAATAATAAACACAGAAATGACGACACTAACGAAAGCGAAAACGAAGCCTGTGAAAAAAGTTCGATTAAAAACTTGATAAGCCCCCATCAAAATATCCCACATCCAAGTAGAGTGTCCTCTGTATGATCTATTCATTCGTACCAAGTCCTTTGTTTTTTGTTTAAAAAAAAGTCCTGTGTTAAATAAAAGAAAAGATAGAAGAAACCCTGTAAGAGAAGCCTCAAATTAAATAGTTCTTTTAGAAAATATTTAATAAATTTAAAATAAATAATAATAAAAAAGTTTTAAGACAATTTTTTTTATATATTTGAAGTTAATTTTCTTTTTTTTAATTTAAAATTTATTAAAATATTTATTTTTCATCATTTCATAAAAAGTCCCAGCGAAAGTTTTTGTAAATTATGACCAAAAAGTTTGTTTAATGAGCCCAACAATAATGTTGCAAAAATTGTATCTGAAAGCTTTAAGGCCATTATTACAAATTGACTTTACTTTAACCAAAAAGTGGACGATAAGTTTTAGTTTTAAGTTCAAACTATCTATAAATTGTATCTTCTAAGAAATATAATTTATTTGTTTGTCATGGTTAGCTAATCCATATGTCGACATTTCGTTGGGTGCTAATGCCAACTCGTTAGTAGATGTCTTTAAACAAGAACAGCCCTACATCTGTTTTCCTCCAATGGAGGAACTGTCAGATGCCAATCTAATGAGACTATGCTTGAAAAAGTTTTCAGTCTTTCAAATAAGAAATGAGAATCACAATACAAAAGCATAATAGCTTTTTGTTTTTTTTTAACATAAAACTTATTCAAACAACCAACACAACAAACAATTTTTATTCGATATGAATCCGTTTAGTTTTCTTACCAACCTTTATACAATTAGTCGACCATTGGTTGACAATAAATGTATTTATAAGGCAAAACAAAAAAATATACCTCTTATTTACAAAATTTATTAATATACTCGAGATATTATCAAGAATGTATGTGAAAACAAATATAATTTATTTAATTATTTACAAATAAATTATATTTTTTCGGCAAGCTTAGTCATTTGAAGTTGCCACATTATCATAGGCTGCTATAGTTTCTACTTTATCAATTCATATATATGACGTTGCCACCCGCCTCTTTAATCATTCACAATAGTCGGTAAATTCACTGATATAGCCATACTTTGAAAAACATAACTTTTATTTTACAGACAAGTTTTAATAATGAAAAATTGTTAAAAGTCAGTTTATCGCTCAATTTGACTAAGGGAGCCTGTAACTAACTTCTACTTTAGTGCTGAGTTGTAATAATGGTCTTTAGACTACTGTTCAACAGCTAGACTTTAAGGGTGGAGCATCGATATAGGAAGGGGAAAAAAGTCATCAAATCGATTTCGATTATCTCTGGAATGTTGGAGTAAAAAAGTAAAAAGTTTTTTTGCAGTAATTTCATGAATTTTATTATAAGTTGCTTTATTAATACGCATATTTTCACATTTTTTCTAAGCCCACACCATTGTATTGGATGGAAAAAGACAGCGATATCTATGCAACAGTGTAAATTTTAATTTATTCAATCGAGCCCTTCTCGTTATTTTTGCCAATAAAGAAAAATACTACAATACCATTTGTAAGCTGGCATAAAACTTGATCTTAAGTTTGTCTGAAATGTGTCCTTTTATGTATAAAAATAGTGGATATTGTGAGTGTAATGAGTTACAACAATTATAAAAACTGTTTAATGCTGCATGATATGATGTTTCACAAATTGATCGATATAGTCTCACTTTCAAAATCTCTTCAGCAGAGGTCTAAGAGTAGGTCCTAGTACTTTTTTCATTATTTTTCCCATCTATCTGTAAATAAAATTCAACAATTAGTGCTTTCGAAATGGAAATTAGAAAAAAAATCCGACGCTCCACCCTATTAGATGTGTGTCGAACTCGTTTAGTGGAACTAGATGTGATCTGTTCAAATCGAACCATGGTTCGAACCCATTTAAATTACATTTACGTTTAGACTTATATCCAACTCGTTCAGCAGCTCGTTTTAGGTACCAACCTATGATCAAACAAAGTTAAATTAAAAGGATTTGATCATAGGTTTGTGTCTAAAATGAGCTGCTGAAATTCATTCAAACTTTCCTTTTAGACACAGACCTTAGATCAAACCCATATAATATAAAAGGGTCTAATCGTACGTTTTTGACTAAAACGAGCTACTGAATTAGACTTGGGTCCAACTCGTTTGAACTCGTTCAGCAGCTCGCTTTAGACACAAACCTATGATCAAACCCATTTAAAATGCATGGGTTTGATCATAGGTTTGTGTCTAAGACGAGCTGCTGAGCGAGTTCGAACGAATTGGACCCAAGTCTATACTGAATGAGTTCGAACTAAATCTAGTTGCAACATTGGTAAAGTATTTAAAACAAATCTGTGGTTTTCTTGAATAAGCGCGTATGTCTAAAAACCAATTGTTTCAGGAGAGCCCAAATACTTTATTTTTTAGCCGACTTCAAAAAAAGAAGAAATGTTATCAATTCGTCATGTATATATAACTTTTTTTATGTATGTTCCCTCGAAACTCCGCCATTTCTGACCCGATTTCGGATGTATTTCCTCTATTCAAAAGGATGTACTTCCAGATTAGTCCCATTGAAAAGTGGGCAGGGCCACGCCGATACACATTCGTTTTCAACTACTTCTACTCAACCGATTCTTATGAAACTTTGCACGCGCATTAAGCGTCTGTTTGAAAACTACATCAGGATCAAAAAAGTGGGCTGTGCCACGCCTATGCAAAGTAAATATTCTTTTTCAACAACTTCTACTAAACCGATTCATATGAAACTTTGCATACACCTTTAGTTATCGTTACAATACAACATTATGTTTAGAAAAGTGGGCAGTGTCACGCCCATTAAAATTACATAGGCATTTTAGCTACTTCTACTTAGCCGATTCTTATGAAACTTTGCATATACGTTTGGTTATCGTTCATATACAGCAATGTGATTAGAAAAGTGGGCAGAGCCACGCCCAGGAAGATTAAGTATTAATTTTAGCTACTTCTACTTATCCCATGCTTATGAGACTTCGTACACATAATTAGTTCTCGTGAAAGTACATGCTGATAAAATATGGGGTCGGGGTGCAACGTCTATTTTGTAGTCGGTTTTTTTTTGCAAAAACTATAATACTACGCACTCTGTGTGATTTTTATCAAACTTTTTTTGACAGTGATGTCCAAATATATGGTAAGAAGTTTGTGCAAAAATGTCAGCCAAAAATTCCCTAAGGGTAAGATCCTAGAGAATAATAAAAAAAAGCAATTTGCCAAGGACACTAAAAGTGGGTGCAGAAAAAAAGCTTATGTAGATAACAGTTGCTTACATTGAATTGATTCAAGAACACAAGGTTTTTTTACCTGAAAAATGCTTGCTCACAAGTCACTATATTTTGGCACAAATAACTCAAAATCGACAAAAATGATTATCCGCGCTTATTTAAGAAAACCACAGAAATATCCTAAACAACACATTAATATTTGAAAAATATTTGCTGGGTTCATAACAGAAATGCTCATAAATTGTAGTGTTTAAGTTTTAAATAATTTGTCATGTTGTATCCGTTAACATTTTTGCCGATAATAAAATTTATTAGTTTAAATTTATTGATTTTTTTTTGTTAATTCTTTTTTATTTCAATTGTTGTTTCTAAAGAGTTTTATAATTTATCAATTAATAAAATACTATTTATTTAAGCCACTTTTTTGTTACTGTTGTAGTTGTTATATATTTTATTTATAAAATTTATTAGATATTTTTGTTTGTTTTTTCTCTTAAATTATAACTTCATTATTTATATTCGTATTGTTGTTTTGTAATATATTTGTTTTGTTTTTGTTGCAATTTCTTCTTTATTTATTTGTACTTTACTTATTGTATAATAATAATGTTGATTGTAAATATTTATAAATGTATTCAGTATTTTGCATAATAAATATATAAATATAATTCAAAAATAATTTTCTATAATTCTATTATTTAAATTTTTACTAAATTTATTTCCATTTTTGTGTCTGATCTTCCTTCACAACTTTTTGTATGTTTAACATTCAAAGAGAAATAAATCCATTGAAAACATCTGCGTTATGAAATTTTGTGTTTTTTCACCGGCAATTTTTTATTGAAAATGATACAAAAATTGTTTTTCTTTTCTTTGTGTTGCTGCATAAACTCGTCAACATATTGTTAATTTTATTTATTTATTTTATTTGTAAACAGTACAAATATACAACAAATAAATACCTTAATACAAAATAATTTGAACGTGAATAACAACAAACCCAACAACAACAACAACAACAACAACATTAAACATTTCAAATAGGGGAAGTATGGTACCGGTGATTTTTAAAATAAAAACTGAACTTACTTTTAAGTTTAATTTACATTTCATTAGATTGTACTACACCGCCCAACACTACCCACAAAGCATTTGGAAGATTGTTTTACCAAAAATAAACAAACTGAGCCTTTTAACACTACATTAGATGATCAAAAGGTGATTAAAAAAAGACTAGAAAATAATTCCTACAAATGATTAGAAAACGATTTGTGCGCCATCATAAATTGATCACGCACATGCTCGAAATGTGACTGTTTTTAATACATATTATTATACAAGTGGTTGGTGCATAGCATTTTAAATCCGATGGAGCTTGGTTCGATTCTCAGTTGAAATAATTTTTTTTTTTACTTTCTTGAAAATGAGTCGTAAATGACGAGTCATAAAAGACTCTTTCTGAAGAGTCCCGGCTAGGATGCCATTTTCTACCGATAAATGTATCTTCTATGATGAACACATAAATTATTATTTCAGTCGAGCAGTGGAGTCAAAAAAGACTCGTATATGATCAATAATTTCATAAAATTCTAACTGGGTACTGTTAGTACATCAGCCAGTCAGCACAAGTTCTTACGGCCAAATAAGTTTCAATGTTTTTATTAAAACTTCTTTTCGACTCGTGTTGCTGAAATGTTTAGTTTTAGCAGAATAATGTGATATTCAAAATACTTCTTTTTAAAGGTCATTCCACTTGAAAAACAAAACCTTACAAAGAAAAACTCATGAACATGTGATCTAGGAGTATAGTGAATTCGGATTATTACTAAAGTTTTGATTACGAAATTTTTAGACCAGGTACTCTTAGCAAAGGTGAAATGGATTCTGGGATACTTGTTACTAATATTCTTTTATACTGGTTTGGTCTTGAGAATTTTAATGTCTCCTCAAATCATACTAAAAACTGGAATATTATCTGACAAAAATTAATTGGCCATATCCAGACATACATATATTTATAATTCATCGGCATGGTTTTGAATATTAATTCAAGTTTCTTCTCAATCGAAATAAACAAGTAGCATTTTTGAGATGTAAAGATCTTGCAGTCGGTAATTGCCCTTGTCGCCTCTGCCAAAGCAGAACGGAACAAGGTTTCTCTCACTAGATCTCTCAACTACGTTGATTATCTTGTTTATAATTAAATAATTGTTAGTAATTCATCTTAAAGATAAAAAACAGAGCAAATGAAGGTAGTATATTAATGTACACTCTAAAACATTACTTCAAATTTACGATCATATATTGTCTAAATTTGTGTTGAGAATTTCTCCTTGTCTAAAATTACATCGATTTTGTAGTTATTTTATTAAAGAAAAAATCTTTCAAATTAAACATATTTAGTCCAAGTGGAAAAAATGTAACATAAAGTATAATACGGCTATGGCTGAATGGTAGATACGTCAGACTATTAGTCAAGAGGTCGCGGTTCAAACCTGTACGCAGCAAATCGATTTTTTTTGTAAAAACATTTTGTTCAAAAATAATGCGTGTGTAATTTTAGGTCGATAATAATCTGTAAAGTGCTGTTGACTATAATCGACCTAATTTTCAACAAAAGTGTTTTAGAGTGTAGGTTCTGGCACACATGTAAAAGGATCAATTCCTTTGTATATTCTTATAAAAGGATCAGTACCCATGTTCTGTAACTAATGTGAGAACTTTCCATTGCGAGTAAATTGTTATCATCCTGTAGAACACGGGGTGAGTAACAAAAAACTTTGAAATTTTCTTTGATTATCTTAATGTACCGAGTTTAATTATTTTATAAATCACCCTGCTAAGAACGGGATGACTAATATAATAATTAAATTTTTCTTCGATGCGAAAACTTTTCGCCAGTTACAGAACATAGGCACAGAATACGTATAATCAGAGCTATCATATCTCTGATCATAAATCTGATCTGATACCCTTATGGGAAAATACAATGGGATTGATCACTATGATAATAGTCCACGTGATCCAGAACCTGCATGAATATACTAGTCGTGATGTTGATGGAGGCATCTAGCATCTTCCGGAAACAGCATTCGTTGTTTCTCTTTTACATCTGATTGCTAGAAACTTGCATATGTTACTCGCCTTGCATTAGTGTTGAAGACTTTAACTTCTATAAACTTATTATCTACAATTTGTTTTACTACTGCTAAAAATACTATTCCAAGTGTGTGTGGCGATAGCACATATAAGTGTTTGCCATTTTTTGTAGCACATTTTTTTAAGACTACCGTTACATACACAATTTTCAAATTCCGTAAAAGCAATAAAAATAAAGTTTAGCAGTAGCATAAAAATCGAAATTTATTTACCTGAATTTTTCTATTGCTAGTAAAGTATGTAGCACCAACATTTTTGTTTACAATTACATAATACTAATTATACTGCTATGCTATACAAATACTAATTATACTACTAAGTGTTTGCCATTTTTTGTAGCACATTTTTTAAGACTACCGTTACATGCAAAATTTTAAAAACCGCTAATAGCAATAAAAATTAAGTTTAGCAGTAGCATAGAACCAGAAATTTATTTACCCGGCTTCTTCTACTGCTGCTAAAGTATGTAGCACCAACATTTTTTTCAAATACATAATACTAATTATACTGCTATTAAAGTTTGACGCAGCTGTAAAAGTATAAAACTACAAAGTGACCTATTTATTATTTTTTTTTATTTATGCTACTACTAAAAATACTGCTATTAAAATGTATGTAACAGCAATAATAGAAAATATATTAGTTTTTTTCATAATTTTTTTAAATATGCTATTTAGCTTAGTAGAAATAGAAGTAGCAGTTGAGCTAGTATTCGAAGTAGCAATCAAATAACATGGAGGTAACAGTAAACTTATGGCTGAAATAGCAGTAGCAGTATTGAAAAAATAAAACCGTAAGCAAAAATAGAGAGTAAACGATTATATTGCTACTTCAACTGCTTTTTATTGCTACTTCATATACTACGCCATCTAACTTCTTTTATTACTACTAAATAGAACCAAAACTTTCAAAATAATATCACTCTTACTGCTATTAAAACTCGAAGTAGCTGTCGCAATATAAAATTATAAGTTGTCCTACTTTTTTTTTAACTACTACTAAAACTGCTACTACTAACATTTTAAGGTAGCAGCAGTACATAATAGTAAATAAATGACAGACTTTTTCCTTATATTTTGTAACTATGCTATTTAGCTTAGTAGCAAAGGCAGTAGCAGATGAGCTAGAATGCGAATTAGCAATAAAATAAGACTATTGTATCAGAAGAATTACAGTTGAAAAGTGCTAAAAAAATTAAATCATAAGCAATAACATTAAATTAAAAATGTTAAAAACCCCCTAAGAAAATAGATGATAACTTCAAATCGGCTGGACCAATTTTTTTCAAACATAGGTTAGAAGATTTTGGATCAAGTCACCTTTTAAACAAAATTTATTAAACTAAAATCGATTGACCCGTTTGGGAGCTACGGCGTCAAAGATATACAGATTCAACAGAACACATCTAGAAAAGATGTGATATCTTCTAAATGAGGGCCGATTTTTCTCAAACATAGCTAATAACACTCTCGATTAAGTAACCTTTCAAACAGAAAAAACTAAATCAAAATCGGTTTAGCCGTTTGGTCTGTACGTGGACTCATACAGACACACAGAAACACAGACCGGTAGTAAAATTTATAAAAGATGTAGCACTGGATTTTTTATGCCTAATTTTTTTAGGCTATTTTGTTTTTAGGTCTTGTTGCTACTTCCAGTCTAGTTTTCTGTGGCACTAAAAAATCTTAAGATATCGATATATAATTTATATATAAAGCTTATAAAGCAAAAAGTTTACTACATTGTTTAAAAATTCATAGTACATGTTTAAATGTTCCTTTGCTACTTGTTCCAAAACTAAAAGTTCATACTTCCCTTGTTAGCAAACATCAAAAAAAAGAACACTAACAAACTTCCATCTTAAATTTTGACACTAACAATTTCCACATCTCCAACAAAACTACATACACTCATACTCAAAGGAAACAATATACAAGAAAAAGTTCACTCTCTAAACGTTGAATATCTCTGCAATCCCACTGGTGTTAATTTTATAATTAAAATTGAATCAATGTTATTTCCTTATTTGTCTGCTTTATAAATTTACCAACACAACTTCTATTTCGAATGTCTCCTGTTTTCTTTTTTTGCAATAAAAACAACTTTAAACATTTTCACTTTCATAAAAATTAAAAACTGATAAATCTTACTCTATGTAGTTAATTGTTCTTTATGATTATCTCTAAAATTTATATTTTATATCAAAAGTATTAAAACATAAATATGAAAATAATTATATTAACATTATCATTTTTATTGCATTAAATTTATTTTCTTAAATCGAATTAACAACCAACCAACCAACCAAATGCTGCTCATTAAAAATATATAAATCATCATCAATCATCATACAAATATTTTATTTAAAAATAAATAATAATTTTACAAACACAACACTGAAATAAAAAATTTGAAAAAATGGGTGGCTGCCTTACAAAATCACGAATGCAATTTTCTGAAAATAATAGCACCCCATTCACCAAGAAGGCAAAAGTTAAATTTACGCATGAAATCCCTGAGTTTGGACTCACCCGAATCATCAGAATTACATGGACAAATGAGACGTAGACAACCGGCTACCGGCCCTTCAGCGACGGGTGCCTCAAGCAGCTATTATCATGGAGGTTCCGGTGGCCATTTAGAGCACAGTACTCCACCTTCCAATAATAGTCGTTTGCATTGTAAGTAATTAATTTCATTAATATTTCCCCCATGTCCTACTCTCACTACTTACGCTACAATAATGTTGAAAACGTGACAAACGTACCTCTCCCCTTTTCACAAGTTCTTTATTTTTTCTTTTTTATTGTCGGCACCATTTAAATAATCTAAATATTGATGTTGTAAAACAAAAACTCCCTTTCAAAAAGTCCTTAATTTACTTTTGTAATCTCTTTTAACAAACTTAAACAATTCTTGTGGGTGTGTGTGTGTGTGTTAGCAAGTATTTATGTACAACAAAAACAACAACAATGGAAATCAAACAATATTTCAGGATATATTTCCACTTTTCCTGAGGAATCTTTTGCTCTCTTGTAGACTGACTACGAAGTGACACTACACAACTTTTTGAATCATTTCATTGTAAAACAAATTTGCTTAATTCACAACCTTTCATAGGACTTGTACAGAGAATAAAAGTTGTTAGTAGTTTCTATAAAAAATGTTTGTATAGACTTTACCATAAAGATTTGTACAATCTACAACTCCTACAATAGATTGTGAATTTAGGCATAATTCTGTATATAAAAAAATTTTACATTTGCTTAAAAACATTACAATAAAAGAATTGAAAATATTTTCGTTAAAAGTAGTTAAAATAGTATGCTGAATTTAAATAAATAGCATTTTTTATAGTTCTTAAAATATAATTAAAATATATTTAGTATGTATCAAACTTTGTTACTTTTTGAAAAGTTTTCATATATGAAAGTAAAAAAGCTTTTAGAAGCTTTTGTTTCATTTTTAGCTTAAGAGGCTTACAAAGTAAAGAGCCAACTTGAATATGACATAATAGCTCTGTTCAATAACTGAAAATTGTTAACAATTGTTAATAGTTATTACTAGAAGTATTCGGTACGTGAACACTTTTCAGTGAAAACTATTAACAATTATTAACAATTTTCAGTTATTGAACAGAGCTAATGTTTCAAATACTTTCGCAAAAAAATATGTTGCGTCAAATGTATAGTATAAATCACAATTGGAAATTCATTTGTTGAACTTGTAAAATTTTTGGCATTCTTCAAGCTTAATAGCAAGGTAGATTGAACAGGTACCACTACAAGAACAGCTGTTTTAGTAAAGTTGAGAATGTGTGCGTCACACAGACAATAGATTTTGACACATGGCTGGGATTTTTCTATCAACAACGGCCATGTGTTAGTAAATTTGAGAGAGCTTATGAATGTGTGCGACTCACAGATAATGGATTTGGCACATTTCTGGGGTATTTCTACCAACAAAACACATGTGTTTTTGGTGTTGTATTTGTTGTAATTATGGTGGTACCTGTAATGAATATGCCTTGCTTAATAGCAATGTCTTTTCAGCGTTGCTTTTGGTATATCTTCGATGCCACGGTAATGTTGGAAGAGTATTTTTAGTTTGCAACAAACTGAAACAATTTTTGTCATAAATGTTGTGAATTTCCAATCCAATGAAAAACTTCATTAAAACTCAACCAAGGTCACGATGCCTTAAATTAATAAAACAAGTATTAATGAGATAATGTTAATGCAAATTTCACTAAATATATGAAATTGTTTCATTGATGCAATGTAATGAGTCTGCTAAACTAATGAAAATATTTTATTGTTTTGACAAAATTATATCATCGCTTTAAATAATTTAATTCATTATTTTAATGAAATTATTTCATTATTTGCATTAAATTTTTAATTTCATTATTTCATTATTTTAATGAAATCATATCCTTATTAAATACGCTCATTAACTTCAAATTTATTATTGACTATTTCAATTTGTAGACAGTTCCATTCTACAAATGGGTACGATAGACACTATGCACATGAGAAAAATATGTAAATTTGTAATCAGTCTCAGTATGGCTGTCTTCCAAATCGTATCAATACAAAGTTTGTATACAGTTCTCCTGCGGTATTTAAATCGTGTATGTATGCGAAGTTGCCAAACATTGCATCAACTTTGAAACCGGTACCGTGGTTACTCTTTTGCGGCGTTTCTGAAACTTGTCGGCGACGTTTTGAAAAAGTATGCACTGTCAATGTTTTGTACTGCGACGATATGAAACACTATACATTGTTCGAATACAAAGCAACTGACGTTTTGGAAGTCAGTCAGCCTATCAAATTGAGACTCTTTATTTGCACCATTTGCTTTACAGGCAGGCAACGTCTTAACTACTTCAGCCAATAGCACTTCCAAAACAATGTTCTCTATAATATTATTTTTGCTGATTGATTTCGGTTGACAAATAAAGATGTGCTTTTTTACGAGAAAGATGTATATGTCTTTCACATATTCAATGAAAGTTTTCATCAAAACTATGAAATAAGTTTCATTAAAAATGTGAAACTTAAAATTTTTATTTTTAGGATTGTATATTTCAAGCTTTTTAAGGTTTCTTTAAAAAAAAAATTTCAAAACTTAAAGGACCAAAATGATGTCATAAATCAAATGAAATTCTTTCATAATATTCGTGAAATATCACATATATTATTAAATATTTCATTAGAATTGTGAAAAAAATCTAATGAAATATTTCATTACAATTGTAGGAAAAAATGTAACAAAATATTTCATTAGAATTGTGAAAAAAAATCTATTGAAATCGTTTCATTAGATTTATGAAGCGAAATTCTTTATCTGTAAGCTGAATAACTAAATAAAAATATTTAAAACAAAACAAAAATTTTGAAAACGTCATCCAAATATCTTATGCTGGGCTGTATTCTAAATCTACTGTGAAATGTAGCTGCAACATGCATTAGCAACATATTGTTTTATTTAGCCAATTTTTTCTTTTTGGTGCCGGTGGAGAGCAGTTAGCTATATATTTGACCAGGTCCACCTCACTGCATGTATTTCGATGCGTTAAATCTGAATCTAAGATCTGATTGGTTCGTAAGCCTTCAAAATTTCGAACTAATTGCGAAAAAACAGCTACAAATGTACACACCACAAAATGTTAAAGAGTCATATATTTTATACAAATTAATAAGTAATAAAAGTTAATCATCCTTAAAGCATTCAAGTTGGCTCTTTATTTATGTTTAGTAAATTTAGCAAATTTATCATATCTAAATCCTGCAGATATTTTCAACTTTTACATTTACTTAACAATGTTTTTGAATCATATTTTAAATTTCACAAAGCATTATAAAGATATAAAACATAGACGAAATTTCCTTTGTCAAATTAACCCCGTATTTGTTATCTCTTTCTACCTACTGATATTTCTTTTTTTTTACTTTATGCTTCTTATTAATTTTAATTTAACGCATGAACTAATTTAGTTCCTTTCCTTATTTAATTTTCTTTAATAAATTTTACACTTGAATTTTTTATGGTTTTTATTTGACATCCTTTTTCATGTTATTTTCAAAAATCCTAAGCACGTTTTATTTCAACTCAATCAGTGATAGTTATTAATTTTAGCACCTGGCTAAATTTGTCTCTTGGTAACAAATAAGAATAATCAATCAAAATGTTTTCTTTTTTTTTTGGGTGAAAAAAATTACTGAAAATAAAATTACAGCACCCTCTAGTCCCTCGCATCAAGGTCGTAAGTTATTGTATGCCAGTCGTGGCATGCGTGGCGGCAGTGTGGATTTACCCGACGAAATGGAAAAGTCTCAATCATCGGCCAGTACTTCACCATGTCCCTCCCCAGTAAGATATTTTCAGGTATTCTTTAATTATTTTTTTTATGTGTTTTATTTCAATGATCAATAAACTGATGTTGGTAACTTGTTTAAGTATATTTCTTATATAGTTTTATTTAACTTATCTTCTTGAAATAAACTCTTTAATTAAAGAATTAATATAACTTTATTATTTTTTGTTATTTTTCCATTAGAAATCCCATCGTCTGTTGCCTACCAATTTGTATGTCGTTCTATACAATTTCAAAGCCAGACATGCTGATGAGTTGGATTTAAAAGCAGGTTATAAAGTAAGTGTAATTTGCTTATACTCGTAATATATTTTATTTATTATATCACTTGATGTATACTTGACTTGACCCCTTATATATTTAAGCGAGGGTAGTGCTGCAATTGCTGGTTGTAGCAATGTAAATGATTTTAAACAGTTCGTAAATAGAGTATTTAATTTTATTATAATAATGTATGACTATTTCGTACAATAGCACCAACTCAAAGTAGAGAAACAATGTTATAAGCAAAGTCTATAAACACACATGTACAATTGGTTATTTATTTTAGCTTTAAGCTAATACATGCATATATACTATGTGCGCATGTGTTAGTAGCAACTTTAATCAATTATAGCTTGCAAAATACTATACCGATTTTAACAAAATATAGATTGTGCATATCTGCCAATAAATACCTTTAAGATGCTATAAGTTTTGAATTGGACTAAATATATACACTCACTTTCGTATACTTTTAACTTGATCAAAGACATAAGGTAGATATTTATCCGCACAAATCGTGTTGCCATTTTAAAATTCTACCAGCCTGTATTTAATTGTTGTATCGCTATCATCACGTCAAGTTGCAGAGTTCTGGGACAACCCTCGTACATTTATTTAACTTAACAAAATAATTTCAACTACATATGTAAGACTATATCTAAATACTGCAATCATATAAATTTAGTAATATATTTATCTCTGTGGTAACAACTTATTTTTCCTTTTTTATATCCCCAAAGACCCCTTGTGTTACTGTGTATTTAGTTTTTGCTGTATCATACTCTGATACATGATTGTGTGTGTGTGCGTGTGCGTGTGAAGATGAGGGTGTGTATAATTTTCCAACGTAAAAATACATATTTTGCAATCTACTAAAAATAACTTAAAACATAAAATCACATATGTTATTTATACTCCCAGACAGCCAGACACAAATACATACAAATATACTTAGTACTCAACATAATTATAGTACATCCGTAATATTTGGGTTTCTGAAAGTCGAAATAGTTGGGCAGTTCACAATTTGTCGTATATGTTGCAGATGGTATAAACATTATTTGTTTGTTTTACCCATAAATATTTATTTAGAAACATGTTTTGTGCAACACCTACAACAGGTTGTGAATTGAAAAACTGTGATACAAAAATTAACTATGCAATAAATTTTTATATTAAATATTTTTCAATTAAAAGTTATTAAATCAAACTTGAGTTCGTTAAAGAAAATAATTATTTGACCTTACACTTTTTTAAAAGCTTCACTTATAACTCTGGATTTAGTTTAAAGTCCTACGATCAGCTCGAAACTTTGCACACATATTAGATTCCGAGGGCAGTATAATTTTATGGTTAGAAAGTGGGCACCACCGAGCCCATTCTAATTAAATATTCTTTAACGACTACTTTTATACAACCGATACTTGTAAAACTTTACGCACACAGTGAGCTTGTCTAAAAATACAATTTCGTGATTAAAAAGTGGGCAATACCACTCCCATACAAAGTAAATATTGACTTTCAAATACTTCTGTTTCACCGCCGATTCTTGTCAAAGTTTGCACACACATTGGGTTGTTCTAACAAGAAAAGTGGGCAGTGCCACACCTATATAAAGTTAGCATTATTTTGCCATATAATTTAATTTAAAAGAAAGGGAACAGTGCCAAGCCTATACAAAGAAACTACCTTTGAGGAAAACAATATTTTGGCTATCAACACTTTTGCGGTGTTTACTTACAATCAAAAAAATAGTCAAAATGGAACTTTTTTTAAGAAAAAAAATTTCTTTACACAAACTTCTTTACACAAAATTTCTTTACACAAACTACGCCATCCTAATGGTATGCGTGTATGAGTTTATATGTGTGTTTATGCAGTATTTGAAAGCACTTCAC
Source organism: Panzeria rudis (assembly GCA_956483635.1). Lineage (NCBI taxonomy): Eukaryota > Metazoa > Arthropoda > Insecta > Diptera > Tachinidae > Panzeria > Panzeria rudis. Next base: position 147,168,073 of record OY101450.1, read on the forward strand.
AATCCGGTGAACAAATATTTCTAATGGCTTTTGCCCAATAAATAAAGTAAAAAAGTAACAAAAAAAAAATAAAAACTTAAAACACATGTTTTATCCATGTGGTATTGTCAGTAATCTAAAAAATATTTCCCCAGGCAAATAGTCATAAATAAAAATTTACTGCCAGTTTTTGTAAATAAAATAAAAATTTTCGTTAGGGAATTTATATTGGAACAAAAATAAAAAAACTCAAATTTGTTTTTGTTTTCAATTCAATGTCCCTAACGAAAATTTTAATTATATTTACAAAAACTGGCAGTTAGTTTTTTGTTATTTTTTGAAAAATTTATAATTATAAAATTACTTCGTTTTCAATTCAAGGTTATATACTTGATGAAAGTAGTCGAATTATTAACTACCGAAATTTCGTTGCAAGATAGTAAGCAAAAATAATTATTTATACATAACAACATTTGTATTAGTTAAATGAGAATTTCAACATACATTATTACCCAAATTGTGTGTAATATCTAACATTTATTTGATGTACTTATTAGAGTCCGGCCGAACGTTCGAATTTGGTGTCGGAGTTCGGCAAAAAGCTACGTTTGCTTGATGTTCGACGTTCAGTAAAATTTTCACCGAACACCGAACTTTGTATAAAATATTTTTTATATATTCAAAGATACACAAATAATGCAGTCCTACAAAATGTTATCAAAAAGTACAACGTAACAAAAGTTTTGTTGGTTTGCTTACAAAATTACTAAGTGTTGATTTTTGAGATGTGGATAAAGTCTAAACTTAGTTTAACGTAGTCTGAAACTCAGATTTTTCCGGCGAAATGTGATTTTTTTTTTGTATTATTTCATTAATATTTTAAGCAAAACTAAGCTGTTGCGTCAAAATTTTGTATACAAACTTGGTAATGGCGGCACATATCTGTTTTCAGATTAACTAAACCTAGTTTAACTAAGATCTCAAAAACGCAGCCTAAAAGTTTAGGGAAATCTGAACAACAAAAACTTGGCATGAAAATAATATAATGGACAAAATTGAACTCGATCTTGACGAGCTTTTCCATATAATTGGACACCTACGTACACCTACAACCTAAAGTCATTTTTAATATCAAATTGTGTAGGAAAGCACCTTCTTTCGAATTTTTTTTGTTATGCATAAAGTGCCGCTTATTTTCAATCAGTTGAAATTTGTTTTAAATTATAGAACAAGCACTTTTTATCGTGCGATTAATTGGTTCAATTACGACATTAATTGCAACCATTTTTAATTTTCGATTTATATTTTTCATTGACAATTTTTGAGAACGGTAAGCAAGCATTCTTTCAATAGAATAGGTTATTGGTTTAATTTTTTATGTTTTGCATACAGGGAGTGCGCTTCTCAAGCTATTTTCCTCAAGCCCACGTCTATACCTGATATAGTTTTATCATGACAAATGTCAAATTCCATATATAAAAAACAGCTAACATAAAACAAATTATTTTGCAATATAAAGTTTGACTTTTGTCATGATAAAAATATATCAAGTATAGACGCAAAACAATCAACATCAAATATAACTTCAATTTTGAACTCTGTTTGACATAAATTCGTACAAAGAGGACAAAAATGTCAACTGCAACACTCTTAGATGATACTTTCATTTTGCATTCATTTAAATACTTGAATAACTTAAAATTACCATAAAATACTGGCAAAATCGGACACAATTGTAAGCACTAATGAAACCAGCAACAACAACAATAACAATAACGAGAAAAATAAGAAGAAATAATTTAAAAAAAAAGCACAATTGACATTATCTGTTGAATATTTTTGACTACGCAATCAAGTCATGTGTACTTCCCTTTTTCACATATTTCATTGTGGTTTCACTTGGTCTTTCTTATTTTTAACCCGTCTTCTCTCTCTTTGAACCGTCTGTCTATCTGCCTGCTGCATCCAACAAGATTCAAAAGTGGTAAAAATGACTCACATTTAATGCAATAAAAAAATTTTTAAAATGAAGAATAGAATTGCAATCCAAAGGACCCACAGCACTCAATAAAGGCGGTAAATTGCATCGGAAATGATTTCTTTGGTACGTGTGCAATGATTGGCTGTATGGATGGATGGATGGATGGTATTGCATTGTGCCTTTCCAACCAATCTACCATTAAAACATTTCCTTTTATCATTTTTGTTATTCTTGTTGTTGTCTTTATAATTTTATGAAGGAACATTTGTGTTCAGTTGCCATTCAGTTGCCTGGCGGACAATCAATGATAATGCAAACATACTTTCTCTCATACTCTTCGTTATCGACAAATTCGAACTTTTTTATAATTCTTGTACATATTGCTTATGAGGATACACTCACGTACGACCGTGGACAATTTAGACTTTGTAACGGAAGGAGCTTACAAATGAGTGAATTAAAAAATAAGTAAAAAGAATTTAAATGGCAGATAAAAGTAATCATTTCTTTGTATTGAAATGAACAACTTAAAATGATAAATGACTCTTTAAATTACCTGGTTAAATAGTTTTTGTATTTCACATTAAAGTTCCTATGTGCCTCCTTCATAAGGATAACAAACACGATATTTTCACTGTCGAGATGTTTCTTCTCTTTTATTGATACCTCTTCTACGCAGTTGGTCAATTAAGTAAATTTGTTTTAATTTGGTTTTCTTTTCCAGGTTACTGTAATTGATACTTCAGATCCTGATTGGTGGAAGGGTAAAGTGTTGGGTCGCGTTGGTTACTTTCCCTCCAAATATTGTGTGCGTTTGAATGCCAACGAGAAACCACTGCAAGTAACCCACAATCTGCAAGTGTCGGATGGTGATCGGGGTGAAAATATGACTTTATTAAGGGATCAAATTGTTATACAGGTATGAAAAATACATTTCAATTTATAAATTTAAAATTCAAAATTTTTTATTTCATATACAAAATTTCCCAATTATGCTTTCAGGCCGGTGACGAGGTTAACGGCATGGTGATGGTTCGCTCAGCTGACAATCGGCAGGGTTATTGCCCCGTCAAATACTTGCAAGAAGTGTGACAGCCCGAAGACCCGGCATCCGAACGCGATAAACCACCACACAAATCATCTTTGTCCTCGAAATTGATGGACAAGACCAAACGTAAAATACGTATTGTTGTTACCGACAGCGGTGGCGGCCAAACAAATTACAACAATAATTTTGCAGGCAAAAATAAAATCGAGCCGAAAAACACAAATGTCGACTATAACGGTGACTACGATTTGACGAAAACTTTAAGTTTTTCTTTGGATGGCAGCGGGCGTAGTAAAAACGATAAGAATTGGGAAAATTGGGAGCGTATTAGGGAACAAAAATTGGAACGTATGAAAAATATTTGCTTTGAGAGTTACCGTCAATCGAAGAAGGATAGAATGCATCCACCCAAACCCATACCAAGACAATTAGATCCGACCTGGTACACGGACAATATTTACTCGAATAAATCCGAGGACCTGGAAGACGACTACGTACCGGACTGTATTAAATATGCCAGTAATTATCGCAAGTTAAGGAATATAAGGGAACATGATGAGTTGTTTTTGGAAGATGATTTTGTTGGCGGTGGCATAGGGGCCGACTACAAGGGTGGTCCGATTAAGGAAAGAAGGGGAGAGGGCGAGGGCTCTGCCAGCTATGGTCTGCATCGCTCTATTAGTTGTAAGGAGTTTCATTATCCCAAATCACAAAGCTGTACATTTGCTGAAAGAATCTTTGAAGAGGGTTTAGGCAGTTCGCCACCTCCTCCTGCACCGACAGCACCGCCTACCACTTCTATACTTAAGAAAGCCAATGTGCCAAAATCATATTCATTTAGTGCTTCGACTAAAACCACACCATTCGATGTTATGGACTACGAGGTTCCACCTTCCAGTGGTAAAGCACGACGTGATCGACATGATGCCTTCCGCAAATCTATGGGTTATCATTGTAGTAATAGTTTAGATGAGACAGCTTTGTCGGCGGCTCATGAGGCACACACGTGTTGTGCACGAGAACATTGTACCAACGCCAAATGTTTGTTGGATGACATCTACATCGATGAGTTTGGTTCTGTGCCACGGCGAACATGGCGTAGAGTTGCACCTTCAACATCGTCACTGTCTGGTTTTTATGGTGCTAGTGTCAGTGGTGGTAGCAACAGAAACTTGCAAGATTTGGACTGGTGGGAGGATGGAAGAAGCACTAATCATCGGGTGGCAACGGCTTCTCGCTACTCTCTGCTCTCGGGGGGAAGTCAACGTGAGCAGCCACTGCCGCCGCCACCTACGGTGATATGTTGCTGTGCCGCCGATGACTATTGCTACCACCGCCAACAACAGTACCACTTGGCCAGATCTTTGGCCCATCAACAGCAGCAGCAGCAGCAGCAACAGCAACAAACGCAACCGCAACCACCGCCTCGCTCTCGTTATCATTGCCCCGGTCATCATCCGGCCGCTGAAGAGGAAGAACATTTGCACTGTCGTGCTGTGGCTTACGATACTGATTTAGATCATTTTATACGCGATGAACGGGAAAAACTCATGATGCAAGACAAATTTTTAGATGAAGACGAGCGTTATTTGTCCTCTGGAGTGCCCAAACGTGCAGCTTATTCTCGCTACCAGCGACCCACTAGAAGTAAATCTCTTTTAGAGGTGCAACCGCCTAGTCGTTATGATGAAGATTCTTGCTCAGATACCACAGAAATGGACCTGCAAGATTTTAACATTGATTTAGAAAAATACTGGGAGGAGTTGGAAAAACCTCCCAGTCCCATCGATTTGGATATGCAACGTCGCAATATGCACAGCAACTTGAAGGTGAAAAATGTCAATGTTGGTTGTTACAACAATGGACAACCTATTGATTTGCACGATCGCGAACAAGAGCGTATGATGATTAAAAAATCGTTATTGGAAGGTATGCCATCGCCACCTCAGGTTGACCATCATCCTTCGCACGGCTCATCACTGCCCACAGATGCTAATAACGCTTCAAGTAGTTTTCATTTTTTTGAACATGCTGGCTCGCCCCTGCACCGCTCCTTCAATTACGGCCACAAGGTCTATCCGGCAGCGGAAACGCTGCCTTCCTATCAGTACAATAATTTTTATCCCGAACATCACAATGTTCAAACCCAACAGCCTACTAGTTCTGGCCACCATCCTGCAGCCGGTGGCCATTCGGCTTTAAATCTCCTCAATAATATATTTTCGATCTATAAGCCCAATAAATATGCTGCCCAGAATTCCCATTATATCAACAATGATACAAAACCCGAGCCTTGCAAAAAAATGAATGTACCCAGCACAAGACGGCCCTTAGGTGCACCCCATTCTGAGTATATGCATTCAATGAAGCGTCCACTCATTGTTAGTACCGAACAGCCCCATTTTAAGATTATACCAGAAAAGACGGGTCTGAAAATATCACCTTTTTACAATTACGATGAATTTGAAGACAAACCACAACAACAGACACGACTGAAGCTGACCAGTACAGCACGACCGTTAATGCTTCCGCACTGATGGTGCTGGACATTTCCGTGGTATGGGGGTTGCTAGTATTTAATGAACTGTTTACTACTGCAACTGCAGCAGCAAATGCTGAAGCTCCTGCTGCTGTTGCAATTACTTCGATTGTCGCTTCATAAAAAGCAACAGCACCAGCAGCAACAAAAATCAAAAACAACATCATCAATCAATTTCAGCATCTTCATTGGCAACACCTGGGATCAAATAATCTTATAGCAACTATAAACGTTTCTTCAAAATCATTATGACGTCATTTAATTCTTCTCTTTAAAATACCTTAACATATCAATGTCATACAATAAAACTAAATTTATTTTCTTACAAAAGATTTCAGCAAAATTGGTAGTACTCGCAATAGGATTTTCAGGTCTGGGAAAAAGAAAATAAGAAAAAAATCTAACAGAAAAGTGAAATATAAAAAAAAAATGCTGCTCCTTAAGGCAGTCCTTGTAGTATAACATTTTTATGAAAGGTATAAAAACCAACATAGGAATTACAATGAGAGAATTTTCTTCATAAATTCTGTTAATTACGACATTAATCCAACGAAGAGCTTTATTAAAATACAGCCAAAGTAAAGCTTCGTAGAAGTAATAAAAAAAAGTATTTGATTTTTACTTGAAATTTTCCTTTAAAACACAAAGTTCTGGAAATTATTGAATATAAAACTAAGAATTTTGGTTTTTAAAACAAATTTTTAAGTCAAAAGCAAATAATTTTTATATTCATACTATCCAATTTTCATTAAAATTATGTTAATGCATATTTCATAATGCATAATGTATTATAATTTTAATGAAATTTTTCATTAATATAATTAAATTTTTTCATAATTTTAATGATTTCTTCATTATTTTAACGAAATTATTTCGTTATTAAATATGCTTATCAACTTAAACTGGTTTTTCTTTACTATTTTAATTTATTGACAATTTAATGCTCCAAATATGAACGTGAGGTACTAACGAACATCAGAAAATTGTTTAATGCTAATGACCGTTTACAGTATTGAACTCAGACTCTTAATTTTTGTCATGATTTGTAAAATACTATATGTGTGTAATTGAAGAAACATTTTAAACCCACTAGACATCGGTCAAGACCACAAAAACATTTGGAAGATATCCTCTGGCGGTCCATACAAATTTCTTCCTATGCGAATAATAGAACATCCGGAGCTGTTGGAAGATATTCCTAGTTTACTTATTGTAAAGTTACTAGATTTTTTATTTTTGCAAAGAAAAGCTATTCACGATCCCTGCTCTACTCTACCGCGTTGGGCCACTAAACATGTTATAAATGACTTTAAGATGACTATTTCTAGAGTCAGTCACTTTTAATATGAAATTAGTTTATTTTAGAAAACCTATATTTCATTTAAAGATTTCATTTCAATTTGAAGTAAAAACTTAATCAAATATCTTTTAATGGAGCACTAATCAATTTTGTTGAGATCTTTCTGTATACCCAATTCCTTGCCACTCTTATCTCCCAATTCAAAAAAAAAATAATTTGGATTAAACTTATAAATAATGAAATGTGACAGGTCTAGTGATAGATAGGTGTGCGCTATTAAATGAATTAAAATAGACAAACAGAGAGACGTTAAAATCTAAATAAAATAAAACATACCATTGGAAATGAATCGATCAATGAAAACAGAAACTCTAATAATTACAATCCAAAAACTTGAAATTTAAACTTAAAATGTGATGATCTTTGCGATAAAATTCATAAAAACATAAATAAAACACAACAATGCATTTCTATCCTTCCAAGTATTAACGATGACTAACAAATTTAAAATATAATTGAGAGAGAAACAGAAAGAAAATCAATCGATATTTTGCTCAAAGAAGATTTCGATTGGTACCACAAGTTGGAGAAGCCCAACTTAAAGATAAATTATTACCGATATCATAAACAACTACTACAACAACAACACGAACTTAACAGAACGCTCAAATTTTTCCAATTTCTTAAAATAAAATTTTAAAATATAGCAAATAAAAAAACAACAATCAACCGAATGGTATTATAAATAAAATTTAAACAAAAAGAAAACAAACTAATTTGTTCAACAAATTTCTTTATGTCGTTTTATTAACAACTAAAAATAAATCAACTACAACAACAACACTAAAAACATTTAATATTAAATATTTAAATAAATCTTAAAACAATAAGAAAAACAAATAAAACAAAAGATGAACTTTTTTTAAACCAAAATTTTTTTGAGAAATTTTTCAAATACTTTTTTTTCTATTTTTATACCGTCAACTAAAAATATCAACAATAAAAAATTTTTAAATATAAATTAAAATAAAATTTAAAAAATGTTAAACATTGTAAAAGTTTAACATTTTTTTTTAAACAAATGTCATGCAATTTTATATTCTCTTTTTTTTTCTTCTGAAAAAGTCCATGCAATTTAGAAAAAAAATTTATCTTATTAATTTCAAACAATAGAAAATTCGAGAATTATATTAAAAAATCTTTAAAACAATGATAAATTTCAATGCATGAAAAAAAATAAATGAAATTTTTTTAATAAATTACACTACAGCACTAAATTGATTAAAACCAAAGAACAAAACTTATTTTGGAGCACAGTTTTTTATTAATACAAATAATTTAGTTCAATGCAATTTGAAATAAATTTTATTTTCTAGTGGGTTATTGCTGCATTTAGATCAGGCGCAGGCAATATGTAAACGTGAGCCACGAGATTTACCGACTTCTTTTCGGCTATTTTTAAATTATACATGTACACAAACGACAATTTACATGTACACAATACAAACAATCAAAATAAACAACAACAAGAGCACAACAGTCATTTGTACCTATCAACAATGCAATTAAACACCAACACATCTAAACAACAAATGTTTTCTCATTTATTTAGATTTTTCTTTGCCTGGCTCTGATTCAGATTGTCTTTAATGTAGTTCTAAGGGGATGTTCACCTATTTCATAACGCCATGAACAAAGTTTCTGAAAAAAGTACGTTTCAAAATAAGCTTCATTTAGATTTTATAAAAAGTACATATTCAGGTCTGTCACAGAACTTGTACGAAAGTGAAAATATTCATATTTTCAAATTCGTAACAATTTGGTTTTGCTTCTTCAGCTTCCACTTTTTTCATAACAAAGCTCAAACACAAAATATTGAATACCTTAAGGCGCCACTATGAACATAGTAAAATTATAGGGCTAATATGAATTTGTATTTCTTTAATGCTGCTTTTGTTTGTATATTTTCAAATTTTTTTATTGTTGAGTAGAATTGAATACGCAAATTTTTTCGTTTTCTATGTACGAGTAATTTCGTTTTCACTTTCGTGCCAGTTTCGTTTCTGTGACACAACTGATTAACAGAAGAATCTTTTGAAAAAGCACTTTTCAAGAAATGAACATTAAAAAATAAATTTAAAAAATAATCTTTAAAAAAAGTAACTTTGGGAAAATTATCTTTTCAAAAAGTACCCTTTAAAAAATCCTTTTAAATAATTTTACTTTTAAAAAATAACATTTCAAAAATGTGCATTTAAAAAAAGTTCAATTTAAACAAATACTTTTAAAAATTAGTTTTAAAAAGTAACTGTTTAAAAATTAGTATTCAAAAAGCTACTTTTAAATGAAGTAGCTGTTAAAAATTAAATTTTTTAAAAAAGTACCTTCTAAAAAAGTACCTTTTAAAAAGCAATTTAAAAAAATTACCTTTTATAAAAATACATTAAGAAAATTATCTTTCCAAAAAAGTACCTTTTAAATAAGGAACCTTTTAAAAAAGTATTTTTAAAAGTAGTACCTTTTGAGAAAATTTCTTTAAAAAAAAATACATTGAAAAAAAGTATCTTTTGAAAGTACCTTTTAAAAAAGTGCCTTTTAAGAAAGTACCTTTTAAATAGTACCTTTTAAAAAACTACCTTTTAAAAAAGTACCTCTTAAAAAAGTACCTTTTAAAAAAGTACCTTTTAAGAAAGTGCCTTTTAAAAAAGTGCCTCTTAAAAAAGTACCTTTTACAAAAGTGCCTTTTAAAAAAGTACCTTTTAAAAAAGTACCTTTTAAAAAAGTACCTTTTAAAAAAGTACCTTTTAAAAAAGTACCTTTTAAAAAAGTACCTTTTAAAAAAGTACCTTTTAAAAAAGTACCTTTTAAAAAAGTACCTTTTAAAAAAGTACCTTTTAAAAAAGTACCTTTTAAAAAAGTACCTTTTAAAAAAGTACCTTTTAAAAAAGTACCTTTTAAAAAAGTACCTTTTAAAAAAGTACCGTTTAGAAAAGTACCTGTCAAAAAAGTACCTTTTAAAAAAGTACCTTTTAAAAAAGTACCTTTTAAAAAAGTACCTTTTAAAAAATTACCTTTTAAAAAAGTACCTTTTAAAAAAGTACCTTTTAAAAAAGTACCTTTTAAAAAAGTACCTTTTAAAAAAGTACCTTTTAAAAAAGTACCTTTTAAAAAATTACCTTTTAAAAAAGTACCTTTTAAAAAAGTGCCATTTAAAAAAGTACCTTTTAAAAAAGTACCTTTTAAAAAAGTACCTCTTAAAAAAGTACCTTTTAAAAAAGTACCTTTTAAAAAAGTACCTTTTAAAAAAGTACCTTTTAAAAAACTAACCTTTTAAAAAAGTACTTTTTAAAAAAGTACCTTTTAAAAAAGTACCTTTTAAAAAAGTACCTTTTAAAAAAGTACCTTTTAAAAAAGTACCTCTTAAAAAAGTACCTTTTAAAAAAGTACCTTTTAAAAATGTACCTTTTAAAAAAGTATTTTTAAAAAAGTACCTTTTAAAAAAGTACCTTTTAAAAAAGTACCTTCTAAAAAAGTACCTTTTAAAAAGTACCTTTTTAAAAAAGTACCTTTTCAGAAAGTACCTAATTCAGCTTATCCGTCTAATCAGCTAATTCGGCTAAGCCAGCTAAGCCGGTTAGCCGGCTAATTTTTGCGGCTTGGCCGAATAAATTGTACACCCCTAGCAAGTTCTGCATTAGGGCCCATTAGCATGCTCTCTCTTGAAAACTCTGAAACTCGCTGTAACAAATAGCATTTTTTCTTCCAACTAGAGGCTTCATGACCTGGGTGAGCACTTTGTCATTTTCAGAGATTTAAATACACCCCACGGACAACAAAATTTTCACTGTGATATTTTTCGACCACATTTTCAGAACACAAAATCGTATCTGATGTTACATTTGTTTCGGTATTTCTTCATCTAGATGCAATAAAAAGCAGCAACCCACTGAATCTCAAGTTGTTAAAATTAGAAATAAACATTACGCTTTTTTCAATAAACAAACCACTAAGCAACAAAAAAAGACACCCTTCAAAAATAAACTTTTGTATGAAATACACAGGCCTTAATTTCCGAAAAATAAAAGATAAACAGTGTCGAGCAAATGTATAAAATTTTACAAATACAAAACATAAAAAAGAAGTAAAACAAATATGTATCCAATTCACAAACCATTGTAGGAGTTATAGTTTGTACAAATGTTATTAGCAGGGCTCGGACTTTCATGCAAATGCATGTTTTTTGTGGTGATAGATAAAGACGTATTGACTAAGTATCTATACGAATCATCAAATTTTAAGTAGTTGGACATCGATTTGTAGTTGCATATACATGCATATTTTGGTATTAAGTGCATATTTTTGCATATTTTGGCCATATATGGATATATTTGGAGTTATTGAAAAAAATATTAACGGGCCGACTATGCATGGCAATCGAGCATCAGTTGGGTTGTCAGTTGCTGAAAAATATACTACTGATGACAACTGGCGACTGAGTGCTGTCAATTTTAGTTGCTATTTAGTGCCTTTCTGGCAATCATTAATTTTCAGTGGCCAACTTGCAACTCAACTAAAGTTCGGTTGCATTAAATAATAGACCCAATAATAAAAAATAAAAAAGTTTTGGTACTCTGTTCGTAGGTAAATGCATATTTTTGCGCATATCTTTAATTTTTTTGGTGCATTTGTTAAGCGCTTAAAATCAATTTTTAAATGCATGAAAGTCCGACCCCTCGTTATTAGTACTTTCTATACTGACTCACTCACAAGCATTGATGCCAACTTTGGCTCTTTTTTACGATATAACAAAAAACGATATGACATACTGTATTGTCATATCGTAAGTTTTTTACGATATGACAACGCTGCGATATGACAACATCGTGTATGTATATCTTAGTGTTGACATATCGTAAAAAACTTACGATATGACAATACAGTATGTCATATCGTTTTTTGTTATATCGTAAAAAAGAGTAAAAGTTGGCATCAATGCTCACAAGCCTTTCGACTTCTGGAGAAAATGCAACCATGATATAATGGTAGTACTCCGTCTTACGAAAGAGCAAATGCAAAATATCGTAGCTTTTTTTTTCTTTTTGTAAAATCCAAGAACAAAAATACACATTTGCAGTCAGATTTCATAAAAAAAATATGATATTTTACATTTGCTCTTTCGCATGACCATTTTCACCAAACACTGCATACCGCCAATGTGTTGTTATTGCTTTTTAAAACATATCTATAAACTTTTCATACCTACCAGGGTTGCATTTTCTACAGAAGTCAAACAGCTTGTGGGATTGTCTAAAAACAGCTTGAGACTTATGTTTATGTGGAAAAACTACCAACTCCTACAATATAGTATATTGCGAATTAAGCAAATATTTTCTACAGAGATGAAACAAATGAAAATGATTTAAATTTATTTGCCAGCTTAGTTAATCTTTTTTCTCAGTTTCTATACAAAAGCCGATACATTTTATAACAAATAACTCAAAAAATAATACATACAAACAAAAAGTATATACATATATAGTAGAAGAACAACTGCGAATCTTGAGCTGAAATTTATAATGAATTTTAAATAAAATGAAATGATTTTATTTAAAATAATAAAAAATTTTGTATATTTAAAACTTAACATAATAAAAATTGATAAACAAACAAATAAAAAAAAGTACATGTAGCCGAATTAAACAATAAAAAATATTTATATTAAAATAAAGGAAAAAACAACACAAAAAACTCTAGCTGATAAAAATCCTATTTCCCTTTTGCCTTTTTAGTAATTATATTTGCAAAGCTGAAATAAACAAATTTTTTAGACTTTATAATTATAAATTAATTAATAAATACACACTTTAAAGTATACAAACAAACTAACAAACACATGTACTTGTATATATAAGAGAAATTTACAAACAGCTCTCTTTGTTGAGAACAAAATAAACCAAAACAAGAGAAAATCAGTTAAAATATTACAAATAAAATAAAAGGATTAATTATTATAAAAAATAATGTGTAAGTTTACATTTACATACACTCATACAGATGTAGGTTAAATTAATTAATAACATACGTTTAAAGGATTTCAATAACTTTAGCGAGCAGTGAACGGTGTAATATTGAAAAATGGACAATTTGTTATGTCCTGTGGCAGAATAGACCACGATAAGGCAATTCAATTTAATTTTATTTGGCGATGTGTATTTTATTTCTTTCCAGTGAGAAAACGATTTTCAAAATGTATGTACTTGTTGAATCAGACCACAGTCTATATCAGATCATCAAATTTTCTCGACGTGCTCCATGACATAACACAGTCAACCATCGAATTGACCTTCAAGGGATGGGGTCTTTCGCAGAGGTATAAAGCTATCTGCGTGTTACTCACTTGGGGGAAACAAGAAGCGTTTCCTTTGTTCTGAAATTCCGAAGCAGCTCACTACTTTCATGCTAATACAGAAACAAACAGAATAAAAAAGACACCGAAGCTCAGTTGTTCAACTTCCCATTAGTCGGCTAACCTGCCTAGAGGTTGTTGGCAGCAAACGATTACTGAAGACAGGCTCGTCATCGCCAGCGTTTTCTATAGACTTTAGTGATTTCTGGCATTCGACTGGCAATGATCGGCTTCCGTTAACATCACTGAGTTCTTAATTATCGCAAGTATTTGTTTTATGCTGAGTTCTTCGTCTAAGATGAAATGAGGTCAATTGACATAATTAATATAATCAGTGATATGCTCTAGATACAAAATTAAGGTACTTATCCTGTGGTAGTTTCATTATTACTTGTAAGATTAGTGTACTTTAAACAAATATTTTTGATTTAAAAAAAAATCTGCTTGTTCGGTGATGGCATTTTGTTAATACTTCAGTTCTAGTTAAGTGATGTTATCTCTTTTCGCCGCTCACGAACCCCATTTTCACTTCGAAGAGAATTGTTCTTTGTTTTTAATTTTTAGCAATCTTTTTGGTTAAAATTACCAATTTTTATGGTTAAAATTACAAATTTAAAATAATAACAACGAAAATAGCTATACCACTATAGTATACTTTATGTATACTTTATGCTATCGTTATTTAACAAGACGACTTCTATGAGCTATAAGCATGTGAAAAACAACTTAAGTTCAATACCAAAAAATAAATAAAGAATAAAAAATATTTTTTTAACACAGCACACTATCCACTAAACTACATTTCCATTGGTTGATTTTACTGTATTTTGTGGGTTGGTGCAAATCTAACCTACGAAATTGGTTCGATTTACTAATATTTTATTTTGGATACAGTGAATGGATCAGCCCAAACATATTTGCCTTGTAAATGGACGTGTACTTCTTCTTTCGACCATAAGAGACCCATACATTGCTGATGTCATTCTTCATAGGGTCATAACTTATTTTACCATACGCAACAAGAGTACGGTGCACTCCTCCGACTACAAAACTTCTAATCATGCGTTCCAACGGCATTTAAGGCTCCCTTAGCTTTTTATGTATAAGATCCAGAGCATTGCTATGCTACGCGTTGGAACGAAAGTAGTACCAAGTGGTATCAATGAAAAATAGTTCTGTCATTGCAGTCATTTTTTATATGTAAATAAAGCCAATGGCAGTAATCCCAGCATTACCTCAATTGCTTGCATCGGTGTAGTACGAATTGCTCCACGTGTACCCATCTAGCCTCCGCTGGATTTAATTCTAAGAAATCCTAGGCGACCATACTACCAATGCATAAGCAAGTGTAAGTACTTTTCGCTTTTCGTATCTTCAAATCAACGTGATCATTCCAACTTAGTTTCGTATTTAGCGTTAAACATAAATATTTTACCTTCCAGGAGACATTTGTTTTTGACCCGAAGATCTGAAAGAATTGGTCTCTATATTTGTCCTCTTTCGAGTAGAGAAAACACTCACTGACTTGCTAGCATTTATGATTAGTTCTAAGGTTACCCTGAGTGCCTATCTTATGGAACCACGAGTGCTATATCCAGTGTTGCCATAAGATGAAGCAGTAAAAGTGCTAGATTGCAAAATAAAAAGTGAGAGAAAAAAGTGACAATTCTTTAAATTGTATTTTATAAATAGAATAGTTAAATTAGTATGCTTTAAACTGACTGAACTCAGTTTTATGCCGCAGAGCTGCTGAGCTGTATAGCGCTAGTGGCATTACCCACTCTCCGAACAAACATTTATTTAATCTATAACTTTTTAATTTATTTAATCTATAACTTTTTAATTAAAGGTGTTATCTATGAAAACTAAATTGATTTAATCAAATAAAAAAAGTCCAAAAAGTGCTGAGTAATTTAGAAAAAGTGCTAAACTAGCACTTAGGAAGTGCTAAATCTAGCATTAAAATGCTAAAATGGCAAGCCTGGCTATATCGTAGTTTTTTAATAGGTACTCATTTTTAAAAGGCACTTTAAAAAAAATCACTACTTTAAAAAAATTACATACTTTTTTTAAAGTTACCTTAAAAAGGCACTTTTTCCACAAGGCACTTTTTTTAAAGTGTACTTTTTTAAAAAAGAAAAGGACCACAAATGTTATGGGGTGAAAAGTAAAGACACTTGTCATAGTTAGCAATGATGTCAAATTATATCAGGATTATGGCAGTTTTTCTATTAGTGCATACCCAGTAGAACAATTTCGTGTTTTTTGAAGCAGTAAGGCAATAAAGCGCATAATAATACGCTTTAAAAGAAGAGCTTATTGCAGAGCAGTGAATATATGTATGTAAAAGAAACTTTACAAAAGTCAGATTTTTCACTGCTGATACAATACAGGTTCTTATGCGAGGAGGTTCCATATACTTACAATTTTAGTGCTGAAACTGGTGATGATTATCAGCGCTTCAAAAAGCGCTTTTTGTATCAAAAATGTAGTAGTACAAACCGGGAACTCGCTATAATAACAACCAACAGCGATATCAGCAGGTTTGTAAGCACTACTTTTATTCTCTCATAGTAAAAACCTGCTTTATTTGTAGCAATTTTTTTTTTACTGGGTACGCCAATAACTATGCGTCTTCTATTTGAAAGCATAACTAAAGGAATATTTAACAGCAAAAAGTCCTTTGTATCAATGTATCACTGTTCTCAAAATAATGTTTTCAAAGTCTGAAGTTATAAATCATATTGATGTCAACATTATTATTAATACAGTAAGTTATTATAGTTTAATGTAAGTTTTAACATAATAAAATGACAACAGAAAAACACAAAAAGAGACATAAAAGTAATTTATGAAAAAAACGAACTACAAAAAATTAGTATCTGTAACAATTTATACGTTTAAAAAAATGTGTGAAATTTAATTAAAATAAGCACACCATTTAACAAACAAAAGAGAAACGCCCAATTCTTATGAATAAAAATTTATTATAAAAAAGTTAATAAAAGGAACATTCATTCCAAAAGGTAAATTTTATCAGGAATGAATAAAAAGTTCCTTTATTTTATGAAAAAACAAAAACAAAAAAAATCAATGCTTCAAATTGGCACTAAATATATAGAAAGCAATTAGGAAAAATAACAAAAAATAAACTAAATATCAACTTAAATAAAATAAATTAATTTAAAGAAAAAGCCAGTCCATATTACTTTAAAGCAAAAATTAAACAAAAAAAGTTATTTGTTTTTAAGATTTTTAGATTTATTAAGTTTGTCATCATATCACATGGTTTTGCTCAGTGTATAAACTCTTCTTCCTTTTATTACTTATTTAAAAAAAAAGATTTTTATTTCAAATTTCAAACTCTTATTACTCTAGACTTGTTAACAAAACCAAAAATTAAAGAAAACAAAAAGATAAAATTAAAACATAAAAAAACTTAGTAAATTTTTAGGAAAATTATAAATAATTTAATTTAGGTGAATTGGAACTGGAAAAATTTCAATGTAAATTTTAAATCTACAAAAATCATTTGTATGTGTAACACTTGAAAACAACAGAAAAAAAAACATCCTACAATTTAATGTTAAAAACAAGCAAAAATTAAAAAAAAACACTGAAAGAAAAGCAAAAAAAAACAACTACTTAATAACAAACCAACCAATCTACAAAATAAATATAAAATACAAATAATTGTTTATGTAAAGAAAAGAAAGAAAAACAAAAGAAATTAAATAAATGTACTTCACAACAGAATATAAAAACGAAAAACAAATCATTTGTTCATTTTGAAAAGAAAACCAAAAAAAAATTATAAAAATGTTCTACACCCACTGTGTCTTCAATGACTTTTTTCCAATAGTAAAAAAAACAAAAACAAAAAAAAAACCATCAAATGTGTTTTATTTTCTTTTATATTGCGCAAGTTTATGGGTTTTCTAACCCGGCAATTGTAAAGCAAGCGCTTTAAATAAAACAAAAGTTATTGTTACAAAACAATAATACATTTTATTAGACTGATAACATGCTTTGAAAACTTCTAGGGAAATTTTTTGATATTCATCTGTTAAATTAAATGTTAAATAGTTTTTTCTTTTATATAATATCTTTTTTTTCTTACGAATTGCTTTCACCATTTCCGTGTGAAAGGTCAAAAATGTAACAGAACATGGCTTATGAATCTACGGAAAAGCAAAATTAGTTTGAATGAAACATATTTGTGATATGCAGTGCCATTGTGTTGTTCGCAATGACATCTTACGTTGCCTACTTTAGGGAAACTTTTGTGATTATCACACTTGACCAAGACTTCGGTTACGCATCTCCAACTGGGTTGTGTCTTTTCTATGTCGTTTGTGATTTGGCTAAATGGTTTGTGGCCGTGCTAGTATCTTTAAAATGACGATGGTTTAGCTTGACATTATCTTATCATCTGAAAGTTCAAATTATAATCTTTCTACTTATTGGTAGGTGGAATTTGTGTTTAAATAAGTTTTTTGGCGAGTATCAGGGCTCCTCTGGGTTCGCTGCTGAAGTGAAAAGTTTCGAAAAGGGACAACGACAACGAGACATAAGATATGGCGAACTCTGAGGCTAACGGGCCCCCTGCTGCCATTAAGAAATTGCGGCATAGTGAAACGGGTTGAATTAGTGTGATGAGGAGGCGTTCTAAGTCATCCTCGTCTAAGACCAGGCACTCTGCTGCTGCCTAGTATGCATGAGGGTGCTGTTGGCTGAAGAGTTTACCGATTCGACTACAAAGCAAACTATCGCCTGAGGTCTTGGCTTCGATACTAATTTAGCCAAGTCATCAACATTATGAATTTTCTGAAGTACGTTGTGGCATGTCATTGTTTTATTTAGTTGTTCTTGGACTGTTAAATTGATGAAGGCATAGCAGTGGTCACTAAGCAGTACCCTACGGTAAATGGAACTGACACAAAACAAGTCACGTGACCGGTCCCCAGGTGGTAGGGACCAGTCCGAGTTCTAACACTTCCTATGAAGCGGACCAGCCACTTTTACATGGGGATGGCCGAGGATGGGGTTAATCGATACTTTGTATGCACCTTGTAACTTGTCTCTGAACTATCTTGTAGATGCCCAATCGGTGTAGAATAATATAGATTATATATAAATATTATTCCAAAATTCAGCTGTAATTATCGATTAATTGATTTTTTTATTGTTACAAATCCAAGTAGAAATTGTATTTTATTTTTAAGCGATGTCTTTGATATTATTCGAACCGACAGCCACCAGCATGACAGGCTAGTATACTACCCACTCCACCACAGGGGAACTTATATTGCAATGTCATAAATAACAGTTAAGCTGGAGTTAATATCTGAATATAGTTGCGGAACAGGTTCCTGAGTGGCATGGCAGTGTCATTGAAGGGGGACAACTAATATTATATAGATACTATGTGATAGGCCTTAGATCCAGATGCATCAAATTTGTTCAGTGCCGTTTACTACAATACTAGCCGGAGTCCCAAATAAATTGACTGAAAATGGTTAATATGTCACCATTTACACAATATGTTTTTTTTTCACCATTCACTACTCCTTATTTTTGGTACCAGTCTCATTTTCTCAAGTCATAGGACGAGTACATTTGGATCATTTGTCATCAAATTTTCCGCAGGGTAGCTTCAGCGATTGATTTTATCATATTTTTGAAGAATTTTTTATACAAATATATGATTAGATGATTTTTTCCCCCAAAATGATGATTTTATTTCTTGCAAATGATGATTTTCTTCTTGTTTGGAAATACTTTAAATAGTTATTGTAATACATATTTAAGTCTCACGTTTTTTTAAGTGTATGGATTAATTAACATATAAATTTCCACAGATTTTAACTGGAATACATGGACCAGCCCTAGGACACCACAATGTTAAATGGATCACAGTTATTGCATATATTTGGACCAGTTTGTAACTACTCCTGGTCCTTTGTGGAGCACTATATACACTATATGAAATAGTCGCGATTTTTACACCATAAGACTGGGTTTTACTTTGCTCTAAAATTTTCATTGTTCAGCTTTACTTTGAATAAATTTTTAGAATAAAAAATTTGTGATGATTTTTCATACCAAAATCAGCCTGTTCATTGAATCCGATACGGAATTGGATTGGAAACGGAATTCCAATCCAATTCCAGTTGTGCATGCGTTAATGAAAACGTAACGAAATTGGTTTGTTCAAAAAGTGGTTATTTTTGTTTAAAATTCAGCATATCGTTTACAAAGTTGTATTTTTAGTGATTAGAAGATGGGAAAAATATATTCTAGCTATTAAATGCATAAATTGAAGGGATCCTGAGCTCCAATTCATGGACAATTAATTACGTTTCTGAACGGAAATATCCGAAATTCAAGCACAAACAGTTTTCATGAACGCTATCAACCGATTTTGTAGAGAAAATGATGCCAAACTGTACGTATTGGATTCTATGAAAAGGGGGAATATGATTTTTATTTCGCCAAAGATGATTTTCTTCGAAAAGCTTCTAGCAACGCTGCTGTTCTGTGACCAAATTCGCAGTAATGTTAGCAACAATCGTCGGCGAAATGAAAAAATTAATAATATGGCTACACATACAACTTAGAACGTTAATGAACCTACTTAACATCAGAGGCGCTGCAAGACTGCTCTAAAAATAACAAGACGCGCAATAGCAGAGTTCTAGAAGAATTGAGTTTTCTTTCACCTTTTCACCATCCCTCTCCCAAAGAAGGAAACATATTAAGTAGTTAATAAGTAGACATTAATTGATGAGTGCTACTTCTCTTTAAAAAAAAAATGCAAATTTTGCTGTTGGTGCTATTAGTGGTGGCGCTGCTACTGATGCTTCAACTTTTGTTGATGTTTCTGGTCCTGATATCGCTACTTCCACTGTTATTTACTCAGCTAAAATTAGGGGCAAAAGAAAAAAGTGGCTACTGCTATCGGTGGTATTAATGATAGTAGTGATTCTATGATGGAATTGAAAAGAGTCACTGGATCACTAAGGGCGGTGTTGCTAGTTGATAGAGTAGATAGAGTGCTGACCCGTAAACTCGTTACTATTTCGGTCGAGTATGAATTTTGAGGCGAATATTGCAAACCGGCAGCTCACTAGCAAGATTCATTAGGACTTCTGCTGCTAGTATTGCCTTTAGGGCTAAAAATCTGCTGGTGAACCCTGTTGTTCTTTCGGTGGTTGCTTTCAAACCGATTGAGTCGTGGTCGCTGGTGGTTAAGGATAAGGGTGTTACTACTACATCTGAGGATGTGTATTAATTAATTGTACTGTCCTGTCATGTCATCTCTTGTCATGACATAACATAACCTATAGTTTTTAGGTAAATAAAATGCAAGATACTTCGTTCCTTTTATCAGTTTAGTAATAAATGTTATGTTATACATTCTTTTATATGGTGCTTTATATTGTAATTTTTCCATCAGGCATATTTTTAATACAAACTAGCTTCATAAAATTCGGTGTTGTATGATATTTTAGCATTAATTGTGAATAAAAACGATATTGGACATTAAATACATTTTAAGATTCCACCTATTCCTGGCGTTCAAGATGATAAATTTAGTTTGGTGTCTGCAAAAGCTTACAGTATAATTATATGACAAATATTATCGCAAGACATTTCAGCCCACTCTACTGTCACTGAAAGGGAGTTTTTCAGCACTTTTTCAAAAAATGGATAAAGAGACCCATAGAGCAAAGAGTTAGAGTGCTAAAATGTTTCACAAAAATATTCCTCGTAGTGTTTTACATAAACTGATGAGCATTCCTTATACCTTAAACGTTATGATTAAAAGACTTCTTATGCCGACTCACTATAACAATAATAAAATGGGGGTGGGAATTTAACTTCCCCTAAAAATAATCCAAACGTAAACTTTCAAAACGCCGATACACGATTTGGTTGAACAGCGTATTGTAAAAAAGGTTAACAGCACTGCATATGGATACGTCCTTCAAATATTAAGCTTTTATTTATGTTCTTTATGTAGTAACGATTGCATTCGAAATGTTGGTAGCACTGATTTGAAAGGAAATACCCAAAACAACTTAAATTAGCTTATTCTAAAAAACATTTTACATACAAGACTTTTTTTTATTATTTTTATTTTATTTCGTATTTTATTTATTTCTTTAACTTTAAATAGTGGACGTTTGATTAATTATAACTGCATTTCTATTTAAATTATATCACATTATCGTATAAATTAACAATTATTTCTGTATTACGTTTAAATTTATATATTTTTCTTCATTTTAATTTAACTATTCGCTAAAAATCCATTTAAAAAAACACGTTTATTAAAATAAAATTAAATATTAACTACAAATATGGACGCAAATTAAAAAAGAAATAGTAGACTTCTTTAACAAAAGTATAAAAAGAGTAGAGTAAACATTTACGCCATTATTCTTCCACATTAAATGTTGTCAAAAATGTCAAAACATTTTCATGAAATTAATTTAATTAATTTAAACAAAACCAAATATAGAAAAATTAGTCTAAAAATTAAATAGGTACAAGGTCAGTTAATATAAAAAAGAGGAGATGTTTGAAACCACGCAAGCGTGCTTTTATCCAAAGAACTTGGAAAAGTTTTATTATTTACTGCTAAAAAAATTATATTTGAAATAAGTTTTTGGTGCAGAAATAAAGAATATATTAATGAATCGAAACAGTATTTTAATGCTGGCTTGAAATGGGTTAAAAGATTTCAGAAACTTAATCGTTTTCAAAAACTTTGAATGGGAGATGCGAAAGCTTTTCAGTAGAAACAAATTGAACGCTTTTTAGTTGAACTTGACAAAAAAATTTAACTTTTAAATGTTTCCTCTAAACTTTAAAAGCTCTTTTTATAAGCATTTCTGCATTGTCTAGTTTTTGGCAAGTTTTAACCCAAACTACGCCAGCACTCTAAAAGGTAACTACGATTATTTTGTTTTATTACTAATATTTAAGTCAGTCGTTGTTAAGCTTTTGTTTATCGATTTTAAAAAATGCAAAGCTTTCTCCGGCAACCGCAAAAAAGTTGCCGTTTAAGCCATTTTCAATAAGGAAATTCTAACTAAAAATTAAAAAATATATGAATCCCTGCTCTACTAGTCAAGTTTATAAATAAAGTTTAGTTTTTCTTTTCTAAAGTAGAGTCTCTAAAAACTAAGCAAACTATAATAATAAAGAACACATTTCAATTATTAGCGTGTGGGATTGGTGAGTGACTGCTGCTGCCACTGGCTCTCTCCGTTACAACTCTCGCTGTATATCTACTACTGGGAGCTGCCGAGGGCGACAATTGCAAATTTTGCAAGTGTTGTATCGAAGGCTGGGCATTGCTTACTTCCAGTGAATTCAAATTATTGCAAGAAGCCGCCTTTTGATTGGGGAATAGTACCGAATAAGCAGGAGGAGGATCCAACTCTTCATAATTAGGAGGAGCTGTATTTGTAGAATGATTATCCTGACCCAAGGCAGCCGCATTGGCTGATTGTAAAGCTGATTCACGCTCATTGTTGGCCGCATGTTGAGATGCGGAGGCTGAAAAATTAACGTATGTTAAGCGATAACACCAAACTAAGGATAGACAAGACAATACAAAATAGACAAAATCAGGGCTAAGGTTTGGATATTGGATAGGATATTTCCAAGTTAATGGAATTGTTTTAGGATTTTAACAAAGCAATCATTTTCAAACTTACCCCATAAACCACATATTAGCAAAGCTCCACCACACAATAACATGCCCAGCATGAGGTAGCCCCAAGGACCATACTTTGACAGATCGGAATTTACACCATTGCGTGTTGAATTGCGTCTGTGGTGACCTCCTCCTCCCCCTGTAAAACCACTCGAGTTATCTGTCTTGCCTATGGGTATAGTAACATTTGATTTTCCTGAGTCTTGTTCCTGTGCAAGAGTTTCATTGAATTCTTTATCTTCTATAACTTTATGCAGCATGGTTTTATTGTTTATAGGTTTTTCCGACACCTCGTCATCTAATGATAGCATAGGTTTACTAGTTGCCTTATTTGCTGATGGCACATCAAAGGCAAACAAATTGCGAAAGACCTCTAAAGCAAAATGTTCAAAAATGTCTGATTCCACTGATGGTGGCATAGGTTCTCCCAGACGGCTACGTTTCCAGCACATAGCATAATCTTCATCACTATCATATTCATTGCTGTAGGGACAGTGACGTATGCCATCACATATTAAATCTTTGGATATGCACAATATGGGATCATCACTGTTGAAGAAAGAAATTAAAATTGTTTTAATATTTTTTACTAAAAGATAGAGGAGTACGCTTTCATACCCTATTCTCAAGCATTGATGTTTCTTTTCACTACGACACTCGTCACCTTTTCCCAAAACTGTCACCATTAACTTGGAGTTCAATGTGTGATTGTGATGCTCCCAAACTATGCGCACTCTACCTTGAAACAGTCTAACAGGATCTTCCATTTCAGGAGCAGTATCCTCCAATTGGCAAGGATCAACACGCCATTGTGGTGTATGAGGATCATGTGAGCTGAACTAAAAGACAAAGAAAAAAGAAAATGTGAAAAATTTTTTAATTACAAATGTATTATTTTTAATATTTCTTTATAGCTATTTTTCTCAGACGCTTGCAAGTTAGCTTTCATACAATTTCTTTAGACCAGTCGACCGTATAGATGAGGCATTCTCATAGGCTCCCGAGGTATACTTTTGTATAGGAAGAAGGAACTCTCGAGATTCGCTCCTGAGTTTATATGGGCATTTCGTCGTTGCTCTGATGTAATCAGCTATGTGACACTAATCTCTCAAAGTCCAGCAAAGAACATGGGAGATCTTTGGCAACTTACGATATACGATATCGATAGAAGTTTACCCAGAGCTGATTTGCTATTATTCTTTAAATTTAATGTTCAAAAATATGTTTCTATTTTAAAAGCCTGTTGTGGTGAAAGTCAAACATATAATGGGTGATTTTATAAGAACTATCGGAAAGTAAACAAAAAAAAACACATAAAATTCAGAAAAATGCATGAAATATTTATTTGGATCGATAGTTGGGTCGATATAATTTAATGTTTGAAGATTATTTCATGCAAATGTTGGCCGCGGCTGCGCCTCAAATGGCCCATCCGCTTAGTCCAATTTTGGCATACTCTTTCCAACATTTCGGCCGGTATCTCACGAATAATGTTGGCAATGTTGGCTTCCAGCGCGTCAATCGAAGCGGGCTTGTCGCTATAGACATTAGCCTTAACATAGCCCCACAAAAAATAGTCTAGAGGCGTTAAATCGCACGATCTGGGCGGCCAATTGACTGGTCCCAAGCGTGAAATAAACTGTTCACCGAACTCGCCTCTCAATTGGTCCATTGTTTCGCGTGCTGTGTGGCATGTGGCACCGTCTTGTTGAAACCACATGTCATGCAAGTCAAGCTCTTCCATTTTGGGCAGAAAAAAGTTTGTTATCATCGCACGGTAGCGCTCACCATTCACAGTAACGTTGTGATTCGCATCATCTTTGAAGAAATACGGCCCAATGATGCCGCCAGCCCATAATCCGCACCAAACGGTTGTTTTTTGTGGATGCATTGGTAGCTCTTGCAATGCTTCTGGCTGCTCTTCACTCCAAATACGGCAGTTTTGCTTGTTCACGTATCCATTCAACCAGAAATGAGCCTCGTCGCTGAACACAATTCTTCGATAAAAAAGTGGATCTTCATCTAACTTTTCAAGAGCCCATTCACCAAGCGTTGTTCGTTTGTAAGACGATTCATGATTAAATTATAGACCAAACTGAAGATGTTTGACAGTGACACGAGATACAAAACGTGCGTGAGCTGTCAAAACTAGTGTTGCCAAAAAGATAATAGCAAAAAAATCACTCGTTATAAGCCAAAACATACAGTTTCAAGTTCTTGAATTTATTTTTATTATATAAATTACTACTTTTTAGAAAGTTGTTGCACTTCTTGGGAAATAATTTATGTATTTTAAACGTAATTTCTTTCGAGTTGCATTGGTTTAGCAGATTTTTATTAAATTAAGTTATCCATTTTATAAAGAAGCAAATTAGGGGCTATTCACATATTACGTAACGCTATTTTTAAAGTATATTTATACACCCCCCCCCCCCCCTCCATAACGCTTTTTAAAAAATAAATTTTCAGTACAATTATGTAATGATATTGTTGTAAAGCGTAAAAAACCAAATGTGACATCAAATTTAATATCGTTCAAGTCATGGCATCATAGATGACATTTAAAGTATGACAAAATTCTATCATAACGTTTGTCACCAGATTGATGTCAGCTTATATTTTATTGATGACATTTAGCATTACATTGATGTCACAATTTTGATGACAGGATGTTATGTATGTGTGTCTGAGCTATCTGTAGATGATTGAATGGTGATTGAGTTCTTTTCTGTTTTATAATATTTTGTAATATAAAAATGTTTATTTTATACTTAAAAAAAATAATCATTAACTACAATTTTATCGCCATTTCTTAATTTTTAGTTATTAATAATATTTCAAAAGTTTAAATTAGGGATGTAACGATACGCCGTTTTGCCGATCCGATACCGATACCGATATTTAAAAATAAATATCGCCGATACCGATTCCGATACCGATACGAATATTGAAATTGAGTTTAAGTTTAGATTAACAAAACTCAAGCGAAATTTTTTTATTATACAAAATTACATTATAAGCGAGAATATTTAAAATTGATAAAACATTGGAAGTAATTTTTAAGGAGCTACATTTTCTTTGCTTCCAAAAAATCTATATTAAAAATATGCAGATAATTAGTAGAAAAGCAAGAAAGATTTTTAATTCCTTTATAATTTTAAAAAATACTCGCCATGCTTTTTAAAAAATCGATTTTTTTAAAGGACATTTATCAACTAATATTTTTCTAAATAACTTAATAGCTTAATTATTAAAAGACTTCTAAATTTATATTTATTCACTTAAATTTACATGAAAATACAGTTCTGAGTTTAAATTCGCATAAAAAAATTGTGAAAATGGGTAATTTTTTATCCTTTTTCCTTGAGGAAAAATCATTATAGAATACCGAAAAAGAAATTTGTCCTAGCATCGCTTCCACCGAATTGGTAATCGAAAAACAGAACTTCTTGCAATGGTAAGGATATGTAAAACTAATTAGAAATTATCCAAATTTGCAATACTTCCAGATCGCGAATTCTACATTTTCATTAGAGTACCTTTTTTTTGCTTTAATAAGATTTATAAAACAACGACTTGAACTTGAATTCATGGTAAAATTAACAAAAATAAATAATTTTTTTACAAAATAACAGCATAAAATATTATTAATTTTTAAAATTGATATTAATAAGATTTAAAAAATAACGAAGTGAATTTAATTCATGGTAAAATCGAACAAAAATAAATTATTTGTTAAAAAAACTCTGAAAAATTTTTTAAAAGTATCGTCGTATCGACAGTAAAATATCGCCGATACCGATGTATCGGAAAATCTGAAGTATCGCCGATATATCGGTATCGGTATCGGTATTCGTTACATCCCTAGTTTAAATACCTGAGTGGAAATTTGTTAAGCTTTTATTTTTAAACAAAATTCAAATTAAAAAGCCATAATTGCAAAACCGAAAATAAGTATATTCATGAGTTTTTAGCATAAATTTAACTAATCAAAAAATATCATTTATAATTCATGCCAATGTCCTCTTATTTATTATTAAAAAAAAGATTTTAAATAAAAATTTCCATTTTATTATTCAAATCGTTTTAATCTAAAACTCTCCCATAAAAGTTTTGCTTTATTTTTATTTTTTTCTCAATTCAGAAATATATATTTTGTTGTCATTTTACACCATTTTTAGAACTCATGATTTCTCCTGACAGAACGTGGCATCAATTATTTAAAAGGTGTATACACTATTCAACAACAACAACAACAGCAACAAAATCCAAATAGTTTCAATCAAATCGGAGTCGCATATTCACATGTAGAATTTTTTTTATAATTTTACCGTGAGACATCTGATGGATGTTACTAGTACGCTTGTAGTGGGATGTTTATGCATGTGTGAGTGATTGATATATGTTCATACTTTGGTACGAAAATCAAAATTTCAAACATCATTTGGATGCAGGACGTGTACACAGAGTATTTTTGTTAACAAAATATATGAGAAATTGTGCTGGGCATTTCTGTTACTTTTAATTGCCCAATACAACTTATGAACAGTTTTCATTAGGGGACTCTATACTACTTGTTACATACTTTTAAATATAAAAATAAACCAAATACATAAAATAAAACAAAATAAAATACAATTAATAAAGGGTTGATGACAACCTGTCATCAGAATTGTGACATTAATGTTATGACAAATGTCATCAATAAGGGGAAAATGGAAAGCTGACATCAATCTGATAAGAAATGTTATCGAAGAATCTTGTAATATTTTACATGTAATCTATGGCTATGACTGCAGCAATATATTTCATTTATTTATTATTTTTTATATTTGCATACAGAAGTGTATGCGAGTAGCAAAATGTAAATGAACACTTGCAGTTCCCATTTGCTATTAAAATATTAGTTACCTCCCTAATGACTACGAACGGCTATTACTCGAGAGTTATTTATTTGATTTATTTTAATGCAATGTCCATTTTTTGCCTATTTCTTTTTTTGGGTTTATTTAGGTTTTTTTATTTTTCTTTTTTATTTATTTATGGAATAAAAATATCTATAAATTTTAAATTAAATAATTTTTATTTTACTCATTTAAGCAGATTTAATGGGCTTTCAAAACAAACAAAAAGGGCTAGAGATACCAAAGATTTTTATCACTCACTAAAAAAATTTATTGCGTTTTTTTGCGTTATTTCACTTCAAGCAAAAATATTTAAATTAAATAATTAAGAGTCAAAATAAATTAAATTTGTTAGATGTAATATGGTATTTACACCACAGCAAAATCTATTGGATTTCTACAACAATTTTGCTAATAAACTCCATAATATGGATCTATGGACAGTCGAAGCACGGATCCAGGTTATACACTGAAAGAATTTCACCTCGTAAATACAATGAAACTATTTCAATAAATTGTTTCATAATTTCACAAATATTGTGAAAGAATTTTATTGGAGTTGCTTCACTAGCTTACATACTTTCCTTAGAAAATTTCATTGGATTTATGACAATGACATTAATGGAAACCCCTTTAAGTTTTGGCAAAATGTTTGAATAGATACTTAAACAGCTTGAAATATATACTCTTAAAAAGCTAAACTAAACATTTTTACTTTTGTATACAGCAATTTCAATAAAACGTATTTCATAGTTTTAATGAAAAATTTCATTGCATTTCTGAAAGAACGATGAAATAAATCACATATATATTTTCTTTCATTTCAACGGTTTTCAACCAAAGGCGAGCAACAAAAATGATTTTGTATGATTGTTGTTGTTATTGTCTACTTATACAGCGCATTGTTTTGCTGAAGTAGGTAAGACGTTGCCTATAAAGAAACTAACGAAAATCAAGAGTCTGAGTTCAATACTGTGACCCGTAACATTAAAAATTATTCTGATATGCATTAGACTCTATCGTAGTTATTTGTAGCATGGAACTTTCAATGAATTAAAATATCCAATAAAACAGTTTAAGCTAATGAGCCCCTACTTAATATGTAATGTAATAATTTTAATAAAATAATGGTATTAATTAATTGAAGTAATGAATTATGTTATCATATAATGAAATAATTTCATTAAAATAATGAAATAATTTCATTAAAATAATGAAATAATTTCATTAATATAATGCATTAATTTTGTGAAGATAATGAAATATTTTCATTAGTTTAGCGAATTTATTACATTGGAACGATTTCATATATTTGTTGAAATTTTCATTAAAATAATTTAACGACACTTGTATAGTTAATCCAACGAAACGTGACGCTGGTTTGAGTTCTAATTGAATTAATACAGAATTTCACAGAATTTATGAAGAAAATTCTTTAAGTGTAGAAAAAAGTTTATTTCCTCACGCCTTCAAAAAAAATTACCATAATGTGGCGAGCTTAAAAAAAATTCGTTTCCTTTTACCGGTTTTATTCATTTGTAGAAACTTTTATCAAACATGGAAGTAAAATATTTTCACTTTGACTCGAAAAAACTATGTCCAATGAATGTTTATTTATAAACGGATGTATGCATAACCAAAACTTGGCTGGAACTTAGCATAAGTGATGAAATTGAACTGTGTCTTGATGAGTTTTTCCATACAATTGGACATTAAAAACAACTGTACCTTGTAGTCCTGACGCATCCCTATATTGTCCACTGATTCTTAATGAAAAATAGTCCAGTATAATTCGTTAAGAGACAGTTCAATTTCATCGGTTATGCTATCTTCATGCCAAGTTATCGTTATGCATATGGCCCGAAGTATTTTTAAAATTTATTCATACTGATGAGCATAAAATCGACTGGTAGCACAATAAAGCTTACGTAAAACTGTGCAAAACCTAGAACTCTGCATTTTGTAAGACGGTGTTCACACAGGGCAATTTTTGATGCGCAACTTTTCATTCAGCTGGGAGAAAGACAGAAAAAACTGTGTTGCTCTCTCTCTCTCTGTATTTCTCGCGGCTGAATTAAAAGTTGTGCAACAAAAGTTGCCCTGTGTGAGCCCGGTCTAAGGATAAACTAAAAGATGAATGAAAAAGCTTCACAAAGTGCCGGTTAACATGTGCAATTTTTTGTTGCAGCAATTCTGCTTTTTTAGTAAGAAAAAGCAAGAGAGGAACAGATATGGTATATATTTCTATTTTAACGATGACAAAGCAACAACTTTTCAGCTCATAATGATTTTTTTAGTTCGACAACCTCCATTATTTGTTCCTTTAACAGTTTAATTACATCAAGGTTGTTTGTTGAAAACACTTTTGCTTTTAAAAAGCTTGTCACTAAACAAAACTCAAGAAAGAAACAAGATGTGGTTGGTGGTGTCTTTTGTTCCTAAAAGGCTTCTCTCGCGTTCAATTCAATAATAATTAAACAATAAAACCGCCATAAATATGCATCAAAAAATTGTATTTTCTTTTTTTCCTTTTTTATAGATCCGGAATATTTACAATAAGTATTTTTAAAATCTCAGTGTTAAGCGGATCAAAAGCAAGAAACGAGTAGCAAATTTCTGTGTAGCTTTACGTTTTCTCTCCTTAACGACAAAAAAAAACAAGTTCAATGTCATACTAAGAAGTTTTTATTGTATAAAATTTCGTGTTTATTTTCCTACAAGTTCCCAAACTAGTTTTGTTTATCTTTAAACAAAAAAATAAGCTAATTACTTGTGATAACCTTTAAAGTAAAATAAAGTTAATAATAAAATTAAAACAATAAAAATGTTTCATTATTTTCCCTTAAAAATGGAGTTCTTAAATAATACGTAATTATATCTAAGCATTGTATGCCTTTAATTAAATAGATAATTAAAATTCTAAAAATAATTGCGTAAAAAGAAAAATAGTAAACATAAATATTTACTTGTAATTATAAATTATTTAGCGCTTTAAATTGGTAGGTTTAATTAATAAAAAAAATGCCATCTTATCCTTTACAACTGCGCTTAAATCAACATTTTACAGAATTTTATATTGCGTTTAATTTAATGGAGACCGGTTTTAAGCAAATTTATATTATTGTGCAAAGAAAATATATTTATGCCAATGTCGACTTATTGGCAAAAAAGAAAAAAAAAAACAATATATAATACCTATTACCTTAACCTTCGAATAGAGATGGGATAGTGTTTAACTTCTCACTCACGATCAAAAGTTATTCGTATACGAACTTTTTTTTGAAAACGATCAAAAACTCTCATTTTTTGAGTAAACAAATAAGCCGTAATAGAGAATAATTAGAAAACATCAAGTTAAACTAATCTTTGATCAATTTAATTATAAATAGCCAAAACCAAAAATCGGTTCACGCTTTTGGGATTAAACTTTAAGGTCGAGTTAGTAAAAGCGTATCGCGTTCATGGGGATCAGCTGGCAAAATCTGTAACATAAACAAAGTTCGTTGCTGTTTAAGCTGTTTTTAGACTATTGTACAAGCTGTAATGTGCTGTTATTGCTTTTTTTAAACTTTCCATAAAATCGTTAGATCAGGTTTGCATTTTCTACAGAAGTCCAACTGCTTGTGAGATAGTGTAAAACAGCTTTTAGAAAAAACGTATCGTTGCTTTTGTCACGTAGAAAATCTACAGAAAATGGATTTTTACGTAGCAAATGTCAAACTAGTGCCAAAGGCATTACAACCAAATGCTAACAGCTGACAGAATTGTTTGCGGTGATACGTTTTCAATAACTAACACCTAAAATTGAGCGGTGCTGAAAGTTCTAAAGTTACGTGGTACGTTTTTAATAACTAGACCTTTATTAATGGATATAAAACGAGCGATAAGCTTATTAATAGCTAATTGTTTTATTTAATCACTTTGATTTAGCGGCATTTTAATTTTTATCGTGAATGATCGGGCGCAATCGCAAAAGATTGTTTGTGTATGATCCAAAACATTATCTTGGTTTACGTGCGTGATCCAGAGTTTGATAGCACTCACGCATACTTCTCTACTACATACACAAGCAAATACGTCAGCACGAATGTATCAACAATAAAACGAATCGTCTCGTTTTTTAGGGTTAAATTCTGCATTTCCAAAAACCATTAAAGTTTTATTAAACTTATGTAGATATGACTTCAATCACGTAATGGTGTGGAGTCCAAATCTCAGTTTTTAACATATATCGAGTCTTTGCTGCAATAGAGTGATAACTACAAAGGCTTTATAGAACCCAAACAATTGAATTGAGTGAACAATTTGTATAAAAAGCACTCAGTTTTTCGAGTGGTTTCCATCCAAATTTTCTACTCAAGTCGATTGCTTTGGTTCTAGAAACAACACATTAATTTTTGAGTTAATAATGCAGATCTGCATGACGACTAACTCGAGTTAATCGTCGAAGAACGATATTTTTATAAAAATTTTAAGGAATTTATCTTGTATACTGAAACTTAATTTTTGAGAGAAGAATAAAATATTCTTTTACCATTAATTCGTTAGTCTATGTCCATACGAGTCAACTTTTGCTTCTTCAACTTTCTTACATTTTCTTTTGAAGTTGCAGTTGTGTCCATATAATGAAATTCTTGTTGCGCAGCTTTTGTTTTTTTTACATAGATTTTGTTGTTCCTTAATATTACGAAGAAGAAAGCAAGAGAGAGTTGCATGGACATGAAGCAGTATACCCCTTCCCAATCTTCTCACCTCTTTCTCCCATATACTAAAAAGTTGCGCAGCAAAAGTTGGACATAGACTTAGTAAATTCAAAACTTTAAACTCATTTTCTGTAAAACAATTTTTTGTTTTTTGGAGTTAATACTCTATTGCAGCAAAGGCTCCCTGCAAACAATTGGAAGATATCCCCTAAGGCAATAGTTTTTCATAGACAGAAAAATTATTTAAATTAATAAGTTTTATTTCAGAAAACATTACATTATAATAGCATTAAATCAAAAATGTTAAAAACTCTTTCAAACAAAAGAAATCGATCTAGCCTTTTGGGGACTCAAGAGGATACCGCTAGAATACTCGACCAAGTCACCTTTCAAACACAAAAAACTAAATCAAAATCGGTCCAGCCGTTTAGGCTCTACGAAGGAACAGACAGACACACATATACATCTTCCTATTTTCTTATAAGTGGTTATCTGGCGATATTGCTAGTTTATCATCTAGAAGAATTGCTTTCGTATTGCGAAGGAGTATTGCCATCGAGACAAGTTTCTTCCCGAAGGAAGTATCTTCCACAATACGAAATAGATTGTTGCCGCGATAATATTAGTTTTCATCCAGGCAATACGTTTGGCAATACATATGGTGCATTTCTGTGTATGCTGGGATGCAACTACATATCCAGTAAAAATTTTTCATGTTTTTTAAAGCACTAAAGAAATAAAGCGCTTTATAATTCGCTTTAAAATATGAGCTTCTTCAGAAGCTGTTTCATAGCGCCACAACAATGCAGGTTTTGAAGCGAGAAGAGTATTTGCTTTTTACTTATACAAAAGCTTCGTACACAAGCTATACAAAAAGCTGATTTTATAGTGCTGATCGAAAGCAGGTTTTTAAGCGAGAATGAAGAGTAAGTTTATTTGAGTTTCTCGGTGCCGTTTTGCAACAGTGTTTTTGGTCGAGTGGTTGGTACGTTGGACTTGAAACCTGAAGGTTCTTAGTTCGATACTAGTTGAAGTTAAAATAACAAACATTGAGCAAAAATATGAAATTAATAAAAATAAATAAAAGAAACGAAATAAGAAATAAAGAAACGAAATAAGAAAAATTCTAAATGGCGTCAACGACGCCAATACACATCGAACCATTTTTTTCATATATTTTCAGTTCTAGTGCTGAAAATGTTGATGATTTTCAGCTCTTCAAAAGCGCTTTTGTGAGCAAAAATGTAGTACTCCAATCCGGGAACTCGCCATACAAAAATCAGCAGCGATATCAGCAGGTTTGTCAGCGCTACTTTTATTCCATAATAGTAGAAACCTGCTGTATTGGAAGCATCTTTTTTACTGGGTACTTTTTTAACAGTGAAATTTTTTAAATCAACGAGATAAAGTAAAATTAATAATTTTTCGTTTAAAGTTAATGTGAAACAATTATGATTTTATATAAAGTTCGTACTTTTGCAGAAATTTAATATGATTTCTAATCAATATTGGGACATGTTGATTTTACATTGGTAGTTTTTCTGTCTATATTTACGATAATAAGTATTTTATTTTGGCACTAGACGTCCTGCAGAAGTATTTAAAGCATATGTATGTATCTTTTGTATCAAAAAATTTCGCAACATGTTCAGTTCAACAAAGCACAATTGAAAAAAGGGTTTTTAACTTGTTCAACATTTGGAGGGTATACATATATTTCAAAAAAAAAAGGCTGGAAAAGTTAATGGGTCATAAATGTTCTTCAAAAAATTATCATAAACCAATAACGTCTGATGTTAATTTCAATATGAACAATATAAGCCAACTCATTTATAAGCCAACAAATGTGAAATGTTGTTTGTCAAATAAAACATGGTGGAATATGTAAAACAATTATTCTGACTGTTTTAACAAAAATAAAATAATTTTTTATGTGATGCCATAATTACCTCGATTTCTTTACTTTTGTTTTCATTATTATTTTTTGTTTGTTTATTTATTTAAATTTTAAATGACACTTTGCATTCAGAGAACAATTTGCTGGTTTCATTGTGTGTGTTTGTTCATGCTGTTTTTATAAAATTTATTTATGCCATAAATAAATAAATAACATTAAAAGCCCAATACCAACAACAGCAATACCAATGAATAATAGAAGAAAACACAATAACATCATAATTATCATGAAGTTGTATGAAATTCAAAAATTCTCTGATAAACTGATTTGCATATAAAAGTAAAGATTTTTTTATTTAAACAATGAAATATCAAAAGCCTTTCCAGTTTTTTAAATGATGTATGACATACATAATGCTCATCGATACATATGAACGTTTTTATTATTGATAACATAGAGAGCAAAGTTTCGTAATGTCAATAAAATAATGACAACTCTCTTAACACATACAATCACTGTGAATCAGTGATGCCATTAGGATGCGAAAGATACATTTTTCGTATCTTTTGATGACTTTAGGTACCATGTATATTCCTGACATTTTTCGTATCTTTTGAATCTGTACGCAAAATGTACAGAAATAATATATTAAACTTTCCGTCTCTGACAAAGTTTTTTTAAAGTTATCATTTCGTTATGAATACTAAAAAACGCCTTTACTCGTATATTAATTTTTACAAAAATGAATTTGTTTTGACAACATCCAAAGATAGCTACATATAATTAATTTTAAAGTTTGCTTACTGTATTTTTAAAAATTACATACCTAATATTTATGACTTAAATAAATATAAAAATGAATTTATATGATATCATTTTCTTTACAATATTCATTAAATATGAAATAAAAATGTTATGTTATGTTTGCGCGAAATGATCGTAAGCGACATTTTGTAAAAAACAATTTTTTTATTGAAATCAAAATTTTATGAGGATACCCATAGTTTAAAATCGTAAAAATATCAAAATTTTTGATAACTTTTGAAATCTATACAATTTTATCGTAGGCAACAGTTTATGAATATAAATCATGTTTAAATACACTAAAAAAAACCCCTCCTCCTGAAAAATTAAATTTTTGTCGCTTACGATCATTTGGCGGTAAGGGGTCGATATGTTAAACGTTAAAAACGGATTTTAAAATTTTTTTCAACATGTATCTTTTTGGGAAAAAATTTATCTTTTTGGAAACTAAAATGTATCTTTCTCGAAATTTCACTGGCAACTCTGCTGTGAATTCAACTTAATGAGCGAGAATATGTTTTTCTTTTCAACACACTTGAGAGAGCATAAATTTTGCACTTGAATCAGTGATGTTAACTTTTATTTTATATTTACCGTACGGCCCTCAAAAAATTACCGTTTTTAAGAAGAAAGACAGAAAAAAATATCATAGATTTTTATTTTAACACGCACATGTTTGAGTTTGTTTTTAAATTGTATTAATTTTTTGTATGAGTTTTAAATGTTCCAATGTGCAAAATCAACAGCATGCATTTTGTATGACGAGAGTAGAAAGAGTACTTTTGTTCTTCGTTTTTAACACATAATGGACAGGACAGTCTTAAGGCTTTTTTCCACATACAACGTAATCGTCGACGAAAACGAAATTCGTCGAAATAAACTTCGTTTCAGAGCTTTTTTCGTTGCTAATGTATGGAATTTCGTTTTCGTTTCGTTTTCAACGACTATTACATTATATGCGGAAACGAGCGTTTACACAAAAAAAACGTATGTACAATTATTTATAATCTATTAAATAATGCTAAAGGAGTTTCTATTTTAAAATGTATGCGTTTATTTTATAAAATAATTTACCATACTTTCAACGGACACGAAAAAATCATTTGGAATGAGAATCACCCGTATACAAGTTTAATTGTTAGTTTTTTAATGGTTTGCTTGAATGTTAATATACCAACAAGTAAATGTTACTTACTAGTTTTTTATTTAAGTCAGAATTTTTTTTATATTTATTGTTGCATCACTTGCTGTTAAATGCAGTCTACTGTAACGTTAAGAAACAAATAAAACGAACTACAAGAATTCAAATTATGTTGCTTTTGGTTTAAAAGAATTAATGAAGAAGAAACACAGCTCGACAACAATAATTTTTTTAGTAACTTATAGGAGTCAATGTGATAATGTACTGACCTCTTAATTACATTGTCTGAAACGACTGTGAAACGTTACTTGGGTTTGGCCGATATGGTTAAATAAAAATCCAGACATGTTAATTCTCTTCGTATCATATTACATAATATAATTTGAAAATCTTAAATCAAACCACATGATGATGGATAAATATATTTTTTTTTAATTCGTGTGAGCTTAAATGTGCTAATAAAAGAAGCCTGTCTATATTGTTAATTTCTCTATGCTAATTTCAAATCTAAATTTAATTTTAAACGATTAGCTTCTCGATATGTTCGACAAGTGAAAAGTAGTTTAATTCTTTCTAAACGACATCAATGTCTAGAGATGCAAAAAGAAAGGTTAAATAAGTTTAGCAGATAATTTATGTGTTCTCTAGTAGACACTGATTAAAAGATAAAAATAAGTAACAGTAGATGCCGATATTTGTATAATAACTCTACTTTGCCTCAGACATTTCTATGGACAGACATTGTTTCCAGTAATTACATTATACATACGAGCATGTGCTAAAAACCATGTGAATTCTTTAATACTTCGACTCACTTCCTTATAGACCATAACGAAGCAAAATTGAAAAGAAAAAAGAAAAAAAAACCGCTAATAAGAAAATACAACAACAATTTCTATGCTTGGCCAAATAGCGTGACAATACAAAAACAAAAGCTGACTGCGGTAAAAAAAATACACGATAAACCCGTCAGTCAGTTGTTTAACCAAAAATAGAAGATAAAATATAATAATAAATAACTGATAAAGAATAAATGAATCACGCTGATGATGACTTTAAATTATTGCTTTTTTTATACGTATAAAAACTTTTTAAATATAATTAAACACATACATACATAATTACACGCCCAGCCAAAGCCAGACACACACTCAAGCCATATAAACTGCCCTGTCGGAAACTGAACTTAACTTTAAGCAAGATATCTCGCAACTAGTGCTGACTGATTACTTTTAGCGATGCCATTTTAGCCATTTTTTACGATATGACAAAAAACGATATGACATACTGTGTTCTCATATCGTAAGTTTTTTACGATATGACAACACTGCGATATGACAACACCGTCTATAGCTATCTTAGTGTTGTCATATCGTAAAAAACTTACGATATAGCAACACAGTATGACATATCGTTTTTTGACATATCGTAAAAAATGGCTAAAAATTGCATCGCTGATTACTTTCCAATGGCAACAACTAACTATTTTAACATTGTGATGTTCTTGGCGGTAGTCAATTGTCCCACTCTGCCAGCGATGCCATTTTTGGGGTTTTTACGATATAACAAAAAAAAACGATATGACATACTGTGTTGTCATATCGTAAGATTTTTACAATATGAAAACATTGCGATATGACAACACCGTATATGACTATCTTAGTGTTGTCATATCGTAAAAAACTTACGCTATGACAACACAGTATGTCATATCGTTTTTTTTATATCGTAAAAACCCCAAAATGGCATCGCTGCACTCTGCACTAATTTTCAACTAACTTATAGTTCACACCTTTAATAGTCAACGCGCTGATCACTCAGCTAAGGTACCATCTAAAATAATAACAGCAAAAAGTTAATATAAACTGGCAATGAGTTTTAAAGTAGCTGAGAGTAAAGTTGTTCGCTCTCACCAAATCCTATTATGTACTCAACTTAAGAATTGATTTTAGGTCAGTTCTGGATTACATTGTTGTTAGCTTTTAGTTAGTCTAAGAAAAGTTGATTATTTTTGTAGTCGACTAGTGATTTTCCGACAGGGTGTTAGCAAGAGATAGAAAACATTATTATGTGCAATCACTAAAGTTGCGCATGCGTAACCATATTTCAAACGTAACAGCTTAATTCTATTAAATATATTTAAATTAAATAATTAAAAAGTTCTATGAAATATTTATGCGCATTTTATTTATTTATTTTAATAAGATAAGCTCACAATATATACATATATGATGTAATTTTCAAAAATTCTAGACGAATTAAGATAACTGAAAAAAAACTTTTAGCCTATGATTTTGGAAATCAGAAAATTTGTTCTTAATAAATTTTTTATTTTTCTAATAAGACCAGCACACAGGGAATGATGACCTTTAGTCATGGAATGCATTGTGCCGGAACTAGGGAAATAGTGATTATAGACAATCGATTTGAATCTTCCAACATTGAAAGTGACAAAAAAAGACCTTTGCAGGAAGCTTATCCTACATACGAAATGTTCGGCTAGAGTACGAATTCTCTCTGTAATGCGTAGCGTGTTTCTGTACCAAAATTGGACGTTCTCTTAATGAAGAACGTGTTGTTCGCAAAAAAGCATGTGTTTCAGGAACAAGTTCCCTGATTTCCGATTAAGTTATGATTTCCGATTAAGTTATAAGACTGACACTATGAATTGATTAAAACTTTTAATTTAAAGTAGATGATATTCAACTCTTGACTGCAACCACCGACTTTGGCCGTGTGGTCTAAGCGGTAAAGAACTCAACCCTCCGAGCAGTAAAATTTTCTTTGTCTACATGCTTCACATTTATCTCTAAATAAAAATATAATTTAATTAATTTGTTACTTTATTCGACCTTACACTGGATGAATATTATTTATTATTTGGGCTCAAGGTCACTGTTTTTATTTTTAATAAAACTCTTATTTTTCGTTTTATCAAATATTATTTATTTAATTTTCGATATTTCAATCACCGTCGGTGATCTTCTTTAGGAAAAAAAATGCAGAGTAAAGCTGCCCAAATAATAAATAATATTAATATAATTTAATTGAATAATTAAACTCAAGCCAAAAATAATTAAATTTCTTTGGATGTTCCCTGCTTTCTTTAGAACACATTCCATTGTAGCAACGATAAAACAGAGAGACATAGAGATCGCTTCCCTAATGTCACCGATGACCCGGCCCACACATGAGAATTGTATTCCAAAATTGTCATTAAGAAAATTTTAGAAATAGAGTAGGAGAAAGAATGGAGTCTTGTGGTGCCCCTGAATAAATCTTGAACTCGTTTGATGGGATCCCAATCTGTAACGATTCGTATAGTGCGATCACTGAGAAACTCGATAGCAATCGAGAGAAGTCATCACCGACACCAACACTTTTTGACACAAATGCACTCTAACATGCACAAGCGCGGATCCACCTTAATCTTTTTTTTTTGGAGGGGATCCTTTAAATGAAACATAACATTTTGAACATTTTCGTTTAGAAACTCAATAGAAATGAGGTTTATTTTATTCCTTTTAGAAGGTGAATATCATCCCAATTTCCCTCCCCTGGATCCCCGCCTGATCATGCGCCTTATAAATATCCAGATCCATTACCTTACTCTTGCCGAAGTGGTGTACGAAGTGATCTCATTTTTTCAAAAGGAAGGTCAAGAAAACAACCAGACTTGCGGTCGCTGCATAAACTGTGCGACACCAAATACCTCACAAGATTTATATTCACCACAATTTTCATCACTTTTGAAAGTGCAGTACATATTGCGATTTGGCGGTAATTTTCTGGGTTACAGAGCTTTCCCTTTTTTGGGATTGGCCTTACATTGGCAACTCTCGAATACGATGGGAATTCATCAGCATGATACAAAGTGTTGAAGATGGTTGCCAACGGACGTTCTAGCGTCTAAGAGCACAGTTTGGAATGCTACTCGTATTTGGCCCAGGTGAATTATTTATCTTGATATCCACTAAAAACCTATTTAATTGCATGCGCTCGAAAGAATATTCTGATTACTTTTCGGCAACCCTACTAGAAATTTTCTCAATACACATATTGGGGCCAACTTTGGAGCACATATGGCAAATCCAAAATTGCTATCCCGAAGTAGTTGACCTTAACGCCCTGTAGTTCATCGTGTATTCCAAAAGTTTGGCAAATAAATTGATTTTCTTAACTAAGCTGAGATTATATCTATAATTTTTGCTATGAGTTTTCTAATCGGATCACTATTGTTGCGACTGAGCCCACTGTATGTCGTGCCAAGGCGACAACTATTCTAAATTTTTTGTTGTTCGTCTTTAAACCTCCATTTTGCGATTCAAATTGATTAGAAACGTATACTATCAAACTTGCAATGATTTGCAGCGCATTTTAAAATTAAAACACGAAATAAAAAACAACTGTCATGCTTTAATAGTTTGTTCTCTTTTTTTAATTATAAATTTACTCACTATACTCAATGGACAACTGCGTCCCGATTTTAAACCAGACGCCGATGTTTTAATTTGTTCCATAAATGTTGGCGTTTTACTGTTGCTGCCA
The DNA here is from genome assembly GCA_956483635.1 of Panzeria rudis. NCBI lineage: Eukaryota > Metazoa > Arthropoda > Insecta > Diptera > Tachinidae > Panzeria > Panzeria rudis. Next base: position 147,209,053 of record OY101450.1, read on the forward strand.
CCACGGCCAGCAGCATTATTTTCTTTATTTTCTATTTTTGTACTGGAAGAATGATGACTGTGAAGAATTTTTGGTAAAATTAAGCGTATGATGAAACCATAATTAGGTGGGGATGATAGAATGCGTGTGCATAATCTATGCTGTGTAGCCGCTATGGCTTTATTGAATTCCAATATAAGACTAGATTCTTTGCCCTCGCTCTCGATGAAATGTTCCTCCTGAAGATTGCAAATTGGTTCAAATGTGGGATTTGAACGAAAGTCAACATCTGCAAGGAAGAAAACAAAATGTTAAAGATTAATAAATATTAAAAGTGTAAAGAATTTTTTACAAGATTAAGTTTTCATTTTCTAAATCAAAATTTAGCAAAGGCTTTAGGTTTTGTATTTGGTGCATTTGACAGTGACTGATTGACTAAAGACATGATGGCAAACTTTTGCAATATCTGCGTTTTCAAGAACAAATGTTCAATTATCTTGTCTAATAAATTTATGAGAAAACAAATTACAATAAACCAAGAACTTTTTCCTTAGTTGCATCCACGCCATCTTATCTTACTTCATATTCTTCATTTCCTTATTTATGTTGGCTTAACTGCCTGCCTGCCTGCCTGGCTGTCAATGTGTCAAAACAATGGCGACAAAGGAAAACAACTTTCTAACTGTTAGAATAAGTTGAACAATTTGCTAGTTAATGGGTCAAAAAAGATTGTTGCAATAAGCAACAACTTTTATTTAAGACTCTTTACGACCACAATAAGTCATAAATAACTTAACAATGTTGCAACCCAAAACAACAAAAACAACAACAGCAGCAACACAATAACAAGGAACTCAGCTTTTTATCTTTATGTTGCCCCATTCAAACACCACTTCATTCATTTTCCACACAATTGCCAGACACGGAGGCATAATAATAAATCCGATAAAATATTTTTAACAAATAAAAAACCAAACGAAAAATATTATTTAACGGTTTGCAATGAAGAGCGTTTTTCTTTGATTTCGCTTTGTTTGCTTGTTTGTTGCCAATCTAATAAACAAAAACAAATAACAGGGAAGAAGTTGATTGCTGCTTAAAGTGGCAAACAAAAAAGCACAAAAGCCAATATGCAACAAAAAAAATAGCCAGTAGGAAGATCAAAAAATATATAGCGAAACGAAACTTGTTATCGCTCTAATGAACGCACATAAATACATAAATTAGAGCAAATAACTATGTAGTAGCTGACTGAATTGGTGGAGGGCAGCAGCCAGCGTTGCCAGAAGCTTTTCGAAGAAAATCATCATATGACGAAATAAAAATCATATTTTGATATAAAAAATCATCACAAATTCGTATTCCTATGTTGAACAATGAGACGTTTATAGCAAACTTAAATAAAAAGGAGTTCTTTAATATTATATGATTTCCTTCATGTCATCTTCTAGATAGGAGAGTTATTACATTTTTGGCAACCAATATTAAAGAGATTCTTGCACATTTTAAAATTGTATGTAATAGTAAACATTTGTGAAAAGGTTTGAAAGTCAGGAGCAATCAGCGAAGCATATAAAATATCGCCATGACTGTAAGAACATATAAAAATGCGACAAAATAACTTCCACCGCACTGGTATGCAAAAAAAAATATTTTTCGTGCCTTGAAATAAAAATCTGTGGAATATACAAACTTTAATCCACAAATCCGTGCTCAGTATATTTCCTATCACGTACAGATTTTTTAATTGGCATGACTGATATTTTCACTAGGTACATCAGTATATTTTACCATAACTCGGGAATGGTTTGTCCAAATTGAATAAATAATGTGCCATAATATACAGAATAAAATTACCTTTAAGTCATTTATATTTATTTATTTGTATTTCCTATTGTTTCGGAGTTATTGAGAAATTAGTGGCGAAAAAATCGTGTTTCATGCAAAATGAATCTTTTATACATTAACATACCCTAAAACCGAAAAATAACTAAACAAAATCGCAAACAGGGAAATATAGTTCGAAATTCAAAATACTTTATTAAGAGAAACTTCACCCAGTTAATACAATGCACCACCATAAACTTTTATGTTAAAGACTTTTATTAATTGATCCAAACAACTACAAAACGTAATGCATGATATCTTTCAATAACTCTTTATATATCATCACAGAAAATGCAGAAAGCCCTATATAACATTTTAAAAGTTTTACAGGAGAAGCATAAAACTTATTTAAATGAAAAATATATTGATATTTGGTGCAAAAATTCACAATAAATATATACATTTCTTGGGTCTTTTTTAACTTATATTGTAAAATTTTCCACTAGTTGTAAATATATTTTTCATTTAAACAAGATTCATTCTTCTCCTGTCAGACTTTTAAAATCTGAAATGGGGCCTTTTCATTTTCTGTGACGATATACATATGAAAAGTTCAAAAAAAATCATAATTTACGCGAAAATAAATCATAATTTATGGAAAAAAATCATCAAATCATATTTTGGTTTAAAAATCATCAAAAATATGATAAAATCATCATTCTGGCAACGCTGGCAGCCGCTCAATAAACCGTAGATAAAGAGAGATTATGAGTAGTAGAGATGGGACTGTAAGTAAATTTTTACTTAAGATCATGCACGGTCACGTGAGTGCAAAGAAATCATGGTCACAACCACGAAAAATCGTGCTCCCGATATAATCAAGAAGACAGATTTAAAAAATGTTTCCATGGTGCACCATCTTTCCATTTTGAATGGTATGACCGTCTATCTGTCTGAACATCTTCTACACATTTTGCCGTCTGCCCGTCCCTGTAATTTTTTAAACAGCGCAAAATTTTTTATTTCACGCACTCAAAAAAATGTGAGGTGGCTGATTTCACCCCGATATTCGAAAATAGACTTCATCAGATCTCAATCTTTTCAGTTCCTAGGGAGGTGGTGTGGAGTGTGGTTTAAAAATGCCAAAATGGCGTTATATAAAATGTGAACAGTCCATTATGAAAATATCTAGTGGAAACATTTTTAGATCGTCTCAAAAAATTTAAAGGTAACTGACACCTTTTATGTTCGAATTATACAGCCGATTCTGATAAAAAAGTTTAGACTTTAAAGGTATTTATGTCCATATGTGCACAATATATATTTTATCAAAATCGGTTCCGTATTTTTCAAGCTATACAACTTTTACCAAATATAGACATGAAGCAGAGATGGAAAACATGTTTTTATACCAAAAAAAATTGGTTTCCATCCCTTCTTCAAACGTTTATTTTGTAGAAACTTTTAAGATTTGTTACAGATTAGATAACACCCTGCAATAGAAAAAAATATCTGGAAAATGATACTATTTTGCTGGTACGTATTGTGGAATACAACAAAAATCTACTTTCGAAATTTGCCAAACACCTCCAAAATCTTGAGTGCCTTATAAGTGCATAAGCCAGTAACTTAGTGGAGTATCTACCGATTTTAAGTTTCTTATCAGATTTAGAAAGAAGAAACTGAGACCTTTCGAATGCTGTATATGTCTTTAAGGTAATTTAAGAAATCTGTGTGTATTTCGTCAGCAAACATTTTTTTTTTAATTTTTCAAATTCGGAGATGTTTTCACGCAGTATTTTATAAAAGACCCTTACTACTAGATATGCTCGTTATCGGAACTTCATCAATCGCAGATATCGGCTTTGTAACGGTTACAACATTTTTTTACTTTATATTTTTGCGGCTTTTATGACCTGAAATATTGTTTTGACAAAAGTAGCAATCATCTGGCTTATGAAATAGCTGATGATGCCAAGTTATATAAGTTATAAGTTTCCATTTTTTAATGCTGTCCAAACAAATTTTGGTTCTTACCAGTGACTGAGTTTATAAGACCGATTGAAGAATTTGTTGTATACTTCCATCACTCTAATATCGTTTTTAAGCCACGCATATGACCGATATCTATAAAATAAGCTACAAATATTACACAATTTATTAAGTTTTTCGCCACGGGGTAGCCCCGTAGTGTAATGGGTAGTGTGTTATACTATTAACCGGAAGGTCGTAGGTTCGATACCTGGCAAGACCCTGGGTGTTTCTGCAGAAAATCCGATAAAGGCTTAAAAACTATATGTGTTCGTTTTTTTAATAAATTTTAAGCAAATGTTTAATTAAACGGAATATAAAGAGTGGTAAAATTTATATACATGGATCTCAAGCAAAAAAGTTTGGCAAACACTGCTGTACCAAAAAGAACACGAAAAATATTGTGTACGAAGTTTTGCCAAAATTTCGTTTTAATAAAAAGTTTAATGCTCAGTCATATCGCTGTCGAAAATTTCGAGAACAATCGTGTTTTTATGGACTTTCTAGCACTTTCAGTTTGAAGTTAGTGGGAAGTTCTAGGGCCAAGGTCAACCATATTTCACATTATATTTAATTGAAATTATACATATATTTACATTCCAGGTTGTTGCATTTTCGTATGTATTTCTGTTCGATGTCAGTCGGTTAAAGTTAGAGTATGTTTTTTGCAAGAATTGTTCGTTAAATTTTATTCATTCAATGAACACCTTTTAAATATTTAAAACAAATAAACTAATTACGTATTCCTTGTGCTTTGCTTTATTTATTTTGTTCTATTGTATTTTCTAAAACAATTAATTAAATTGATTTTTATTTCTTTTTTAGAAAGCTTTTGAATACACTTTGGAATTAGCACGTTCTCAATAAATTTATTTTACACTGATCTTATTTATTTGGTGACAAAATCAAAACCTGCAAATGACTCATTTTTATTTTTACTGTAAGAAGACTCGAAGTAATTAGTATTCAATTGTCAAAAATTAGTTCAATTTCTTCTGTTTTTGACCCACTTTAAATTTGCGTAGATAAAATCGGTTTATTTTTATGGCAATTGCCTTGTTTCAAGCAAAAAACTCATATCAAATTTTGCAACATATTGTATGTACATTAGGGTAGCTCTCTGTTACATAAAGAAAAATTTTTAAATTCAAGGTGTCACTCCTTACTCTTATGCAAATAGTCTAACAATAATTATATATATTTAAACCAGATTAAAAAAGTTTGCTGGTGGCAGAAATCCACAGGTATCCAAATGCACTTCCAGATTGTGGCATTGCACTAAATCAAACATACCAAGAGCTTCTTTCATTAATTCATTTTTTTAAACCACATTGGCGCATATTCATAGTCAAAACAAAATATACTTTAAGAGTTTAAAACCAGTATTTTATATGGCAGTACTTACTAGTTTTAAATCCCTAAAGTATACTTTGTTTATGACTATGAATATGGGCCATTTTCTTTTAAATCGAATAAAATGATCGATCGTGTTAGGTCAATGAATAAACATCACTTCCAAACAAAACTTGTACATTTATACAGTTGATCGAAATAAGGCAATGTGACCAAGCAAGAGAGTGGTGCGTAAAGCTTTCGGAGGGCAAAAAATGGACATTTTCTTAAAAATAAAACCAAATCTGTGATAAAAAATATTCTTCACTGCAATACAAATAAACGAAAAGTTAGTTACAAACAATTACTAAAGTAAATACAAGTAATTAATGCAATCACATGATTTGTTCCATGTCTGAACTTTGACTTTCTACTTAATGGTTTTTAACTTTCTCTTCTATTTTAACTAAATTTCAAATCAAAAAGAAATTTCTCTGAAAATTTCAAATAAAAGAATAATTATCAACGAGTAAGAGAAAACAAGGGTAAGAGATATTAAATAATTAAAAGAAACCCATTTTTTTCTCACACACAGCTATGCTCTAAATAGTAGCAGCTTAAGATAATTTGCTATAATTATTATAAAGTGCGTTCTTTGGTAAGACACCTAAAAAAATATGTGGGTCATCGAGCAAACAAACAGCAACTAACGGTAGACTCATTAAACCGTTTTTTTTAATGATGAGCTCATTAAAGGTCTGGTTAATGTTTGCTTAAGTGCTTAAAAAATAGTGTTAATAATTTGATCTTTGGGCGTTTAATATTGAATGAGTTGAAAAATATTTAAGTTACGAGTAAGAAATAGTAAATGAACATAAAGAAAATTTTCAAATAAAAAAACACCGTTGTTTTGTAATGAATAAAGATGATAGTGTGTAATGTTTCATGTATATTTCGTGTTACTAATTGTATGATTTGTTAGCCCAGTGGCCAAAGATTCGAATTTCATTAGGAACTTAAAAACGATTTTTTTTTAATAATAGATAAATCTCTTTTTTACATTTCATCCTTAAGATTAAGAACCCGCGAAGCCTTGTGGACAAGCATATACATATATTTAATATTAATTAATTTAAACTAGATACCAAACGTCCGAATTCCAGGCGTAAATAGTTTTATCAATGTTCATAGGAAACTTATCTTTTTAGTGTTATACCTTTCCTACAACAACACCAAAGAAGAGACAAAGTTTTATATTGTTATTATCTTTGTAGAAGAAAAATCTACAAACACGCATATGTTTTCTTTCATTTTTAACTTTAAGCTAATACATGCATGTGTGCTATGAGCGCATGTATTATTAGCAACTTTAACGCTTATAGCTCCCAAGATACAAAATCTGTCAATAAATATCTTTAAAATTGCATGATGGGAGCATAAACTCCAGTACAAAAAATGGTCCCTCCTATTAATTATATAGATAGTTGGTGGCAAAAAAATAAATATATATATATAGGCTGTGAGTCACACACACACACAGTGCACGTGTGTTGATGTTCAAAAACAGCCTATACACGAGTGCATATTAAATTGAGAGACTGCCTGCTACTGATATTTGATAGATATGTCGGCAGATAATGGAAATCTATTATCATAAAGCATATGATGCCCTAATAAATGTCAAATGAGGTATGAAAATATAAGTCAAACTATAAAATAGAATTATGTATAAGATTTAAGGGTGTATCGTAGAGAAAGATTGTTTTCTACAACAGCGCAGTACTGCATTTACGAATGCAGGGAAGACTATGGAAACCAATTATGCAGAACGGCAAGCAATTCTATAACTGACATAATACAGATTTATTGGTCTAAAACAAATTGCAAAATACATTATAGTTAAATTCGTTTATGAAAGTTTGACCAATTGGGTATGGCAAAAAAATATTTTGTTGTTAATTGAGCTGTTGTTGTTCTTGGTGCAGTGTCAAAAAAGAATGAATAAAATTGTTTATTGTTGTCAGTTTAAAATTCAATGTTTTTGCAAAGTTATTTTGAAGAAACATGTTGCGATAATTAAATTTAATAAATTCTCATAATGATTGACATTCACTACTCGTATGTAAATGTTTGTGCGTACATTAGGCCAGTCGTTAAAAATTAAATTGATTGGTTTTCAAGGAATATATGTAGGTTGGTCCGAGTTCCGACATTTACTATGAAGCGCACTAGTCATTTTTATACAAGGACGTCTTAGGATGAAGTTAATTACTATATATTATATACCTTATGACGCACAGTGGCTCCAATTGAAAAAAAAATTTTATAAATCAGTATCTTTGAAACTTGCGATCCGATTACGAAACGATGTATGTAAAGATCATAGAGGTGGACCTAAGTTAATTTGGGCATGGAAAACTTTGTGGGCCTCACAACTTTTGCAACTATTATCCAATTTTAGTAAATCCTGTTTTCTATAAATAATAAAATTTTCAGAGCCATTTTATTTAGCTGCATAAAGACTGTACAAAAATTCATTTTTTAATTTTTATTTTTTTACTATTTATTTCTAACGTTTCAAAAATTTTTAACGATATATTTGACGAGCATTTTTTATGAATTTTTAATTGTAAAAATAAAATATGTGAAGAAAATTAGAATTTCCAATATTGACATACGTACGAGTAATATTACTCATACGTGCTACACAACAAATATTTGATATCCACATTTGCGTCACATAGGGCGTGTGCCAAACGGCAGAAAAGTACTATGGTAAAAAACATTTGCCTGTGGGGAAAAAATTTCTCGTTTCTGCTGTGCCAAATGATATTTTTTTTTGACAATATAAAATTTTGACGTCTGTAGAAAAGTTCATGTCTCTGCTGTGTGAAATGATATCTTTTTTGACGATATAAAATGTTGCGGCTGGAAGCCGCCGGCTACCATCAAATTTTTATACAAAAAAATTAAATTCTTTGCTGTAGCGAAAAATTGTGTAATATGATGTACAATTTTTCGCAAATTTAAATAATCGATGCATATTTTACAGTCTAACTACACTTAAGAGCTGTAAAAATCGATGAATTTGGTGACGGCTTGAATTTTAGAAACGACGGCGGTTGTTTCCCTTGTTTTATGATACCATGCTTCTAATTTCCTGCTTGTCAAAAATTTAGCAATTGTGTCTAAAATTCTACTTGCCTTCAGGGCTAGTGAAAATTTATTCACCTCAGATGGTTCAAAAATTTACTTACAATAGTACTTTACAACCATTTGGCACACGCCCATATATTATTTTTATAAAATACATATTCAAAAAAAATTGCCCTTTAATATTACATTAAACTTTTTGAAACATAGAGTATTGCTATTTTTTTATAAACAGTAAAGAAATATAAATTAAAACTATATGTGTTTGTAATTTATTTTTGAGTAACTAAAAATATCGTGGTCAAAAGCTGCAAAAAAATAGTGTTAAGTAATATGTGAACAGCCCTTAAAAACTGGCTAAAATTTACATGTGATATTAATTGTACGAATTCGGCTGTCGCACACTTTGTTCCGTCATACTTGTGACTAAAGATTTCTGAGAGAATAAATATGTTGCACGCTGTAAACATAAGCAGGTAGTTTGCATACACCACTTTCTTTGGGGATTTGTTTTTTGACAAAATATTTAATAATTCACTGAATGTGTTTAATGAAAAGAAAATTTTTGTTTTCTGTGCAGAAAATATTCCTCATAATTAATAAGTTTAATTATACGACTATCAACTGAGACGATAATAAACAGGGCTCGGACTTTCATGCAATTGCATTTTTTTTTCGTGGTGATAGATAAAGAGATATTGACTAATTGAATCATCAAATTTTAAGTAGTTTGGCAACGATTTGAAGTTGCATATTTTTACATATTTTGGTGGTAAGTGCATATTTTTGCATAGTTTGGCAATAAAAGCATATTTTTGGAGTAATAAAAAATTTTTTTGTGCATATTTCTCCATTTTTGAAAAAAAAAATGTTAATAGGCCGATTATGGATGGTAACTAAGCCTCAGTTGGGTTACCAGTTGCTGAAAATGATACTACTGATTGAAACTGGCGACTGAGAGCTGTCAATTTCAGTTGCCATTTAGTGCCTTTCTGGGAACTATTAATTTTCAGTTGCCTACTGGCAACGCAACTAAAGTTCGGTTGCATTAAATAATAGACCGTATTATGTTTGTTTTATGTTTTCTTCTCTAATAATAATAAAAAATTAAAAAAATATATTCATATTATTATTTAAGTTTTGGTACTTTGTTCGTCGGTAAGTGCATATTTTTGCATATATTTTCCATTTTTAGGTGGATTTCTTAAGCGCTTAAAATAAAAAAGAAAAAACTATCAAATGAACAAAATTATTTCACCTTTAGAATAGAAAACATTTGCGAAAAATAGTGGACACATTTAATACATTAAATATTTGCCTAATCTGGAAATACCCTAAAAGTGTATGCACTTTTACAAAAAAAAACTCCTAACACAAATGTTTTTTGTGAATAGGCGTGATTGTTTGTCAGCAAAATTTATGACAAGTTGACGGCGGTATTTATGAGAAATTAAGTCATAAAATCGCTGCCTTTTCATTAATATTTGTAATTATTGTTATAATGAAAAAAGCATTTGAAATTCTATTGAGTAGAATTTAAAAAATTTTACTGCTTTTTTTTCTCTCAAGTCATTGGGTGTGTTTTGCGTGTGTTTTTTCTAAATTTTTTTCAGTTTTCCATTGATATTAAAGTGGGTCAATAGCTTTTCACAGTACATTTATTACAAATTACATTTACAAATAACAACATGTGTGTGTAAATGACAAAGATTTATTTAATGATGATGATGATTTCGAGAGTTCAATGTTAGAAGTTTGTATGTAAATGTAAACTTGTCATGGGGTCCGAAAGTTATAAGAAACTAAAACCGAGATTATTAACCAGGCCGAGAGTATGTCAAAACCCAACAAATGAAGTTACGAAGAGTTCGACTTAACCGACATTAAAACATTAGATACGTATGGACGTGCATTAATGCTGTGAAGTTTGCCATACAAAACAAGGTTGCGTACTAATTTTAAGCAAATAAATATTGTGTGACTGATCGTATAAAGTTTATAATGTAACAAAGAAATAAACGTGTGATTCTAAAAAAAAATTTAAGTTTATTTTTAAATCTCATGTTTGGTTATTGTTAGATCAGTTTGATTCCACTTGTAAAACAATTGAGAATATGACTGATGTTTAGTTATATCGTATAATTTAATATAAAACTAAAATAAAATTTAATTATTTTTGAAAATTAATTTTCTATTCCACAAATATATCAAATATTCACTAACTGCAATTAAATAATTTACTCTAGATCAAATAACACTTTTTATAGCAATTCAATTAATAATCAAATTGTACTGTTTCGCTCTATATAAAAAGAAAAGTGTCAAAAAAATTAAATATTCCGTTAAAATAATTTTCAAATTTGTTCAATTTGAAACCAAAAAAATAAAATAAAATAAAAAATACTTGTTGCTAGAAAAAACCAATTATTTAGTTCGCTTATAAAAATTTGAGTATCAGTGAACCGTTTAATGGGTTCATTGAAATTCACAATGGACACGTTTCGTTGACTAAAATTAAAAATAGTCTGCTAAAACCAGGGATGGAATTTTCTTTAATACATTATGAATTTCATAGCAGGAAGCAAAGTAGATAATACTATACAGCAAATTAAAGTCTAGTTGTCTGAATTAGACTTTTTCTAAAATTTTTCGGTAGTGATTTTGCTTCATAGTTGTTTCATGTTAATTCAACATGATTTACAATAATCTTGGAAAGACATATTTCGATATCGTAATAATGCTAAGAATCATGTTGAACCAAAGTTATTTCAAGTTGAAACAACGTGAATTTGAAATTGGAACAACTCGAAGAATCAGGTTGAATCAAAGTTTTTTCAAGTTACACAACGTGAATTTGATATTGAAATAATATGAAGAATCATGTTGAATTTATATTATATCAAGTTGAAACAACATGACTTTAATGTGCATAGCTGTTTTATTAATTAATGAGGGTGCTGTTGGCTGAGTATGTAGCGCGTTTGACTACAAACCCTGAGGTCTTGAGTTCATGAATATGGGGGTAAATAAATAAAATCATGTGTACAATGAATCTCATTTTAATACAACATGATTTAATTGATTATTTAACATAAAATTTATTTGAAATTAATGCTAAAGTCATGTTGATTTAAAATGAAATATAACATTTATAACAAAGTTGTTTGAACGGTGAAACATATTAAATCAAAGATATTAACCATTTTCGGTCTAAAATTAATATGAAACAATGGTAATTTTACACCAGCAGCAGAAAACTTTCATTAGTAATTTGGTTTTGGTCGGCTATTTGTCGGCTTCATAAGAATCAACAACAATGAAACAATAACAAGTCTCACAACTGAGCACAACAGTGAATTGTAGCAATGAACATAGCAAATAAATACCAGCACAATTAAACAACAAATTATTTCTTGTAAATTTAATTAGGGATGTAACGAATACCGATACCGATACCGATATATCGGCGATACTTCAGATTTTCCGATACATCGGTATCGGCGATATTTTACTGTCGATACGACGATACTTTAAAAATTTTTTTCAGAGTTTTTTTTAACAAATAATTTATTTTTGTTAAATTTTACCATGAATTAAATTCACTTCGTTATTTTTTAAATCTTATTAATATCAATTTTAAAAATTAATAATATTTTATGCTGTTATTTTGTAAACAAATTATTTATTTTTTGTTAATTTTACCATGAATTCAAATTCAAGTCGTTGTTTTTTAAATATTATTCCAGCAAAAAAGACACTCCAAAGAAGTCATGAAAATGTAGAATTCGCGATCCGGAAGTATTGCAAATTTGGATAATTTCTAATTAGTTTTACATATCCTTGCCATTGCAATAAGTTCTGTTTTTCGATTACCAATCACCTAATTGGAAGCGATGCTAGGATAAATTTCTTTTTCGGTGTTCTATAATGATTTTTTCTCAAGAAAAAAGGATTAAAAAATTACCCATTTTCACAATTTTTTTTATGCGAATTTAAACTCAAAACTTGATATAATAATAAATAATAAATAATAAATATATACTTAAATAATAAATAAATACTTAGAAGACTTTTAATAATTAAGCTATTAAGGTATTTAGAAGAATATTAGTTGATAAATATTCTTTAAAAAATCGATTTTTTAAAAAGCATGGCGAGTATTTTTTAAAATTACAAAGGAATTAAAAATTTTTTCTTGCTTTTCTACTAATTATCTGCATATTTTCAATATAGATTTTTTGGAAGCAAAGAAAATGTAGCTCCTTAAAAATTACTTCTTATTTTTTATACTGGGTTAAATCAATTTTAAATATTCTCTCTTACAATGTAATTTTGTATAATAAAAAAAATGCACTTGAGTTTTGTTGATCTAAACTTGAACTCAATTTCAATATTCGTATCGGTATCGGCGATATTTATTTTTAAATATCGGTATCGGTATCGGTATCGGATCGGCAAAACGGCGTATCGTTACATCCCTAAATTTAATATGATTTCCAAACAAAATTAAGTCGTGTTAATTTTACGTTCCTTTTTTCCTGCTACATATTTGGTTAAACTTAAGGTCTGAGTTACATGATTCTTTTTTTTACTTTTCGTGACCATTTGAATTTTATTAACCCTTGTAATTTCACTAAATGTAAGTAAAGAATACCAAGATAGAAATGGCTGAAATAATTATTTGTGTTTTTTTTACAAACACAACCCGCGAAGCTATTACTTTGTCCTACGGTTTATGACGGGAATCGATCCTACGGCTTCTAGACTGATAATGTAGCATCGCTACCACTCAGCCACTGGTGCACCCAGAAAAATATACAAAGCTTTTAGGGTAAGATATAAGGTCTGTCCGAGGATAAAGAAAAAACATGTTTCTTAATTTTCTTAAAAACTTTAGATTACGTTCTTCATCCCTGACACGTACTTATGACTTACCCAATAAAACTCCATATACATAAGTTGATAAAAATTAACAGGCATTTTTAAAAATTGTCATGCCAATTTTAGAAGACGACACTTAACGATGCGGAGGCGGCGTTGTCTTAGTCAATATTTGAGTAGTACATAGCAGGCAGAGCCGTGCGTTAATACGCAACACACTGCGCATAAGCGATTATATATTATAGTTTTATTTGTTGTAATTAATTTAAATTTTAAATTAATTTATATTAAATAAAAACAACAAGTTAAACAAAACAAAGAAAACTATAATAAGAAACGAAGTATCGTTAAAAAAAAACCATTGTAAATAAATATCACGTTGCGGCAGCAATTGATGAATGATAAAATTTTTTTGCCAGTTTTTTTAGTTTTTGCAACCGTTTCAAAACGGTTTTGTGGTTTATTTTTTGCATTTCAGACATGTGTGTTGTGGAGGTGGATGGAGGTGGTTGGTTGGCTGTCATTGTTGTTATTGTTAAATAGAGGTGTGTTTTGTAAAGCAACAAAAATAACATTACTAAAAATTGCAAAACAACAACAGTTACAACCACAAAATAGCATAAAAACAAAAGAGGAAATTTTAAACTTGTGAACTTTTTTTTTAAAACCAACCAACAAACAACAACAAGTGAAACCGGTAGTAAATGAATGCGTTTTTTTTCATCTCTCATTCAGCCATGGAATCGAATCCTGCTGTTTGTATCTCATTGATACTTTGTTTCTTTCTGTTTTCCTTTTTGTTTAAAATGTTTCATTGTAGCTGCCGTTGGTTGCTGGCTGGCTGGCTGTTGATTATTGTATTTCATTTTTAGATTTTATTAAAAGGGTTAAAAAAAAATAATAATTGTAACAATGATTTTAGTATTTCATTTATTCGTTAAATTTTTAAGTTTTGTTTAATTGTTTTTATTTGCTTTGCCTGCCTCTACTGTTTTGCAACAATTGATTACTTTGAATGGACTGTATCTTTTAACAAGTTCACCGAACTCTTCAATAACTTTTTGTTGGGTTAAATGACCTCTTTCGTTATCTTTTTACTATTGAAATTGTTAAATAATATTGAATGATTTGGGTATGAAACTATAGGCGTTTGAAGGTATGATTCATGTCATGTTCTTTCTATTAATTTATATATTGTTTCTTGAATAAATCTCATTATAATCTGATGCAAACTTCGTATTTTTCATCATCTTGGAAAAGTATTACTATATAGATGGATTTATTAGTAAAGATATTCAAAATATGTGCATAAATCAGTGGTGGCTACTCTCTCAATTGCCTATGCTCGCGAGCATAGACTGTTTTTTACCACCAGTACACTGTTTGTGAGACTCACAGCCTATCTTTTTAGCCGCGAAGCACATACACAAACAAACAATAAGATACTGTATGTTTGGCCACCACTGACATAAATTTATCAAAATTGGAGGGCCTTTGGGAGCTGTTCACATATTGTGTCACGCTATTTTCGCCGTTTTTTTCCATTTTTTTTCATATATATTGGGTGTTTTTTATTGAGGTATAGAACTTTAAGTTGGCATCACTTTTTTAACTGGCGGCCATTTTGTCAGCTGTCAAGTGATTAATATTTAGTTTGGTTTGCCATTTTATCATGAACAGGTTGACAAAAGAACAACGCTTGCAAATCGTGCAAATTTATTTCGAAAATAATGGTTCAGTTCGCGAAGTTCAGTTCGCGAAGATGAGGCTCATTTTTGGTTGAATGGCTACGTCAACAAGCAAAATTGCCGCATTTGGAGTGAAGAGAATCCACATGAGACCCTTGAGACGCCATTACATCCACAAAAACTGACTGTTTGGTGTGCTCTATGGGCTGGTGGAGTCATTGGGCCATACTTCTTCCGAAATAATGCTGGAGAGTCAGTTACCGTTAATGGAGACCGGTATAGAGCCATGATAACCGACTATTTTGTTCCCAAATTGGATGGCATGAATGTGGATGAGTTGTGGTTCCAACAAGACGGCGCTACATGCCACACAGCGCACGTCACAATCGATTTATTGAAGGATACATTCGATGAGCGCATAATTTCGCGGAATGGACCTGTCAATTGGCCACCAAGATCGTGTGATTTGACACCATTGGATTATTTTCTTTGGGGATATGTGAAGTCGCTCGTCTACGCCAACAAACCAGAAACGTTAGGGGACTTGGAAGCCAACATTCGTGGCGTTATTGCCAACATACGGCCCCATATGCTCGAAAAAGTGGTTGAAAATTGGACCTGTAGAATTGGCTTTATTCGAGCCAGCCGCGGCGGCCACATGCCCGAAATCATATTTAAACATTAATGGCATAAAATTATCCTTCCAATAAAGCCAAATTGATGGACATTAAAACGATTTTCTTGTGTTTTATTTCAATTCGAAGTTCTATACCTCTATAAAAAACACCCTGTACAAACACGATGTTAAACTGAAAGAATTGTCTTCATAAATTTTGTTAATTTTGACAATAATCCAATTAAAAGCTTCATTAAAACTCAACTAACGTCAAAACTCGTTGAATTAATAAAATTATTTAAATGAGAATTTCATTGATCCAATGTAATAATATATATTTCATTATTTTGGCAAAATTATTTCATAATTCTAATGAAATTATTTCATTATTTTAATGAAATCATTTCATTATTTTAGTAAAATTATATCCTTATATTTCTTTATATTAATGAAATATTTTTTATTCTTTCAATAAAATTATTTCGTTAGTAAGTAGGCTCATAAGCTTAAACTGGTCTACTGACTTCATAAATACAATGAAATTTTTCATTATAACTATGAAATACGTTTCATTAAAAATACGGCATTCTAAAACTTAAATTATCGTTTTTTTTTAATTTCGAAGGTTATACATATTTCATATTATAGATTCATATTATAGTTTGGCCTGAAATAAATTTATATTTTTCAACTTTTAACATTTTTGTGTATTGAGCATTACATTTACTTTCGCCGTTGTTCTGGGAATGAATTTAACAAAAAAAAAATACACCGCTAAAAATTAGTATAGGGTTTGAAAGCACCTTATATGTACTCTCTAAAAAAATATAATAATAATCGCAGTACGAAATAAAAAGTTATGACCAGTTTTTCAATTTTGACTTGGGCTCACAGGGAAAAATAAAAAAAAATTATCTTTTAAAATCATTATTTACAAACATTTATACATGAGCGAAAAGAGGACTAACACTTCTTTCAAATAAGATCAATTTTAATAAAATCGACTAACAAAAGCTATGTCAATTTCAAATAATTATTCGTATCAAAATACGACCTACCTAATACATTCTTCGAAATTATACAACCCACACTGTGCGGTTGAAGCAAAACTTTTTTCAAAACAAATCAGAAATATTTAAACGGATAATGTTCTTTATATCGTTTCCACCCATCCGCTGCTGTTAACTTTTTTTGCCGTCCTGAAATTTATATATAAGTTCTATTAAACAATATTGTTAACGTAACGCTCAATACATTTTCATACGATTTCAATATTTTTTCAGAACACACACTATGTTTTGAATTTAATACAATTCAGATGTATAATCTTAGTTATTCTGTAAAAATTTCAATTAAATTAAAAAAATATGGATAACACTCAATATATTTTGATTGATTGATGAAACGTTTTGCAATATAATACTATTGAACAAAGTTGACAAAACTTTTAAATATTTGGAAGTACAAATCTACGCTATTATTTTAGTGTGTGTTAAACAGTGGAGTCCCGATAATTCGTAATCACAAGGGACTGGCCATTTTTTACGAATTATAGGGGTTTTCGATTTAGCGGGGTTTCGATTTAACGGGGTTAAAATAACATAAATACGAATTAACCGGGTTTTTCAATTTATTTACTAAAAAGATAAAAAAACGGGATATTCAGGTAGTTTTTCGCTCTTTAGCTTACTGCTTGAAGATATTTGAATAGTAAATTCTCTTTTTTGAAGGATTTAAGTAAGAGTTGATGGAGCAATTTCAAATCGCTTAGCAACTTCTATTTTTTCTCTCTCCATTGTCAATGGCTGCAAAATTTTTTTGTTTTTGTAACACCGACAGAGTTTTATGCGTGCGCTTTGGCATTTTTCTTTATTATTCATGTAACAAACTGATCTTAAGAAAATAAACACACACAAGCAAAAGCAAAAACCTACGCAAAAAATTTTTCGGAAAACAAAAAATCATTCTTTCCATGTTTCTGTTGTTTATATTACGAATTATAAGTGGTAGTTAGCAAACACTTACGATTTATAAGACGTAAAGAAGATTTTATTTGAAAAAAATTACGAATTAGCGAGGGGACCAAAATGTATGGAAATTTTACGAATTAACGAGATTTTTTCAAGGGACCGACAGTTTATTACGAATTATCGGGAATTACGATTCATCGGGGTACGAATTATCGGGATTTGACTGTAATACCATTTTTCTAATTAAACTGAGTAATGAAGCCTCTTAAAAAAGCGGAACGCTCAATACACAAAACTGCGCACAAGAACAATTTTTTTTTAAACATAATAAATTCTAATATTTTTCAAAAATTTGTTGTGTGAAGTAAAACAAGCAAATGCAAATATTCTAAAACCATTATAAATTTAGCCTCCTTTTTGGAATAATTCATGTTTTTAATGTGGAAAATAAACAGCATGCATTACGTACACGCCATTTTGAATGAAGAGAGTAAAAACAGTATTTTCATTTTTCGTTTTTAACACATAATAGACAGTCTTACACAACAAAAAACTTATGTACATTTATTTATAAACTATTAAATTATGCTAAAGCAGTTTTCATTTTAAAATGTATGCCTTTATTTTATAAAATATTTTACTATACTTTCAACGCACACGAAAAAAGCATTTGAAGTGAGAATCGCCTATTATTTTCTTAAATTTATAATAGATAATTCCATATATTTCAAGGCCAGCAAAAGTTTCATAATATTTCTCTCAACGAATAATTCTTAATTTTAAATCTAATTCCCTTCAATTATATTTAGAAAATGCAAATGACTTTTTCTTTAATAAAAAGAAAATTAATAATATGATATAAATAAATATATATTTAAATAAATTATTGCAAGTGACTTTTAATGAATGCAATTGATACATGTGCTGCAATACATTCAATGCAAAAGACACACTAACTGCAACAGCACACTATTGCTATTGACCAATTAACAAACAACAAACAAAATAAACGTTTGATTAATTCAAATTAACCCCGTGACTTTAAAATATTCACAATTACAGTACAAACGTGAAAAATATGTATGTGCATACATAAACAAACATTTGTACAATCAGATACGTGTGGCTATTAAACACAATCAAACACTTTTGACCACAAATATTAATTTGAACTATTCAATGATTATAGAAGAAACAAGTCAGAAAGTTCGAATTGTGTGCATTTTATATAAAAGGGGAAAACTACGACTAATATTTGGAGGGTACCATATAATTAATTAACGATACATAGAAACTTGCTTATACTCCAAATAGAGCAGATTAAACAATAAACCACAATGAGGAAATACCTTCAAATAAGCTAATTCAACTTACTGACTCCCTTTTAGTCTTATGCCTTTTCTACAACAACACCAATTCAAAGCACCAATCCAAATATGCAAAGCCACATGCATATTTTATTAATGTGCGCTAATGGGCAAGTATTAGCACCAACTTTAAACGCTTATATCTCCATAAATACTTGACCGATTTTAATAAAATATGGATTGTGCACATCTGCCAATAAATATCTTTTAAATGTTGTAATTTTTGTCAAAATCGGTTGTATAATGTGAGCGTAAAAGGCATGACAAAAATCGCCTTATTTTCAAGCACCACCCTGCAACCAGCTATAACATCCTAAAGTCGTATTGTATCACTCTTATTTGCGCTCAATTTTTAATCTTTCAGTTTAATCAAAAATAGATTTAATATTTTATGAAAACTTTTAAATAGATTATTAATGAATGTTGGCAAATATTTTTAATTTAATAGATCAAACACAAGTGTCTGTGTTTTTTGTTTAGTCTGTATAAATACTGTATATCCACATAATAGATACTTTGTTTTTTCTAACTTCATTCAATCTATTTTTAAATAGTAGTAAAATTTCTGTGCTTTTTTAATTAAACTGTTTCGTTGTATTACAGTATCTGCTGGTAGTTTTTTCATCAGAAATTGAATTAATAGCTGAGTTTTATGCTAGTTTCAATTTAATTTTCTGATTTCGTTGTAGATAAATATATATTTTTTGATAAATAACGCATGTTTTGTCACGTTCTATGACCAGAGTCGTCAATGTATAATAATAATCAGGTTTCGAAATTTCACTCAACTAAAAATTGATTTTAAGCACCTAAAAATGAAAAATATGCGCAAAAATATGCATTTACCTACGAACAAAGTGCCAAAACTAAAGTAATATGAAAAATTGATTTTAAGCGCCTAACAAATATGCATTTACCTACGAACAAAGTGCCAAAACTAAAATAATATGAAAATATTTTTTTTTGCATTTTTTATTAATAGAGAAAAAAACATTAAACAAACATAATTGGGTCTATAATTTAACGCAACCGAAATTTAGTTGTGTTGCCACTCGGCAACTGAAAATTAAAGGTTGCCAGAAAGGCAGTAAATATCAATTGAAAATGACAGCTCTCAGCCTATCAATATTTTTTTTTTTAAATTGAGAAATATGCATTAAATAAAATTTTTATTACTCCAAAAATATGAATTTTTGGCCAAAATATGCAAAGATATGCAGTTACCACCAAAATATGCAAAAAATATGCAACTATAAATCGATGCCAAATTACTTCAAATTTTATTATTCGCATAGATAATTAGTAAATACCACTTTATCTGTCACCACATTTGCATGAAAGTCCGAGCCCTGATAATAATAATACAGGTATAATAATGATTTTAGGTATACGAGTATATGGATTTTAATTGAAATAATGCTTTAAAATTTTTACAACAGGTACTTTTTTATTATAAACAAATTTTAAATGATTTCTTATTTTAAACTTTTAATTATATATTTTTATTTTAATAGGCATAATCGTATTTAATTTAAATAAAACACGTTTTCATTTCTTTTGAAATTTTTAGGGTGATTAAGCAATTTATTTTATTGCTTTCAAAGAAATAACAATAAAAACAATCAAATTGATTAAAGCAAAATTGTAAAATAAATATATTTATTATATTAATTATTGAATGCCGTTTTCTTTTAAATTGACACGTTTTGAAAATTTATTCATTACATATAATGGGTTCTCTACAGAACGATAAAGTTCAATAGAAACTGGATATAGAAAAAAAAATTTTTTTTTAAGTAAACGGATATTTTTATTTGGAACGATTTTCCGTCATCCCACGTCAAATTTGGTTTGCAAACAGACCGGTTTCGGCTATGTGCCATCTTCAGTGTTCTATTGAATACTTATTTTTATGTAAATGGTAATCGCTTGTAGCCCTCATTGTAGCCACCGTTGTTATCAACAAAGTTGCCATACCCTGGAAAAAATTCCACTATTCTATACACGCGTGTATACAGACTCCACAAGGGACCAGGACTAGTTACAAGTGGCTACAAATGTATGAAAAAAGTGGGCCATTTAACATTGCAATATCCTAGGACTGGCCCATGTAGTCCATCTTTCTATCACATCGGAAGACCCCAAAAAGTACACTACTCCATGGAGCACCTACATGAGGTTAGTTTTGCAACTACTGTATGTCACTACTTGATGGAGCACTTAAGTGATCGTGTTTTGACGATTGTATATACTATTTGCAATTTGTTGCTTAACTACAAACTCTTATTTGCAAATGACATGGTCCATGAGTGCACTACATAGGACCATGTTGTAACTAGTCCATTACAACTAAAATGGACCACGTGGTCCATAAATTTTTGCAGGGTATTACCAATTAGTCATCAATATGAAAAAGTTCAACGAGAAATTGCAAATTTTTGCAACAAAAAAAAAATGTGCCATCACTACACTTTAAATTGAAAATTACGACTCTTTTAAAAATTATGTGGCACTACAGTACTATACATAGGGCATTGCACGCTTAATTGGACTGTTTGAAAAAAAATTTTATTACCCAATTTCGATCGCTATATCGCCGCTGAAGGGGCGATTTTGCCCTTGACCCATATAGCGAAGAGTTAAAGGATTAAAATGTATTCCACCAAAAGATTGCTTGTGGTATTTCACATAAAAGTACTGACCATGTATATCGTATACCACAAACACAAAACTTACAGGATTTGTTCTGGTTTATAGAAAAAAATTTTTTTTTCAAATATTCAAAAACCTAAAAAATAGTAGTTATGGAAGGCCCACTACCGTACCATGCTTAAAAGTGCATAGTTGAGTACATAGTTGGGTGGATAGAAGCTAAAATCCAAAAATCAAAATGAAAAAAAAGTATAGTATTTTTTTATATTTTTTTCTGTATAAAACATCTAAAACAATTGTTGAATTTGGATCATTGTTGAGAAAGTTATGAGCAAAAAACTAAAAGAAGTGATTTTTTGAATCTTTGGAATGAGTAGGTAATCGAAAAAATGAAAAAAATTTACCAGGAAGGCTATTTTGATTAGTACCCCTCAAAATTGGGGAAAAAACAAAAAGATTTTTCAAACAGTCCGATTTGGCGGGAGATTCCCAATATAAAAAACTATGACTTTAATTTTCTAATACTGTGTTCATAGTCATCCAATACTGCAACAACAATCCAAATTCGAAATAATGCCTTAACTGTTTAAATGATAATAGATGCAATCGGATGGATTCGATGTATAATAACTTCCGAATTACCGACTATAACTAAGAATTAAGTACTTATTCGATACACTATTTTGAACATTTTTGTAGTTTTATTTTAATAATCAAATTTTAGAAATGTTTCCAAATGTTGTCAGTCATTTTTTTCAATTATTCCAGCAACAATAATCTTTCGATGTTTCAAGCTAAATTGAAATAGAAAATTTTAAATAATTAAAAAGTTTTACATTTACAGAAATAATTCAACATTTCTTTCAATATCTATTAGTTTGGAATTAATTAACATGCATACACACTTACTTACTCTTACATAAAAAACGACTTCAAATTTAATTTAAAAAAAAACACTTAAACTTTTACGTATGATTTGTTTTTTTTTTTTTTATATAATTAATAGTTTTAAAATATCATAATCTGATATTTTAGAAGGCTCGACCCGTTTTAAACATTAATTTAAAAATTTGAAACGTGTCGAACTTTAGAACATAATTTACAATTCAAATTCAAATAATTCATAGTTTTCGGCTCTCATATCTACACGTTTTTGTTTATTAAAATTCTGGTTTAAAAAACCAGTTGCTTAAAAAGTAGCAGCACATAATTACACTATGCAACAAGAAAAATGGCAAGGAGTATCACTATATTTTTAGATTTGTTATGATCCCCTAACTACACAAATAGCCGAAATTTAAAATTCTATGGATCATTTCTTTTTCTAAAATTTGGGATTTTTGAAGATTTTCTTATAACTTTGAGAGGGGGTTTTATTATAAACTAAAACTTGAAATAAAATTACCTGTAAGTCGTTATAACATTATTTTTTTAATATACTCAATGCCTTGGGAATTTGAAAAATAATGAAAAATATATTTTTTCTGCAAAATTGAAATATTTCTTTTTATATTTATAAAAAAATCGAAAATAACGAACATAAAGCTTCATATACTATAAATAAAATAAGCTTTATTTTATGAAAATCGATGGATAAATATTGATTTTATTCACAATAAAGTGAAATCACTTTTTGCAAAAATTGTTTATATTTACACTGTATAATAACCAATCAATTTTCTTTTAAATAAGAAGGTTCTTAAGGCGGATTCTGTTAGAGGCCTGCGTGTATCGGCGTTTCGAAAGTTTAAATCTGGAACTCATTTTAGGGATAGTTAAACTTCCCCCCACTTTTACACATAGTTATACTGACACGGCATAGGATATCTTGTAGGCCTTACGTTTAACATATTATATGTGAGTAGCACTTTTATGTAAAACAACATGGTTAAGATTTTTGTAATACATTTTAAGTCTGTAGCTCTTCGCAGTATGGATCTTTTTGGCCCCTAAATAAATAAGGGGAAAATAGTTCCCCTTTAGCGGGACTATAGCGGGCTGAACTTGTCAACAAAAATTTTCCTCATGGTGTTTACATAAAATTGTTGAACATGTTAAGCGAAAGGGCGGGGAGGGAATCTAACTCCCCCTAATATGAGTCCAAGATGTAAACTTTAAAAATTTCGGTACACGTATGTATTTTTTTATGCCTTCTATCAGAATCAGTCGTTAGAACCTTGTTATTTTAAAAAAAATGATTTTGTTGTACAGTGTAATATGCGCATTTTTTTTTTGCAAAAAATAGAGGACTTCACTTTATTATTTATCAATATTTATCCATAGATTTTCATGAAATGAAACTTATTTTATTTGGCTTTATGATCAGTTAATAAAAATGATAAGTTTTAGCCATTTTTTATTAATTATAAATTTTTAATAAATAAAACTTTTCCAATTTTGCATAAAAAAATATATTTTTTATTATTGTGGTCTGAATACTTCTGAAACCATTGACTATTCAAATTAATAATTTAGACACGGCTTAAAGTTAATTTTATTAATTTTGTTGCATAGTGCTATTAGTAGCAGTAATACTAGTAATTGATTAGTTAATCAACGTTCAGACGATGCAAGTCTTATTGATCAGCTTCTTATTCAGCTGTGAGAAAGACAAAGAAATTAATACAAAATTTCTCTGTCGCTCTCCCAGCTGCATAAGAAGCTGATCAATAAGACATGCATTGTCTGAACATTAACTTATAGTGGAAGTAGTAAGAATTGTTCTTGCAACGTGTTTGCTAATTCAGTGCTAACAGGCGATAACCATCCTGGCAACCTCAGTACATCTTATTTTTTTGTACTGTCCTATCTTTTTCTTCAGCATGGTCATTTTAAGTACGATCGGAGCCAACATTGAAAGCAAAATAAATGGTTCCCTCTCAATGAATCACTCCTCATTATGGTGTGCTCAAGGTATATTGAACAGGTACCACTACAAGAACAGCTGTTTTAGTAAATTTGAGAATGTGTGCGTCACACAGGCAATAGATTTTGACACATGTCTGGGATTTTTCTATCAACAACGGGCATGGGTTAGTAAATTTGAGAGAGCTTATGAATGTGTGCGACTCACAGATAATGGATTTGACACATTTCTGGGGTATTTCTACCAACAAAATACATGTGTTTTTTGGTGTTGTATTTGTTTTAGTAATGGTGGTACCTGTAATGAATATGCCTTGGGTGTGCCCTTTATTGGTGTGCTCATTACTTTATAACCAAAGTAATAGATAAAACCACAAAAAAGTTGTTGGTTCATCATAAAACTTTTCTAAGATAAATTTTTGAAATTATCTCTTCACATCTAAATAATAATGAAGCTCTAGAGTAAAACTTTTTACAAGAATTTTTTTATCTAGTAAAAATTGTTTAACGCACTTGACTGCACTGACTAGTCTTTTCTACTAAATGAATGAATGATGATGGCTGCCGATGACTATGAGGGGGAACTTGAAGGAATTAAAACATTTTTAAATTTAACTGATTAACAGTTAATATTTTAGAATGTAGCCATTATTTAAGAAATAAAATTATTTTACAGTTCTGCTTCAACCGCTTACCAGCAATGTTAAGTTTTGTGCCATTTAACTTTGCTTATTCTTTTTAGTAGTTTCATTATTAAAAATCATCCTTGAAACTCGAACATGCTTTATTTGTAATTTAGCTTTTTGTTAGATAAATTTCATGTTCCGCCGAAAAACTAATTTTAGATTCTTTATTGTCTGTTTGCTGCTAATTTTTATGGTAATTTAGAAAAAAAAGATCAGAACTTTTTTGAAATTAAGAGATATATTGAAGTAGTTTTCTGTCGCGAAGCGAACTTTGTACGGATATACATATAAAACTTTAACACTTATGTAAATAAGCAGATACATGCGAAATTTAAAATTTATTTAAAATTTTATTAAAATTTAAATTTTATGATGAAACATATTTATTTATTCAACAGAAAAACGAGTACATTATGCTGCTTTAAGTTTTTTATTGTCGAAAACGTGTGAAGTATTTTTTTATTTAAATATATGGTACCTATAGAATAAATAACACTGTACAACAAAATGAAAATTTTAAAATTTACAAGGTTCTAAGGACTGATTCTCGTAGAAGACACTAGCAGACCAGCCTAAATTACGACGCAAAGCGCAACGTAATTTAACGCTTAACTTTTACGCTGACATGGGTAACCTAAATTAGAGCGTTAACGTTGTGCCAGAAACAGTAATGTTTACTCACTTTGATTAATAAAAAACTCTAAATAGAAATAAGAAATAGAGATGAAGACGCTTAATTGACCTGAAAGTAGCTACATTTACATTACTGTAAGTATATGTGTGAGCATTAACAAAATAAACAACACTACTTTTGCAGCCAACTTCACTTCTTTACGCGCTGTCAAAATTGGATTTTCCAATTGCAAAGCGTTGACGCCGCGTTATTTCGGTTGGTTTCATACATTTTGTATGGGCATGAGAAATTTTGACAGCCAGACAACGCTTTGCGTCGTAATTTAGGTTGGTCTCTAAAGAAAAATATACGTGTACGGTATTCACTTTAGGGAGAGATAAAAATTGTTGCCAGTCAATCAATACACACACACGATTTATTTAACCCTAGAGTACTAACCCACGTAAATTTTACGTGTGGTTTTTTTATTATTGTTGCTGCACAAACATCCATCCACAAGTGCTTTTTCAATAGTTTTTGAACAAACGCAAAAACGTAAACAAAGCAAATCTACACACAGAGATAAAAGAAATGTAAAATCAATATGACGTAATTGTGATTTGAAATCATATTAAATTTACATGAAATAATTTGTCGTTTAAGTGTGATAGTGTTTATTTGCTTTGTTCATTGATACAGTTGACTGTTGTGCTTAGTTGTGTGGCTTGTTGTTGTTTATTCTTACATGTGTCGTCTATGTAGACGACAAAAAACGAATTACCAGCGAAAATCTACTGCTGCTGGCTTAAGTTTTATATTAATTGTAAATAAAAAATTATTAATCCAACCTTAAATCGCTTTGATTTTAAATCTTCCACTGCTAAAACAACTTTGTTATAAAAGTTACATTTAATTTTAAATCAACATGACTAGATTTTAATTTTAAATAAGTTTTATGTTAAATAATCATTTAAATCATGTTGAATTAAAATGAAAGTAATTTTCCATACCCATTATTTGGTGTATAGCTAAAGTAAAGTTTGAAGCTGTTGTGGCTGCAGTGGTTAGCGCGTGGACTATCATGCAAGTGGCACGAGTTAAAATCTTGGATGGGGCAGCTAATAACTACAATACAAATTCTTATAATATCTTTGCTAATAACCATCACGTAAGTAAAATAATAATAAAATAGCTACAATAAATCCATGTCGTTTCAGCTTGATATAACTATAATCCAACATGATTCTTAGTGTTGTTTCAAGATCAAATTCACATTGTTTCAACTTGATATAACTTTGATTCAACATGATTCTTCGTGTTGTTCCAATATCAAATTCACGTTATTTCAACTCGAAATAACTTTGATTCAATATGATTTTTCGTATTATTTCAGTATAAACTTCATTTTGATTTAACTGTACTGCAATATTAACTCAACATGAAATATAGTTAATTCAAAAGAATAAATGTTCCTTCAAGATTATTGTAATACATGTTGAAGTAATATGAAACGCCTATGAAGCAAAATCACTACCGAAAAATGTTAAATGGTTTTCGATTGCACTAAGAACGTGAACATTATATATGAGCATTTTTAATTTGCTTTTAAAATTGTTTTTCGTTATGAATTATAAGTTAATTTGTATTATTTAATAAACAACAACTAATAATATAAAAAAAATACAAAAATAGCCACATTAATTGAAGCGCACTAGGAAAAATTCCAAAGTACATAAATTTTACGTGGCGTTAGTATTAACGTAGTATTAAATAGCGTTAGTATTCTGGGGTTAAAATTAAAGAACAACAATAATATAAACTAAAAACATGATTTTAAACCAGTTTAAACAAGTGCATAAACGCATTTTTAATATGATGTAAAAAATAAATTGATGACATGAGTTAAGGCAGGTTAAGTCAAGAAACGTAATATATGCACTGCAATTATTAAATTAATATTTAAGAAAATAATTCTCAAAAATATTCCATAAAAGGCACAGATTTTTATTAGCTTTTATGGGCTGTGGAATAATTTGTCCTAAATTTAAGAAGGTTTAAATAATATTATATATTATCTGACATTAAAGTGTTCCCTACTTAAAAGGATTAATCTACTTAATTTAATTTACGTACACTCTAAAACACTTTTGTTGAAAATTAGGTTATATTTTTCCACTTGGACTATATATGTTTAATTTGAAAGGTTTTTTTCTTTAATAAAATAACTACAAAATCGATGTAATTTTAGACAAGGAGAAATTTTCAACACAAATTTAGACAATAATGATCGTAAATTTGAAGTAATGTTTTAGAGTGTATATGTAATTTGCAGAGGCGCAAAATATGTTTATCTGTGGCAAATCAAGAGGAAATTGTGTAATTGAAACTAAAACCTAAGTTAGTTACACTCATTCAAATGTATAAATTACAATAACTTCTAATTGTAATTAAAAAATCAATTACGCATTATACACTCTAAAACACTTTTGTTGAAAATTAGGTCGATAATAGTCGGCAACACTTTACCGATTATTATCGAGCTAAAATTACACACGCATCATTTTTGAACAAAATGTTTTTGCTTACAAAAAGCGATTGGCTGCGTGCAGATTTTAACCGCGACCTCCTGACTGATAGTCTGACGTATCTACCATTCAACCATAGCCGTATTGTACTTTATGTTACATTTTTTTCCACTTGGACTAAATGTGTTTAATTTGAAAGATTTTTTCTTTAATAAAATAACTACAAAGTCGATGTAATTTTAGACAAGGATAAATGTTCAACACAATTTTAGACAATATATGATCGTAAATTTGAAGTAAAGTTTAGAGTGTATATGTAATTTGCAGAGGCACAAAATATGTTTATCTGTGGCAAATCAAGAGGGAATTGTGTAATTGAAACTAAAACCTAAGTTAATTACACTCATTCAAATGTATAAATTACAATAACTTCTAATGGTAATTAAAAAATCAATTACGCATTATATACTCTAAAACACTTTTGTTGAAAATTAGGTCGATAATAGTCGGCAACACTTTACAGATTATTATCGACCTAAAATTACACACGCATCATTTTTGAACAAAATGTTTTTGCTTTAAAAAAGCGATTGCCTGCGTGACCTCCTGACTGATAGTCTGACGTATCTACCATTCAACCATAGCCGTATTGTACTTTATGTTACATTTTTTCCACTTGTACTTATTATGTTTAATTTGAAAGGTTTTTTTTCTTTAATAATATAACTACAAAATCGATGTAATTTTAGACAAGGAGAAATTTTCAACACAAATTTAGACAATATATGATCGTAAATTTTAAGTAATGTTTTAGAGTGTAAGTAGCTAGTCACAAGCGGTGTGCTTCGCTGTCGCATTGTTGTGCAGATATAGGTAAACTAATTATTAATTTTGTATGGGAACACGAGCATTCTTCATTTGTTGCTTCCTATAAGGAGCAAACAAATAAACACATACTTATGTATTAATAAATTTACATACAAGCATTTTTAGTTCTCGAATGGACTATTCAAAAAAATTATAAAACTACCGATGTAAAATCAACTGTCGCAATGTTGATACAAAGTCATATTAAATTTATGAGAAATTAAAATGCACTGTTGTGCTCAGATGTCAGACTTTTTGTTGTTGTTTTTTATGTTCGTGTTGTGTAGCTGTAAATAGCCGACAACTTCGAATTACCAACAAAAAAACTTCCTGCCGCTGATTTAAAATTACCATTTTTTCATAATAATTTTATATTAAAAATTATTAATCTAACCCTAAATCTCTTTGATTTAATGATTTTCACTGTTAAAACAACATTGTTATCAACATTACATTTCATTTAAAATCAACATGGCTACAACTTTAACTTCAAATATATTTAATGTTAAATCATCATTTAAATCATGTTGAACTAACATGAAATTCGTGTTACATACGATGGTATATATTTAGTGTATATCTAAAGTAGAGTTTGAAGCTGTTGTGACCGTTGTGTTTTGTGCGTTAACTATCATGCAAGTGGCACGAGTTCAAATCTTGGCTAGGGCAGCCAACTACAACACAAATTTTTCTGACGCCTATGCTATACACATCACATAAGTATAATCTATATTAATAAAAGAGTAACGTTATTGAGTGACTGACTGACTGACTGATTCATCATCGCCCAGCCCAATCCACTAAAGTTAGAAAGTCGAATGTGGGCTCCCCTCAGGATGTACAGATCCACTAAGACGGGGTTTTGGGAAATTCAAACGCTAAGGGGGTAAAAACGGGTAAATTCGGTAGCCTTATATCTTCGGATCTAACTAAGGTAGACATAAAATTCCAAAAACAGCATAATAAGATCAAAAAATAAGCGGACGGGTGTTTGGTACTTTTTTGAAATTTTTACATTTAGGGGCCGAAAAAGGGTAAAAATATAATTTTGGTACTTTTTTGTTAACCGTTTATCTCCTAAAGTAATGAAGATAGAAATTAATTTTTAAACTAATTCTTCTATCCTTCCGAAGCTTTTTTTATAATTCGAATTTATAAAGGGTAAAATTGGTTTCTCTTTTTGGTACTTTTTTCCATACAACTATTTTTTATGCAAATTGATATACATAGTGAATGAATATGTTTGTATATTTTCACTTAGAATGGATTTTTGAAAATTTTAATTCTAAGAGGATTAAAAGGGGTAAGGGGTAAAAACGGGTAAAATCGGTAACCTCATATCTTCGAATCTAAGTAAGGTAGACATAAAATTCTAAAAGCATCATGATAAGATAGAACAATGAGCTGACAGGTATCTGAAACTTTTTTAAAATCTGTACTTTAGGGGCCGAAAAAGGGGGAAATTATGATTTTGGTACTCTTTATGTTAACAGTTTAACTCCTAAAGTAATAAAGTTAGAAATTAAACTTGAAATTAATTCTTCTCTCTTTAAAAAGACCTCAAAATCAGTTTTGTATTTTTTCAAATTTGAATATATAATGGGTAAAATTGGTAGCCTTTTTGGTACTTTTTTTCATACAACTATTTTTTATGCACATTGATACACATACTGAATACATATCGCACCTGTTCATCAAAAGTAACACAACTCAAAATTTACAAGTTTTCAGTAGAGGCAAAAAACTAATTGCGCCAATATAATGGAATTATTGTTATAAACAAATATACCGTTGTAAAGGAAACTCAATAATATTTCAATAAAATAACAAAATGTATTTCTCTTTACAGTGGTTAGATATGGTAATCATACACTGTTTCCTTCAAAAAAGTGGAAAATAGAATTTTTTGAGTTGTGTTACTTTTGATGAACAGGTGCGATATGTTTGTATACATATATTCTCTAAGAACGAGTTTTAGAAAACTCAAATTCTAACGGGATTAAAAGGGGTAAAAACGGGTAAAGTCCGTGTTCTTATACCTCTGAATCTATGTAAGGTAGACATAAAATTCTAAAAGCGTCATAATAAAATAGAAAAATGAGTGGATAGGTTTTTGTACTCTTTTTGAAATTTGTACATTTAAGGGCCAAAAATGGGTAAAAATATAATTTTGGTACTCTTTTTGTTAACCGTTTATATTTTAAAGTAAAGGTACTTTTTCGAAAACCTACTTTTTTGAAAATGTAGTTTTAAGAAATGGTACTTTTTGAAAAATGTTTTGTGGAAAGGGTACTTGAAAATGGTACTCTTTTGAAAATGATTACTTTTTGAAAAGTTACTTTTTGGAAAAGGTTCTTTTTAGGGCTCTGTAAACCAAAAGTGTAAATTAATCTTATTGTTTTCGATACGCTGTCCGTGAGTCCGTCTGTCTTTCTATCTTTCACAGGCTGTTTTCTCGAGAGCCGTAAGATCGACGGGCTAAAGATTAAAGGGTGTTCTAAAGCGAACAACGAAATATGTTGAAATACTAATGTAATATACAGAACCTTTTTATATAGACTCTCGAAATTTTCAATGTTAGTGGTAATTGGTGTAGTCTGTTGAATATTTAACACAACAAAAATTAAAGGGTGTTCTGAAAGTTAATGTAATTTTACCTATGTACTTTAAGCAGTTTGCTGTATCTTGGAAACCGTAAGAGGCAAACTCTTGAAATTTTAAAAAACTCTAAAACTAAAAAATTCCAGAATTAAAAAGAGTCAAAACGAAAAATCGCCCAAATGAAAAAATCACTCAAACGCAAAAATTCGCCAAAACTGGGAAGATCTCCAAAAACGAACCAATTTTATGGTTATTTTTAAATGAGTCAAAAGCGAAGCACGCCGGGTATAGCTAGTAATAAATAAAATATCTACATTAAGGTCATATTGTTTCAACTTGGTATAACTGTAATACAACAAGATTCTTCGTGTTGTTTCAATATCAAATTCACATTGCTTAGACTTGAAATAACTTTGATTCAACATGATTCTTCGTGTTTTTTCAATATCAAATCAATGTTGTTTCAGCTTGAAATAACTTTGATTCAACATGATTCTTCGTATTATTTCAGTATCAACTTTATTTTGATTTAACTGTACTGGAATATTAAATCGACATGAAATATAGTTATTTCAAAAGGAAAAAATGTTATTTCAAGATCATTGTAAATCATATTGAATTAACATTAAACACCTATGAGGCAAAATCACTACCGAAAAATGTTAAACTAACCTGGTTTTCAACGATTTTACATTGAAATGTTTCTGTGTGTATACAAACTAAGAAAAAAAAAATGAAAGTATTGAACGACTGTAATCTATTAAATTCTTTTAAAAAAATTAAATACACCAAAAACGTTTAAATATTTATAGGTTTCTTTTATTCTATTGATTTATCAATTAACACCCATCGGCTAAGTAAAAATTTTCAAATTGTTGTGTTTACTTTTTAAATTTTTTATTTTAAATTTATTTCTAAATCACTCCATGCCCACTGGAAAAAACAAATTAAAAATTATTTACTAACGGTCAATTACGGTCAGTTTGAAACCAGTTTAATTGAAATTGTTAGTTTAAAACTAAATTCATATAAATATCAAACTATAAATAAATTTCATCAGATTTGTGTGTAAAAATGCAAACACACACAAACAAAAGTGGTTGTAGTAGAAAAACTTGACTTTGGCCGGTTCAAAACTTTGTTTTTCTCAAAAGTATCATAATCATTAGATATTAATAGAAATCCCGGCTAAATATAATGAACACTAGTTTATTGTTATTTTTATGTTGTTGCTAATGCGCAAATGATTACGATTTTGTTACATACTTGTATAGACGGCAGCACCCTGTGTTACAGCAAGACTGTGTAGTAGACAGCAAATACCGATTATAAAACTTAAATTGAACTTTTTGTTATTGTGAATGTAAAAATGTTTAGTTTTGGCATAATTGCTGCTTAATTTAACTAAATTTTTGGTATTAAAATTACTGCTGCTGCTGTTGCTGTTGCACATGCAGTCGTTATTGTTGGCGCTACTGCTGCTGCTGCTGCTGCAGCGGCCAGAGTTTCTTTTGTTATTTTTTCTTTTAGTTGTAACCATTTTGTTTTTTTATATTTTATTATTTATTTTTCTGCTTCTTTGATTTTGTTTTTCAATTACTTTTGAACACAAAATTTATAATTTCCTTTTCGTTGATTTGAAAAAAAATTATGTAAAACTAGCTCGTTACCACTTTCTTAGCCAATTACACAAATTTTATTTGTTCAAAGAGTTTTTGGCTGAAAGTAGAAAATATGTTTCTTTTTAAACTCGTAAAAATAATTAACAGTGTTTTTTTTTCATAAAACAACTATTCTCACTACGACGCGTCGTGGACTCTTTTTAAGTTATAAAAACACAAAGAAAAGAAGACACGATTTAGAAACTGACAATTAAACACAACCTCACTTCTGAGCAGAATTTCTTTTAAAATATGTATTTCAAAATTTTGTGTAATTTATTCATGATATTCTCAACACACTTTTAATCGGCTGTATAGCATTTGGAATGCCGTCTTTTTCCTTTTTGTGCTAAGGTTCAATATTTTTCCGTTCTTGTTTTCTGTTTCTTTTCTTAAAATTAATATTTTAGACTTTTACACGACTTCTACTCTACGTCAGCTTTACGATCAAACAAACTGTTCACGATCGAGTCACAACTTGAACTGATCTTAACTTTTAGTTAACAACTAAAGCATATGGCGCCGAGCAGCCAGGTTGCCAGCCAGCTAGCCAACGAAGCAGCTAAAGAAATGTGGGTAGAGGTGGTGGTGGAAGTGGAAGTGGTGGTCAATAGGTAGTGGCTGTGTAGTAAAGATGAATACAAAATAAAGCGGCTACGGGCCATGCTCACGCAAGCTGAATCTTGTTTAATATTATTATTATTTTATTGAAATAAAAAACAAAAATATATTTTATAAAAAAAAAGTAAATTAATTAAAAACAAAAGAATATCACAAAGAGCAAACAAACTAGACAGTTTAAAACTCTCTTAAATAAGCTCTTTTTCAAATCGTGCTCTTGGCAAACTCTCTGTAAATATTTTAAATTTAAAGAGATTTTTTTATCAATAAAACAAAGCCAGCATTATAAAATGCAAGCTACTTTATTAAATGCCTGCTTCTTTTTTAATTTCACTTTAAAACAGCTGTCTGCAGCTGTTGCAATAAATTTTCAATTTCATCCTTAAGATTTTTCTGATAACTATTTTTTTAACATTCCCCACAAAGCCTTTGTTACTTCTTACTGAAAAAAGCAAAACACCACAATTTCTGCTGGTCTGATGATTCATTAGGTTTAACGTCTAAAAAAAAAAACTTTAACCTACATTTTTCAGTCATTTTCAAAAATTATGACAAAAAGCTAAAAACTTAAAACTTTGCCTTAAAAAAACTTGGCAACATGGCATTTAATTCACTTAAAAAAGTTTGACATGAAACTGTTTATTAATTTAGTGGCGTTTGTTGCAAAAAAAAACCTACCAAATGTATAATTTTTCAATAAAAAATCTGCACTTAGCAACAAGTTAATATCTACAAACAAGAAAAAAATACACACTAATTGATCACAAACGCAGCCACAATTTGCCGTTGAACATTAAAAATGTCTTAAATATGATTATCATTACATTATCGTGGCTCCAAGGAAGTAAAACCTGTAGATGTGTATTTTGTTAGAACGAAGCCCTTTATAGCACGCTGTGAATGGAGGCAGCAAAAATATAAAGTGCATTCCTAGCTGGTGAGTGTCTGTACTGAGTAGTGTATGTCTGTGCTAGCTGTCGACAATTTGAAGGCGATAATTTGTTATTCATTTCTGTACTTAAAATTAAAATTAATTTATACTACGATTAAAATCTCGGCATATAAAACTTGCCGTTAAAGTCTACGTTAACTCTTAATTATACATTGTGAAAAGGGTCCTTAATGTGAGTATTTCGAGCTAATTTGCGTTATAATTCGAAATGTGTATAAAGGCTAAGGTTTCACTAGAGGAAAGATAACCTGTCAGAAGACAAACCACGTGACAGGTTCCCAAGGACCAGCAACCAGTTTGAGTTCTGGAAATTTAAATGAGAGAGACCTTTGACGTTTACCAAGCGTTATCATTGGAGGGGTTCAATTGACAAAATTGGTGATGGGCTCTCGATCCAAATTTAAGGTTCCTACACTGTGTTGGTTTCTTCAAAGCTAATCAAATTACTGTAGTTTGAGCAAATATTTTAGATTTTGAAGAAATCGGCTTCTACAGTCAGGGTATTTTGCTAAAATTTTCGTTCTTGTTAAGTGATGTCCTCTCTTTTTACCGCTCACGACTGGGAAACATATTGTAGCACTCCTATTTTCAGCAGTCACAAGCAGTGTTACCATATGTGAAGATTTATCTTATTTTTGAAGTTTTTGCTGGGTCGAAAAGATAAAAAGATTTGTACCTTGAAAAAAAGATGTTTAAATATTTAACATTTTTACTTTTTCTGCCTCAATTGGAGTTACATTTAGCAGAGCATTGTAATAATACATCCATTCCTCAATGTTCGCGGTATGCAAGCCGAAGGATTTGTATATTATCTCGATATAAGTGTTTTTATGAATGGAAATATACAAGGAGTACAATTAAGCTCGGTCCTTTTGCAAAGCAAGACTAGATCAGTCCCAGGCTAATTGTGATGAAGTCAGGTTTTCAGTTTTGGAGGAGCTATGTTTTCTGTCGTATAAAAATTAAACTAAAGGGATTATTGCACAGTTTCCACATAACAGACGGTCGGCTTGAGTAGAAAATTTATTATAAAAGCACTAAATTTTTTGAACTCAAGTCGACCGTCTGTTATGTGGAAACTGCACATATTCAGTAAATCTAGCCTAAGGTGATTGGTTGCTCAGTAAAAACTTTTGTTGAGATTTCGGCAGATTCTTACAAATAAGCTTCGATGAATCTGAACTAGGAAGCTATTCGAAAGCTATAAGACTCAATTGATCGTTCATAGTTTCTTCACAAAATTAAATTTTTGAGCGTTCTACCTTTTTTAGATTTACTCGATTTTTCATTAAAAATTATCAAAATATTCAAATACTTATGCATATATCATGTACATCAAGGAAAATGGGTACTTATTATCTTCTTTTAAAGTATAGCAGATCTGAATTTGATAAGCTCCTTCCTAAATGTAAATACATATGTATTGCATGTTTTTAAGTTTAATTTTTGAGGGGAAAATAAGATTTTTATTTTGTATTTGGAAGATTTTCGAGAGAAAAAATATGGCAACGCTGGTCACAAGTACTTTGAAGACAAATAGTACAAAATTTGACGCACTGAAATTTTTAGTATAAACTCTCCTCTAATCTATAACACATCTTCTTATTATGTTTTTAGTACAATATTTATAGATCAAGTTTTAAATTTTTCTTCCTTTCCTGTATACTAACTTGATCATATTGGCATCTCAACGGCTGTCATATCGTATATGGTACATTATTAATTCAAGAAAAACAACATGAAGTTGGTGGCGGTTGATTTAAGTCTTGTTTATGTGTTTTGTAAGTGCAACTGCATGGATTACAACTGCTTTTGCTCATAATAATGCTGTTGTTGTTTTTAACTGTTTTTAAGTTTTTTGTTTTTTTTATCAAACGTGATCAGAAAGATCTGCAAAAGCTATTTTATTTGTTTACAACATGATCTATAAATAGCGCAACGTTTTGTGTGGTGGCAGCAAAATAAAATAAGTTAAAACAATTGCAACTAAATAACATTTTATACAATTACGGGCTTAACTGGTTTTTGTGTGTTTTTTTCTCTCTCTTTTTTTTTTTGGTCTCAATATACTCATAAACATCTAATTGTGGTCCAACTTGTATCTATTTATGTCTTTTTATTATTATCTATTTCTTATTTTGTTTCCAATCTATTTGGAGACTCGAAATTTCTATTAATAACAAGCGGCAGGAAAAAATAAGGATTTAAATGCAACTGGAATAGAGATTTACAACAAGCAAAACTAATTTGTTTTCATTGCTTAAAAAAAATAGAAGAATATCTGAGTAATTAAATATTACCAACAAATAAGTTTTATTTTTTAATGTTATTATTTCTAACTAATTTGGTTTTTAATCCAAATTATTATATACTATCAACCTAATTCACAAAAAAAAATTGTTGATTAATAAGAGACTTATGACACAAATTTTTTTATGAAAATCCGTTTTATCAATCTGTTAAAGCCAGAAAATTTTTTGTACATATCGTTAGCTGATATGCTAAATCACTTAACTACACTTTTTTAGGGTTCCGTACACCAAAAGTGTAAAGGAACCCTATTGTTTTCGCTACGCTGGCCGTCTGTCTGTCCGTCCGTCCGTCTGTCTGTCACAAGCTGTTTTCTCGGTAACCATAAGACCTGAAATTTTCACAGAATATGTAAAACTTTTGCCGCTACAACAACAAATATATGACAGTTAAAAATTAAAGGGTGTTCTAAAGCGGAGCAACGAAACATGTTGAAATACTAATGTAATATACATACACTTATATATAGACACATTAATTTTTCAAAGTTTGTGTTAATTGGTGTAGTCTGTAGAATAGACTATACCCATTAACACCAATATTTAAAACAATTAAAATTAAAGGGTGCTCTATCAGTTAATGTAATTTTACGATGTAATTTAGACAATATGCTGTATTTTGCAAACCGTAAGATGTAAACTCTTGAAAAATTCCAAAACTAAAAGAAATGTCAAAACGAAAAATCGCCAAAAAGAGCTTAAAGAAAAAAGCAACAAAATTAGGAAATTGCTTAAACGCAAGAAATCACCAAAACTATAAAGATCGCCAAAAAACTAAAATACGCAAACAAATGAAAAAATTCGTCAAAACGAAAAAAGCACTAAAACCTAAAAAAACGCTAAAACGAAATATATCATAAAAAAACGAAAAAAATCGCCAAAAATGAAAATAAATCACCAAAACGAAAAAAGCGCCAAAACAAAAAAGGGCTAAAACTAAAAAAATCGCCAAAGCCCCAAAAAAAAAAATGTCAACACAAAAAAAAATCGCTAAAATTAAAAAAATCACAAAAAACCGAATAAAATCGCCAAAACCGAAAAAAAAGTTTAAGCTAAAAAAAAGCGCCAACACTAAAATAAATCGCTAAAACCAAAAATATCGTCAAAAAGCGAAAAAATGTTAAATGAAAAAACGTCAAATTTAAAAATCGGCAAAAAAAGTAAAAAAAACCCAAAAATCGCCAAAAAACGAAAAAAATCGCCAGAACGAAAGAGAAGTGTCATAACCAAATAAATCGCTAAAACTGAAAAAGTCACCAACAACCGAAAAAATTTCCAAAAATTAAAAAAGAAATCACCAAAACCGAAAAAAGCGCCAAAGCTGAAAAAAATCGCCACAACTAAAATAAATCGCTAAAACTAAAAATATCGTCAAAAAGTGAAAAAAACGTTTAAAAAAACGCCAAAGCCAAAAAATCGCCAGAAAAAACCGACAAAATCACGAAAAAATAAAAAGCGCCAAAGCAAAAAAAAAAATAACCAACAACAATAAAAAATACTTAAAAAATAAAAAAACTAATAATAATCAAAAAACTGCGAAAAAACTGCAAAAATGAAAAAAGGGGCAAAAACGAAAAGAGATATACGTACGGAACACTTCGTCTGCGAGCCAAATTCGCACTTTACTTAATTCATTAAATTTTACAGTAGAGAGAAAGAATACAATAAAATTCTTCAGGTTACTGAAGTAAAGTCTATATACTTTCGTTTTTAGTTTGGCTGATTTTTATGATAAAGGTTTGAAAATATTTAGGGTTATGCGTTTCGATGCAATACATAATATTTAATTAAAAATTATATTTTTTAATTTTTTGTTAGTTACGTGGTTTTGCATTTCAGCTGATGGTATAATATATAAAAAAGTTATATATGGATTATATTTCGCGGCCAATTATCAATCGAAGATTGCAGAAATATTTTGATGTTAACGTTATCAGAAATGTTTATTTATATATTTTAAATTTATGAGATATACCCTTTTCGAAATATACGGTATTGAGCAAACAACATTTAAAAAAAAACAAATTAATTTGCAGAAATTTTTAGCTCAGGTATCTAATGTAAATATAAAGAACACTGAGAACGGCACTACGCTGCGTTTTTATACTCTGTGCTTAAGCAATAATTTTGAAAAGGGCACATCTCTTAATAGCTGTGTGCTTAATTGTGTACATGCCATGACGTCGACTGTAGAACGGGTGCCAGGAATGTTCCCTTTTTAAACATAGTGGTGCAGGAAAGCTCTTAGAATTCATTGATGTGAAAAAAACGTATTTGTCAAATATGCGAGAAGTGCCCTTTTCAAAATTGCATATTCAATTGTATTTTAAAAATTTTTCTACATAACACTCAATACATTTTTATTCGAATCAGAATACACACTTTATTTTGAATTCAATATGTATAATCATATGTATAATCTTCGATGTATTTTAATTTAAACTCCTTAGTTATTCACTCAAAAAATTTAATAATAAAAAAATATAGATAACACTCAATAAATTGTTTTAAATACAAACGATGATTGATTGATGAAACGTTTTCAAATAGTGCTGGCTATTTCTGCTACTTTCCATTACTCAATACTACTCAATACTTTTCATTTTGGTATTCAATACTTACTAGATACTTTTAACGCTTAGAAAATTTTATGTTTCAAAACAGAGTTGTATGTTGGTCATACAATTTCCATTCGGTTTAGTAATAACAGCAGTACAGTGAAAGTATTGTGTAAATACTTTTAAGTATTGAGTACCCTAAAAACAGCTAATACGAGTACTCGGTACTCACTATTCAATACTTTGCCAGCACTATTTTCCAATATAATACTATTTAACAAAGTTCACTAAACTTTTAAATATTTAAAAGTACAAACCTACACTGTTATTTTAGTATAGATTTTTAATGATTAATGTTTAAACTGAGTATTGAAGCGCACAAAAAAAGCGTAACGCTCAATACATAAGACTGCGGAAGGGGGCCACTTAAAAATTTTTTTGTTTCGACCCATACATAATATACATACTGATGAAGAATAAAAATCAAACTAAAAAAGTTTGACTTAAATGGAACAAAAAAAATCAAAAAATGCGCATGAAAAACACCAACGGCAACATTGGGATTTGATGTGATAAACATAAATGTATTACTGATTTAATTCTCGTATTCAAAGTTCCCAAGAAGTTGTTATATAAGTATTGTTATCACTTTTAACGGAGCCACCTAATACATGGTGATAAGCTGGATACACATGAATAATGACGATGGAAGCATGACGGCTTTCGAAAACAAGGTTATTCTGTGTTCTGTGCTGTATGAAAATGAAATAGAACGCAACTTATACCATTTTAAAGATGTTTGTTGACAGATGCCCATAATATATATTTTGTTAATATTTTTTTCAGGAATTTTGGATTTTTTTAGATTCAGTCAAATATATTGTTTGATATAGTACAGAAAATCCAGTAAATATTTTTCTTTAATTCAGTAAATTATTGTGTTTAGAATTTGTAAACTTTTTTAGATAGCTTGCTTTATAGATTTGAACAACTTGTTTACTGAAAAAATCTAGTTTTTTCAATAAAATTGTTGAGACATTTTTGTCTGTACTTACAAATTTTTTGTAGGTCCCTTTCTAGACAAAATACTTACTAATTCATTGAATTTCTTTACTGAAAATGAAGCTAAGTTTTTTCTGTGTAGTACATGCCCACATAGTACACTCACTTCATGTCTTAACATAAAGATAAAAAATAAGCGAAACATGAATATGTGCTAATAAATTTTGCTTTTGCAAAGAGAATGGATATACAAATTTTTTTGTCTGCTTTGAATTGGTGTTGTTGTAGGAAAGATATAATACCAAAAGGGAAGAGAAGTATTTGAAGGTATATTGTTTTTGTATTGTACTAGCTGCAGCACCCCGCATTGCTTAAGTAGGGTTGATCAACCAACTCTGACCTCAACTGTCATGTAGGCTGGAAAATAAATTAATATTAATTTTCTCCTGTTCCTTAGAATATTGATCATATTTAATTCTTCCTGAATGTAACGTTACAATCTTTTAAGTCTGAAATTTCGAAAACTTAGTAGTAGTTCTAATTGGAAGCATATTAATAAGATAAATAAGTACCACTCATTACTTTGTTACCCATTAATAAAGTACTACCGATCACAAAAATTGCAAAAGATTATTGCTGGGATACTGTTTATATAATAATTTACATTGCCACTTTTGGAAAATGATCTAACTTACAAGTATAGAATAGAACACTAAGGCCTTTTGCAAAGCAGACTAGAAATTAAAAATTTTAATTATTAAAAATAAAAGCATAAATTCACACTCAAAAATTAATTCCCCAACTACATGTCATACCAATTTTATAAAAAAAATCCTTATATGGCAACAATAATCTTAAATGAATTTTATATTCAAGTTTCTCTTAAATATTCTCTTAACTAAA
This sequence comes from Panzeria rudis, assembly GCA_956483635.1. Lineage (NCBI taxonomy): Eukaryota > Metazoa > Arthropoda > Insecta > Diptera > Tachinidae > Panzeria > Panzeria rudis. The sequence goes on from OY101450.1 coordinate 147,250,712, forward strand.
ACACTTATTAAAATAAATTTGCAAATAATCATCTTGTAGTAAGTTTTTACATACAACCTGGCATACAACATACAACTTTACATAACCTGGCTAAAAGCGTCACATGAACCAAACCATTTCAGTTTGTTTTTTTTTTTTTTTTCTAATAAAAACAATGCACGCGCTTGAAGTCACGTTCCAATTCATGGGCTGGGCTCCCTTGTTTGGTTAGACTTGTGTTGATCTTTGTGATTTTATTTGTTCATCTCTAATTATTTCTTGCTAATTTTTCTATATAATCGCAGTTTGTCAAAACTTATCATTAAAAAGCTTATAAATTTATTAATAAAAGTATCGAATCTAAAAATACAATTGAAACGCAAGATGATCAATATTGGATATTGGTATTAGCACTTTCTATTCAATCGAATTAATTAGGCTAACCATTTTTAGATCAGAGCTAACAATCATTAATCAATAAATACAACAATTTGCAATTTTTTTTTTAATTAAAGGGCTCTGACAATGGATTCTGGTAGAGGAGACCAAAAAAAAAATATACGTGTTTTTCTGTATTTTGAAAGAACACATCGGAATTTCACTTTTGGGGCGGTTAAAGATTCTTCCCATTGGCTGGCCTGTTCGTGCAGAATATCGGTATATGAAACAATGTGTTCTTTGCATTTGAGGTGTAGGGTATGTCAAAGCAACTTTGTAGAAAATACAAAAGCAAATATTTTTTTTGAATATATTAACCCTCTAACTCCCCCATATAATGTTAATTTTTGGCGCTATTCTAACAAATCGTAAAAAAAACATCCCTAAAACGGCGGTAGGCGGGGATAAATTGTTCTACAAAAATGTTGGCAATAAAATTCTTCTATATGTAGGTGTTTAATGACAACTAAGCTCCAGACTCAACTTGTACGCCAGAAATAATTGAAAACTTACACTATGTTTAAGGGTTAATTACATACTTATTCACAATTAGTACTCGGCAGAGGAAATATTCTAATGGTGTTTTCTTTTCTACATAAAAAATATCAAATTGTTGAACGTGCATGTATAAAATATCATGCCAACCGTGCAATAATGCTATTTGTTTTTTGACGAGAACAAAACACAAGTCATGAAAATGTAGATTGCCCCGCAGACAGAAAAGTTTGTTATTCAGACATATAAGTTTAACATTTCTTCTTCATCAGATGGCTAGGATGAATTTAATAATTTATTTATTGTAATTTCTGCACATGTAATGCATTATCAATAGTTTTAGCATTTCCCTTAAAAAAAAACTTAAAAATTTCTGTAGTTTATTCTCATGAAATATGTATATATAAAAATACAGCTTCCATATTGCCGATTTATCGACCCGAAGCTTTAAAATTTTTTTTACTTTTTTGAGAAAAATGTTATAACACCTAATTCAGTAATTTTTATATGACTGACAATCTAGAATTAACAATATAATATATTCTTATAATTGTTCTATAAAACAGTAGAAAACTTGTCTTTAAAAACTTATTTTTTTACTTTATAGTTCGAGCCGATTTTTTCCTATCTTCGTCTGGCAGCACGACTTATAAACAAAAGCCACCATTTTACAGGGCAATAATAGCACTGTAGATTTATACGGGGCATAAAGTGCAATGCCTTTCACCATTAGTGAGGGTGATATTTTAGAATAAAACGTACCACCCTTTTAGTGAGCAAAACATTTTTAAGAAACGAACACCAAATTGCAGTTTTTGCATGGAAATGTAGCATTTTTTTTTTTGTAGAAAAGAAAACACAATAAGTCTTACGTTTGAGGCATAAAATGTGTACTGTACATTCATATAAACTCTTCGTTGTATGAGTATTTTTGTACATTTCTTAAAAAAAAGTAGGAAAGCCCCTTCAGCGGCCATATAGCTGGCTGAAATGCTCTCCAAAAATATATGCCATAAAATTATATTATATGTCTTTAAAGACACCCAAGTTCCAACTTGTACTCGGCATAGGAAATATTCTAAGTCTTAGGCCGAAGGTATAAAATGTCGTCAGCACTTTTATGTATAAGACCACGAAGAACATTTTTGTAAAAGACTTTTGCATGGTATATCGTTGTTGAAAGGGATTGTTTTGCCCCTTTTTTATGAAATGTACAAAAAGATCCATACAACGAAGACTTAGAGGGTTAAAATGTTCCAAAAAATGCATTGAAGGGGAGCTTTTGTCCTTTTTTTAAGAAAATGGCAAAAAGACCCATACAGCGAAGAGTTGGAGGATTAAAATATCCCACAAAAAGGTTCCGTATCGAGTTTTGCATGAAACTGTAAACACATCTTATACCTTACAAGTAAGTATTAGAAGTTTCCTATAGAGAAAAAATAAATCAATTTCGTTTTTGATAACGAAAATCGCGATATTCAATTCTTTTTCAAATTTCCTGTTATAAAGAATTCCTCTATATTGATAACAAAATTATTTCAAAAGAAAAAAATATATATATTAAAAAAATGTTGACATAGCTGAGATACGAACTCGAATTTCTCGGAGGTTAAGCATGCTCTCTACAGCTGAGCCATATCTTATTTATTTTTTTATGAGATAAAACTTGTTTTAAGTACTAATGTATGATAAGAAAAGAAATAACCGGATTGGGAAAGAAATACATACAACGAAATATTGTATTAAGTTAATGACAAATGTTATTGAAATTTATATTTTTTTCAATAACATAGTTTTATTGCATATAATTCTTGTGTATTTTTTCTGTGTATGTCGATTAATTATAACAATGTGCAAAACTCCCTTTAAATGAACTCCCTTTAAATGAATCCCAGATGAAAACTTTCAAAATTTCGATACATGTGTAAATTTTCCCTCCTTTGCCAGAATCAGGGGTTAGAACCATGCTACGTTTTTGTGCTGTTCAGTATTATCAACCAAATTTGACGTGGGATAACGGAAAATCGTTCCAAATATATATAAAAGTCGTTGAAAATGTTAATGAAAAGAAATCCTTAAAAAAAACGACTCACTTAGTTTTACAACAGTATCCAAAATGGCCTTCACATTCAAAAGAAATATCGATTTTTATCCCTTTGATACAGACACTTATCTTCAAGTTTCCCATTAATATTAATATGTTAATTTTATTCGCTGCAATAAAAAATAAAAAAAAATTTTGTAGATTTAATATTAAAATAATAACAGATTTTTCTTTTATACATTTATACATTTTTATCATGTTATACAATATACATACATACATCAATAAAATGGATTCCCTTACAAATATAAAATTTAAGTTTCAAATTAGTTAGCGGTTACTTTTCTGATTATTCAAAAATCTGGCCACCATGTAAAGCTTAATTTATGTAAATATTTAACGGCGTAATTTTATGGTTCTTGCATAGACTTGAAGTTTTTAAAAAGCTCTTCAAGCTTTATTTCATTTAGCAAAGACACTTCCCTACATGTTAGACACGAACCATTATAGCTTAAAAGTTTTTAACCAATCACACTTTTTTTCAGCTCAGGGCAATCAGAAATTGTAAACACATCCCTTTTTAGTCTTGTTGTTGCAAGGGAATTTTCTTTTGCACACTGCCAAAATGGAATTGTATGATGATTAAGAGATAAGTTGTAACAGCAGCAATAATCTGGAAAAAGTTTAAACATATTAAGAAAGTTAAATAATTCTGTATTGTAGCCACTCTATTTGTCCCACTTACCGAAGTTATTAATTTATAATTCATATCGAAAAAACCAGCAGCGGTAAAGCTATTTTTACGATGCAGCACCTCTTGGGAAAATAGTTGCAAGTTTAAGTAAAAACTGCAATTCGTTAAAGAATTCGTCTTGATTCGATGCAGCAATGGACCGGTTAAAGACATCTAAAAGATACAAAAATTTGTGACAAAATAAACATTGGAATCACCTTAATTTAACTAAAACTTACAGCCTTTGAAGTCATTGCACACGTGCCAACATTTAGGCCAATAATTAAAATTTGTACAAAAATCCAGCCCGTAACAACTGTCAGCTGATAGCCGTCCATATCCATGGCATGCAATATTAAGGCGGCAAACAAATTATAACCCTGAATTGTTATAACACCAAATGAAGCGCTAGTCAACAACAACAAATGCCAATCAAATACTTTTAACAACAGATCTACACAATCCGCTGTATTTGTATAGATTTCTAAAAGTTTTCGTATAATATCTGTCGAGCAGACAGGTTTAATGGAATTTATTACTTCATTACTACCCATTTTGCTGCAGGAGAATAAGTTATCACCGCCATATTGCAGCAGTTCTTTATTTATCGTATCAAATTTCGCCTTTAGTACAAACATCAGGTTATAAAACTGAAATTCTTTAAGCGTTAACAACAAAATTGGAGTGAAACAGACAAACCAAAAGCAGTTGGATAGCGCATTAATTGTACGGGGACCATAATGTATGACAATGCAATTCACCATTGACAAGCCGCTGGGCACTAGGAAAACTATGAAGAATTGTAAAAATAACTTTTTACGCATTTGCTTGTAATCCTGTTTACGATCTGTAACCTGCTCCAATTGATTATCGATTTTTGATATCCATAGAAATAGACGTTGCATTTTGGAAACGTTGCACCAGGTATTGAGCAAATCGTAAAACCCCAAGACGAATAGGAAAACGATTTGACACCAAGTGGTGAAGTATGAAATAATGTTGCTCTCGTATAGTTGGTCCAAATTCTTAGTCTTGCTCAACTGGATAACGCCAAAATAGAAGCCAACTGCAAGAGAGAAGAACTGTTATAGTTTTGCTAGATGTGTAAGAAAAATTATTAAATGACTAAGCTATCTATAAGCGTAAAAAGATTCTTCCAGGAGACTATTGTACCCTGGAATGACTTTGCCCGATTAACGTTTTCTATTATACTATTCCTACGTATCTTTGAGTACGCATTTCCCGTGGCATTATGATTAGAAAAGTGAGTAGTGCCATACCTCTAGAAAATATTCTATAGTAGGATTGAGCCAACTTTAGAGTTTTTAGTAATTTTAGTATATTTTTCCGATATTTTCATTTTTTTTAATAAAATCCTCCTTATTTTCGGAATAAAAGTGATTTGACCAAGTTTTGGTCATTATTGGTGATTTTAGTAACTTTTAAACCATTTTAGCTTTCCGATATCCAAAACAGGAAGTTACGTATTTCAGCACGACTGTCTCATCGTTTTGAGGTCGTAGGAAGCATAGTTGGGACAGTGCATTAAAAGTTGATTCTAATGTATTTTGCACTACTTTTTACCAGTTTAGTGTTAAAAAATCATTTCTTTTCTAGCACTAAAAATATACATAAATCGCTAAACGCAGATTTATTGCCAATATCTGCCCTACTATTAGTTAGTGCAAAATTTGAAATAGCACTAAAAAGACATACTAAACTTTTAAAAATATTTTTAAAACTATTTTTTTCATTTAGTTCGAAATTTCTGTGTTGCACTAACATTTGAACTAAAATCATTTAATTTTATATCCAAATTTTTTATCATCACTATCCCTAATGTTTGGAGACGCCGCAAATCTTTAATTTACCACTGACCATCAACCAAAATTAGTGCAATAATTTTTCACTATCACTAAATACACTATGCAACAAGAAAAAATCCCAAGGAGTACCCCTATATTATTTTGATGTGTTATAGTCCTTTAACTACAAAAACAGTCGAAATTTGAAATTCAATGGAGAACTTTTTTTATTTTCCTTTTTTCTAAAATTTTGGATTTATGAAGAGGCTGCTCTGCTCCACTGCTTTTATCATAACTTGGAAAGCAGCTGTCCAATTTGATTACGATAGCCACTAAAAAACTTGAAATAAAATTACCTTTAAGCTATTCTAACGTTATTTTTTTATATACACAATGGTTTCGGAATTATTCAGACCGCACTGATGAAAATTATATTTCTTATGCAAAATTTTGAAAAAATTTAAATTTTTTTTATATATATAAAAAATCAAAAATGGCTAAAACTTACTATTTTTATTAACGAGTCATAAAGTCATATATTGTACAAATAAAATTAACTCTATTTCATGAAAATCGGTGGATAGATATTGATTTTATTCAAAATAAAGTGAAATTACCTGATTTTTACAAAAACTGCAAATATTTACAGTGTACAACAAAATGTTTTTTAATAATATGGCTCTAACGGCTGATTCTGCTACATGCCAACAAAACATATACATATAAATGTATCGGCGTGTTGAAAGTTTACATTAGGGACTCATTTTAGGAGGAGTTAAATCCCCCAACCCCCTTTTGCACATAATTATACTGACTGGGCAAAGGCCGTACGTTTAACTATAATTTCAGTTCAGAACTTTTTATGTAAAACACGATGGCTAACATTTTCGTGAAGCATTTTAATCCACTAACTCTTCGCGGTATGGGTATTTTGGCTCTAAATAAATAAGGGACAAAAAACTGGCCTTCAGCGGCATTAAGCGGGCTGAACTCTTCAGGAAAAATGTTTTTCGGGGTGTTTTACATAAACGTCTTGAACACATCTAAGGGGCCAATCACATATTACGCAACGCGCAAGGAGGGAGGGGGGGCGGGTTAAAGATTTGTTACGGATTAGATACTTTATACTGAAAATTTTGTAAAAACCGTTACAAGGGGGGGGGGGTTATAAAACCTCCGAAAATAGCGTTACGTAATATGTGAATAGGCCCTAATACCTTACACATAAGCCTACAAGATATTCTATGCGGAGTCCGTATAACTACACAGAAAAAAATAGACAAGAATTAAGTTCAATAAAGCCATGTTATTGAAAAAATATATAAATTTCAATAACATTTGTCATTAACAATATTTCGTTGTATGTATTTCTGTCCTATGCCGGTTATATCTTTTCTTTTCATACATTAGTACTTAAAACAAGTTTTATCTCATAAAAAAAAATAAGATATGGCTCAGCTGTAGAGAGCATGCTTAACGTCCGAGAAGCCCGGGTTCGTATCCCAGCCATGTCAACATTTTTTTTTTTAATTTATATATTTTTTTTCTTTTGAAATAATTTTAGCGAAATTTTTTATCAGAGGAAATTTGAAAAAAGAAATTATTGAATACCGGGATTTTTGTTATCAAAAACGAAACTTATTGTTTTTCTGTGTATGTGCTCCCCTAAACTTAATCCCAACCGTAAACTTTCAAAAAGCCGATACATGTAGTTTTTTTTTGGGCCTCGATCAGAACCTTGTTATTTTAAAAAACTGATATTGCTGTACAGTGCAAATATTCGCAATTTGTTACGAAAATTAGGTGACTTGACGTTATTATGAATAAAATCAATATTTAGCCATCGATTTTCATTAAATAAAGCTTATTTTATTTGTAATATATGTGGCTCTATGAACAATTAATACAAATTTTAGATTTAGGCCATTTTGATTTTTTATACATTTTTGATGAAAATTTATTTTCCAATTTTCATAAAAAAAATATATATTTCATCTTTGCGGTCTGAATAATTCCGAAATCATTGAGTATATAAAAAAAATAATGCTAGAAAGGCTTAAAGGTCATTTTATTCCCAGTTGTTTAATTTATTTTATAATAAAATTGGACTAGCCCTTCCCAAGTTATGATGAAATCGGTGTAGCATCCTTTTGAAAAATCCCAAATTTAAAAAAAAAAATTTTTTAAATAAAACGTATCCATAGAATTTAAAATTTCAACTGTTTTTGTACTATGGGGACATCAAAAAAATATATAAAGGTGATCAAAGATCATGTTAAGAGTTTCATTTTGTTGCATAGTGTTATAATTTTTTCTATTATATATTTACTTTCATATTAAACTAATTCTTTTTCCACTAATCGTTACAAGTATTAATCATAAATGTTTACCAATAAAAAATATGCTCCCAACAAAAGTGGCCACACAAGACGATTTGTCCAATTTGAATTTGTAATTTTCTTTTAAAAATTCCACCGGTTCCAATTGGACTGGTAAGAATCCGAATAATTTGAAAATACGCAAAAACGGATACAAAACGTAAGCAAATTCATTGCTTTGAAATTGATAGAAAAAATAAGCTTTTATTTTATCCAAAGAACTCTTCAACATTTTACTTCTTATTTACTCACGCGTAGTTCTTAACATAACGAACAGTAAATGGCAACTAAAGTTGTTTAGCTTTATGAGGTTTTAACCTTTAAATTTGTGTCTGTAACTGTAACGGGTATCTGTGTCACCAATACAGCCTGTAGTGCTCAATGATGACAATTAGCACTTCATTTCTTTCCTTTTGATAATATTTGCTTGCTTGTTTACTTGTTTGTTTGCTCTATTTGTTTCCCTAAAGGACATGCGCTTTATTGAATTCAACAGGTTTACAGGCTTGCTAACTACAGCATGTAAATAGAAGTGACTAAAATTAATTTAATAAGTTTAATTGAGTTTCTTTGTATGTATGTGCTTCAAATAAAAGGTAAATTGTTGCACTTTGAAATATTGTTTGTCCATCACGTGTTGGATTTTTCATTAAAATTTGTAGAACTTTGTAAATATGTAGGAGTGTGTAATCAGAAATAATAAAAAAAACAAGATAAATAAATTAAAGGAAGAAATATCCACGGAGTATTTATTTGACATATTTATGAAAACAATTGTATTAATTGGAAATAAAGCGTTCATTTAATAAGTGGGTGATTCTAATTCTAAACGTACATTATGTGTTTTTTTTTTGTTTGTTTACCATGTAACTACATGAAATATGAGAATTTTGTATTCATCTTATAGGTTTCGCCTCATTCAATGGATCCGGAAATAAAAAATATATTTTTCGATTTTTTAACATTTTTGTGTATTGAGCGTTACATTTGTTTTCGCGGTTGTTCC